>JAWWNH010000054.1:207500-2607500 GCA_034641385.1 Darevskia mixta | reverse complement strand
CCTCAGGTTAAGAATGGTTTCAGGTTAAGAACGGACCTCCAGAACGAATTAAGTTCTTAACCAAAGGTACCACTATACTGGAGTTGCTTCCAACGATACATTCAAGGCAAAATTTAAGTACAGGCAGAAGTTCCTCATCAGAAAAAATCTATGAGGAATTTAAAGGGAAGCCAGAAGAACCTTAATGAGACTAACACAAATTTCCCATGAGTGTCTCTCACTCCCACTTTGTCAGATGGTGAGAAGTGGGGAAAATTCGGTAAGGAAATAAAAAGGGGAGTGGCTGTTGGGGTATTTCAAAGGTTCAGTTAAAAGGTTCGTGTTAATCAGTTTCACATTCTCACTCTCATGGGTGTAACAGTGATAAATACATAAAATAATCCTACATCTTTTGTGGCTCTTTTGCAGCTGTATACACAAAAGTAAAAAGAAGTTGTCTGTCTCATAAGTAGAACAGATTAAAGTAAATGGAATTGTGATGTCTGCCTTATGAAGAACATATTTGTATATAAGCAAATCATCCATGTTCCACTGATGCAGATGATTAGAGAGATGTGAAGGCCTGAGAAAATATGGGGGGAAATGGAAAATATGCCCTCTCCTGCTCCCCTCCCTGGGGATTCTTTTCAGTTTTCCCAACTGGAATTTTGGGAAAACATTGAAAAGAAACTTCTATAATATATATTATCTTCTGGAATGAAATGCTTTAAAGACAGTTTTACTCACTCAAAATTCTTCTAAATGATTACTAATATTATAATGATAACAGATAAAATAATAAATTCAAGTAGAGTGGGAAAGTCTTGCTGGAAGAGGAATGGTGCTTATCAAGGGGGAGGGAATTACAAAGCGTAGGTACCACAATGCTAAAGGCCCATTTCCTACATCATGCAGAAGGTATCCCCTGATAGGCTGATATCCACAGGAGGCCCTCACTTGCAGAGTGCAGTGACAATGGGTATACAAGGGGTGAGATGGTCTTTCAGGTACAGTTGTACCTTGGTTTTCAAACAGCTTAGTTCTCGAACGTTTTGGCTCTCGAACATCTCAAACCTGGAAGTGACTGTTCCAGCTTGCGAACTATTTTTGGAAACTGAATGTCCAACGAGCTTCCTGCAGCCAATCAGAAGCCGTGCTTTGGTTTTGGAAGTCGAACGGACTTCCGGAATCGATCCATTCAACTTCCAAGGTATGACTAGTATATACCCCACGATTTCGGAATTTTTGGAGCTTATTTACAGCGAGTATCTAAATAGCATAAACTTTGAGGGCTAATTCAATTCTGGTTGCAGCACCTTTAAAATGATATTGCAGGGAATGGTGTATCAATTCTCATGAAATATGTGAAGCAGCATTTACTCTATGATTCCTGTGCCAGAACTAATGTGTAAGATCAGTAATGCATTTTAATACTTTAACCTGCGAAAATAGCCCTAACCCAAAAAACGAGTAATGCTGTCATTTTTATGTAATTAATCCATGACATTTTCATATGGAATACATACCATTTGTCAGAGCATGCACGCAGATATATGCCAGAGTTAGAAGAGCCAACAACAACATTTCATTATCAAGCTCTTTTTTCAGTTACTCATAACTTTGACAAATTGCATCCATATGGTCTGAAATTCGGTGTATATGATTTTCTGCAGACGACGTTTAAGGTTTTGAACCTAGCTATTCTGCTGTTTTTGAGTTTCTGTTTAAGAAAAACGATCTTCTAACATGCTCTGATCAAGAAACTGAGCTTATGAAAGCAATTGATATACCACTGATCTGTCTTCACACCGCAGTCTTTATTGAAAGAGCTCAAAGACTCTAGGAGAAAGTTTTTAAGTATGAAGAAGAAGAAGAAAAAGAAGAAGAAGAGGAGGAGGAGGAGGAGTTTGGATTTGATATCCCGCTTTATCACTACCCGAAGGAGTCTCAAAGCGGGTAACATTCTCCTTTCCCTTCCTCCCCCACAACAAACACTCTGTGAAGTGAGTGGGACTGAGAGACTTTAAAGAAGTGTGACTAGCTCAAGGTCACCCAGCAGCTTCATGTGGAGGAGTGGAGACGCGAACCCGGTTCACCAGATGATTAGTCTACCACTCTTAACCACTACACCATACTGGCTCTTCCCACAGCTTCCCATTAGATTTCGCACACACAAAATGAGAACAGATTCAAAAGGTGAGAAGGGTGTGTCACATAGGTTTACATCACCATGGAATCCTCTCTGGTAATTTTCTAGGGGTCACTGAAAAAATATTCAATTTGCTAAGATCACTCAAGAGATGCAAACTTTCTGAACATTCTGATAGCATGTGGGGGAGGAACTTTTTCCTGGGGCTAGGGGAGAGAGAGAAATATATGCCATACTTTCTCATCAAACCTAAACTTAGTTTTAGTGCTTTGACAGCATAACATGCATTAGCTATAATTTAGCTAGAATATAAAACTCTACTATTTGGCACATTTATAAAGCTTACAGAATCCTCCTTTGGGTATTTATTCCAATGACTCCCTCTCTTTAGCAGGAAGTAAGCATACAACAGGAGTGTCGTTCTATAACCAGGATACTACATGCTGCATATTGGAATAGTTTTCAGATGTGTTAATTAATAAAGTGATATCAACTCCATTCCCCCCCCTTTTAAGCACTCATCAGCCCATGTGAATGCTGCATACCCACACATTTTTCAGTCTTGTCCTTTTTCAGCCCCATAGATGCAACATATAAGTATTTAGGGGAAATCTTGCTCTAGAACAGGTGATGTTGATGTAGAACCCAGGTGACAGACGTGTGGATCCAGAATTGGCCTCCACAGTCACTTAACGGACACACCGTTAAGACCGTGTTCATGGAAGACAATCTTACTTGAATACGAGAAATCTCCAAAGAGAGAGGGGCGGTGGATGTGACAACGGATGCCTCTCTCTTCAGCCACGAACTCAGTAAGAGACCCTGGTTACTATCGGAAGTATCCAACAAAGTTATTCTGTTAGCACAAAGACTTCTCTCTGTGCAACAGAACTTAACTCCCCTTTCCTCTCCCCACATATGCCTCCTGCACCTCCCAAATATGTTCTAGGGTTTCTCCCAATCCCCTGGAAGAGACTTGAGGGTGTTGCATGGGGGAGAAGAGAGGGAAAGAGAATTCTGTCGCACAGCAAGAAGTCCTTGTGCTAATGGAACTGCTTATGGCAGTATTGAACAATGCCCCATAGTCAGTTTCTTTATGTATGTGTCTAAACGTACAAGAGCTTCAGATTATAGAGAGGAAAGTGTGAAGTCTCTTTATTTTCCCTGGGTGTTTCTTGTCATAGAAAGGCAGGCAAATGCCTATTGACATCTGTGTCAATAGTATTTCCATGTTTCCCAAGTTGGAATTGCAATCCCAAACATCTGAAGGGCACCAGGTTGGATATAGATTTAACCTGAAGCAGGTAAGAGAGGATACATATGCACAGGCTGTGTGATTCGTATGCCTTCTGTCATGTATTTATTTGTTCATATGTGGTCAAATGGAGAGTTCGTCTTATTTTCTTTTCTGAAGCATGATTGCTAACTTGGCCCCCTTTCGCTCCCCAGTACATATTGGTGCCAATATATTTAAGTACTTCTCATTTTGACGCCAGGTTCCTAATTTTATGGTATATAATTGCTGTCAGTATTCCTTCTAGGCAGACCATAATCATTGTACATTACTCAACACGAATTGCTTGCTAACATCCCCGAATCAATTAATTCCACTTATTATTATTTTTTATTTGCTTGCTTTGGACTTGGACATGCAAACAAGCAGTAAAAAATGTATTTGCATTCTGCCTAACTGTGCCAGCCGGCTTTGAGTGAAAAAAAGAAAGGGCAAATAGAAGTGTTGACATTATGAACAATTAAGGATTTGGAATACGGAGTAAAAATGGATTTGTGGAAAGCTAGCTCTAGTTAGCAGCTTGGTGAACAGATGTCCATGTTTGCCCTGAGTTCCAAGCTGATAGTGGCGGTACCAGTCGTGGCAGCCAAAGCAACACCTGCAAATGAAACTGGGCCTGTAATTCTATCACTTGCACATTCTTTTTCTTGTGAAGCTGAACAAAAATAAAACAATGAGCCCATGGTTTTCAATCTGTGATATAGGTACATTAAAATCCCATATGTATCTAATCAAGTTCTTTCTGGATTCTGGTCAAGTTTCCTCTTTTAGTTATTTTAAAATAAGCACCTTGTGTTTCAAGTTGACGTGCGCTTTTTCATAAGAAATGCATGGCAATAACTGCATTTTAAAAGATGTTGCGTTATAGCATACTGTGAAAACTTTGCGTTCTAATCCCATGGAGGCAAGAGATGCTGTCCATAGCCTCTAGACATTATAAGGAACATGGGCTGGTAGGCACAGGTTACCTCATTACCAGGAAAACTCTCCCTTTAGTATCATGTGGATTAGGCATTACTGTGCCTGGAGCCATGGTTTTAAAATGCACTAATCAGACTGCTGAGACATCGTTCCATCTCCTGGATAGCAGAGAGCAGATGGTCTTGTAGTTTAATAATTCATTTTCCAAATGCAAGAGCCGTAGGAGCACTGAGAAGCACAGCTTTTATTTGATTTGGGATGTAGGTACAAGTGTCATACTTTGCAATGCTGATTTTGTGTAGCTGCCCTTGAAGTTTACCCGGAAGCTGCAGTTAGTGCAAAATGCGGAGGCTCAGCTGTTCACTGGGTCAGAGTATCTCCATCATGCGACACTGCTGCTGTGAAATAATTGCACTGGCTGCCAATTAGCTGCCAAGCTAAGTTCAAGATGATGGTACTGGCATACATAGCCCTTGAGACAAGAATACCTAAAAGATGGCTTCATCATACAGCCAACAGTTTACTTGTTCTGCAGGAGAGGGCAGCCTGCAGATACCACCTTATCATGAGGTCCATTTTGCATGACGTATGTCAGGATGCTGTCAGCGGCTCCCGGCTGGTTGCCCAGGAAAGTATAAAGACAAGGAAAAGTTTCTTACAGTCCTTTTTTATTTCAGTCTTTACAGAGAGAGCCTATAGAACCCAGCCTCTTGGATAATGGCGTTGTCCCGAGTGAATCTCCAACCCCACCGCCTCCCCCACTTCCTCATTTGTCATTCTCATCGTCTCCTCTCTGGGTGCTGCTACATGACCTCTGTCTTCGAGCTCTTTGCTCTCCTACTTTTAAGGCTCGCCAGGTTCTGGGAGATGGAGGGTCTGGAATGCTTTCTAAGGGCAACATGTCAGCTGGGGTGTGTGTGTTCTGGCTGTCCCATGATTTCCCAGCTTTTCCCCTCATCTGCCTCTTGAGCTGCTACCTCCTTCAACCCCCTGTTGTAAATCTATACTGTCTTCCTCTTCCTCCTCCCTGGAAGGGTCAGGATGGGGAGGTGTCTCCACCATTCCTCCTCTGCCCAGTCCCTGACAATGTAGGAATCAAACCTTTAGTATGGCGGCACCTATGCTTTGACTCTCCCTCCCATTCCATATCGAAAAGGCGCCATCACTATTATCTTTTGGGTGCCTGTTGAAGACTTTCCACTTTCAGTGGAGACTTTTTTCCCAGCCAGCATCTGTATTGGATTTGAAATTGTTTTTATATATCCAATTTTCTATATATGTTTCTATTGTATTGTGAAATCACTGTAAAATGAAGTGTGTAATCCTGCAGGATACATGATAGTTGGAGCTGGTATGTATGTTTGTGTTGGCCGACACGTTTGAGAAATGGTATGTTGCACAAGACTGACATGTCTCCTGTAAAATTCAATTGAGTCAAACTCTTGCACAATGCAGAACATCTCAGTTTGGTTTGTAAAACTGGTGTGCTCTGAAATACAATGTCTCAGATAAGCTATAAAATTATGGCTTTGTGTTATCTTGTGGATGGAGTATCTGAATTTTACATGCATGGCTTGTAGCAGTTTTGTTTGCTGTCAGTAAGCTCCAGCTTGTATTGTCAACACGATAGCCATCTGCAGGTAAAACTGGACAGAGTGTACTCTACATGGCAAGTTACATACACTCAGTTGATTTTAACAAAATGATTGCAAACCACAGCATAGGAAGAGGAGGTGCAAAATACACGATGAGCTTGCCGGAATAACATTGAGAAATCCCAGTTCATTTGAATTTGGAGTCAGTAGCTATACCACTAATATGTGATAAATAGACTTTAAGTGGTAATCTACTAAAACTTTGCCCTTAAATAGCCTTGGACTTGACGTATTCCTTAAGACTAGTCTTCTGAGAACACTTTTTTGCAACATGGAGAAAGGTGACTCTTCATTAAAAATGCTTCGTAGGTAATTTCCCCCTTTCCAACTGAGATATCTGCTCTCTGCCTCTTGAACAGGGCAAAAACCATTGTGCATTTTTATATTCATGTTGTCCACAAGTAGTAATTTTTATAATTTTGACAGAGCCTGAGAATATCCTAAATAGTTACTCTTGGGAGAGTAAAATGAGATCCTACCGTAGTATTGTTTTCTGGACTGCAATATTTTCCCATTTAATACTCTTCTGCCAATATATCAGTCTTTGGCTTATGCATATGCCAAGACCTATTTACTTTTTGCTTCACTGGACTAATTGCTGCTAACTGTTCCACTATCTTCACCACCATCAATATCCTGTTCAAGTAAAAAACCTCCCTTTTATCATATCTCACTGCAAATATTACCCTTCTGTCAAAGCTTGTAGAATGCTCTTCAGTGCTCTTATTTAATGTTTTCTGACTTGCTCATATATATTTGATAATGTTGGCTCAAAAAGTTGAGGGAGAAATTTCTCAGCAACTGAGTGTTGAAAACAGCTTGACATACTTGTGTAAATTATTTGGGAGAAGTATTTTGTAATGCAGGGGCTATAATGAGCCCCATTTATGACTGGTATCAAGAACTGTTGTTGTAGTATATGTCCTGCCCTTCTTCCCAAAGGAGTCCAGAGAAGAAGAAGAGTTTGGATTTGATATCCCGCTTTATCACTACCCGAAGGAGTCTCAAAGCGGCTAACATTCTCCTTTCCCCTCTTCCCCCACAACAAACACTCTGTGAAGTGAGTGGGGCTGAGAGACTTCAGAGAAGTGTGACTAGCCCAAGGTCACCCAGCAGCTGCATGTGGAGGAGCGGAGACGTGAACCCGGTTCACCAGATTACGAGTCTACCGCTCTTAACCACTGCACCACACTGGGGCAGTTCATACATGTGTGCTTTTATCACTCAGTGGTCAGCCTGGATAGCTCAGTTGGTTTGAACATGGTGCTGATAATGCCAAGGTTGCAGGTTCAACCCCTCTATGGGACAGCATTTCAGGGGGTTGGACTACTAGATGATCATCATGGTCCCTTGCAACTCTACAATTTTATGATTTCCAAGTCAAGGCTCAAGGGTTGACATACACGTGTGAATAAGATATGTGAGATCAGACACGGGTGCAAATGCATTCAAAACAAGTTGCAAACTGCCATCCAGATAAGCAGTCTTCTGAGCCAACAGCAGTGCTGTCTTACCTGGATCAAGTTTCAGTTGTACCAATAAAATGCGGAAAACCTCTTTGGAACTTGAATGTTCTTGTTTGGCAGTCACTTTCATCTCATAGTTCTAACTAGTTGTAATGAAAAAAGTAAACAAATGGAAGTTTTCCCTGTCTGTAATATAAAAGCTGGTGGGCGAGATGCAAGCCACGAAAAGGTGATGCATTGTGTAAGTGCTGTCCTAATGATCCTGTCTAATGGGCATAATAGAGTTTCCACTGTAAGAATATTTGGCTATTATTTTTGTGGCTTTGCTTTAGGGTAGGCAGAGAGGAAAATTATGTGTATGTTGTAAGGGCAGTATGTTAATGCATCTTTCTATAATGACGCGTCTCCTCCTTAACTCCTTAGTTGTTTCAAAGGTTGTAGGTGGTGGCATATTCAGGAGATTTTGAAGTTTGATTAGGGATCTGCTAAGTTTAGCAAACAATAATGTCTTGTGGTTCGAGTTTCACTTCCTGGAGAATCCTTGCTTTGTCTAATGTACTTTGAAACACAGAGAAATGTTTAAACTGTAAAATAAAATTAAAAACCCTCCCCAGTACTTAAGGATCTTCACACATCTTGAAGCTCAAGAAGCAAATTTCTAAATTAAGGTGTGGCATATGAGCCCCCCTGGCTAAATCCAACCCACTGAAGGTGTTGCTTGGCCCTAGAGCTAGGGGAAGTAGTGTTGAAAGAGGTATCTGCGACAGTGAAGGTTGACAGCAAACTTCTGTAAGGGAGGGATTTTGCAAGACTCTCTGTATAAAAAAAAAAATGAATGTTAAATACAGAGGTGCTTCAAATAGGGATTGCATCTGTGCATCTGATTATCCCCATACTGATATCAAGGGAGGTGAACCATTCACCCCATCTGCATGGACCAACTTAGACAAGCGAATGTTGTAATCCACCTGTCGGTCATCTGATGTCATGATGACCAATAGGTGGGCAGTCTCATACACTTATCAGTGTTGACCTGTGGGGTAGGTGAAGCAACACCCAGAAGGTTTCAACCACCTAGCCACTCATCAACCAATGTTACTTAGTCATGTTAGCTGATGGGCAGGTGGGCATGGCTTGGGAGACATGGTCTTGCTAGATGGAGGTTTCCCACCCCGCCACACATTCTTAAAAACACACGCAATGTGAATGGGGCCAGGGAGCTGATTGTATAAAATGAGCTCAGGAGTGCTGTGGGGGTAATGCCACTTTTACACACAAGGTAGAAAGCATAAATTCTCTACCCCTCCTTCCTTCCTTTATATAAACCCATGTCTTCATAACCAGAGGCATGACTACCCTATGGCACTCTGAGCCGTTGCTTGAAACTACTTGGGATATGGCCACATCCCTTCTGAGGGCCTGTTTTAAATTGTCCGTTGAAAACACAGCTATGAACTCTTGAATGCAAAGTTTGCACTTGCCACAAGTCTGTAAGGATCACAAATGTAAAACTTTTAAGTTTTTCTGGTTTTGATATTTTCTGAAACAGCAACTAGGAATAGATCAGACATCCACTTTTGGATTTGTTAGTGGGATGTATGTTGAATTTTTCACATCTGTCCCTTTTGAATTTGTAATAATAAACTAGCATATTTTATTGTGTGTTGGAGAGAGAGTGTGTGTCCAGTATCTTGTTTCTACAGCTCATTGTTAAACATTGTCCCATAAGACATGCAACCTCCTCTTGTCTTCCATCTCTGGAAACATTTTTTTGCTAACTCCTCATCTTCCATCTGTTATAAGGGGTTTGTACTATAACATGTGCTGAGAGGGGCGCTAATTACAATTTATTGGCTACGTTAAAAGTAAATTGGCCACCACTGCTTTTGACAATTCACTACCTTGAGTGGTATTAAAAATCTACACTTAATGGTCAAATGGGTGTCCCCTACTTTTGCTGTACACAGCAGAAAACACTGGAAATTAGATGGTGTCATGGACTCTGAATAGCACTTGGGTGCTTTTTCAGTGTATAAATAATGAGAAAATGCAGCTTATTATTGGTGCAATAATATTTCCATATTAGTGCAAAATACCGACTTAAGACCCTTCTCCGTGCTCCTGTCTCTCTATAGGTGGGTGGGTGTGAGAGAGAAATGGAGGAGGATTTGCTTGTGCATGTGCACATCTTAGTTTGTTGCCCCTGGCCCACTGCCTGCTGTTGTAGATAGCCCTGTGGGCAAGAATGCCTCCCACAACATGTAACTGCTCTCAGAGGTGTTAGTTCAGTTGGTTAGAGCATGGTGCTAATAACGCCAAGGTTGCTGGTTCGACCCGTATATGGGCCATCTGCATATTCCTGCATTGCAGGGGATTGGACTAGATAACCCTCAAGGTCCCTTCCTTCCAACTATCCAACTCTATGATTCTTTGAATCTTTGATTTTGCTTTGTGAAACTCTATAGCATTTAGCCTGCTTATCTCTTAAAGGGATCTGTTCTGCCACATGCTTGAACAAGTTCCACACCTTGAGTAGCTGTCCTGTACATATGCTAAATCTGCCTCCTTGTCAGTTGTTGCACTTTGATTGTGTTGTAATTATTTTTAGTGCTTTGAGACATGTCGAGCCACGACTTCAGGTTTTAAAACACAGATTCTGTAGCATTGTTCGGGTGCAGTGTGCATCTTTCCCATTTAGTTAGGGTCAAAAGGGACCAGTTTTGTTTAGAAATACGTTATATGAACATTACATTCAGTGAAAGAAAGCTTGAGCTTGTGGATGTGTCTTGTCTGTTACTCTCTTCAACCCACTGTCTGAATTGTGCATTGGCTAAAAGGCTCCTTTTGAATATCACCAGCAAATTATGCCACCTGAAAAATAAAGCAGGTTTGGAAGTAAATACATAATTGAATTGTGACCTTTCACTATAGCTTGAGTTCAAATTATCCGTGTGCTGTCCAGTCTAAGGGCCAGCAAGAACCATCTCATATTAGCACGTGGTTGCAAGCATGCGTCTATTACTGCGCAGGAGTCCACAAAGCCCGCCACAACCATAAGATTTTAACTCAGGCAGCTTTCCCTCTTCCTCTGGATGTTCAGTGTGAAACGATTCCCCTGCCACTAAGCAAAATGTTAAAATGCATTCTATGTGTCCTATTTCCTTTCTACTTCGGATCAGGGTCGGGACCTCACTGCACAGAAAAATTCCTCCCTCTGCCCCAAAGCTAATTTTAAAATATGAAGCCTGTGAAGTGTCCTCTCCTTCCATGTGGTTGCAATAAAAGTTAAGTGAAATGGTTTGAAAAGATCAATTACACCACAACAAGTAGTCTTCAGTGTGCCATTGCTTGAGAATCACTGGTTTATAACTTCAGTACCAGATTCAATTCTGCATGTCAAATTATGTTTCAAAGTAGGGCCCTTTGACTTTATATGCACAAGAAAACAAATATTTTGCAGAGTGGCATTTTGCAGGAAACTCATAATTCACGTGTGATGTCGTCCTACCCACCACAGTCCTGTGAGTTTGACCAGTGGCTCCCAAACCTTTGCTTCCCACACACCGCTCGAACGTGGCTGATTGTCTTGGCAGACCACCTAATTGTCCCCCCCCCACCCCAGGTTATATGCTGTGTTAGATGCTGCATGATTTTTAATTGCTTTTTTAATTTCTTGCATTGTATTTTATAGAACTACAATTTGCATTCCATAGAATTCCAATTGCAATGCAACAAATAAAAGAAGCAATAAAAATACAGTTGAAATCAATATGAATATTTAACATAGACGTGCCACTGACCAACTGAATGAAGCTTGCAGATCACTGGTGGTCCATAGTTTGGGAAACCCTGTGTTAGATTATCATTTATACAGCTGGGGGGGGGGGGTTCTTGGAAGTTTCCACTATGCTAATGTGCCTCTCTTATAATATGTAAATTAAAAAGTGGGTGGCCTGTTTAACACTCAGAAGCTTAAAATCTACAGTCTGCAACATATTATCCTTGTTACTGGAGATCCAGTGTGGTACAGTGAGATCCATGTTCAAGTCTCTGTTTTATCTATGATCCTAGACCTAACCTAACCCACAGCATTGTAGCAAGTGGAAGGTGGGTGGAGAACCTCCTACATGAGCTCTGTGTCTCCTGCAAAGTCCCACTCTTATTGATAGGCATGCCATCTTTTTCTCGGTGTTCTCATATTATTCTTTATTGATTTTTTATTGCAACTTTGCTCTTGGGGGCATTTTTTTTTTAAAAAAAGCATCAAAACAATACAATTCAAAATAAAATAGAACAAACAAAAGCATTTAAAATTGTGGTGCGTAAACAAAGTAGTTGTCTATGTGAGGTTCCTCCCCATTGTTTTGAAATGTCTTAATTACTCTGTGCAATATGATCACTCTGCAAAAGTTAATGCTGTTTCCATTGAATAACTACCGTAGGAACGCATAGAGAGCTGTTCATTGAAATCAGGTAGAGGAAGTGTTGCAATTCCTTCATATATTGCAAGGTATACTATTTCTTAATTGAAGTGCTACTTTGTTACACAAAATTTACCTGAAACCTATTTGCATTAATTGCTAAGGAGGGAGAGAGTGCACCTGCCCTTCTGCCAGAATTTGGCACATGGGGGTGGCAGATAAAGATCTGGCCCAGAGCGTCAGAAGGGCTCCCATCCCTGCAACAGAACATTTACAGGATAATTTCCCAGAGGATAGTTTTAAGAGCTAAGACAGAAATGAAGAACCAACCAGGTGGTTAGCAAAAATAACTTCTTTTTCTTCCTCCCTCTAAATATCCCTGAGTAGTTTACAAGGCCACCCAACATCAATGAGAAGTGGGTTAGGCAGAGAGTGAGAGATATTTTCCCAGAACATTACCGGTATGACTAAATAATAAGACATCTCCAGGTTTGGTGTTAAAAGGATCCATGCATTTATTTTTTCCATTTCCTAATTTTGGTGTAAATCTGCACTTTTCACCTGCCTGGTGACAGGTTTAGACTTGAGCTAGTGGCTTGAGCTGTGCTCAGTCTGAATTATTATTATCATTATCGTTATTGTTATTGTTATTATGGCTTAAGCTACAAATGTGAGACAATGTGCAAACGTTCCGCTCTAGTGGTATCCTGTTTTGTAGTGCATCTCCCCGCTCTGACCTTGAATGCAAATTAGTCCCAATAACTGTTTATTGCTGTAAGAAAAGGTAGCCTTGTCAGGTTTTCTTTGAATACAGGAAGCCGAGTGTGCCAAAATTAATTCTCTTTTGACTTGGGCCATGTAGGGTTTTAACAACCACACCTCTTTGAAGCTGCCTTCAGGTCTTTCTTGTAATCTTTGTCCTTTTCTTGTAATAATATCTGGTGCTTGTATCTATTGGAGTAAAGCGACAGCTGAAGCGTATTAACGTCCATTCTTCTGGAGCGGTGCTGGAAGTTGTAAAATTCCTTCAAGTGAGCACAGTTTTGCTGGCAGGCTTTGTTTGCTAATTGTATTCAGTTGCAGTTGGGCAGCAGCAGAGTTTGATGGATTCTGGTAGGTGGCTTATAGTGCAGAGTACTGTCTATGACTGACGCAGGTGGCTCTGTGGTCTAAACCACAGAGCCCTAGGGCTTGCTGATCAGAAGGTCGGCGGTTCGAATCCCCATGACGGGGTGAGCTCCCGTTGCTCGTTCCCTGCTCCTGCCAACCTAGCAGTTCGAAAGCACGTCAAAGTGCAAGTAGATAAATAGGTACCGCTTCGGCGGGAAGGTAAACGGTGTTTCCGTGCGCTGCTCTGGTTCGCCAGAAACAGCTTAGTCATGCTGGCCACATGACCTGGAAGCTGTATGCCGGCTCCTTCGGCCAGTAAAGCGAGATGAGCACCGCAACCCCAGAGTCATCCGCGACTGGACTTAACAGTCAGGGGTCCCTTTACCTTTACATTTACTGTCTATGGCAACTCTTGGCAGCACTTCAGCCTTTTGCAGATGCTTTATTGAGGTAGTAAAGTGGACTTCAAGTTCCCTCCCCTCAAGCAGTAGTTTGGAACTGACTGCATTAGGCACTGGTAAGGTTTTACACAGATGTAAAAATGAGTGGTGGCTGCCCTGAAAGGATGCAGTGTGGAATGCTGTTCATTTGACCATTCCTCTTTATTTCATCTCCTTGTGTTGCCAAAGATACACAGCAATCTGTGGCCACACTGTGTGTATCATGCCGTGTTAGAAACTCAGATATATAAGGCTCCTTAAACCAAGGTTACAGTCACCAAATGTCTAGTTGCCATTTTGGGGCAAGATGGCTCTGAAGTCCTATATTTCAAATGATGGACTGACTGTGATTGATTCCCAGTTAAACATCTGGCTAGTTCAGATGACAACCTTGAGCTAAGAACTTTGAGAACTTAAGAGAAGAAAAGTCACTTGATCCAGGGACATATATTGGCCCATTCTGACCTCTTTTTTCCTAATGGTGACTGCTGTTGCTCAGGCTGCACAGAAAAAACATTTTGGTTTCAGAAATCCATTCTGATTGTGCAGATAAAATATAACTTGATAGAATTCTACAGGACGGGGTATTCATGTGTTAAAACAGTGCAGATCCAATTGTCCCTAGGCATGCACCTCCAGATAGTGGAGATGTCATGTGGCATTTTGGCATCCAGGCATCTTCATTTGGTCTAAGTGATCAGAAGCCAGGTGCAAAATGCACCTGGCACCTGACTAATTTCGAACACTGTGTGTATGCTTAGTCTTCATTGAGTTACCTCTCCCATCCAAGCTCACACACCCTCAGATACCTGTATATTTTCAAACCTTGAGGTCCCCCAAGCCTATGGATTTAATTTTTTTAATATTTTATTTAAAAACCTTTATAAACCACTTAATATTCCATATTTCTGATACCTCTCCTTATTGCATGGATAGCACTATATAACAATAATCACTCCGTGAATTAGCTTTAGTATTATAGGACTAGTTTCCAGAGTTACTTCATTTCCTCTAGAGAAGCCTTTCTCAGCCTTGAGTCACATCAATCAATCAATCAATCCAATTAATTAATTAATTACCTATCAGGGACTCAAGGTGGCTTACAGATAAAATAAGAACAGTTTAAAACATGGGGGGGGAACCAATCTTTTTTAAAAATTAAACATTAATAGGATTAAAACCATATCTAAACCGACCCTACAAATAAATATTAGAGTATATATCCTGCTGTTCTCTGATGGAAATCAGTTTATGAAGAGACATTGCCCCCAAAGTCTGATATATTCTTATTGTGCTGGAACAATAGTGAATATGATAGGGCTTCCCATTCCTTTCGAGACCCCTGCACTACCCCTCATCTGCTCCAGAAGGTACCCAACTCTCTGGAGCAGATTTCGGTCATGCACAGGGGGCTCCGGGAAGGAGAAAGGTAATCCTGGTTTGTACAAGCTGAAGTATAAGTGGAACACCAGAACTGCATATTTCCCGTGAATTGTTTTCTTGATCATTGCATGTTCAGAATGTCTTCTCTTGCATTATGGTCACACACCATTTCACATCTCTATCTGGGATTGTTATAAAAATGTAGATAGTACCGGTATTTTCGTTAGCTCAGTTGGTTGGAGTGTGGTGCACCAAGGTTGCAGCTTCGATCCCTATATGGGGCAGCTGCATATTCCTGCATTGCAGGGGGTTGGACTAGGTATTCCCCAGGGTCCCTTCCAGCTCTAGAATTCTATGATTTTAACAATCTAATTTAAGGGGGGGAATTCCCTACTTGCTAAATTTGTGGTTAAAACAGGCTATCAAAAGAATATGCGCCCCTTTATGCCTGCAGCAGTCCACACAGATATAAGCAAATGTGTAGTTTGCATATCAGAACAGTTTAATTTCCCCATTCAAACACTTTGAAAATTTGGACCCCAGCGGCAAATACTTCTTTGCCAAGTTCATGATTAATCCCTTTTCTCCAAACATGCCTATACACAATGTTTGCTTGAATTAATGATAGCCATCTTTACAGGTGTTGTAAAAATTGTGAAGAACATCTCATTTTTGATCATTCTGCTTTGCATTTTTATTTAATGAATCTGTATATGTTTCCTATTAACGTATGTTCTCACCCAGAGAAGTAGTTTTTGTGCCATTCCTAAAAGGCCTTCATTCTAGTGGGTATCCTAACATTTCTTTAAACCTTCTATTGTGCTGTTGAATCTCTAGGAGGTTAAGAGAAGCATTTCAGGATGATAATTCAGTGCACTTGTAATGTTTTATGTATTTAAATATATATATATATCCTGCTTTTTACCACCCAGGTCTCAAAGGGGCTTAGAACAATAAAAAATATACAAAAATGTAAAATATTTAAAACACAACTTGAACGACAGAAATTTCAGGACTCAGAAATGTAAATAAAGAACGTTAGAAACTTTTAAAACAGGCTTCCTCAACCTCGGCCCTCCAGATGTTTTGAGACTACAATTCCCATCATCCCTGACCACTGGTCCTGCTAGCTAGGGATCATGGGAGTTGTAGGCCAAAAACATCTGGAGGGCCGAGATTGAGGAAGCCTGTTTTAAATCATCAGATAAGCATTCATCACACAAAGGCCTCCTGAAATAAAATGGTTTTAACCAGGCTTCTGAAACTCAGCAGGGATGGTGCCCATTGGAACTTCTGTTGGGAGGGACTTCCATAAAGGTGGCCGCACAGCACTGAAGGCACAGCTCCTCATTGACAGGAGACTTGCTTTTGGTCCTAATGGGTGAAAAATTCAGTTCCTTAGATGAGGCTATTAGTCAAATTTGTCTGCTTCAACTGGCAGCAACTCTCCAGGGTCTTGGGTAAAAATCTTGCTTTTTGTTTTGCTACTGGAACTTTTTAACTGGAAATGCATCCAAATCAAGTTGCAGAGTAGAAATTGACACATAAGAAATGCTCCACTAAAGACATTAACCTGGACTGTGACTAGGGCTAGGGGGATACATCTACCCTCTTTAATGACGTACATAAAAGTTAGGAGAGAACTTGGAAGTGCAGCTCAACTAGTAAGGTTCTTTCAGGCTGTTGAGTGTACCCTTTCACATGAATATCAGCAGCTGATTATGCCGAAACCAGATACTTGTGGTCTACACAAGCCCTAAGATGTTGATCATGATTGCATGGTTCTTTGCAACATAAAATTGAGCATTGCAGTGAAAGATTTTTATGATCAAGGGAAAACAAGCCGACACAATCTACTATTGTGAAATTGCTTTCAGCGTTGACTTTTGCACTACTCTACAAATAATTATAGGCCTCAGGATATGCCTGAGCATGCAGATGTACCTGCTTGCATCTTAATGACTTTACAGTTTATTTTTATAGCCCAAATGTTCCGGTTCTTCAGCTTTTTGCTGGTGAGTCTAATCCCTAAGCCAGCCTTTGCCAACCTGGTATCCTCCAAATTCGTTTTGGACTACGACTTCCAACATGGGGGTGCTGGCTGGGGCTGAAGGGAGTTGTAGATCAAAACATCTGGAGGGCACCAGATTGGTGAAGACTGTCCCAAGTTATTGGAAAGCTACCTATCTTCATGCCCTGTAGATCATGTTCACATTAAATGCTTAGCTTTGTAGTAGGGGTAGATACCTGGCAATGGCTCTTCAACCCTCCCTTTTGTTTAACTGATTGCCTGTAGTAACAACACCAGTTACTGTCCTCCTTGCTGGATCCCTATAGAACTATGAAATCAACAGATCTGTGGGCACTGTATCTTCGGTAAATTAAAATTCCTGTCTTTGCTCAAGCCATTTCCTGCCTTTGTCTAAGGTGGACCTATTTAGCCTCACTAAAGGAGAAGATCTGGGACATGTCTACTCCTGTCCAGAGAATACCAACATTGATGAGTATTTTTGTTAGGAATGAGGATATCTGCAGCAGCCTCAAATACATTTTAGGAAGTGACTTACATGCATCTCCCACCTCTTTGTGCTCGCTCACCTTATTGCAACTGCTTGTGGAAAGGCCCGCAGTTGTTGACTAGTGTTCTCGAAATCTATCTTTAGCATACCAGGCAATTTCTAATTAAAGTTTAATTGCCAACCAGGAGTCTTGGATCAAATTAAACCGTAAATTGTTCCAATTTACACTGGGTTCCAAAATCAGCCTTACGCTAATGAAAGATGAAGAAGTATACCGAAGAGTGAGAGGACTCTGTATTTCCAAATCTGCTTAAAGTATACAAGACGTTTGTGCACATAATAAAGTTAATTAGGTCTCATTTTGTATCCAGTCCTGGACGAACATTGTAAGCCAGAGTCAATTTTCCCCAGGATGAAATGTTAATCTGAAGAAGCCTGAAGATAACTATTATTAGGTACCCAGTGTGTTCACTTGCTTTTATTGTTTGCAAAACTGATGCGGAAAATGCTCCATATTTTTGTTGTTAAAAGTCTCCCATGCCCACCTGTTACTGAACATCTTGTCCAGATAGTATTTGATTTGCATGTTCTAAGAACAAGAATAGAGTAGCAGCAGGGAGCACACCATGCATCTGATAAAATGTCAATGGAAGAGCTAAATTTATCCTGGGAGATATTTTTCTCCTAAAGAACAGTACATTTATGACTTCTCAGAAACGTCAGGAGTCAGAACCGTCAAGGGGACTATTGGGTTTCCACTAAGAATCAGCTATGGAAATTTGCCTTATCAAAGATGACACCACAGAGGTACAGCATCTGTTCTTTAGATGCCAGAGTTCTGGTTTTCTAAAATAAGCAGTGCGCGTTATGTTTTATGACAAGCTGATGTGCTGGGATAAAGGGATAGCCTTTTTGAAACAAAGGATGTCCCTTTGAAACTCGGAGTGAAAGTCATTACGCATGCAGAATTGCTTTTTGCTTTTTCCCCAATTTAACAGATTGCACAATAGTGCAGAATTCATTTGTTTAAGGGAATTTTAGTTTAAAGACAGACTTGTGGTTTTCATACATTTACAAAATGCTTCAGTCTTGAATACTTGATCCAGAGGTATGTGAAAAGCATTATACTGTTCCAGTACTTGGCAGTTGTTTTTAACCAAGACCTAGGAATGTTGGCATTATCCAGTGATGTCCTTTGGAAGGCTCCAGTGCATGCAGATTGTTCTCATGTTTGGGATAGCTTCTTTACTAGAGGCACCCGAGGAAGTCATTCCAGATGTATATTCCTCCCGGGTGTGCTCAGTGAATTGACATTGGTAGGAAAATTTCTGCGCTCAAAGAGTATTCACAAGCATTTGAGTATATGCGGATCGGAGATGCACATGGGTCTCCTCATTTTTACTAATTTTCAGAGGGGGAACTGTGTTAGTCCATGTTGCAGCAATGAATGCAAAGTGTCCTATGGCATCCTGAAGGCTGAGTCTGCATTCCAAATCTCCAATCCACATCATCAGATGTATTCTCAGTAACAGTTAAGAACATAAGAGCCTTGTTGAATCACCACTCTGTTTTAGAATAATAGAATCATAGAGCTGGAGGGATCCTAAGGAACCCACTACAATGCAGGAATCCCAACATGTGGTCTCCCATCCACATTTGAAACCATACCAGACCCTGCTTAGCTTTGCAGATGTGCTAGCTGTTTTATTTCTGCACCACTTCACAGTGGCCAGCCAGATACCTAAAAACCCTGCAAGCAGGACCTGAATGCAGCAGCACTCTCCCTGCTTGTGATTTATAGGTATATATGCACATATATTTCTGCTCCATTAGTCTTTACGAAGCCTGAAACTTCACAAATCTTTTCAGTGCTTTTCCCGCCCTTATTTTTCATTTTGAACACCTTTTTGCTAGGTTTTCTATAACAGGGCATTCATCTACCTCTTTAAGTATCCTTGGACCTGGAAACTAGCATTATTCTTTGGTTTTCCTATGACCTTTTCCTGTTCACAGCTTGGCCCTTTTATCACCTACCCACAAACATGCTTACTGTTACATTCACTTCCTCATTTGTGCAACTATTTTGCCTTCCTTCCTGTATTGGCATCCTGCTTAGAGCAACTGAAGAGGATGAGAACCAGAGGAAGGGCAAAAAATTTCTTTTGCCTAATATAAAAAAGGTAAAAGACTCCTGACAGTTAAGTCCAGTTGTGAACGACTCTGGGGTTGCGGCGCTCATCTTTCTTTACCGGCCGAGGGAGCCAGCGTTTGTCCACAGATAGTTTTTCCGGGTCATGTTGCCAGCATGACTAAGCCGCTTCTGGCGAAACCAGAGCAGCACACGGAGACGCTGTTTACCTTCCCGCCGGAGCGGTACCTATTTATCTACTTGCACTTCAATGTGCTTTCGAATTGGTAGGTTACTCATCCTGTTGCGGGAATTCGAACCGCCGACCTTCCGATCAGCAAGCCCTAGACTCAGTGGTTTAGACCACAGTGCCACCCCTGTCTTGCCTAATATACTTAAAATCAAATTCAGTTACCAACTTTGAGGCTTAATATTGAACCATGATTTTGTGTGGAGGAGAGCATTCTGTGTTCCATGAATCCTATTTCCCTGGTGGATTGTTTTATAATTTATGAAAATTGTAAATTTTAAATGTTGCGTGCTATTCGGAGTAGTGCTTTAACACCAGAAGGGCAGGAAATAAATATTATAATATATGATTTGTTTAATGTACTCTCTTTGACTCCAGCTCCCAATTGCAGCTTAGCATATAGTGCACTGGGGGGAAATCTCTTAACATGCATTAGGCGGGTGATTCTACATTCACGGGACTTCTATTGCAGACTGCATGTTTCCAAGAGAACGTAACTGGCCCCAGTGCAGTTGGACACACTCCTGGGAGAGGTATCCAATGCCCATTTATTTTCTTTGTCTTTTAAAGCAGCACATAATGCAACACCTGTTTCATTTGGACTTGGAAAGTTGGGTATTAGGATTCTGCTGTGGCTTCTTCTCCCACCTGCTGTGTATAAGTTGTCTCCAGCCTTGGGTTCACCATGCATGGAGCCAAGGAGTGGAATTGTGCTTGCTGGCTACAATCAATGCATATTAGTGTGAAGTATTAGAAGGATGCTTCTGTGTGCACACTCCAGCTGTATGCGCACAGGCCCTTTCACATGTTTGGTAACCTTGACTGACCAGTGTCCCTGGTTGCATGAAATCGTCCATGCTCATAGAAGCCCATGCATGCCTTTGCCCCAGTATATGGAGGTTGGGGGCTGAGGTCAGCCAGTGACATCCTGTTCCTCCTACCTGCACATTGAGCATATGCGAGTGTCGGGTTTATACTGGGAATGTTAGTCTTTAGTATGTAAAGGTTTTGATTATAATTTTTTTTAAAATGGATTCAGTTGAAATATGAGAGGTCCTGAGTTTTGGAAATGTAGGATGAAAATGATCAAAGATCAAACTTCAAACGAAAAAACCCTAAGGCATCCTGGACTGTAGCTTATGCATTGGACTTTTGGACACAAACTCTTTGAGCAGATGAAGATGGCAATTGCCTCTGTGCTTCCTTGTTTCTATGAACAAATTATTGTTGCCACCAAATGACATTAGGGAGATAGGAAGCTGCCTTATGCTGAGTCAGACCATTATTCCATCTAGCTGATCACTGTCTACACCGACTGGCAGCTGCATTCCAGGGTTTCAGACTGGGATCTCTTCCAGCCCGAGATGCTGGGGATTGAACTTAGAACTTTGCTTTATGCAAAGCAGAGCTATGGCCCCTACCCTTATGGAGATCATACATTTTCTCCAATGCTATAAGTGCTGAATGAGAATAGCCTGCTTATCATCTTGTAGGTCAAATTGGTCTGTCAGATAGCTAAAACCTCTCAAGACTCATTCCTCAGCTTGGACTATCCTGACCTCTCCTGGTCTATGTTTCACATTCCTTGTGAACCAAGTTAATCAGTCTTCATAATGAAAGCAAACGCAGCTTTCAGGCTTCCTTCGAAACTGAAATTTAGCGCTGCCATTTCTTGATAATTGCAGCAGCAGTATTGCTCCTCTTTAAAGATCCTTGTAAGAGTCTGGATCCCTCCATATGTTATTTGTCCAACTAGGACACTTCTTGCTTCTTTATCCCTCTTTTTTGCTGAAGCTCTGAGCTGGCTTCACTGGGCTGGATTGACTTTCCTGTGCTGAGAGACACGAGGATTCAGCAGAGGAACTTGCAGTGATGCCTCTTGACATTCTGTCTGCACATTCTCTCGACACGACCCCTTTGGCCCTTTCCTCAGCAGCAAATGTGGCGCTGAAAGAGATGTTCCTTTGCCGTTTTAGAGCTTTCTCTCTCTCTCCCCTCTCCTGTCTCCATCTCCCTGGTGATGGGTTCAACAAGCCTATAGGAGCACTATTTATTTTCTTGATCTCTGTTGGAGGAATTCAACATAGCGCTGCAGTATTTGTTCTGCCAGTAAAGCTTTTCAGTTTGCTGGATGGAAAGACCCCTCCTTCTCCCCCTGCATGCATGCTGGGTTTTTTTTGGGGGGGGGGATTCTCCTGACCCCCCACTATCCAGTTTGGGAGGAGGGGAAAGCACTTGCAGAGGCCCTTGTGTGGGCTTCCCCTCGCAGAACTTGTTAATTGAATCTGGCCTTTGGTGCCCTTAGAAATATATAGATTGAACACTTTATCACTGTCTGCTTAGTGCTGTCATTGCCATCTTTTTGGCACCCGCACAAGACTTTCTCCTTGGTATTTGTTGATCTTTCAAGCTTCTCTGTAGCTTTGGGACTATCTGCTAGCTTGGTTATATTTATGGGGATCATGTTGAGGTTGTGAAGTTTCTATTTTTATTTTTTAAAAAAATTTAGTGCGTTGCCATTTTTTGTTGCGCCTGTTTGCAAGTTATAAAATTATGTTGTATTAGGGTTGGGCTTTTTTTTGCTTTTTAAAAAATATTACTTACTGTATGTTGCCTTGGGACATTTTTTTGTCATAAGGGAATGCATACATAAGAGTGATAATAATAATAATGTAGGTAGATATACAGATGCAATGCGTGAAAAGAAATGGCAAAGTTAGTCAGGCCCTGAACTGCCAATCCATCATACTGCTCTCTATAGCGCTTTGGAAAATGTTTCATGAATTCTCCTCCAAGCTGAGTGATTTGCTATGCAGAAATAATAATAATAATAATAATCTTCAGGCAAAACAGCAGGGAGACTCAGAGGGTAGGTGGGAAAGATGATAGCAATAGCCCTCGAGACCCAGCGGGGCTCAGTTGGATATTTGTAACAAGTTGGTTTTGATTTACAGTGTTTAGCTTTTTGACTTGGGAGGAAAGGGAAGTGGGTCACACTGGGAGACAAGTGCTACATCCTGCATAACAACTTATTGAAGTATGTTTTAGACTTGCCCTTTCTCTGAGTCACCACTGCACAATAAAAATTCACAGAATGTTCACTGGGTCAAGACAATTTACTGCTTGCCGCTTCTATTCTGATCATGTTAAGAAAAGAGGAACTGCAGACCAGATGGCTTGTGTATGCAGGGTTGATAACCAAGGGTGGTATCTAGCTAAGTTTTCAGTGTAGACCCATTGAAATTAATGGACCTAAGTTGGTCATATTCATTAATTTTATGCCAAGCAGAACTTAATTAGGAACCTTCTGTATACTTCTCATTTTTCTTATTTTTTTAAACACACATGTACACTTTTAAATCTTTGTAGCCTTTTTTTTTTAATCCAAAAACTGTTCTCAAAGAAACTCTCATATGTCTACCCCTTCTTCTGGAAATTTTATATTGGTCTGAAATGCCTGTAGAACTAATGACTAATGGTGATGAAGGATCTTCTGGGACCTTTGTACACAGAACCTAGATTGATTGGTTGATCAATTGGTTGATTGATCGATGGATATGTTCTCATAGATGCAGCTTTTCCTTCCTTGCTGCATGTTCGATTTCAGGGGCAGAAGCAGAAAATCCAAAAGACTGAGGGTTGTGTGTGTGTGTGTTTTCCTTTTTACATCTTTCAAGAAAAGGGTTCATGTCTCATAGACTGTAAGTCCTTATTAAACAGAAGCTGCTTTGAGTGTGTTGGCAGAAAGGCACTAGGTGTATAAATAAAGAATAATATTGCAGGGCTGTTACAAGGATTATGGAGAGAATATCTGCGAAATTCACTGAACATTTAAAATTATTAAAAATCATTAAAGAAGAAGAAGAGGAAGAAGAGTTTGGATTTGATATCCCGCTTTATCACTACCCGAAGGAGTCTCAAAGCGGCTAACATTCTCTTTTCCGTTCCTCCCCCACAACAAACACTCTGTGAGGTGAGTGGGGCTGAGAGACTTCAGAGAAGTGTGACTAGCCCAAGGTCACCCAGCAGCTGCATGTGGAGGAGTGGAGACACGAACCCGGTTCCCCAGATTTCGAGTCTACCGCTCTTAACCACTACACCACACTGGCTCTCCAGTAATTAAAATATTAATACTCTTGGAGAGTCCTCCAGGACCCAGGATTTGATATTTCCGAGCTGCATAAGCATATTTGTATGACTGGTGCAGATACCGGTAACTGGCTGATCTGTTTCTGTTGCGGGGAGTGCTAGAGCAGGAGTAGACATCTGTACCTCTTGGGGTCTCTTCCTGTAGTCCCAGGTCTTCCAGCTTGAGCTTTCACAGCTGTTGCTCACCATGAACCACCATTGGCAGGATTGGCAGCGACAGCAGCAGATACCATATTTATGTGAATTTAATGCACCATCAAATCTAATGTGCACCTCAGTTTTGAAAACCTAGAAACAATAAAAGTATTTACTGGCGAATGTAAATGTGCCATCTTATCTAATGTGCCCCCTAATTTTCACAGCGTAATTTGGCCAAAAAAAGGTGCACATTACATTTGAGTAAATAAGGTATGGTCTGGGCATAAAATAATAGTTTTATTATTTTGCTAATTGTGCAGCATTAAGTATTCAGTTTATATTTGACTACCTTTAGTAATGTTTTCTCTGAAATTTGTAAGTTTCTTTTTTCTTTTTGGTTAACTGCTGTGTTAAAGGTGCATTCTGTAGTTGGCCTTTGAAAAAATTAACATATTTTGGTTTCCTGTTAATTTGAATGTATGCTTTATTTTTTACTTACTTCTGGGTTGTTTTGTTTGATGTTTCAATGTTGGTTGTAAACTGCTTCAAGATTTTTTCTTAAAAATATGAAGCAGTATAGAAATGAAATTAATTATAATATCTCTCTCTCTCTCGTGTGTGTGTTTGTGTGTATTTCAAATAATTCAAGATTCAGACTAGCAGCAAATGAACTGCTGACCCTTTTCATAAGCTTGGTGAGAATTAGTTTCCCTAAGAAGGAATTTATATCTGCCTCAGTGGCCTCAGACTCATTTGGTTCTCAGGAGTGACGGCAGCCTTGGAGTGGTGCAATATTCCTATTGCTTGGGGATTTCTACAGATACAAAATCCATCGCTGGAGCAGACTAGCTGCTACTAATGCAGATGAGTTTTCTCTGATTAATGGGACAGTTTTATATACTTTGGACCGGCAGCCTGTGTAACAGTATTGTACGGTTATGTAGAGTCAGGGTAGGTAGCAAGTGGTTATTCTGACCATTTATATTCTATTATGTGAAACTGAAAAGTTTCACTACTGTGGATAAAGCATTAACTGGTACTGGTCTGTGGAATGTGAGGTGCTGAAAAGTAGGAGATGCCTACTGGCAAGAATCTCGCGTGCTAACCTTGCCTGGTTGACACAGCTTTCTCTCTTTGATCCCTTTTCAGATTAATCGTCACGAGAGCCATATAGCCCCTTTTACGCGAAAAAAGATCTGTCGAACTCAAATTTGGCGTTCTTGTTCTTGGCACAGAAACGAAAATAGTGAAAACATTCTGCTTTTATAAGCAAATGAAAACTATATTTATTGTGCCTAAAGCAACAACGACATACTTTTGAAACATCTGTCATTCCGAGTGTGTGTGTGTGTGTGTGTTCATTCTCCTGCTCTACTTTTTTATAAATGAAGCTTGCTTTTTGAAAGCATAAGCACATATTTCTGATTTATAATTCTCTCCGTACTCACCCACCCGAAGGAAGACTGGAGTGTGCGAATGAAAACTGAGCTGCAGCAGACTAGCATTTTGTCCCATGTGTGATTTTGCCTGCTGCGTCCTCTAAATTGTGGTATTGTGGCGGGTCGTAGACCAGAGATGCCTCAGCTTCGCCTTGAAGCTTACTGAGTGATTTGGGCCGTTCATTTCCTCCCTCTGCTTAACATGCAACACCAAATGGCTATAAAGATAAAATTGGGTGGGTGGGGGAACTCAGAGAACCTTCATGAATTTTTTAAAAGAAGTGTGGGATGCAAACATAATTTCAAATACTCTGAGGCAAACATGGTATTCTGAGTTTTAGCTGTTAGAAGTATGGTGGGGTTTTTTTTTTTACTTGAACAGGAATTGCAGTGTTTTGTACTACATGCATAGCAAACTTCAGCTTTCTGTGGGATGTAAAAGCATCTTAGCTGGTTTTGGAGCACACTTTGAAATTAAGGAGAAATGGGTACCAATTTTCAGATTTTAACATCAGATTGGATACAGGAAAAGCTCTTCTATTAAAGTAAGGGCTCCTTCAGACTTGATTGAAGAGTGTTACATGAGAAAAGTGACTCCAGATTGCAGAAGAGTTACTGTGTTTGTGCAAATTCTTCTGTAAGGCCTTGATAAGCTCATTCTCAAGAACTTTTTATGATCCACTTGGGTTAAAATGCACGACAGTCTGCAGTTAATAAAATATTCATTTTATTAACTGTTTCTTATGCTATAATGCAACCCCTCATATATAGTGGTGCTGCACTGCATATTCATGGAATAGCTTTTCTGCATTTTCTCCTTATCGTTCTTGACTGGATTGAAGTTAATGTGTATATTTTTAATGCATTTATTTTGGAGAAGGAAACCCCGGATCTGAAACTTCTGTGATGTGCCTGGGAGTAAAAAATAGATACTGCAGCCCTAGCAGAATGCGAAAACTATGCATTCCTTTGTGGAACTCCTAAAAAATGTTGTTGGTTCTTTTTATTGTGGTTTCTGCATTCAGTCTGTGCTACCAATAATTGGATCTATAACATTTGTATTTAAATCTTGCCCTTTCCAAAGGCTTCAGGGTGGGTAATTAACTTTTAAAGTAAAATCCCAATTACAGTAATTAAAGCATGCTCAACTCACCTTATGCCACCATATTCCAGGCTGACAAAAAGTTATCTGTATTGTTTCTTTAAAAAAGGAAAGAAATATAAGCTGTTGGATTTTTTTCCATGGTAGAAATGATAACAAGGTTGAGCCTTCCTAATTTCACTGAAATCTGACACAACCTTGTCCTTGGTCAGATTCCTTCCGTCTCTCTTCCATAATTCAAGCTACATGATGCCTTATCTTGCCAGGTATTTGAAATGTACTCATGACGCAATTACTTTACAGCATGGTAAATACACCACATCCCTTTCAGGTGAAGTTAATTGCAGTTCTGTTTCATTTGATCCATTGTTCACAAAGAGTTTAAAAAGAAGGTGTTTCAGTGTTCTGTTGGAACTTGAACACTGAAGCCTTGTTGGGAAATTGCATGTACTACAAACCATAGAACTGCCAGCTCTTGCTTGTGCATGAAGAATTGCTTGTGTGGCCAACTGAGTTTGATGTTTTACTGCCATATAGTGAAATGCCTTCTGTAGTAAATGTTAGACCATGTACACTTTTATAATTATCCCAATAGCTATGAAAGCGCATGTTTTAGAGCATTAGTTAAATCATGGTGTTTCGTATTCACAATTGACACACAGATTGTCAATGGAACTTAAACACTTAAAAAATGTGTCTCCCTCTGTGTTCGTCAGCTCCTTAGAGAGAACATAAAATTAACAAAACATACCTTTTAAGAACACAATCTCCACTTCTATAGTGCTCTGCATCTTTGGTAGCTTTGTCAAGTGTGTTCTGGAATTTAGAATCTTTCTGAGTTGAAAATGTGACTGGCTTTGAAGGGTACGAATTAAAATTTCCTGCTTCTGGAAGACTTCTGATCTTGATGAAACCATGCTGGAACTCTGTCCCAAGTCCATTCACTTGATTAACGATGGGTATGATTAGTATGAGGAAGCCTAGTCTTGGAGAATGGCTCCAAACCCAGGCTGCTGGCTAACCAGTGTGATCACAACTGCAGTGGATTTGGTTGACAAGGCAGACATCAAGTGCCTTCAATACAGTTGGATCCAATTTTGTGGCTGTTTAATAATAATAATAATAATAATTTTTTATTTGTACCCCGCCCATCTGGCCGGGTCCCCCCAGCCACTCTGGGCGGCTTCCAACAAATATTAAAATACATCAAAATCACAAATTAAAAACTTCCCTAAACAGGGCTGCCTTCAGGTATTTTCTGTATGTAGGATAGCTGTTGATCCCTTTAACCTCTGCTGGGAGGGCGTTCCACAGGGTGGGCGCCACTACCGAGAAGGCCTTCTGCCTGGTTCCCTGTAGCTTTGCTTCTCGCAGTGAGGGAACCGCCAGAAGGCCCTCGGCGCTTGATCTCAGTGTCCGGGCTGAACGGTGGGGGTGGAGACGCTCCTTCAGGTATACAGGACCGAGGCCGTTTAGGGCTTTAAAGGTCAGCACCAACACTTTGAATTGTGCTCGGAAACGTACTGGGAGCCAATGTAGTTCTCTCAGGACCGGTGTTATGTGGTCCCAGCGGCCACTCCCAGTCACCAGTCTAGCTGCCGCATTCTGGATTAATTGTAGTTTCCGGGTCACATTCAAAGGTAGCCCAACGTAGAGCGCATTGCAGTAGTCCAAGCGGGAGATAACTAGAGCATGTACCACTCTGGCGAGACAGTCTGCGGGCAGGTAGGGTCTCAGCCTGCGTACCAGATGGAGCTGGTAGACAGCTGCCCTGGACACAGAATTAATCTGCGCCTCCATGGACAGCTGTGAGTCCAAAATGACTCCCAGGCTGCGCACCTGGTCCTTCAGGGGCACAGTTACCCCATTCAGGACCAGGGAGTCCCCCACACCCGCTCGCACTCTGTCCCCCAAAAACAGTACTTCTGTCTTGTCAGGATTCAACCTCAATCTGTTAGCCGCCATCCATCCTCCAACCGCCTCCAGGCACTCACACAGGACCTTCACCGCCTTCACTGGTTCTGATTTGAAAGAGAGGTAGAGCTGGGTATCATCCGCATACTGATGAACACCCAGCCCAAACCCCCTGATGATCTCTCCCAGTGGCTTCATATAGATGTTAAAAAGCATGGGGGAGAGGACGGAACCCTGAGGCACCCCACAAGTGAGAGCCCAGGGGTCTGAACACTCATCCCCCACCACCACTTTCTGAACACGGCCCAGGAGGAAGGAGCGGAACCACTGTATAACAGTGGCCCCAGCTCCCAACCGCTCTAGGCGGTCCAGTAGGATGTTATGGTCGATGGTGTCAAAGGCCGCTGAGAGATCCAGCAGGACTAGGAAACAGCTCTCACCTTTGTCCCTAGCCCGCCGGAGATCATCAACCAGCGCGACCAAGGCAGTTTCAGTCCCATGATGAGGCCTGAATCCGGATTGGAAGGGATCCAAATGGTCCGCATCCTCCAGGCGTGCCTGGAGTTGTTCAGCAACCACCCGCTCAATCACCTTGCCCAAGAATGGTAAATTTGAGACTGGGCGATAGTTGGCCATATTGGCCGGGTCTAAAGATGTTTTTTTAAGAAGCGGTTTAATGACCGCCTCTTTCAGCGGGTCTGGGAAGACTCCCTCGCAGAGGGAAGCATTCACCACCCCGCGGAGCCCATCGCCCAGCCCTTCCCGGCTAGCTTTTATTAGCCAGGATGGGCAAGGATCAAGAAGACAGGTGGTCGGTTTCACTCGTCCAAGCAGCCTGTCCACATCCTCGGAAGTAACAGATTGGAATTGATCCCATGAAACATGACTAGACAGGGCTCCAGCACTCTCCCGCCCCGGATCTGCTCCCACGGTGGAGTCTACCTCCTTCCGAATCTGAGCGACTTTATCTGCAAAAAACTTTGCAAAAGCATTGCAGGAGATCTTGGGGTCCCTACCAGACCCCGATGACGAAGGTGGTTCTGCTAGATTGCGAACCACCTGGAAGAGTCTCCTGCTGCTGTTTTCTGCAGATGCAATAGAAACGGTGAAGAAGGTCCTCTTCGCCGTCGCCATTGCCACTTGGTAGGCTCGAAGTTGAGCTCTAGCCCGTGTCCGGTCTGATTCAGAATGAGTTTTCCGCCACCGGCGCTCTAGCCGTCTCAGCGACTGTTTCATCGCCCTCAGCTCCGGGGAAAACCACGGGGCTGTCCGGGCTCCATGCAATCGGAGAGGGCGCTTCGGAGCCAGACAGTCAATAGCCCTGGTTAACTCCACATTCCAGCGGGCCACCAGGGAATTGGCTGAAAGGCCATCAGCATGGGATAAAACATCCCCTACCACTCTCTGGAAGCCATTTGGATCCATTAAGTGGCGGGGGCGGACCATCCAAATCGGTCCCACCTCCCGGCAGAGGGGAAGGGTCGCGGAGAAGTCTAGTTGCACCAGAAAGTGATCTGACCATGGCACTTCTTTTGTTTCGCTTTTACTTAGTGTCAGATCACCCACATCCATAGAGGTAAACACCAGGTCTAAGGCATGTCCGCGGCTATGAGTTGGGCCAAACTTATTCAGGGACAGCCCCATGGAGGCCATGCTTTCCACGAAGTCCCGAGCGGCCCCTTGTAAGGTCGTTTCGGCATGGATATTAAAATCTCCTAAGACAACCAAGCTAGGTGTCTCCAGGAGCACGTCCGCCACGACCTGAAGCAGCTCGGGCAGGGAATCCTTGGTGCAGCGGGGAGGTCGGTACACCAAAAGGAATCCTGTACTGCCCCTATTGCCCAACTTTAGCATTGTGGTAGCTATTGTGGTATCAATAGAGGGTGTTTTTATTCACTGAAAATTTCCATCTGTAGCCTTAACATTTAACGCTGATTGTTTGCTTCAGTGTGTATCTTTCTCCAATGAAAATTAGGAGATACTGTCTCTGTCCAGGAAGCACTCAATGTATCTGTAAGTGGAAGAAATTATCTATTATGCATCTTGCAGGGTGTCACTTTTTTAACCATGATATGAAGTTTTTGCCTTTGGGAAGCAACAACAAAACTCTTTCTTTTTTTGAAAGGTTCTCTTAATCTCTAGTTCTTTCACAATTTTTTTTTAAAAGCTATTTGAGGCATTGGTCATGTGCCCAGCCAAATGTTATCCTGAGAATTCACATTCCAAGTAATAGCTATTACTCCTCACTTTTGATTAGTGAGCTGAGAGTTCCCCAGTGTGGTGCATCCTTTTTGAAGGTCCATAAGGACAAAGTCATATTAAGAACTAGTTTGCAGTCTCTCCCTAAAATATTTAGGGCATTTCGTATTAGACAGGACATTGTGTACAAGTGTTCTTTCCTAATCCCTCTGACAAGGAGCTTCATGGTATGTTAGCAGACCTCTACATTTTTAACCGCATCACTCCTCTGTGAAGTGTTTATGAAGGACAATGCTCTCTCTTCTCTCTTCACTGCTTAAGAGGATGTACAAGATTTCTCTCTTCTGTGAATGGAAGGAACTGAGTGGTTGAGGTGCTAGTCCACCTCGACCAGGTGGAAGGAGCTTATGCACCAGGCTTCAGAGCCTGTGGTTCTCCAGATGTTGTTGAGCTTCAGCTCACATTATCCCTGACTACTGGGCATTTTGGGTAAGACTGATAGGAGTCCAGCAACATCTGGAGGGCCACACATTCCCCATCCCTGCTCAGCAAGTTCCATGATCTGACATGTACATGTGTAGATCCCATAGAGCCACTCAAAGGATAGTAGTTGCATGTATAATTGCATATCTTTTATCTGTCAGTTTGGAACAAAACAGGATTCTCTGTCCTGACCTATTGGCTGCTGTTTTATTTTGCATTGTGCTTTCTACTTGTGATTTCAGTGAAAGATGGTATATAAATATTTTTAAACAAATCATAACATTGTTCAGGTAGGATAGCTCACTTCTTTAGATTCATATAAACACACGCATATAAATATCCCCAAATGTATTTGCCTTCCAAAGCCTGACTGGCAACACTTTTTCTGTAAGTGTAGTGTAACACCAGCCAGGTAGCAAACCTAAATCTCAACAGTATTTTACATACGGACTAGAAATGTTCTTCTCATAAATGCTGGTGTATTTTAAACAAGCAAGATATCCGTTTACACTATTCTTTGTATAATTTTTATTGCACCATAAAAATTCCAAAATCTAAAATTACCACCTGGCTATTAACAAACTTGAAAAAAGGTCAAGTCTCGAAATGGACTGTTGTGCTTATATGATGAGTAGCATCTACTTTAGCACTGGGATAGCAGGCTTTGTGGTTTCCCTATTGTTCTGGTCTGCTATTCACATCTTTTATTCTATCGCACCCTCTGACTTGCTAGTTGACTTGTGACTAGGCCACAGTCCTACACACACTTGGGAGTTTCCAGAGGGCACCAAAACAAGAGTCTTGTGGCACTAATAAAACCTATCAAATTTATTTTGGTATATGCGCACACACTCTTTTGGAGGCCACGGGTGGCGGCAGCAGCAGCAACAGACTGTGAACAGTAACATCAAAAGGAGGCAAGTTTCGTTACACAAATCGAAATGCTTGCACTAATGGAACCACATCATTGGATGCTAAGCAGTAGCTGTTCCTCCAAAGACAGCTGGTAGCACTTAACATCTTGGAACTTGCATACCAATTCACACATGTAGTGTAATAAAAATCCATTGTCCTGCTTCAGTCCACAAGTGACGAATCATAGAATTGTAGAGTTGGAAGGGACCCCGAGGGTCTTCTAGTCCAGCCCCCTGCAATGCAGGAATCTCAACTATATCATCCATGACAGATGGCCATCTCTGCTTAAGAACCTCCAAGGAAGGAGAGGGAGTTTGCTCCACTGCTCTTACTGTCAGAAAGATCTTCCTGGTGTTTAGTTGGAATCGCCTTTCTTGTAACTTGAATCTTGTAACTTGGCATTGGTAGTCTTGATGAATGTAATTCAGTGGGTTCACATCGCAGTCTGCCTTTGCGGTTCCACTGTGTCCATTAATTTCAGTGAGTCTGCTCTGAGTATGACTTTAGATACAACCCTCTGAGTGTAAAACTGAACTTGAACCAGTGAGTAACTATGCCCCAAGCGTCAAAAGCTTTGTAATTTCAGCATTAGGAAGGACTCACACACTAATCTTGGGGATGCGGTAGGAAACAAGCCTGCCTTTCTGTTTGGAGAGCAGGGAGCTTACAGTCAGAGCAGGGAGCAGCAGGAGAATCTGCACTGTCCTGCTGACCACACAACCATTCTTGGCTTCTTGAGATGCTAATGACATCTGACTGTGGTCACTGACTGGCCCAGGAGCTTGTTGATGGAGCAGTTCTTTAAACACAGTCTGTGGCATAATTGCAGGGCTTGAGAGCTGTTGGTGATAACAGAGTGTCCATTGAACCAGGTGGCTTTACATGCTATTTTTTTCTGACATCTATGTAAGATAGGGAGTTAGAAGGAGAAGCAGCAAGCAAGCGAGTTCCTTCCTCCCCATCCCCAACTGATATTACTGTGCCAACTTAGTTGCATGCCAACTATTTGGAGCTGCTGGAAGTGGTTTTTTTTTTAAAAAAAAAATCTGTAATTCTTGCTAGCATAAGGGTAGAACCCAAAGTGGGCTGTTTGTATACAGAACATGAGATTGGTGACGGGTGGGTAGGAGCAGGGGGAGATGGCTGCAGGCATATCTGCTCCTGTGGAGTATGCATCTATGTTCCTGAACGTGAAAAACTTAACAGGTGTGAGGCATATGGACTGCCTTTGTGCCAAAGGAAAATTGTCACCTTCAAAGCCAGCTCTTGAGCAGCTCAGATACTAAGTTAGCAATTTATTTGTAGTGGGAAAAGTTGTAAGCGAATGGGCTGAATGTGCAGATCCGAAGCTTGACTGGTAGACATGTGTGTTTATTTAGTAATCATACTGTAGTAAACATTAACAACTTAAGTTTTAATTATTTTATTTTTTGTAGGTATGTTCTTATTGAGCGAAATGCTAAACTAGAACCTCCATGTTAAACATCAGCCAGGGTGAGGAAGGAGACCAAATGTATTCAATTTCTAATTTTCGTAGGCCTAGAAAACAAGATGTTGAATTCCATTTCCACAATAAAAAGGCCTCAATTTTCAACTCTTTCCAAAAGCTACTATTAAATACTGATTTTCAGTAACTATATATATAGAAGGGTTGTTTTTTGTTTTGTTTTTTACATTGCACCTATAGTGTTTCTAATTCTGTCCTTCTTTCCTTAATTCACACAAAATGCAGGACTTCGCCCATTTCTGTGGTACGGAAGGTAAAAGAAAATACTTTTGTCATCCCAAGTGTGTGAATCTTCCCTGGTTCTGTCTTAGGTTTCTGCTTCCAAGTCAATGCTGATTCAGGAGTGGGGAACCTGTGGCCTTGCACATGTTATTGGACTATAACTCTCATCCTTTACCAGTGGCATGGTGAATGGGCTGGTGGAAGTTGCAGTACAACAAATTCGGGAGCGCCATAGGATCTCCATCCCTGATTTTATTTGCCATGCAAAGGGTACTTCTGAATCTAACATTTTAAAAAGTAGGGCTTCCAACTTTCCTGTGTCTTACAGTATGAGTCGGCTAACTAGCATTGGCATCTGAAAACCCAGTAAACTTCCTATGCTTATAACTGTTTCTTTTCTGTGGCATAGCATTCCTGTTGAGATACGACAGGCGGGCCACTATCTGCATTTTTCCAGAAACAAATGAAGACATGTTGTTCAGACAAACTTCCCCAGTAGACATTGCATAAGTAAGTAAGTAAGTTTTTAAGACTCCAGGCTGTAAATTGGAGGTTGCAATTTCTCAGAAGACTATTCATGAAGTTCAGAGCCACCCAGCATCCATTTAACCATCTTATATACACCACACCAGGTTACAATGTTTTCATTCTCTCTGGCATGTTAAACATTCATATTTGTAAACAATCCCCGTAGCTTGAAATTTTCCACTTTTGCTGTTTTATTGATTTTGAATTTTGTTGCCTATATTTTTGTGCTGCTCTCCTAGAGTGGTTATTATGTTTTAAATTGTACTACGAGCCCCCCCCCCCCGACATTTTTAATATATGTTGTTGTTGTTTAGTCGTGTCCGACTCTTTGTGACCCCATGGACCAGAGCATGCCAGGCACTCCTGTCTTCCACTGCCTCCCGCAGTTTGGTCAGACTCATGTTGGTAGCTTCGAGAACACTGTCCAACCATCTCGTCCTCTGTCAAAATAAATTGACCAAAATAAATTTAATCATATGTGACTGAAACCTGGGGCAGACCCATTTCTGAACTGAAAAGCATAGGCTGATCTAAGAGCATTACTTGGGACTTTGAAGCTCTTTTAAAGCAAGACTCTCGTGGAAAATAATTCCTAGAGGGCAACACAATCCCACAATGGACACACTGTGGAGAACCTTCTCTTTTAGTCACTCACACCCTTTTTGCCAAAGTCCCATAGCCATTGTATGAGGGAGGTGGTTTTGGGTGCCATGAAAGGGCAGCAAATGGTTAGTTATCATGGGGAGGGTTATTGTTTTGTTTCTTACTATGTTATGTCTTTTTGGGGTTTTTTTGTAAACCGTACTGTTTTCCTCGGGTGAAGGGCAGTATAGAAATTTAATAAATAGTAATAAAGTAATAAAGCCCTGTTTAGGGAAGTTTTTAATATTTAATGCTGTATTGTTTTAACATTTGACTGGAAACCGCCCAGAGTGGCTGAGGAAACTCGGCCAGATGGGCGGGGTAAAAATAAATTATTATTATTATTATTATTATTATTATTAAGAATAGCTTATTGTTGAATCTTTACTCCCAGGAGGCGCCTGTGGGATTTTTCTGCGTCAGGTGCTGAAATAACTTGACCAGTTTCAGGGTGACTTTCATTTGCTGCGGAACCTCAGGCACATCCCAATTATGCCTCTGTTAAAGGGGCGGTTTTTCGGTATTGTTCCAAAGCCTTTCAAACACTGTTTGACCAGAGGCAGTAGTGCAGTTAAATTAAGATGCCCACCAATATGGGATGGGATGCAAGTGTCATTCAGGAAGAAATATTGTCTATCTTCACTCAAAAATTCCATCATAACCCCTCAGAATTATCAAACGATCAGCAGCAGCTACCGAAGTATAAATATTTCTGTGTAGCAAGCACTTCCAGTTGCTCATGGATCAAAGCACATTTCCTCTATCTAAGAAAGATGAAGTAAATCATGAGGGGGCAAAATAGTCTACAGAAAGTTCATTAACCGCAACAGAACAATTGCAAAATTCTGTTAGAAAAATTACATTAGTATTAAAGGAAATGCACACAGTGTGATTACAAGCTGGCTGGGCATTTCTTAAACAAAATTTCACTGAGTAGTCGGTTCATAAACCCGCTCCTTTAAAACAAGTTAAAAATAATTCTTCGATTTTTATTTTATTTTTCAGATCTGAATTTTCGCCTTCTTGTGAAAATGCAAATGCAGAAGCATCATACTAAATCAATACTCTCAAATATTAAGAAATCCCCACCTCTGTCATTAAATTAGTTGACATTAATTCCATTTACTCAACCCCTTGTCATAAAATGCTTGCAAAGACAAGAAAAGAACCTCATGGAAACGTAGCGGGGGAATAAGTTTTGTTGCTGTAGGGGTTTAGATAGAACAGTTACATTTATGAGTTATGGGAGATAGTGGCTTGTTTTGACGTGGGTGTATGCCTCATACCTCCATAAACAGGAACATTTAAACTTATCTAAAGGAAATAGTTTAGCAGAGCTATTTTGTTTATGCATCCTGCAATAAACCTACTGGTAACTGCTGGGGGGGGGGGGAATTGCAAGCCAATATATACCCTGGAGGGTGGGGCAAAGAGAGGCAGAAAAAATGTGAATAAGGTTCATTACTTTAAGCAAATATATTAGTGGTCTACACACACACACACACACACACACACACACACGGAGGAGACAGTGTTAGACAGCCACAGAGTGCATGAAACTTGCCCACATTTGATCTTAAGAGGAGACCTCAATTTTCTAATTTATGGGTGAAGGGAGTGCCATTGGAATTTCAAGGATAAAGTGTTGGACCAAGACTTGAGTGAGTAGGAGGCTATGTGCACAGTATGGGCCTTCTCTACTGTTGCCTCTTGTAGCCTCCCAAAAAGAAATCCTGGAAGGTTAGAGCAGTGTTAGAAACTGAGACATGAAATCTAGGAGCAAAATGGCACCTCAAACCTAGGTTATGGGCGCAACAGCGGAATGTCTGGGTATGCTTTTTTATAACAGGAATACAAAGCTGAAAATGATTTAACTGCAGCTAAAATATTATGTTCTAGTCCTTCCCCTGCCCACCCCCTAATATTCTTAAGGGAGGTCTCTTCTCCAGTCTTCAGAGAGCAGCTAGAAGTGGGGAGGCAGAAAAGGGTCTTCCTTTCCTTCCACTCTGCAGTTTTAATCTGAAATCGTAGGCGCAGTAGTGCGCCCAGAGCTCAGAAACTCCTCGTGCTAATGAAATTCCCTGTCTCAAAATGCACCTAGAACAATGGGAGTCTTGAAAACTGGAAAAGTTATTATCTGCTTCCACAGGTGACAATTGATACTTACTGTGGAACATGACCATTTAGTATTTCTAACTCTGCAGCACATTACTTGTTGTTGCATGTAGCGTAGTATAAGCATTTTATTTACTCTATCTTTCTGACAATCGCTGTCTTGTAAAACATTAGTAATTAACTGTAATGCCAGTTTAACCTGATTTTGCCTCTCTAGAATTCAGTATTTCCCAGTAAGCTCTGTTGGAGTGAGTAAATCAGTGCACTGAAATGTGATGACAACTGAGGGCTTTTTTAAATGTTTTAAATATTCAGTGTGAGAGAACAGTGCTGCAGTATTGCACTAATTCACTACTGTACTATATGCTACACACCAATTTATGAATAAAAATGCCGTGTATCTTTGTTAGCCCGTAAGCATTATGCTAGTTCTTTTCTAGGGTTCCTTTCTCTTTGTATTAAAATCTTGCATTTCGACGGCTGAGCGCTTGGAGAGATGTAAATTTCTTTTAACATATTTAAGAGATGTTGGGGGTGGAGAGTTCTCCACACAGTAAGATTGCTTTGTTTTGACATTTATCTTGCTGTGATCGTTCTGCCAGTTGGCTTTAGGCACGGCTACCAAAAGAGTGAACACATGTTGCATTCATTAACTTTCCTCTGGCTCTGCTCAATTTTGCAAGTCAGACAAAAGCATGATCATATTAAATGGACTGGAGTGCAGTTGTAATATGAGTTCTCTCACACACTTAATGAAATGATAATCTTGAGAAACCTGCATCTCTTTCCCCTCCCCCTCCCACATTGTTGGGAGCTACTATGCCTCTCCAACTTGGTGCAAATTCTTGTTTGTGCATGCGTTGCCCCCTCCTTCTAAATTAAAACGCTGCAGCTGTAGATGTGTCATTCAGCCTTATTTGCATCTTCTCCTTCTTCCGTGATGCATTTGGCAGTGTACTGTATATGGGGAAATCCCATGTCATCCTTTACAATGATTGTGTGAGGTTGGCCGGATTGAGAGAGTGAAATCGACCAAAGTTTGCCCAGTGTGCTTCTTCATGGTTGAGCAGGAATTCCAACTTGTGTCTCTTCCAGCCATTTGCAGTGTTCTGTCCAACCACACTAGATGTAAAACCACAGACTTAATGCCTTTTCAAACTGCCTGTGTTGGATAATTTTGTTTATGTGTGTGAGCAAGTCCGCTTAGGTGCAGCTTGTTTGTTACGCATATCGATCTTTCGACGTGGTTTTTCTTTTATCACTTATTTGTTGGATCTGTTGGCTGCCTTTCATCAGTAGTGGTCCCAGGATGATTTGTAGTAGTAGCTACGTAGCAAATGCCGTAGCTGTATGCAAACTACAATTCAACTATACCATACCCTCCAACATGAGGGTACAATTCAACTATACCATACCCTCCAAAGAGTCTCCTTCTTTGGAGGTCTTTAAGCAGAGGCTTGACAGCCACCTGTCAGGAATGCTCTGATGGTGTTTCCTGCTTGGCAGGGGGTTGGACTGGATGGCCCTTGTGGTCTCTTCCAACTCTATGATTCTATGTTGATTCCCAAAATGGTGACGTGCGTCTTCCCATAAGTGCTCCCGTATGGGTCACGTGACCCACGTGAGATCATGGTGCCCCAAAGACGTGCTTTTTTCGGGGCTGTGCTCTCACAGCACCCAAAAACACATGTTTTGGGGTGCCGTGTGAGATCACGGCCATCAAAATGACCACTGTGCTCTTGCCGGGGGGGGGGGAACCCTGAATGTCCTGTTTTTTCTGGGACACATGCATGGTACGCTATAATCATAAACATCCCTAAATAGCAAAACACTAAAACCATAATTATATCAGCAGCAACAGCAGCAGTACCCCTGGCTGGCAATACCCTTGCACAAAGAAAGGATACTGTAGCTAATGCTAGTCAATAAGGAGGCAAAATAGGAGAAAGGCATAACTGGGGGACCACTACTAAGAAACCCCTGCCCGAAGCCCACTTCCCAAAAGCTTCACTTGCTGGTGGGCCTACCAGAAGAGGTGCCGCTTCAAGTGTTTAAGCCCCAAGTCATGCTTTTAGAAAGCACGTGGTAATATTTTTTTTTTATCAACATTGACTTAACATGATTTCAAACCACTAGTGTCTATTTATTATTTATTTTCTAGGTGCATTCATAGGAAGTACAGTCCTCCCTTGGCATACCTTTTGGCTTTATTTCTCCTTTTTTAAATAATAATAATTATATGCCCCTTGCTGAACAACTTAGTGGGTTTCTGGAGGAAACATCGGCTTTGGATCCATTTCAGTCCGGCTTTCGCCCTGGCTATGGGACTGAAACGGCTTTGGTCGCGCTAACGGATGATCTCCGTAGACAGCTGGATCGAGGCGGATCGGGACTGCTGATTCTCTTAGATTTGTCAGCAGCCTTCGATATGGTCGATCATGAACTTTTAGACCACCGCCTTGCCGACGTGGGGATTCAGGGCACAGTCCGACAATGGCTGCGCTCCTTTATCTCAGGTCGGGGACAGAGAGTAGCGCTAGGGAATGAGATGTCCCCGCGGCACTCCTTGGTGTGTGGAGTGCCGCAAGGTGCAATTCTCTCCCCTATGCTTTTTAACATCTTTATGCGCCCTCTCGCCCAGATTGTCCGGAGCTTTGGGATGGGTTGTCATCAATATGCTGATGACACCCAGCTTTATCTGTTGATGGACGGCCGTCCCGACATAGTCCCAGACACACTGGCCAGGTGTTTGGAAGCTGTGGCTAGATGGATGCGTGGGAGCCGATTAAAGTTAAATCCTTCGAAGACAGAGGTCCTTTGGCTAGGTCGGGACGACATGGGGTTGGGGGGCCAACCCCCAACCCTTGCAGGCGTTCAATTAGTGCCAGCGCCTCTTGTCAAGAGTCTGGGGGTAACCTTTGACGCCTCCCTCTCCATGGAGGCGCAGGTTGCAGCCACAGCAAAGGTGGCATTTTTCCATCTCCGCCGTATTAGGCAGTTGGTCCCCTACCTCTCTCGTCCTGACCTGGCCACAGTGATCCATGCGACGGTCACCTCCAGACTAGATTATTGTAACTCGCTCTATGCAGGGCTGCCCTTGAGGCTGACCCAGAAACTCCAGCGGGTGCAGAATGCCACGGCGAGGCTCCTTACGGGGGCCTTGCCGCGAGATCACATTCATCCAGTGCTTTATCAGCTGCACTGGCTCCCGGTGGAGTACAGGATCAGGTTTAAGGTGCTGGTCTTAACCTTTAAAGCCCTACGCGGCTTAGGGCCCTCGTACTTAAGGGACCGTCTCTCCTGGTATGCCCCAGGTAGGACCTTGAGGTCATCAAATAATAACCTTCTGGAGATCCCAGGTCATAAGGAGGTCAGGTTGGCAGCCACCAGGGCCAGGGCTTTTTCGGTTCTGGCCCCGATATGGTGGAATGATCTGCCACAAGAAACGAGGGCCCTGCAAGAGTTAGCACCCTTTCGCAGGGCTTGTAAAACGGAGCTGTTCCGTTTGGCTTTTGGGGTAATTTGTTAGTGTAACTTTTAAAATTCAAAATTTTTAAGTTTTAAAGTGTATTTTATATCTGTATTTTTAATCTGTGTTTTTATATTTGTATTTGATTGTTAGCCGCCCTGAGCCCGGTTTTGGCGGGGAAGGGCGGGATATAAATAAAAGTTTATTATTATTATTATTATTATTATTATTATTTGTCTCCTTCCCTGAAGTGACTAATTGTAGAATATTTTATAAATCAAATTATGAGTTCTCTGACCGTAATAGCAAAAAAAAAAAAAAAAGCCCAACAAATGAAGGGGCCAAATCTCCCATCTCCTTATTTTGATGCTGCAGGAACGCTGGGTTATTTGTTTATTTAACGTCTTACCCACTGCTCTGCAGGACATCTGCAAATATGCAAATACAGAGTGGACTCCCTAAGATGGTTGGGTGGCATCATGTTACACCTCTTTCTGGCAACTTTTGCAGCCAAGCTGGTGCCAAATGTATTGTTCTGCTTTACTTTGGACCACATCAGCGACGCTGAAAGTGGGGTCTTGTCATCTGGGCATACACACTGCCCATGCTTGCACCCCGGAGACGTCACTTCTGTGTTGCTAACACAGCAAAAGCAATGCGGGAGGCAACCGTAACGAGATATCGATCTCTGCAGCCACAGCAGGCTCTGTGATTCTCCCAGCAGTTTAATTTCAGCTCTGGAGACACACTCCATTGTCTCTGGAGAGCCAGTGTGGTGTAGTGGTTAAGAGCGGTAGACTCGTAATGTGGTGAACCGGGTTCGTGTCTCCGCTCCTCCACATGCAGCTGCTGGGTGACCTTGGGCTAGTCACACTTCTCTGAAGTCTCTCAGCCCCACTCACCTCACAGAGTGTTTGTTGTTGGGGAGGAAGGGAAAGGAGATTGTTAGCCGCTTTGAGACTCCTTCGGGTAGTGATAAAGCGGGATATCAAATTCTTCTTATTATTATTCTTCGTCAGACAGAAGGATGCCACCAACAACAACATTAAAAATTTTTATACTGCCCTTCATCCGAGGATCATAGGTGGCTTACAATATAGAAACACAAAAATACATACCATTGTTGTTGTTCAGTCGTTCAGTCGTGTCCGACTCTTCGTGACCCCATGGACCAGAGCACGCCAGGCACGCCTATCCTTCACTGTCTCTCGCAGTTTGGCCAAACTCATGTTAGTAGCTTCGAGAACACTGTCCAACCATCTCATCCTCTGTCATCCCCTTCTCCTTGTGCCCTCAATCTTTCCCAACATCAGGGTCTTTTCTAGGGAGTCTTCTCTTCTCATGAGGTGGCCAAAGTACTGGAGCCTCAACTTCAGGATCTGTCCTTCTAATGAGCACTCAGGGCTGATTTCTTTAATAATGGATAGGTTTGATCTTCTTGCAGTCCATGGGACTCTCAAGAGTCTCCTCCAGCACAATACCCCCTCCCCACCTCCATTGGCTACAGCTTCTTAAATTAGCCAAAGGTCTGGGAGAGGAGGAATGTTTTTGTTTGGCACCTAAAGATACAGTGGTACCCCGCAAGACGAATGCCTCTCAAGACGAAAAACTCGCTAGACGACAGAGTTTTTCATTTTTGAAGTCGCTCCGCATGACGAATTTCCCTATGGGCTTGCTTCGCAAGACGAAAACGTCTTGCGAGTTCCCAATGCATTCCTATGGGAAACCGCGCTTCAATGCATTTCTATGGGAAACAGCGCCATCTAGTGGTTCGCAGGACCATGCTTCGCAAGACGAAAAAACTCGCAAGACGACAAGACTCGCAGAACGAATTAATTTCGTCTTGCGGGGCACCACTGTATGTAGCGAAGGTGCCAGGTGAGCCTCCACAGGGAGAGCATTCCACAAGCAGAGAGCCACCACGGAAGAGGCCCGTCCTCACGTTTCCGCCGTTCTTGCGGAGGAGGCAGATGAAGAAGAGCCTCAGATGCTGATCACTGGGTCCAGTATGGCTCACACGGGTAGAGATCTGTTAAGCTGCCTCTGCAAATTGTGGCAGCAATTCAGCCTGATGTGAAGAAAAAAAAGGAGCTTAAGATTCAGGGCTCCGAATGCAATCTCTTGTTTCAGTTGCTTTAAAGAAAAGATGGGTCTGTATTATGTTGACACTGTTGTGTCCCAGTCAACTCAGCATGCTAAATAATAATAATAATAATAATAATAATAATAATAATAATAATAATAATAAACAACCACATATAGCCTACTTAATCACCAACTTTTTAAAAAAAAAGAAAGAAGAAAAAGCAAACTTTTAGCCCTTAGTGAGCTCTTTAATTCTTACTTTGTGCTGCAAGACAGATTACTGTGTTGTGTCTGTGCTAGTAAGTGCCTTTATTAGTGTATTTGTGACGTCTAAGGTTTAGCCACTCCTTACAGCAGTCTCAGATTTTCTTCCCCCTCTCCCCTTATGTATCCCACCCCCTTCTGCCTCTCTCCCTCTCTCTCTCTAGCACACACACACACACACACGCTCGCTCGCTCTCAAACGCAGAAAGCTCTTTTGCTCAGTGAGTTCCAGGGCTCAGAAGGAGGAAAGCTGATTGTCGGGACTTCTTGCTTGTGCTCTGCATAAGTGCTTTTGTGGCGGGCCATCTGGACTGGCAGGATTTCCTCAGAATATTTAAAGTATGTTGTCTGATTTGGAAAACTGGGGACTGCCGTGAAACTCTGGGAAGGCAGCAAGCAGGGAACGTAGACAGAACTGGTTCGCGGCTCGTAACGTAGGTGGCAGGAATGGAAGACGCGTTGCCTTGCCTTGCTTCGGTGTGCAATTCATCAGCACTTATGAACTTCTGCACCGGTAAAGTATAACTTCTTTCCCTCCCCCCCCCCCCCCCGCTTTAACTGGGAACACCAGTACAGCCACCACAGTTTCTTGCTAACCCACAAGGGGAAAGGTCTGTCTCCCTCTCTTCTCTTCCCCCCAAATCTTGATTTTTATTTTTATTTTGTAAATCTTCCTCTACAACTTCCTTCACAAATACGTATAAAGTTTGAAGAAAAGTATTTACCTCTTTGCAGTCTTAAGTTCTTTCCTAGCCTTAAAGGAAATCTGGTGGGGTTTTTTTTTGCTAGTTAATGCCTTTCATGTACAATGGAAAGCAGAAACCAAACGATTTCGTTTGGTGAGACTACTCTTGCGGTATGAAAAATCCCCTCCCATGAAATAAATCTGAATATTGCATGATTGGAATTGGGGGGGGGCGAGGGGAGAGAACCTGTTATATCATTGAATTTTAACCTTCAGCGTGTGTTAAACATGTTTCCATATTTGTGTGCAAGATGCTTCAGTTAGACTTAACTTTCAGTGAAAGCTCGAACCCCTAGAGGAAAGTTTTGGATTGCATAGGGGGCCCCCTCAGGAAGTAGTACCGTAAAACATCTATGCACAATAAGTCATTATGTATGCTGCAGTCCTGAGCATTCGCAGTACGGTTTGTATTTCTGCACAGCATGTGATATTTTCCAGACCAATTTATTCCTGGCTTTCTTGTGATCGTTAATCTGCAATTACTGAAGCATCTCAGCACAACTTCATATGCATACACCATTATCAGTAGCTAGATCTGTGTATACAGCAGAAAGCTGCCTATAGAAGCTCTTGCTTCATAGAGGTTTTTTGCAGTGGTTGTTTGGAAATATTGGGCCAAGAGTACAAAGCCAAAACAAAATGTGGAGGAGCTCCAAACGCACCTAATGCACCTAATGATAAGTGAGTATAGAAATATTCATCTTGCTGATTTGTCCAAATTAATACATGTTTTTTAAAAAAGGCAGGTTCTTTTCTTTGGGGGGGGCAGTTTTAGAGCATTACGATGAAGAGAAAATGACTTCTGCAGAAAGATATAAAATGTTAAAATAGAAACTGCTCTGTACAACAACAAAAGTTACACCTTTCCACACTTACTTTTATTGGTAGGGGAAAAAACACTTTTAAAAATAAATTCTGTAAGTAATGTTCAGTGCCGGAAAAACAACAAAAACAATGATAGCACAATATGTAATACAAAGGTGCTGAAATCCTGGGGGTGGGGGGTTAGTTGGAGTTTGGTGGTTTAGAATGCTTGCTAATACAAGAAGTTAAGTACTCTCATGCAGGATAAAATTTGTTCCCTTGGATTATGCAGATATGTGGCAGGAAATGGAGTGGAAGGAGGCAGAGATTCACCTTCTTTGTTTCCACTGAGTTCCATATTGGAGATTGCAAATCCAAATCCCGTTGATACTGCTGGCACTGGGATACATTTGTGGGCTTTGATAACAACTTTTTAAGGTCTATTGGTTTTCAACACAAAAAAAGCACTAAACATAGTTGGGTAGCTTTGGGGAAGGGTTGGTTAAAGTTGAATGTGGAACTTAAGTAGCACATGCCACATGTCGGTCTACAGCCCTTGAAATATTTGTGCTTACAGGTAAGCAAGCGGGGAACCTGGTTTGCCTGTGACTGACATGTACTTTGCATCTATTTATTTTGACATCTATAACCTTGCTTTGTATGCTATTCCAGTTCACCCCAGTACAGGTTTGGTAACTGGTTGCGTTTCATTTCATGAGCATGGCAACTTTTAAGTGACCTAATTCATTAGCACTAGATCAGACATAACCCATAGATATTATAAAGGATGCTTTTAGATGAAAATAACTGGGGAAATAGTTCCATTTGTAGCATGTTTTTTTATTTAAAGTGAGTTGTACCCTTAACATAAAAGGTCGTTTCGACCTTTTTAGGAGGGCAGAGTATAAAAGCCTATGCAAAAGCAACATTTGTATAATTGTGGGGGAGGAATGCATAAAATAGCTATCAGACTTTAATTGTGCATGTTCACAATTTCATTTTACTTGGGAAGCTGGTGGATGTTGGTTGTTCATTTTTAACACTTGAAACAAAGTTGATCACTCATTTTAAACCGGTCACCTGATTTTATTTTAAGGCTATGGTCTGAGTAAAGTTGGAAAAAACATTTTATAGAAGTTCCGGTACTGTTATGGTTCACAAACAAACTTTTTTTATCAGTTCAGTTTAACTCCCTGCAAGTAAATATGCTTTGTGCTGTAGCCACACTTAACATAGAAGTAGTATGGGCCACATCCTGTCACACATTTCTACACTTAACAATACAGTAGGGGAGGACACTGAAAGGTCATCTGTGGATCAATGTTGTGCAAAATCTATTCATTTGTGATTGAGCCAAATTAGTAATGCAGGATCAAAGAGCTTTGCAATACAACCTGTAATTTTGATTACAATCTGACATTACAACTCAAACTGGTGAAAGCAAAATAACTAATACAGTCCACTCCATATATTCTTATAGTCTTACTGTGGACAGATACATATCCTGGAAAATCATTTTCCTGGTGGTGACAGTTACTCTCTGTAAGTTACTGTTAAAACTATCCACCAGGCAATAAGGATCTGTCTATAGGTGCCACTTCTAGAGGATAGTGCTGTATGCACCAGATCTTTCATAGAACCCGAATGCAAACCAAAGCCATTTTTAGTGTAAGGTCATGATTAGGAAAATATTTCACAGCTGTTCACCCTACTGCCACCATTAAGCACCAGTTTGTTGTAGGGCTGGAAATTGCTCGACTTAAAAACCCCATATATAAGAACCCCAGGTACCTAGTGGCCTGAAATGTTTCCTGCTTAAGTGTCAGGCATGATAGCAAGAATATCTACAAAGACCAGTGTTGAAGCCTTAATTTGAATATTGTGCATACTATGGTTGCTGTGTCTCTTAATACTATTTGTTATTTTATTTTTAAGAGAACTAGCAGTGAGAGTAAGGTTCACATCACAGGTCTAAATTTGTGGCCCAAGTTTCAGTGATGAAGCATGCTCCCGCAAAGACTTTAGGAGTGTCTATTGCTCACATATGATATCATTTTTCTTGTTTGTTAGGGTAGTGGGGAAAGATCAGGAAACAACAAGGTTTTGAGAACAAATGTGTTTCGGCTATCAGGTGCTATGTATCTTCAACTTTTGCCCTTGGTTCTGAAAAATAATCATAGGTGCTTCAGTTGATGTCATGAAACGTATTTATTCCATAACATTTATATACCCTTTGATTGTAAAAACAAACAAACAAACAAACAAAGCTCAATACAGTACTGAATTGGCCTTGTGTAGGACCGATGCCTGAAATAATTAAAGTTGGTTCATAAGAAAGTGTGCAGTGTGCTGTTCAAAGAGTCTTGAGTCTAAAGGTTCCCAGATGGGATAACTCTCGAACTGTGTGGAAATTGATCTAAGCTCCTGAGAGGAAGAGTGGGGTATACACCTAACTCATAAAAACAATTTCCCCTTTATTCCTATTAATACCTTTGATATTAAATAAAACCAAGTTGGACATGCAACAATATGTTGCAGGGTAGAATACTTCCTGCTTAGGATGCTAGCTCCATTCCTGTCTGCTTGGTTTGGTTTCTTCACCCAACATTCAGTCAGTATTTCACAGATATTGAGATGGTGGTGGTTAAATTGATTGAGGTTGCTGATTTCTTATTTGGCCATTTTGTCCAACTTAGGTTTTTCTCCTCCTTAAAGTTCCCCTAGGGCTGAAGATTTCTCTGTCTTGTGGGTTGATGCTGCCATTTTGACTGCATGAATTATGCCACTCGCACCACAAACTTTTGAAATAGTGGAAGTGATCATTCTGACAAAGGAGCTGAGAAGGTGATTTTTTATTTATTTTTGTGGGTTCCAGATTCCATATTTTCATCTGACAGGATGAAAGGAAGATTGTGGTAGGATGGTTGCAATCCAAAGAAAGTTGCTTGTTTACACTTAGCTACCCGGTATGGCGTTATGTGCAAACTGGGTGAATGAATGGCAAATAAACGCAGCAAATAACAACTTGTGCCTCTAGAGGTTTTAATTTTAATTTCCACAAAAGAAAGGAAAGACCCAGCCTGCAATGCTGTCTTGAGAGGTAGCTTAAAACAGTTGCAAATATGTTAGGCTTGTTCATTGTAAGTGAGAAGATGCACATACAGATAAGTTTTGCAAACTGTGGTTTCCACCGTGTATCGAAAAATGAAGGGAAGTTAGTCACTGGTTGTTTGAATCAGGCCCACAATTTTTATATTAAACATACACTCTGAATGCTTTTCCGATTTGCGTCTCCCTTTTCAGGTAACTGATACCTCAGAGCATGTCTTGCCTTTTCCAGCTGTGCCCAGAATAACCTAGACTATGTCAGCACTGTGCAGAATGATGAGCAAAGCCTGCCTTTAAGACTGAACAAATGATTGTTTAGCTGAGCTGCGTAAACCAGATAATGCAATGCGTAGCTTACAAAGGCTCTCCTTTTTGGGTCGGGGAGAGGAGACTTGTGGCTCTTCCGGCCTTAGTGTGGTTTCTAAGGCCACTATATGGTTTGGCATTTGACTGCAGGAAGTAATTTCATTAAAGAGATTAATACTTGCATAAGATAAATATGCAGAGATTATAGGAATTACAGTTCCCCTCTCACACTTCTCTTTACATAATGGGTTACCTCTGTGTAACCTCAGAGAGCAACCAGGCAGCATTAGTTAACTTTTTTTTTTTAAGCCGCTGGTCATAATTACACTGGTGACATCAGTCATCCATCATGTGCTGTTTGCACTCCCTCTTTGTAATGACCATAATAATTCATCCAAATAACTAGGAGCAGGGAGGTTGATCAGAGTATGATAATGAGTAATATACAAAAAAGTATTTAACATTAAAGCAATCTTTGTTTTAGGAAAGAGTAATTCTGCAGTTAATTGATTCTTAATGAGTATCTGTAAATCAAGAAAGTGCATAACCTAGATTCCCTATTTATTATTACACCGTATTATACATACACCATATTATTACATACTCTTTACACAATTTCACAGAAAATGCCCATGTTCCCAGTTTGCCACCTTAGGAAACCAGAAACGATGAATTCTCCTCCCATGTGAGGTTGACCACCAAGAAATTGAATGAGCATGTCTGATTCCTGTCTGAAATGCAGAAGATACTTCCTTACAGCTGATTCAGACATGCAACAGAATCTCACGGTGCAATATTTCCATTGGACTGCATGTGAGGGAATCACAACATTTTATTTTTTCACTGAACAATGGTTATCCTGAACCAAGGATGGGGTACTTGTGGCCACAGGTGTTGCTAGACAGCAACTAGCATCATCTCTGCCTTGGCCATGTTTGGCTTGTGGCTGGTGGCAGTTGGAACTCAAACGCACCCGGAGAACTTCAGGTTTCCATCCTTGGCCTGAGCTATTCTCAGTGCCATGTTAGATTTTTGCATTCCTCATTTTCATAGTAGAACTTTTAAATATGTGAGCTCCACAATAAACAAATATTTGATAGTGTAGTGTTGTCTAGACTGTACCTGTGTGATTCTGGCCATGCATCACTGCATCTCTTGGGAGTAGTTGTAGTTTTCCCTCCTGACTGATCGTGTGTGTGTATGCAACAGTTTGAGCAAAATAGACGTAGAACCATTACAGATGGTCTCCTTTTTATCAGCTGGAAAGTGCTTTTTAACCTCACAGGAAACGGCATGGAATCTTGAGAGAACAGCGAGATTGACAGCTGAACTGGGGCACTGAAACTGTAATAGCTGAGGTCTGAAAATGTACATTCACTGCAATAAATGGCAGTGGTGCATACCTATAGATTTGAGTGAACATTTTCTCCTACACACACACACACACACACACACACACACACACACAGAGAGAGAGAGAGAGAGAGAGAGAGAGAGAGAGAGAGAGAGAGAGAGTTACAGGTAGGTAGCCGTGTTGGTCTGCCATAGTCAAAACAAAAACAAAATAAAAAATAAAATAAAAATTTCCTTCCAGTAGCACCTTAGAGACCAACTAAGTTTGTTCTTGGTATGAGCTTTCGTGCACACACACACACACACACACGCACACACAAAACACCCTTAAAAAAAAAAAAACTAAGTGACAACCTGCATCTTTCCCAGGTCCTGTTTCTGAGGGTTTGTGTGTATGTGTGTGTGCATCTAAATAGTGTAAATGTGTGCCCTTAAGACCTGACAGGACACACACATACATTCTAACTTTGGACATGTGCTGCATGTTTCCAAAAAGGATGAATAGGTCCTCTTGTAGCAGTGAGGGTGATCAGTGGGAGCTCAGTTAACTTGGCCTGGGAACGGAGGGTTTTTAACGAGCGTATGTAAACGTGGCTGGTGAAATTATTCTCCACCTGGTACCAGTTAGTCCACATAAACAAAGCCTTGTATGACATCCTGTATTTAAAAACAAAAGCGATGTGTAAAACAGGATTTATAAATAGCACATTCATGCAAATGATCCCATACGTGGAGCTCTTCTAAACATACCAAGTCTATGATGTGGGACTAAATTAGAACTCTGTGTGGAATAATGGGAGCAGACGTCCTGGAAGCCCAGGCCACTGAAATACAGCTGTGCTCTTGCTGCATGTGATCCTAACCAAAGAGTCTGAGTAAAACTTTCCCATGCAAAAAGATTGTGCAGGTGGGGTTTGGGTGTTGTTGATTACGGTGCTATCAAAACACATCCAATAGCATATGGAATCAAGAAGTGAAAGGTTTTAAAAACTTGTTTTCAAAGCAGAGCTCATTGGAACAGGAAGCTCCAAGAGCAGCTTGTTGTCATTTCACATGTGTTTGCTGCAGAAATGTTAGGGTAGCAGGATGTTTCCCAAGGCCACACTTCATTCGAGTTTTAGAGTCCTCACTTCTGCTTCAGAATTTGTTCTCTTGGTGACCGTTCTTCGAGGACGTAGCATTTTAATTACTTCTGCGTCTGGAAAGCTAAAATCACACCATGGGAGAGGAGATAAGGGGGAGAGTATTCCAAAGGCCAGTTTGCACCCAACACATGTGGATCCTGTGCACATAGTATGTCCTTACTGCCACTGGAATGTGGTATGTTCCAATATTGTGAACCGCCCTGACATCTTCAGATAAAGGGTATTATACAAATTCAATAAAATAAATAAATAAATAAAATATTGTGGGGTTAAAAACAATACTTGCTTCTGCATGTGGTGCCTGAAACACATTCACTTGAAAAGCTCATCAGATCTCTAACCATTCATTGCTTGTGCAAAGACTGTTCTCTATTTGAGTGTTTTTAGTATTGGTTAACCTCACAAACTCACCTCCCAAAAAGAGCTGTTGGGGTTTTTTTGTCAGTTTTAAGTGGTTGTTTGGACATCTTTCTGGTTATTATTTTTTTCTGCGGCTCAAGTGTTTTGTTAGACTTACCTTGTACAGTACTCCCCCCCCCCAATTACTTGCTTTGTGCTGCATTTTGGGGGTGGGAAAGTGGTTTGTTGATTTTAATATGAGTAAATACCCATAAATCCATGCCCAGCAGTTGCGTTCCTCTGATGGAAACTTGCTAAGAGTTCCATGTGCTCAGGAGGTGCACTTCACAAATGGAATCGGGCCTTTTATGTTGCAGTTCCAGGTCTGTGGAATCAGCTTCTAGTTAAACTTAGAGAAGCGCCTAGCTTTTTTATTTTTAGGAAGTTCTTGAAATCTTCTAAAGTGAGCTTTTCCTGAAGGGGAGAGACCCGGACATTTCATATTGTGTACTATACAGAAATTTTGTAATTCTACGTTTTAAAGATATCTGTGGACTACTTCATATGAGCCATTGGGACATGCCTGCCTGCTCCCTAACCAAGCATATGGCATCCTTGAATAAATCAGTCCTGCGTATGATGTTATAAAAAGGGATGCGGGTGGCGCTGTGGTCTAAACCATTGAGCCTCTTGGGCTTGCCAATCAGAAGGTTGGTGGTTCGAATCCCCGCGATGGGGTGAGCTCCCGTTTCTCGGTCCCAGCTCCTGCCAACTTAGCAGTTCGAAAGCACGCCAAAAAGTGCAAGTAGATAAATAGGTACCGCTCCGGCGGGAAGGTAAACGGCATTTTCGTGCGCTGCTCTGGTTTCGGTGTTCCGTTGCGCCAGAAGCGGCTTAGTCATGCTGGCCACATGTCCTGGAAAATCTGTATGTGGACAAACGCCGGCTCCCTCGGCCTGTAAAGCGAGATGAGCGCCCGCAACCCCAGAGTCGTCTGCGACTGGACTTAACTGTTAGGGGTCCTTTACCATTATGATGTTATAGTTTTGTTTGAAGTCAGCAGTCCCTAGTTTTGCTTCGTCAATAACACACTCTTTTGGAAGTTCTAAAAAATAATAATTTAAAGATCTATGTAGGATGAGCATGTAAGAACTATTCTCCTCCACCCTGTGCCCCCATATGTGCCAAGTGCAGCCTACATGGTTTTTCTTTTTCTAATTAAATTTCGAGTTTCAATATGACTTATACCTGTAATTACTTGAAAAGTGTCATAAAATCTATGAAAGGGGGATACAGAAAGAGATCTAAAGCACAGTGGTGGAGGAAGGGGAAAGTACACTAGTCAGAATTGGTTTTTTTAAAAACAAAAACAAAAAAAACCACCTTTGCAAATAATAATGTGTTTTACTGAAAGGAAATAAGGAGTTAGTGCAAACGAAGACTATGGAGATGGCTTTTCACACCCATCAATGCATTTTGCACCAGTTGAAGCCTCCAATCCGTTTTCAAGACCAGCTCTGCCTAAAGTACACAGGAACCGGAGCTTAAATAAAAGATCAAAATCTGAGAGAGGAGTTTGGCTAGCTGAAGCTGGTGAAAGGTACTTTGGGCTGCCACAATCACTACCTCTGAATCCAGCAGTAGTAGTAGTAGATCTTGAAGCGATCCCCAGGGTTATACATCTGTACCTTTTAGGGGAAGTGTAAACCCATCCCAAATTCCAACCCAGCACTCTGAATTTGCTAAACTATCAGCACTCTGAATTTTGCTAAACTAAAGTTCTCTTTATTGGCCCTTAAACAGCTCATATGGTACTTGGGCAGTATTTGGGGGGGGGGGGAGGGAGGACCTGCCTGCCTATTTCAGAACTAAGTAAGAAAAAGAGTCTTACGCCAAAATATTGCCTGCCCTTCCTCACTCCTGCAGCATTTTTTTTTTTGGGGGGGGGGGGGGTTCTATAGTTTCCCTTTTTTCTGAAAGTTCTTTGAACAGGCTTCCCAGAAAGATTGCCTGATTTTTAATGCCTCTTCCTGTCTTGAAGCCTCTCCACATGATTCCCTTCGAAGCCATGGAGTTTCTCATATGGCACACACTGCTGGAAGCTGGGATCAAACAAGAGCTTTGAAGAACCACTTGCAATGCATGAGTCCCATTGAAATCAGCCAGACTTCCTTCTTAGCAGGTGTTTGTGATTATGCTGTTTAGAAATGTTGCTGCTTAGATAAGTGGGCACCGTAACTTTAGGGCTTGGGCATCCCGCCATCGGATGCCCATTGTGTTTAAACTCATTGCGGCGACCTGCCGCATGGCTGCTCCACAGCCTTCCATGGCTGCTCCACAGAAGCTAATACCTAAGAGAACAAAAAAGTCTAGGGAGGAATTCAGCGTTGTGCTAAGGCGATTATTCCGTATGGGAAAGCATTTCCATTTGCCAGATGGAATATGATCCCTGTTCCTTCCACCTGCTTGCTGTTCTGGCATTTCTCCTGGCACACACACACCCTGAGCCAATTTCAGGGGAGGGAGGAAGTCCCCCCCCCTGTACAAATGGAGGTCCTTGTGCAGGGCTTCTGCTGATGGGACTCAATTGTTGAATCCCATCCATCGTTTGATGACGTGCAGGTGAGTTTCAAGCCAATCCTATGCCTAGTATAATAGCTTAGCAGTGTCTTCCTCAACCTATTGCCCTGCTGATGTTGGCGAACCTCCAGCTCCCATCTGTTCCAGCCAGCATGGCCAATGGTCAGGAATGATGAGAGTTGCAGTCCATCAGGGGGGCACGAGCTGGGGAGAAGCTGGCTTAGTGATCCTTGAGTAAAACTTGGCTGCAGAATAGTGGCACAGGCTGCAAGGGCCTGTACTGCTTTCCTGTCTGTATCTTGTTCATTTCAGCAAGATGTTAACATCAGCATATCACTGGTACCTTTCAATGCTAATTTTATTTAACAATGCTTACTGTTTTTTTCTTTTTAAAAGCAACTTTAAGTGGAGCTGGAAGAGCTTATTCAGGTTAATTTTTCTTTTGAGCTGACCTCTCCTTAACAGCAGGATTTTCTGGCTTTACTACCTCGAACGGGAAGAGGTGGGAGTGTTCTGTGCTATTTGCATTTTCAAATTTATGTCTGAACAGCAGTATATTTCTTTGTCTCCTCCTGCGTTGGTTGTTGAGAAATGAAGTTGGTGGTTGTTTTTGTTAGTACAGTGGTACCTCGGTTTAAGAACAGTCCAGTTTAAGAATGATTCGGTTTACAAACTCCGCAAAACCGGAAATAGTGTCCCGGTTTGATAACTTTACCTATAAAGTTTGTGATATTAACCACTGTGCTGTAGTGCTGTAGCTGATTCATGAAGGTTGGGGTTTGGGGGGATTTTGTGTGTGTAAAGTATTCTTTCACACATCACCATGTCAAGAAAGGGTATGATCCATCAGAGAACCCTTACAGCTGCTGCACCCCACTGAAATGAAAGGGCAGCTTTGTGGTGTTGTGCACCCCTGTGTCCATTGCCCAGGCTCAGTTACATGGAAGTTTTCAGCCATATTGCATTGCATGGATGGTGCCAGGAGCCTTAACTAGATGGTAATATCTCTACAAGCAGTAATCAGATTCAAGCTGATGCCAACTCAGTGTTCGAAACTCTAATTGTTCTAGGCGCATTTTGCAACAGGAAATTTCATTAGCGTGTGCAGTTTCTGAGCTCTGGGCGCACTACTGCGCCTAAGATTTCAGATTAAAACTGCAGAGTAGACGAAAAGGACGACCTTTTTCTGCCTCCCCACTTCCAGCTACTCTCTGAAGACTGGAGAAGAGACCCTCTTAAGAATATTAGGGGGTGGGCAGGGGAAGGAGTAGACCATGTGAAAAATGAACATAATATTTTAGCTGCAGTTCGTTCATTTTCAGCTTTGTATTCTTGTTATAAAAAAGCGCACCTAGACATTCCATTGTTGCGCCCATAGCCTAAGTTTAAGGCTCCTAGCTTTCATATTGCAACAGACAAATTAGTTAGGTGTGAAGTTACCACTCCTGCTCTTTCCTCTAAAGGACCAGCTTTCTATTGTAGAAGTTGCAAGAGAATACAGATCCTGTTGGGATATTGTAAAATTGGGAAGTGTTCCCCATAGAGTGCCAATGTGGTGCAGTGGTTAGAGTGCTGGACTAGGACCCAGGAGACCAGGGTTCAAATCCCCTGCTCAGCCATGAAACACACTGGGTGAGTTGGGCCAGCCACACTCACAGCCTTAGCAAACCTCACAGCCCTGTGCTAAAATGGGGAGGAAGAGAACCACGTATTCCTCCTTGAGCTCCCTAGAGGAAAAGTGGGATATAAGTTTGGCAGATAAATAAATGTGACCTTGTTTTGGGAAGGAAGTTCCCTCAATTTCAGACTGCAGCAGCTTGAGGCGCTCATTTACATGTCTCTGAGTTGGGAGAGCGAATAGTTGCAAACTAACATCAGTGACAGAATAAAATAAACATGAGTTCATAAATGAAGAGTCAAGCGTGCGCTGTCTTAGATTATCTAGCATAATTACTTCAGTATTTTTTCCTGTTTTGTCTTTGAAATCTTCCAGAATTGATCAGGAAACGATGGGTTTAAACAGCACAACTCTGCTTCTGGGCAGAAATGTTCTAGAGGCCACACAGCACTTTTTTTTCTTCTTTTAAGTGCCCAAGTTCGTTATTGGAATAAGCAAAGCATGTTTACTAGGTTTGTAAAAGCTCTTTCCGTGCTGGTTTGAATAAAACTCCTCCTAGCAGTACTTTGATTAACGTAGTTTACAGCAAAATGTCTAGGTGCACAGAGAGCAATTGGGTAAAATGTTTTCTTGATTTAAGCAGATGCAGGGCACAATTGCTCAGAGATGCATGCAATTGAAGCATGCAGTCATAGACTCTATTTACCCAAGCAGTATTCAAAATTCATTCTCTTTCTCATGTCCTTCTAGTTCACAGCCATACTTCCTGCTAGCCCCACGTGAAGCCAGCCAATACTTCTCTCGATTCCTTCAGCCCGTTAACTCTGCTGGCCCAGCTCTTCCCTGCCTCCTGCAGCAGCGCACTGAATCACAAAAATCACGATGCAGAAAAAACCGTGAAGCCACCCCATGCTTCTACATAGCTCCATCTTTATTTCAGGCATCAGTATATTGTGATGTTTAGGTGGTGATATGTTGCAGTGTTAAAAACCAAATATTGCCCAGCCCTGGCTTAGAAGCCCAGTGTTGTCTCCTTGACTGACAGCCGCACCCCCAGGGGTCTTTTCCCAACACCTGCCACCTAAGATACTTCTAAGCGGAGATGTCAGGATTTAACCCTTTGGACTTTTGCGTGTAATATGCACATGTCTTCCACTGAGTTATGACCCCTTCTCCATGAGCAAAGGTTCGTCTTTCTAAGATGATGTGCAGATGCTAGCTTCCCCCATGTTCCAATCTGATTGCTCCTGAGGTATCCTCACATGATGGGGATGTAACCATGACTATTGCTCTTGGGGGAGGGGAAGAATATCATGGAAGAGAAAAGAAAGACAATTTGGCCTCTGTTCTTCCTCTATTCTAAACGAGGTACAAGTTCAAGTAGTTTCTCACCCAGGACTTAAGCCTCGGTGGGCTATGTGCCAGGAACAGCAACTCTATATAGAATCGTAGAGTTGCAAAGGGTCCCCAAGGGTCATCTAGTCCAACCCCCTACAACGCAGGAATCTCAGCTAAAGCATTCATGACAGATGGCCAACCAAGCTCTGTTTAAAAACCTCCAAGGAAGGAGAGTCCACTGCCGAGTCTCGTTGGAGTCTGTTCCGCTGCTGAACAGCTCTTACTATCAGAAATGTACAAGAGATGTTGCCATAATACTTTTTTTTAAATGGTTTACCAATTTATTATCTTCTACTTGCTGTTAAAACAACCAGGTTTTTTTCCTACTACCACTTATAAAACAGATACGCCATGTATCTCTGTCGCCAAGAGTACAGCTGCTCGAGACCCCGGGAGGGTGGGGTTGGCGCGTGAGATGTAAAATGTTAAACAGTTCTGAAATGTCCGTAACGGTGTGATATTTGCATGTGTTTGCAAGCTATTTAAATCCCCTTTAAAGATACACGAAAGCCAAAAAATGTGTATCTATTGAATCTGGCTCCTGTTGAAATAGAATCGGGAGTTGGAAGGGCAAATTCTCTAGAACAGGGGTGTCAAACTCCGGCCCTCCAGATGTTTTGGAACTACAATTCCCATCAGCCCTAGCTAACAGGACCAGTGGTCAGGGATGATGGGAATTGTAGTCTCAAAACATCTGGAGGGCCGGAGTTTGACACCCCTGCTCTAGAACATCCCTAGACATAACAGGTGTTATTCATCCTCTCGCTAATAACCTTTAGAGATTCCACAACTTCTTGACTAGTCTGACTACCCAGCTGCAAAGCTTTTCCAGCACAGGCTCTTTATATCTATGTGATGGCCCCCAACTGCCCATTGTATTTCAGCAGAGCTGAATGTATATTAAAGAAAGTGTTCTTGTTACTTTTGCATCTTGCACATTGTGCTTCTGATAGTAAGCCCAAAATAGCACTTTCCATGCAACGGGGTCACATTTCTGCCACGAGTCGCTAGCACTCCTTTAGATTCTTATCTGTGGAACTGCATAATTGCCTGTTGATTCCCGTTTTGCATTTGTAAATCTGGCCTGTTTCTTCTTTAGCCACCCTTGTATTAACTCACCGATGTAGGTGTTGAGCAGCTATCATAATTGCTTAAAAATATAGGCAGTTGATAATTGCCAAATTTAAAAATAATACTGGCGGTGGAACATCTTGCAATGATCAACAGTGGGAGATGTGAATCATACACCAATATGAGTAGTCCAGAAATAGACCAGTGATACTTTGAATTGAGTCTGTGGTAGCAGATTCGCTTTAATTACTGATTCCTGCGTAATTTCATCTTTTGGCTTGTTTTTGTGTCGTTCATTTGATTCTTACAAGAGTGTCTTTAAATGTGTGTTTTTGTGTTGCTCACTAGCATCATTTACATTCAATATTCTGCTCACGATGAACACCAGTTGTAACTGGAGCAGTATGGTATGAGAATAGGGGCATGAGCCAGAAATTAATGTTTTTTCAGCAGGAAGGATCAGGCAGGTGGTGGTGGGGTTCACTTCCTCAAATTAATGAAACAATAGTGGTTAGTTTCTTTCTATGGCTTGTATCCAATCTAGCAATAAGTAACAACCCCCTTAACACAAGGATTTCTGCTTATGCAATACGACTTCTCACTACGCACCCTTTAAAACCGTTTTGGGGGTTCACACAACCCCCCGGAGCAGATTTAGGGGAGGGGGCAGGACAGGTGGAGGACAGTTCCCGCTGCGCAAGAAGAAATGCTTGCGCTGATTGAACACTTACTTAGCGGTCCTTTGGATACAAGCCAATGTATTTTTGACCCAGTGACCTCAGCATATTCCAAGGGCAGGTTTTGAATGTCTACTTCATATAAGATATCCCCTAAGATCTTAGGTTGTCGTTAATAGCGATGCTGCATTCAGGTTGAGATTCTGCATTTCCAAAGATTAAGATTCTGTAGATAGTTCATTCCACTTCCTTGTTCAGGAGCCACCCTTAAAAGAAAATTTTAAGCCTGATATTTAGAGCAGCTTCAACTCAGCACTGTGTTGGGTCACATTTGCATGGCGCTCTACCCATGAGACAGTCCGCCGGGAGAGGCGATTTCCACCAGTTCCTTCTGCAGAGCCCTGCTGTCCTCCTGAAAAGCTGCTTCAGAAGGACAGAGGACCGCCAGCACTGGGAGCTCTAAGGGAAATTGGCAAAATCTAAAATGCTAAACAGTTCTGAAATGTCCATTAGCAGTGAAGCTGTTTAAAGCTGCCCCTGTGTGGTGGTCATAACACACAAAGCCAAATGTGTTTGAATCTTCAGAGCCCTTCCCTCTGTCATGCATTTTTGCTGACTTTACATTCTATACCATGGCATTGCTTAATGGTGTTATGTGGACTGGTTATTTCTCATGCCGATTTTGCTGCCTCCCACTTTGGGCACTTTGTATAGAAAGGTTGGGTATAATAAACATGACTAATGATTTATTTGCATTTATTTCAAAATCCTGCACAAGCAGAGCTTTAGAACGCCGCATGACTTTCCTTTCTGATTATTTCTTTCTTGGCAGATGACAGCATTTCTGCAGCAAGTACATCCGATGTCCAAGACCGCCTTTCGGCTCTTGAACTGAGAGTGCAGCAACAAGAGGATGAAATCACAGTGCTGAAAGCAGCTTTGGCTGATGTTTTGCGACGCCTTGCCATCTCCGAAGATCATGTCGCATCTGTGAGAAAATCGGCACCGAGTAAAGGTAAGGCAGGCCTCGAGTGCACATGGTTTGCCATTCATTTGGGGGATGTTTATTGATTTGAAAAGAATTTGAGGGCCGTGTACAAAAGCACGGAGGGAAAAGAAAAGCTAATTCACAGAACACTTTTTAATAACAATTATTAAAATATAAAGCAAGACAAAGGCAAAAAACACACACAAATGAAAAAACAAACTAAAAAGCAGACTAAAGCAGCCATCAGTTCTTGTAGAAGATTAGTGAAGCTGATTGAGCTTGACCCAATGCACCATAGGAATGTAAAAGGCTGCCTTATACAGAGTCAGACCATTGGTCTGTTAGCTCAGTGTTGTCTGCACTAACTGGCAGCAGCTCTGCAGGGAAACTGAGTGCATTTTTATTAATATTCTTAATTGTTAATCATAGAATTGTGGAGTTGCAAGGGACCCTGAGGGTCATCTAGTCCAACCCCCTGCAATGCAGGAATCTTACCAGTAACTAAAGCATCCATGACAGATGACCATCCAACCTCTGCTTAAAAATCTCCAATGATTCAGAGTCTACCACCTTCCAGCAGAGTCTCTTCCACTGTCAAACAGCTCTTAATGTCAGAATGTTCTTCCTGATGTTTAGTCGGAATCTCCTTTCTTGTAAGTTGAGGCCATTGATTCGGGTCCTACTCCCCAGAGCAGGAGAAGACAGACTTGTTCTATCCTCCATGTGACAGCCCTTGAGATATTTGAAGATGGCTATCATATTTCTTCTCAATGTCCTATTTTCCACGCTAAATGTACCCAATCCCCTCTATTGTTCCTCACAAATCTTTCCTAGCCTACCTGGAGATTTTGTGACCTTTTACATTCAGGGCATGTACTCTACTGCTGAATTGTTCGCCTTCCTCATAAAAAATATGAGAAAAGCTAGCGCTAGCAATGAAGAGAACAAAGTGTGCTTGTTGGGGGGTAAGGAGAATTTTAGAAGCACCTGTAAAATGCAATTTGCAGATTTTTTAAAGCAAGCAAACAGTAATTTTCTTTTGCAATCTAGCCACAAATTAGCAGCTAATTCACCTGCATACTATAATATTAGCAATGGCAAGAATTGCCATGCTGCATTGTTAGAAATATTTATTGGCCGTATTCCACAGTAAGTGTCTATTGTCATTTGTGGATGCAGTTAATAACTTTTCCCAGAAACGGTTTAGCAGCACAAGAAAGCTATACCGCAGAGGTAGGTGCTAGTTCCTCATTACTTGCTAATTTGGGTCATGCATCTGGCTCTACTGACAGGATATGAAGGAAATACTTTGCCAGCAAATAATCAAATGCATATTCGGGCACGGTACAAAACATCACCATCGTAGCACTAAGTCTGCTTCCTGTAGGTATTTGTTCTTCCCTCCCCATAAAATAAAAAAACACATGAGCAATATTTATTCAGTCCAATACAAATGAAAATGTTACAGCCATTGGAATTTCGCAGTAGTTTTGATACATAAAACGGGGAGGATTCACAATACCTCCAGAGCACATGTCTGTACTTACCGTAACTTGAGAAAAGCTAATATATGGAACTCCTTGCCACAAGTAAAACTCTACAGTAAATATGTTAGCAATTTCTGAAGATAAATATCAGTAAAAAAATTAAAATGTTAGTAATTCCCAGGTGATTACGCCAAACTCTGACTCCCATCTGCCACCATTTTGTTACTGGTGTGCTTCAGTAATTTCTATCTTTCTCTGGTGGGTCCTGGGGGCAGAAAGTTTGAGAAACCCTGATACAGTGGACGCTCGGGTTGCGAACGCGATCCGTGCAAGAGAAGCGTTCACAACCCGCAGCATTCGCAACCCGTGCCGCTGCGTACGCGCATGATGCAATTTGGCGCTTCTGTGCATGCGCAAAACCGTGATTTAGCGCTTTTTAGCATGCGCGAGCGCCGAAACCCGGAAGTAACCCGTTCCAGTACTTCCTGGTTCGGCGCGTTCGTATCCTGAAAATGCGCAACCCGCAGCGAGCGCAACCCGAGGTATGACTGTATAGGCCACATCTTGTATTCTTGTGCGTCATTCATCAGTAGGAGGACAGCTGATATTTCATCTGTAACTTGTGGGACATACATGTCACAGTTTAATGTATGTACTATAATTTATGCATTGGCTGATACACCATCCACATAGCCTAGTGAACTGATCAGCAGATCCACTGGAAACTGTCTGGCACCTGAGAGCTCCAGGTGAATTTTATTATGTTAAAAGCTTGTAACTTTTATTTACTGGAGAGCCAGTGTGGTGTAGTGGTTAAGAGCGGTGGACTCGTAAACTGGTGAACTGGGTTCGATTCCCCGCTCCTTCACATGCAGCTGCAGGGTGACCTTGGGCTAGTCACACTTCTCTGAAGTCTCTCAGCCCCACTCACCTCACAGAGTGTTTGTTGTGGGGGAGGAAGGGAAAGGAGATTGTGAGCCGCTTTGAGGCTCCTTCGGGTAGTGATAAAGCGGGATATCAAATCCAAACTCTTCTTCTTCTTCTTTTATATTAAAAAACCACCCAGGTCTTGTTGGCTCTCTGTAGGCCACCTCCTGGCCAGACACTTTTCTTTGAAACCTATGGAAGGGTGTCCTGATATCTTGTCCTCCTATGGGCTTTCTGGCCCGTACAGGAAGCTCAGAAGTGTTGTAGACTGGCCAAAAAAAGGTTAAACACGAACACTTAATAATTTTTTTAGGGTAAGAGCAAGAAGAATAGGGAAACCCTGTCGAATCCTGTTTCCTGGTTTCCCACAGGCACCTGAGGGACCACTGTGAGAACAGGATGCGATACTAGATGGGCCATTGGCCTGATCCAGCAGGCTCTTTTTATGATTCCAGGAACCCCTCCCTGAAAACGTTTCACTGTAGTTCTGCCCTCCTGCCCTCACAAAAGTGGGAGGGAGGGAAACAGCCCTCCATTCACAGTTTCATGAATGTGTGGGTTTTGCCACAGCACTATTTAAGGTATCTCTGTTGATCAAGGAGTTAATCTATTGTGGGGGGGGGGAGTGGGGAGTGGTTATTTAAAAGTACTTTGCATCTAGTTTAAAGCAGGCCAGACAGAATGAATATAATGAGTTGGCTGAAGGCTGTAATCCCACCCAGAAAATGCCTTTGATGAAGTAAGATGATATTATAAGAGGATCCATGACAAGTACATGAAGCAAGATGGCATTTATAAAAGCAAATTTGTTGTTTTAAGAGCCATTAGCAGCATTCTAGTGCCTTTTGTTATTGGCAGCAGTTACACAGAAATTCTTATTCCAAAGTAGAAAAGCATAATAAATGTTTGGGCCATTAATTACAGGAGCAGCAGGCTGTTTCAAGGTCTTAAGAATTAGATGGGTAGCATGAAGCAATCTTGTATGGAAAGCACATTCAGCATTGTGGGCCACAATTAAATATATATAATATACGCAAGGCTGAATGCTTCTTGGGTGTTGGTTTTTAAATTTAATTGTCTTTACTTAATGCCTTGCTTGCAAAGCCACTCATGTGTTGCTCATGTTATATTCATTCTGCATATGGTCCTTGTGCTGGCAGCTTCTTGTAGCAGCACAAGAGCTCAGTTCAGACGTCACACCAAGCCATGGTTTACATGAACCATAGTTTAGAACCCAAACCATGATTTGTATTTCCAAACTATAAGACAAACCAGAGTTTTGAACTGTTTGTCTGTTTCGGTTTTCCGTCTGCTCAGCTCTTCTGCCTGCAGAAACAGCTGTACCATAGAGACATAATTATGGCTGTGTCTACAGTTTGTCAGTTCAGATGTCAGTCATGGCAACCATACTTAAGATTCCTTTGCCATGGTTTGGCATGATGCCCAAAGGAGCAAAAAAAAGAGAAGACAGGTTTTATCTCAGACTGCTTTAAAAACCAGCCATGCTATTTGGCTGATTGGAAGAAATATAATTCCTGTGGCCAGCAATGCTCATGGCAAGCCTTCAGGGGGGGGGAAGAGTTCAAGAGAGGACTGACAATTCTGTTTCTATTAGATCCATAAAAAGCAGATGGGGTTTTTCTGAAAGTCTCAATAAAAGAAGAATTTTATCTTCTGTAGCATCAGTGCTGCAAAAATTATTTCTGGAAGCAAGTGCATTTTAATTTATCCAAATGTCATTGTGAATTTTGCATCATCTTATGTAGAAAGGATATTTATTTGAAGAAAACTAGAGAAAACTAAATGGATTCAAAATTGATAATACCCTCTCCCCTCCCCCACTCCACCCTGGAAAACACTTATAAACAGAAAAGGTTAATTCAGTTATTGGTGTAGGTTTTACAGTACTGTACTAAACAAAATAGGGTGCAAATACTGTGACCAGGAAAGATACTTGAAGATTCTGAATCAGCTGTTATTGCTTGCACATTATCGATGGAAACCACTTCAGCCACTGTGCATTTACATTGAAAATATATATTAAAAAATTGGAAGCAGAAATCTTGTGACAGAACATTAAATTGTAGGGGAGGGAAGCTTCCAGAAAACTGTCTGGAAAATCCAGAAGTTGGTCTAGGTCCAGCAATATTTCAAAGTGATTCATGCATGATTAGCCAGTTACCCAAGTCCAGTTTGGGGAATCTTGGTGGCCTGGCCACGGTTCAAGCTACCATCGTGGCTGAGTGTATTGTCTAGAGTCTAGACCAGTCATTTACCTCATTGACTGAACATTGCAAGGGCAACAGAGGGCCCTTTAAACTCTTTGGATTAGGTACTCCATGAAGTTACCTACAATGCCCACTTCTCTCTTGTCAATCAACCAGTTGGAAGGTACATCAATTATGGTCAATTTCACGTGTACAAATGTCACATTTCTGAATGTCAGAAACTTGGTTTAAATTGCCTTTCCCCAGTCTGGTGATCTCAATATGTTGCAAGACTCTAACTCCCATCAGTCCCTGTCAGCATGGCAATTGGTCATAGGTTATATATGGAGGCACCAGGTTGGTGAAGGGTGAATTTTTATTCAGCACATTGTGTTTCACTGCATCAACAGTTGCACAGCCTTGTTCGTTCTACAAGTTTCCTAAGGATGCAGAAATCTGCATGTACAAACCAGAAACCTACAGTTCCCGCTTCCTTTCTTCCCTTTTATCGGTTGCCTTAAAATGGATGTGTATGCATTCTGTGAAGTACTAAACTGGAATGTTGGGATGAACAAACAAATATGGAAGGAACAAAGTGCTAAGTTCAGTTTTATTTCCTCATTCGCACTGAAGGATTGTTTCATCATATGCTGAAGACTCAAAGTCTGTTTCTTTAGGGGTGATTTTTTTCAGTACTGAGTGTTGTCTTGGTTTGTTATGCTGAAATAATTTTAATTAATCTGTCTTCACCCTCTGTTTGTTTAAGGACATTTTGTCTTCCGTGTCCTTATCAAATCCAATGACTTTTCAGTTCCACCTGCAGGCAGTTGACATCCAGGTCTACCCCTCTCTCTTTCACTACCCCAAAACATCCCCCTCTATGTCTCTGGTATTTCTGCTTTGTTGCTTTGTAAGGGAAACTGAGCTTCCCTTAGTTTCTCCCAAGCCTTCCTCTCCTGTGCACGTTCTTCATCAATTCCTTGGCATCTACCCTGTGGAACAAGCACGCAGCCTTGACTTTAGCTTTGATTGCTTTCTCTCTCTTGCTTTCATTACCCATATCCAGTTTGTTGCCAAAACGTGTAGCTTCTTCTGCTAAAATATGGCCCTTTTTCTCAGTCACCTCAGCAAAAACTCTGGCTTCCTAGCGCCTAGACTACAGTAATCTTTTCCTTTCCTTGTTATTCGCTTTCCTTGTTTCATCTTGGTCCCCCCCCCTTCTATCCAGCGCTTTTTGTCCTGCAAAAACCAGTTTGCAGAGATCTCTCTTTTTTCTTTGATCATACGACACACTGTCTTAAATGCTTTCACTGGATTTCTGTCATCTCCTGGATCCAGCACAACCCCCTATGCCCTTGCCTTCAGAGTTCTCCATGGTCTTGACCCGTCTCTCAGCCCTTGCATCCCAATATATCCCTGCACCTGAGCTTCTCTCCTCCAGTTCTACCACCCTCCAGTGGCTGAGGATCTCTTTCTTCGGCCAAAAGGCTTCATACTTTTCTTTCTTGCTGCCTGTACACTTGGAACTGTCTCCCAGAACACCTGTCTTGCTTTCTTCACATTTTCCACGAAGACCTAATGTGTAACTGAGCTTGCAAATAAGCCTAAGTAAGTGTAATTGAAATACATTGCTATCAATGTGCAGATGACATGCGTCTCTGTTACTCCTTTTCATCTATGTCAGGGAAGCGAAGTGTCTTGGAAGAGGGCAAGGAGCTGAATGAGTGCTAATAATTTGAAGCTTATTCCAGACAAAACAGGTGCTCCTGGTTAGAAGAGAGGCGGATTCTGGATTTGTTTTGGGATGACTTTTAATGGATAAAACTAATTAGTGCAAGGATTTCTGACTGTGCAATGGGACTTCCGCTCTTTGTCCAATCCCATCCCTGCTCTGTTCTGGGGAGGAGAGGAATTCCTGTTGCACAGACAGAAGTCCTTGTGCTTAAAGGATAACTTCTTTGGACACAACCCTTTGTTATGGATGGAGTGTTAATACCCTTGAAAAATCAAGTTTATAATATGGAGATGATCCTGGATTTGGGGTGCCTTTTAGTGTTCTAAATTCGCAATTAGATTAAAACCGCAATGTGATCTCTTAATAGGTATTTAAGAGCTAGTGTGCTGTAGCAGTTAGAGTGTTGGAACAGGAGCTGGGAGATCATGGTTCGAATCCCACTCATTCTTGAAATTTACTGGGGGCCTTGGACCAGTCACTACCTCTCAGCCTAACCTACCTCACAGGGTTGTTGTGAGGATAAAATGAGGAGAAGGAGAACTGTGTACGCCCCCTTGAGCTTCTTGGAGAGGAGGCAGGATATAAATGAAAGAAACAATTTTTAACTCCGACCTTCCACAGGTGTACTTTTTTGTAGTATTTTTTCATGAAGAAATTATTTACACATGATAGGTTCCTATATATCCCTGCCAGCAGAGGTTCAGGCAGGTGTGTATTACGCAGTGGGGCAAACAGAGAGGAACATCAGCAGCATCTCTTGTTCCTGCTAGGATGTTTTGCCTTCTGGAAAGTCTCGGAATGTCAGTATTTCATGACTTTTCCCTTCACACTACAAAATGTTGGCACTTACATAGTATGCCAGAAAACGACAACCTGAAAGCAGCGGAGGAGGAGGAGGAAGGTATAGTCTGGCGCTTGTGGCTGCCAACGAGATAGATTGCACCACAGCTGGTGTCTGGGAAATGCATTAGGACCTCATAGGGTGTCAAAATATATGTAACATAAGACTGCAGGCCCGGAGTGCGAAGACATGTCCACAGCACACACAATGGCACTAGTTAGAGACTGCTTGGATTAAGCCTGCATTTGAAGGGCAAGATGAAGGCTACTGCACCCCCTCTGAAAAAGCTGCTTCCAGGCTGAAAGCCTAGCGTAATGCATCTGACCCCCCCAGAGGAAGATAAATGGACCATGTCCTCTTGCTCAATGTGGAGGCAAAGAGCTGAGAGTTGGCTTAGATGGAATCTCTAATGGCGAAAAATTCTTTGCACTCCGTGTGTGCGGAGAATAGGAGAGTATAAGAATGTGACATGTTATCTGTCTCCCACATAAGCACCGTTTCTGGAGATGCAAATGTGTGTCACAGCTGGATGGAATTGTCTTACAGGAGAAGTACAGCCAGGGTTCAGTTTACGTTTGAATGAATGTACAGTACAACTTTTGCAGCGACTTTGAAACTGGATGGCTCCCCCCCCTTTTCTTTCTTTCTTTCTTTCTTTCTTTAGAGGATTTCCTGTAATATCAGCTAGAAACAGAATCTTTACATGTTGATTTGGGGAATATGTTGACAAATAACCAAAACCTTTTTTGAGTAATGATCTATGGTGCAGATTTACCCCCTGCAAATTGCGGTTTCTGTTGTTCAATTTCCTTTCTTTATGTGCTTTAACATTGACTTATCAGAACAAAGGCTGTACCAATGGTTAATTCTAACCAGTGTTTTCATTCTTAACCAGGGTGCGTACCCCGGTCTCAGATTAAGATAGAACTTGCTCAAAGTTTACAAGGGAAGAAACTGAGGAGTCTTGAACCTACCCCTCCTCACCCTTGTGGGGAGCCCCTGGTTGTCTTCTGCATTGAGTTTAATTATTTTCTAAACAGTCACTCAGAATTAGCATTTTGCTAACATTTAAATTGACGAGAGAGAAAGGATTTTGCACAGATTTTTGGAAACTCCCAGTGTTTTCTAAAGAATGCGCAGGGAGGTTTTATGCATGCATTTCTTGATTGGACCTGTGTTTTGATTTGAGAAGCTGGTTAAAGCCACTCATTGCAAATGGATCTTGCCATGGAGAATTACTGGTGGTATATTTTATTCTTAACTGCTCCTAGATGCTAGAGGTCGGTGGCCATTTAGGTGACTTCAGAGATACTCCCAGAAGCAATGGGATGGAGTACTTCTCTTTGGATTTCTTTTGTAATGACATGGAGAGATAAGTGGATACCAGATGCTTTGAACACTGCCCAGGAAGTATGAAAAGCGGAAGCGCTTCTCATTCACACTTACTCACAGCTGCCGTTTCTATTTTAATATAGAAGAGTCTACATTTGTTTCCTTCTTGAAGAAATTATTTATGAACGTAATAAAAAATCCCTCTGATTATATTTTCCAGTGGGTATGAATTATGAGTAAAATAATGGACTTCTGATTAAATGTGAAAGATGCTTCGATTTTTGCTTTTAACAATTATTCATAGGAGCCTTTGGATGAGTTTTGCATTAACACACATATTGAGGCCATCAAGTTCAGATAGGGAGTTGGGGTGGGGAGATGATATGAAACAGACCAGTTAATCAACAGTTTATGTGCCTACAAAATTGAGTGTTGTGAAGTATGTCACAAAGAAAATAACAGACCTGACAATAGCCCTGTCCCTACAAAACTCTCACTCTCTCAACTGACAGGATCACGCCAACTATCTTAACCGCATGTCATGCACCGTGCTCCCACAGTGCCGGTATCTGTGCAAAATCTTCTGGAATATAGAAGGGTTCCAGATTTTGTGGACACCTTCATGCATACAGCTGTATACGTGAAAGCTTCCTCACTGCAGACATGCTAAATGTGAAGGCATCAGGAGGTGAGGCAAGCTAGCTAGCATTTGCTAGTCAAGGCTAGTCAGTATGGCTGATCTGTTCATGCACTGATGGAACATGTGCTTCTTATCAACAGTGCTAATATTTTTAGTTAATCTGTGGGGTTGGTTGGTCCATCAGCCACCCATGGCAGACAGCATATTGGAAATTATGAATCATAGGCTGGAGCAGTACAGTCATGCTTACTTTTTGATAAAGCTAGAGAATCTGATATCCCACCCCATGCGTTGAGTTTGTGCATTTGTAAACATTAATTAAGGAAAGCAAACAAGTTGGGAGTACATTTTACACCCCCAAATATACTTTTGGTGTAGCAGTTTTTCATTAAGGAATGCAATGCTACTATTATGCATGTGCATTGGCGCTAAAGAATTATTAGAGTATAGTAATAGCCATATTTATAACATATGTTACGTATCAGGGCAGTCGGGGATTTGGATGGCAGATTTGTAGCAAAGTGGAAGCTTTAGGGTATGAAAAGTGAGGGTTAGTTTTTAATAAAGTCATTTAGTGCGTAGCCACGAGGTACTGACAGCTTTATTTCCCTTTTCTTGCCTCACCCTCATTATGTATGATGACCACCCGGTTCCCTTAATCTCTGTCAGTTCTATCCCGACTCTTCTTGATCTTTCTTCCAGTCCTGTGGCACTGAGCTATCTTAAAGCTTCCAAGGGTTTTCATAGTAGCTTTCTAACACACCCTGTAGTCCTCCTGTCTGTAATTTTTCTGTGTATCTAAAAATGCATATTCACAGTTGTTCTCTAATGGCAACCAGTGCTGCCCATAACAGCCTACAGGTTCTTCTCTGGGTGCAAACGTTCTAGAGTGAAGATTGTAAGATTCAGGTCAGTTCAGACTTTGAAAAACAAACAAACAAACAGTTGGGGTTTTTTTTTATCTCTTTGCAAAAAGGGTTGTGGAAAAAGAATGTTTTGTTACTTTATTATTTTTATTGTTCATCCCTTACAGTTGTATTCACTTCGTGGTAAATTCCATTTGTCTTCAATGTTCCTTTTGGTTGTTTTTCTTTGTACTTAATTTCAGGGGGAGTATAAGAGGCAACTAATGGTGTCTGTTATTTTTGGTGCTTTTCATTTATTGACACGGAACGTTTCAGATCTCCTTACCTTCCAAAGCATCAAACGTGCCAAATTTCAGACCGGGAGAGTGGAGCAGGGGGAAGATCCCTCTTTTCCTATAGATAATTAAAAATGGCATTACAAGTACAGTGTTAATTCTTTTCTAAACTGAGAGGGGAAATGGGACAGGTAGGGAAAAGCACGTTGCGGAATAGATTTTAAGAGCTTAAAGGAACTATAAGGTAATTGAGAAGCTGGAATTTTTGTGAGGACAAAGGCAAAGCCCAGAGGAACCCACAAATGTTCTGTTTCCCAAAGAGCAATGTTCATGCATTCTTGCAACAAAATTAGCCTTAATCTTTCTCTAGCCATTTCTGTTCTCTGATTATGTGCCTGTAGGAGCAACATAAAAGGTTTAAAGAGGGCTTTGTCTAAATCTGTGTTATCTTTCATTCACACACACATACTTGACAGGTTTTTAATGAAAGGGGTCTCTCAAGCTTGGCAGATATTATTCTATGAAAATTATCGAAATGGAGATGGAATCCATTATCTGCGGAAGACATTTTCACCACTTTGATCTCCAGCAGTTTGGCTCTAATCCTCATTGCCCAAACACAGGATCTCATTTTACATTCAGCTTGCATCTGGCTCATGTCCTAAGCCAAAAGATAACACCCGAGAGCTAGTCTATCTGTAATGGTTCGTTCTGGTTTGGCAGTATACGTGCAGCATAAAATCAGATGGTTGTACGTATAGTAAGTGCAAGAATGTTACTGTGTTAGGGCTATTTGAGATAACCAAGTTCCATTTGGACTTTCATAAACACCCCCTGCAGTGGTTACACAAGCTGGATTGCTCTGTCGGTTAGAGCATGGTGCCGATAATGCCAAGGTTGCAGGTTTGATCCTCGTAAGGGACAGCTGCAATATTCTTGCAGTGCAGGGACTAGAGGGTTCTCAGCGTCCCTTCCAACTCCTATGATTCTATGATACATGTACACAGTCATCTGTAGTGACTAATGCAAATGGAAAGCATCCCCAAGGCATTGTAAGATTGATGCCATGTAACCTATCATTCCAGAGGACTGATTTGTCTGTATAGATGCTGCTGACACTCAGCAGAGTTTAGCCAGGTGTAGAGCACCTGGTTACCTGAAAATCCCCTTTAGAATAATGACTTGGATCTCAGCATCCTTGGATCATGCTTCTCATCTTGGAATGGGACTTTCCCGCCTCCCATCCATCTACAGGAACATAAGAATACAAGGAGAGTCTGTTGGATCAGGCCAATGGCTCATCTAGTCCAGCATCCTGTGGTCAAGTAGAACTTGAGTGGAAGATCACTGACCTTTCTGTAGTTTCCAGCAACTCCGACCATGGAGATGACGCCTAGCCATTGTGGCTAGAAGCCATTGTGATGGCCTTAGCCCCCATGAATTTGTCCAACCTCCAGTGTGGTGTAGTGGTTAAGAGCGGTAGACTTGTAATCTGGGGAACCGGGTTCGTGTCTCCGCTCCTCCACATGCAGCTGCTGGGTGACCTTGGGCTAGTCACACTTCTCTGAAGTCTCTCAGCCCCACTCACCTCACAGAGTGTTTGTTGTGGGGGAGGAAGGGAAAGGAGAATGTGAGCCGCTTTGAGACTCCTTCGGGTAGTGATAAAGCGGGATATCAAATCCAAACTCTTCCTCTTCTTCTTCTTCTTCTTCTTCTTCTTCTTCTTCTTCTTCTTCTTGATCGTCCTGTTGTGCGCCTCCCTGGAAACCTTTGGATGAAGGGCCATCTAGAAATATAAACAAATATTTGCAAACAAATCACACAACGCTGCCTTTTATGCAGCCAGTAAGTAAAATCTATCACCCAGGACAATTTGTTCTGCTGAACGTCATTTCGACATAAATCTAGCCCTTTTCAGGTAATTCAGTGTGACCAAGTGAGGGCAAAATTGATGTCGGAGGCAGGGAACGCACGTTACCAGCCCTGCCCCCTCCCGAAATTGTAATGCCTACTGGTCTCTCCCACTCCATTCCCTTCTCTGATGTATTTAACATAAAGGTCAGATGGGAGCTTGTAAGCATGTTTAGCTGAGCAACCTTAGAATCCTCTCCCCAATCAGGAAGCCTTTATTCTTCAGTTTATATGGATGCTAGTGATTTTAGGATAGATTAAAGGGGAAAACATTGACATCTCCCCCAGCCCAATTCTTTCCTTTCTTCAAAGCAAATTTTATTCCTCTTGAACATCCAATAAATGCCTGTTTCGGTTCTGAATTTATATATTCCCTGTGAAATAGGAAAGCAGTTTCTCCATGTTTTTTCTTTCTTTCTTTCTGACAGGAAATTTAGAGCTGTGGTAGTTGTGTCCCTCCCATTCACAACTCCATAGAATTGGCAGCCTCTGAGGTATTGATCTATTATGGTAATGCAGAATGGAAGGGAGTTCACCTACAGTTCAAGGGCGAATACAGCGTCTCAGATATAGTTTCTGCCTTTCTGATCCCTGGGAAGGATCTCAGAAATAGTTTCATTAATAGTACTCGATGGCACCCAGCCAAAATTTCCTCAGGTTGCTGCGTGCAAAAGGAAGTTGCTTTCTCTCTGAAGTGACCAGGGCAATTCCTCTTCTCATTGAGCAGTGTCTGAGCCCAAGTGACTGAGTGCACATCAGAGCTGTTAAATTATCTTCATAATGTTCCATGTGCAGTGGTAACATTTAGACATTTAAAGAATATTATCATTCTCCGTACCTGGCATTATCAACATGGTGTCTGGGGGCATCACAATGCCCACAGACACCCCCTTGGCACCCAGCAAGGCCCCTGGTCCTTCCTAGTTTTTAAATGGTTTTCTGAATTTCCAGTTCGGGGAGGGGGGTTGCCTCCTTTATACCTGAAGGAGCGTCTCCACCCCCATCGTTCAGCCCGGACACTGAGATCCAGCGCCGAGGGCCTTCTGGCGGTTCCCTCACTACAAGAAGCAAAGCTACAGGGAACCAGGCAGAGGGCCTTCTTGGTAGTGGCGCCCGCCCTGTGGAACACCCTCCCAGCAGAGGTCAAAGAGATAAACAACTATCTGACATTCAGAAAATACCTCAAGGCAGCCCTGTTTAGGGAAGTTTTTAAACTGTGATGTTTTAGTGTATTTTAATATCTGTTGGAGGCCTCCCAGAGTGGCTGGGGGACCCAGCCAGATGGGCGGGGTACAAATAATAAATTATTATTATTATTATTATTATTATTATTATTATTATTATTATTATCCTTTTTAGTGTGTCTTTGTGTAGCTGCTGTGCTTGTTGGGGAGCTCTCTTTCAAACTTTCTTCTGTGAAATTGGTACTTTATGGTGCCCACGGCAGTTTGTTAGATTGCCAAAAGTGCCACCAGACTCATAAAGTTTGGGGACCCCCTACTATAAATATATAGATAGATATAAATACATTAGATATCATCGCCATCTCCTTATAGAACAGATAGGGCAGTACGAGCTATTAGTGTACATTCCTATATTCACTGTCATCAGACCATATTAAGTAAATAAATGTAATGGCGAGCTGTCATGATCAGGTGTACAGTGGGAAAATATTTCTATGGACAGCAGTTCATCTTATTAAACTGAAGCAGTATGTTAATGACGGTGGTCATGAAATAAGAGCCATCTGGTGGCCAAAACCCATGGAGGGTTTTGAAGAATGAGTTGCAAAGCCAAGTTACCAGAAAAAAGAGAAAAAATGAAAAGACCTGGAATCTTTTCTGTAGATGACAATGTACTCTGTCTTCCATGGAGTCACAGTGCTGGGCATGATGTGTTTTAGTCTGATTTAGCATATATAGACATAGATAGATATATATTTGTATTCATAGACTTCACTTTAATAGTAATCTTGCTCTCTGATCTAGAGTATGGGGGATCCTTTAAAAATAATAACCCAATACAATCAAATGACATCTGGCAACCTGATGATACTTGGTTTATTTTTATTCCTAATGATAGTCTTTGAAGTTAAAAGAAAGAAACTTTAAAGTTAAATTTTCTATTTCAGTATTTTATACAATAACAAATGCACTCCGAGTTCTGGTCAACAAGTTGCTTGTTTTGTTAACTGTGCACATATAGAGGTGGTTATTATTATTATTATGTTTCTACAGTATTCACAACCTTTACAGAATAGGACAACGTTGAAAGCTTGGGTGGGCGGAAAAGTGATATTTATTTTGTGTGAAGGAAATATGCTTCCCGTATAAAATGGGGACGGGGGTGGGGGGGGAGCAAGTTATAACTGTTTTTCCAAATGGTGGTTTATTGATTTTTAAGGATAGATATATATATATTTAAACGGGCTGTTTTGCTTGGATTCCGCTCAAGTACCGTTGTTGACTGACAAGCCGGCCACACATATACCAGATGTGCAGCCTTTTTATCTTCACTGCTGTTCTATCAAAGCCAATCTCAAATGTGATAAATCTCAATTTGAATGTCAGTGGGGGATGTTTTTGAAGGCTGTTACGAATTACCTTCTCGTTGCGTTTCTCGTAGGTCAGCCGGGCCTCCGTGAAGCTATCTCCCTGTCCTGCATCACTAATGGAAGTGCAGGAAGCAGAAAAGCTAGCCATAGCCCTTCCATACCAATCGCCCGAAAAGAAACGCTTTCGTCTGCTGCTAAAAGGTATACCTCGTCCTTGAAACAATAAATAAATAAACTTGAGAAATGTGGAACACAAGTCAGAGTGTACTCAGTTCACAGAGCAGGGTTCAAATCCCTACCCATCCAGGAACCTCACTTGTGAATAATTCGCAATGATTTATATGCCGCTTGATTGCAATAAATACCTCAAAGCAGTTTACAAAAAGAACAAAACTGTAAAATTACCCATTGAAAAAAAGCAGTTTATAACGTTCCAAAAATAAACAAAGTCACTGATCAGATTAAAACACATTTCTACATTCTACAGGCACCAAAAAGGGGGGGGGGAGTCAGGGAGTTCTAAAGCATGGATATTATTATTGTTGTTGTTACTACTACTATTACAAGTATTACTACTATTATAAGAATTTTTTAAAAATGGTTGGCTGTATCACTTTGTAGCCTATTCTGCCTTGGTTTTGCCTCTGTTTTACCTGCTTCCTGGTTTAGGACCAATTATTTCCATTTTTGTCTATCGAAAGCCCAAGATACAAAAAGAGATAGGGAGGATAATAGAAACTGAAGTTAACTACCGGTACTTTTCTTAACCATTTGCCTGATGGCCAGAAGCTAACAAAAACATGTTTGTGTGGTATTCTGATATATTTATAGGTCCTCGGTGTTCTGGGTTTATTTATTTATTTTAAAGCATTTGTTGCATTTGAAAATCTTAGGGCTTTTCCTAGTAAAGACACAAAGCTGAAGCAGTTTCTCTGCAGGTCTGTGCCATATATCTGCCACGTGCCCATTTGCATGATGATGGTTGTGTTGATGTCTGCATTGTTTGAGGTTTAAATACAGCCTGTCCCTTAATCCCTTCTGCCTTTGACCTACAGGAATGGACTGTGTTGTTGTATGTGCAAATAAGTCCAAATTGCTGTTCTTTGAAATTTCATCGCTCTATCCATGGTGGAATAAGATACCGGTAGTTTCGCAGTATAGCAGAGATGAGGAACCTGTGGCCTTCCAAAATGGCCAGTGATCGAGGAAGATGGGATTTGTAGTCCAATGACATCATGAGGACCGGTTTTCCCATCCCTGCCCCAGGAGTTAATGATCTTAGCTCATACATGGTGAATCTAATATTCCCCATCAAGTATGATATATGCCATATTAGTAGAAATGCTGCTTAAATCATCAATATTTGTAACATATTTTAATAGCAAACAGAACATCAGTGGTTCCTTTTGAAGTCTAGCTGTCACTTCCAAACGAGTCTCGATTCAGGATGTAACTACCCTGGAAGAGACAAAAAAGAAAGAAAGACAATATTTTATTCACTGTAGGATAACTGGCATTATGACTGTCACAATACCAGCAAGCGAGGGCTGCCAATACATCTGTCATAATAATAAACTTCAAAGTTGTTTTCTCTAGTGGTAAGACATTTCCTACGGTTTGTTTTTCCATACAATATTGCTTTGTCAGAGATCCTGGAAAAAGTTGAAAGTTAATTGCAGCAGTGATTCCCCCCCCCCCCCTTCTTCTTAACTTTATTTTTCAAAAATGTAAACTATAGTTGCATCCAACAGTATCGTTTATGCCGATGGAAGGTATTTTAGTCCAATGGAGTCTTCCATCAGCAGAATGGGGAGGGACATTTTTTTTTAACCAATCTCTCCTCAGCTTGCAGCTTTCCATAGACTTCCAAAAGCTGCTGCAGATGGTTCAGGTATCCTGTGGGAACAGCTTAGGAAAGAGCATGGGGGCTGCAGGGGCAGAAATCTCCTCCTCACTGTTCTGCTGATGGATGATCCCTGCTGGATCAAAGAGCCTTCCATCAGCAGAAAGGAAACCATTGGATTCAACCCTTTAAAAAATTCTTAAGGAAAAGAACTAGGCATGATAAATTTGGGGGTGCATTTATTTCTTAAGCAATGAGACCAAAACTCTAGTTTGTTCTTCAGAACACTAAATTTGCATCTGCAGAAGGTGAAGACATATAATTTTGATGATTTAGAAATATATTAGACATAAAAACTACTCAGTTGCAATTGCTTGCTTTTTGCAAAATAATAATAATATGTGAACACCAATACAGCACATAACAACCTATACTCATGAGTTTCAGATGATTTATGTAATCTAAAATAGAGCCACTTTTTATGTTTTGTAGATAAAAGATCTTAAAGCAAGCTGTTTATGAAGAAAATGAATTGCATATTTGGTTTCTGTAGCCGTTAACCTGAGATATTATTTCTTTTGCACAAATGTTTTCATTGTGTTGGGTTTTTTCCCCCTTTCGCTTTTCTCCATTTTGCGTTCATTTTAAAAATACAATCTTTACCTCTTTCTTTATACTTTGTTTTTCAGTGGTACAGAAAAAAGGAAGGAAAAACTTCACGGACAAACAGAGAAAAAAGAGGACTCTCATTCTAATGATCAAAACCCACAAACTCAAGCATCACCTTCACCTTCTCCCCAGCCCTCTGCACAGACTCTCCCAACACACAGGCAGACCCCAGAAGTCAAGAGCTCTGCTCCAGGCAAAAGGTTTCCTAAGTACCCAAGTACACAGCTAGGAAGTGGTTGCAACGATACTAACATTGCGCTTTGCTCCCAATTAAAAGCATGCCTATGTCTTTTATAAAAACCATTTTTCAAAAGATTAACATAACGGGTTGGTTTGCACATGGTGCTAAGCCATGCTTTTACTGGCACAGCATATGTGTGAGCTGGAAGAAGTTTTAGAAGAATCTCAGACTCACATGTTGTCTCTCTGACAATGACACTCCCCAGCTCCAGTTCCTGGGAAATGGACTACTTCAGAGTTTAGGTTCACTTTTCACGAATCCTGGCTTGTTGGAACCAGAGGCCCTGGTTTATGACAAACTCTGGTCAGTTTCAAAACAGCTTAGCTGCACACTGTGACTTTATGAAGCTGGCTTTTGATGAAGCACAATCCCTGGTTCATGTCTAATGGCTAGGGAGGTTTTGTGGAAAGTGACACTTGAACCTGAGCCAAGAGGGGGGCAGAAAAGAGGTGGGGGGCAGAAACGAGCCCATGGAGCAGGCCCATTCCAGGCCGTGAGCATAACTCAAAGCCATGGTTTAATGTTACATGCGAACCAGCCAAATGAGGATAAATATTCCCTTTCCTCTTTTCAAAGGAATGGTATTCCACTGTTTGCCAGAGAGTAGCGGGTGGTACTATGTTCTAAACCACAGAGCCTAGGGCTTGCTGATCAGAAGGTCGGCGGTTCAAATCCCCATGACGGGGTGAGCTCCCGTTGCTCGGTCCCAGCTCCTGCCAACCTAGCAGTTCGAAAGCACGTCAAAGTGCAAGTAGATAAATAGGTACCGCTCCAGCGGGAAGGTAAACGTGCACTGCTCTGATTCGCCAGAAGTGGCTTAGTCATGCTGGCCACATGTATGCCGGCTCCCTCAGCCAGTAAAGCGAGATGAGCGCCGCAACCCCAGAGTCGTCCGCGACTGGACCTAATGGTCAGGGGTCCCTTTACCTTTAGCTGCCCCCCCCACAAGGCCACTTCTTCTAAGCCCCAACCCCAGGGCTTTATACTACAGTGAAGCATCTGGCATGAGAAGGTTGAATTCCTGTGAGAGTGATGGGGCTGACCCAAACAGCCCTGTTGAGCATGGACTCCCTACTCTCAGTGGCATTTGGCCACACAACTGAATTAATGGGGAGGTGGAGTGCAAGAGCTGGCACAGCAGGGAGGTCATCATGGTGCAAACATACTGGCCAAGCCCATCCAGAGCTCCCACTGGTACATAGGCATCATGCCTGCCTTGCTGCTGCCTTGCCCCTCTGCATCCTAGTAAGAAGCAGCAATGCAGTCCCACCAGCCGCTGCCACCTACTCTGACTCTCCCCAACCACCCTTGATACAGCCAATTTTCTTGTAAACGCAGTAGAGACACTTTCAATTTAATGAGCTCAAGCCCAGCATTCACGTCTGTGACCATAACAGAAATCTGCAAAGATTACATTTGAATCTAAATGCGTTCCATAGCTTCTGTAAACATATCTAACTAATACTTTGTGCTGCCTGTGCGTGATGGCATACTAATAGCTCTCGGGTCTGCTTGGTATAGTTGCAAACTTTAATTTTGGCTCCTTGTTTCTCAAACAGCTGTTCAGTGTGTTGCTTTGCCTTCTTTTTCGGTCTCTGCATGGGTGCACAGTGGCCCCTTCCTCTGTTCACCAATGATATCCAGTTCTTTACACCTAGATTAACTGTATGCCTCCTTCCGGCAACTCCTGCAGCCAAGCCGGTGCCCAACATAGTGGAATTTGCTGCCAAGGAGTGTGGTGGAGTCTCCTTCTTTGGAGGTCTTCAAGCAGAGGCTTGACAGCCACCTGTCAGGAATGCTTTGATGATGTTTCCTGCTTGTCAGGGGGTTGGACTGGTTGGCCCTTGTGGTCTCTTCCAACTCTATGATTCTATGATTCTATATTGCTCTGCTTTCCTTTGGACCACATTAGCAAGGCTGAGAAGGGGGATCTTGTTATCTGGGCAGCCCAGGACCTCCATGCACACTGTCCAGGCTTGCGCCCTGGAGAACTCCCTTGCATCTCGAGCAATTACATTAAGTTTTAGGCTGTGATCCATTAAGGTAATTAATAATAAATACCACACATAAACACCAGCCGTAAACCAGAAAATAGAACAAAGACCATTCATGAATTGAGCAACAGCGCTGCCTGTAACAAAACCGCCCACGATCTTTCTGCATGTGTATAAATAAGCTGTCTAGAGATCAGCCCTTAAGTGCTGCATCAGGGTGGTACTGGATGCTATTGCACACTGAAATAGCATCCAGTGGCGCTGTGGGTTAAACCACAGAGCCTAGGGCTTGCTGATCAGAAGGTCGGTGGTTCAAATCCCCATGACGGGGTGAGCTCCCATTGTTCGGTCCTAGCTCCTGCCCACCTAGCAGTTCGAAAGCACGTCAAAGTGCAAGTAGATAAATAGGTACCACTCTGGCGGGAAGGTAAACGGCGTTTCCGTGCGCTGCTCTGGTTCGCCAGAAGCGGCTTAGTCATGCTGGCCACATGACTCGGAAGCTGTCTGCGGACAAATGCCAGCTCCCTCGGCCTATACAGCGAGATGAGCGCCGCAACCCCAGAGTCATCCGCGACTGGACCTAACAGTCAGGGGTCCCTTTACCTTTAAACCAAGCAGCATAAGAAAGGGAGTTCATGGCTGGATGATCTGTGCATTAGGACCTCTGCACAGAACTGTTCAATGGACAGATGGGATATAAATTCATGTCTGAAGTCTGTGCCAGTGCCTGCACCATTCCCCACAGCGTGCTGGGGGAACGGGGACAATGCAGAGGCACCCCTAGACCAGTGCACTGTGCTTTTGTTATCCCTTTTTCATCAGTTTTCAAATTCAGATGTTGCTTGCTGCTGTACAAACACAGGAAGTTTCTTACACCAACCGGGTCAGACTGCCTAGTCCAGTATCTGGTTCGCCAGGCAGAGGTCCTTCAGAGTCTTAGACAGAAGACTTTCTCATCACCTGCTACCAGACTCTTGGCTGGAGATATCCGGGATTGAACCCGAGATTTTCTGCATGCAGAGCGTGTGATCTATCGCTGAGCAGTGGGTTCTCAGTAAGGTTAGGGCAGAGCAGAGAAACAACAAGCAACACCCCCAGTGCACTTGTAGTTCTGGGGCGCACACCTCTCCGGAAGAGGACAATAAAGCTGGAAAAAAGAACTGCTGTGTCCTTAGAATAAAAATTCTCAGTGCTTCTGAGCAATTATATAAACTGAATATAGACAGAAACAGACTCTAAAACCAGAAAAAAGACAATGCATGTATTTTTGTAAACCAAGAAAAACTTTAATAAAAATATATATAAAAATAAAAAAAGAAACAATAATCCTTTCGCAACTGAAAGTAGCAGTTGGAACGGTCTCCGAAATGATTCAAATACAGTGGTTGTTGTTATTATATCTTGCCGTTCTTTTTCAAGAGAGAGAAATCCCATAGCATGTCACGACTATTAAACCTTACCTTCAAAATATATCAAATTTTAGTACCCTAAAATAACTCCAGAATTGGATAATTGAATCCTGTTCAGTTGGATAATTGAATCAAATTGAATCAAATACCAGCTGCCTGACCATCTCCTTAGTTGCTGCGTACACACCATAAATTTAAAGCACGCAATTTTCCTGCCAAAGAATCCTGGGAACTGTAGTTCATTAAAGATGCTGGGAATTGCAGCTCTGAGAGGAGCAAACTTGAGTTCCCAAGATTATGTGAGGGAATCAGTGTGCTTTAAGTGTATGGTGTGTATACTGCCAGTATTGTGTCATAGGCTCTCAAGGGCCTTAATGAAATTTCTGTCCCATTAATTGCTACCCGATCATGTTAATTAAAGATGCCAGGCATTGGAATCTGGGACCTTCCAAACGCAAAGCAATATGGTCCGTTACTGAGAGCAGTGCCAGATAAATAACCCTTAAAATCTCTTGCTAAAACCAGACTTAAATGCTTTACACAGAACAAGTTCTCTCCAACCACATCAGCAGTTAAGAGTAGTCGAAAAACAACGATAAGAGTTACATGAATTAAAGCAGAAATTCTAAAATTCATTTAACTTGGTGGAAGGTGCTTCAAGATCAAGGGGGTGGGAATAACTTTTCAAAAGTTACGTTAACTCTCCCTTAACAAAGGATTTCAAGAAGATGGTTGCATCGGTCATACTTCCAAAAGGGGGATGGGGAGAGATTCCAGAAATTCTTACTTCAAAGTTAATTCAATCATTATAAACTTCCCTACACCTCTTGGCTCCTAAGACACATAAGCAGAATTCCTCTCACTATACTGGTCTTTCCTGCCCCTTCCTTCTCATTGCATCGTTCTGCATTCCTTGAAAAACCCGTGTTGAAGGTCTGAGGACCTCCAGCAGCGTGAGATGGGGCTCTGCAGGCTTCAGCATAAAGGGTATCTTGCGTGAGTGGAAATGTCACCTGCTTATCCCAGAGCACCTTTGAACTGAAGCCTTTGTATACCTGTGGCTCTTTCTGCATAGGTATACCTGCTGGAAAGCCGCAGCCACATATCATTCCCCAGCACCTGGACACATAGCAAAGTAGATAAACTTGTAATTGCCACACATCCGGCTTGTGTGTTTTTCCTCTAAATGGAAATGCTTCCTGCATAGGAAAAGCATAATGTTTGATATAGCCCCAACTAATGCATGTTTAAGTCTTTCATAAACTCTTTCTCTGTTATCTTGCACAAACTTAAAGTGGACTTTGGTCTGTTCTCCTGTCTGGCATTTGGCTGTACGAAGGCATTTGTTCTTGGGTTAGCATATTAATCTGCCAGAGCAAAAAGAAATGTCTATGTGCACTTTTTTCCTAATGTTTGACTTCCTAACTTTTTTGTCACTTTCCGCCCTTTTTAGCTTCTGAAGGTCTTGCAGAAATAAACTTGCCGTTGGTAGCTTTCGCATACCAACCTTCCAGAAATTGTTTTAACTGGTTAAGTTTCTAGGCTGTCTATTGGGCAACTGTGGAATTGTGATGTGAACTAACATCTTCCCCTATCTAAAACCTCAATCTAAAACCAAGCAAAAATAGAAGCAGGCTTTTAAGAAATCTGCATTTGCAGAGTTTTGAATTGCAGATGGTGTATTGGATGATCAGAAAGCCTTTGTTACATTTAGCACTAATAATAATAATAATAATAATAATAATTAATAATAATAATTAATAATAATAATAATAAATGCAGATTGCAAAGTATGGGAAAACATAGCACATAATTTTAAAAATGGCGTTTACATAGCACTTGACAGTGTTCCAAAGTTATACTGATGAGGTTTAAAGACTGTTGCCCTTTTGACGGTTTTCAAACATCCATTTAGATCGCTTTCTCGTATCCTTATTTCTGGGGTCTTCTGGATTTGCTTGAAGGATGTCCTGGCCTGGCCTCTCTTTCATCTGCTGCTGCTTGAGCTGCTGTGTTTCCAGTACGAATTGTTACGCGGCATCATTCATTCCTGCTTTAACATACGATATAAAATGTGCTTGTTTTCTAGTGTAAAGAGATCATCAACACTTGAAAAATCACACAGTGCATGGGAAAGTTCAGAAGAGAGTCGTAATAAACTAATGAGGGCAGCCTCTGCCTCAAAATTGATATCAAAAAGTGGCAAGAATGCAGACAAGTAAGTGCTTGATTCAGTGCCAAACGGTCTCTCCCGAGTTAATGCTAAAGCCTTGTAAAATGTGTATTATATAATTGTGTGGTCCTTCACTCTGATTTATAACTCCTTTCGTGCTTTGATACACAACTGATGCTCCTGAACATTAGAATTTCCCCCTTTTCCAGTTCGTGTGTTACATTGAATGAGTATTCAATCAGAGTATGCAAACCCTGTGTGCACCAATAGTTAAGCTGTACACTCATACAGTTATTCACATGTAGCATCCAGTGAGTGCACAATCTGTACACAAGCGTTTGAGCTTGTACCCAGTGGTTTGAGCTGCATACTGTTTCACCCAAACACTTGTGCGTGTGTAGAGACAGCTTGTGTCAGTGTTCAGTGCAATGTATGAACAAAGCTCTAACAATAAAGCTCTACCTGTTGGGTGAAGTTCTGCATGCATTGCAGCCTTCTACAAAATAATAATAAATCAATAAATAGTTGGAACCGAGTACCGGTGCTTCCCCCCCCCCTTAAATACCTGGCTTGGAATAATCAGTTCTTTATTGGATTAGTATTGCTTAACTGGATATTTTAGCCTGAATTGCACAATACACCAGGTTACTTTAAGAAGAGAAATTTATTTAATTAGAGCTTTTAGATGTGTTATGTAATTGTAAAATGCCATTTTTAAAAATGTGTTTTATCCACCTTTCAGATAGATGGTGACTATGTAATTTTATTCACTATAGTTAGGTGTCTGTTCCGAAGCTTTCTTTCTCAACATAGTTTCACAACATCCAGGCTAGGCATGTCCAAAGTCCAAAAAGCTCAACAACTTCAATCCCCAAAAAAAGATGAACAACTTTGGTCAGCCCTCACACATGTCCCTGACTAGGCTCTCAAACTAACATTTAATAGCATCTTTCATTTTCAAGTGAATGTTTATATATATATATATTAATTGAACCTGCATTTCTCTCCCTAGACACAAAGATGTCATCGTCAGCCAAGGTAATTGGAAACATTTGTTTTTGAGTAGACCTTTACTCAAGGTCAGCTTGTTGCTTTTGCTAAGACTGATAAATGTATTTCTAGAACCAGTTCAGATAACCTACAAGTTGAGTCATGTTTTAAAATGATGATTAGGGCTTGCTTCAAAGTATAGTGCATCCAGCGGCATTTCTCTATTGGCTCCAGACCTATAAAGATGAAAAGAGTATCCGTGTCTCAGAGAAACTTTGCATGCATGAAGCTCCACCTGCTTATAAGTGGTTTCCCATTTAAGCTGCTCCACATTCACATTCCTTTTGTGGGTTTGTATCTGCTGCCTTCATGCTTATAAACCAGCGAGGCTTCTCACGTGTCCAAACACTCTGAAGAGCGCACATCATTCACATGAGGCTCTGGATCAGCGAGAGAAACTCCAAGCAGTCTTGAGATCGGCTCGGTCTCAGCAAAGAGGATTCCGCCTCTTGTGAATGTTGTATGGCATTCATAAAACAAAACAAAACAGGAAAATCTGTGATGCATATATGATGTGCTATATCTGTTTCCCATGTGCATTTTAAAAATACTAGATTGGGTTTGAATGCTAGACTTCACCCAGGGCAGGAGACACCTGTAAGTTGTTTTATTTCTGTCCCATAACCAGCAAAAATGTCAACTCGAGAAAAGAACAGCCAAGGTAAGGATTAAAACTATGCAAGCTGGTTGCTTTCTTAGTTAAATGCTTTTTTTGATCTTTTATTTGGCTTTTTAGTCTCCCAAAGCACATGGGTTCAACCTATTCAATTTTAATAGAAACCTGTCCCTGTATTTTTTTTTACCCAAATAATGCAATATTGTAATTAAGAAGCAGAATATCCCTCCCCCCAACCCACACCCTCAAAATCTGAAATGTTAATTGATACATGCTTAATTTCCTCTTTCCAAGAATTGACATGATATACATGTACATTAAACATTATCCAGGCAATTGTCTTCTAACAGTATCCTGAAATGCCAACTAAAAGATCCTTTTTGCCCTCAGTATTCTGGGTTACAAATTGTGTACTATGCAATCAAATAACAGAAAATATCCTCCTTTAGTAACAATTTCTTTTAAAAAAAAAAGATTAAAGTTTGTTTCTGTCAGTAAATTCTGTCTGGCTGTCTGGCTTCTGCTGGCTTGTTAAAAGAGAGAGAGAAAGCAGTGTATGTATCGTTACTGTCTGCTAAGAATATTATTCCTGATTGAGAATGACTGGCTTTGATCTGCAAATGTCACTGAAGCATGAAGCTTGAAACCTGGAGCATGTTGGCTCATGTGCATGTCATATAGAGCATAGCCATTGCATTTTTTAAAAAAAATCACACACACAAATTCTATTCTTTATGCTTTCCACAAATCTGTAGTCTGCACAATTCCCTCCTGGAAGAAATCTGGGGGTGCCTTTCCCTGTACTCGGATCACTTGCTTGCCTTGTAGCAGCTATCTGTTCTATTCCGCGATTGTGTCATTTGTTTGCTTCTGCACTCCTCTTGTGGCACACTGTATGTAGATTATTATGATATGTAGGGTATATGATATGTAGGAGAGCACAGACCTTAATGAGCTCGTGGGTTTCCCTATCCCTAGAACTCAGGACCATGTTTGGGTCCAATCTTACTGTCCTACTCCTTTGAACAAAGAAACAAAATTCAAAGTGGGGATAATGGAGTACAAAATAGGTCTGAGCAGGTGCTGATGGGACTGTTTGTGTTAAATCTTGCTTTTTCATTCTTGTATTACTTAACTGTGTGCTTAATATCTTAATTATGTTGTTGGTTAGCTGGTTTGGATGCAGATGTGAGTATGCAAGGTGTCTCATCTAATTTACTTACGTAATGACTGATACGTTTCAAATGGCAAGATGTTGAGAAGGAAAAAAGCATGATTAATTGTGACTATGGCTTTTGGTAATTGACATGTTATCCCTGTTGGAGCTTTCTCCGGTAGCCTTACGACTTTATAATGCCCTTCAGGCATTTTCCTAATCTGGCTGGTGTAGTTGAGAAATAATATTGGACGAAGCTGTAAATTCTCATTCCATTGTGAAACCCAGCTTTGGAGCTCTGAATGTCATGTGTGGAGGTTAACTACCTGTCTTTTTCTGGCACCTCAAACGCATAACACTTACAATGGCATGAGCATTCATGCACTGGAGTTCCCTTTGTCAGATGTGTGAACTACCGTAATAGAGCACAGTCTCTCATATATGCTGTGTTGCAGTGAAGTGATGGACCATGGTTATCTTAACGGGAACGAACCTACATGATTCTTGCATTCATGTGCTTCCCTTTACTTGTTACTTCTGGTTCATCTATGTTCTTTTGAAACAAGGCAGCTTCAAGATTTGAAATTGGTTTTAATAAACCGTAAATAAGACCAACCTCAGTTTGCCCAAAGTTGGACATAAAATCCATTGCTCGGAATCTGTTGCCTCCAAGGTTTTAGCTTACCTGATGACACCAGAGATCAAACAAGGGACTTTTCCCCCCAAAAGCAATGCATGCCCCTTCTCCTACTAACCAGAAGTTTCTAAGCTATGGCCCTTCCCCCTGGTGACCTGAAAGGTTCTGTTCTCATAAATAAAATCAAAAATAAAATCAAAATGAGATTCCAGAGTAGAACTGATGAATTAGAACTTGTCAACAAGTATTATTTCTGTTTATTTAGGCCTTCATTACATATCTTTAGGTACCAGTCAAAAATGTTTGTCTATAACCAGAGCTTCATTTAATCAGCCAATCCATGGCCTTTTATATGTGTTTTGTAGGAGGCGAGATATTGGTTTGCTTTCATTATGTATTATGTGTCCTCATTTTGTAGTTTTATGTTGTGATCTTCGGATGAAGGGCATTATACATGTTTAATAAATAACAAACATAAATAAAATAATTATTATTTCCTCTCCTAGTAGTGCTAGAATAAATTACAAATTACTGATATTACAAGTGGTCATTGTGCCAGTTGTGTACACATTTAAGGTTTGCATGAATTATCATAGGCTAGCTGGTAGTTTTGTTTTATTTTATTGCCGTTTGGCCCTGCTGTCTACTTTCTCTCGTTGCACCTGTATATAAATATACTTGCCAGCTGAGGATATCTGATGAAGTAGACTCTGGCCATGAAAGCTTATGCCAACCTTCTTGCATTTGGGGGTGGTTTACATATAGCCTCACACATCCAACTATGACACGTTCAACTGTGGGCACTATAAACACGCATGTAGATGGGAATCTGTTGTTGCTCATGTTTCCTGTTGCCCTCCCACTGTGTTGAGTCCGAGCCACTCGGCAGTTCTGAATTCCTTCTAGTTTTTCAGGAGTCTCTGGTCTTCAGAAATAACAGCAGTTACAAAGGGGCAATTGCATTCTTTCCTCCATGGCGTCTGCTGTCCTTTTGTAATTGTCGCCTTCAGATTCAGAAGATCTTTTCAAATATTTGTTCTGTTTAAATAAAGGAATTCATCATGCCCATGGGGGCACCCTTCCCTTTAAACCACTTCAACTCTCGCAGCAGCTATAGCCAAGTGTACGTGCATTTTTTAAAAAGCGTACAAATTCCTTGAAACTAACATCTAGAACATGCCGTGACTTTTAGAATCTGTTCTAACGGTTTAATAAATTTTCTGCCATGTTTGGCTTTAGATCAAGGATGCAGTTGTGTGCCAGTACCTATTTTAAGGACTTTGCTTTTAACTTGGCTGCACGTGAAATACAGCCTTTATGCTTGGCTGCCAGGGGCAGCAGGTCTCTACATGCAGATGCCTTCAGCAATAATGGTGGAAATGAGATACAGGATTACATGTTTAAGTACCTGATTTGAATGTATGAAATTATGAGGCCCACCCCCTCCCTAAAGCTGGGTTTCTTCCTGAAGCAATTGTTTGTACATAGAGCTTTTTTTAATGTAGGGAATTTATTTGTTCTTGTTCCTTAAAACCAATAGAATAAATTGAAGGAAGGGTTTTTCTGACCTCTTATAATTCCGCACGTTGCACTTTACCTTCCTAGTGCAGAATGGTTCTAAAAGAACTCTAAAAATTAAGACCATGTGCCCGTTCGTACATTACTTCCTTTGGATTTCTTTTAATTTTAAAAATAGCACATTGAAAGTGGCCATAGAATAGAGGTGATGAACATCTCTGGGTCTCTTCCTAAATGCACATCTAACTTACTCCGCATTGCAAAGATGCATATCTCATATCTTACTTGGTTGCATTGTTCCATTTATTTTTTTTCCACTGCGAGTTGCAGCAAGGAAACATTGGAGACAACTCTGCAATTATTGTAGAAGGAAAACCTCCTGCAGAAAAGGCTGCCGAATCATATAAGTGCTACTACAACACCACAGATTGGTGCTGTTGTTTTTCCCTAGTGAAAAGAAGACCATTGGATCAGAATGTTAACAGTAGGATCTCTTTCCTTAGGAAAATAAGAGTTGGTCTCAACATGGCCTTAAATTGCCTCTATATGACTGCTTTCCCCCACTGCAGTATGTAGAAGCATTTCCATTTTGTACTGCTGAACTGTGTGGAGTGTTTGGATACCAGTGACGTGTGTTGCTGGCATGCATACCTCATGATGCCCAAGTACGTTATGGCAACCGGCTCACATCTGTTAACAGCAGCGGCAGAACTAAACCACTGAATGGTCCATTTCAAACTATCATTGCATGATAGTTGAATTAGCAGCTGAATCACCATGGAAAACACCAGCCTTCCCACTCTCCGCTTGAACATGACACCAATAAGAAACTGCAAAAGATTCTTCCTGATTGCTCTAATTATGCTATGGTAGCAAGCTTTTTGTTTACACGACTTTTCTGCAGGCAGCAACAAGAGAAAACCTCCATGTCTTGGTTTCATGTGAAGAAGAGTTCTGTGTACATGGATGTAATAGCATGCAATCCGTTTAATATGCATAAAACAGAGGTGGTCAACCTGTGGCTCTTCCAGCTGTTGTAGCTCACCAACATCAGAAGGACCAGGCTTCCACAACCTCGACCCTCCAGATGTTTTTGGCCTACAACTCCCATGATCCCTAGCTAGCAGGACCAGTGGTCAAGGATGATGGGAATTGTAGTCTCAAAACATCTGAAGGGCCGAGGTTGAGGAAGCCTGAGAAGGACCATAGGTTTCCCATCCCTGCTATGAAAAGTATCATCTTGAAGCAATTCAGGGCAGGTTTTTTTTTATTACAAACATTCCATATGCTGCCTTTACAGAGCTTAATGCAAAGGTTGTGACTCCCACCAACTGGATGATGACATTCGAAATTAAACCAGTGTCTTCTTCCTCTTACAAATGCTTTAGGTGTTTTGTTTTTCATTTGGGTTCTATTTGTTCTAAGAAGAGGCCTTTTGTTTTCTTATTTGGACGAAAAAGGGCAGGGGACAAGAGGGTATAGGAAGTATGCTTGAGGTACACATGAAATACTTCATCTTATTATATCCTTAAAAACAACAACAGTTAACCAGTTTGGGAGGGGACCAATAAAGTTCAGTTTGATGTTCTGGAACACGGCAATTAAGCTAATATAAATTAAAAGGGAGTTCAACTGCTGCTTCTCCCAGCTTGTATTTACAGGAATTTGTCCCTGGGCAACAACCTTCTGTTTGGAAAAAATGCTTTTGTTGATACGCTGCCATTATCTGTACAGTTTCCAAAAAAAGTTTTGCATTAATGCCATAATTGCCCTGTGGGCTTGTATACCTAAGAGAACGTTTTGTAGTGTTGGATTTCAAAAAGAGAAAGAAGGATTTGTGAGAGAGGCTTTACCGCCCCCATGTAAGGTTAATCAAAATTTGTTTATACAGACATTTTAATTTAAAAAGGTCTGAAAAATGCACTCAGTGAGTTCTCTGAAGTTTGCGTAGCATACCAGAAGAAAACAATGCTACTTTGGTTTTCCTGTTATTTCTTTGGGGTGAGGAAACACGAGGGATGCTTGGTGTCTTTTGTCAGTGCTATTTATAACCTGGACTTCCACAGCACCACACTTTAACCTCCTGTTTCTCTCATGGCACTTCTGAGTTCACTTAGGACAATAATTACGTTCCATTTATTTCAGTCAATAACAAGTTGAGAAGGAGAGAAGAAAACAAAATACATAAGACATAAATATGGTACATTAAGTACAATATTAAATATAGAATTTAAAAGCAATGAAAAATATCAAAACAGTAGGAAATATAGAATAATTATATTAAAATGATGAGGGACAACTTAAGTGTTAATAATTGTAAAATTAGGACAAGATCCTGCACTGACAAGCTATTGCTGCCACACAAAAACAAGCTTCCTTGGCAGTAATCTCAGGAGACTGGTCAGCCAAAAGATAATCAGTATAAACCACTTGAATCAGCCCCCATAAACCTTTGGTCTTCAGAAGTTGTTGAACTACAGTTCCCATTATCCCTGACTGTTGGCCAAGCTAGGTGGGGATGATGGGGGCTGTCGTGCAACAACCTCTGGGGATCCAGAGTTGCAGCAAGGCTGCCTTAGACAATAGAAGGGTGATCCCACCCCTTGAAAAATATTGATTTATGCAGATTTAATAAACTGTGAATAGAATGAAACTATCATCCCTTTAATTCAGTTATGGCCGTAGTTAGCTTTAAGTGAACGTTTATCAGTCTGATGATAATGTTGAGATGCGTAAAAGTTCCCCCTTGGTAGGTTTTGCAGATAAAACACCTGAAGAAGAATAAAGCTTGCTCTTAAGAGTTTAATTGGGATGAGGTGTATATATTATTTACCGCATAGGCCTTGCCTCTTATTTTAATAACTTATTTTCTTAATAGACTAGGCCTTACCTCTCTCTCCTATGAAATACTTTCTAAAATGTAATGGTTTCTGTTTGTTGTGTCATTCACACTGTAGGCTGCATACATTTTAACTTTTCCAGTGTATCTAATCTATCTTTGCCATTCAACGTGCAGTGGGTGGGGTTGAGTAATCTCAAAGTGGAGGCAGGCTTGTGCTCAACCACAAAGGAAGTAAATTTTCCATATGGCCCAGAGCCCAAAGTTGGAGAAAGGTAATGGGATGGTTATGCCCACCTGAAATGCGGTGGGATGGCATCTCACCCACCAGGCACGGCTTAATGTGCCTCTTCCTGAACCTGTAAAAATTGGTCCTTGCTCTCTGCTACTTGCACATTTTGCTTTGTCTTAAATTGTGCCTTGGGCTGGAGGAAGAGAGGCTAACAGCACGATTGCTGATCTCGCTATCCTTAGAAATTTTAGGAGTGGCTACGTAGAACCGTTAAATGAATACCAACTATACCAACTGAATGGAGAAGTGGGGAGAAGCAGCAAATGTTTACAAAGATTCAGTACCTTTCAGTAAGAGGACAGCAGCCCATAGATTACATCCATCAGGTTTTGAAGTTCATAAGATGGTCAGAAGCATATCTTGGGAGGGGGGGGGTGAGAAAGAAGGATGTATTTGTTCCACCTCATTATGTCTGAGCCAGAAAAGTTGTACAGAGGATGTCCCGCCAGGATCTGTATCAAATCCATAGTTTACAATTTTTAAAATGTAGTTCTTTACAGGGTCTGTTAACGTTTCTGCTTGCAAAGCAAACTCACTTACAGTCCATGCTTTTGTTTTGTTTTGACAGAGGGAGAGTACATCAAGATGTTCATGCGGGGACGACCAATCACAATGTTTCTTCCTTCGGAGGTAGACAAATATTACGAAATCAAGACAGAGCTGCCTTCTGAGAAATTAAAACTGGAGTGGGTGTATCCTTATCACAAACCTAAAAACAAAAACAAAAAACCCCACTTGTTTTTTTCCAGTGGTTTTTTTCTTTTTTTTCTTTCTGCACCCCACCCCTCCTTTTTCTGTCTAGTTTCCTGTTTTCTTTTATCACTGTGAAGCCTGCATAATTTAATAGTAGTGTAAAGAAAAAGAAAAGTTCTTCCTCTAAGGGAAAAATAATTTTGGGATCACTAAATAATAGGCTATTGGTTTTCATCTGGTAACCACTCATAGTTTCCTGGTGCTGTTTGTGTTGACTTCTTCCTTCTTGCTTGGCACAGGCGTTTTCCCACAGTCCCTCCAATGCTTTGCACATTCCACACGGTTAAGCACTGGGTTACTATTTCGTTTGAGAACATTTAAGAGTTTCCTTGCAGGATCAGATCCAAGCGCCTATTTAGTCCAATCTTTCCCAACTTTGTTGGACCTCCTGCCCCTTCATCCCTGAGTGTTAGGCATGTTGTCTGGGGAGGTGGAAGCTGCAGTCCAGCAGAATAGGGGGTGCCAAGATTGAGGAAGATTGATTTAGTTCAGTAGAGGATAACTAGTGCTAACACACCAGAAATGTTTCCAAATAAAATATATCAGTGCAATGAGATATATTAAGGCACCTATACCTTTGTAGCTTTTAGTTAGTCTCGAGAGAGCTAAACCATGAACCCAGATTTGGTCAACACACTAAGCCAAACCATGGCTTAGCTCAACAAAAGAGCCATGATCTCTCTAGGAGTTCACATGCTCATGCAGATACGATGCTACCACCATGCTAATGAAATAATAAGGGTGTGTGTGTGTGGAGGAGTATTTTAGCTTCCCATCTCCTTATGTTTTATGTGTATTTATTTAAAGCATTTTTGTGGGGATGTTGAGGGTGGCAGGAGAGGATATATTGTTTTTTAATATCCTTTCTAACTTGCGCTGGCAAGTTTCACTTAGCAGAGTGCATTCCCCTTCTTGCACAGCAGAAAGCTGGTTGCAAACTCATGTGAGTTTCTTAAGACAATAAGCAATTCATTCTGGCTTGTCCAGATTGAGATATGTTCTAATATTCCTGGTAAGACCCCTTTGAATCCCCCCTAAAAGAATATAGACACCACAGTCTTATTCATAAGTAACAAAAAGTAGTTTTACTCATGATCAGGCAAAGCACAGTGTGATCCCTGAAGGCAGGCTTTAGGCTTAAAGTTACAAACATGTACCAACAGGTTTACCCCATATGGGAGACAACCTGGGGTAATGCAGTACCGGTGATGCAGGAAGCAGGGAAGACGAACAGGAAGGTCGAATAAAGAGGAAAGTAGCAGTGTGACTTGGCCTTTTACCAGGTCTGGAAAGGTCACACCCACCTACTAGTCACATGCAAGGAAGGATGCTCCAGGCCAGGAGGAACAGGAAGTATCAACTGACTGGACCAAACATTCCCTTGCATGCCCACTCTAGCAAAACAAGGAATGTTGTACTTGACTACTCCCAATGGATTACATCCCACATTTTTATCCCACTCATTAGTCAAAGACTAATCCCACTCATTAGAAAAGACTAGTTGACAGATTTCAGTAACCAGGCAGTCCCTGCACAAAACATGACAAAAAAGTAAAAGAGATTTGGAGGGAAGAAGTAAAACAACAACAGCTAGAAAGAATTATTGTAATGAGCAGCTGGAGTTGAAAGATTTCAAGGAGAGGAGAAGCCAAAAGTTGCTGCTTTACCTGCAGAGCAGGTGGGGAGGCCCTGCGGCCCCGTCTCTCTGCCTCTCTCCTCTTTACCTGGGCCTCTTTTATTCATTTATATTTAAAAAAAAAAAAAGACTACCCTACCTGTCTGTCATCTATACAGCATTCAGAGCAGTTCACAACTGAAACCAGCAATATAATAATAAATAGAGATAGGTAGCAGAGACTAAAAAGAGAGGCGTCAGACAAATATTTTATTCATTTTCTTCATGTTTCTATTGTGCAGAAGTTGCTTTATTTCACACCGTATTTTTAAAAAAGTACTTTTCTCCCTCTGGAATCCTCAAAAGGGTTCTGAATATTTTGCAATTGCTTGCCACCTTGCAAGGAGCTTTTGGAATTTTCACACACTTCTTTTAAAAGGCCAAATGGAACTGATACACTTCCTCTCCAGAATGGAGCAATAGGAAGGCCTGTGCTGTCTGATGCAATTCCGTGGCTGCAAAACAGGTTAAGGTGCTTAAAGGTTGTGCAGCGGCTTCTATTATTGCCTAATGAAAATTTCATATTTCAGGTTTACAAACGTGATTCTGTTTTAATCTTCATACTTCTGGGTAGTCTTCATGTGTTTATTTGATATTCATGCAACTTGCAGTACGTTTGTTTCCTGTGTGGCTTTTATTTAAAACACACACACACACACACACACAGCAAGGGGAATCTTGAGTTCCCAAAAGTTAAAATATATGTTTGCGGAGGTACAGTGTTTCACATCTGAGGCAGCTTATGAAAGAATGATCCATTCATTCCCGTTGCCACAGATCTTCATGGTGTGAGATTTGTGGAACTGATTCCCTTTTAATATTCATGGATTTTATAAACCTTGACCTAAAAGAAAAAGATATGGCTATCGTGGAAGGGACTGTCGAGCCAATGTTTACCTCCTTCCTACTGGAGAAATAGTATATTTCATAGCATCCGTGGTAGTACTGTTTAACTATGAAGAGAGGACTCAGCGCCACTACTTGGGACATACAGACTGCATTAAATGGTAAGTGTTGTGAAGTGGAAGGTGTACATGCTTAAAGTTTCTATGGTATGTCTTACAAATGTAACTATTCATATTCTGTACCAGATTTTGCATACGAATGATCCACTGAAAATAGTAATCTGGATTAGAGCAACAGGTTTTTTTTTAGTGAGGAAGAAAGAGGAGTCTCCTTCTCTGATACTTGGCCCATAGCAGGCATAGGATACATTTTTCAGCCTGAAGACCACATTTCCTCCTGGGAAGCCTTCCAAAGACCGCAAACCAATGGCAGGCTTGGCTAGAGGGAGAAGCGGGTGGAGCAACAAAGGCCATTTTTTCTCCATTATAGAGCAGGATTGTTTCTGGACACATTCATACACGCTCCTCTCTGTCCAGACAAAAAAGGGTTCAAGGACCCATTCCAGCCAGGCAAAAGCACTCCAGGTGCAAGGCAGACTCAGTGAGGGTTGTAGCATGGAGAGAGTTTTGAAGGCTAGAGAGGCCTAGGAATGCATTGCAGGCTGTTGGACTAGATCAGGCATAGGCAAACTCGGCCCTCCAGATGTTTTGGGACTACAACTCCCATGATCCCTAGCTAACAGGACCAGTGGTCAGGGATGATGGGAATTGTAGTCGCAAAACATCTGGAGGGCCGAGTTTGCCTATGCCTGGACTAGATGACCCTCGTAATCCCTGCCAACTCTATGATTCTATGAAATCTTCGCCTTCATCACCATATAACAGATTTAGCGCACTCCAAGCTGCACACGGACAGCACAACCCTCAGAACCAATGTGCTGCTGTTGTGCTAAAAGCTGTTCAGTGACACACTCTTCTTCCTTTTCTCAGAACAGGGGTTCCATGAAAGAGCATTTATAAAAGCAAGTTGTTACCATGAATGTTGGCCCACAACAAGTGACTTCCTTGTTGGCATTGTGTCTTCTAGCCTTGCTGTGCACCCAGACAAAATCAGGATTGCAACTGGACAGCTAGCTGGAGTGGATAAAGATGGAAGAGTAAGCTTTTAAAGAAATCCTGCCTCAGTAGCTGGTTTGTGTTTATGGGAACCAGGAAGGCCTTGTGGAGCATCCGCTTTTCACTTCTGCTCACATCTGGTGCATAATTCAAAAAGCACGAGTTCATGCATAATCTTGTGTTGCGCTTTGCGTATTTCCCGCAGAAGGCCCGCGGGGCTCTTGAAACATCTATTTTAGCCAGGCTTCCCATCCCTCTTCTCTCCCCTTCCCAAAAGCCGGGGGGGGGGAGCAATTCTTACTGGAACTGTGGCTACCCATGTGCTCTCACGGCTTCAAGGGAAAGGAAACATGACCTTGTGCCTTAGTCAAAAGACCCAAAGCCTTTGCCAAAAAGCACGGGCAGGACCACACAGCAAAGTGGCAGCACTCATAAACAGTCCTGTGCGTAGCTGTGATTGGCACTTAAAGCACTGTCATCTCTGCAAAATATATATAGATGGACGACTTGGCTGTTGGGAGGAGGAGACACTTTGACCGAGGTCACGTTTTGACTAATTCACTCCAAAGAAATGAAGTTACACCAGCTGATAGCTGACATAATCTTCACTGCAGGGCCTGTTGCATCAGTCATTTTTGCTAGTTTCATGATTTATTAGCTTTTTTGTGTCTGTTATCACGAATCCCTCAGGGGAGGCTTTTTTTTGGGAGGTGGGGTGAACCCTGTGATGTGAACAGATTTCAGCTCTTTCAACTCTAGATCCCACCCATTGCAAATATTTTTTTATGAAATACCTGGTTAGTTGCTATTCAGGCTGGTGTTTCAATGCACTTTTCCCCTCTCGTGACAAGGTGTTTGCAAGTAAGTACTTAAGGCTGAAACCCTATACCTACTTGCTTGGGAGCAAGCAACAGTGGAACTTGCCTTAAAGCAAACGTATAAGATTACACTGTAAATCCTGTTTCTGAAGGTTGATCTGAAAAGCAGCATGCTCAGTTACCCGTATTGTTGCAAGGTCTTCATTTCTCAGTAATTGGTGGTGCTCACCTCAACCAAAAGATTAAACTGCTTAATGTAAGGCTAGCTTTGCATGTCTCTATTTTCAGCTCCTTGCAGTAATCATTTCTATGAAATTGTTTTCATTTTCAGTCTTTGCCTCCCCATGTTAGAGTATGGGATTCGGTGAGTGTGTCGACTCTGCAAGTCATTGGCCTTGGGACTTTCGAGCGTGGAGTAGGATGCCTGGATTTTTCAAAAGCGGTAAGCAGGGAAATGCATTTTTTAACAAACAAAACAAAAAAACCTTACTGGATTTTACAACATCACCCCCTCCCTCTGAATCAAACCAGAGTCATGTAAGATACAGCAAGGAAATGGCTGACAGGCATATATAGTACACAACATCGCCTTTTTAAAGAACCAGCTACTATATGCAAGGTTGTGTGAAACACCTATGGATTTGTATGGATTTTGCTAGTTAAGCAACAAAATTCGATATTGTATAACTTCTATGGACTTAATGAACTTAAGTAGCTTTGAGGGTTTGCAGTATGCCTTGTGCTAACCTGTTTGTAAAACTGCATCCAGTGGCAGATAAAGGGATTAGGAGAGTCTGCCTCATGCATGCTGCTAATCAGTTCCATTTCCACTATGGAAGAATATGCTTCATATTGTGTGCAGAGTACATGAAGCTATTGTGTGGTTTGCAACTCAGTCCTGTCCAATCGCAGCCATCCTCAGAGGCAGCTTCTATGCATTCTTCTTGTTGTTTGCTTGTCCGCTAATTAACTGCACCAGGGCATTGTAGCTTTGTACAAAAAAAGCTTTGTCCTAAGGTTATTGTCAGCCTAGCAGTTCAAACCAATCCTTCCACAGCAGCATGGTACGCTGGATCAACACATGACATGCACACAGTACAGTGGCATGGGAGTTGTGGTGCTTCAGCTCAGGGATGGGAAACCCATGGCCTTCCAGGTGTTACTGTATTCCAGGTCTTGCCAATGACCATTGGCAGTGCCTGGTTAGGGCTGATCGGAGTTGGCATGCGATAGCATCGAGAGGACCATGGGTTTCCCCAACCCTAATTTAGTTCTCAAGCAGCCAGATCCTATGGAAATCTCCTCCATCAATTAGTGTTCTGACAGTTGTTGACAGTAAGTCTATGCTATGACATTGTATCTCCCCCCCCCCAAGAATTGCCCTGATTGTGAAAAATAATGAAAAACCAGAATAAGTCTCCTAACATACAACTTAAGAGTGTTGAGAACTGTGGGGATGGGTGTGTACATTCTACTTAAATGTGGCTCGCTAGAGGGTAGATAGCTCTCCATGGTGCAACCACAGGACAGATGACCGAACAACAACACACAAAAGAACCCCACAAAGTCTGCAAGCAACGCCAGGAATAGAAATGAAGGCAGCATTGTGTATTTGTTTCGACACCTGCTGAAAGATTTGTTTCTTGTAAGGAAGTTCAGGAAGGCTAAATTTTGGCAAGCTCTGATACAAAGGATTTGTTTTTCCCTCTGATGCTAGACTTGACCTAGAACAGGAAATAATGAAACTCTTGCTTTGCACTTCTGCCCTTTTCGAAAATAGCTTAGCCCTATCCATTTCTTTAAATAGCAACTGTGTAGTCTCAGTACTTCAGCATTGGCTATATCAGTGTTTGTAGCATAAACATTTGTATTTCTACATCTCTGGTGGGGTGGTGATGGCAGTGCATCCTACATTTGTCAAAATAGTGAGGTTTTGTAGAATAAGAAAACAAGTACCGGTATGAGGTTTCTCAGGTCAAAGGCGACCTACCTGACTTTAATAATAGTTTTTCTCTAACTTAGAACCAATGGAACATGTGCATGTGTTACATCTTGGGCACATTTAATGTACTTAGGGATATGTGGCAGTGGACAGTATACTAAACAAAGGTAGAAAAGAAAATCAGCTGCTTGGATTGACTTTTAGGATGTGATAAGACATTTCCAACTTTTCTAATGTTGGGCATGTTATCTACCCTAAGCCTGTCCAGATGCCATTGTATTCTTATGTTACTGTGTGATTGTCTCAAGGTCACCTAGTGTGCTTCACAGCTGAGTGAGGATTTGAACCCTGGTCTCCCAGGTCTAGTCCAAAGCTCTCAACTACCACACCACAGCATGAGCAGCAGCTGCTCTGGTGTGCTAAGACTGCACACGTAGCAACTTGAGAGTCTAGCAGAAAGAGTAAGCTGGCCTTATGGAATGCCACTTGTGGGCGATTTCCTTCCATGTTCAGAGTCATTTACAGATTGAGCATGTAACCCAAACCATGCTGTTGTTGCGCCTGGTTTGTGTGTGAATCTGCACTTGAAAGTAAGTAAAATGTCATTGTAAATGTTGGACACTAGGTATTAATAACCTCAAATAATCACCAAAATAATAGGGAAATGGATTTGTACAAGTTTTATCTGCATTATCTGCATACATCACATTGACCTGGTTCTTATGACTTGGTAAGCCAAACTGTGGCTTACCAAGACCAGCAAATGTGTGGACTCTTGGAGTGACGTTGCAGCCATTTTGTTCCTCCTCAGCCCTTTTTACTGCTGCACCATAAGGCAATATTTGGCTCATCATGTCATCCGAACTGGGATTTGTGGTTAAACTCTCTCCTCACTAACCACAAGCTGTAGCCAAGGTCTAGGAAGGAGCAATTTCAAGGTCTTCTCCACTGTCTTGATGAACCATAGTTTGACTTACTAGGCCTTCTGAGTGCTATCTGGCTTGTAGCTTGGCCTACATCTAATGGTGACATGCTTTGCTAATTTCTTCTCTTAAGGACTCAGGTACGCATTTGTGTGTGATCGATGATTCTAACGAGCACATGCTGACTGTCTGGGATTGGCAGAAGAGATCAAAAGTAGCCGAGATTAAGGTAATTAGTAGAATTCATATATCCGGTATCCTGTACATATATGTACAAAATCATTATACAGATACACATGCTGTGAACTGTAGTAAATGTTTTTTATCTGAGACCACAGCTTCTTCAGTGTTTGATATTGAGAAATGTGAATGGAAAACTTAGAAGCCCATGTAAGTCAGATAATCTTAGAAAGCCTATTTTACAGCTTCATAGAGCAAAATGTTTCCAAAAGTTCGGCATATATGATGTTTGTTTTTATTTATTTGGTGCTTTTACAAAGCCGCACGTGGTTTCTGACACAGAAGTTATCTTTATGAAGGATCTTTCATTGTATGTGTCAAGAACCTAATGCCATTTTCTCAATCCCTCGCCCCATTTCTCACATCTGCAAACTGAAGAGAGGCTGGTGGGATTAAACCCTAGATCTCTTCTGCATTCAGCCTCTTATTATTAGCAGTGGTAAATGAATGTACTCCAGATAACAAGGGCTTGGATCCTATGATAAATTAACTGAAGGAAGTTCATGATGGAAGCTTTTCCATTTTCCCCTTCCCTCTTTGGTGATTCTGAAAAAGCCTCTTTTCAAAGTGGGAAGCCCTCCTTAAAAATGTGGGGCAGAGTGCAGGGGCCTGGTGGCAAAGGTGGAGTACATTCAAAGCAGGCATACGCAGGGGACAGTGGCTTGGAGAACCCCAGGTAGGAAGAATGATCTGCTGTTAATAAATATACTCATTTGCATGCCCATTATGTGGCATTTGTTTGCATAACGGTGAATTGTCTCCACATATCTGCGTAAGCAGGAATGTTAACCGTGGTAACTGCCTTTTGTTGTTTCAACAGACTACAAATGAAGTTGTTCTTGCAGTAGCATTCCATCCAACTGACAAAGACACAATAATAACATCCGGCAAATCCCATATTTTTTTCTGGACTTGGAGCGGCAATTCTTTGACAAGGAAGCAAGGGATTTTTGGGGTAAGCATCTTCCCTCTCTGGGCAAGCTTCCTTCCTTGGTAGTCAAGATCATCTGAATTTATCAGACTGATGATCCTTAGATAACTGTTGTGAAGAATAAAAAGGACTGTTCTCCCAAACAGGTCCCATATCTCATATATTGAGTGACTTACACAAAGACATGCATTTAACTACTTCCAATGTAAAATGCATGTAGCAAAGCCTCGAGAGAGTGATTTTGGGCAGGGGATGCAGGGTCACTTAACCTTGTCCTTGTGAGCCATATTCCCACTCATAATCATGTCTCCGCCTCATGCAATAACAGGGTGGAGCTCTCTAGGCCATCTAGCCCAGCCATCAGCTTGACATAGGGAATCCAGAGAAAGAGTGTACCCCCCTCCGGTAGCTGTCCTTCCATTTGAAGACTGCCTAGGGCTTGCCGATCAGAAGGTCAGCGGTTCGAATCCCCACGACGGGGTGAGCTCCCGTTGTTTGGTCCCAGCTCCTGCCCACCTAGCAGTTCGAAAGCACGTCAAAGTGCAAGTAGATAAATAGGTACCACTCTGGCGGGAAGGTAAATGGTGTTTCCGTGTGCTGGTCTGGTTCACCAGAAGTGGCTTAGTCATGCTGGCCACATGACCCGGAAGCTGTCTGCGGACAAACACCTGCTCCCTCGGCCTATAGATCAAGATGAGCGTGCAACCCCAGAGTCGTCCACGACTGGACCTAAAGGTCAGGGGTACCTTTACCTTTAGGAAAGGAGAGCTCACCACCCTTCTAGGTAATAGTTCCATTGTTGAACCGCTGTTTCTATCGATAAGTTTTTCATAATATTCAACTAAAGCAGGGGTCAGCAACCTTTTTCAGCTGTGGGCCAGTCCACCGTCCCTCAGACCATGTGGTGGGCCGGACTATATTTTTTTTGGGGGGGGGGGGAATGAACGAATTCCAATGCCCCACAAATAACCCAGAGACACATTTTAAATAAAAGCATACATTCTACTCATGTAAAAACATGCTGATTCCCGGACCGTCCGCTGGCCGGATTGAGAAGGTGATTGGGCCGCATCTGGCCCCTGGGCCTTAGGTTGCCTACCCCTGAACTAAAGTCTTCCCTCCTGTGATATCAAGCCTGTTAGATACAGGCCTGCCTTCTGAGGCAACGGAAATCAAGTCTTTGTCTTCTTCTATGTGGCAGCCTTTTATTTATTTGAAGAGCGCTATCATGCTGCTGCTCGGTATTCCTTTCTCCAGGCTAAATATACCCAATTCCATCCATCTTGTTGGACTTGTCTCCCATACTCAGCTGAACATCTGTGCTGCCCTCTAGCACCTCTGTTCTCCTCATCCCTGTGGAGTTCTAAATGCATGTTCAGTCTCCAAGATACAGGTCTTGAACTCCACAGAGTGGGGTGGGGTGGAAGCAGCAGTGAAAGCAGAAAACGGCAGAGACCAGCCTAAGCATCTTGTCCTGCTGCTGCTGCTGCTCTTCTCAAGTGCTACGGCATAATGAATGGCAGCCATCCCCCACATTTTCCAAAGCAATTGTTGAGATGGAGAGAGTGCTACCATGTTTGAAGCAGCCCACGGAAATGTTTCGGGAACGGGATGTTTCGGATTGTGCCCATTTTGCTTTTGTACGTCGGCCTTGCACATTGTACTTTGTAAAAAATGCATTTTGTTGTTCCTTTTTTTTTTTTTTAGAAATACGAAAAACCCAAATTTGTTCAGTGCTTAGCATTTTTAGGAAACGGAGATGTTCTCACTGGAGACTCAGGTGGGATAATGCTTATATGGAGCAAAACTGCTGTAGAAGCCACTCCTGGGAAAGGATCGAAAGGTATGGCAATTTGTTAAACTGGCTTATGTATATACGGGGCAGATAGGTTTAAAAATTCATAAAATGCAAGGAATTACGAAGGTCGTCGAAGGAATTTTCGGGTGCATGCAGGTTTCATACATCTTCGGCCTGTTGTGTCAATCCATGAAAAAAACACCAGATGACTCTTAGTGAACTGCCCTCCTGCAAACTTTCTTCCCATTTTGACACACTGGAGCAGTAGCCATAATGATATTTTAAAAAACCATGCTTTCATATTACGGGCTAACCATATTATTTTCTCCCAGGCTGCTCCGAAATCAGCAAGCGCTTAACTTTCCCGTTCATGCTTCCCAGCAAGAATTTTTAAACGAGGTTAAAAACCACAATTTTTACTAGTATACTTCAGAAGAGACTTGGATTCAGGACGGGCAAAATGAAGCTACTTCTTCATATGGCATGTGCTTATTGGAAGTCGCTGCTGCAGTATGTGGGGCCAGCCACTGGTTTAGATGAGATTAGAGAAATTCATGGAGGGTAGACCAGCGATTTGCTACCTCCAGCAGTTTCAGGGACACCATAGCACTGAATGCCAGTTGCTGGGGTGCAGAAGAGGGAGAGAATAATTGCCTCCCATCTCTTGCTTGTGGGCTAACCAGAGGCATCTGGCTTTTACACTGTGAGAACTGAGATTCTAGACTATATGGATCCTTTGGCTTACCTAGCCGGACCCATCTGAAATATCAGCATATTATGTCCTTAGGGACTCAGGCAGATGCATGTGGCTGCCTGCGCCATCATATGGCCTATGAGATTGTCAAGAATCGCTTCTGCAGTTGCTCAGTGCTTAAGATGAGGCACACTAACAAATATGCATGAGCAATGCAAAACCTCTTAACTGTGATGTGCAATGTATCACATTGGAGAAGATGTCTTAATATAATACAGTTTTATATTGCAGTATTTGGTCTTTAATACTGACACACATGAAAGGAACACGTAAAAAAAAAATTGTAATGTATCAGATACTGGCATTAGAGCTTGCTCTAATTTTAATTTTCTGCCTTTCAAGTTAAGCATGCTTTATAGGCCAGCGTTTTGTTTCAATTTAAAATTTTAAAGAAGAATTACTATTTGCAACCAGCCATATGCAGGTCTGGCATTGCTGAGCCCTAAGGTAGCTCTTAAAATCCAAGGATAATTGTTTTTTTTGGCAGCTAATTAAAATGCTGGGGCTTAAATGGGCATGCCAGAAAAAACATACTGTCAGAACAGGACCTTTTAACTGCAAATATATATATTTTCAGCAAATTTTCTTTCTGAAGAAAAGAATAAAATAAAATTTTAATTATAAAATGGATCATACATTTAATATCATAATAACCCGCCTAAAGTGAATGGCTCTTTGCTATAGTTGTCATAGCAAACATTCCATAATGAAAAGTTGCATGTATCAATTATTTAAATGGTTCCAGGATTTTGTTGAGTTGGGCTTTTTATGGCTGATGTGTGCTGTTGAATATTTTTAGGTCTGTGTGTGTGTCTCTGTGCATACATCTAGAAATAAAGCAAACTGCTCCCTAGGGATGGCCTGCTAAGTAAAGTTGGCATCTTTTACTTTCACTTGGGTTTTATGGAGAGCTTTGAAGCTAAGCACACATTTGTTATATATACATTTTATCCTAGAACAGATGGTAGTTAACACCTAATGGCATCTGCCCTTTAAAAATTAATCTTGACACACAAAAAACACCTTTGCAGTAGCAGCCAGAGGAACTAATGTTATTTGGTAAGGTTTTCTCATTAAATATTTGGGCACATTGTTACCTGCAAAGCCTTTACACCAGTAATCCAATTCACACCTGAGCTGTACTTAATGCAGGTTTTATAGAGATTTTTTACATTTGTTTCTGAATTTATCCTGCAGTGTTTATGTAGAAAATTAGCAAACCCTAACATTCCCAACTTTTACTAAAGCCACCCTAGACATCCCTGGCCCCCACAATACACACACACACACCCCTCTCACAGACACAGCTCTCGTTTTTGAAAATTGGGGCAGATAGCTTCTAGTCATGAGAGCTATATGAAGCCTCCAAGCTCAGAAGCATCCCATACTCCCTCCACGCACCTGGCATTAAGTATCCTACTGCCTCTGAGCCTAGAGGTTCTATTTTATCTATCAAAGTTTAAAAGACATCAGGTCATTTTTTTTAAAGCATATCTGTAGCTTTATTTGAACCATGATTCACCAAGGCAGTTAGCTCCAGAATGTGTTTTAGTTCCAGAGGTAGTTTCTTCTTCTTCTTTGCTGCCCCAGAAGAAAAGGACTAGATCTTAATGGACTTGAGTTAACAGCAGAGCAATTTTTGGTTGCACAATAGAAGAAACTGGAGTGATTTGACAATGGGACCAGTTATCCAGAGGCGTTGTGGGCTCTTATTCATTGCTGCTCTTCCAGCAGAAGCTTGCCAACCATTGCTTGGGGGGAAAGGAATGCTCTTAGCTCTGGATTTCCTACCTCAAGAAGGTGGTTGAACTAAATGGCCTACAAGACGTTCTCCAATTCTTCATGATTCAGTGGCCCAGTTCAGCTCATCTCATTAACAAGCCAAGATAATCCTATGCCTGCACAAGCAGCCATTTCCTTCCCCGCTCTTGTCGGCACACCACAGTTAAACTTACAAGCCTATAGTCTCTTGTTCCACCCAAACCAGGAGTGTGGTTTAAGATTCCAGCTTGTCCCAAACCTGGAAACCCTAGTTTCCCAGTTCAATGGGAAATCATAGCTAACTGATGGTTTCCTAACTTACTGCTGAGAAAGGAGGATGGAAAGGGGTAGCACAAGCGTGGTGTGTGCAGGTGGAAGGTTTGTGCATATCATAGCTTCCTAAACTGGGACATGGTCATCCAAAGTGACTTCGTGCTTTTGCTATACTATTCAGAGAGGGCTTTGGTCACTACAGAATGGCAGTGGGAAGCCTCTGCCAGTCTAGGATCTAGGGCAAAAGATTCCACAGCATAGTTACCGTATTTTCCGGCATATAAGACGACTGGGTGTATAAGACGACCCCCAACTTTTCCAGTTAAAATATAGTTTGGGATATACTCGCCGTATAAGAAATACGACCCGGCGTATAAGACGACCCCCGACTTTTGAGAAGATTTTCCTGGGTTAAAAAGTAGTCTTATACGCAGGAAAATACTGTAGATTGCAAATTCAGGCAGGCTTGAACCCCTAGAATCTCTGTTAGGAAACTGACCACCAAGTTCCCAACAGGGGTGATCATGAAGCCATTGGAAGCTCCTTTGTAAGCACTTTCAAATTCCAGTTTTGGCAGGCTAGAAAATCACGGTGTTGTTGAAACCATCTACGTAGGAAAAAATACCCACCTTCCCACCCCAACAAAAGTGTCTGTCTTCAATGTAATATTTTCATTTTTCTGATTATTCTTCTGTGTCAGCTGGCAAAACCATTATAGCAACTTAGTACTCTTTCTGTTGTGACCACAGGTGTGTATCAGATCAGTCGGCAAATCAAAGCTCACAATGGCAGCGTGTTCACCCTCTGCCAAATGAGGAACGGGATGCTGCTCACTGGAGGTGGGAAGGACAGAAAAATAATTCTGTGGGATCATGACTTGAACCCTGAAAGGGAAATAGAGGTAGGCATATTACTGTCAGCAAAGAAATGGAAGCACATAGCAATTGTGGTACTGCTGTTGCTGTTCTTGTTATTCCTGTGCTACTTACGACTTCATTTACACTCCCCTCCCATTGATTTTGTTATTAACGTCTTTACCTCATCATTTCTCTGATGAGCTTAGGGCAGTATACAAGATTCCCCACTTTCTGTTTTTATCTTCACAACAACCCTGCGAGATTGGCTGGGCCTGCAGTCACCTAGTGAGCTTTATGAGTTGGTAGGGAACACAAGACTCTTGAGTCTATTCTGCCCACATGTGGCTATTTCCCTTCTGTCGTATTCATACAACTTTGCCTGCTAACTTCAAGCCCACTTTCCACATTTGCCATGGTAAAAATAATAATAATAATAATAATAACAACAACAACAACAACAACAATTTATTTGTACCCTGCCCATCTGGCTGGGTCTCCCCAGCCACTCTGGGTGGCTTCCAGCAAATATTAAAATACATGGTAGACTCTCTCCAGCATATGTCTTTACCACAATATGTTTCGTGGGGCTCAATCCAGTGGGAAGTGCTCCTTGGTAAGCCACATTGAATTGGGGTTGTGTAAAATGATGTCTGTGCAGCTCCGCTCCATCTTACTGAGCACCATGCAGAGAGATGTTGCTGATTAATTCTGCCCTTGGGTTTTATCTGTGAAGCAAGTTCAGTGCCACTCCCAGTTTACAAACAGGGAAACGTGACAGATGCATCACAGCTTGTCTTGAAATCCACAGGTGATTGGCAACTTGAACCCAAAATTGCCGAGTCCCCCTCCAGCACGCCCCTCACCTGGACTTGGCAACTCCCAGTAAAAAGCAAAATGACATTTTAATCTCTATTTAGCAAATAATACAGAGTTATTGTATTGCGGTGATGAATTCACAGCCTCTGGGGTTGTTAATATACCTGTTGGGTAAGGGAAACGGCTTCAAAAGAGTCATTTAAAAAAGATAATTAATAAAATCAACAAGTTTGATGCCAACTGGTTATAAATCACCATTGAACTTGGTAAACAGCAACTTGAGTGATGTAGATTGTTATCTCTCCTAATCCTGTTCCCTTTGTTAACGTGCCATGTTCTCTGTATACAGCTGTTATTTGATGCTGAAAAATCCTGCCAGTTCTTCTGGGAAAAATATAGTAGTTAGATAAACATCCTTGCATTTTTTAGTTTGAGGTCCCCCCGTCCCCTGTTTTAGTTCCTCTTATAGTGCTACTTGGCATTAGACAGGCAAGCAAATGTAAGGAAGCAGCCAGCAGATGTTAAGATTCTTTATCACTCCCCAAGCTTGTTCCTCACATGTTGAGAGATGTCTTTAACATACTTGCATGAGAAGCCTTCATTCTATTGAGACTACTTAAAACGGTGTGCAGCGAAGAATTCAGTATAGCAGGTTCTTCCTTGTTTTTATCCATTCTGAAGTCTTCCTCGATGCTTGTGTTTCTGAAATCAGATAGCAGTTCAATACAACTCCTTAACGGTGCGTTCTAAGAATCATCCCCACCGCTTATAGAATTTAGTGGGGTTGTTCCTTTTAAGTGGCCTTTACAAACATAGTTGCCAGAAGCATCTTGCCAGATGCGGTGGAGCCACTATGCTAGCTTCCTGGCAGGTCAGTTTCACACCAGGAGGGGCAAGGAAGTGGAGAGGTCAGTGTGGTGTAAATGCACAGGCAGGAAGATCAAGTTGGCTCCGCTGTTGCATTTGCATCACACCAACTTCCCCTCCCATCCTGCTCGCCCCTCCTTTCCTTGCCAGGAAACTAGCGCTGCAACTGCGCCCAACCCAGCAAGCCACTTCTAAATGCTGCTGTCATCGGCACCAAGGAAATGTTTTATTGATGCTTCAATAATCCAGGATGCTCCTGTTGATGAGTAGGGATAGAGTCCGCCTTCATTTGAGCAGCTCTGTTTGAAGCGAGCACAGTTCGCCCTTTAAGCAGACCCATTTTTCAAACTGGATCTCGCACTCCTGTCTCTGGGCACTCTACCTTCCCTGCCACTCCCTTCTCAAGCCTTGCGTTGGAGAAGTGGGAGGATGCGTTGGCAGCAGAGGGTCTAACCAGCAGCGATGCCCCTCAAATCTAACCACTGGCCTGTTAGGCAAATATTGATAGCTGTCCTTATTCCACGCCATTCAATGTGTTCTTTACAAGTATTGTAGTGTAATGTCATGAGCGGAGCACTAGATTTAAAATAGTTCGGTGCCGTTTTAGACCCATTTCCAAATTCCTCCTCAGCTCTGATATACACTGCATGTGCTTCAAGACACTATTGCTTTTAAAAATTATAACTGTTATGCTCTGATGACTAAAATAATTGAGCTTATGGGAAATCTGTTTTATTAGGTTCCTGATCAATATGGGACAATCAGAGCTGTAGCAGAAGGCAAAGCTGACCAATTTCTACTTGGCACTTCGCGGAATTTTATTTTGCGGGGAACATTTAATGACGGTTTCCAAGTGGAAGTACAGGTGAGTTCACTTCGCCCCCTGTCCCACCCACCCGCTACTTCAGCTGCGCCATTGAGATTTAATCGGTTTGGTACAGGTTATAGATATCTGTCCAGTGATTCAGGTTTGCTTTGCTTACGTTATAGGGGCACACAGATGAGCTCTGGGGCCTGGCGACACATCCCTTTAAAGATCTCTTCTTAACGTGTGCTCAAGATGGGCAAGTTTGTATGTGGAACTCAGCGGACCACACACTTGAATGGACCAGGTTGGTGGAGGTATGCAAGCTTCTTTTTCTGAAGTTGTCAGCTGTTACCATAGGATGCTTCCTTGCCTACTCAAGTAGAGCTTCCTCTTAGGGGTGGAGCCGGCCTGTAATACTGCATCTCATAACAAGCAATGACAATGCCATTGCAGTGTCAGAGGGGCATAGCTCAGAAGTAGAACACGTGTGCTTTGTCATTGGGCCTTGTTGGTGTGGAGGAGGGTTGGCAGTGTTTTTGTAGGCATGTTATTAAGAACAATAGAAAAGTGTGGCATTAATATTGTCTGGTTAGTGGTCATCTGAACATGTAACCTCAGGATTGTAGACATAGACCTATTGGAATTAATGGACAGAACTAACTTCAGGCCATTAGTTTCATTGGGTCTGCTTTGGGTAAGGGTTAGTTGAATGCAACCCTAAGTTTCTTATTCATTGTGCATTTACTTACGGTTCCCCTTCATTGAAGCTAGTAAGCTTGGTATGTTCCTTGTGCTGCACACGTATACTGTGCTTTAGTAATTAGGGACAGTGAAGACGCTCTTGCATTGTCCCCTTTAAAATTAGGCATGAGGTAGGGGACGATTAAGATTTCTAGTCCTCCAGATGTTGCTGAACTACAGCTGCTACCATCCCTGATCACGCTGGCTGAGCTGATGGGTTGATACCCAACAACAGATGGAGGACTACAGGTTCCCCATCCCCACCCATCCCCAAACTATATTCTTCTATTGAATCTCTTATCATGGAGAGTTGGAGTACAATTCTTTCCATATTATCAGGGTACCTGAGTGACTAATTTCTTCGACGGAAATGTTATTTTTGCGGGAAAGTGTTAATTCAAATCTTACTGCGATGATAATCAATATTGCAGCAATCTCTGACCATCTTGCTTCATAAGTTAGAACTGTGGTGCTTGCTCCATTTTCCCTTTTTTCAGTCCAGGTGAGGCAGTTTGGCATATATGTTGTTTTTGTGTGAATGTTAACTAGGTTTCAGCCTAAATCGTAAGAACAAAATGTGTCTTTCAGGAACCAGGACATTGTGCTGACTTCCATCCAAGTGGAACAGTGGTAGCGATAGGAACACACTCAGGAAGGTAAATGCTTTTGTGCCTCTCCTCAAGCGAAGCAAATGCGATTATTATATCTCAGGAAATTGTCCTGGTGATTTGTTTGTTTCACCCCAATGTCTTCTCCTTTCCCTACATATCAAGTATGTAACCTCCTCTGGTGAGGGGGGGGGGGAAGAGAACATAAATTATAATGGTGACACATTAACACGTTTATATATTAAAAAATTCCTTCCAGTAGCACCTTAGAGACCAACTAAGTTTGTTCTTGGTATGAGCTTTCATGTGCATGCACACTTCTTCAGATACCAATGCACACGAAAGCTCATACCAAGAACAAACCTAGTTGGTCTCCAAGGTGCTACTGGAAGGATTTTTTTTATTTTGTTTCGACTACGGCAGACCAACACGGCTACCTACCTGTAACTGGAATGCTTATATATATATATTTGAAGCCAATGGAATTTATCGTTACACAAGCAAAACAAAGCTGACCTGCTCCAGCTAGAGATCTCATGTATTCATATTTTCATCCTTTGTTTTTTTCATGGTAGTAAAATGCAAAGTCTTTTGGAATAATAAGGAAAACTCCTTAGATCAGATGTTCTCCCAAATAAGAGGACTCTGTTTTCCATACTCAGTTTTGCTGAAACTTAAGAAAATGTTGTCTTCTCTGTAGGCTGGAGGAACTGAATACTTGGGAGGGGGTAGGAAGAGCTGTATTGTGATGATCAAGACAGTGATATGTTACGATGCAATCCCATTCAAATTTTGTCAAGAGGGAGTCAATGAACCTTGCAAAAAAAACCAACACAACAACACCTATATATGTTGTCTTTTTACCCTGTTTCAGCCCTCCAGGCATTTATCATGCTTGCTCTGCATTCAAACTGCCAAACATCCATCAACTGCTTAACAATTGAGTCATCAATTCTACAAGGCCAAGCACAAGAGATTTTTCCCAGAGACCTGTGATTTCGTTATTGCTTTGAGAATTATGGAGTGGTGTTGTTTTTGTGGTGTTTTTTTTTTTTTTTCATTTTCTTCTACCAATCAAAAGTATTAATGTTTAGTTTGCAGCCAAGCCCAACATTTCACAGCCTGCTACAACTTTACTGGGCTAGTTTACCATCTGCTTGCTGCCTACGTTTTCACTTGGAAATGAGAGATCCTCGAGGAATGTATATTTTCCCCAAAGCGAAACCCAGCTGTAGTAATAAAAAGCTCCAACGGAGCTTTGCATGTGAACTGCTGGATTTTCATATACAGGAAATTCATTTCACGGAGACGTGGTCTGTATAAGCAGACACCTTCCATGCATGTATCAAGTGAATGAAAGAGCACCAGTCTTTGTTAAAAGTAGGGGCATGCATTGTCTCAAATGTGGGCAGTGCCAGACATGTGTCCCAAGCTTTGTAAGTTTTAACAGGGCTGACCAGGGGTCTAAGGAATTGCTGGCTTTCTTTTTAAATTAATCTCATGGGGTTAATCTCTTACCCTTCTATCCCACCCAGTTCTTTAAAAGGTTCATGACAGCACATGCACACACCATTCATTAAAAAAATAGTTTGCAAACAATACTGCCTCAAGTGAACGTGTCTTAACACCCAAATTTGCTCTCTGCTTGCTTATTACAGGAAAACATAGCTGCTTCTTCCAGAGTCTTGATTAAAATTAATTATCTGGCAGCTAAGATCACGGGAGCTATGCTAGAAATTGCACCTGTATAGCTAGTTAATACTCTGTGCTGTCCTAGGAGTTAACATCAAGAGCACAATAGCGTTGTAAGCAAAAAAGAAAGAACTTCATACTTTAAGGCAAAACACCCATAGAGTCCCTGGCAACTTTATCTGTGCCCAACAGCCATAAGGTAAAGGTAAAGGACCCCTGACAGTTAAGTCCAGTCATGGACGACTCGGGGGTTGAGGCGCTCATCTCGCTTTACTGGCCGAGGGAGCCGGCGTTTGTCCGCAGACAATTTTTCCGGGTCATGTGGCCAGCATGACTAAGCCGCTTCTGGCGAAACCAGAGCAGCACATGGAAATGCTGTTTACCTTCCCGTCGGAGCGGTACCTATTTATCTACTTGCACTTGACGTGCTTTCGAACTGCTAGGTTGGCAGGAGCTGGGACCGAGCAACGGGAGCTCACCCTGTCGCGGGGATTTGAACCGCCGACCTCCCGATCGGCAAGCCCTAGGCTCAGTTTAGACCACAGCGCCACCCGCAACAAAATGCAAACTGATTTATGTGTTTGGGGTAAAGATCACGGATGTGCTTCCATGTCTGTGCAAACGCACATGTGAACCCTTATCTTGCATATGTGTCCATGGGAGTGAACTGCACAGAGGTTATGGTAATGGGCATGGTAACTTCAGAATTATTTCCTCGCTTACTTTGGTGAATTGGCAAGAACCAACAGGTGCCAATAGAAATGAATACAAAATCTTTATTTGCACAAAGTGACAGTAAAATGGCAAGCTTGGGGCAGTAGTACAGAAATATAAAATAGTGGGATGGATTGGTACCACAAGTTGCACAGGATAACCAAGCCCTGCAGCTCCTTGTGCCCTTGCACATACACACTGCCTTAGGCATTTGAGTGAAATGCCCAGAGGCAAAGCAGTAGGTTGGCTTCACCCGAATCAGGTTGCTCTGTATTCCTTGAGACTCAAGTGGTGCAGTGATGAACCAGACTCTAAAATTCTGGAGCCGATACTGTAAAATGCAAAGATTTGCACTGGCTGCATTCAGACCATCAAGATCTCAGCTTAATAAGCCAAGATACGGACAAGTTTTATGCACCCATATGCTTTGCATGACCAGTGAAGCAAGCCAGGAAGCCACAGTTAACCATAGCTTCCTATTACATCTGAACTGGGAAACTAAGATTAATGGCTTCTAAACAAGCTGGAATATGATGCCATTGTGTAAAAGCTGGCTTCCAGAAATCCTGGTTTGTTTCAAAACTATTCACTTTAATTCACCGTTGGGACGTAACATGAAGATATGATAAACTCTGGTTCCTGGCTTGTTCACTCGTATAAAGTGAAGAATGAAGCAGTTGTGTGCAGGTGCCTGAATCTCCTGCACATCTTGACTATCGGAAGCAAGCCACTGATTGTGTAAAGTAGCACATGCTTCCTATATCAGTGGCTTCTTGTGGACCTACCGATGGGCGTGCACAGAGCTACTTAAACTATAATGGATATGCCATTTCATTCACTGAAGAATGCAGATCTGCACATGCCTGCCTTCCTTTGCTTAGATATGTAAAATTAATGCTTAAGGTCCTGTGGTGTCTGGATTGGCCTGTTCCCTTGCCCCCTCACACACACACCCAAAAAAACTTCTTTAAAATCTGTAGCATTAAGTTGTCGTCATCCGTGACAATTTGTAAAATCAATTTTAGGAAAGGACACAGTTTTCCTCTTCCTGATACCCTTTGCTAGATTCTCTTTTCATTAAGTTCACTTTTTAAATACTTGCTGCATTATTTAAAGTGAATAAAAGATCCCAAGTAGATGACAGCTGCATGTATGGTGCCTTTCTGTGCCTTTGATAAAGAATTAGCACCTTCCCTACTTTAGATCTGTCGGGATTTAACACGAATAGCAGAAGCAAACACCAGCAATTTCGGTGGCATTTAAAAAAAAAAAAAAGCTTGAATGTTATTCAACACCAAAGCAGCAGGCTGAAACATGTCGGTCATCCAGCTGCAGTACAAAATTGGCTGTAGGTGAAACCCACATTTTTGCGTTGCCCCCCATGATATTATTGAAAGTGGTTTCTGCTGCTGTCCAATGAAAATATTTCAGCCATTTTTTTCCCACTGGTTCCATCCATCTTGCACACAGCATATTCACAAGCTGTGGTGGTATGCTGAGCTGCTTCATGTTTTATGTCTTTCATGTGGTCCCTTAACCACAAATTGGGTCCAAGCCATTTGGAATAGGCCATTTTCCAGATATCTGGTTTTAAGACTTGGAAGTGCTTTTTGAAAATAACGAGGGATGACTTCTTCTTGAGAACTTAACTATGCAGCCTTGCCCGTGGTGTGGATTTTAAAATGTCAAGATGAATTTTGTTTTGCTGTCCATGGTTTTAATTTTGTGCGCACTATTTATAGATGGCACTCTGGTAGCTTAAGTAAAATGGCCCCAGCTGCCTCTGGCCCAAGAAAAATTCAGCCTCCTTGCAGATTTAAGACCACTGCAATTACAATGTCCAACCTTTGTGGCCTGCAAATTTAGTGCATCCCAGTGCATGCAAATTAATGGATTTTAACGGTTACTTGTAATTGGTCTCCTTGTTGGCAACCTGTTCATGAGCGGCCACATACCAGGATACAGTTTTCTTCACAAAACAGGTGGAGAAAATCCATCCATATGGATATAAGTTGAGTGCTGTGTTATTCTGTCATAATAACACAGTGCGCTGGTTCTCTGAAACCATACCTTTTTTGTAGGACAAAGCTCTAAAATTAGCCCTTTGCATTATTCCAGAAGCCTATCTTGTACATACTTCTTCTTCTTCTGAGGGTCAAAACTAAGGTTTTGCAGAGCTTAGTCACAAAGAGAAGTGTTTCTCTTTTTTTCCATTCTTGGGTTGCTTTCCCCCCCTCAAGCATGGTTTCAGACTTGTTACTATTATCATGCAGATATTGCAGGTGGGACTAAGGTGAAATTTGAGTTGCGGCTTGCACTCTTGGGCCACTACACATTGCCGGCTTCCATGCTGTCTGCTGCAGTTGAGAGTTTTGTTTGCTCAACTTGAGCATGACAGGCCACTGGCAGGTTGAGTCAATCATGTTTCTTCGTGTTCCTTTGGAACTATGAAGAGTTTTCCACGCATGCTTTAAATGTAACAACGTGTGCTGTAGAATCACAGTTCTATATATTTTATGTCGTGTTCATAGAATTGTAGAGTTGGAAGAAGATTCCAAGGGTCATCTTGGTGTAGTGGCCAGTATGGTGTAGTGGTTAAGAGCGGTGGCCTCGTAATCTGGGGAACCGGGTTCACGTCTCCACTCCTCCACATGCAGCTGCTGGGTGACCTTGGGCTAGTCACACTTCTTTGAAGTCTCTCAGCCCCACTCACGCCACAGAGTGTTTGTTGTGGGGGAGGAAGGGAAAGGAGAATGTTAGCCGCTTTGAGACTCCTTCGGGTAGTGATAAAGCGGGATATCAAATCCAAACTCTTCGTCATCTAGTCCAACCCCCTTCAATGCGTATTGTATACAGCATTTGTATGCGACCCTATAAGTTATTGGGGCAGTTTACACTAGATAAGTAAAAAAATAAATAAAAACAGAGTTAGACCTCAAACCATTAAAAAAGAAAACTATTATTTATCTGAAGAAGTGTGCATGCACACGAAAGCTCATACCATTAACAAACTTAGTTGGTCTCTAAGGTGCTACTGGAAGGAATTTTTTATTTTTTGTTTTGTTTCGACTACGGCAGACCAACACAGCTACCTACCTGTAACTATTATTTAGTATTATTATTATTTATTGGATTTCTATACCACCCTATACCTGAAGGTCCCAGGGCGGTTCACAGAACAAAATCAAAATATAAAGCTACAAAACATATAATCAAAATAAAAAGAACAACCCAATAACCCCCCTCCCCAAAATACCCCACATTTTAAAAGGGCATAGGATGTCAGTCAAATCAATCAAAGGCCTGGTTAAAAAGGAATGTTTTTGCCTGGCGCCTAAAGGTGCCAGGTGAACTTCTCTGGGGAGAGCATTCCACAGATGGGAAGCCACTGCAGAGAAGGCCTGTTCTCGTGTCGCTGTCCTCCGGACCTCTTGTATTAACATTAATACAATGGAATGGAACTTTCCACACATCCCCAAAGTTATAAACCGGTTTCAAAAACAGAGGCCTAGACTACCTAAGTTACGTAAAAGTCCTGACTGAACAGAAAGGTCTTCACTTCATGCTGAAAAGACCACAAAGATGGTGGCAGGCAAACCTCCCCAGAAAGACTAAAAATGTTCCATATTCAGAAAAACGTAATGCAAATATATGCATGTACTACGCATACACATATTAGCAATAAATGTATTTTTCAGCATCGCATGTCTCTAGGAATGTAACGTCAGAGGGATGTGATCATAACCCATACAGCCTTAAAAAAAATTGTTCATAGCTTTTGCTAGATTGTTTCCCTTCTGTTTCTCCTTAACAGGTGGTTTGTTCTAGATGCCGAAACAAGAGATTTGGTTTCAATACATACAGATGGCAATGAGCAGCTTTCGGTGATGCGCTACACAGTAGGTAGGCAGAACTGCACTGAATTTCAGTGTTTGCATCCTTCCAAACACATGTTTAGATTTCTCGTTTAAAAAAACAAACAAACAAGGTAACATTACATGGGTCTTAGTATGGCTTTAACACTCATGTCAGATTACGTTCCAGCATTAACAAAGTAGATCATTAGTAAAGCAGAAATGAAGAATTTCACTTCTGTTTTGGCTGCACCTAAATCAAGAGTGTTGTTTGCCAGCTTCTCTCCATGAATAGCAGGCTAAATAAAGCATTTTGAGATGCTAATTCAGATAGAAAATGTAACCCACCAGGTATGAGCCATGGCAGGCCTACAAAAATGGGACAATTTGTTGTGGAGTTATGGTCCAAGCATGTAAAACAGCTGCTGAATGGGTCAACCTCAGCAGTCCAATAATCTTCGTTTATGTCCTTAATATTTTAAGTCTCTGATATAATTTGATGTACTCACCTATTTTCATATTGCTGTGGTAAAGACTTGGGGTGGCTTCAATAATCCATGACAGCTTCCCCCCCCCCCCCAGGAAGCAGTACAGTTCTAACTAGTTGCCATTTCCTGTTTGTTGCAAAACATTTTAGGTGGAAGGAGAATCGATGGAAGTTTTTGCTCTGCTGCTTTCATGCCAGGTGCCCCATTGATTTGCCAGGCATGCAGGCCATTTGTTTTGAGCCTGATCCTGGATAGCTCATTCATGTCCTCAGGTGGGCCCTGCTAATACTGAGAGCAGCGTTCGAAACTCCCATTGCTCTAGGCGCGTTTTGCGACAGGGAATTTCATTAGCACAAGCAGTTTCTGAGCTCTAGATTCAGTACACAGTACTGTGCCTAAGATTTCAGATTAAAACTGCAGAGTGGAAGGAAAGGAGGCCCTTTTTCTGCCTCCCCACTTCCAGCTACTCTCTGAAGACTGGAGAAGAGACCGTCTTAAGAATATTGGGGGGGCGGGCAGGGGAAGGACTAGACCATGTGAAAAATGAACATAATATTTTAGCTGCAGTTCATTTTCAGCTTTGTATTATTGTTATAAGAAAAGCACGCCTAGACACTTCATTGCAGCACCCATAACCTAGGCTTAAGGTGCCATTTAGCTCCTAGCTTTCGATCTCACTTTCTAACACTGACTGAGAGTAGCCTGCACACAGGACCGGTGCCACGGATTTTGGCGCCCTAGGCGAGGGGGCGGGCCACGTGATGTCATTGCGCATGACGTACGGTGCCCCGCCCCCTGCCCTGCCGGGCGCCCCGCGCCACCGCGGTTTTCGCCGCTGGTTGGGGCGGCACCGGGCGGCGGCGGGGGGCAAGGGGCAGGCTGGCCAGCACCCCCTCCATTTTGGCGCCCCCGCCGCCGCGGTTTTTGCCCCAAGCTGCTTGCTCCGCCGCTGGTTGGGGCGGCACCGGGGGGCGGGGGGCAGGCTGGCCAGCGCCCCCTCCATTTTGGCGCCCTAGGCAACTGCCTAGTTCGCCTAAATGGAAGCGCCGGCCCTGCCCACACAGGAGGTCTTTCATGCTGTAGCGGAAACCAGGAGTTCCTCATCTGAAAAGGAACTTCTTTCTGTGTCATAGTGTGCCAAGCACAGAGGCTACATTTCCGACGAGAGGTATACTGGAGCTCCATTAGTTGCAGCTCTGCGTGCTGTAAGATTTTGGCTGAGATTCTCTGTGGGAGGCAGTCAACATACAGTCTCTTCTTTTCCCCCGAGCCTGTCAAATTGTCACTTTACACGGACAGCTCTTCCATTCCTGCTGTGTGAATCAGCTTATGCTGTATACTTGGAAATCATTTATCATTTGCAGACACTTCAGATGACTCTTTGTCATGTTCCAAGCCCATAGCATGGCTAATTGTGCCTTAAATTAAGGCGTTCAGATGGACAAATATTTTCACAATCCTGTACTGAGTTCTCAGTTAGCACAGGTGCTTCTTGAGCTGAATGCAAAGTGTGAGAAAATGCCTGCATTCTGCAGGAACGCCCAGCTATGCTAGTCTTACTCTAAATAGCCTTTCTGCGTGTTTAGAGTTTTTATGCATTGAATAATTATTTTTTTAAAAAAAAATAGTTCAGTAAATCTGTATCCCACCTTTCCAAAGTTTTTTGAGGCTGCTTACAAAAATCAGCATAAACCTTCCACAGAGCCTTAAACAACACCTGAGCAACATAACAGGAGGTTTTTTAAATAAGAAAAGAAAAGGAGGGGAGCCCAGATCTCTATTGGCTAACCAGGCTTAAATTAGCAGGGAATGGTCAGAAAACCTTTGGAGAGGCGGATTCACACGTGGACTGCAACGACTCTTGGTTTGCCACAAGACATACACTCAGTAGCTTTGCCAGCCAGTCCTGATTCTGGTGCATTTGCCTACCACTTACATACTTTAAATTGAATGCTAAAAAGCAAAAGCAAAACCTGATTATTTTATAGTTTTTTGCACTATGGCCAGATTGTGGTTCCTGAATGTAGGTGGGGGTGGGGAACAATGTGGGTTGATGGAACGGGGAATGCTGAAAACTGGGTGCCTCCATCATCTGAATTTGTCCACTTCTACCCAGCCTCCAGAAATGGCTTTCAGGAGTTGCAGGGGAAGGAATTGGGAAAATTGCTATCTGCAACCTTCCTTCTCCTCGCAGTTCTCTGGGGCCAATCCGGTAATGGTTTATGAGAGGCTATCCTGTATGGCAGGGATAGAAAATGTCTGGTCCTCCAGATGTTCTCAGACTCCAACTCCCATCAGCCTCAGCAAATGTGGCCGGTTGTGAGGGGATGATGGGGCTTGGGTCTCCAACAACATCTGGTTTCCCATCCCTGCTGTTTGCATCATGGTGTTTTCAGTCCTCCTTCATCGCCAACAGCGAGGCCACCACATGAGCTCTGGATGATGTTATACAGGGAGGGAGTTGTTCAGCACATCTGGAATATGTTTGGTATGCCAGTCGGCAGTGGATATCACAGCATACAGTTTGTTTCTGATTTTCATTGCAGATGGCACCTTACTTGCAGTGGGATCCCACGATAACTTCATTTACCTCTACACAGTGACAGAAAATGGAAGGAAGTACAGTAGATATGGAAAGTGCACTGTAAGTTCCTATGCAGGATGATTTGGTAACAGTAAAAGGATTTTGCATGCAACACAATGGCAACCAGTGGGGAATTTTTCACATAATGATCAGGAACCCTAATAATGCCTTTGAAAACTGCGGTGGGGTAGCATGTATCTCTAGAGCAGGCATGGCTAACCTGCAACACATGGGCCCCCATAATAGTTTCTTCTGCCCCCACAAAAAAAAACCAAATTGTCACTTAGACAAATTCCATTTTATTTTGTTTTTTAAGTCTGGCTGCTCCCATAAGTCTTCACTGTGATACTGTGATGCCAAAAGGATTTTTTGTGAGTCACAATCTACCGGTACATCCCACACAATTTCAACAGGCAGGGAGCAAACAGCTCTCAAACTACCTGGTAAATGTCAAGAAAGTTTGTACGAGGAACTGATGTTGTGCACCCGCATCCAATGCCATAACATGATCCATTGCAACACGCTAACTTCAGGATTTGTTTTGGTTTTTAAAAGGCAATGAAAACATTGGGGTCCTCCCATCCACTCTTTCCCTTCATACGTTGCTGCAGAAGCTTAGCAATTCAACTGTGATCATGTTAGAAAGCGGGAAGCATGTGGTTGGGGTCAGTGGCACGGGTCCTTCCCTCTCATGCAATTTGGGCTCTTTTAAGTGCACTAACAGTTATGAACATGGGTGTCAGAGATTACAGTTAACTCTGGATCAATGACTACCAGTTACAAAGATGGAATGCCATGTGAATTTTGAGGGAAGGAGTGTGACTCAAGGGTAGGAAAGCTTTATAAGACAGAGCAACACTTTGATCCAACTAGCTCAGTTTTGTCTGCAATGACTGCGAGCAGCTCTCCAGGGTCTTGGACAGGGTCTTTCCTGGCCCTGTCTGTACATGCAGGAGAGTGAACCTGCAGCATTCTGCATGCAAAGCTTTAGCATTGAGCTGCAGCCTCTGCCCTGAGATTCTGAAGAGCCTTAGTTAGAGTAAGGAATACCAAATTGCTTTATTCAGTGATGAAGCGCAAGGCAGCATGCATGTGGTTCCAATCTGTGCCGTCTCCCGTCCTTGCACTAAGTAGACCCAGATCTCCTTAGCTTCGGCAAGGTTCCTGCACCGTGTGCCTTCAGACCATCCTCTGGGACCAGGGCTCCAGCTTGTCAAAAATGCAGGCTTCCACTAAGTTACACAGGAAATGCTCATAACCTTTTCACTCACGCTGCTTTCAATGGTTGATGTGGACTTTTATCGCACAGCATTTATCCTCTTTTTCCAGCGCGTGAGGATTGTGTGTCTGTAGAATCTATTGCCCCCTTGTGGGGAATTTCTAATTTAACATAATTATTTGTTAAAAGAACCGATGGTTGTTAAAACATTCAAACGATGCATCGCAGGCGCATCTGTTACAGAATTCCAGGTTTTCTTTCCCCTGGTTGTTTGGTTGGTTTTTGGTCATTTTTAATCCGACGTTACCCTTGCAGTGCTGTATTAGGTGTACTTATGTAGATGCTATTTCCAAGAGAAACAAGAGTCAAAACTGGTAGGCTGACACTAGATCACAGTGACATTGTTTAGGACACCAAGAAAGGTCATGAAACAGTATAGCAGGTCACACTGACACCTCTGGCGACAACCACTTTGGCATGGTGGGAACTAGAAGGGGTGGCTGGTGTGTGTCAGGAATTGGTGCTCATTCCCTGCTGGACTACTTTGGTTGTTTTTTCCCCTCCATGGCCCCAGCCTCCAGATGTTGCTGAACTACAGCTCCCATCAGCCCTAATACGCATGGCCCAATGTCCAAGGGTAACGGGAGTTGTGGTTTGGCAACATCTGGAGGGCCAAAGATTCCCAGCACCTGACTAAAAAGGAAGCCGGAGAAGGATGCCGGTGGACTTATCAAACAGATGCCTGGCATTTCTTGACAGTCTTTTCATACAAAAGTCTCCACCACTGATCCTGCTTTAGGGTTGCCGTTGTTTTAATACTTGCTAATACTTTCCAAAGCCTTGTCCCTTCTGTGACCCCTTTCCCCAGTATCTGCCTTGAATTCCTTCCCAGCCTGGTCTCTACGGCTGCTGCCCCCTCTTGCCTTTCTGCCCTGTTATTGTTGCAGCCAAAACATACCTCCCAGACTATGAGCCTTCTGATGTCGCTCACATGTGCTGTGGCCTGCCTGAGGCTGCAAACACAGCAAAATTATCAAGTAGCTGGCCAGTGGCCCATATTCAGCTTCGCTGGCTGAGTGTTGTGCAGACTTGCTTTAGATACGGGATACTCTTGTTTTGCCTAACTCCTTACACATGATCAGCTGCTCTTGTGCAGGCAATCCTCTTCAGGGGCCCTTGTTCCAACACATGGAATCAGGGCCAAGCTTCGCCACACAGTGTCACGGGTGGGGCGATCTGTGCACCTCGGAAAAGGGCTGCAGCCCAGGGGCAGAACACATGCTTTGCATGCAAGGAGGTCCTAAATTTAAGTACCCTGGCATCTCCAGGTAGGGGCTGGGAGAGACACCTTTCTGAAACCTTGGAGAGCCACTGCTAGTCAATGTGGGCAGTGCTGAGCTAGATGGACCAAAGGTTTGACTTGCTAAAGGCAGCTTCCCATGTTCTATGCTTTGGGCAATCATTCAGCCAAACAGTACGACGGAGAGCCATTTCCGACACTACAATTCCTATTAAAAGCTCTGAATTGCTTGCCTCTTGATTTCCTCTGCCAGTTCATAAAAAAGGTGTGCATTATGTTCTTCCCGGTTTAAATGAATTAAAAGGCTCCCGGAATTTCAGTTTCCAATATTTCACTTGCTAGTTCTGAGAGTGTTTCCTTGTTCAGAGGGATTGTTTTGGGTGCATATTTTGAATATTGAATCATGGTAAAATTGCCTCAGCTTAGCTCATCCCTGCTTTGGTTGTTTGTTCTGTAATATGATGATTCCAAACACTGATCAGAATAGGTTTGGTCTGTGTGTTTAGGGCTCTGTTGTGTGCCTCGTGTTTGGGTACCAACCAGCTCAACATTCCCACCGCCCAGGAGAAGGAAATGCAAAATGCAATGCACTGTACTATCTCCCTTGAAAATGTGGGGGCATTGGAGTGGAAGTTTGAAGCTTTCTGTGTTTCGAACCGAAAGGAGTCTGGAAAATATGTAGTTCAATGTGATATCTCCCTTGCAATCTGGGATATCTGAATGAAAACTGGTATGCTTATTCAGAATAAAATTTTGCATTCCATGTTCAAACCTGAGCTCAGCCCATACAGATGTTGTCCAGATGGCAGGGAGGAAGTCAGGGCTCTCTAACACTGCGTCATACATAATTCATATTTCTAGCACCAGAAGGAGACATGGCCTTTGTGCATTAAACTGTATCTTCTGTGTACAAGGATGGCATTGTATCCATGCACTGCTTTCAGATATCACATTCACGTTGTGTGCAGCACGCACATGTGTGTAGATGCATACGTCCGTTGATAATTAAACCATGTATACTATGTAACATGATGGCACCGTATCCCTGCGGTCGCTTCAGAAACTTGGTATTAGGATGGTTTTATTGTTCTTAAGAGTTTGTGCTTTGGTGTTACTGTGTGCTGTCAATGGCTTTATACCATGAAGTGGTCTCTAAATAGGTATGATAATACAGTATATGCAGAGTGAGAGGCATGTTCTGGAATTTTTATGGGCGTGCGAAGGTTCAAAGTGTGGAGGGGGCAGGGCTGCATGCACAATTCCTGCGCCAGCATTCTTGCATGTGTTGCGCATCTTCTTGTCCCCATCCTTTACACAGTAAGGAAGGACTTCAGAGCGCTTCTGCTCATATATACTTGAATGTGAGTAAGCTCCTCTGTCCGTTCAACATAAATCACTCTAACAACTCTTAACTTCTAACATTCTCTCTCTCTCTCTGTCTCTCTCTCTCTCTCTCTCTCCTGGTCGTATCCAAGAAGACTGTCGTTAGCGATGAGAAAGGGAGCTTCCCTGTTCACTCACTCAGTTTTACTAGCCAAAGGTGCCAGTAGTGATTACTCTCACTATGTGAACAGTAGATCAGAAGCGAAGTGTAATATGTCTCTCACTGTGGTAGCTGCCGGGGGGAGGCTTTTTTCCTTTTGAATGGAATGCAAAACTCTGCTATTTCAACTATTGAAGCAATGTGGTGTCCAGACCTCTCCCATCGCAGTTGCTGGCTCAAAGGGATTTTCCGACTCAAGAGCGCCCCTTCCCAATTGCCCCCCCCCCACCCAACCATTCTCTGCCTCCCCTAGGAATGTTTACAGCTGCCAAATGTCTGGCAGGATGTAGTAAATGGTGGTCCCAACTCTCTCCCCGCACCCCCCCCCCATGTCAGTTCTAGCTTCCAGCATCTTGGAGATTCAGGATGAGAAGGAGGAGGAGGGGAGGGGAGAGAAAGAGAGAGCTTTTGCTTTTTAACCCTGATGCATGTCTTCCAAACCAATTTGAGGGCATTTTTAAAAGCTGGTTCAAATAAGCCGGTTGCTTATTTCCCCCCTCTACCTGACAGATCTTCCTGCATTTTGAATCACATGAGGAAATCTTGGTTGTGAACCAGCCTATACGTAGATGAATCTCACAGCAACAACTTCCACTTTAACTGCAGATGGAGTAATTGCAGGAATGGCTGCTGCAATGTGTAAATGGCTGCTCAGATGTGTAACACCAGACTGGCATAATGTGGATGAGCCCTGTGTTTCCCTTCTTGCTCCCTATTTAGTAGTAAATTATAATCTGCCATTGCATGTGAACCAGGCAAACTGGTCTTCTGTTTCAGTGTATCTGAAGAATTGTGCATGCACACGAAAGCTCATACCAAGAACAAACTTAGTTGGTCTCTAAGGTGATACTGGAAGGAAAATTTTATTTTGTTTCGACTACGGCAGACCAACGTGGCTACCTACCTGTAACAGGCAAACCATGTTTTGCTGAAATTTTAACTTGCTGGCAAATTACGATTTGATACTGGTGGAATCTACACCCATTAAAAAAAAAAAACAACCTGTGAAAACGCTTTTAAAAAAAACACGTTTTGAAATATATATTGAATTTGCCATAGCTCACCATTGCCATCTAGTGTAATATTTGTGTATTGCACTTTACAATACACTTAAAACATTTTATTTGCAGCTATATAGCTGAGTCTGTTGAGTCAGAAATAAGAAGGGCAATCAGAGCATGCAGGAGGAAAAGGAGGGACAGCCTAAGCACATGGCTAAACCATAGTCTGGACCTACTTATAGCTCAGGTCATGGGGAGACTTCAAAGCAGCAAAAGCTAAACCTGCTGTAAACGAAAGGTGCTGTTCTTTCTCTTGCCATTTGCCGGATACAAATTTAGCTTCACGCACTTCAAACAGTCCTTTGTTACATTGCATTCCTGCATATCTTCTAGCATCCCATCAGCTTGCTTTTGTTGAGGATTTGGGAAAATTTTAAACACAGCATAAAATCCAATTGTCTATAATAACCAGGCAGAAGAACTTAAGCATTTGTATCTGTGGAGTGCAACCAGCAGGCCCTATGCAGTTCAATTCATGGGCTTCTACGTGCATTCCATCAAAATGAATGGGTTCTCTGAAGCGATAGAACTTGGTAAATTACTCCTACAGTCAGTTGTGACATTTTGTTTCTATGAACTTTTCAAAGGGGGATTAAACAGCGAAGCAGGCGGAAATACTTCTTTCTGCTGATTGGAATTTTGATAGCTTGCTTGTTTTCTCTTTTTTTTTTGGTGTTTGTGTGTGTTTTAGGGACATTCCAGCTATATTACGCACCTTGACTGGTCCCCAGAAAATAAGTATATAATGTCAAACTCGGGAGACTATGAAATACTATACTGTGAGTACAAAGCTGTAATTACCTCCAGCCTACAGGAGTGCCTGAACATTCATAATGGGAAGCAGTGGGGCGGGAAGGTGGAGGGAGAGAGGTGGGGGGGGCGGGGAGAGCTGATGTTTGGTGCAAAACGCTTGCTGACAGGGGATACTGCCGTGACCTTCTGTAACCTGACCTTCTGATATTATTCAGAGCTGCTTCTTGCTAACAGAGCTTCCAAATATAGCTTACATCTCTGCAGGGACATCAATCAGTTTAACAGTTTATAGGGGAAAGTGGTGCTGGTGTGTGATGTGTCACGAAGCAGGTTTTCGGCTTCGAAAACAACACACACCCTTGCCTCATTAGAGCCCCGTGTCACTTACTGGTGCAGACACCTGCTGGCATTTTAAAACTTCGCTTTAGCAATGGAATAATGCTACTTGCCATTTATTTAGCATTCTTTCCTTAGCACCCCAAAGGCAGGACACCGGCAGTGCGTGGCAGCTTGCTGGGTCTCCGTTAACCTCCTGCGTTTCCAAAAATGGGGTGAAGTTGAACACTTGGGGACCCTGGTACTTGGCTGGTAGCTGCATGTGGCTTTGTAAACATTCTCTCCCTAATTTTTGGTATAGCACCTTAGGCCAGGTGCTGGAGACTTGTGGCCTTCCAGATGTTGCTGAACTCCCCCAACTAGCATAGCCAGTGGTTTCAGGGACAGGAGTCGTACTCCAGCAGCATCAAGAAGCCCATGAGTTTTCAGTTCGTACCCTTAAAGCTATAGAAATGCTAGAAGACGCACTTTGATGCTTGTTCAAAGAAAGAAAGAAAAGGTAACACTCTTAATGTCAGAAGCAGCTAAAACAAATGCCGCTTATGTGATTCCAATAAGGGTTGTGCATTTTTTTGAAGGGGACATTCCAGCCGGCTGCAAACTAATGAGGAATCGTTCTGAGTGTAAGGATATAGATTGGACGACATACACTTGTGTGCTGGGATTTCAGGTGTTTGGTGAGTAGCAAATATGACCCTTCTTGCATTTTAAATCAGGGGTGCTCTGGAAAGCTAAGCGAGTACATTTCCGAGCACAATTCAAAGTGTTGGTGCTGACCTTTAAAGCCCTAAACGGCCTCGGTCCAGTATACCTGAAGGAGCGTCTCCACCCCCATCGTTCTGCCCGGACACTGAGGTCCAGTGCCGAGGGCCTTCTGGCATTTCCCTCACTGCGAGAAGCCAAGTTACAGGGAACCAGGCAGAGGGCCTTCTCGGTAGTGGCACCCGCCCTGTGGAACGCCCTCCCACCAGATGTCAAAGATGTTTTTAACCAGATGTTTTTAATCTGTGACATGTGTATGTATTTTAATGTTGCTGGAAGCCGCCTAGAGTGGCTGGGGAGACCCGGCCAGATGGGCGGGGTATAAATAATAAATTATTATTATTATTATTATTATTATTATTATTATTATTATTATTATCAAAGAGAACAACAACTACCAGACTTTTAGAAGACATCTGAAGGCAGCCCTGTTTAGGGAGGCTTTTAATGTTTAATAGTTTACTGCATTTTAATGTTCTGTTGGAAGCCGCCCAGAGTGGCTGGGGAAACCCGGTCAGATGGGCGGGGTATAAATAATAAATTATTATTATTATTATTATTATTATTATTATTATTATTATTATTATTATTATTATTTTATGTGAAGCACTTTCTTAGCTCTACTATTTAAGCAGGGATGCAGCTTTTCAACAGAGGCTAATGTTGCACAAAAGAAGTGTGTGTAAAGAAAATGGCCTTCCCCACCCTCTTTTTCAAGAAGCTGTTTCCGAAAGGTCACAATTAGTAGGGGAAGGGGTAGGTTGCTCGGCTATTTCTTCTCACACAGTTATTTAGGCCATATTCCCCATCCTTCAGCCACTTTCCCTTGCAGGATTCCATTCTGTGCATCATCTAAACAGTGCCTCTGTCTCCAGAACTGCCTTGCTCACTCATGCAACTAATCAGCAAAGATTTCTTCAAGCAGGTGACAACCCTAATTTGTTGGCTTTCCTCTATTGAAGGAGTGTGGCCTGAAGGATCAGACGGGACAGACATAAATGCTCTTATCAGGTCCCACAACAGGAAGGTGATAGCAGTTGCTGATGACTTTTGTAAAGTCCATCTATTTCAGTATCCCTGCTCCAAGGCAAAGGTATGTCTAGATGACACATTTTTAGGGGCAGCGGTGAGACATGCATGTGTGGAACTATGTGTGTGCTCATACTGGAGTGGTAGCAAACTTGTTCCAGTATCACATCTAAAGGCTCACCATCTCCCCCTGCTCCCTTCCTCCCCACTCATAAAAATATTCTCTTGCCCCCAGGGTCATTGGTGCAAGTGGACTTTTGTCCCCCGCAACCCAGTTTTTGTTTGGGATGCAAGCTGTTCTTGCTGGGGGTGGGGAAGAGATCCATTGGGCTTCATGGGAGAAGTGGGGGGGGGAGTTGTTTCAACATTGCTTCCCCAAATCACTGGTTTAGAGTGCCCAGGGAAAATAATACAGTTTGATTAAAGTCTAGACCTGTCGTCCAAAATGAAAAATTCCCCTTGCCTCTCAACCCAGCACCCCCCCCCCCCGAGCTCAGAGTATTGGTCTTATTTTGCATTTTTTAACAATGCAGCATTTCGGGGGTACCTAGGTCCACAGAGTGACTCAGGAATCTAGGGAGTCCAGGTTGAGATGCCTTGTTAACAGCACCATCCAACTCAAGACTATAAAAATCTCCCCTGAATCACCCCTACTTTCCTCCTTAATTGGGACGCTCTTAGATTGGCCTTGTAAGAAGCATATTTTTGTTCCTGGGTGTTGAAATGCTGGCATGAAGCTGCTATTCCAGTTGGTCTTCTGATCCTCATCAAGCAGCACAGACTGTCATTTCCTGGTTTCTTTCAACAGGCACCAAGTCATAAATACAGCGCCCACAGCAGCCACGTGACTAACGTCAGCTTCACTCACAGTGATAGCCACTTGATTTCAACTGGAGGCAAAGACATGAGTATCATCCAGTGGAGACTTGTGGAGAAAGTAACTCTGCCACACAACGACATCACGGTAGAAATGGGCACGGCCAAAGTGCCCGCTAGTTCCAGCGAAAGCTTTGTGCAGCCGGGTACCCCCGTTCCCCTCGCTCGGCCGTTGGAAGGAATGGCAGCCAACGAAAATGCGACGGACGGTTCCCCGACGTCCTCGGAGAGTAATCTGGAGCAGACTGTGGAAGCCAATGAAGAGCAGAGCGAGGAGCAAAGTGAGGGGAGCAGCCTGGATCCAGGAGAGCCAAACGGTGAAGAACCATCCAACGAAACAAGCGAGGAGCAGAGCGAAACCACTATTACAGAAGACCAGCAGGAAAACTCTCCGTTGTCTTAACAGCTCCAAGTTCAAGATGGTCTTTTTAGAAGAAGAAGAAATTCCCCTCAGTGTGCATACTTTTGTAAAAGGGAGCAGGGTTCAAGAAGGGGAGAGGGAAGGGGGAGCACCTCCAGTCTAGGAGCAACCCAAGTTGTTGGGTTTCAGTTGACGACTTTTAGTTGACGATCTTCTGTTTTCAATGCATGGAACTATTGTAAGGACCCGTCTTGGCAGTTCCGTTGAAGAGCTGGTCAGGATAGTAGGATGTAAACATAGATTAAATGTAATTCTGAAATTGCTGTCGGAAAGAGGCATGGTGCAAATGGCCGGGGGCTAGAGGAGAAGGGGGAATTGGCTCCAGCTGTATGCTGAGGGGCGGAGGGAAGCCGCCTGTGAAAGAACTTTTTAACACCAACCAGAAGGACTAAGTAATACCTTCTGCATAATGCAACCCGGGTGCAGCAAAGCCAATAAAACGGCAAGCTCTTTATGGGAGCTCTTCCTTCTTTTTTTATATTAAAGAGAGAGGAAGAAGCGAAGAGGACAGCACGATCGCGCATCATGCCCTCTGCCTTCCTTTTTAACACCTATGCAATTTTCTAACACTACTAATTCCTACTAGCCACCTGGGTGCTGCTAGCTTGCTCTAAGGCAACTCATATTAATGAACACTTCTCCTTCCCCGGCGATGGATTTTAAGTTCAGTCTTTTAAGACAACCACCTTCACGTAGTTTTTCTAATTGACAGGCACCGTAGGACGCCTTTTCCAGGGAGCTACTTGCCTAGACATACTGAAACTCAAGAACACCTACTGTGACCTTGATGTGAACTGACTTGATTGCATGATGACACAAGTTCAGATTCTCAAGTTAAACTTGGCCTTCAGACGATACAGCTCATTCTCTCGCGAAGAGGCTAAATGTTAGAGGAATATCATTAAGTTATGAAATCTGGTGCTCGGGATTAACATAACAAATCAATTGCTTGCAAAAACTAGGGATAACCATCATAATCAGAAAAATTCAAATGGGGTTTTTTACAGCCTCCTTTTTTAATTGCTCTAATGTAAATGTCACATTAACTTGGATTATGTTGGATATTTTTCGATTTTTTTCTCTTCCGCGTGCTACAGGTTTTTTGTGCTTGTTTTATTCCTCTTGCCCAGTTGCTGTAAATCTTGCAGCTCTGAGATGGCTGGACCCTGGCCAGTTATGGGATATCAAGGCATTTTAATATGCGTTTGGAAAAGTACAATTTTTTTTAAAAAAATAATAATAATTACAAAAAATCCTGTCGGCTAAGTTTTTCTTAATTACTAGAGTTTCCTACATTAAAAAAAAAAGTTTTCTGGAAAAAAAATCCTAGTTGTTTTATGTTTTGATTTAATAGGATCTTCTTTTTTATTGTGCTGATATCTTAGAGTTTAGTTTTTAGAATTGTTTTTAGAAACTTTGGATGAGTTTGTTAAGTCTTAAGTGTGCAAGCGTTTACGTGATTGTGCCATTCCAAAGTGCATCTGAACTGTCATTCCCTTCTAGTATCTTCTCAGGAGTAATTACTACAGATCAGGTATCTATTCATCATTGGTAACATTGAGAACTCAAATGAACTCCCAAAGGACACTTGTATGTATGCATATACATATATAGATAGATAGATCTCCTCTTTGTTTACATCCATTCCGGAAAACCTCAAAATAATTCTCTCCAAACGGGAGAGAAGCGTGGATTCCAAGCAACCCATTTATCTGTTCGTTTTATTTTAAAACTGTGCTGTTAAATAGTAATGGTGTTGGAGAACTCTTGTGTGTGATTAGCTGCTTTGCCAAATAATGTCAGTGGGCAAGGCAGACGATTGCAGATGATTGTGTCAATGTGTAATGCACAGATGGAGAGCCTGGGCTGCTCCCGCTGGTTCTTGGACTTTCCCATCACCTCCAGCCAACATGGCCAATAGCCAGGGATGATGGGAGTTGTAGTTCAACCGTGTGTGAAAGGCCACAGGTTTCCCATCCTAGTGTAATGGATTCCTTTAAAAGGAATACACTTATGGTGAAAAAGTACTATGTAGTAATGTTTTTTCAAAGCTTATTGGACACATAACTCTCTTTTTCATCCTCGATGAATACCATGAAACAATGCATTTCATTTTGAAAATATCTATTACCTGGGGGTTGCCATGTAAAACGAGAGAGTTAACGTGATTTATTCTCTCATGCTGTAGTCTAAAGGAGGGTTGTTGTTTTTCTATTATGCAAAAAAAAAAAAAAGCCTTACAGCTTTCGATTGCTGGCAACTACTGTTTAATGGATAATTTAATCTGTGATAATGGATGGAAATGGGTGGGATTATGTTAACTGTAGATGTTCTAGGGGGAAATTGTGAATGAAATATGATTTAAAGAGTGTCATGTGAAGATGTTTGAGCCATTTCTATCATGCATTCCTGTCTCATGGCAGAAAAAAAAATTGAAGATTTAAAAAATAATAAAAGAATCAAAATAATGTGGTACTTTTTTCTCTCTCTTTGGGGCTGCACCGGACAGATGTTTTTAAGTACCCATCTTCTGCTCACCTGAATTATTGGTTCCCATTTAGGTGGTCTAAACAAGGATTTTACCATTGCACAGAGAGAGCATGCATCCTTTTATCCCCATACTAATTCAGAGGCAGCAGGAGAAGAAAGTGCAAGTCTTCCTCAGACTCTTCTTTGGAATGGCCAAAGTGAACGTTAGTGGTATGGAATCATTGCTGGGTGTAGATTGCTGTAGGTGGAGAGGCGTTTTTGGAATAGCTTCACCCAAGCAACCAGCTTTTAACTCCGGAGCAAGCCAGAAGAAATGTCAAAAAAGGGACTAGGAAACAATCGACTGGGATGTGCCCGATAAATTTTGCATGTAAAACCCTTTTTCAGAGCAACCGTATAAGGTTACATCTTAAGACAACTTTTTTAAAAGAAGACATTATTGTGCATAGTTTTCAGCCCATTTGGTGTGGTGGTTTTGTTTTATTTGAATCGCGTTGTGTGTGTTTTAACATTCAGAAAATACCTCAAGGCAGCCCTATTTAGGGAAGTTTTTAACCTGCGATATTTTAATGTATTTTAATATCTGTTGGAGGCCGCCCAGAGTGGCTGGGGAGACCCGGCCAGATGGGCGGGGTACAAATAATAAAATTATTATTATTATTATTATTATTATTATTATTATTATTATTATTATTAGGAGCAATATATTAGTGATTTATCTAATTGGCTTGTTCAGAATTGTTGCCCAATGGAGCCCAGTTTCACTAAAATTAATATGACATGAGCTTTTGGAACTAGATGGCATTCCTACTGCTTTTGTTTTAGAGCAGGGATGGGTGATTTTGTGTACCCATCCCACCCAAAGGTGCTTTTGGACTCAGTTCCCATCAGCCCCAACCAGCCTGGTCTTTCAGTGGCGATTTAGCTGTGTTGGACTAGACCCAAGGTCCATGTAGTTCCGCCAGATGCTTGTGGAATCTCAGATTCATCTGGAAATGGCCAGTCCTTGGCATTTGTCCTCAGCATTTTGGTGAGGGGATGTTTACAGGCTCTGGACATGGAAGCCCCATTCCTTGCAATTATAACTTAATGTACCTAAAGATACGATTTCATCTGCTTTTTTACAACGAAGTGCTTTGAAAGCAAAGGCTTCTTGGCATTGGAGGAGTTAACAGCTGGATGAAAAACAGAATTTAATTGCTTGATGTTTGCTCGTTCACATTCCAAGCGAGATTGAGGAGACTTCATTGTTTCAGTCTTTTATTTGTGACAGATGTTTTGCTTGGGCTTTAATCATTAAAGAATGGGGAAGCTGCAGAACGGATTATGGCATTCTGAAGAATAAGCGCTTTCCACGATACAACCTACTTTTTATATGGGGGAAAGGCAAGCATTTGCTCACAGATAAGGGGTTCCTGGGCTCCTTTATCTCATGCACTCTCTTCAGTCCTCTGGCCAAGTTCATTGCTACGCTGCTTCCTCCCTTGGTGCTGATGTTCTCCTTCCACTCAACTGTGTTCGTTCGCACAAACACTGCAGAATGCCATCCATATGTCTCTAGCATCTCATAAATGGACCAGGAAGGCAATAGCCTTCAGTTGTTTAATCTGGTGTATACTGTCACTGTATCTGGAGGTTTTACCAAGTTCTATCACAGCCAGAGCAATGTCTGCAACAGGCAGGGGAGTATCAGGATAGAAGAGTGGAAAAGTGGGGAAAGGGAGCAAGAAGAGAGCTGCATTTAGGAACAGACAGGAAATGTGTGTTGGGGTTTAAGGAAGGATGTGTTTCACCACCTGTTGCTCTAACATAATTATGACAACAGGGACCCATAAAGGTGAGACAGTAGATCGGGCATCCCCAAACTGCGGCCCTCCAGATGTTTTGGCCTACAACTCCCATGTTCCCTAGCTAACAGGACCAGTGGTCAGGGATGATGGGAATTGTAGTCCAAAACATCTGGAGGGCTGAAGTTTGGGGGCGCCTGCAGTAGATGAAAGAGAAGCTTGTGTTACTCAAGGTGGGAGATAATCGAGGCATGAACTAGAGCAGGCATAGGCAAACTTGGCCCTCCAGATGTTTTGAGACTACAGTTCCCATCATCCCTAACCACTGGTCCTGTTAGCTAGGGATGAAGGGAGTTGTAGTCCCAAAACATCTGGAGGCCCGAGTTTGCCTATGCCTGAACTAGAGTCAGGACCAGCTGAGCCATTTGGCAAAATAATTGCATCAGGCAGTGTGTGGGGCTGTTATTGTTTCCTGGGAACCCCACTCAGGTATCACGTCTGCCACCACCTCTCTCCCTTCCCTTGCTCCTAACGTTTTGCTGCTGCCTTAGCACGCCTCCATTTTCTCTCTGGGGAAGGGATTTGAAAAGCGAGTGTCTAACCACCTTGGAAAATTTAGGGTGGTGCCGGCACTCTCCCCGGCCACTTCCCCCAGAATGCCTCTCTCTGAGGATGGACTCTCTTTTTCTCAGAGCAAGGCCGGAGAGGAAGGGGAGGCATGTTTTTGCCACATCAGCAGCAGAAGCAAAACTCAAAAGTAAGGGATGTGAGAGAGAGGGGAAGGGCAGCTGTGCCTCTCGCCTCAGGTGGTGCCTTGTCTCGCCCCGGCCCTGACTGGAATTTTTGCCTAATTGCCAGAAGAAAAGTGGTGGGTGGGTGTGTTTGAGATGTTGCAAAGGGAGAAGCAACTTGATCTTGGTTAGTGCTCAGCTTTCAGACTTCAGTTCTCTGAAACTGTAAACAAAGAACAGTTGGGTTTTATTTACATAGTGCGACAACAAAGGAACATGAAGTGCTTTTCATTCCACTTGGTTGGAGAACTCCATTTCCAGTACACGCACTCTCCATTTTGGAGTCTCTGTCAGCTGCAGCAAGATGACTTGCTGAGATAAGTTTGGAACAAGATCAGCTTTGCGGCTTCTGCAGGCTCTCTTCCTGGTTTCCAGCAGCAGTATTTTAAATACTCTCAATATGTCAATTTCTGAAGAAAATGAAATTTTCAGAAAATTTGCTATTTCTGTCTGTTGTTCTCTCTAAGTGCAAAAAAAAGGAGAATACCGCCAAGTTTTTCATCAGTGACTAATAATGTTAGTGGTCTCAGGAGAAGCCTGTCTGTAGACAGCATGGTGCCCTAGGAAGTACCTTCAGCTTTTCCACATATATCCCTTGTCTTCTATCACGATTTTATGGGTCAGAAAAACTCCAAAAACAAAGTGAGCCATGTGGGCACAACGTTTGTGAAGTGGCATAACATACAAGCTGAGTCCCTTACAAATTGACTTCTGTGGGGAAACCACACCTCTTGAATAACACATGAATGTGGAGATGCTGCAGTAGCACCTCATGAATCCAGAAATATTACTACTAGTAATAGTAGTATTAGCTGTCCTTGATCATGAGATCCCAGGGCAGGTTTAAACAGTTTTTAGCAATACAGTATTTAAAACGTAAGACAATCGAGAATAGGGTGGGTCCTAAAATCTATATCTCGGATAAAATGCCAGGGAAACAAAAGTGTGTTTTCAGCATCTGATGAAAGCTACATAATGAAGATGGCAGACACACCTCTGTGGAGAGGGACACTTAGGAGGTGCCTCAGAGTATGCTCTTTCCTGAGCTGCCATCACACACAGATCTTGCAAACGTCTGAAGATGGTGGAGCTTTCAAGAGGGCTGCCTCTGTCAACATTGACACGTGAGAGGGTCTGTAGGCCAGGAGTCACAGTCGCTGAGGTATTTGGGGCCTGAGTCCTTTAGAACTTTAAACACACACGTGAGCACCTTGAATAGGGCACAGAAACAAACTGGCAAGCGATGCAGCTCTTCCCAGCCAGTAATCTGGCCAGTGCATTTTGGACCAGTTGAAGTTGAGTCCTCTTCAAGGGCAGCTCCACATTGCAATAAATCCAGTCTGGAAGCAGAGTAGTTGGTAGGTTAACTGGCCATTAGGTATGTATTTCCTGCATATCTCAGGAAGTGGGACGAAACAGTGGGTGGCCATTTTGTGGTTCCTCTTAAGCACCACTTTGTTCGGCACTTAGAAGAGGTAACTTGTTTACTGCCCTTTCCGAGGCTTGTGCAGGGACCAAATGAAATAATATTTTGTTTATCAACTATATCAGTAGTGAACTCTGGTGAGATGTGAGGGCTAAAGGCCATGTAGCCACCCTCAAGCTTATGGAGTCCCTGGTGTACCTGGAGAAGACTTGTTGATGGTGTGATCTGACAACCTTCCCCGAATTACTCCAGTCCACCTTGTAATGTGGGGTTCACACACAGCTGATACCCAACCACTAGTATTTCACCAACGTAAAATATGTCAATTGCCCTCTCCCTTCTCTTCCTACAGAGATGTGCTCTGTACACAACACTACAGGGTTGGGCTCCCTGCACTTAGAATATTCCATCAGTTCAGACAGAAGCTGCTCCAGAGAGATTGGGAAGGCCTGTAGAGCTTGATAACTTACAGGCCTGCTTTTAACTCTTAGCAGGACTCAAGCACAAGGGAAAGAGGGTTTTGCCTTCTTCAAAGGACAACCCCACCCACAAAAGGTGCCTGTCTTCCCGGGGTTTAAACTCCGCTTACTGGCCCTCATCCACTACATAAAGGTGCTGTTCCAGGGCTTGTACAGCCTCTCCCGATTCAGATATTATGGGAAAGTATGAGCTGCATGTCAGCATGCTGACTGCACTGTACTCCAAAACTCCTGAGGCCAAACCTGGGCTAAACACAGATAGGCATGGATCTAGATAATCCAGTGCCATCCAGGAACACTTAAATTTGCTCCTCCATAACTCTTCCCAGCACAGTCTTTAGCATATGTGCCACCGGGGTGCAAAGATACACCCAGCGCCCCCAAATTTAGTTTAGCCCCCAAATTAACTTTTATTATGCTTATGTCAGACACCACGCTTATGCCTTACCTCTTGTGAAACACCGTCATTGAGTCAAGCACCGCCGTTGTGAATGACAAGCGCTGGCGTGGCACGTCTTTGGTAAATGAGCGCACAAAGTTGAAAGTCCTTTGGTGAGACAGTAGGTATACATTTCGGTAATACCTAGGTATATATGTATTTTGTTTTTCTAGCTTAATAAAAATATTATTTCATAACTGGTATATAGTTAAGAGCTTAGGCAGCTTCAGCGGCGGGCACCAGTGCCCCCTAGAATTCAGCACCCGGGTGCCCCGCACCCCTTACACCCCTGGGTAAAGATGGCCCTGACTCTTCCCCCTAAAAGTAGTATTGGTGGTAGGGGGTTGCACACAATAATATAGACCACAGGTAGATACATATTTATTTTGCATCCGGCTATAGAGAGCTTGTAGAGATAATTCCTCTCTGCATTACCCCATGACCTACAGTCCTTTTATGAAGATAGTGGTCTGTTTTCTTTATGGCTCTGCAATTTTGCACAATTCTGGGCAGGAGACAAGCTTGGACTATGCTCTACTACCCATACTTTATATGCACATGTTTTCATTACAGATTTTCCATGCCAGGTCTTGTCCTGAAATTCATATTTTACTGCATATAATAAAGAGTGAGAATGAAAATCAGATGCTCGGTGCAATTGCTGCAGGTTTTTTGATCGACTCGGCGTTGGCGTTTCATAACTCCGCATTGATTTGTTGTTCGCTGCACCTACAACTTGCCTGACGCTGGAGGCCTATAATTCCCCACCCGAAGAGAGGATGTTTGGGAGAGCAACCATTTGCCATATTGATTTCATATGAAGAACATAACAAAATGGTCTCTTCAGAGTCTGCTCACTGGCAGTATTAGTGAATTCAGATTTCATCAGCCTTCTCCTTTGGCTTTACCAAGTCATGGACAGAGAGGCGGGAAGAGGATGGATCTTGATTTAAAGGAGTGAAAGAAATGTCAGCTCCCAAATCATTAACTGGTGAACAATAATACTAAAGGCAGCAACTGTTCTTTTGAATAAGGGCAAATGCAAGCTGCAGTTAAATCCAGCAAGTCTAGCCCTATTCAGGCATTACACTCGCAGGTAAGCGCAACACAAGATCTGGGCTTGAACATGTGAGCTCTACCATCCCTGTTGCTCTCTATGAGCTGGAAGAGTACACACTGCATTTGTTGGAGAACTGTATTGCAACATTCAGATAAGTGCAGCACAACATTCGGATAAGTGAAAATTTTGAAGGATCAGTTTTTCTGGTTCTGTAGAGGAAAACCAATTTTCAGTAACTATTTTGGGGTTGCAAAACAGCTGAAGCAATATATTACTGGGAGGAGCAGACAGGAAACTAGCAGTGTGTCCTGCTTAAGCAAGTTCCTCTGAGGAAGCAGGCATTTTTACATTTATTTTTATACTTGTGCGTTGTTCTCCTACAGATATGGAATTTAGGCAGGCCATTTCAAGGAACAAAGATGTTCTGAGCTCATCAGCTAAAGCTTATCTTGCAGTTTTGTTCTCTGCAGTTACATTCCAAAAATTTGCAGTAAAAAGTTCAGAGAACATCCCATTTCCTTCATCATGTGTGCGTCCCCTTCCCCCCCTTCCCTTCCATTCATCACTTGTCAGCAAATTTAAGCAGAGAGATTCCAGACTTAGGATTTGAGACCTGGGGTCTTTTACTCCTGCAGTTCTCGTAATTGTGCCGGAGAGTGCAAATGTGATAAATTTGGCTTTAAACACAATATGAATCTAATTTTCCACATCTAGGATTTCAGTAGCCCAGCAATGAAAAACCAGGGGGTGGGGTGGGTCTACATTTGCGGTATAAGAATTTATGGACTTTGACTACTGTAGAAAAAACAACAACACCTCAGTTTCATGCCTCCAGAGGGATGGGAGATCCAGAACACATCTGGAGGGGTTTTATTTCTTAGGCTTCCGACTTAGATGGCCAACATTCACCATCCATGACAGGTTGGGATATATGGATGTCCTGAATTGTATTAGCCTGTTACCATTTCCCCCTCTTACTAGTTATTTGTTGTTTGCTCACTTTGTATACAGTATAATGTAATACCCTGCTACTGCAACTCTGGGTTGTTAGTAATGGTCATTATGTTAGAATAACATTATATAGATATATAGATATAGATATAAATATCCCCATCTCTCCATTCAGAACACATAATAGCACTAATGCTGCTTCCCAAGGTGAAGATCCCACATGCTCACCCAAGATTATCTGTGCACCCTCTCCAGCTGCAATAGCTGAAATCTTCACAGCCCTCTGTGATTCTTTAATGCTCAGCAGCACATCTCCACTTGCTGGAGAGCCAGTGTGGTGTAGTGGTTAAGAGCTATGGACTCGTAATCTGGTGAACCGGGTTCGCGTCTCCGCTCCTCCACATGCAGCTGCTGGGTGACCTTGGGCTAGTCACACTTCTCTGAAGTCTCTCAGCCCCACTCACCTCACAGAGTGTTTGTTGTGGGGGAGGAAGGGAAAGGAGAATTTTAGCCGCTTTGAGACTTCTTCGGGTAGTGATAAAGCGGGATATCAAATCCAAACTCTTCTTGCTGGTGGCTCTTGAATGCTAGTGCCCATCAGCTTCAACATGTGGAAGCTGAATGGATGTGCTTGTTTGGGGAGATCCCTTTTTGTAAACATTGGTTGGCTGGCGAACTGCATCGCAAAATTCAGAGAAGTGCAAATTTCAAAGAACAGCTGTGCTTCGGTTATCGTACTGTTTCAGAAAATGTGATTTTAATAAATTCTGCTTTAAATGCACACTGAACTGAATTTTCCCGCCATCCCTAGCCATGACTAACTGGTTGGGTTGTGCATAGGGATGTCACTCAGTTTTCCTCCGCTTGGAATAGGAGAGCATTACAGTTCCAGAGGTTTCGCCTAGCTCAGATTGCAACCCAAACTGGAAAAGACCACCTCACTCCTTCTTACCTCGCTGTTGCTCCGGCAGTGGCAGAAGAGGCAGGCAGGGAAGTGTGGCACATTTGAAGCACATTTTCCCCTTCAGGGAATTCCCCCATCCAACACTTTTATGGCAGCTCAAGCTGATAGTCATCATGGCTTTTTCATTAAAAGGGGGGGGCTTCCTTTTTCAATAAAGCCCTATGAAAGTATTTATTCTCCTCAGCACTGCTGGAGGATTGACGGCTGCCCCTTGATCCTTCTCTTTCAGGAAGTGAATTGCAAACGGTCTGGGGATTGCTTGCTGGCGTTCGTGTACAGCTGTTATTTGGGAGACCTTTCAAAGCTCAAAGGCCACAGGGCCTGGTGGTTGGTTTCATTCTGATCTTGTGTGTGTTTTCTCTTCCTTTACTGTGACCTTAAAAAAAGGCAAGAAACCAGCTGTTTACCAGCCTTAAAATGGTGTGCATTTGTGTGTGAAAGGCAGAGCAGAGAGCTCAAGCCTTCCCAGGGTACCTCATTTGAAACGCGCAGGCTTAAAAAAGAATTGGGTCACTTCTGACTGCTACCATCTGGCCCACTTCTCTCAAAGATTACCCTGGAATGCATTTCACATGTGCGTTTGGAACAAGAGTATACCCTGCCAAAAGCCAAAATACTTTGCAGCTGAGTGTTGCCTGGAAGTCTAAATATTCCAAATGCAAGAACCAAGAGCGGCTTTCATGAAATAGCACAGCATTTCTGCATGAGCCTCACTGCATGAGCATTTCCTGTTGGTTTCCCTTTTTTTTTACAAGTCAGTGATAAATCCCCTTTTCTCACCTCCCTCCACTCCCCCCCCCCAGTAAAATATACTCCCTTAAAATGCAGAGGAATAACTGATGCAAGTTTTAGTGAAATGGCTGTGGAAATGATGGGCTGCTTCCAGACAGCCTGCTTATTGAGCATTCATCCTGATTCATTTGCTGGGAGGTTAGATGGTGTTGGCTATATGTAAGGAGTATTTCTTCTTATTTGCTTGTGGGGAGGTTACAGCAAGTGTTTCCCCAGGTTTTCCAGTAGGTTCCCACTTCACTTTCCTTATTTGGCAGGGAAGTCTGACCTTTTGGGAAAACAAGTTTGTTGCATGAGACCACCTGATCATCTACCGGTATAATTCTGCAACCTGAATTTGCTGGTATGTGAATCCCACCCGAAAACAGTGGCACTCTGAAAGCACCCCAGAAAATGGTTGCTTGCACAGAAAAGGACATGAGGACAAAATGGAGTCCTCTTCAGGCACAGGGACGCGTGGGGGGGGGCGCTGTGGTGTCTAAATCACTGAGCTCCTTGGGCTTGGAAGTTCAAATCCGCAAGACGGGGTGAGCTCCCATTGCTCTGTCCCAGCTCCTGTCATCCTAGCAGTGCAAAAGCACACCAGCACAAGTAGATAAATAGGTACAACAGCGATGGGAAGGTAAACAGCATTTCCGTGTGCTCTGGCTTCCATCACAGTGTCCAGTTGCACCAGAAGCAGTTTAGTCATGCTGGCCACATGATCCGGAAAGCTGTCTGTGGACAAATGCTGGCTCCCTCGACCTGAAAGTGGAGATGAGCACCATACCTCATAGTCAAATTCGACTGGGTCCTTTACCTTTTTACTTCTTCAGACTTGAAACCGTTCTTAACCTGAGGTACCACTTTAGCTAATGAGGCCTGCCGCTGCCGCCACGCGATTTCTGTTCTCATCCTGAAGCAAAGTTCTTAACCTGAGGTAATATTTCTGGGTTAGCGGAGTCTGTAACCTGAAGTGTCTGTAACCTGAAGCATCTGTAACCCGAGGTACCACTGTGTTGCTGTTTCCAGATTTCTGAGTGCTGGACAGGTCTTTGAGCTCCTAACATAAGGATATGAATAATCTGCTTACACTGGCATGGAGCAGTGCTCGGATTGCTGGATTTGGAATGGTGGGTTCCAGGTTCAAATTTCAGCTACGATAAAGCTTCCTGGTTGCCCTTGGTTGCCCCAATCACTGTTGCTGATCCCAACATACTTCAAAGAGTTTTTGCACCCCTCAAATTCTTTTTTATGACATGACTTTCTGTCTGCTTACATTTCTTTCGCTTGTATTCTTTTTTGTTCTCATTTGGACAAGGGTTCCATGTTCTAGAGCAAGCATGTCCAAAGTCCGTTTTGGGGGTTAAACCCGGCCTCTGTGGCAGTTTATTCCCTGGGGTAAAATCCTTTAAAAAAAAAAACCTCAACAATTTCAACCCTAAAAAAAGCTCAACAACTTTGGCGTAAAATCATAAAAAGAAAGCTCAGCAAAAGGTCGGCCCTCACTGCCCTTCACTTCATCAAATCTGGCCCTCTTTGAAAAAAGTTTGGACACCACTGTTCTAGAGGAAGCCTTCCTGCCTCTTATAGCTTCTTTGACTCTCTTGGGAAGGGAAATTCATTGTGTATAATGCATTTTTTAATGCCCAGATTTAAACCTTTTGTCTAAATACTTTCAGAAGAGGCCCTTTGTCTACGTCATTACAATGATTTTCTCATTTCCACTGTGTCACATAAAACAGTGCCATCACTGTGCCATGACCTAGAAGCCCTGATTGCATATTAGGCGGGCCATTTTGCAATTGGAGCCTCACTGCAAATGTAAGGTAGGTAATAGCTTCAAGCATAGGTGTTATTTTTATAATAATAATAATAATAATAATAATAATAATAATAATAATACGCGTCAGTGTGCTAAACCTTAATTCCAAAAGCAACTAAGCACTAGATGGAGCTCTGCTATAAGCTAAGAGTTAGAGCCCTCTTTTCAGGGAAGTGAATTTGCAAAGCAGTGACTGAATTCAGAGCCTTGGAATTGCGCTTGCAAAAGAGTCCTTGAATATGAGGCTCAGAATTGATGATGATGATGATTCTGTGTTTATATGCACAGCATAATAAAAACACAGTAGCTACATCATCCAAAAACTACGCAGCTAAAACAGCATTGCACAGTAAGCACGACACTGCCTAAAACTGCTAGATTCGAGGCAGATTTATTTCCCTAAGCCTGGAGCGATTGTTGCTTGAGCCGAAGATCGTATTTGCTTTTGTAAATTTGTCCTACTCAATCTGTCTGTCATTTGAGTCTGTCATTCTTTTTCTGTGTTCAAAGTGCCATGCGATTCTTACCTGTTTTAAAGTATCATTTTTCAAGGCTGCAAAAGACTTTACAGATCAACAGGGGCACAGATCTGTATGTGTGTTGAAATGAACGGGTGAAGTGGCTGGCCGGCTTGATACTATTAAGCCTTTTTCTGTTCAGTTGTGGCTCCCCATTTGTGGATCACTCTCCCCAATGAGATCTGCCAGCTGCCATTGCTGACATCTTCTCAATGCCAGACAAAAACTAATATTCCCACTTTCCAGGCTTTTGATGGACTATGATGTTTGCTGTTATAGTCCGGGCAAACAACGGAAAAAAAACGCTGGAACCTGGGCAAAATTGCAACAAAAGCGCTGTAAATGGCATTTTGATGAGAATTGGGTGCAGAATAACATATAAAAAATTAGACAAAATTAGTGCCAGACCATTGGTTGTGAAAATGTGTTGTTGATTGAACATTGTTCTGATATAGAAGATGATATGGATGACTGATGTCTGATTTCGTTATTTGTACCGGTAATACATAATAAAAGTTCTGGTTCAAGCGCCTTATTGTGATCTTGTTTCCATGTACCATTGCTTTCACTTTGTTGTTTTTAGCAAACATTTAAATACAGAGATTATGTAGCCTAATAACTAGATCAATGACAACTTTGTATTATTTTCCCTGACGTTTGGTAACAATTAAAAAACATAGGATATACACAATCAAGTTTAGAAAACTAATCGAAATACAATAAAATAGATACAGCAGGTCGGCCATTTTGAAATCACGATTTCTCAGTGTTCCTGTCAGCTAATTTTGTCTAATTTTTTATATGTTATTCTGCACCCAATTCTCATCAAAATGCCATTTATAGCGCTTTTGTTGCAATTTTGCCCAGGTCAGTGTGTATATTAACCGGACTATTAATTGCTTCTTGGTGAAGCTTTCTGCCGCTCCTTGTGATTTTCTTTTTAAATGAATTGCTTCTGGTGTTTTTTTTGGTGTGTGTGTAAACGTGTTTACATTATAATATTTTTTTTACTTATGTCTCTCCTTTTACATCTATGAACGTAAGAGCCTGCTGGATCAGGCCAATGACCCATGGAGTCCCGCATCCTGTTCTCACAGTGGCCAACCAGAAGTCTGTAGGAAACCAGTAAGCTGGATCTGAGAAAGAGAGCCCTCCCCCTTTTTCTGGTTTCCAGCAACGGGTATTCAGAAGCATTGCTGCCTCTGACTGAGAGGAGATATGATAGCCATCTTCAAATATCCTTTTTTTTTTTGAAACTTTATTGAAACTCAATCGCCTGTTACAATCCAACACAAAAATTGCAATTACAATATTATTACAATATTATAATTGAGTACAAATTAAAGAAGTACCAATACAAATACAAATACAAACTAAAGAAAAAAAATAAACACAAAAGCAAACCCTATCAGTAACTCCTCTTCACCAACAATGTGGGCATCAGAATTAACCAAAAAAGACAAAAAGAAAAACATGTAGATTTACAACTCGACTTCCTGTCCATTCCACCTTTATACTCCTTTGTGAAAATAAATGTAAATCTTTTGTTGTACATTTCTTACTCTAATTCTGTTACATTCTAATATCTGTCTGTATCCTTAATTATAATACCAAACTAAATCCGTCACCAAGATCACTCGAATGCTATCTTCAAATATCCTTAAGGGCTGTCACATGGAGGAGGGAGCATGCTTGTTTTCCCCTGCTCTGGAGGGTGGGACTCAAGGCAACGGCTTCAAGTTACAAGAAAGGAGATTGTGACTAAACATTCGGAAAAACTTTCTGACAGTAAGAGGTGTTCGGCAGTGGAACAGACTCCCATGAGAAGTGGTGAACTCTCCTTCCTTGGAGGCTTTTAAGCAGAGGTCGGATGGCCATCTGTCATGGATGCTTTAACTGAGATTCCTGCATTGCAGGGGGTTGGACTAGATGACCCTTGGGGTCCCTTCCAATTCTAATATTCTATGATTCTATGACTGTGGAGGCAGAGCACAGACATCATGGCTATTAGGCATGGACAGTCTTTTTTTCCAATCACAGAATCACAGAATCATAGAGTTGGAAGAGACCACAAGGGCCATCCAGTCCAACCCCCTGCCAAGCAGGAAACACCATCAAAGCATTCCTGAAAGGTGGCTGTCAAGCCTCTGCTTAAAGACCTCCAAAGAAGGAGACTCCACCACACTCCTTGGCAGCAAATTCCATTGTCGAACAGCTCTTACTGTCAAGAAATTCTTCCTAATGTTTAGGTGGAATCTTCTTTCTTGTAGTTTGAATCCATTGCTCCGTGTCCGCTTCTCTGGAGCAGCAGAAAACAACCTTTCTCCCTCCTCTATATGACATCCTTTTATATATTTGAACATGGCTATCATATCACCCCTTAACCGTCTCTTCTTGTTTTCCTTGGTGGCCGTCCTGCAGGAGCGAGTTCTTTTGCACATTTTTGGAGATCTTTTCTGTAACAAGTAACTAACAAGTTCAAAAAGAAGAATGAATAATGATAATTAAATAATTGTAGTTTCAACATCCATAAAATTGAAGCATTTGGCTTCATACACTTATCATTCTACAGTACTTTCAAGGAGGTTCCACTTTCTTGGTTTTTGTTTAGTTTTGAAGCGTTCTGGCTTTATTTTACTGCCAATAGGAGTAAATATTTCATTACAGCTATTCAAAGTTGCCCATCAGCTTGGTAATTCCGAAGCTGCTATCATTTATTCATACCACTATCAAGCTGGTGCAAGAATAATACATTATTGTGATAGGTTAATATAATAGCTACAAAAAGAGGCATTAGAATTAATGCTTAATGGGGAATTGAGATAGGAATGAAGGAAACCCTGTCAGATGAAAGTGTTTTTGTTTGGCCAGTTCCTCCTTACCAGATTGTGGAAGGAGTCTCTCATTTGAACATGATTATGTTACGCTGAATATACTCCAAGCCCCTGGACAGCCCCAGAGCTCACTCCTGTTGCCAACATGCAAAATGATTAAAAGCTTTTAATGCAAGGCCTGGGAATCGCTCATCTGCAAAAGCACATTGCCAAATGAAGACCATAATTCAACCAAAATAGTTGGAATTCAAATGTATAAAAAGAGAAGAGAAATGTATCATTAGCTCGGAAGAATGTGCTCTAAATGCAGAACACATTACTGTGCCAGGACAGTATTTCATTGTTTGGTGAGTTGTTGCATGTGCATATTCCGCTCTTGAGTGGGTAAAGGGCTCAGTGCCTCAAATAATAATAGTACGGAGAATGATCCCTGACTCCCAGGAGCCTCCAATGACACAGCTGGATCCAGAAGCACCCTCAGACTGCAAACTTGCTCCTTCGGGGGAAGAGCAACCCCATCCAGGGTAGGCAGTTGATCAATATTTCAGACATAGAAATCACTCACCCATAATGCATAAAAAAACATTTAAAACCAGCAATTGAAAGCAGTTTGCCCTGACAGAGATCAAGTGGTCAGCACCATCTGCACCTTAATTTTCAAAGACCTGTCTGAATAAGGTTTTAGCCTGCCAGTGGAAGGGTAACAAAGAGGGAGCCAGTCATAGAATCATAGAATCATAGAGTTGGAAGAGACCACAAGGGCCATCCAGTCCAACCCCCTGCCAAGCAGGAACACCATCAAAGCATTCTTGACAGATGGCTGTCAAGCCTCTGCTTAAAGACCTCCAAAGAAGGAGACTCCACCACACTCCTTGGCAGCAAATTCCACTGTCGAACAGCTCTTACTGTCAGGAAGTTCTTTCTAATGTTTAGGTGGAATCTTCTTTCTTGTAGTTTGAACCCATTGCTCCGTGTCCGCTTCTCTGGAGCAGCAGAAAACAACCTTTCTCCCTCCTCTATATGACATCCTTCTATATATTTGAACATGGCTATCATATCACCCCTTAACCTTCTCTTCTCCAGGCTAAACATACCCAGCTCCCTAAGCCGTTCCTCATAAGGCATTGTTTCCAAGCCTAGTCCAGTCTAACTTCTCTTGGGAGGGAATTCCATAATATGGGAGCCATAGAAAAGACTCTGTCTTTTGTGTCACCACAAAATGTGGTGTGGATGGAACAGAGAGAAAGTGCTCACCCAAGGATATTGGCACCTGGGCAGGTTTAACAAAGTCCGTTTTTGAGTTTACAGACACCTGCTGCCACTGAACAAGCAGTGAGATATTCCATCTATTAGACAAGAAGTAGATTATTTTATCCAGATCATCCTCATCTGCCAGACTAGCCACCAGGAATATCTTTCAAGGCAAGCTGTTATATCACAACTGAGAATGACAATGACATTCATGTTCAACCCCTCCAGATCCACAAATAAATAAATGTGAATCTAGAAGAATTTTATCTGAATAGTAATGCCACAAAGGCCTTTAGGAAGCAGGGAGATGTCAGATCATACAAGTTGCTCATGAGATGCTGTAAAGAAATGGGAGGGGGGAATGGTGAGAATAATGGATTCTGGATTGATTTTGCATCTTGGCAAACTTAGAATTCAAAGAGCCTGCTTTCAATATATTTATGCACCTGATCCAAGCTCTATTTTTTAGAATTAGAAAATCAATACCAAATGCCTGGTTTTTGATTTCACCATGAGGCATCCGGCTATTCTGCTTTTTATTGTATCCTGGCGCCAATATCCAGTCCATCCATATCCATTTGAAATAGTAAAGCAAACATGCCATGAAGATGCACATTGCAACAGGGCATGAGTTCCACTTTCAGATATTTTCCAGTATTTAAAGATCCTCTGACTTGGGAAACTTCCCAGTTTTATCCCCATAAGTTAGCTGAAAAGCATTTTCCCAGCATATGTCTTAAGACCTGGGATGACCAAGTTAAGAAACTGCAGAGTCAGATCACTAGTCCATCTTTTGTCTTTTCTGATTGGCTAGTGGTTCTCCAGGATTTCATCTAGGTTTTCCTCTCAGACCTACCTGGAGAGGCCAGAGATCAAACCTGGGCCTTTGTGTATGCAAAGCAGATGCTCTACCACTGAGCTACAGCCCTTCTGACTGGAAAAGAAAATGTGTATTTTGTTGCAGACAGTGTCATCACCCATTTCATCTTCATCTTCAAGCTGTTAGAGTTTCACTTGTGGGTGGGCTTCAAAGATAATCACACTTGATGTCACAAACAAACAAACATTGTATATAGCTTTTGCCTTTGGCACACCATCCCATCTCTCTAACCCTAACTGAGCTGTAGGCTGCAACAAGACCCTAGCTTGCATCCAACACTGCCATTGTGAGAGTGTAACAAACCTCTGCTCACATAATAGGACTTTCCCTTCTCACCCCACATGCAGAATCTGCTACTGAGAGTTGGGGGATGCTGGGAGCGATGGGAGCTGCCATCCAAACATCCGGAGGGCGCCAGGTTGGCAAAGGCTGAATTATAGGTTTAAATGGAAAACTATATTCCTCAGGGGGAAGCGGGTGGCGCTGTGGTCTAAACCACAGAGCCCAGGGCTTGCCGATCAGAAGGTCGGTGGTTCGAATCCCCACCACAGGGTGAGCTCCCGTTGCTCGGTCCCTGCTCCTGCCAACCTAGCATTCGAAAGCATGTCAAAGTGCAAGTAGATAAATAGGTACCACTCCGGCGGGAAGGTAAATGGCGTTTCCGTGCACTGCTCTGGTTTGCCAGAAGCGGCTTAGTCATGCTGGCCACATGACCCGGAAGCTGTCTGCAGACAAACGCCGGCTCCTTCAGCCTATAGAGCGAGATGAGCGCCGCAACACCAGAGTTGTCCGCGACTGGACCTAATGGTCAGGGGTCCCTTTATGTTTACCTTTATATTCCTCAGGATTCCTAGTGGCAATGGATGTGTCACGCCATACATTGAAAGCACTATGATACCACTTTAAACAGTTGTGATGTCTTCCCCCGAAGAATTATGGGAGCTGTGGTTTGTTAAGGGTTGTTAGCTGATCTCTTTTCCCCTCACAGCAATACGATCTCCAGAGTTCCTTATGAGGAGGGATTGATTGATAAGACACTCTGAGGACTGTAGCTCTATGAGGGGGCCTGGTAACAACTCTCAGCACCCTTAACAAACTAAAGCTCTCATAATTCTTCGGGGAAAGCCATGACTGTTTAAAGTGGCATCCCAGTGCTTTGAACATTTGGTGGCCTAAGTTTGCACAGTGGCTTCCATAGCTACTGGGGAGCAAGGGAAATTGTGGGTGACGTTTCTGCCGCTGCCAGCCTTTCGTCGGTAGTTCCTAACCTTTCCTCCTCCCTAACAAAATAAGTTTGAAAAGAGAGTAAGCTGGGTGGGGGCAGAGACACGGCTCACCATTTAATGCTCTCAGCTGCTGCAATTTTTAAATTGGACTATAACCGTCTAATGTAATTTGCTGCTGCTTCACGAGCAGCTGTTTGTATTCACAACTCTGCATAATAATCTGCCTTGGTTTTATGGTAGCCTTCAGTATCTGGCAGCTCTCCTTGCTTGGTCTGCCTGCGCTCCTCATCACACCAGACCACATTAAATATCGAGCTTTTCAAGAAATCCGCTAGCTCAGGCTTTTGTTTCAGAATCCAGGCTTCAGAGGCTGCAATCCACCCCATACATCAAAAGCATTGATTATACTGCTTTAACCATCAAGGCTTCCCCCAGAGAATTCTGGGAGTTGTTAGTAGACCTCTATTCCCCTCACAGAGCTACAACTTCCCAGAGTTTCCTGGGAAGAGGGATAGATTGATAAGCCATTCTACACTTCCCAGAATGCTTTGGAGGACACCATGACTGGTAAATTGGTGTAATGCGGAATTCAATACAGTGGTACCTTGGTTGGCAAACGCCTTACTTTTCGAACAAATCAGCTCCTGAACATCGCAAACTTGGAAGTGAGTGTTCCAGTTTGCAAATATTTTTTGGGAAGCCGAACTTCCAACGTGGCTTCTGTTTGAGTGCAGGAAGCTCCTGCAGCCAATCGGAAGCCGTGCCTTGGTTTTCGAACCGTTCCGGGAGTCGAACAGACTCCTGGAACAGATTAACTTCGAGAACCAAGGTACCACTGCATCTGCTTTGGATGTGGTTCTGGCATCCTTCAGATGTGTTTTACTGTATTGATTTTGTTCATTGTTTTGATATGTCTCGCTGCATTATGTATAGTGTAAATCACTGGGAGACTGTTCATTAAAAAGCAATATACACATAGAAAAATATAATAATAGAATCGTAGAGTTGGAAGGGAACCTGAGGGTGGTCTAGCCCAACTCCCTGAAACGCAGGAATCTCAGATAGGTCACCTGTGACATATGGCCATCCAACCTCTGCTTTAAAACCTCCAAGGAAGGAGAGTCCACCTTGCAATGAAACATATGATCTTTCACTGAAATGCTTGCAAAGACCTGCATAGCAGGACACTGAATCCCACCCACTTTCTCTTTTCTCTAAAGCAAGCATTGCCAATGGGTGCCCTCCAGGTGTTGTGGACTACAATTTCCATCAGCCCCGGCCAGTTGATCTAAAGGTCAGGGATGATGGGAATTGTAGTCCATAACATAGATGCACTACTCCTGCTGTGGGGAACCTTTGGTGTTCCAGATATGGCTGAACTACAGCTCTCCCCATCCCCGCCCATTGCTGGCTGATGAGAACTGAAGTTCAGCAACATCTGAGGGCCAAAGGTTCCCCACAGCTGTGCTACTTTATGAACTGCCCTAGGAATATAAATCTATGTTGATGATATGGGATATTAATGTTGAAAATACAAATAAATATATAAGTAGCAAAGCTTCTATGACTCGGATGTTAGCAATTCAATCAGTTCCTATTCAATAGTTCTGCAGGTTTTCTGCCTGTTTTCTCGATAAGCACCTTAAAACAAACAAACCCTTAAAGGAATATGAAAGTACAATAAATAAGCATGCCTATTTAATTAACTTATATTAATTACCATGAAATTTCTTTTAGTTTTATTTATAAACAGTTACCGGAACTGCTGAGGAATGGATTTTAATTTCCATAGCTCAGCCTGATATATCTGAAACGCAGTGCACCCTTCTGAAAAAAATAGTACAAATCAGGTCCGTTGAGCAGTAAATTCTTAATTCACAACAAAACAACAACAACCAAAATGCACCCACTTTGACCTTATAGCCTAAAACTCTAAGGGTAGCATAGGAAATGTTGAGTGTTGTGGCTTGTTTGGAAACTAGTCAGAATATATATTATTTTGCTTCCATTGCTCTTATTTGAGTTGATAGCAAACGAGGAATTTCATTGTTCCTGTGAGGGGACAATGACAATAAAGATCTATTCTATTCTATTCTATTCTATTCTATTCTATTCTATTCTATTCTATTCTATTCTATTCTATTCTGTATAAAGGAAGCAGGTGAGTGGGTGGGTATAAAAGGACAATAATTTTAGTGAGTTTGAGGGCACTTTCAGACGGTCCGTATTTTGGGGTGGCAAATTCAGGTTGTGCAGTTACAGTTGATGCAATCAACCTGCTTCCCCCAGAAGACTGGACCTTTTGCGATAAGGAAAGTGAGGGGGAAATGCTCTGCAAAGTGGGGCACAACACTTCTGATGGTGCAACCTGCCTACAAACAAATAAGAACGGCTGCTCATTAAAAAGCCAACATTGTGTTGTTGCAAAACTGTGCCACCCTGGCACAAGAGGGCAACTGACATTACCAGGTTTGGAAGAAGTTGTTGTTGGGAAAAAGTTAAGGGAGAAGCCCCCCCCCCCCGAATAATAGAATCATAGAATTGTATATTTGGAAAGGATCCCAAGGGTAACCTAATCCAACCCCTTGCAATGCAGCAATCACAGCTTAATAATTTTGTTTGTTTGTTTGTTTTCTCCTGCTTGGAGGCTAGGACCCGAACCAATGGCTTCAGGTTACAAGAAAGGAGATTCAAACTAAACATCAGGAAGAACTTTCTGACGGCAAGAGCTGTCTGACAGTGGAATAGACTTCAGTGGAAGGTGGTGGACTTCCTTGGAGGATTTTAAGCAGAGGTTGGATGGTCATCTGTCATGGATGCTTTAACTGAGATTCCTGCATTGCAGAGAGTTGGACTGGATGACCCCCGGGGCCCCTTCCAACTCTACAATTCTGTGATTCTATGAATCTCTGGCAGATGGCCATCCAACCTCTGTTTAACAACTTCCAAGGAAGCAGAGTCCACCACCTTCTGAGTTAGTTCAGTAATCGGTCCAATGAAAACTGAACGTTGGCCATGAAGTGCTGACAGACTGATGGGGACAAGGATGGAAAACTGGGTGAGGCAGGAGGGAATGGAATTGAGTTGTGAAGTCCTGAACAGGGATCACTCCACGCTGCAACATTTACTTGTGGCCTTAATGACAGAAGGGGTCTTAGCCAGTAAGTGAAATCTTGCCATAGCACTGGAGTGACAATACAAATGGGCTTGGAAGGAGTGGCCAGACGGATTCATTTCACCAATGTCAGCCAACCCCCATGGTTTCATTTATGCAGAGCCTTGGCTTTTAAGTGATCTGAAGGCTTGTTCCATCCAAAGAAAGAAAGAATGGAACACGCAATGATACAAGAAAGGCCTCCCTTTTGAGAACTTAATTCACATTTTGTGAACGTTCCAGCTGTGGTGATAAATAGTGTTGAGAACCGTGTGCTTACCTTTGTGTGCAGTTCCATACAGTGATCGATGTACTGTAGCCGGTTATCATTTTTCCTTCGCTTAATAGCCTGCAAAAACAAACATGCACGGAACATAAATCAACATGACTCATGATGTACTTGTTGAGCCACTTATTTCCTTGAATGGTTTTTCGGTGCCAAAAACCTTTTGATCTCCTTTGGCAGAGAAGTTTCCGCAACACGGCAGAGCTTGAGCAAGCCAAGTAGGGTAAGAGATAAACAGACTCCTCGGCTAATCTGGATGTCAGGTTTCCTTTCTTGCATTTTTTCCAGGAGCATGTGTTGTGATATGGGCTGGGAATGTCTGGTCGAGCATATTTTCAGTGGTCAGGCATGTTCTGCATTTTCCTGCAGTCCAAAACCTTATTTGGATTAACAGCTTTTGCAGATGCAAGACTGCAGTCCAATTACTTATGCGATCAATCAATCAATCAATCAATCAGTCTTTATTCCAATTGAAACTTCCTCCCAAAAAGTTAATGTCCAGGTGGGCTTTAGATATAGGGAAAACCATCAATTTATCAGCATGGGAAGAATTATGGAAAAAGAATTGGAATTTTACAGCCTGCGAAGCGCTAAGGGAAATTTTAATCAAGATGTTTTATAGATGGTACTTAACACCTGCCAAAATAGCTAAAATGTGTAAAACAAAAGCAAACCTGTGTTGGAGGTGCGGTAAAGCAGAAGGGACACTTATACATATCTGGTGGACCTGTGAAAAAATCAAAAGCTTCTGGGATATAGTATGTATAAGATGAACTTAAAAAAATGTTTAAATATAACTTTGTGAAAAATACAGAAGCTTTCCTATTAGGAATAACAGACACAGGTATAGCAAAAGAGGATCGGAAAATATTCCTTTATTCCACACGCGCAGTGAGGACCTTAATTGTCAGAAATTGGAAAAAAGAGTTTGTGCCAACAAAGAAGGAATGGCAGGATAAATTATTAGATTAGACTGAATTGGCCAGATTAACAGAGACAATTAGGGGACAACCTAGACAAGAATTTCAAAAAGAATGACGGAAATGCAGAGAATGTTTTACCAAACAGTGCCCCAAAATACACACCTGGACTTGTTTTGATTAATTTTTAGAGGAGACTTTGCAGTTTTTAAAGTCATAATTAGGAAAAATTGTAATAATCACATATAAAAGAAACGGTATACAAGAAGTAAATAAGGAGGCCATTTACAGGATAAAGGAAGTATTTTATTTTTATGTTATGTTTTCTGATAATTAAATTGTCAATGGTGGTGGGTTTGTTTGTTTGTTTGTATGAGTTGTTGTGGACTATGTTGTAAATAAAGGAGAGAGAGAGAGAGAGAGAGAGAGAGAGAGAGAGAGAGAGAGAAACGTCCTCCCAAAAGAGCCCAGGGAGGGGCGAAATGCAATATTATTGATAAAGCAACATCATTGAAACACTACAAAGTTGAAACAATTCTACTACATTTCATAAAACACACAATTCTAGATGCTGAACAGACTGCTCAAAACAATCCACTCTTTAGCAGTGGAGCTCCTATTGCAATTTAGCTGTTGCTGGGCTACAGCAACATTTTTTGAACATTTTATCGTGTTTTAAAATTCTGTTGGGAGCCACCCAGAGCAGCTGGGGCAACCCTGTTGTTGTTGTTGTTGCTGCTGCTGCTGCTGCTGCTGTTACTATTATTATTACAACTCCCAGCATGCATGGCCCTTAGCCATGTTGGCTGGGGCTGATGGGAGATGGAGTACAACAACATCTGGAGGTCCATGGGCACCACCAGTCGTGCCCCCTCTGAGGGTATCAGTGGTTGAGGTGGAGCAAAAGGGATCAGATGGCCTTTGAGGTACTTTTGACTCAAATTGTTTAGGGCTTTGTAAATTAAAACAAGAACCTTGAAATTGACCCACTGACGAATCAGCAACCTGTGCAGCTGTCTCAGCAGTAGAGTTGCCAGAGATCTGCTCCCTTGAGCAATCTGGCCTCTGCATTGTGCACCAGCTTCAGCTTCCAGACCAGATACAGGGTCAGGCCTGTATAAAGTGTGTCCTAGTAATTCTTTTGCATTGTTCCACTGAATTTAGACTGGGGTTTTTTAAATGAGAACCCCCTTGAGCACTGATGTGTTTGTGGAAAATGCAGTCCATGTGAGAGAGGACTTTGTATACTTCTTTGTTTTTCTCTTTTTACTTTTGTTTAGATTAGTTTGGTGTTTTGTTTTTTTATTGTAACATATTATGAAAAGTCTCAATAAAATCTTATTTTTTTAAAAAATGCAGGACAGAAATGAATTGACTATGACACCTGTAAATTTCATTGTTTTGATGTATTTTTATATAAACCAAGCCGGGAACATGTTTGAACAGGAGTTGACACTGGTGATAAATAACAGATATTCTTGTGCTTATGGATTAAATGGCTTGTGTGTGTGTGTGATGAAATTGAACATCAACAGCAGGCACTAAAACTAGGATGTGACTGCTTTGAGTTAGCTCAAACTAGTTTGAACTAGGTAGAAGAGTGTGAACAGAAGGGTTTTTGGATCTCTCAGCTATGTCTGCTCCTTGAAGATTAAATGTAAGCCCCTGGTAACTCTCAGAACTGTCTTGTAATCAGGAACGGATTTGAACTTAAACTGAGGGCACCGCAAAGAATTTAGCAGAATGATTACTGCATGTAGGTCATGACCACCCTTGGATTATCTACACGCAGCAGGAGGGAGAAGAGGGGGCAACATCAATCAGGGTTTAAAGATTGGAGGCACCACTTTTATCAGGAGATCCTTCCCTCCAGCGCAGCACTTTACTTTAAGCAAGGAGTGAGTCCAATCTTAACAAGAAGTCATTGATTTTGTGGGGTTTTGAGCCAGTACAGCTATTTTCAGTATTATCTTCGTGCGAAGGTGACTGAACAGTGCACACGGCAACTTTTACTACGGCGAGCTGAGTTCTAAAGCTTCCTCCTTTTTTTCTATAAAAGAAGACGGGCAAACACACAGCATGTCTGACTGCACTCGTTTCTCCCATGTGAGAATCTGAGCACACACGTTTCCGAGCACAATTCAACGTGTTGGTGCTGACCTTTAAAGCCCTAAACGGCCTCGGTCCTGTATACCTGAAGGAGCGTCTCCACCCCCACCGTTCAGCCCAGACACTGAGATCCAGCGCCGAGGGCCTTCTGGCGGTTCCCTCACTGCAAGAAGCGGAGTTACAGGGAACCAGGCAGAGGGCCTTCTCGGTAGTGGCACCCACCCTGTGGAACGCCCTCCCACCAGATGTCAAAGAAAAAAACAACTACCAGACTTTTAGAAGACATCTGAAGGCAGCCCTGTTTAGGGAGCCTTTTAATGCTTAATAGATTACTGCATTTTAATGTTCTGTTGGAAGCCGCCCAGAGTGGCTGGGGAAACCCAGCCAGATGGGCAGGGTATAAATAATAAATTATTTTTATATTATTATTATTATTACACACAACTCTACTTCGCTTAGCACAGCCACATCGCTACACAAGCGGTCCATATTCTTCATATGACAAAACTGTATTCGTCCCAAGTTATTATTTTAATCAGAGAAATTGCTTGAGATAGAGGGGGGACAATCTTCAGGAATCTAAGTCCTTGCCTAGGACCAGAACTGGTCTGATCTCTGTAAGGGATAAACCAGGATTAAATTCATGGAGATATCATATGCCCCAACTGCCCATTTTCCAGTTAAATTTCTGAACTTGTCATGTCACAATCTTGTTTTGGGGAGACATGCCAGGTTGCACTTGGTTGGGTTTTTTTTTTTTTTTTGCTTTTGTGGACACTTCTCATTTCAAACCTCTTCTCAAGGTCTCCAGAACAGGGGTGGGAAACCTGTGGTGCTCCAGATACTCTTGGACTCCAATTCCCATCAGCCTCAGTAAGTGTGGCCAGTGGTGAGGGGTGCTGGGAGTTGTAGTCCCTGCAACATCTAGAGGGGCCGCCGGTTTCCCACACAAGCTCTAGAAATTAAGTGTTGGATGCAGGCATAGCTATGCTTAGAATAGACCCACTGAAATAAAGGCAACTTAAATCAGTTATGATGTAAATCACAGAATCATAGATTCATAGAATTGGAAGGGACCCTGAGGATCATCTAGTCCAACCCCCTGCAATGCAGGAATCTTTCACCCAACGTGGGGCTCAAACATCCAGGGACAAGCCAGCTCCAAGCCAATTTTTGTAAGGTCGTGAATATAAGCCACACTTTTAACTTTTCATGGTCAAAATTTAGAAGGAAAAAATGTGGCTTATATTTGGGCCAATACAGTATGTCTCAAAGCAGCTTACAGTAAAATATACAATATAGAAAAATGAAAAGCTGAATTAAATCTCAACCATTTGAAACTTCAGAAAAAGAAAGGAAAAAGAAACTGAGAAGTATTCAGAGTGTAAAGGCCTGCTGAAATAAGACAGTCTTGCTCAGGCGTCGGAAACTCAGTAGGAGCAATGCCTGGCTAACTTATTATGGGAGGGACAGTGGCGTTGCATGGGGGGCATAGGGGCAGTTGGCCTGTGCGCAAAATTGTTAGGGGTGTAAAAATTCCATAACATGTTGCTTCCTCAATACAGCTGCATGCTTCTGTTGTTGGCCTCTGTTGAAACGGCTTCTCTATGTGAACCAGGAAGTGACCTCTCCAGACAATGGAATGATTCTTCTTTTCTTATCTCTGTGGCTGTAATCTCCTGGGTGGCGTGGATGCCGTTAGGCAGTTAATTGTGCATGTGTACTCCATCCATTTTCCTCCCCCCCCCCTCGTGCTGTCCCGGGCACTGACAACTCATGCTACACCACTGGGGAGGGAGTTCCATGGAGCTGGGCCCATAACACTATAAACAAGGCTTCTTGTTGACATGAGTTGTGCTTCTAGCCCACAGAGAACAACTAATTGTGTTCCCTCTGATTGTTGAATTGGGGTACACAGGGTAAGGCAGTCCTTAATGTATCCTGGGCCTAAGTTATTTAGGGCTTTGTACACAAGACCTATGAACTTGGCGCAGTAGCAGACAGGAAGACATGGTACTGCTTTGCCCCAGGAGCAGCTAGGTAACTCCAGCACCTTTCTGAATTAATGATGGGTGAATGCACAAGCAATTTTTCTGAGCTAATGAATATGAGTTTCTTAAGAAACAAATTTCCCATGGCACAACTTCCAGTTACCTTTTGTTCTGATCAACAAATTCCCTGGTGCTTGCAAAATGATTGCATACTGATCTATCCTTTTTTCTTTTTGGCATGGAAAATTCTAATTTAGTTGTCATCATAACTTTCTGTTGTCACAAAAAAATTACACAAAGGAATATATTTATTGTTTCCCTCTTAACAGCAGAAGAAATTATGTCTTCAGCAAAACAGCGCTGAAGCTTTCTTTCATCTTCATGCTCATTAGAGTTCAAAGGAGGGGAAAAAGATAATTTTCAATGAAGATGGGGCAACTGGGATGAAATTGGCAGGGCTGTGCAGGGGTAAAACATTAAACCTGTGGGGACTTAGATGCCGTCACTGTCAAAAGGGGTCACAGTTTTGGGACAGCAAATCCCCAGCTGCCTTTCTAGAGAACAATTGCGGAGCAAAAGGTTTGAACCAGGCCAGAACCTGTAATAAGTTCATCTTAAGAATGAAAGAAGAGCCTGGTGGATCAGGCCAGTGTCCCATCTAGTCCCAGACCCTCCAAGTGTTCCTGTTTTCCAGGGACGTCCCTGATTCAGAGAAGCTGTCGCGGTTTCTGATTTGATCCTGGAATGTCCCGCTTTTCCTAGGACAGTGATGGCTAACCTTGACACCCCAGATGTTTTGGAACTACAACTCCCATCATCCCTAGCTAACAGGATCAGTGGTCAGGGATGATGGGAGCTGTAGTCCCAAAACATCTGGAGTGTCAAGGTTAGCCATCACTGTCCTACGTAGGATGTCCCTATTTTCATTGGAGAAATGTTGGAGGGTATGGAGTCCAGCATCCTGTTATCACAGTGGCCAACCAGATGCCTGTGGGATGCTCATAAGCAGGATCTGAGCACAGTAGCACTCTCCCTGCCTGCCATTTCCAGCAACTGGTATTATTCGGAAGCAAGAACATCATTTCCCACTGTAACGATCACCTTAGAGAGTAGCTGGGTTAAGAAAGGGTTAACCAGTTTGACAGTTTAGAACCCGAGGGGAGGGGCGGAGGCAATGTATAAAAACCCACCCTGGGGGGAGTTGGGGGGGGAGTGTGAGGAGATTGGGTAGAGAGAGCGAGAGAGCTGAGAGGTGGTGGTGGTTTAGAGACTTGACAGTTGGGATTTGACAGGATAGTGGTTTGAGAGAAACATTAGTTGTTATTTAGAGGTAATAGGCCGGTATAGGACATCTGATTTAAGCATATGAATGACCCGTTTTATTCTGTAACCACACGCATCTGTACAATCAATAAAGCAACTTGTTTTTAGTTCCAAACCATATCCGTGTCTATATTACAAGCAGGTACCAGCGAGAGTGCTGGTTGGTGGCAGCGGGTTACCAATTGTCGTTGGTGCAGTCATCAATAGACCGTGAGACGTCCGGGGGTGCTGCACAGGTCAGGGTGACCGCGACACCCACGTTTTACTAATAATGTTTAATACAATTAAGGCTTCAATCCTAAAGCCAGTCGGGTGTGGCATGAGTGCCACTCTGCAAGTTGGAGGGCCTTTATACCCCAGATAGCTCCTCAATATACCCCTGAAAACTATGGGCACAGATGTTTCTCAATTTGATCCTTTTGTGTGGTTTTGTATGTTTTGTGGCATTTTATGCATTGTGACTTGCCGTTATTTTTATTGATTATAGTTTAGTAATTCTTTATTGTAATTGTTAAGTGTTTAATTGTTATTTGCTGATGTTTAATTTTACTGTTTGCTGGTTTGTTCTAATGGATTATTGAAAATTGCTTTATTTTATGTAAATGGTTTATTTTAAAGTTAGGTTTCTATTATGACTTTTTGTATTGGATCAGATTGTTATTAGGTGTGTGATCTTTGCTGTCTACTTTGTTGTTTCTTCAGCTTGCAAACAGCCTTGCGTATAGTAATATAGAAAGGCAGTATGCAAATTAAAAGTGAAACGTAATGAAATGTGTTCACAGGCTTCTAGTCCTTGTTCCTCTGACATTACCCCAGAAGAAGCCCTCAGCTGTGCCAACCCTGGAGCTGCTGCAGTTAATTCCCTCCCATTCACTGCAACTTTCCCCCAACCTCAGCATGCCAGCAGAACTTAAGAAGGTGCTGAAGCTTTGTAGAAGATCTCACACTTTTGCAAGGTCCACGGTTCAATCCTTGACATTTCGAGGCAGGGCTAGTGAAAGACCAGAGAGCTGCTGCCAGTCAGTGTCACCAGTACTGAGTTAGATGGACGAATGGTCTGACTTGGTCTAAGGCTGCTTCCTATGTTCCTCCACCACAGAAGCTCACCACCATCCTCACAGGATTGATCTGCCTATTACTTTAAGCACAGTAAGTGATAGAATCATAGAATTGTTGAGTTGGAAGGGACCAAGAGGGTCATCTAGTCCAGCCCTCTGCAATGCAGGAATCTTTTGCTCAACATGGGACTTGACCCCACAATCCTGAGATTAAGAGTTTCGTGCTCTACCTACTGAGCTAACCTGGGACACCTGCGTCTAGTTTCTGATGGCTCTGCGATGACTTCCTGCCCTGTTAGAACTACGAAGAAGAAGAAGAAGAAGAAGAAGAAGAGGAGGAAGAAGAGGAGGAGGAGGAGGAGGAGGAGGAGGAGAATAGAAGAATAGAAGAAGAATATATTTTTATTGTCATTGTCCCCTTCGGGGACAACGAAATTACTTGGCTGCTCCATCCACCCAGATAGGGCACTCCACGCAAAGACAAAACAACTACAAAAACACTGATTAAAACCATACACACTGATTAAAACCATACAATGATAAAACATAACAGGTAAGATTAGATGACTTCAAAGTTTGGATTTGATATCCCGCTTTATCACTACCCTAAGGAGTCTCAAAGTGGCTAACATTCTCCTTTCCCTTCCTCCCCCACAACAAACACTCTGTGAGGTGAGTGGGGCTGAGAGACTTCAGAGAAGTGTGACTAGCCCAAGGTCACCCAGCAGCTGCATGTGGAGGAGCGGAGACGCGAACCCGGTTCACCAGATTACGAGTCTACCGCTCTTAACCACTACACCACACTGGCTATCAGAGTTGGCAGTTCACCGAGTCCAACCCCTGGTTGACGCAGGAAATCTGCTTCTGCATCCCTGAGAGGTGGTCATCCATTCCAGCCTCTGCTTAATATTATACACTATTCCAAGCTGATATGCTATCCATCAGAGGAAAGGCTGCATGGGGAAAGAACTCTTCATCTTGCAGGGGAAAGGCTGCATTTATTCGGATGACTTCAAAGGCTAATGATCCTGTGAGTGGAACAAAATCAATATACGGTACATGTCTATCTGCTGCAAACAAAGGGTGGGAGTTGAAGCAAGTCTCCCAAGGCCTTAATTATTTATAATGTTCGTGGGACTGATTCAAAGGAGATAATTGAGCAAGGCAAGGCCTAATGGATATTGCAGGAGGGAATCTGTGGCCTGCAAAACTTTGGCTGGAGCTTCTATAAATACTGGTGTAATTAAACTGGCACAGGTGAAGTTACTGGCCATACAGAACAATATGTTCCTGACTTCTCTCCAAAGGAAAGACTTCCCCAAACTGATGTGCTGCAGAGATTGCAACTCCCATCATCCCTGACCATCGACTTTGCTGCCTGGGGCTGGTGGGAGTTAACATAAGAACAGGAGAAGAGCCCTGCAGGATCAGGCCCAACTCAGCCAGCATCTTGCCCAACCAGATGCTTACGGGAAACCTGCAAGCAGCACTCTCCCATACCCTCCAAGGCTTAATTTTCCAGGACAAAATAAAAAATAAAAAAAATCCTTCCAGTAGCACCTTAGAGACCAACTAAGTTTGTTCTTGGTATGAGCTTTCGTGTGCATGCACACTTCTTCAGATTCCAGGGTCAGTCTCAGAATTACAGAAACAAAGTAGAGTATTGTAGTGGTGCTGGTAAGCAAAGGCAACAACAAGAACCACTACACACCGGCTGATATTCAAATAACAAAAACATAGATACTGTAATGAATGAATAATATACAAATAAAGCCAAATACACTCATATACATATCACATATATAACCAAAGTCAACACGATAGAACCATTCAGCTTAAGATATAATGGACAAACTCAGTGCCAACACAAAGTCCCAAGGAAAAGTTCCTACACGATAAGTAATAGATGGATCGCTGTAAAAGAACATCAAAATTGTCGACTGTAGGATGCAATGATAGATGAAATCATCATAAGTCCATTCAAAAGGAGGCAACTGGGAAGAACGAAGACCTGTCTTCCGGATTTTTTTACAGGTTTCGCATTAGGCGCTTCATCAGTTCTGTGTAAATAATGTGCCAATTACAATACAATAAACAATCTACACAAAATATACAAATTATATAATGCAACGTATTCTACACAATATAAAACATACCTTCATGGTGTATTGGATCAACCAAACATACAAATAATGCAGGGACAGCTTAGTGAGGCAAACAAAATGGAGGCTTAAATAGAACAAACAGACCATGATACCAATTAACATCTAATGACTCTTAAAGGTACAGCACTTCAAACATAGCATTGTAAGTCAAATTCAGTATTGAGGCCTTTAGGGTGTAAGGTGTTCAGTTCAAAAATTAATTTGTATTCCTTCTGTAACAAAATTCTACGCATATCCACAGATCTAAAAGAAGATCTCGTGGGGGTCCATACAACGAAAAAGCTCAAATCATTCTCAGAATGTGATGCTGACATAAAATGTTGGACCAAAGGGGCGTCGACACATCTATTACGTATTTTTGATCTGTGTTCCGATATTCTTGTCCTCACTGCCCGTGTGGTGCTTCCAATATATAATAAACCACATTTACATCTTATACAGTATACACAGTTCTTAGTGGAGCAGTTGGAAAATTGTTGCAGGACAATCTGTTTACCATTGGTCGTATTGATAAAAGATTTAACAGGTAGGGTATAAAAGATTTAAGATTGATAAAAGATTTAACAGGTATTTATCAATACGACCAATGGTAAACAGATTGTCCTGCAACAATTTTCCAACTGCTCCACTAAGAACTGTGTATACTGTATAAGATGTAAATGTGGTTTATTATATATTGGAAGCACCACACGGGCAGTGAGGACAAGAATATCGGAACACAGATCAAAAATACGTAATAGATGTGTCGACGCCCCTTTGGTCCAACATTTTATGTCAGCATCACATTCTGAGAATGATTTGAGCTTTTTCGTTGTATGGACCCCCACGAGATCTTCTTTTAGATCTGTGGATATGCGTAGAATTTTGTTACAGAAGGAATACAAATTAATTTTTGAACTGAACACCTTACACCCTAAAGGCCTCAATACTGAATTTGACTTACAATGCTATGTTTGAAGTGCTGTACCTTTAAGAGTCATTAGATGTTAATTGGTATCATGGTCTGTTTGTTCTATTTAAGCCTCCATTTTGTTTGCCTCACTAAGCTGTCCCTGCATTATTTGTATGTTTGGTTGATCCAATACACCATGAAGGTATGTTTTATATTGTGTAGAATACGTTGCATTATATAATTTGTATATTTTGTGTAGATTGTTTATTGTATTGTAATTGGCACATTATTTACACAGAACTGATGAAGCGCCTAATGCGAAACCTGTAAAAAAATCCGGAAGACAGGTCTTCGTTCTTCCCAGTTGCCTCCTTTTGAATGGACTTATGATGATTTCATCTATCATTGCATCCTACAGTCGACAATTTTGATGTTCTTTTACAGCGATCCATCTATTACTTATCGTGTAGGAACTTTTCCTTGGGACTTTGTGTTGGCACTGAGTTTGTCCATTATATCTTAAGCTGAATGGTTCTATCGTGTTGACTTTATATGTTGACTTATATATGTGATATGTATATGAGTGTATTTGGCTTTATTTGTATATTATTCATTCATTACAGTATCTATGTTTTTGTTATTTGAATATCAGCCGGTGTGTAGTGGTTCTTGTTGTTGCCTCAGAATTACAGAAGCCACCCTTGTTTCTGATTGGACCCCAAACTGTCCTACTTAGCCTTCAATAGGTAAAGGTAAAGGGACCCCTGACCATTAGGTCCAGTCGCGGACGACTCTGGGGTTGGGGTGCTCATTTTGCTTTATTGGTTGAGAGAGCCGGCGTACAGATTCTGGGTCATGTGGCCAGCATGACTAAGCCGCTTCTGGCGAACCAGAGCAGTTCACGGAAACGCCGTTTACCTTCCCGCCGGAGTGGGAGTGGTACCTCTACTTGCACTTTGACGTGCTTTCAAACTGCTAGGTTGGCAGGAGCAGGGACCGAGCAACGGGAGCTCACCCCGTTGCAGGGATTTGAACCGCCGACCTTCTGATCGACAAGCCCTAGGCTCAGTGGTTTAGACCACAGCGCCACCCGCGTCCCTTTAGCCTTCAATAGGATGTCCCTATTTTCATTGGAGAAATGCTGGAGGGGATGCTTTTCCCTCCTGTGCTTCCCATCAACTAGGATTCAGAGGCATACTTCCTCCAACAGTGGAGGTAGAACAGAGTCATCTGCTAGGAATCACAGGAGTGCTGTTGCATTCAGGCCCTGTTTGCACGGCTCCCACAGGCATCCCACAGGATGCTACACAAGATGGTCCACTGGGTTCTTCTAACATTCTTCTGATATGTTCATCTGAAATATTTCCTACCACCAAGTGAAAACCATGCTTCCCAAATTCTCCACCTTCAAACATGGTGGTGTAATTTCTGTGTTTGTGTTTGGGTATTTTGCTTAGCCTTACAGATGCAGCTCAGTAAAGCATGTTGTTGTTCAGTCGTGTCCGACTCTTTGTGACCCCATGGACCAGAGCACGCCAGGCACTCCTGTCTTCCACTGCCTCCCGCAGTTTGGTCAGACTCATGTTAGTAGCTTCGAGAACACCGTCCAACCATCTCATCCTCTGTCGTCCCCTTCTCCTTATGCCCTCAATCTTTCCCAACATCAGGGTCTTTTCCAGGGAGTCTTCTCTTCTCATGAGGTGGCCAAAGTATTGGAGCCTCAGCTTCAGGATCTGTCCTTCCAGTGAGCACTCAGGGCTGATTTCCTTCAGAATGGATAGCTTTGTACAAATATTTAGCAATGGTCTTTATGTTAAAATGACCCAGTGGTAGGTGTATGAGATGCAGAAAAAATTGTCTGCTCAGGAAGGGCTGTAGCTGTGCAAGATTGTTTAATGTTCACTTGCTGCTTGGAGAAGGGGGTGTGTTTGGGAATCTTCAGACACCAGGTTGTAATTGCTGGAGGTGTTAATTAGCCAAGCAGGTGAGCTTGTTAGTCAGAGAGCTCTGTAACCCTGGTAATTTCCACAGCATAATGAATTACACGGCTCTGTTCAGGGACTCTCTGACATATAAACCAGGGTTGGGAAGCTGTAATATTTTGCCATTGTGGTTTCTTCTCCCACACCATGGGTATCTCATATGAAACTCCATTTCTCCTACATCCATTACTGTATTTGCATGAGAATCTACCAGATAATCTACTAAGGAAACCCTTCAAAAATCTCTTGGTGCAAAGCTGAATGAGATGAGTGTGCTGCAATGGTTAAAATGTTGGTTCGAATTCCCACTCAGCAATGAACCATCTGCAACTTTTCAATTTGAGGCAGAAATGGATGAAATCTGCAGCCAATCTCACCCTTTCTGAGGACACAAATCCTGCAAAATTTCAGAAGGAAAGCTGCCGTTGATTTTCCCACAAGGGCAGCTGTTATTGTTTTAGGGTGAGTAAAAAAAGAATAATGTAATTTTTCCTAGTGTTTCATGGACAATTGATCTGAAAATGGCAGACATATATGAGAGGTACCCCTGGGTAATAAACCTACCAAATTTCAAACAAATTGGCCCAGGGATGAGAAGAATTAACAGGGATTTGCTTTCTGGGCAAAATAACCCCCTCTGATGATAAGCTTAACTTGCAAACCATAACAGACCTCATCCTCCATCTTCTCCCGACTCTGGTGTTTGCTCTCCTTTTCCCCATCATCCCATCCTGGCTTTATTGGGTCGTTATAGTAAGTTTAGAGACATTCCTTTTGCTTTCAGTCAGCTTTTGTATGCAGAATATTTCTTTTAGGTCTGGATCCCTGAGGTGCCACAAAGTACTGCTGGCACCCTCACTTTGAATCATGCAGCCTTTTACAGATTCCACTTGGTTTTCTGATGAGCCAAAATCCCCTCTTCCCCCTATTACGCTCTCTGATTTGCCTCAGAGTTCAGGATCCATCTTAATCCAATGCCCACCCCAGACTTAATACCCCATTCCCTGTCAGAAGATGCATTCAGGTATCACCTATACCACACTTAGCTTGGTCCTAAAATAGGTTGCATTTTTGCTTTTTTAAACGGATTGGTATAATTGGTAAAAACAAGCCTAAGAGCTATAATCTGTATTTGACAAGTATCAGAATAGTTCTGCACAATCTTGCGTAAGTTGTTTTTGCATTGATCCTGCAGAATAACTTGTTAAATTTTAAACACGCTTCTTACAAAATGATATCTTCTGAATCAGTGAGGAGGAACACTAAAAAGTGACAGCAACATTTACATTCCATTAGTGATGATGAGCTGCAAATCGAACTGGAGGTGTTGTTGTGCCAGTATGCAGAAGCAGCAGTGTGAACATATTAATCTTTGTCTTGTTAACCCAATCTTTAAATGAGTTTTTAATGTTTAGGGTTTATGTCATCTTAGGCATCCCACTGCTACCCGCAAACATAGTCCTGTTTTTCTGAGGAAAGCACTTCAGGTCTCCCTTCATAGATTTGCGGAAGGGACGTGGGTGGCGCTGTCATCTAAACCACTGAGCTTCTTTGGCTTGCTGATCCTAAGGTTGGCAGTTCGAATCCATGCGACAGGGTGATCTCCCATTGCTCTGTCCCAGCTTCTGCCAACCTAAAAGTTCGAAAGCATACCAGCACGAGTAGATAAATAGGTACCGCTGCAGTGGAAGGTAAAAACGTTGTTTCCATGACCTCTGCACTTGCCATGGTGTTCTGTGCACCAGAAGCTGTTTAGTCATGCTTGCCACATGACCCGAAAAAGCTGTCTGCGGACAAACGCCGGCTTCCTCGGCCTGAAAGAGGAGATGACCACTGCACCCCATAGTAAAATTTGACTGGACTTAACCATCCAGGGGTCCTTTTCATTTACCTTTACCATAGATTTGCATAGAGGATTCCCTAACCATGGCTTCAATGAAAGGACAACAGATGGTACTTAGAGAAGAGACAACAAGGTCTCCTATTGCCCATTTGCTAAATTTGTGCCGTCAGGGATCCCTTTCATCTTTGAAGTATCTGCTGAGGAACCCCCTGTACACTGCAGAACATTTGGTGCAGAGTCCGTTATCCAGAGGAAGCAAGCAGTGTCCACTCTGAATCAAGTGAAAGCAACAAGATCAGGACCTTGGATAGCGCTGCTGGCTGAAGCATCCTCTTTCTCTGCCAGCTGCTGGAAATGTTGTCTTTGCAGGGAACTAGGGCTAACTCAAGCCTAACAGAGACCTGGAGGGTCATAGGTGCTGTCTCCTTTGCTGCAGCTGGTTGAAGGACCATTGACTTATTGTGCTATCTTTGACTTCTGCGTGACCAGAGGTGTTTGCCATACAGCAAAGTCTTCAGAGGAAGAATCAGAATCAGAATTGGAGAGTTGGAAGGGACCACAAGGGTCATCTAGCCCAGCCCCCTGCAATGCAAGAATCTTTTGCCCACCGTGGGGCTTGATCCCACAACCCTGTGATTAAGAGTCTCATGCTCTACCCCAAAATCATGAGAACTGTGATTTACCCCTCACAGAGCTACAATTTCCAGCCCACTTAACAAACAGCGTTTCCCAAAATTCTTTGGGAGCTCCTTTAAACATTTGGTGTGGCACACTGGCACATTGTAGCATCTCCAAGAACAGAGCACATTCTACCCAGCAACAATTCTGTGATCCCGATCACACTGTATTCTTAGAACTGGAACACAGAGTGGAAAGTCAATTTAATGTTAGCCTAGAAGTGCCCACAATGACTTTGATGGTGAACGATTCTCTTTCTGCGGCTCACAGCTGCTCTCTAACTAGCACATGAGTTGCAAGTAAAAGAACTTTCTGTCCTGCTATTATGCTGTGTAACTGATCAGAGTCTTACACGATGATGAAGAACTATAAATGTCACATTTTTGGTGGCAAGCAAGGGTTTCATGGGCTGTATTGCAGAATTAGTCTATCCGTGCAATTAATATCATGTGGACGAAGAAGCAGAATCAGGGAGAAGCACATTCACCCTCCTCCTTCAACCACCAGCATCTTCCACATAACGTAAGAACATAATACAAGCCCTGCTGGATCAGGCCAATGGCCCATCTAGTCCAGCATCCTGTTCTCACAGTGGCCAAACAGATGCCTAAGGGACCTGGAATGCTGACCCTCACTTCCTCTTCTACACAATGTTGATTTCATGGAAGAAGGAATGTCTGCAGAGGGCTGTGGCCTACCAGGATTACACTCAAGCGAGCCAACACTGTTGATTAAACCTTCGCAGATCTTAACTAGAGCTTGATTCACACAGGCCTTTATATCACTTGTAGCAGTTAACATCATTACTGTGCACTTGATAGTCATCAGCTGAATGTGTGAACTTAGCTAAATGTGCAGACTGAATCGAGATGCCATTGTACCTGAGGTAATATGGAGAGTGTTCTCTCTCTGGTGTTTTAACTGAGATGGCCCTTTCGCATATGTAACTCAGCACGTAGTTTTTAAGTCATCATGGGATGAACAGTCATGCATGAACTTAGCTCAATGGACTTCAGAGCCAATGGGATTGTGAAGGAAACAGGAAGTTCAAGTGCCTCCTATTTCCTGTTCCTAACTCCATGGGTCACTCTTCTCCTTCCCAGAAAATGTGAAACCTCTCTCCCACATCAGGTGCTTCCAAACCTTCCAGGTGAGTAAATGAAGATGTTTCAGGCATGATGGTGTAGTGGAAAAAACAGGAACCACACGGCAGCATCACCACTTCAAAACACATCATCATCTTATTTTCAAAGCACAGGTATAGGGAAGGTGAAGTGAGTTTGAACTCCCAAGTTTGTTTGCTGTGGGTTTGGGTTTTGTTTTTGTTTTTTAAAGAAAGAGAGACAGTGAGAGCTGTGCTATAAAACTCCGAGCCTTACAATAGCCAAACTCCCTTCAGCTTGATTTAGAATGTAAAGCTCTTTCTTAGTGAGAGTTCAGGAAAAGTGTGTCTGTTTTCTGAGAGATTTCTTTTGGCCCAAGAAATTGGCAAATGTTTTGCCATTGCAGCTGGGGAAGAATTTTGAAGGAAAAGACACTCAATTCATAATACACCTGAATGTTACAAAGTGGACAAGTGCATATTTCTCTGAGCACGTGACTACAAATTTCAATGGCATCGCTTTCTGGGATTTGGGTGCTTTTAAAGTAAGGGACTTAGGTGCGTGGGTGCTTTCAAAGTTAACCATGAACACCTATGGCAGGAATGGCGAAGCTGTGAGCCTTCAGAACATCCCTGACCATTGGCCATACCGGCTGTGACTGATGGGTGTTGGAGTCCCATCAACATCTTGAGGGACACAAGTCCCCCTTCCTGACTTAGGGTGTGTGAAAACAAATTCAGGGAAATTTCTATTGCATCAGGAAAGAATGAAGAAAAACATCCATGCAATAAGTCAAATCAGCCTGCTGGTGAATTTAAGGAGAAATTGTGGAATGAATTGTAAAGCACATCTTGTGATTTAGAGAAATGCTGCCTTGGCTTTTGTTCCTCATGACTGGGGATGATAAAGCTCACGGAAACATATTTTAAGTGTTCAGTGGACCTTAAATAATCTAATATTATCCCCTACTGAGTCTATGCTCTAATCCACAGTTTAGATAACTCGTGGGTGGAACAGATCTTTTCCATCTGTTTTGCTTATGTGATTACAAATATTGGCCAGGATCCAAAGACGTTTCAGCTAGCAGGAAATTATGTGCACCAGAGCTGAAATTAATATTGAGACTTTTGCCATTTCCCCCCCCCCCACTGGTTTCATTTAGAATGGAAACTTTATAAATCTAAAAATTCAGGTTAGAAATGGAATTTCTAACTGAAATTCAAGATCCTTAGACTTGTAGGAATCTCTTGGTTGAACGACAATAAACATACCACCTGCTGCTGGAGACAGGTGAATATTAATGAATATTCTCATTCTAATTGCCATATTGTAAAATAGGATATCATATTCATTCTGTTTATAGTCCAACCTATTCCAAAGGCTTGGAAAGGACAACAATTTTAATTGTGCACCAGCTCTCACACACGGATAATTAATAGCCAACCTAAAATGCTTATTTTGAAACACTATTTTAAAATTTTCTAACCCGCCTTTCAGGGCACACTGACCTCACAAGGTGGTTTACACAAAGTTAAAATTCAACAGCAATATACACCCATCAACTCCATTGATCTATAAGCAGCAGCAAATAACTAACAGTGCAGCTTGTTAATATCAACCAAATGCAGTGGAAGAAAAATGTCTAAGCCCTCTTGAAAACTTATTGCACTTTTTCTCGTGCAATAAAAACTGGGATGTCCTGGGTTTTCCAAGACTCTTAAAAGACTAGAGTTCCGGGGGTGTTTTTTTTTGGGGGGGGGGAGCATGCTTTAAATGATGGTGTGGGTGTGACCAAAATCTCTTTGAGACTTTCTACTCTTAACTTCCAAAGCCTTGATCCAGCAGTCCCTTGCAGTGTGGTATCCCAATAATCCCATCTGTGGTTAATAAAGCAAAATTTAGGAAACTCCATCAACATATGTTGCCCTATGCTTTGGAAAGCAACATGTGCCAAACCAGTGATAATATTAAACACGAACAACATTTACTAATTAGCCCTTAACAACTGCACATTTAAAAGGGGGCTGTCGGTGATGTCAGTTTTGTTCCTTTCTCTTTAGCTAACAGATAAAAGGGTTTTCCCTTAGTGAGGGCTGGTCTGCATTTTGATTGCACCACTCCAGTGGATGAATAAGGCTGCCTATTAACAAACATCAATTCAAGGTCTAGGCTAGCTGACCCTTTTTTCCCTGGAAATCAATCGGGAGCTCTTTAGGTTAGGGAAGTTGATCAATGTGTTGGGGAAATTAATAGATGAAAGGGAACTGAATTAATAATAGTCAGCGGCAAGCAAATTACGGTAAACTGTAGGATTGGATGAAGAAGGTTAAATTATGAGAAATGGCAGGATTAGATGAAGAAGTACAATTGGGTACAGATCTGATCAGAAGGAATCATTGAAACATAGAATTGTAAAGTTGGAAGGGATCCTGAGGATCATCTAGTCCAACCCCCTGCAATGTAGGGATATGCAACTGTCCCATATGGGGGTCAAACCTGCAACCTTGGTGTTATCAACACTCTAACCAATAGAGCTCTCCATCTGAGTTCAGGGAGGGAGGGAGGAGCAAGCTCCTATCTGCATTGATATAGTGGCCTTTAAAGGGGGAAAGGCTGTAGCTCAGTGGTGGAGCATCTGCTTTGCATGCAGAAGGTCCCAAGTTCAATCCTCAGGATTGGAAGAGACCCCCTGTGTCAGGAATAGGTCAGCAATAAAGCACTTGCTGTCAATGAAGTTAACTCTTTACCCAAAGAAACAAAAACAGTGCAGGCCTCGTGAGCACAGCAACTCCTCCCAGTAGGTTTTTCCACAATGCGGAAGTTGCAAGGACTGAAGGTCCCCACTTTCCCACCACTCTCTAAGGCCCCTCCTCCAGTGCTTTCTCCAGCAACCAAAGACTCTGCCATCTTGTCTCTCTTTGCTCTCCCCTCTTCACTCCTCTGTGTGTTCTGGGAGACTAGGGGGGAGGGAAACTGGTCATAGCAGGAGCGGGAGACTCCCTGGCTTCTTCAGCAGCCTCTCATCTCTCCTGCCTCTGATTCTAGACTGCTCTCTGGCCCAACCTCTTCCTGCTCACTAAACCCTGTTGCCTCTTCAACCTCTGACACCTCCTCCTCCCAGTTTGCCCCCCCCTTCTCCCTTGTGACCACTCATCATTGCCCCACCACCAACTCCCTGGCTCTGAGCCTTCTTTCCCCGGGGGTTCCCTTGGAGGTTCCCCAGCTGGGGCCTCCCAACACTCCTCTGTATCCAGCCAGGCCACGAAACCCTGTCTGTAAATGCCTGGAATGCCACAGCCAGTCAGCATAGGCAATACGGAGCTAAACAGAGCAATATTTTGACTCTGCAAGGTGTGTTCCTGTGCCCCTGTTCCTGTATCACTGCTAAAAGGTGAATCCCAGCCCTGAGACATGGCTGGCAATTTCCACACACCCCCTCAAGAAAATGTCCCCTCCCCAGCACACCCCAATTTCTGTGCCCACAAAGAGGATGGAGAAAGTTGAGAGGCCATTATCCCACATTTCTAGCTGGTATTGACATCGAGCTTTACAGAGATGTTTTAATGGGTTTTGAATTTTAGCAGAAGGAGAAAATAAGACACTTTGTCTTTTCCTATTGTGAGGTTTATAATTCCACAATGACTAATGATTAAGACAGCTGGGATTCATGCAAAGGATAAAGCATATAGCCAGATGATAACATTTTTTCCATTCTCAGAGAAAGCATATGTGGTGATTCTTGAGGAAATCGCTGTCTGAAATCATTGGATGGCTCCCCAACCCTCCCTGCGCTAGAATGAAATATAGTAATCATTAATGTTTAACAAGCCCCTTTTGTACAGTAAAATAATTCCAGACATACATATGTGGCATAGGAGAAATGAGGTGCCAAAATATCTTCTTCCTTCTATTCAGTCTGAGCATAATAATACTCTGGTGATTTTGTGCACAGTATTCCGTCCAAAAGTGTAGAAATCCCACTGGGTGCAAAATGTAAAACAGGTCAATTTTGTGTGGTTTAGGATCTTAATTGGAGAGAGCAATCAATAATATATTGAGTTATCATCCAAAAACTGTTTGAATAGGTTCATCATCTCTTTGTTGCTACTGCTTCTTATCCCTCTTCTCCCTCCCCAAGACCAACATGGGTTTAGTTTGAATATATAAAAAATGAGGAACCTTTTTCATCCCAAGGGTTTAATGAAAAGAAAAGAGTGATTACTGTACTGTATAATAGTTCAAGCACACAGCCAGGCAAAAGCACTCAAGGAGGACACTGAGCAAAGACCAGTGAGGAATGTCACCTGGGAAGAGCAGGTGTGGTCTGAGGAGAGTCCCAATGACCAGACAGAGAGGCATCTGGGCTGAGGTTCACCAGCGCTGCAACATATTTAGGGGACTGCCTATAAAAACTGCTTTTGTTTTGATAGCAGGTTGAAAAGGGAGATAAAAGCTGCAGCATCAACTACAGACAGTAAATCACTAGGCCTCAAATGTACCTTACAGACTACAGAAATAGCATGAGCATGTCTATGTTATAAACAGACTCTATACCAATGGTTGCCTACCTTTGGGGACCAGTAGCTACATCTGAAAATTTGAAGACCAGACACAAAATGGCTGCCATGGAGGGGGGAACATAACATGAAATGGCTGCTCTAAGGGTACGACCAGATTCTCCAGACCAGATTTTGGGAGGGTGTGGAGCATGTGCTGGGAGAGAATTGGTGGGGGGGGAGTTCCGTGGCAGACGTGTAAATCCTTGAAATGTTGGGACAAGATGCTGCCCCGTTGCTTCATTAGATTGCTAATTATTTAGAAATGATTACTATGATTTAAATAGAAATCCAATGCTTTTTACCATACTGAGAAAGACTAGGACCAGGTGACCTGTAAAAGTAAAAAAGGGTAAAGGACCCCTGGATGGTTAAGTCCAGTCAAAGTCGACTATGGGGTGCTCATCTCACTTTCAGGCCGAGGGAGCTGGCGTTTGTCCACAGACAGCTTTCCGGGTCATGTGGCCAGCATGACTAAACTGCTGCTGGTGCAACGGGACATGTTGACAAGTGCCAGAGCGCATGGAAACACCGTTTACCTTCCCACTGCAGTGGTACCTATTTATCTACTTGCACTGATGTGCTTTCCAACTGCTAGGTTGGCAGGAGATGGGACAGAGCAACGGGAGCTCACTCCGTCTCAGGGATTTGAACCGCAGAACCAGCAAGCCCAAGAGGCTCAGTGGTTTAGACCACAGCATCCCCTGCATCCACAGGTGACCTGTGCACCTGCTAAGTCAGCTGTCCAGGTGCTGTTAACTCTTGATGTGCAATTTCAAGACACCTCCTGCTCACCTTCTCATGGTTATCATTAAACTGGACTGGAGAGCCACCCAAACAGAGGGTGCCTTCCAATAGAGAACTGTCCTCTTTAACATAGGACACACGGCTTCCCTAATATGGTCGTCACCATTTCTGTGGGACAGGAGCCTGTGAGATATTATCAATAGAACACAGCCAGTACTCGGTGTCTTCTGGTGAAGGGTTTTTATCTTGATGCTAGCTGACACATCTCTCAGCTAAAAGTGATGGATGGATTGGTTGGACCTCAGGGGATTCATTTTGTGCACTCACTCATACATCTCTGAAAGTCAATCACACAGGGCAGGTGGCCTGGACAACTAAGGGAAAAATTAAGCGAGTTTCATAAAGCCTTCCATTTAAATATTCATATAATGAAGGTCTAAAGAAGGCTTTTCCCCACTGGAAAGACAGAATCCAACAAGCTCCTTTTGATTAAAATCAATGCCTTCAATTTTAACCAGATAACATTTCTCCCTTCATCTGCCTCCATGTAGTGAGCAGAAGGTCTTACTTTGGGGAAATGCGGGAAAGATTAATATGCATGCATACTGATAATATTCAAATTAGTGTTTCAGCGTAGCATTTCCCAATAGGAAAAATAAATTATTCCCTCCCCACAATGTTTTAGATTCCTACATATTTGGGCTCATGACCCACTCCAAAGGGTGTGAAAATATACAACGTTATCTCCTAAATTATGCCATTCGCTACGCCACATATACTCAAACAAAAAGGGTTCAGTTTGTCAATGGAGGTCTACTTCAACCTGGTGGCCTCCCGATGTTTTGGACTACAACTGCAATCAGCCCTGGCCAACACAGCCATGCTCCATGCAGAACCATGGGGTTGGACTAGATGACTCTAGTCTAATCCTTTCTTAAGGACATCTACGTTGGTGGCCATTGCTACTTCCTGTGGGAGTGAGTTCCACAGTTTAACCAGGAGTGGCCTGAGATGTTTTGGCACCTGCTGCCATGAAGAGGGGGTGTGCAGGAGCCTCTGTGAGGGCTTCCCCTCCAGGAAAAACCCTTGCAAACCTTGCCACCCTACTCAGCTGCAGGAGGAAGATTTGGATGAGTGCAATGCTCCATGGTACTCAAATGCCATCCTCTCGCCGAGACTCTTGGCATTCTGCAAGACTTCGATGCTGGTTTATTTCTGTCCCTATGGGCAATGGAAACCAGCCAGCAACACTTACCTGATTGCTTCTTTGGCAGCGGCAAAAGCGGTGAGGAGTGTGGGGAGCCAGTGGGGGTACTGCCTCTCACATTTCCACCGCCTGAGGCAACTGCTTCACCCTGTCTCATGGGTGAACCGGCTCTGTTTAACTTGTATCTGTTCAGGGCCTCCCCCAATTGAGTTTTTTTTAAAAAAATCTTTAAACATGAAGAAGAGAAGAAGAGTTTGGATTTGATATCCCGCTTTATCACTACCCGAAGGAGTCTCAAAGTGGCTAACATTCTCCTTTCCCTTCTTCCCCCACAACAAACACTCTGTGAGGTGAGTGGGGCTGAGAGACTTCAGAGAAGTGTGACTAGCCCAAGGTCACCCAGCAGCTGCATGTGGAGGAGTGGAGACACGAACCCGGTTCACCAGATTACGAGTCTACCGCTCTTAACCACTACACCACACTGGCTCTCAGTGATGTGAACTGTAACTGGACAGCCCTTCAAGTAGATGGATCCTTCAAACAGAGGATTGTCCTCTGTAAACTGGGACCCATGTCTACCCTAGTCCATCCCCAGAGCTCCTTTCTCCCTTCTCTCTTCATGGGAAGACTGATAGGGAGAGGGGTCAGCAGCAGGAAATTCCTGCCTGCGGAACAGCATAAGAAAGGAGGATTGAGAGTGATGCAGAAGCTGGCTAGATTGGGTCCACTATTTGTTAACAGGCTTTTAAAAGTCCATTGAGTTTAATAGAATTGGAATTGCACCTGGATAGATTTTTGCAAATTTGTGCAAATCATCCCAATTTAATCTGCAGCTTAAATCTTTTCAACTTTTTCATTCTGGGGCGATGCTTTCGCAAAGGTTAGCGCTGCTTTGCAAACACATCTCCAAAAGCTGCCCAGAAATTCTACAACTGCAAAGCTCTTTTTCAAACACATGCAAAAACCTGACGGTAATAATGAGAGGATCCCCTAAGAGCCAAGCGGTAAATCTCCTTCGCACACATTTCCAACACCGAGGACCAATGTTGCGTGGAAAAGAACAAAAATCTATTTTCTTTCTATAAATCCTAAGTGGTGGGAACGTTGCCAGGAAGACTTCGCTACTTGTCATGCTGCATTCTGGAACATGTCTGTATTACAAACTCAGGGTCTCTGAGTCAGCTTTCAACAAATTCAACCAGAGGAATGAGAAGTACTGCTGGTAAATATATGCACACTGGAAGTGGTTGGCTGGGCTATACAACAAATTTTGCAGGGACTGGGGACAAGGCTGTACATGTATGGCTGCCATCTTGCTGAAACTAACAATTAAGGGTCTTTTACTTGAGGGACAGGCTATACCCCCCCACACACAAATGTTCCTCCCACCACTTGCTTCTGAGGAAAGCCAGTGTGCTGTGTGGATATACACACACCACTCAATCTGTTCTGACATTCATTTGCACTTTTATTTGGTATCTTCCACCCCACTGCAATTGGTTTATTTTGCACAAGGCTTTGTCTGTTGATGCAGAAAGAGACGTACAGTAATGCATATCCTAGTGCACAATAGATGCCGATATCTTAGCTAGTTTTTTTGTCCAAAGTTCTTGAGCTCTTTGGCAAAATCGCCAAAAGTTAAAAAATTTAAAAATGAAGTTTTTGAGCTATTTTTCAGGGAAATTGCAAAAAATGACACTGCCAACATGGGTTGCCATACGTCCAGATTTTCCTGTGCATTTTTGCGATTTCCGCCCAGACATTGCTTCTGACTACAGTATTCTGACTATGCTTGCAATATATATAAAAACATAATAAAACATCACACATTAAAAGGCTTGCCTATACAGGGCTGCCTTCAGATGTCTTCTAAAGGTTATACTCATCTCCTTGACATCTGATGGGAGGGCATTCCACAGGGTAGTCAGAGACGATGTGAATTGTAGTTCAAGAACAACTGGAGAGCTACAGATTCCCCACCTTGTTTTATTTCCTCTCTATAGAGTTACACCCCTGTGCAATATAATCAATAATCCTGAATATATAATAATAATAATATAATAATAATTTATTATTTGTACCCCGCCCATCTGGCCGGGTCCCCCCAGCCACTCTGGGCGGCTTCCAACAAACACTAAAATACATTAAAATATCACACATTAAAAACTTCCCTAAACAGGGCTGCCTTCAGGTGTTTTCTAAATGTCAGGTAGTTATTTATCTCTTTGACATGGGATGGGAGGGTGTTCCACAGGGCGGGCGCCACTACCGAGAAGGCCCTCTGCCTGGTTCCCTGTAGCTTTGCTTCTCGCAGTAAGGGAACCACCAGAAGGCCCTCGGCGCTAGATCTCAGTGTCCGGGCTGAACGGTGGGGGTGGAGACGCTCCTTCAGGTATACAGGACCGCGGCCGATTAGGGCTTTAAAGGTCAGCACCAACACTTTGAATTGTGCTCGGAAACGCACTGGGAGCCAGTGTAGGTCTTTCAAGACCAGTGTTATGTGGTCTCGGCGGCCGCTCCCAATCACCAGTCTAGCTGCCGCATTCTGGATTAGTTGTAGTATAATAAAACTCCATGGACTTCATTTCTTGTTTTGGCCATCAAATTTAGTTCTTCCATTGTTCATTTAATGCCAGGCAAGTGAGCTACAAAAGGCCTTACACATTCAACACAACCTCCTCATCTGGTTTCATACATACCATGAAGAAAACAACCCATACAGTTTTGTAGTAATTCCCATTGCTTAGGACAGGAACTGAACAGGTGCGACACAGTTTGAATGGTTCGGGGTGGGGGGAGGTTTAGCCGCATCATTTCCACATAAGTTGAGTGTGTGACAACCGCAAGGTGAATAAATTGCTGCTGAGAATTGTTCTTGTGTTTTTGCTTGTGCACCATTGTATTTTCCAGCCATATTTGCCCCATATTTGCCCCTGATTGGTCAGTCGTTACCCATTCACAGAAAATGCAGCGTTCATTCATAAAATAATGGTATTTCATTGAAGCATGCATTGAATAGTTGATTTCATTTGCGCCGTAGAATTTAAAACAAAAGAGGGAAGTTTGGGGTTTTAGGGTTACGTTGTGCTTGTGCGTACGGTGTAGGGGAATGGTCAGGCTCATTGTCCAGAATTTAGCTCGAAACCATGGTGGGGACTTGGTACCCGATGGACCAGTAGTCTGAGTCTGCAGAAGGCAGCTTCCTATGTCTGACAGTATTCTCCACTGCTGCCAATGAGCAACATCAACAATGAGCCCTCAATCTCACCAGGGAGCACTAGGTAGCATGAAGGACATTGGCAGTCATACCATATGTGGGTGTGGGGTGCTGAGATCTGGTCTGGTCTGGTCTGACCCATCTTGCTGACCAACCTCGCTTCTGTCTCTAACTCAGTGTTTCCCAACCAGTGTGCCTCCAGATGTTTTGGGACTACAATTCCCATCATCCCTGACCACTGGTATTGCTAGCGAGGGATGATGGGAGTTGTAGTCCCAAAACATCTGGAGGCACACTGGTTGGGAAACACTGCTCTAACTGACCTCTCCATAAACAATATCCCAGTCCCACACCTTACTTTACTGGCCTTTAAAAGGGGGGAAATAGTATTGGTGATGCTGATTTGCCATTTACTCTGCCTCTCTGTGCCCCACTCTTAGCCAGATGTCAGGACTGGGTGACATGTGAGCCCCCAGAAGTTGTTCTCCCAGCAGCCTCAACCAGCATGGCCAACCAGCACGATGGAAGTTGTAGTCCAACAACATCTGGAGGGCCATAGGCTCCCCATTTCTGGACTCCTACAACATCTGGTGGGACAGAGGTTCCACATCCTTGCTAAAGGTCTTTCTTCTTCTTTCCAAGTGCCTACAGAACCATACAAAAAAAAAGGTTCTTGATTTCAACTCACCTGATCAAGCTAAATTGCAATGTCAGTAGCCTGCTGAAAAAAATTGGAATAATCAAAGGAAAATAGTGGTTTTCTGGTCCCCAGACAAATAGACACATGGTGAGTGGCAATGCCTTCAAAGCATTTTAACTTCTGGAGTTAATTTCATGCAAACAAATTTTTGAAGAATTTTTTTTTTTTAAGTTGGCTTATTTATATTCTGCATTTTACACTTTATTATTTTAATCATAGCTGTTCAGTCAGAGATGTCAAGAGCCATATGCTACCCAGATCAAAAGGTTTTTAATCTCTGTAGGTACCAGAACCTTGAGCGATGGCATTTTGTTAACGGGGAGCTGATGGAGACACTGACAGGCTTTCTAAGTAGCTGGAGGCAGACCGGCTGACGTCATGATGGATGGCAGATCTGCCAAATGATATTCCTGAAGGAGAAAAGATCCTGGGAAGATTGAAAGGGTAACCAGCCCTACTTGCCCTTTTGCTCTCCTTGCTTTTTGTGACGCTTGGCATCAGTCACAGGGCAGATGGAGCCGACAAAAATAATGTCTAGATTAAGCTACTTAAGTGAATATCAGAGTCACAGATGGTGCTAAGTTGATCTCACTTTCTTACCCCTTACCACCACCTCCCCCTGAAGTATAACTTTACAATCTTCCTTACTTTGCTGCAGGCGCTGTTCAGAGCCAGACCAAACTTTTGACAGTCTCCAGAGTTTACTTGTCTAAAGCAGGGGTAGGCGACCTAAGGCCCGTGGGCGGATGCGGCCCATGGACGGTCCAGGAATCAGCATGTTTTTAAATGAGTAGAATGTGTCCTTTTATTTAAAATGCATTGTTGGGTTATTTGTGGGGCATAGAATTCATTCATCCCCCCTCCCCAAAAAATAGTCCGGCCCACCACATGGTCTGAGGGATGGTGGACCGGCCCATGGCTGAAACAGGTTGCTGACCCCTGGTCTAAAGAAAGGGAGAGATGCTATATGATATGTGTGAGAGACCTAGCAGGATCAGGGCTCGGGTTCATTGTTAGAGTCATACAGGTTTGCCACCTTTGGTTGAGCAAAATAAAGGACAGGTCAGGCAAAATACAGGGGGGGGGGGTGCTAAGAATTGTGATTTTCTTGAAATACTGGTCATCAGGATAAATAATCCTGCACTATTATTATTACTATGTTACATCTCGCAAGCGTAGCCCCCCCCCCCCAAAAAGCTTGAAAATCAGCACTCATTTAGGATTCTAATCTATCCGTGCTGTGGTCCTATATAACTGGGTTAGAGGAAAGAGCTACAATACCACTGGGCATTACTGCTGCTGAGCAGATTAAAAACCTTTGCATTTCATCTTATTGGCGTCATTAGAGAGGGGCTGGTACTTTTAAATTGCTCTCCTTGATTGATAACGGTCCCTAAAGCAGCATCTACTGTGTAAACAAAACTGTGGATAACTATGTAAGTGTTATAAATATTTCAACAATTTCCACATTAATAGGGGCGTTAAATAAAATTTTGCTTGGGTGCCTCAGGTAATGGTTACAAAATAGGAACGCGGATTAAGGATAAATTATGCCAGCAGAAGTTATTCCAGCTTCCTATAGTTTCTGCACATGTACACAATTTTTCTCAGCACATTCGCTCTATAATTTAACACTGTTGCCACTAGGGGGCAGAATATATATATGATCAATATGGGGAGGGTGGGGGAAGAAAATGTTGGGATTTATTTATTTATTTTGGGCAGGATAATTCAGTCTAATAAGTCAAAGGGGAGAAATGTTTCGCAAGCAACTGGTGTCTCTTCTGAACAGTCGATAGAAAGAAACATCTTTGCTGTTAGGAATCAGGAGCACACCAGGTGGGAGGCCATGGAAGGCAAAAATCCTTGAATCATTCTGTGCCACATTTGCACCATACATTTAAAGTGCTATGAATCCAATCAAACTTGACTATGGGGTGCGGCACTCATCTCCGCTTTCAGGCCGAGGGAACTGTCATTTGTCCACAGATAGCTTTCTGGGTCATGTGGCCAGCATGACTAAACCCCTTCTGGCGCAAGGGAACACCGTGACGGAAACCAGAGCGTATGGAAACGCCGTTTACCTTCCTGCTGCAGCGGTACCTATTTATCTACTCGCACTGGCATGCTTTCAAACTGCTAGGTTGGCAGGAGCTGGGACAAAGTGACAGGAGCTCACCCCATCGTGAGGATTCAAACTGCTGACCAGCAAGCTCAAACCTGATCAGCAAGCTCAAAAGACTCGGTGGTTTAGACCACAACGCCACCCGTGTCCCTAGCAGCTATCATTGTAAAACACACATACACTTTAAAGACTGGTTCTGTTCCACTTTGGTAACCTATGGAAACTCTGACTGAGTGGGTCACCCTGATAGTGTGGAAAGGATCTAGTCAAGCTCTGAAGTATGTGTAATCATTTATTTATTTACTTGCTGTTTACTGCTTGTGTTTCCTTTATGTTGCAGCCTGATTTTTAAAGGGTTTTCATATATGTCGTGCAATGTAATGTGATACTGATGCAGTGCAATTGATCTGCACCAGACTTTTCACTGAATATCGTGCCAGGCTGAAGCACAGCCCATTTTTCTATAGGCATATCTGAGGATTGGCAGAAGCGGGGTTTTATCATCCTTAAAACAGTGCCAGATATGATTATTTCTGTTTACTAGACCAAAGTCACGGCGGGTGGAGGAGAGCATCCTTTTCTTTCCGTAAATCATTTACAGCCGCAACTTGGAATCCAATGTATAAGGAGGTTTTGCTACATCTTCCCCATGATGTCTCTCCAAATGTAAACCCCTGCTCCGTAAGGATTTAATATAATTGCTTTTGTGAGAGATGTTAGCATTACATCCTGGTCCGGCAGATAAGATGTTTAAAAACATGCCAGCTTTTCGTTTAAGGCTTTGCTGAAATTACTGTAATAAACCTGTTTCCGTGTGGCTGGAGAGAGCTTATCAGAAGTGGGGGGCAGGGGAGAAGCTGTTGCTATAAATGTGAATGCTTAGCAAAGGCGATTAGAGCTATATCTGTGACCTCCCATTCCAGCACCTGTGACCCCTATCAAGCTCCATCTATTTGTGAGGCTGTTCCTGACAGACAGCTCCATGGTGGAATCGATTGGTTCAGCATTTACGGGTATGGCTTTTAATAACATTTCAGGGTTTATGAAAGCAAGGGCTGGGTGGTGTCTGCCGATGCCATGGTGTAAACAAGGCAGCTTGAAACCACCTTGGCCTGGGCAGTGTGGGGAAAACTCCATGTTCGTTTATGGTTTTTATTCTGTGTCGCTAGCGAGCTGTTGTGGAGAAAGGTGACGCCCATCGAGGAAATTCTGCATTAAGAGCTGAAGAGTTTGGAGCCGCGTCAACCAAGCAGAAATGCATATTGGATTGGAGAGGTGGCTGTGGAAGGTGGAGTCATTTAGCATGGCTGACCAAGGCAGTCTCTCATTTCAAGAGAGGAAGAAGAAGAAGAGAAGAAGAGTTTGGATTTTATATCCTGCTTTATCACTACCCGAAGGAGTCTCAAAGCAGCCAACATTCTCCTTTCCCTTCCTCCCCCACAACAAACACTCTGTGAGGTGAGTGGGGCTGAGAGACTTCAAAGAAGTGTGACTAGCCCAAGGTCACCCAGCAGCTGCATGTGGAGGAGCGGAGACGCGAACCCAGTTCACCAGATTACGAGTCTACCACTCTTAACCACACTGGCTAGAACTTGTGGAGATCTGAAGAAGCTGAATGGTGGAAGTTTCAGTCAGGGCAGATCAAAGAAAGTACTCCTTCATGCGGTGCATGCGCCTCCACATTCAGAGGCCGTTTGCTCCAGAATGCCAGATGCTGACAACCGCAGGAGGGAAGAGTGGTTTAGTGCTTAGGCCCTGCTTGATAGCTTCCCACAGGCACCTGAGTGGCCAGGAGATGAGAACAGGATGCTGGACTAGATGGGCCATTGACCTGATCCAGCAAGCTTATACTTTGCTTATTCCATTGGAATGCAAGAAGATAATCCATATGCACAATGAAGTATACATGAGTCTCCCCCAGTGATGAGCAGAGACAACTGCCTTACACCAAGTCAATGCATCTATCTCAATACCATCAACAATGACTGGTGATATTCTGGGAATGTTGTAGATACTAGGAGAGGATATATTGATTTAATAGTATCCTTCCTAACTCACGCTTGTGAGTCAGCAGCACATTCCCCAATATTTAGCAGGAAGCTAGTTGGTAGATTCGTTTGAATCTCTTTACTTAAGCAATCCAATCTGGCTTTGTCCAGATTGGGTTCTGTTCCTGGTAACTTCCCCTTTATCCCTGCTAAAAAGAATAAAGACACAAGAAGCTTCTTTTAAAAGTAATAAGACGTTTACTCACATTCAGTTCACAGTATGATCTCTGAAGGCAAGCTTTAGCTTGTAGTTACAGATACAGTGTGGCTTACATGCCCATGTGCTGCTGGCAGAGAGCCAGCAGTGCAGTCCAAGAGAAGAAATGGCATCAAGAGGAAGAAGAAGAAGAAGAGGAAGATGGCTGTGTGACCAGCCCCTTTTATGGGGTCTCCCAGGGTCACGCCCACATACCTGGTCACATGCAGGGGAAGGAAGCTCCAGACCAGGTATGACAGGAAGTTCTCCTGGGTGTGGAGTAACACCACCCTCTGCATGTGCACTCTGGGCAAACAGGAAGTGCTGTACTTGACTGCTTATGTTACATCCCACAGATATTTCTCAAGGGCAAACCCTTTCAGTCTCTTTCAGAACAACCTGGAGATGCTGGGGATTGAACAAGAGAACTTCTGCATGCAAAAGAGACACTCCACCACTGAATAACAGTGGCTTTTCCTAGGGGGGGGGTTAGATAGCACAGAGTCTAGATAGGGCCTGGAAATTGGCATGCAAGGAAGTGAAGTGGAGTCTATGAACTGGATTCCTGATATAAAGAAACATCATTGGTTACTATGACTAGACAGGCTCCGGCATAGAGTTCCTAATGGTTTTGCTTACACGCTGCCTAGTTTCAGTAATACTCTAGCATCAAATGGTCCCAGACCACAGAAAATTAGGCTTCAGAAGGAAATGTGTTTTAACAGAGCAATCCTGCAATATGTTTACTCAGAAGTAAGTGTCATTGGGTTCAATGGGCCTTTCTCCCAGTTGGCTATAGCTTTTGCAGCCTAATTTGGAAATGCAGACCATAAATGTTTTATTTCCCTTACTTCAAAGTGTGTATTATAACTATAAACTATAAATTTAAAACATTTTTATTAACCTTCATACTGACTTTATATTACTTATACTTTGTCTCTCAATTTTTCTTATATTTCAAGTATATGCTCTAAAATAAGAACCAAAAAGATGATTATAGTTCTTGTAATAGCTATAATTATAGCATAATTATTTCTGATGGACTTCTACGATATAATATGATTCATTAATTTTCTGTAATGTGATGACTTAAAGAAATGAATATATTCAAACATGATACCAAAGGCTGTTAATTAGATTTGAATTTTCTTCTGCTTTTTATTTAGTGGATTGGAAATTGAACACAATACTCGTGCTTAATATTTATATTGTTTGCAATTCATTCATGGCTTAATAATGGATTGCATCTTTCTTGGCAATTAAAACAATTAACTGAAAATACATATGGACCAAGAGAGAAGGCTATTTTTAAAAAAGTAATTGATTATGCCCAGGAAAGGAAAAAATAAAGAATTCTTACTATAAGGTGGGCCTTCTCGGAGGGCCTTCTCAGTAGTGGTGCCTTCCCTGTGGAACACTCTCCCTTCAGATATCAAGGAGATAAAGAACTACACAACTTTTAAAAGAAATCTGAAGGCAGTCCTGTATTGGGAAGTTTTTAATGCTTGATGCTTTATTATGTTTTTATATATGCTGTAAGCTGCCCAGAGTGACTGGGGAAATCCAACCAGAATGGTGGGGTATAAATAATAAAATTATTATTATTATTATTATTATTATTATTATTATTATTATTATTATTATTAACAACTGCCGGCTCTTAAGTTGTTTTTGCTGCATTTGCAGCACCGAAATGACCTCCCCAGAGAGCAAGCCTGAGCAGTGTGTACGGAGGTCCTGGCCTGCCCAGATGACAAGACCTGATTCTTGGCCTCACTGATGTGGTCCAAAGGAAAGCAGAGCAATACATTTGGCACCAGCTTGGCTGCAGGAGTTCCTGGAGGGATTCCATCCAACCACCTTGGACCTCGCCTCTGGATTTGTGTTGGGTTTTCTCCTTAGCCTTTTCTTCTCCCAAAGTCATCCCACAAGATGTCTGGCAAGGTATGTCATTATAATTGTCCCCATGTTGGAGATACACATCAGAAAAGGCATAGAGCAGGGATGGGGAACCTGTGGCCCTCCAGCTGTTTTGGGACTACTGTACAACTCCCATCATCCCTAACTAACAGGACAAGTGGTCAGGGATGATGGGAATTGTAGTCCCAAAACAGCTGGAGGGCCGAGTTTGGGGATTCCTGTACTACAGCATCCCATTACCCCATCTGCCATGCTGCCTGGGGTCCATCAGTATCCTAAGGGTCACAAACAGGGTGCCCAGGTAAGGCCCGCCCCACATAATTGATCACATGATGCAGTGCACACACTCTATTTGAATGGGAATGCCCATCAACTTTGTGGGAGCAGCCCAGCCCCCTCAAATATTTATTATCCTAGTAGTTGGCTCCTATGGCCACAAGCAACCTATCCCCTTGTCATGGAAACTCAATATTGATCCAGAGCAGACTCCAATGTATAGTTAGCAGAGTAAAAACTTAAACCCGTTGCAGGATTCCCCCAAAAAATATATACCAGAGTTAATTGTATTTCGTCCAACAGAGCTTCACTGCTACTGAAGGCAAATGAGCATAATGGTCACAAATCCAATACATTCAGGATTGGCACTGTCCATAAGAAGTCGAGTTGTGGCAGACTTAATTTAAACTTACAATAACTTATAAGAAGTTTAAACCTTAACACTAAGCATACTATGTACAGAACACCACAGCAGAACCAGTTTAAACCTGCTGTACTCAGCTTCCCTGAAGGAATAACCCAAACACAGTGAACCTTCTGTTTGTTTCTTTCACACAGAGAAGTTTCCAGAACCATCTTGAATTAATTAGAATAGGAAAGAACTCTACACATCGGATCAATACTTTCTGTACTAAGAAATGCAAACTGACAACCCTGGCGTAGAGGCTTGTCTAAGGCCTCCTAGCCATCCCCTGACAGAGAGGAGAGATTTGAAGTGGGGACTGCCTAGTTTAACATATGCAGCGTAACCTCAAATGCATGTCCTCTTAGAAATACACCCTATTGGCTTCATAGGGACTTGCCCATCTGTTAAAGGTCTACAGGATTGCAGCCTTCACCACTGCATTGGCTCTTACTTTTTTAGTATTAACAGGGCAAATCAGCCTGCACATTTATGTGATTCAAGTTAATTATTTGTACATGGCATGGGAAAGGATTTGATGTAGGGATTAAGCAAATTAGCAATGCTCCTGATATAGAACTTGAAAAACAGATTGAAAATTATGATATGTCCCTTTGAGACCAAAGGCACTTTGTCTAAATATATTATGTATCTGACAGCTAAGGGTAATTTTTCTCCCAGATTCTTTAGTTTCTCCAGTGGCATTACTCTCTTATTAAGGGAACAAAAAGAGCCAGCTTTTATTTCTACTTAGAATATGCTGGAATACGGCATTGTGATAAATGGGCCTAGCAAAAGAGACCCAGAATTTAACTCGGTATAAAGAGAACCCAGTTTTGCCCAGGCCAGTTTTGTGCAGGTAAAGGTAAAGGTAAAGGGAACCCTGACCATTAGAGGTCCAGTCGTGACTGACTCTGGGGTTGCGGTGCTCATTTCACCTTACTGGCCGAGGGAGCCGGTGTACAGCTTCCGGGTCATGTGGCCAGCATGATTAAGACACTTCTGGTGAACCAGAGCAGTGCACGGAAACACCATTTACCTTCCCGCCTGGAGTGGTAAATATTTATCTACTTGCACTTTTATGTGCTTTCAAACTGCTAGGTTGGCAGGAGCAGGGACCGAGCAACGGGAGCTCACCCCGTCGCAGGGATTCGAACCGCCAACCTTCTGATCGGCAAGCCCCAGGCTCTGTGGTTTAACCCACAGCGCCACCTGCTGGTCAATTACCAGCCAACAATAGTGGTTTACATTTAACCCTCCACATAACCTTACATACACAGCAAACTTTTATACATTGTGTATTTAAAACAAACCCTGCCCCAGTAAACACGTTTTCAAAGGTGATTTCTCCATAGGCTGGTCGTGGTAATTCAAAATGATCCCTAGATTCTGCTATGTTTTATTTTCTAGTTCTAAACTAGAGCACCACACCACCAACAGACAACATACCAACAAAGACAGTATCGCAAAAGGAAGGGTTTTCAACCTTTTTTTAGTAACAAGAATTATAATAATAAAAATGAATAGATATTTTTCATATTTGAACCATTTAATCTTCCTGACTCTTTCCTTTTTCTGCTCCTTTGGAGGTGGCAGCCATTTTGTGTGGATCATGGCCTGGTATGGCAATCTCTGTGGCGCGAATGGCCTGTTGTTTCCTGCTCTGAGTCGCCACAACCTTGGTGGCACAGGGAGCAGAGAAGCAGGACTTGGTGCACAAGCCCTGACGTGCCTGAAATACTTGGACTGAAGCCAGGGCTGGATTTAGGTTTGATGAGACCCATAGCCTTTTTTAACCTTTTTTATAGCTACTTGGAGGTAATGGGGCCCTTTATAGATCCAGCTGTCCTTTTGAAGGGTCATACATTGTTATAACAGGCAGCTATAGTACTTATTACATTTTATACTCATAATTTTATGCTTATTGTATTATATATATATATATATATATATATATATATATATATATTTTAGGCCAGCTGTATTGTATTTTATATACATAATGATATATTAGCAAATGTCTGTCCATAAGTAATGAATTGTTCTGCAAAAGCCTATTCTAAATGTGGAATCTGCAAGTTGCAACATTCATGGACACTCGTCTCTCCAGATGTCAAGGCTGAAGAAGCACTGGAGGAGAGTTTGCAACATTTAAGGTTGCATTCCTAGATAATACGCAGCTGCAGAGAATTTCTTACAATAGACACTATGTGCCCAAGGTCTCTTGTCTGGAAGAAAGTGTCAATGTATGATTCTTTTAACGCTGTCTGGGATTGCGTTCAAGAATTTCTTCTTTGTATTAGTTGTCTTTATCAAGCCACCTGCTTTAGAATTGTTATGTTGTAATGTCAGCAGTAAGTTTTCGGTTTCCTGGAAATCACATGCTTTCTGGGAAATCACGACGGCCTCAACTAAATAAGTTTCGATTCACCTGAAGCTGTGTATAAAAGGACCACACACCCATAGGTGGGCGGGCAGATTGCGAGGTATTGCGCTGTCCCTTTGTTCTGTCATATGCAGTTCAAATAAACTCTCTGTTGTATCCTGCATGGTGTTAGCCTCTTTGTGTGAACCAGAGTCTCTGCTCCCCGGCTAGGACAAGGTGCTACACTTTGTCAACAACAAATTGTTTCTGTTTTGTGTGTTGAATATATGCTATATGGTAATTTATGGACCTAATAGGTATCTAAAGCCATTTGCCTATAACAAAATATGTATATGTACATCCGGGGGGGTGTCCTTTCAATTTTTGGGGGGCCCCCAAGAGATTGGGGCCCTAAGCTTTAGCTTGATTAGCTTATATGTAAATCCGGCACTGACTGAGGCCACATCCACACAATGCATTTGAAAACTGTCTTACCACTTTAATAGCCATGGCTTCCCTGCAAAGAATTCTGGGAAGTACCCCTATTTCCCTCACAGAGCTACAATTCCCACAGCCAAACCCTCACCCCAGGAAACTCCGGGAATTGTAGCTCTGTGGTGGGAATAGAGGTCTACTAACAACTCTAAGTTCCTTTAAACTGGAATTTTTGGGGGGATTGTCTGGGATTGTTTGTTTTAAATATATGGTGTGGATATAACCTGAAATCGTTCTTCTTTACTCATTTAGTCAGGTCCTGGAACAGTCTGGAAGTTTGTTTTGTTAGACTTCCATTTCATTACCAAATCTTTGAACAACATTGAGAACTTTCATAAGTTCCTTAATTTATCCTGAGTCCCTTTGACACAAGCACCACCCAATATAATGGGAATCAGATAAAGCAAACAAATAATTAAGCAGACAAAACAGGAAAGTGAGTCATTTCAAGAGATAAATTTCAGATGGAAATTTCGGAGTCTGTTTCTCATGCCTGCTAATATTTCTGTGAAGGTGCTCTCATTATCTCTCGGGGGAGGGGAAACCACGAGTTACATTTAAATGGATTTTATTTCAGAAGTAAGATGCTTCATGGAAAGAGAATGCAATTTGATCATTTCAAACAAGCACTCCAGATAACTCTCTCAAAAGCTACAGATAATGAGGTTTTAAAATGTTTATCTTTTCATGACATGATGTTAATTTTAATTTTTGAAGACAATTAAATTAACTCCGTATAAATATCCTGTGCTGCAGGAATTACAATAGGACGAGTTCCTAAATGGTATGCTATTTTGTGACAAATGGCTGATGGCTATCAAAGTAGACGGAGCAGATGGGTTTATTAGGATGGGGAAAGTGTAACTCTCTCAAGAAGAGAGTGTAGGATTTCCCCTCTTGCTTGCAGGATTTGCTCTGCCCACCCGACCTTCATTCCTCTACTGACACACCTATCTGATTCAAAGCCCAGTATAGATTTTCACCTCTCTATTCCCCTTGCTGCATTTGTAAATTGAGTCCCCCACTACTATGGGAAAGCACGCCTTGGTTTAAGAACAGACTTCTGGAATGGATTAAGTTCATAAACCAAGGTACCACTGTACTTGGGAAGTTTATCTGCTTCAACATTTATTTGGTGTTATATTTTTATATGTATTTTTAAATAATCATAATAATTACAAATACAGTGGTACCTCTGGTTATGTACTTAATTTGTTCCGGAGGTCCATTCTTAACCTGAAAACGTTCTTAACCTGAAGCACCACTTTAGCTAATGGGGCCTCCCGCTGCCGCTGCACCACCGCTGCCCAATTTCTGTTCTCATCCTGAAGCAAAGTTCTTAACCCAAGGTAATATTTCTGGGTTAGCAGAGTCTGTAACCTGAAGCGTATGTAACCCGAGATACCACTGTACATGGATTTTACAAAGATGTACATCTATAATAAAGACCACAATATGTAAGATTGCACAAACTTTTTCTCTTTTATAAATTTTTTTTGCTTACACCCATTTATACCAATCTAACAAAGGTGAAGCTTTTTTTAACACACACACACACACACACACACACACACACACACACACACACTTTGAACTTGAAGCTCTGTGCAAGGGGGAGTGGGAAAGAAGTGACTTTGTGATCAAGGACCAGCCAATCAGCTGTCTGTACAGTCAGGGTTGTGGGAAATGGCTAGGTAATTGTCACAAGGGCCAGCCAATTAGCATTCTGCCAGCCTGACTTCTCCTGGAAACAGAAAGAGACAGTTGCTCCCAAGCTCATTTGAGTTGGTATGCCTTTCCCCAACCCCGAAGTCACATGATAAAAGTTTATTAAATTATGCCTAGCATGGAGAAAGTGGGTAGAATAAAGATTTCCTTCTCCCTCTCCATAACACTAGAAGATTTCCTTCTCCCTCTCCATAACACTAGAAGCGGACCTTAGGGCAACAACAACAACAACAACAACAACAACAACAACAACAACGGGAGAAGGTGCCTCCTGAATCTACCTTGAAAATTCCTCACCCCCAGCTAGGAATATATTTGCAGGAGGGAATCAACAGGCAAGGGAAAGTCTTAAGCCCCCTCCCCTATTTGCTATTTCTTTCCTGCAATAATAATAATAATAATTTATTATTTATACCCCGCCCATCTGGCCGAGTATCCCCAGCCACTCTGGGCGGCTTCCAATCAAATATTAAAACAATACAGCATGCCCCCCAGCCCAACAATGCAAGCCCCCCAGCCCAGCCCACTCCATCATGCATTTGCTTTACAAGGGAAACATGTAGCTGAGAACACTCTACTCCTTTCTCAAAGTGAAGTTCAGCTCTAAGAATCTTCCTGCAGGCTCCTCCAATCAACTCAAGTAGCTTCGCTTCCATTTTTTCCCCTAGGCTGACATATCGGAGAGCCTCCTCAATTTGTTAATCCCACTTCATTGACTTTGTAAGTACAATTGCCCGGCCGCATGTTTTTCTTCTGAAATGCAGCTGTAAGCAGGATTTGTGCTGTTGTTCAGGCAATATCTCTTTGGACAGGAGAGGCAGCTGTGTAACAGAGATGTCTTTAAGCAGCTTCTAGGTTGTGCATTCCCTATCAGCGCACCACCTTGCTCACAGCAATGTGTATATATATATATTTCACTTCATTGTCTCAGTTCCGAATTGCATGTTTCATTGGAGGTTTGTGATTGCAACTCCCCATGTAATGTTCTTCGGGAAGCAGCTATGGGGCTAAAGGGATCTGTGTCATTTAAATCCAGTGCAGGCTGGTCCATTAAGGCAAATGAGCCACTGTTCCACTATCCTCAGTCTACCTTCAACCAGCCCTCACCTGCCTGCCTTCTTCTTCTTCTTCTTCTTCTTAATAATAATAATAATAATAATAATACGGTGGGGTTTATTGTTACTATGTTATGCATTTTTGTGTTTTTATATTGTAAACCACCCTTTGATCCTCGAATGAAGAGTGGTTTAGAAACATCACCATCATCATTAAGTTTTCCTTATTCAGGGGATGGCACCGCCTTTTAGCTTCCTCCTCCTTAGTCACAATGGTTGTCCTTGAAGAACTCGGTGGTGCCAAGGATGGAGACGAAAAGGAGAATTTGTTGGCTCCGCATATCATTGCTCCCCTCAGGTATGGTGAAATCTATCATAGTTTTGAGTCTATCCCAGGGGTCGGCAAGGCTTACCAGGCATGGGCCAGAACACTCCCGCAGAGATCCTCCGTGGGCCGGGCCGGTGCAGCGCGACGCCAGAAATTGCGTCTGCACATGTTCGCGACGCCGGAAATCGCTTCTGCGCATGCCCAGACGCCGAAAATTGTGCCTGCGCAGAAGTGATTTTCAGCATCTGGGCATGCACAGAAGCGATTTCCGGTGCTGCGAACATGCACAGACACAATTTCCGGCACCTGAGCATGCGCAGAAGCGATTTCCGGAGCCACAGAGTGTCGGTTTAGCGCAGCACGCGGACACTCGCCGAGCGGGCAGCTCATGGGCTAGTTAAATGGCCTCCGTGGGCCGCTTCCGGCCCATGGGCCGCAGGTTGGGGACCCCTGGTCTATCCTGTCATCAGTGTTGAAGTAAGATTTCACAGGTGATCCCACCTGATTAGCTTCTGCATATGCACTGCAGCAGATCTTGTCCTTTGCTTCAGGCAGCAAAAGATCTTGAACTTGCTATAACTAACATTTATTGTGGCATAAGTTTTCAGGGACTGCAGCAGGGGTGGGGAACCTGCGGCCTGCCAGATGTTGTTGGATGGACTCCAACTCCCATCAGCCCCTGTCAGAATGGCCGGTGATCAGGGACGATGCTAGTTGTAGACTAGCAACATCTGCAGGACCACAAGTTAGCCACCTCTGGGCTAGAGCAAGGGTGACTAACCTCTGGCCCTTTAGGTTTGTTGAACATAAACTCTAGCCATATAGTCAATGATGACTGGGGGGTTTGTCCAGAAACATCTGGAAGACCAAAAGTTAGCCACTTCTGGACTAGGGGTACTTCAGCAGAGGTATATAGTTTTATCCTCAGTTGCCAATAATAGGCACGAATAGAGAAACAACAACAACAATGTACGGAAGTGAGAGCTGGACCATAAAGAAGGCTGATCGCCGAAGAATTGATGCTTTTGAATTCTGGTGCTGGAGGAGACTCTTGAGAGTCCCATGGACTGCAAGAAGATCAAACCTCTCCATTCTGAAGGAAATCAGCCCTGAGTGCTCATTAGAAGGACAGATCCTGAAGTTGAGGCTCCAGTACTTTGGCCACCTCATGAGAAGAGAAGACTCCCTAGAAAAGACCCTGATGTTGGGAAAGATTGAGGGCACAAGGAGACGGGGACGACAGAGAATGAGATGGTTGGACAGTGTTCTCGAAGCTACTAACATGAGTTTGGCCAAACTGCAAGAGGCAGTGAAGGATTGGCATGCCTGGCGTGCTCTGGTCCATGGGGTCATGAAGAGTCAGACACGACTGAACGACTGAACAACAACAACAACAGAGAAACAGCAGCAGGCCCCCAAACCATGATATGTATGAAGTACAGCAAGTGACATTTCCACACGAGTGTATACGAGAGAGACACATGGTGGCCATTTTGCAATAACAGTAGCACAATTTTCAGAGCTTTGCTATGCCAATTTAACACTCTGCTCTAATGCTCTGAATGAATTTATAAGGAAAAATTTGTAAAGAGAAAAGAAACCTTGCGTGAAATGCTAAATCCTAAGAGAGAAACTCCTGTTTTCAGCGGAGCTATAAAGGTGTAATTTCATCAAACCAACAGTCATATAACCTCTTGACCTAATTGTTTCTAAAAACAACTCCTTAGACACATGAGAAAATTGATTTCTTCCCAGGCCTTTATATAGGGCACATTTTCTAATGAAGATTAACTGCAACGGGTTTCTCGGGTTAATATCCGAAGCTAGCAGAAGCCGGCTGGGAGGGGAAGCGCCTGGCGGTTAATTTCTGCATCTAGAGGCTCCCATGTTGCAGGTTTCATGTTCATACAGCTGAACGACCCCAGATAATCTAATGCTTCTTTAAACATTCATGCAAAGTGTTAGCAATAATGACATCCTTGCAGCCAAGCTGATAACACATAACCCTCCTGCCAAGTTTGCCCTGGGGGTCTTTTGTATTAACTTCTCTAAACATCCAGATGAAAAGAAGAATTTCATTATTCAGGCAACAGAAGCAATGAGGCCCATTCTCGGCCTTCTAGGCTTGCCACCCCAAGTACCTTCACAGAAGATTAAGTCCCGTTGAGCTCAGTGGGTCTTCTGAATAAACATGATTGGGATCCCGCCATACTTCAGAATAGAATGCATCGGCTGTGTATCTGTTTTAACGAAATCCGCTTCCTTAGGCAGCATTTGCACTTGACCCATTAAAGACACTCCTTAAAACAACAATGTAAAAACAACAATGAACCGTGTGACACCTTAAGGCAGGGGTCGCCAGCCTTTGGTTGGACATGCAGCAGCAGGAATAATTCATCTTGTAATTTGTATCACTAAGTCAGCTAACCGAGAGGGGTGACCACGGTGGTGGAGGTGTTATGGATGCTTGGTAACCAGGAAGAGTGGTGTGATCTCTACCAAGGTAGTGTGTGACCTGATTGGCTGTGTAGTTCTGAGGGACTTTTTCCCTTTGTAAGCTTTGGTTGAATGCCTCCCTGCTACGTACAAGGCCTGAAATAAGAAAGACAACCATTTTTGTTCATTTCTCCTCATTTTATACACTGTTTTTGTTCCGTTTCCTCTGCAAAGTGCGAACAGGATCTCTCTTATCTCTGGACTCCATCTTTATTAAATGACTTTGCTTCACATTTGGGGGGCAATGGGGAGTTTTAGGATTTTTGAGAGGCTGTTGTGGGTGCCAGTCACCACAGCTCTGTGTGTGTGTGTGTGTGTGTGTGTGTCACATAGCACAGAATAGCTGCTGCATCTAAAAGAGCAGAAGAAGAGAGAGAACCACACAATGGTGTGTGTATCCCTCCATCATCCCCTCCCCCCATCAATGGGGAGGGGGAAGGCCCCTGCCTCAGACACCACCATACTTGCTTAGAGAGAAGCTCTTTGTGTTGTGATATTCCATTCCACCTTAAGAGCAGACGTGAGACTGATGCATGTCACATGTCTGTGTAATATCCCAGTGCTTCTGGGAACTTCCGCTTTGTAGATAGTTCTTTCTCTTTCGCTTTTGGACATGGAAGAGACCGCATGTGTTCATCTCTTTGTCCTGCTGTTTGCTGAATAAATGCTTGTAAATACGCTCATACCAGCCTCTGTCGTGCCACTTCTGCTGTGCAATGGACTATATAGGCGTGCCTAGCTTCCTGGAAGCTAGGTCCCTGATTTCTGCTGCTCCAGGGTTCGGAACTCGACCAGCAGTTCGGCCGGTGGTGTGTGAGCCAGCTGGGGGCATGCCAGTTGCTCCGGTCTCCCTGGAAAATTACCAACACTTTGTACTTCCCCTCTGTTCAGAATAGAAGGGAGGAAAGTGTCCAATCCTAGCATCCAGTAACACATGAGCGTAAACAAGGGTGACCAGGAGATGCCAATGGAAGCAGTGGTGTGCACACTGATGACTGTGGGCCTGTTGACAACCCCTCCCTTGAATATTAGCACATTTATTATGTCATAAGCATTCCTGGACTACAGTCCATGCCACCATGAAAACCTACGCCATAATAAATATGCTAGTCTTTGAAGTGCCACAAGATTCTCTGTTATTTATGCTCCAGTAGACTGACATGGCTGCCCCTCTGGAAATCCTTAATTGGTGCCTATTCTTCAAGCAGCGTCTCCTCCCGTCCTTCCAGGAGCAAACAATTCTCACAGCAAAACAAAACATCTTTGGCCCCTGTAAATCAATAAGCAAAAAATACTCTTCTGACAGATATGTGATCCATTTACTTTTTAAATGTCTTTTCACCACAGCATAACGGCTTCAAGGATGACAGCATACAAATAACAAGCCTGCTATTAATTAGGGGGAAAGTGTTGTAAAACTAAAGGAGTCTTGCTTAAATTTGTTTTTGTTTTTTTAATTAAAAAGGACAGTAACAGAGAAATGGGCAATCTATGATGGTCGTACAAACTCGAAAAAAGATGGACAAGGGAATAAACGCTGGTGCTAACCATTGAGAGGAAGCAGCACATAAACCAATAAGGTAAAATACAAAGCAAAGGAAAAGACGGTGCAGCCCCAAGACATCAGTATTTCCAATAAAACCAAGTTTTATGGGGATCTAAAATTGCTTAAATTGTTTTGACTGGACACGTTTGTAGGGCAGGTTCATATATTTTAAAGTGACGCAGAGGGCGCTTCTGGGTGGCTGTTTATTGCAGAATTGATGTGCAGCATCCACATGACATCATCTTCATCAAAATGCCACCCCATGTTATTTCCCCATTCCATCTGGATTTACTGTTTTTGCAAGGGAGGGATGGGTAGGAAATGGTAAATCTGAATTAAATAGGGAAGTAATAGGGGACAGTGCTTGGATGAGGAGGACAAAGCGTGTACTCTCTGCAAAACCTTCGTGCATGAGCACCAAAGAGCCCTCAATAAGCTACCTTGAGGAAGCATGAGATCCTTCAGCATGAGATCCGTTAACAAGAGCAGTGAGGTACCTGAACCTGGGACCCTCTGCATTCAAAGCACGTACTCTACAGCTGAGCTATGGTCCCTTCCCATAAACACATTCAGCTCTCTGAGTCATCAATATGTGAGCCATCTTCTCCTCTGACCTGGCAGCTGCCTTTAGTACTATCAATCATTCAACTCCCTTCTCCGCCTTATGCTTCCATTACATCTTCTCTTTGTTTTATAACTGCTTTTTAGTGCCTCTTCATTACTCTCTGAAGGGATCCTGCACTGCGCTTTCCACACTTTCCTTTGCTTAACCTGTTCTTCTGGAGCTGGAGTCTAGAGAGGATGTGGTTACCAGACCCTTGCCCCAAACCAGGCCAAGCAAGGCAGTTGCGGGGAAAAAGCAAGAGTTGATACCAAGGAGCAAGTCAGAAGAAGACAAGACCCAAATTAAGAACTAAGAGGCAAAGGCAGGGCAGATGTTAAGAACAATGAGCAAAATCAGAAGCCAAGGAACCAGCAAAACCAGAAGCCAAGGAACATTCCAGAGCCAGGAAGACAACAGCACAACCTAAGCAGGCATAGGCCTTCCTGTCAAGGGGGTACAGTGGACAGCTTATGTGGATACAGCCAATCTAGACCTTAGAGCAGTGGTCCTCAACCTTGGTCCTCCAGATGTTTTTGGCCTACAACTCCCATGATCCCTAGCTAGCAGAACCAGTGGTCAGGGATGATGGGAATTGTAGTCTCAAAACATCTGGAGGCCCAAGGTTGAGGACCACTGCCTTAGAGTATCAGAGACCAACATTCCATCCCTCAGTTCTGTGACTCACCCCACACAGATCCAAAGGTTCCATGTCTGAACACCAGTGTTTCCTGATGTGGCCTGTGTTCCCAACAATTATCATGCCAAACGAGGCAAGCCACTACCTGGCTTGCCTCTTCAGCAGTGGGCACTGCAGGTGGCAGAACTGCACATCATTCCCCCACCCTTTGAACTCTGGCCTTTGCCACCGAAAGTGGACGGAAGAGCGGCTAATGCCCTGGTGGGTCTTCTTCCTACTATGAAACTAATAATTTATTGGCAGTTATAAACTGAATGTATGAGCAATGCTGATGCTTTTGTCATGAACTCAGCTAAATCTTTGCTTAAGCCAGTTCCCCCCCCCCCCTCCATTTCAGTTCTGAAAGACTGTGCTGGTCCGCTGACCTTCCAGTTCAGCTTTTTAAAATTGCCCATAAAGAAACTTACCTCCATGTGCTGACACAGTGGGATTTCCCTGCTCACTAGAAATAAATCTACCAAGTTGTATTTAATATTTAAAGCTCTCCCGGGTTGTAACTCCATTGTGCTGGCAGGGGGAAGCTACCACTCAAACGCCTACGCCGATCAATAAAATATTGGGAACAGAATTTATGAGCAGGAGCTTCTTGCCAGTTTCACTTTATGAAGATTTAAACTGGCTCTGCTCTCTCCAAAGGCAGTTCTTTCCTTCCTCTGGGTTTAATGACCTCATCACCGCTATCAGCAAAAGGGGGAAGCCACTTTATTTATCTGCATTAAACATCTGACTCAGAGTAAAAGTAGCTTGAAATAAAAGAGATTTTCAGGCTGCAGTGGAGGAGGAGGAACATAAAACGCCAAATATATTTTAATCACGGTCATTACTGTTATATCTACGACTGCTGCAGTTGTTTGTTTAGAGCAGGCGTAGTCAACCTATTTATACCTACCACTAATGCATCTTTCTTGATGGTAAAATTTCCTTACCGCCCACCAGTGCTTGATGGAAGGAGGATTCAGCTTGTGCCATAGAACCCCCTACCACCCACCTAGAATCCTGAAACGCCCACTAGTGGGTGGTAGGGACCAGGTTGGCAACCCCTGGTTTAGAGCTTGCTACAATATGCTCCCAGCTTTATGTAAAATGGAAATGATCTTGCTCCTTCCCAGCAGGCTTACAATCAATGGCTGTGAGCATCTTTTCAGAACGTTGGTGGTGTTACTACAGAGCGGTTGTTGTTGCTGCTGCCCATGTTTCCTGAGGTCAGGTCTCTGTGATAACTAGGGATGGGGAAGGGATTTGGTTCATTTTGCTTTTAAAGGTGAATGTATGAAATTTGCACTTTCCAAAACAATAAATGAACCGGAACACGGCCATCACTCAAAATGTCTCCGGGTCTTGCAACACAGTTCTCCAGCCAAGTAATGTGTACCAAAATGCATGAAATATACTCGGAGTCGAGTGTGGATTTCGTGCTCTTTATTCAGCTCATAGTAGCGAGGAATGAATGTTCCCCCAGAACGTCTGCTTTATATACATTATTTACACAATGGGCCCCACGTGATTGGCTAATTCCAGGATACTCCTGTAGGCCAATCAGGTTGTGGATTCACTTCCACCTGGAGCTGGATTGGGTGGCTCCTGCGGACCAATCAGACTGCTGCATTCTGAATCCTATTGTTCTAGGACCAATCAGACTGCTGCCTTTTGGATCCTATACAACTCAGTACATAATAATGCATATACCAGGGTGGTGTGTGCATAAACATGAACATATTAGGGGAAAGTGCATAAAACGTGCACATTAGGGGGAATTGCTTTGCCGAAATAGTTATATTAGGCAAAGATGCCACGCAAACATGTGTATCTTAGGATAAATTCATGCAAAAAAAATGCTGATCAATTTTCTTAGGGACTTTTTTTAAAGCATCAACAAATGTGCAAATGTAAAGAACAGAATGTACAAGTAGAAAAATGAGTACGGGGGGGGGGGGGGAACCACCTGGCATATTTGCTTATCCCTAGTGGGAACACATGTCTTAGTTGCATCTAGATGGGCTTATTGCATTATTTTTCCTTTTGGAGAGGTTTGCCCAATCCACTTTATGCCCCACCCATTTGAATGCAGCCCCTGGAATGCTGGGTAAGTTGCAATAGGCTCCCCAGCCAAGAAATAAATAGTGACAAGTTATACTTTCTTCCCTCCTATTCCTGGTGCAGTTTGTAATGATTTTCCTTCTTTTCTCTTTTTTGTAACAGAAAGAATTGGTGCATAGACGCTATTCTCTTGAAACACTTCAAAAAGAAGAAGAAATAAAGATTCGTTGATAAGTCCTGATGTATAACACATATACCCTCTCCACTTGTTGTCCAAAAGTACTTGTTTTTCTTTAAATGTTCCTTGGTAGTAGGTCAAGAATATGTGCATATCTGGCAATGTCTACCATTCATCAGGGAGCCCATCGAAAAGAAAACAGCTAGGGTAACGATAAATGACACCCTGCTGATATACAACAATGTACCATCACTGAAAGAAAGAGTTCTCGATTTTTTAAAATGAACTTTTCTTTGAACTATCCACACTTTCCTTCTCCAGTGCATTAAAGAATTCTTTCTTTCTTTCTTTCTTTCTTTCTTTCTTTCTTTCTTTCTTTTTAAAAAATCTGTTATGAGTGAAACTATTAATCCCCCCCCCCGTTTCCTTCTTTCTTTTTTGGCCATGGGTATAGTGCTAGATGCATTAAAGTTACAATACAAGTGGAGTACCAAAATCCTGCAAGGCAGGGAGCAGGTCCTCCAGGTCTCACAACAAGATGGTCTTTAGGCTTGTGTCACCAAAGATCTTTATTAAAACATTATATCCATTGTTTAAGGTTCAGGTTGTGATGGTTCAGGTAGGTGAAGCTAGAATATGGGAGTACTGGAGGGGAAACAGTTAATGAGTGTACCAATCAGAACCCAGAGGGAGGGGTAAGGAGGAGTCCGGGGGACTATAAAAACCCACTCTGGGGAGGTTGGGGAGTAGTTGTTGAGGTTGGTGGGAGGAGTTGTTGAAGTGGGCGGTTGAGGTTGGCTGTTAGGTGAACATTCTGAGGGAGTTTGAAGTGGGGAGTCAGTTGGTGAGCGGGGGAAAGAGGATTTAGTTCAGTTAGTTGAGGAACAAATACAACAAATAAGTATTCTTGTAAACATGATGAAACCACATGCATTTTTATTCTGTACTAAATAAACATAACCTTGAAGTTACAATTTAAACCTGACTGGACTCAATAGATTTACCAGGTAGGCCCTGGTTGGTGGCAGTGGGAGAAGGGAGAGTGGTGGCACAGGGATCAATCGACAGTGAAATGTCCGGGGACCCTGTGTGATCGCCACACAGGTGACCTCAGTTATGCAGCCAGGGCTGTCTTAAGCATATGCAGCGCCGGGGGTGGAAAGATGTTAAGGCAGCAGAGAGCATTGTTGGCTGCTCGCTCTCCACCTTAGAGCAGATTTATGCCATGAGGTGCCACAGAAAGGCACTGGACATAGTGAAAGATCCATCGCATCCTGGTCACCGTCTATTTGAACTTTTGCCATCGGGACGGAGATACAGGACGATGACAACAAGAACAAGCCGTCTTAGAAACAGCTTCTTCTCCAGAGCAATCGCAGCCTTGAATGGGAAGCCTGGACTTTGAAGTCATCTACTCTTACCAGTTATGTTTTAATTAGTGTGTATGGTTTTAATCAGTGTGTATGGTTTTAATCAGTGTTTTTGTAGTTGTTTTGTTTTTGAGTGGAGTGCCCTATCTGGGTGGATGGAGCAGCCAAATAATTTCGTTGTCCCCGAAGGGGACAATGACAATAAAAATATTCTATTCTATTCTATTCGATGTGCCCCCCGGTTGCCCAGTCCCAGGTGCACAGGAGGGCGGAGCCAGCTGGCTGCCTCAGCGTCTCGCTGGCTTGGTCACCCCTGAACTCGTGGCAGCAGAAGAGCCCACTGCAGCGCTCCAACCAATGGGCAGGCTCTTCCCTGGACTCAACTCTCGGGCCCCAAACTCTCGGCCTGGTGCCCCTGAGAGCCCGCGCCTGGGTGCCCTGCACCCCTAGCACCTACGGGTAAGACGGCCCTGGATGCAGCGTTCCTTCCATCAGAGACTACTTGGTGTGGCAACTATATCAACTGAACATGCCCAAGCATTAGCACTTGACCTGGAGGAATTGGTGACAACAATTTGGCACTCAAAAAAGGCACTCAAAGTGAGATTTTGATGTGTCTGAAATTGAAACTTTTAAGAGACTTAGAATTGTAACATCACCTTTCGCAAGATTATTCAGAATGATTTATGTGCTGAAATATTTTCTTTTGTATTTGAGAAAGGTGATCAAATATTGTTGCATTACTTGTTATTCCTATTTAAAATACATTTAGCAATTTCAAGTTTTGTGCTTTTCATTTTTCTTACAAGGCATCAGTTTTTGAAAACTGTATTTTTTTGGGGGGGGGAGTGTGATTAGTTAGCCTTGCAAAATAGCCTGGGACCAGCACTGCCCTTGTATATGAACATATGGGCTGTCAATGGTGGCTTTGTCATCCATCTCATTCAGTCTCTCTTGGGAGACAGAAGTGTTCGATTTGATGCCCTGTTTGCTGTTCTGAGCCTGATCCATATATTTACTCCTAGGTGTCTGGACAAGCACTCCATCTGCAAGGCTTCCCAATTCATCAAGACAGGGAAAGCAGAAGAGAGGGAAAGAGTGAAGCAGAGTTTCTCCATCTGATTCTCACTCAGACTTCTGGAATTCTACAGAAGCTATTTTCAGAATATCTATAACAGGGAGATGAATTGCTGCTATGAACAGTGAGCCAGAAAAACCTCCTGATGAGTTAGTCATATGAAAAGTTGAAATATTTATTACATATTTTTATTAAAATTTTATTGGGGAGGATTTTTACTGCGGAGGGCTGACGAAAGGGAAAATGGTGGAATAATAACATTTTTAGAAATAAAACAATGGCACCATCTATATTCAGTGCTTTTGTCTGAAGATACTCTGCAGTACAGAATGCCAGCACCTATGGGGGGAGTGACATCATGCTCTCATCTCTTTATAGGAGGAATCGGTTGGGTTTTCTGTTGTGCAAGCATGCATAGGATTCCACTGTTAATGTCTATAGGGTAGAAGTTGAAAGGAAGATTTGTGCAAAAAAGTTACAGAAAGGATGTGGTCCTTGCCTGGGCTGCAGACCATAAGGCAGAAGCAAGGCTGAAGACTGGGCAGCTGGGAGACAGAGCTGTGCCTGATTTCTGTTGGAATCCAAAGCTGTGGCTATGGGAGAAGCAAAAACATATTGGGGTGTTAATGCTGTGAACCCCTCCATCATAGGCTCAGCTTGTATATATGTGTAAATAAACCATATATCATAAAGACACCACAATCACCCCTACCCCTTGGAGTCTGGGGTGGCGTGTGACAGTATGTTTGCACTCTCTTTTACAATGGCTGGCTCTCTCAGGCTGAATGAGCCAGCAGAGACTGGGCTTATCCTACACCATTTACATACTGAATCAGCCAATGAAATGGCCTGTGGGTGATTCCATTTCCAGCACAAGTCTCTAGAGTGCAGCAGCTCTCCAGGGTTTCAGGCACAATTCTTCCCCAGCCTAACCTTGACTTCCTGTGAATATGGGATTTTCTGCCTTAAACACATGTGCTCTACCACAGACCTGTGGCACATCCCAAACCATTATCCCTGTGATTCTGAGGGCATTGTGCTGATGCTTTGGGGGGAGACATGGGTAACAAATCCACCTCATTCTGTCGAAAGAGAGACCCTTGGGAATCCTCATTATCTAAGTTGAGGCTGTTTTCACATGGTATTGTCACCAAGCCCTGATGTGCAAAGACAACCCTCCTGACCTTGGTTCCTGCTCCCTTCCTCAGCTCAGCCAAATGACAGCATCTGGCCCAAATTCCTCTCCTAATGGGCTCCGCAGTTGGGATCTATTTTGTGATGGAGAAACATCGCTAGATAGAAATCTGCAAACAAATAAATGAGAGGCAGGAGCAGCTGCACCCCGGGTCAAATAATGTTTAGGAAATACTGAGCTAATAAATTAGTACGAAGAGAGCAAGCAGTATTCCCAGATGGTAGGAAGCAAATTGAGACAAGCCAGGCTATAATTAGCTAAGTTGTGGTGGGATTTTCTTTAATAACGATGCTATGGCATCTTCTGTTATCGTCAGATATGTGCCTGTTGTTGACTTCTCATAATAGACCCACTACAATCCAAGGAAGGATAATGAACACTTGCTTGGCAATGAATGCCTGGCAAAATAAACAAAGGCTGTATACTCCGGAAAACATTAGTAAGTAGTGGTAGGCAACTTTAGGCTGCTGTAGTGAAAGTAACACTGCATTACAGGTAAGGATTGGGATAAATTAAATTTGGGGCACATTTTTATATGAACTTATCTAATTTGCACTTCCTGAAGCACTGAGGTCATACCCACACCATTCACTTAAAGCACTCTTATGCCACTTTAAGAGTCATGGTTTCCCCAAACAATTGTGGGAACTGTAGAGTGCTGAGAGTTGTTAGGAGACCCTTTGTTGTTGTTTAGTCGTTTAGTCGTGTCCGACTCTTCGTGACCCCAGGGACCAGAGCACGCCAGGCACTGCTGTCTTCCACTGCCTCCCGCAGTTTGGTCAGACTCATGTTGGTAGCTTTGAGAACACTGTCCAACCATCTTGTCCTCTGTCGTCCCCTTCTCCTTGTGTCCTCAGTCTTTCCCAACATCAGGGTCTTTTCCAGGGAGTCTTCTCTTCTCATGAGGTGGCCAAAGTATTGGAGTCTCAGCTTCAGGATCTGTCCTTCCAGTGAGCACTCAGGGCTGATTTCCGTAAGAATGGATAGGAGACCCTTAACAAACTACAACTCCCAGGATTCTTTGCAGAAAGCAAGGGCTGTTAAAAGTGGTATAAAAGTGCTAGTAAATGGATGGTGTGTCATTGCTATTTTCTTGTTATTTTGCCATGCTGGAATCTCCACTTGGGGTGGAGGTAGATAATATGCTCCTCTGACTTGGACATCAAAATATGCTGAGTCTGCCTTGCCCTCTCACCACGGTCTTGGTGAACACACATGCCTACCTGCTACGTGTATCAGGAGGGAAGATGAAGGTGGGGACTTCCTTCCTGGAGTAATAGGAGAGCGGATTTTCATAGGAATGGGTTAAATGGAGATTCCTGCATTGCAGGGGGTTCAATTAGAAGACCTTCAAGTCCCCTTCCAGCTCTACAATTCTATGGTGCTAAAGCCGCATCTAGTTTGGTCACAAAGGCTACGTAAGTAAGAGCTGAATATTTTTGTTAAGAGAACTGTAATTCCCTCCAATTTGAATTCAATGGCGTTTTCAGCCAAGAGCTGGTCCCTGCTGCTTCCAATAACTTGGACTGAGAAGCAGCCTTGAGAAGAAGAATTGTGCAAAGAGTCACATTATTCACTATCACGCAACACTTCTGTGTTGCCCCAGAGGCTAAGAAGCAACCATTACTCCGGTACTTGAGGCCATACATTTTTCAAGGCAAGGAAATGCACAATTTTACGTGGAGGGGAAATGTCACAGTGCCGCTTATAATATTTATTACCTTTAAAAACAAGACATCTATATTGACACTGAGCAAAGTAGGTGAATGCAAATGGAAGTATCCAAATGAATAGAGCGCTTTTTTAAAAGCCCAAAATAAAACATAGCAAAGTACTTCCACATGCTGTGTCCGTGTCCTTAGTGGCTGTCAGCCTGTTCCGGCTTTGTATATTTGCAAGATGAAGAGAACTTCCAAGTGATCTGATGGATGATCTGGAAGCGACATCTGCTGCAGAAAAGTTGGTAGGTGGCCCCAGCGAATGCAGGGCTGCAAGACTACAGGGAGATTTATTTAAGTTACAATACAGGCTTTCACAAGGCCATGCAGTATACCCTGTTTCCCCTTTTTTAATACGTAGTCATAAAGTAAGCCATGGCAGGGTTTTTTAACCTTTGTGAGAAGTAAGACGTACCCCAAAAGTAAGCCATGGTGCCGCCATTGTTCCCGTCGCCTCCTCAGCCCCTCCTGCGTGCGCAGGGAGCCAGTGAACCAGTGAGAGGCACGGGGGGAAACGCGCCTCTTGCGGAGTTCTGCCCCGCCTGCTTAGCGCGCAGGGAGAGGCGCGGGGGGGGGAAGACACCTCTTCCTGCCCCGCCTGTTCCCCGTGCGCAGGGAGCCAGTGAACCAGCGAGAGGTGCAGGGGGAAATGCGCCTCTTGCGGAGTTCTGCCCCGCCTGCTCAGCGCACAGGGAGAGGCTGTACCGTACCATACTGACGTAATAAAAATAAGACATCCCCGAAAATAAGCCACCCTGTGTTTTTTTGAGGGGGAAAAATTATAAGACGGTGTCTTAAAAAGGGGGAAAGACGGTATAAGCATGGTGGTTTGGATCAAATGGTTGCTTGAGTGGAAGGTGAGAGGTCCATTCATGTGAGATCCCTCTTTTTGATTTCAGATGATTCCCTGCTCTCTCATGGAGGTAGGGATGGGATTCTGGATAACTTCAAGTGACCCTATGTGCCTCTTTAGTCTCCTGTTCAGGCACTGATGATGGGCAATGTCAAGGCTCTCTCTTCTTATGGTTCTTTATGTTTGAGCAGGACTTGGGCCAGACAGACCTTCAAAGAGAGGACTACTGTAAAGCAGGACTGGTGGCCTCCCTGTTTGTGGAGCTATATTGCTCCTTGGGGTCAGTGAATAGAGTTCTCCCATCAGTCATTGGGATTTGGATGACGCCCTTGAAGAACTTCATTCAGCACTCAAGGTCTGCGGTAGGATCACAACCCTAAGCAGATTTCAGGATACACACGGCTCTCTACAGTTGTTCTGTAATAACAGTGTCAAAGGGTTCCAAACACTGTAGTTTTATCCTTGTTGCCCACACTACAGAGGCCAAGCAGCACTTAATTTGTGGTAACAAGACCACAGGGGTGGATTTAGGGCTGTGTGGGTGGTGCTGAGTCGAGGGGACGCCATCTCAAAGCCCAGTAAGTGAGGCTCTGGGCTTGGGAAGGAGCTGTGGGGCTCTGACAGGATCCTAGAGTCTTCCCTCCACCCTCCCAAAGCACTAGTTAGTGCTCTCCGGACTGAGAGGGCTCTAGGAACCATTGTGCCTCCTTCCCAAAGCTGGGCGCCTTCTTACCTCCCTTTGGAAGACAGCACGAGGCCTGCAGAGGACCCTCCAAATTCTGGCCTCAACAGGGAGCCATGGCACTCAAGTCCACCACTGAAGACCACATTCCATTGGTGCTCAGGTTGCCTGGGAAGCCATTTTGAAGCTACAAATAATAAATGATGTTTACTGTGGAGATTCAGAACTGTGAACAAAGACTTTTTTTAAAAAGGGAAGGCACTCTATGTGTGTGTGTGTGTGTGTGTGTGTGTGTGTACACACACACACACACACACATAGAGTGCCTTCCCTTTTTTAAAAAAGTGTGTGTGTACACACACACACACACACCTTTCATTTTGGTTCTTTTACACCATAAATAGTTTCCATCGGAACATTATTTTCACTTTCAGTGAGACTTCATTTTGCAATGAAATTATAGAAGGCAGTAAAATCCAGTGATTAATGGTTTCATCAAAGTGTGGAGTGTTGCCTGCAATTGGCCCCATATCACTGAGATGAAGCCAAGGTGGTACCAAGCAATCAAGGCAGCAATGGGGGGGGGGGATGCCACACATGGAGGCACAGTCTGTGCAAAATCAATTCCACAGAGATGTTAATCTTTTGCTTAAGAGCCAGGACGTCAATCGATCAGGCCTTGGCTTCTATATGGGAGTTACAGCTGCTTGGCAGAATGTCTACAGTTTTTCGGGAGAAGGCTGTCTTGTTGGTGGTAAATGGCAGTGTAGAAAGGGGTGGGGTTGAGTGTTAGCTGGGCTCCATTTGAAATATCTCTGATCAACCCTTCCAAAATTGTATCAAGGAAGAGCACCTGATGACTAGTTGTTCCAGTAGTGGCAAGGGATGAAATTAATAATTGCTTCTTGAAGTCTAGTGAGAATGACTTAGACATCAAGATGTGAAGATATAAAAGACATGAATCAGTGGAAGGTTTTCGAAGACTTCATGTTAGAAATGATCTTGAATTTTGTAAACTCATGTTTCATAAGGCTGCATACCTAACCATGTCTACTCAGAAGTCCCATTTAATTACTCCCAGGTAGGGTGATGCTGATGTCATTAGGTTTGGGCACCCATTTTTTGCCAATCCACCACAATATATCATGTTCTGTTCTGTCCCTAAACCTCCAGGAATAACATTTTGGAGGAGAGGAGGAATTTAAGTTGATTGCAGGGATTTAAGGTGAGGAAGGATCAGTGAAAATCAGGAGTTTTGACTTGTGTGAGTGGAAACACATTAAGACAAGCCCACCACCCAGTGCCTTAAGATGCACTTACAGTTGCCTTTTGCTGACACTTTATGATGACAAATGCCATCAAAATGTCTTCCTGCTGCAATTCCAGATTATACAGGATGCCACCGCTGTTGTTACAGAAAAAAACTTCCATGTTCTATGATTGTATCACCAAGGTCAACCAAAAGGGATAGGCGTTCCAAAGTGATACCTATCCAACATCCTTTGATATCTGTAAAATCCAGAGGTAGGCTATTAAGTATCAAAAACAAGAATGAAATAAAATAAACCTATCTTGACCAGCTCTTGAAAGCTTACTCTTTCAAACTAGACTCTTTGGATAAATGGTTGTGTCTGGAAAATAAGATGCCTCCTCTCTTGAATGATAAGGTAAGGAAATTTCCTCCCCAGATGATGATACTATGTATGAGCATTATCTCTTTTTATTCTAATAAGGTGGCGGTGAAATAAAACGTAGTTACATTTAATATCTCAATCTACTTCAAAAGCTGCAGGGATTCATGAGCTGGCATTTCAAAACTGCGTGGGAACTGTTCTAAAGATGAGAGGTTGCCTGGCACAGGATGGCTTAATGTCCTACACAATCTTTGCAGTTTTGCGTGTACACAGTTGAAAAGTGCCATTATCATTTTTATCTGCAGGTTGATATTGGATGCCATGCAGCCTGCCATTGCAGCGTTTGAATTCTGAAGCGGAATATTATAGCCTAAATTATGGGGTTAAGAGCCTGGCATCTGCGACATCATTGGCAAAGGGTCCTGGAAAGAGAGTGACAAAGGCAGAAAACTCACTGCATTTCCCAAGCCTTCGGGCTTTGGAGAAGCCTGCTTCCAACTGCTGAAGCTTTAAAAGATTGGCTAAAAGACCCAGACAAATGGTGCTTGGGTTTCCCTCCCCCGCCCACTGGCTTTGGGCAGGTTTGCGTGGGCGATCTGGAAGAGGTTTGAAGATCTCTGCCGAGGCTGGTTGTTCCAAGCAGAGAAAATTAGCTAATGGACTAACTAATGAACAGAGGCGTACGTAGGGTTCCTTGCACCCTTGGCAAAGAGCTATATCAGGACCCCTGCCCTGAAAAAGAAGATCATTTTACCAAATGCCTTTGGGCTGCAGTGCAAGAAGGACGGGAAGCTTCTTCCGGGTTTGATCTCGCTGCGACAGTGGCAGGACGTTGCCACACACATTTACACCATACATACCATAGTCTAATGAAATCATAGAATCGTAGAATTGTAGAGTTGGAAGGGAACACGAGAGTAATCTAGTCCAACCCCCTGCAATGCATGAATATTTTGCCCAACATGGGGCTCAAACCCACGACCCTGAGATTAAGAGTCTCATGCTCTACCAACTGAGCTTTCCAGGTGATTTTTGTGACCCTCTGCCAGGACCTGTGCCCCCGATGGGGATTGGTCTTACTAAGTTCAGGTATACCTCTGTTAATGGATAACCAGACAGAGAAGTACTAATCCCCCCTCCAATTTGATTACTTTCTGTTTCCATCAAGTATGATCACTTTGCTTATATTCCTAGAGGGAGAACCAAAGCTAATTATTTGACAACATCAAAGAGTCCCCCATTTGTATCTGCAGTCTGGCAGCCATTTCCAACCCATTTCAGTGAAGAAGAGATTAAAACTCCCATATGGCTTTCGACATATCTCCCGCTGCAGCGAAATGAACCTGATCCTTTTGATAGCAAGCTTTGTTGTAAAGGGAGACATCAAGGATGCCCTTCTTTTTAGTCTCCCATCAACTTTCTCTGATGTGTTTCAGCATTTATTTAATAAAACATGGTGGGGGGCACTCCTTTGACTAGGTCACGTTGAAGGAGCGCATCCAAGTTCCATTAAAAAAATTAAAGCCACTAACTAAGGTGTTGAAAAGATCTATCCTTTATATCAGAGAAAGGAAAGCTTGTATCCAATCCAGAGTCATAATCAGAGTAGACTCATTGAAGTTAATGGACCGCACTCTGGGAAAATGCAGGAACCTTGCAGTCTCTTGCCACTCAGAAATTGGGGATTTGCACACATAGGAGCCAGCTCCTAGGGGCCAAGAGGTCTTCGCTCCCCCCAATAAAATATTGGGCATTGCCATTCAAATGGTGTGTGTGCACCACATCATGCAATTGATTATGCAGGGCATAATAATATTTCCCCCAATATTTTATTCAAGATGGCACCCCTATTTGCACAGCACATGTTTAGGAGATTGGGAGAAACCTGTGAGCTCACAAACCTGCCCTTCATCTCTCCTCTCCTCCTTCCTCTGTTTGCCCAGCCATGACTGTCCCAAATCGACAACACATGGGAAGTGCCTGTGTCCAAAAGTCAAAATGCACAATTTGCTTTATTGCTTCCATCTCTGGGCCGAAAACATGTGTTTTCCTTGAGAACCCGCAGCGCAACTGCCGGAAACCCACCCAGTGTATATAACTTCTGTGCCCTGCAGAACCCTAAAAATTCAACACGCACAATGAGATCACTGCTTCATATTCACTTTGAAGGGATGAGTGGGTGGATGACTGAGCAATGTTAAAACCCAGACTTGAGTGCCAAGGACAAAAAGAAAAAGGAGCAAGGGGAAGAACGAGGTGATCTTGAAAGCATCGTCTACTCTAGGCAATACCTTATTATGTTTAAAGATTAGGAGCAATTGGGAGCAAAGGGGATGGGGAGAGGCTTATATGCCAAGATTAATAGACAGCTGTGTGAAAAATATTATGGGGATGCATCGAAGACTAGCAGGCATAGACATGTGCATGAAATGTGCTGTGTGTACCCAAGCACATCCTAATATTTTAAAAATATTAGGTTTGAGATTAGGAGGAGATAGTACGGAACACCAACCTGGCTCCCTCAGCTGCTGTGGGGAAGCAGTGATGGGGTGAAGCAGACAGAGAGAGATGCAGGCAGACTAAAAAGGCTGGAATGGACCCGCAGCTTCTGCTTGCATCTGTCTCTGAAAGTGGCAGTGGGGTGTTTGGCTCCAGAAATGACAGTAAAGGAAGAGCTGAGTGTTACCCACTGGATGACTTCTAAGATCCCTCTTAACCCTGTAATTCTATGGTCAAAACATCTGTAGAGAAAAAACATGTGCATTGTATAAAGGATGTGATTTATTCCCATGCCAACGCTGATGTCCTTCAGGAGAGCAGGAAGCAATTATCAATTTGAAGCATGCAGACAGGAACAATCCACCCAGTTCAAATACAGATTCTCATGAAGCCGTCGAATGGGAAGCCATTCCAAAACACCTGCTTCTGATTAAAATCTTAACTAGCACGCTGTTGTGTACACACGCCCCACTTCCCTGAGTGTCGACAAGGTCCAGGGGTAGAGCTAGACAGGTTTTGTTTTGGAAGAGGACGAGAGCAATTCCAACAGGACTTTGCTTCAGTGGTTAAGCAGCCTTTCAAACACCGATGTTGAGAAATGGTTGACTAATAGCAGAAGCCCTTCTTGGAGACCATGCCAAACCAGACACAACTGCTTTGGCCTTGTGTGGAAATTTCAAAACAATAAATAGATAGCACAAGTGAGACAAGCCAGATCGGGAATGTGGTGTGGGCTCCTGACTGGAATCAGTGCTTCCTGTTGGCACCAATAGCAGGACCAGACTGGTGACCATTAGAATCACAGGAAGGGGGCATGACTAGCACACACTCCTGTCCCCATTCTGCAATTCTGATTCAACCCAGACCCCCTACTCAAGCTGCTTATTAGAGGGGGGGGGGGAGAAACTTGCACATAAGGCCAAACCACATGACGAACATATCGTGTCTAGAAATGTGCTGTTCCATAAATTAAAACCCTTGCAGACATGGATCTCCTCCTTTTAAAGACTGCCTCACATGCACGGAAAAGCTCCAACTTATTTCGCCCTTCCGCACACCTTGCTTAGCTCAGAGGACCCTCGGAGCCCGAAGATCATCGGGCATTAACTGAAGGGTACCTTATCCCTGAACTATGAAGTTCAGGACTCCTCTCATCACACTGTTTGATTGCACGCTTATACAGCGCAACTCAAACCTCTCCTTCATAATTTTGCACTCTCTGCAAACCTCGTCCCCCAGTCCAGGGAGTTGGCTCCATTTCTGGTATCAAGTGAATGGAGGCCCAGGTTTTCACATCCCCATTTTTAATATCTGACCATCCATCTTTGAGTTCAAATTGGTCTTTGGAAGAACATACTGGTAAGTATGTAGCTTGTGTCCCCTCTATGCTTAGCTTGCTCTCACCCATGTGTTGTCTTTCTTTGCATGCTACCAAAGGATACCAGGTTGTGGCCAACGTCCAGTGTCAACCCAGAGCAGTCTGCATTTATTTCTGGTTGGTTCAAGGATGGTGCATCATGAATGGCTGCCTAAGGCTCCATCTCTAATATGCATTTAAAGCAGTATCAAACCACTTTGAATAGTCATAGCTTCTGCCAAATAATTCTGGGGACAGAAGTTAGTTAAGGGTTTGTTAAGACTCATATTCTCCTTACAGGGCTACAATGCCCAGAGTGATTTAAGCCAATCTTTCTTTCCCTAGAATTTTGGGAATTGACTCTGTGAGGGAGAATAGGGTGGGGGGGTTCCCTAAAAATTCTCTGCACCCTTAAAAATTACAGTTCCCAGGATTTTTGGGAGAGCATGGCTGTTAAAACAATATACACTTTTTAAAGTGGACTGCAAATCCCATGATACAGGTACTTGGTCATTGGCTATGTTGGCTGCAGTTGTTGGGTGTTGTAGTCAAACAACATCTGGAGGGCACAACATTGCCTATCTCTGTCTTAGTATAAAGTAAGGTAGGAAGTAGAATAGGAGATCTATTTTAACCCTCATGCTTTGGGGAATGCTTTAAATGTATAGTGCAGATGGGACATGCAGAAAGGGATATGGAGGCAAATAACCTATATATCATAAAACCTACCTGAAGCAGGCCTGTTTAATGTAGTGTTCCAGTTTCCAGTCTTCCAAAATTCTGTTCCAATAATCACACTTTTACTTCCTTTTTCTTTTCTTTCTTTCTTTTTTTAAAAAACCCTGCCATTTTAACACAGGGAAGCAAAACTAATAAGAAACAGTAAGATCTAAAAGGTTGAGACAATTGCCTTACATGCAGTGGAGAAATTCAGTGGGGAAATGAGTCTGCTATGAATGATAGGGAAAGAGATAATTTTTATATATCTTGGAAATTATAGGGTATTACACACTGGTACAAATCTTATATAGATTGGTGAAAGCTAGCTGCAGCTGCTTCCTTTGGCTAGCGAGGAGAGATATATATATTTATTGCCAGGCAAGCACTATTTTAATAAAGTGCTTATAATCTTCTCCGCACTTCAACTTAATGGTATTTTGCCTTGCTTAAGCTCAGGGTTAAGAGACATCTTGCAGCATAATTGGCCATAAAAGGGGCATTGTCAGATGCTCTCATCTTCCTTTCTGCTCGAAGACTGGACAGTTCATGCTGTGCTCTACTTTACTGGAGCCCTGACACAGTGAAACGGCAATCCTTTTATCAAAGTGAGCGTACAACCTTTGTGTATGGACAGGGGCACAGTTGTATTTCTTGTATTGATTGGCTTCTTCTTTTATTTGTATGCTTGTTAGCAGCTTTGAACACATCCATTTGTTTGTTTGTTTGTCCAGCCTTCTGAGGTGTGGCAGGTTGGGATATGAAAGAGAGCCTTTCCTGACTTTTAGAAGTTAGAATTTTAAGAGGCAGAAGGTCCATTGGAGGTGATTTGGGTCACATTCACACCCTACATTTAAAGCCCTGTGATACCACTTTAAATGTTTGTGGATTCCCCCCCCTCCAAAAAAAAGAATTCTGAGAGCTGTAGCTTCTTAAGGGTGCTGAGAGTTGTTGGTAGATGCCTATTCCCTTTAAAGGTAAAGGGTCCCCTGACCATTAGGTCCAGTCGTGACCGACTCTGGGGTTGCGGCGCTCATCTCGCATTATTGGCCGAGGGAGCCGGCGTACAGCTTCCAGGTCATGTGGCCAGCATGACTAAGCCGCTTCTGGCGAACCAGAGCAGCACACGGAAACGCCATTTACCTTCCCGCTGCAGCGGTACCTATTTATCTACTTGCACTTTGATGTGCTTTCGAACTGCTAGGTGGGCAGGAGCTGGGACCGAGCAACGGGAGCTCACCCAGTCGCAGGGATTCGAACCACCGACCTTCTGATCGGCAAGCCCTAGGCTCTGTGGTTTAACCCAAGGGTGCTGAGAGTTGTTGGTAGATGCCTATTCCCTTTACAGAGCTTCAATTCCCCAAGTTCCCTGTAAAAAGGGATTGATCACTAAACCATTCTTGTTAAACCAGGCATCAGGGGAGCAAGGGCGCATTGTGCTCCTATGGGTTCATAATCTCTCCTACCATCCTGTCTCTAAGACCTTATTTGGACCCCTGCCTCTTGCAACACACTGACAGCAGCTTAGCCATTGTGGTGGAGCTGACTCTCTTCTCTACAAAACATGGAATTACTCCCTATAAGAACCAGTTATTTCATTAAGAATTTCTGGCTTTTTGTACCAGCAGAGTATTATTATATAACCATTCTCGCTAGCTGTTTGAACATCCGGAAAAAGTAGTACCACATGCTTAAATGTATTCCCATATATCAAAAGCATCCACCTTGATTGTATCCTTTTCCCACTCTTAGCATCCATCCCCTTTTGTGGACTCGATTGTGCTCTGATTTTGTAATTTTAACAAGCTGCTTTATATTCTCCTAGTAAATTTAGCATCTCAGAAATTAACTATTCATAAGTGACATGCTCTGTAATGCATGGAAATTAATAAAACAGAAACCCGTCCAGACTTACAGATAACAATCTGTGATTTTCCACAAGGCTGTGGGATTTAAACTATTTTGTATGGGACCTTGACAGGTATTCACAGGAGAAGGCTGTGCGTTTGGATCTGCTGAGATTGAAAAATACCTTTTGGATAGGGTTCCTCCCCTTCCCCTGCTCTCTCTGGCTTTGATGAATGCGATGGCACTGTTTCTTAATACAGAGTAACAGAGGTTTGTTCGCTCTGTATAATAATACAGCAGTGAAATGGACTTTTAAATAAGGAGAATGAATGAGTGCTTTTAAGACAGAATCATCTCAGTGTGACTTGCAGCACCAAGTCCATCTCTACTTTGGATGAATTCTTTCTAGCCTCATCTCCACTTTTTGATGGGGGGGGGGAAATCCCTCCTTTAATAAAGAAAATAAACCTGCATTAGAAGCCACTTCACTGCTTCCAGAACAGCACTTAAAAACTTAATAATCCCTCTGATACTGGATGTATGATGGCTTCTTGGGTGTTGGAGGGTATTAGTGCTAGTATAAGAGTCTCAGGCTTTTATGGAACTCGTGAGTTAGCTGCTGAATGGGACAAGGCCAGCAGCAAGAGCCAGAGGCATTTGGTTTTGTAAAGCTTTTTGAAAAAAAGTCTTTCTGAAATTATCTTACCTTCAGAGAACAGGTGCCTCCAATGGTGCTTAGCCAATGTGCTTCAGGCAGTAACAGGGGTGGGGGGAGGTGGTGCATTTCAGTTTGGCTTGCAGTGAGCCCCAATCTCCATTGTAGGCCAGACTGGAAGTGATGCCTATCACATCACTGGGAATCATGCCTTTTTCTCTTTTCAAAGATAATATCATGCACAGGGAAGCAGGGATTTTCACTAGAAGTTGTTCAAAAATGTGGAACAGCACATTTTGGCACACACTCCCACTTTTCCAAAGTCCTGAGAAGGTCTTGTAACTTAGATCTTGTAACGGGAGTGTGCTTATTTCCTCCTGTCTCTTTGCCTTTTGTGTCATGTCTTTTAGATTGTAAACCTGAGAGTAAGGTAAAGGTAAAGGGACCCCTGACCATTAGGTCCAGTCGTGTCCGACTCTGGGGTTGCGGCGCTCATCTCACTCTATAGGCCGAGGAGCCGGCGTTTGCAGACAGCTTCTGGGTCATGTGGCCAGCATGACAAAGCCGCTTCTGGAGAACCAGAACAGTGCATGGAAACACCGTTTACCTTCCCGCTGGAGCGGTACCTATTTATCTACTTGCACTTTGACGTGCTTTCGAACTGCTAGGTTGGCAGGAGCTGGGACCGAGTCACGGGAGCTCACCCTGTCGCAGGGATTCGAACCGCCGACCTTCTGATCAGCAAGCCCTAGGCTCTGTGGTTTAACCCACAGCGCCACCTGGGTCCCTAACCTGAGAGTAGGGATTGACTTATTCTTTTTTTTTAATCTGTAGGCTGTTCTGGGAGCTTTCCATGTTTGAAGAGCAACATAAAAATTTCTTTGGATAGACAGATTGCAAGGGAAGCTCCCATTTGCACTAATGGGAAATTTTCCTGCAGGTAGGGCTGGCCTAAGACACTTTGACTCTTGAGGCGAACCACAAAATGGCACCCGCCTCCCTGCCAGGAAGAGCTATATCAGGAACTAGTGGGGAGGAATGAAGTTCTATATTGAAGAAGAAGAAGAGTTTGGATTTGATATCCCACTTTATCACTCCCCTTAAGGAGTCTCAAAGCGGCTAACATTCTCCTTTCCCTTCCTCCCCCACAACAGACACTCTGTGAGGTGAGTGGGGCTGAGAGACTTCAAAGAAGTGTGACTAGCCCAAGGTCACCCAGCAGCTGCATGTGGAGGAGTGGAGATGCAAACCCGGTTCACCAGATTACGAGTCTACCGCTCTTAACCACTACACCACACTGGCTCACCATATTGGGATTGGCTGCTCCTATGGATCCTGCTGCCTGAGGCAGTCACCTCACCTTGCCTCATGGGTGGGCCAGCCCTATTTCCAGGGTTAATAATGGGCAATGGGATGGTGGATGGATTTTTGTTGGGGCCACCGCAGGGAGGGAGGAAGAATTAAACCTCCACATGCTGTGCTCCTTGTTCTTATGCAATAATAAATTGCTAGAGAAAGATAATGGAGACCAATCATACATGCACTATGCCCCATGACTTTTCTTGTACAAAGCTCAAACCTAGCATTACCTTTTGTGAAAAAGGAATGACTGCTAACTACAAACATCCTGTGTTGCCAGGGCTAGATATGGAAAGCTGTGTTTCTGTGGCTGACTGCTGTATGTGGTGGCCCATCAGGCCTGCTGTAAACTGGGTTCCCCAGTACTACAGTGACTCTGGCCACCCAACCCAGCCCCCAGCATCTGATTCAGCCTGAGATTTTGCCTTTGATACAGACTCCTTCGTGGCGGCTCAGGTCTTAATTTTTGTGACTTCCACAGTGGGCCACAGATGCAGAACTTGGAAGTCAGTGAAATTCAACATTCATAGCAAGTTCTTCACGGCCAGCTTCGAAGTATGTGGGGTATATAATGGACAGGTGTCTCCCAAGATATTTATACCAGAACTCATAGGATGAATTCAGAATTACCCTATATACTCGAGTATAAGCCTAGTTTTTCAGCACATTTTTTGTGCTGAAAAAGCCGCCCTCGGCTTATACTCGAGTGAGGCGGGCAGTGGCTCCTATGAAGCTTTCCCAGGTTTTCTGTGGTAAAATTGAGTGCCTCGGCTTATATTCGGGTCGGCTTATACTCGAGTATATAGGTACATAATTGTAGGTTTTCACGAATGATTTGTTAGTGATAGCCTACTGGATGTAAATAAGGCACTTCATAAATTAATTATCAAATAATTTTCACTTTCTAGTTTTTAGATTAGAGGTAACTTTTAGAAGAAAAAAATAGAGGCTATTACAACTTGTAGAATATTTTTTAGTATTATTATTATTATTTATTTTGACAATTTATACAGTATACACAAGCAGAGTAGACCTTCATCTTGGTGTTGGCTATTAGCATCACATTCATCATATGACAAACTCTAAAATTCAAACTATAAATCTGTTTTAGAATTCATTTTTTTTCCCAGAGGGGCTTTCTTTTGCATGTGTGTTTATTTTAATCTCAGTATTTAATCTTCTGTCAAGGAACATTATTTCATAGTACACTTTTTAAAACATGCACAGGCTGCGGAAATCAATATATATTCAAAAGATATCAAATATATAAATCAACCAGTCCTTCGTATCAGAAGTCTCTGTTATCAGGATGAGACTGCCTGACAGGAAGCAGTTTATTACCTAATCTAGTTTTGAAATTAATCCCATTCCTAGTTATTTTGTCACTGTGTCTTCACTTCAGTGCCCTTATTCCTTGGCAGCAATGTGGCACGGAGGATAAAGTCTATCAATTTTTCAATTTCAGGAAAGGTAGGCTCTGTTCTCTGGATTGTGTTTATTCAGACATTATATTTTGTAATAGGTTAACAAAGCAATTAGTTATAAGATCAACACTAGCAGCTTTTGTTACTGTACCTGAAAACTTGTCCAGTATGTTAGAACATGATGGTCACATTCACATCATACATTTTAAACACTATGATAGCACTTTAAACAGCCATGGCTTCTCCCATAGAATTCTGGGAGGTGTAATTTATTAAGGGTTCTGAGAGTTGTTAGTCCCCTCAGAGAGCTACAGTTCTCAGAGTGGTTTAACAGTCAATTCCTCTTCACAGGGAACTCTGGGAATTGTAGTTGTTTTAGGGGAATAGAGGTCTCCTAACAACTCTTGCACCGTCACAAGTGGAGAAAGTGCTCAGATCCTGCTATGGGCTTCCCATGGGCATCTGGCTGGCCACTGTGAGACCACGACACTGGACTAGGTTGACCTTGGGCATGATCCAGCAGGGCTGTTATGTTCTTCCATTATAGAATCATAGAATCATAGAGTTGGACGGGATCCCCAAGGGTCATCTAACCCAACCCCCTGCAATGCAGGAAACTCAACTAAAGCATCCATGACAGATAGCATGGATTATAAAGTTTCATGCTTACCCTTTTCATAATAGAATTCAAGATGGTGTACACAGAATTCCTAAGCAGTATTCCTCAGAGTTAGACATGTTCAGCTTTATCAAGGCGGTTGTGTCATGTGCCTTAAGATACTGGTCAGGGAGTACTTCTTTTCTTCATCTATCCTATTGACTTATTTTTACTTGCAAAATATTAGATTCCTATCAGGAAAAGATAAGGAGCAATGCCATTGTTTGCTTCTGCCATGCATCCTAATCTTTGGGGACTTCCAAAACTCATGGATTGTGTGGCACAATTCAAAACCACCATGTTTTCTGGCTGGGGAATATAAGCACTTATTCTAAAGGTTACTTCGTTTTCTGCTCCAGTGATTCAAATTGTGGCATATTTTTCAACAGAAAAACAAATAAAGCTTTTTCATGGGAGAAAAGCGATCTGTTAGGGATCAGTTGCATACCCTATTTCATTTAATGTTTTTTTTAATATGATATGGGAGAAGTATAAATATATACATGACCAGCTTGGAATTATTTTTAGTACAGGATTACACAATTACGCATCCTCTATATTAGTCTAATGCAGCTTTGCCTCTTCCTAGAAGACCTCAGATGGGTACAGCTTCCTCTTCAAGCAACAATTTGCCATTGCTTGGCAAGCAGGGCCCACTGGGAGCTGTCCAGGGTCCTGATTTCTGTTGCAAGAGACCTTACCTTGACTTCACTTGACTGAATTTGACTAGACTTGACCTGCCTACAAGGGACTTGGTCTGACTTCCCATGCAAGCCTCAAGTCCCAACAGAACAGAGTACTGCCCCCCCACTCCTCTGCACTGCTTATGCTGCATGGTGGAAAGATGCAATACCTGTGTTCAGTTCATCTGTATTGTCTTGTGAAACGATCTTAATAATAATGCATTGAGAAAGGAATCTTGTTGCATCCTTCAAGCCTGATGGAGCAGCCAAGAGCCAGTACTAGTTTGTGGGTCCCATATTAAGAGCACTTAGTTTAGCTGTCCATCAAAATCTGTGTGGCAAATGTGACATGAAGGTTGACAACATCAACTCCACCGTGTGGGAATCCCTTGTAGATGCCTGGAGACAGTGCGTGGAGACAGACAGTCAGATTGTGCATTCATAGCAGTGACCAGAGAAGGAATGACCAGTGGAAGGAGCATAGAGAGAAGAAACCCCATGGTGCATCTGCAGCAGCACAACTGGATGCCTTCATCTGTCCCAGAAATTCTCAGGTCCTCCTGATAGCCACATCTCACTTTGGAGGGGCTACACTGATGCATAAAAATCACACAAAACTGGTACTGACTCTTTTAAGATAATTTGATCGTCTGTTGTGATCTAATCTGGCTCAGTATTAGTTATTCTATCATTGTGCCTGTAATTGGAATATGCTGTGTTTGTCTACTGGGATTTGTTCACTGACTGACAGTGGGTCTCCAGGGTTTCAGGCAGGAGTGTCTCACTGGAGATGCCAGGGATTGAATTCAGGACCTTTTAAGAAAATAGGGAGCTGCCTCACTATAGCTCAGGATTGTCAACATTGACTTCTGGCTCTCCACAGTTTCTGGCAGGGCTCTCTCTCTCTCTCTCTCTCTCTTTCTCAACCCTACCTGAAGATGCCAGGGATTGAACCTGGGATGTTCTGCACAGAAAGCACATGATGATCAGTAGATCATCTCAGGAATGGACTTTAAGGAAAGCTAAGGCCATTTCTTCAATCTGATCATTCAAGGACACACTTGCAAGATTGTTAACTTCGCAGCCAGTCAAATTCTTACTTCCCAATTGAGCCAGATATACCACATGATTGGGGCAATGTGTCCTTTGGTTTGTTTATCCCAGGTTTTATGGTAACATAGCCCAAAGCACTGCATCTATTTTCTCCCCCAGAATTGTTTACAGAGTTCTTAGAGTAGGCAATGAGGAGGCCACTGTCATGCGAACAGCATTGTGCTGGGCTTGGCACCGAAACTGACTAGCAGATTTTGTTGGTTAGAACTTGGCAAATCTGTGGTGTTTGCATGCTTTGCTTTCCTCTAGATGAGGCTTCTGGCTGCTGTTGTGCCTGATGAAGCGACTGATAAAACGTGACATTGGAGCAGGGACGCTTCAGAAGTTTGCATTATTAATGTTCCCCCTGCTGAGAACTTTCTCATGAAGCCAGGCCAGGGATAGAGATGAGAGACAAAATGAGGAGCTTGGTGGAAAGCCTGGAGGAAAAACAAATGACACTGCAGAAGATTGGAAAAGCTCACCGATGACAATCTGGACAAAATGGCAGGATTAGCCACATACTACAGAGGAGACTGCAGGCAGACAAATAAATGTGATCTCTCTGAAAAAATCAGTCTCACATTTCTAGAATCATTTGCTTGAGAAAATACTGATGGGTCTATAACATATTTATGATGGGTTGGATCCAGACTTTGCCATCCATGAGCAGAAGGGCTGCTTCTGTCAACAGAAGGCTTTTGATCCAACAGAAAAGTTCCACTGCTGGATTGGGGAAGGTGGCTTTTGCTGATTCCTTTTGCCCTTGTGGCCCCCACTGCCACCTCCTGTACTGTTCCACAGGGTTTCCCAACCCTCTGGAGTAAAAGAGGGTACAAGAGCCTATAGGGGATGGGAGAACTGGCAAAAGTCACCTCCACCACCTCTGCTGGTTGGACCAATAACTAGATCTAACCTACTAATAATTTATTCCTTACTGTTCTCATTAGTATTGTTTTTATTAAATTGCATTTATATTCTACCTTTCTTCCACCATGAAAAGCAAGGCAATGTCCCTTCGGATTTCCAGACAGTCTCTCCTCAAGGCATCATCAACCCGATCCAAATCTGCTTAGTTTCACCAAGTTTGATGTATCCCATGGAGGCCAACATGCTGTCCTCCAGATGTTGTTTAGACTACAATTCCCATCATCCTGTACAACATTGGCCGTGTTATTACTGTTATGATCTACTGTGAACAGTGATAAGGACAAATAGAACCTATTCCTGAGGCAGGGTGGACTAGAGTAGAGATAGAGGAACTCTTTTTTATCAGTATACAATGTAATGGGCAAAATTGTCTATTGGTTCGTAATGCTGGTACATGAGTGTTGCCATGTGCATGCCACTTATTGAATTGCCCTCTTAGCACTGCGGTTCCCAACATCAGCCATAGCAGGGAGCTCTTTGGACATTCAACTGCCTGCCCACTGTCAATGGAAACAGACAGAAACAAAAGAGGTCTGAAGCTGTGGACAGGGGACAACAACCACATGCAACTTTTGCAAGAAGTAATGGAGGGAATTGATCCAAAAAGGAAAAAAAGTTAAGTACCCAACTAAAGCCTTTCTTGGGCAGCCTGGTCACACCATCAGCGGTCAACAAGAGTTTCATGAGGAGAAAGCGGGTAACATTAAATACACTCTGTGCATGCTCCTACTAAGCAGCTAACTTAGTAGCTGATGTAGTTTAATGGTGATCAATGAGAGTGATTGAGAGCAATGGGTTAATATGGAAGAATTTTTATACATGCATCTGAAAGAGCAGCTTAATCAGCTGTTTTGGCTTCTGAAGCTCTAAAAGCAATCTGGAGATGGGAAATGTTTCCAGTAGCTGAGATCTATTAATTATACTGCTCACACACGTAGATGGTCATTAGTCAGGAGAAAATGTTTCCGTCCCTGTGATTTACAGAGAATGGCCATCAAACAATGTGTCATCTGATCATTCAAGGCCATGCTGGCAAGCAGACATAATACAGAGCTGAGCTCACGACCAACTAGGACTATATATCCCCCCCGTGGAACCAGAGATTCCACAACCACTGGGGCAATGCATAAACCTATTTATTTATTTACCATATTTGTTTATTTAAAAGCACTTTTATAATGCTTAATATTTCAAATATATCTAAGTGTGAAGTGGTGTAAAGTCTAAATAAAAACGTTAAAAAGAAAATGCAGTATAAAACCAATAAAAAAGCAAAATAAAAGTGAATAGAACAGACATCAGAGGATTAAAACTTTTTAAAATTATTTATTTGGTTTTTCAGATGAAAATTTTACAATCCTATATCAAACATAAATCATAAAAATAAGATTCCAAGGAATCTCCTGGACTTCCACCCTTCCCTTTGTGGGTCCTATTATTTATTATTTCCTCCTGCATCTTTTATGATGATCCTAATCTTTTACATCTCCATTATATCCAAAATTCACCATTAAACTACAAGTGATATTCCAATCCTACTAACGATTTTAACTGTTTATAATGGTCTTTAAGAAAAGTTATAAATTTCCCCCATTCTTTATTAAAATTTTGGTCTTCCTGATTTCTGATTCCTCCAGTCATTTTGGCATAGTCCATCAACTTCATCTGCCATTCTTCTCTGGTAGGGACTTTATCTTCTTTCCATCTCTGGGCCAATAAAATCCGCACAGCCATGGTCACATACATAAAAAATCTTTTCTGCTTCCTTGGGATTTCGGCACCTAGAAAAGAGGATTCAAACTTTTAAACTAGGGTCCAGTTTTATGGATCAGGGAAAGCTTGGGCAAAATGATAAGTCTTCACAAGACATCTGAAGCAACTGTTGGTTGCTGCTCTACAGAATAGCAAAAAGAAGGGAAATAACCCCGTGAAAAACCCCTGAAACGAGGTAAATGTGTATTCAAAAATGTGTTAAATTAATCTCAAAAAATATTTTTTAAAGTTAATTTCAAACAGAAATGCTCAGACACATGTAACTAAATACATTGAATCACTCTCAAAAATATTTTTATATATTTTTTCAGTTGCTTTCAAACAGAAATGATCAGGCATATGTAACTAACTCAAAGGATTGTGATTAATGAAAAGAACCCTCCAAAAAACTTCAAATTATGAAAATTACTTTAATACAGCCTAAATGGCTTTCAAAAACTTATTGGAGTAGCTCCTGAACAGAATTACTCAAACTCTTAGTAAACTGCTTAAAGGATGTAAATAATGGCAAGAGCCATCCAACTGAACTTAAATTAATGTAATATACTACAAAACAAACTTGCTAAATAACAAATAATCAAAACACTGCAAAACAACCTTAACGAGGTGCTAGCTATAAAACTCATTTCACTAAAAGTCTAACAGTTTCCTCAGAAGGAAAAAAAGAGGGTAATACGTTAACCATAATTCAAATAAGGCATAATTGCTGTAGAGTTTAAGGGAAGAATCAAAAGGACTTAAAACAGAAAACTCCCAAACAAAACGTGGTAATTATCCACTCAAAACACCTGATTTAGCTTCTTCAAGGTGAAAACCTACACTAAGGTTTAGACACAAGCCCCATAGCTTGTTAATTATTTTCAAAAGAGGCTAAGAAAGCTTTCATGATCCCGTTCTTACGAAGCTATTATGGAGACTACAGAATAGCAGCAGCAGCAACAACAACAGCAGCAACTCAATGGCAGAGTATCTTCTTTCCTTGCAGAAGGTCCACAGCATCCTCAGGTAGGGTTGGGAATGCCACTTCCTGAAAGCCTGGAGACCCTACAGCTAGTTGACAACACTGAGCCAGTTGGATCAATGGTCTGACTCGGTGTGGAGCAGCTTTCTGTGTTCCAGTTATTATTATTATTATTATTATTATTATTATTATTATTATTATTACCAAGCCTTATGAGGAAAGGAAACCAAGCCTTATGAGGAACAGTTGAAGGAGCAGGGTATGTTTAGCCTGGAAAAAAGGAGACTGAAAGGAGATATGATAACCATCTTCACATATCTAAGCAGCTGTCACGTGTCAGCTGGAGCAAGCTTGTTTTATCCTGCTCTGAAAAGTAGGTCCTAAACCAATGACTTCAACTTACAAGAAAGGAGATTCCAACTAAACATCAGGAAGAACTTTCTGACAGTAAGAGCTGTTTGACAGTGGAATGGTCTCCCTCTGGAGGTTGTGCACTCTTCTTTCTTGGAGGTTTTAAAGCAGAGGTTGGGTGACTGTCTGTCATGGATGCTTTAGCTGAGATTCTTGCATTGCAGGGGGTTGGACTAGATCAGGCATCCCCAAACTTCGGCCCTCCAGATGTTTTGGACTACAATTCCCATCATTCCTGACCACTGGTCCTGTTAGCTAGGGATCATGGGAGTTGTAGGCCAAAACATCTGGAGGGCCGCAGTTTGGGGATGCCTGGACTAGATGATCCTTGGGGTTCCTTTTGACTCTACAATTCTGTGATTCTATGATGATGGTGGTGGTGGTGATGATTAGATATGTGGTAATAAGAAAATTTTAAAAAGAGAAACCCAATAATTTCCATTTCTGGATGAAAGTGGGAAATGAGAGGTGCTGTGAAGAGGCAACAAAAGGTCTGCAGCTCTTGTCATCTCCCACAGATCTGCCTACATCAGCTGCTATTTACTGTTCTGTCATTATCTTCTGTAATGGTTATGATGAAGCCATAGCAGCATATTCATAGCTCTTTGAAATAATCACTGGGCTCTTCGTCTTATGCAGCATTTGAGAAACATCAAGGTGAAATCCTGCAGAGTGACTGCAGGAAGGAACATTACAGCAGGGATAAGAGAGAGCAAATCAGCTCAGCTTGCTTCAGGCTCAATGCATCCGAGGGGAGGCTGGCATTGTTATGGGATTAAGTAAAATAGCACATCAGTTAGGGAATCTGATGGTTGCCAGGAACTGAGAAGCAGAAAGGCAATGCCAGATCCCCCTTGTTCACAGGGGATTGGGGACCGGACCACATTTAGAGAAGGCTGCTCTGAAATTTCATGAAATTCAATTACATGTACAATTATAGTACATAAGAACATAAGACGTGCCCTACTGGATCTGGCCAATGGCCCATGTAGTCCAGCATCTTTTTCTCAAAGTGACCAGCCTGATGCCCCCTGGAAGTCCAAAAGCAGGACCTGAGTGAAACAGCAAACTCCCCACTTGTCATTCCAAGGAAATTATATTTACAGGCATATTGCCTCCAATGGTGGAGGCAGAAGATGACTAGTGGTCAGCAGTAGTGCAAAAGAAAAAAAACCCAACCCCGTTTAAATTGACTATTGTGGTAGTAAATTTGAATGTTCATTTCCCCCTTTCAAAATGAAGAAGAAGAAGAAGAAGAAGAAGAAGAAGAAGAAGAAGAAGAAGAAGAAGAAGAAGAAGAAGAAGAAGTTTGATTTGGTAGATTCTCACTCCTTCCCTCTTTTTGCATCTCTGATGCTCCAGGTTCTTCCATATGTGACCTAGTACCACCAACATGTGATATTATATAGTCAATAATGTTTCAACCTAGAAATATTGTGACATTGCATGATGATGTAGAGCACCACTGATTTTCCTTCTGGATCTCATGCACATAATTTCGAATGAATGGAGACCTACGGAACAATTCTAAATATAGGAAGCTAGTAGAATTTATTAAATTAAGACAACATAGATTACCCCTACTTCAAATGTCATTCAGGAATGGGGCTACTGTAGACTGAGCTGGCCTAGTGGCCTAAGCCAGGCAGGGGGAAAACATGACTTACACCACCCTTTTTTGCAGGCGTATATTCTGTTGCATGACATGGTTGAGCTGAATGGAGCTAAGATTCAGTATAAGGATCCTGCCTGATCCTATTCCTGTCAACCCCCTGGAATGCCTATTTTTCAGGGCTTACAGCAGTTTAAAATCTGCCGGTCTCAGCTCAGCCAGCTGAGTTGAGATGAGGAAATTATGCTGCCATATTGCTAGCTTGAGCCAGGATGTGGGGCTCACACCTGTATAGCCTGGCTGCACTGGAAATTAGCTAACTGAGCCAGTGATCTGCTGGATCCTAGCACACTTGACTTGGTGGTGCTTGGGTTTGGATGACTTCCTAAGGCCAGAGGAGTATAAGAAGAGCTATCTAATGCAGCATTCTGTTCTCACAGTGGCCAACCAGATGCCTGTGGGAAGCCCACAAGCGGGGCATGAGCACCTCTGATACTGGAGGTAATATATCACCATCATTACTTGTAGCCAGCTTTATGGAGTGAAAGCTTTATGAGTTTGTCTAATCTCCTTTTAAAGTTGATGGCCATCAGCCTATCAATGCACCTTGTAGGAGTCAATTCTGTGGTTTAACTATATGCTGTGTAAAAAGTCCTTTTTACCTGTCCTGATAACCTCCAGGTTCACTGGAAAGTCCTTGCATCAACAGGAGTTTCATGCACACATGGAGCTCCTGTAGCTTCAAAGAGCCTCTGCGCTAGGCTGAATCCAAGTAAGCAAATTCAATTGGAAGGGAATTTTTATTTGGGAATACATTTTCATATGCATGCAAATCTTTTTGCATAGCTCAGAATCCAATTAGTGTAATAGGTACCATGAATATATTGAATTTTGGGTTGGGGGAGTGAAATAAACATAAGATAAATGATAAAACTTCTTGCATGAAAGGCAGTGAGCATGTGTGTGGATGAGAGAGGTGGGGAGCAGGAAACTAATTTTCCATTGGCAAGCTGTTTTAGGAATCCGATCACACGTTCCCATCATTTCCTAAGAAGAGTTGAATGAGCACCAGAATTGAAAAACAATACTTGAATAGAGATGAGATGAGATGGGGAAACCCTTCTTATAATTCCAAGCTCTTAATTACTGCAGTTTGACAATAATAGAGTTACAGTCCTGTAATCAATCACAGCCTGCAGCGGGAGATAAGAACTCTTCACTTAGTGAGATTGGAAAAGGGCACTATTAATTGGTGGAGCTTTCATTAGGAAAATGAACAGCCAGGCAAGGGGAGAGGAGCACAAAGGATGCCAAGACCAATTTCTTTGATAACCAGCAATTGCATTAAATGTTCCCTCCTCTGAATGGCGTCAAGGCCAAGTGGACTGCCTGGTGTGTGGACACTGAACAAAAGACACAACTCTCCTTCCCCCAATGAATTCTGTCAAATGAAATCATTTAGAGAACTTAAACTGCAATACAATAGAAACACTCTGATACCCTTGGACACTCTTTACACAAACAACATTCCAAAATAGTATTATGAGTTTGTGGGTGCCAGGGTTTATGGGTGTAAGAACCCCGTAATTCCTGGCTTTAGTAAGTGTTAGAATTTAATCAACACTTGGAGAGTTAAACTGGAAGTCAGACTCTAAATAGCTGGCCTCAGCTCCCTGTGCTCAAAGATTGCCTGAAAGATGAGCCATTAAGAGAGAACAAAGACAAGGAGATAAGACAAAGAAAAGAAACTGCCTGGGGCCCCTGGGATCTCACACCACTTGGAGATTGGGGTGGCATGTAACACTGGTGTCAGAAGCCCCATCATACCTTTGGGCTTGCTATCAGGTATGTGTGTGCTTAAAACTGCAGTTCCAACAGTTCTGGGACAACAAATCTATGGTGTGACCACAGTTGGTCACCTCAACTCAAAAAGGAGTTGGCAAAGATTCAGCAAAGGACAACCAAGAGAATCAAAGGGGTGAAGTGAGTCCACTATGAGGAAAGGTTGTGAGGTTTGGGACTCTTTAGTTTAGAGAAAAGGTAAAGTAAGAGGTGGCATAATGGAAGTTTATAAAATTATGCATGACATAGAGAAAGTGGATAGAGAAAGGTTTAGTCCCTCCCTCATAACACTAGAACTCGTGGACATCCAATGAAACTGAAACTGAATCCTGGAGGATTCAGGACAGATAAAGGAAAGTACTTATTCATGTACCACGTAGTTAAACTATGGAGCTCAGGAGGCAGTGATGACCACCAACTTGGATGGCTTTAAAAGAGGAGAAGACAAATTCATGGATGGTAAGGCTATTGATGGCTACTGGTCATGATGGCTATGCTCTGTCTCCACGGTTGGAGGCAGTAATGCTTCTGATTTCCACTTACATATAAAAATAAATATAAAAATATGTCTTTTAAGAGAACCCCACTAAAATGTTCGTGAATGTTGTGAACTGCCCTGAGATCTACAGGTATAAAGCGGTATACAAATTTAATAATAAATAAACAAACATGCTGGTGGGTTTTCATGATTGTTGTTTAGTCGTTTAGTCATGTCCGACTCTTCATGACCCCATGGACCAGAGCACGCCAGGCACTCCTGTCTTCCACTGCCTCCTGCAGTTTGGTCAGACTCATGTTGGTAGCTTCGAGAACTGTCCAACCATCTCGTCCTCTGTTGTCCCCTTCTCCTTGTGCCCTCCATCTTTCCCAACATCAGGGTCTTTTCCAGAGAGTCTTCTCTTCTCATGAGGTAGCCCAGGTATTGGAGCCTCAGCTTCAGGATCTGTCTTCCAGTGAGCACTCCAGGCTGATTTCCTTAAGAATGGATAGGTTTGATCTTCTTGCAGTCCATGGGACTCTCAAGAGTCTCCTCCAGCACCATAATTCAAAAGCATCAATTCTTTGGCGATCAGCCTTCTTTATGGTCCAGCTCTCACTTCTGTACATTACTACTGGGAAAACCATAGCTTTAACTATACGGACCTTTGTCGGCAAGGTGATGTTTTCATGATGCCTTCTTTTAAAAAGAAGTTGCAAACTGATGTGGAAATGTGGAGATTTTAAGATCAGAAAAATAGGAAACAGAGAGAATCCATCCGTAGCCTTTCTGATTTGTTTTTTGAAAAGATTCTTGAAAAATATCTTTGGAGCATTTTTAGCACCTAGAAATTGCTTGAGATAATTGCTAAGTATCTATGATTTGTAGGCAGACACATCATCAGCTTTGGATATCTTAAATTTATGCTGTTCTTCTTTGGTAAACCAATGTAGAGTTCCTGTCTGGAATGAAGAATATGTTTAATTACAGGAGTGCCTGGAAACATCAACACAACTGGAACTGCCCTGAAATAACCACTATAATCTCCATTTTTAAAGAAGTTTATAGCTAATTTCTCTGCATGAAATACTTTAGAGTCTCCACTAAGAAAAAATGTTTGGAGTCTTAACATCTCTTCTCCCTCCCACCCCCATGCTCATCAAATATACCCCAGATATTACAGCTTTGATGAGCCTAATTAAAACTAGTGCCTGAAAAGATACGGAGAAATTGAGAAGGCTTTTAGGTAAAGATAACAGCCAGAGATAGAGCAAGAAAGTATTGGTAATTCTGTTTTGTCATGCTAAGCCAGAGGTGGGAAACCTATGGCCACCAACCTAAATTTATGTGGTCTGCATTACCCCCTGAATCAGCCTCATTTCTCAATCTCATCAACTCCTTCACTTCCTGTCATTTAAAAGTACATAGGAACATAGGAAGCTGCCTTATACTGAGTCAGATCATTGGTCCATCTTGCTCAGTATTATCTGCTACACTGACTGGCAGTGACTTTCCAGTGTTTCAGACAGTGTTCTCTTCCAACCCTATCTGGAGATGGCAGGGATTGAACTTGGGACCTTCTGCATGCAAGGCAGATGATTTAACCACTAAGCTACAACCCTAACACCAAGACCTAGTGTAGAAACCAGGGGTTTCCCAAGCCGGAGTCTTCCAAACCACAGCTAAAACTAACTTCGGTGGGGTTTATGAGTAAAATTGCTTGTACTCCTTAGCTGCCTATGCTTTGTGATCGCAGCAGCTGGTGGCCCCTGGGTGGAAGTTACCATTTTCTTTTCCCAGAATTCCCCTTTTAGGCAATATATTTGAGCAATGGGGAAGAAAACAGCGACAGACTAAAGAAGGACCTCTCACCAAGAGGTAAGCTCCCCTTGGAGAATCACTAAATCGCACCCCGATTTCACCGCCCATCCATGAGAAAGCAAAACTTTCAGCTAAAAAATGGTGAATTTCAGCTAAGCATTCTGAGAGATGCCAAAGCCAGAACTCTCAGAGATAGCAGTTCCCAAGTCATATATCATCAAGGGCAGTATCCTCAGGCCTAGGCTTCATGCTTGGGAAGGCTTAGCAAAGAGGCAACAGAGTTCCAGGCTCCCAATTCCTCAGCAAGAGGGTGCTGCAAGAGGGAGACAGTAAAGATAAAGAAAGTTAACAACAAGCAAGCTATATGAGCAACTCCTCTGTTTCCTGGGATCTGTCCAGGGTCCTGAAGGGCATGTCTCTCAGCAGCCTTGTTTCCCAGTTCAGAATGAATCTTCTTCTTTGGAGATCACTCGTAGCCAAGTAAGATTGTCTTCCATGAACACTTAACAGTGAGTCCGTAAGTGACTGTGGAGGCCAATTCTGGATCTACACATCCTTCCACAGTGGGGACATAGGTTTCTGGGAGGGAGTTTATCACAGTGAGGGTTTGCCAAACGTGCCTTCCTCTTAGCATGTTTCTCCCTTTCGTCCTTCAAAGGGAGTTCTTCAAAGTCTTCAAAGTCCATGACACCTTTGGTAAAGGAATGAATACCTGATCACAGCAATCTAATGCAGAACACTATTCAACACTGCTTCCTCCTCCCTACTATCCATAGGATGAGCCTCACCAGTTCTAGGCAGCTTAGTTTTTACTACTAGGAACCGAATATGGTGTGAGTGATCTGTCCTCATGCACTGAGTACATGGAAACTTGTTAGCCCACCCTTTGATGACCTTGTACTTTACACACTGTTTGCCATTTTCAGAAATTTCTATAGTTAACAACAACTTGCCATAATGGCCAATGCAGTCTGCATGTCAGGACTCATGATTCCAATGCATAGAGAATCTTTATCCCTTCAGATGTTGCTGAACTACAACAACCCTTCATCCCTGTCCATTGGCTATGCTTGCTAGGGCAGATGAGACTTCAGCAACATTCCCCACTCCACTGTTTAAAAATATTACGAGACTTCTTTGGTCCATTTCCAATGCTCCACTGATAATATAGAAATCACCAACAGTGGAAGATTGGCAAATGAAGATGATTGACTTTATGGAACTCGCCAAACTGACAGCAAGACTGCATGAACAGAGGGAGGATGTGGTGCAAGAAGATTGGAAGAAATTTAAAATGTATTTTAAAAAATATTGTAATATGGAAAGTATTTGAAAATCTAGGGTATAAACTAGAGTTTACCGGATCAAAATTGGGACTGAAAAATATCTTCGAGGTTAAAAAAAAAGGGGGGTAACATAATGATTAAATAAATAAATGGATAATAAAAGGTTAGATAAAAGGTTAAATTTGAAGATGAACTTGCCTGAAAATAAGAGTTAGGTGTGAAACCAGGAAGGGAGGATAGGGGGAAGTCCCAACAAGATGTTAAGGAAAATAGGTGAAAAATGATATACTTTATTGTTGTGTTTATATGTTTATGTTATGTTTTTCTTTTGTAGTTTATGTGCTTGTTTTGTTTTATATGATAAAATGAATAAAACTATTATAATTTAAAAAAAAAGATAATATAGAAATCAGCCTGACATTTTTGTTTGCTGTGGGGAAGCATGTTTAAAAAGAAGAAGCTAACTGGTTTTTATGTGCATTTTTGGAAGTTCATTTCCATGTGGAATACACATGCGAGTAATTCAACACCTCACAGCACCTGCAAACTCCCCTGGCTGTGTAAACGTGGGGATTAAAATAACTGCATTTATTTGAAGGGAAGCTTGTGCATATCCTGCTGGAGCTGCCAAGTTAAACAAATCGTGATTCGGACTGATTTGGCTTCCTCCTAGAGCCATTAAACGCACAGGTGGGAACCCTAGTGAGAAGCTAAGAATGGAGTCCTGTTCTCCGGTCTGACTTTTGCTCATGATTTGCCAATATATGAAAATCCAAACAGTGCAAGGAGAAACAAACTTGTGAAGGGCTCACAGTCAAAACCCTTTTAAAGAAATGGGACCTTGATTCCATAGATTTGCAGAGCTGATTATAGAGAGAGAGAGATTTTATTAGACTTGTGAGGACTATGCCTTTACACAAAAAACCATCCAACATTATTAAAAGAATAACAATATAATTGTTAAAGTGGGTTAAAACACATTTCCCGCTAGCCCCGCAAAGCAAACAAAACAAGACCAAGAAGACCAGCCCGCAGTGCAGGAAAGAAAATACAACAGCAGATCAGGAGAGCAATGAGGGGGCCTTCGCTGCGTCATCTAGGAACCCCTTCCTGGTTTTCATGGCCCTTGCCACAAAAACCGCTACCGCGTGGGAAATCCGTGGGTCTGCGTCTACCAGCAGAAACCTTACTCGATCCTCTGAGTTGCCTATTGAGTTAGGTATACATTTTTCAAGGCTTCTCGGCCTTTTGGCTAAGATCAAGTGCAGAGCTGATTATAGTAAGACAGGGTTGAACTCCCAAAACTATAGCAATATATACATACACAGAAGGACAAGGTGGTTGGTTCTGCTCCTTGTCGGTTGCACACTGCTCAGTCCCAAGGATTTCATATTAGGAAAAGCAATTGGCAATCTGTGCTGAGCTACTTACATAAGAACATAAAAACGGCTTCGGGATCAAGCCAAAGTCTCATCCAGCTTCCTGTAGCCAACCCAATGCCTATGAGATGCCCAGAAGCAGGAACTGAGTGCAGCAGCCACGGGAAATTCCTGGCAACTGGTATTCAGAAGCAAACTGACAATGTAGGGAGAACATGGCTATAATAGTTAGTAAGCAATGGTAGCCATCCAGGTCCCTCATCAAATCCCAGAGTTTAACTATGCGCTGTGTGAAGAATGTATTTCTTTTGTCTGCCCTGAATCTTCCAACATTCAACGTCATCAGACGGCTGCTAGGTTCTGGTATTGGGAAAGAAGTTGATCTGGTTGCTCTGCCTATTTAACCCAGAAAGTACACAACATACTTTTAAAACAATGGTGGCCCACCTTTTAGACATGTTTGTCACAAACCCCAAGTAGGGAATTGTGCAGCTCAAGTGGACATTGCAGTACACATAGCCATTACATTACAACAAACTAAAGGTGAATTTGCCAGGCTCCTAGATTATATTTTCAGTAGTATAGGTAAAAACATTTTTAGGTATACACACACCTTAGGAATATAAATACAAAAGTAAGATGCAGACTGCAGCTGTAGTTTCTTGAATAGATTTCCACAAGGGATTTGGGAGCGGTGCAGAGGGCAGAAGTCACAGGTTTATAGCACCTAACTAGTCTTAGACATCTGGAAAATCTAGTTGTGTACAGGAGTGGTTTAACAATCAATCCCTCTTCCCTGGGAACTCTGGGAACTGTAGCGCTGTAAATGAAATAGGGGTCTCCTAACAACTTTGATTGTTGAGGGCACAAGGAGAAGGGGACAACAGAGGACGAGATGGTTGGACAGTGTTCTCGAAGCTACCAACATGAGTCTGACCAAACTGCGGGAGGCAGTGGAAGACAGGAGTGCCTGGCGTGCTCTGGTCCATGGGGTCACGAAGAGTCGGACACGACTAAACGATTAAACAACAAATAACCTTCAGCACTACAGGTCCCAGGATCCTTTGGTGAAATAAATGCCTATTTAAAGTGGTATAATTATGCTTTAAATGTAGAATGTGAATGGGGCTTTTAGGCATGTTTTTACAGGACTGTAGCAGGACGGAGAGAATGCAGGGATGGCCCTGAATGGCTTTAAAAAGGGTTAGACAAATCCATGGAGGAGAGGGCTATTGATGGCTACTAGCCATGATGGACTATGTTGCTGGAAAGCCCAGGAGGGAAGAGTATTCTTATGCTCGGGTCCTGTTAGCAGGCTTCCCATGGGCATCTGGTTGGCCACTGTGATGCTGGACTGGATGGGCCACTGACCTGATCCAACAAGCTCTTCTTAGAGTCTTAGCACACAGTTGCTTTCCCCCTTTTTACACACATGCCTTTTATTCTCCTACTAGTAGACTTTAAGCCCATTAAATTAACGGGCGCTAGAACATCATGGAAAGCGGGGACGGCGAGAACTTGCTGAAGTGCTTGATGTACTTGGGCACCCCGGCCAGCGCCGAATGGCCCTTCAGCAGGCAGCGCAGGAGGCGCATCGCGGCGTGACTTGGAGCTCTGTTTAAAGACCTCTTCAATACAAACCTTTTCAGCACTAGCTTTACCCTCCCATGAAGAAATCTGCCACTTGATGTAAATGACCTTTCTGTTCTTTGGGGGGGGGGAAGAGATAGAAAAGGCAACTGCACCCACCTAATCCCTTAGCTGACTGGCTACAACCTGCTGTTATACAGTGACATGTTTGTGGTTTCATTATACTTTCAATGAAATGATAGGCGACACAGGGAGTCCATTAGCCTGTTACATTCCAGTTGAAGTTAATTACACTTTCTCAGCTTCAGAGGAAGATACACCAGGTCGGAGCCTTCTAATCTACCACTCACATCTCTGGCATAAAACACCCATTAGCTGTACTACATTTTTCCTCGTCTTCTGTTCCTTCCTGTGCTCAATCACTGGCAGCTCTGCAGCCAAAATCCCTATCGGGCTTCTTTAGAGCACCGTTCTGCTCTCTAGTTGGTGCCTAAGCTGGCACTTAAAAGTGAATAGAATTGTTCAGTGACACGTGCTTAACACCTTTATGCGACAGGAAATGGAGGCATGAAAAGGCATTAAGATTTACAGTTGCTTGTGGGTACTGAGAGGCAGAGAGAATTTGAGTTTAGAGCAGGGGTCTGCAACCTGTTTCAGCCATGGGCCGGTCCACCATCCCTCAGACCATGTGGTGGGCCGGACTTTTTTTGGGGGGGGAAATGAACAAATTCCTATGCCCCACAAATAACCCAGAGATGCATTTTAAATAAAAGGACACATTCTACTCATGTAAAAACAAGCTGAGTCTGTGGGCTAGATTTAGAAGGCGATTGGGTCGGATCCAGCTTCTGGGCCTTAGTTTGCCTACCCATGGTTTAGCAGGGGTGCCCAAACTTTTTTCAAAGAGGGCCAGATTTGATGAAGCGAACATGCGTGAGGGCCAACCAAAGTTGTTTAGCTTTTTTAAGGATTGAAGTTGCTGAGCTTTTTTTAGGATTTTACCCCAGGACATATACTGCCACGGGGGCCAGATTAAATCGACTGGTGGGCCGGATTAGGCCCTGAAACGGACTTTGGACATGCCTGGTTTAGAGGATCTCAGGAGCTCCTGAGTAGGGATTTGAACCCTGGTCTCCTAGGTCCTAGTCCGACACTCTAACCACTACGCCACACTGGCTCTCTATGAAGTTATCTGGGCACATGCATAATCTATCCAGCACAAAATGAAAAGGAGGTGGGTACGTGGGTGCAGACTGCAGGGGCAGGACACAGCTGGATGTATAGCCTCAACTGTTGTAAGTATTCTGTTGGATGGATGTCTTGAGAACCTACTAAGCCAGAGAAATGACATTCTAATTAAAACTATGGTCTCTGTGAGAACAGAGAACTTTACAATTGGTCACAGCCTGTGAACTTTCCATACAAAATGAAATGCTGAGTGAGTGCTGATTCCAAAAGCTACTTTGCATTGGAAAGGGTTATTTAGCCATTTGTTAGTTTTCTGCAATGAGTTGGGCTTTTTTCTTTTTTAACTTCTCCTTTATCCCAATACAGAAGAACCGCCCTCTAGTGGAGGAGAAGACATTTGCATGGCTGGGTTTGCACAATTTCGTTCCAAAGGTAATCCAAAGTCATGTGCATAATATTCTGTATTTATTTTATTTTAGAATATTCCTGCCCTGCTTCCCCCCTCCAAATTTACAGCATTATGTATGTAAAGGTCCTATTGAATGTGCAGCTCCAAGCAGTCACCCTATCAAAGGGTTTCGCCCTGTTTTAGCTGCCCCTTGCAAATGCCTTTTGTTTTGTCATCCACAGAGTATTTATTACTGCCCCTAAATGCCTCTTTGAAATAAAATATGCCCACACCTTATAGGAGGCCGAACCCTGTAGCTACTCCAAGCAAATCCAGAGGAGGAATGAAAACATTATCTTGTCAACTTTCCCTTTGTTATGACAGTTTTGTGGCTCTTAGATTGAAGACTGATATGTTAGCCTCTTAGTGAAGGCTGCATGCATGCTGAAGAGTTGATGGCAAATCTGTACTTGATGACTTTGCCAGACATGTAGAAGTCACTCTTTCAGCCCTCCCCTTTGTCTTTCTAAAAGTATATTATATATGTTACATAACTTTAAGTGAAATGAACCCATCTGTGCCACTAGGCTATACCTCCCCCTGTCTGCTGTGCAAATTGCATGATTCCCTCCACCTCAGAGCTACTTTTCAATCTTTAAATGGTTCTGATCATTGCATATTTATACACTGATGCTTCAGGGCATAGTCAACCAGTGTAGCTCAAGGAATTTACATTTGACATCTGCTAACTATTTGGTAAATAGCAGATGAGTCAACAACACATTTAAGAAGCTTGAGAAGACTCTTGTTCATACATTATTAGCAGCGTCGTACACAGTGCTGCTCAGGAATTCTAAGAAACCATCAAATCAGTAGAGTTTGAAATTGGTGCTTAAAAATCAGTGGTTTTCCAAGGCACGGTCTGCCATCTTGATTCAAAATGGCATCCAATTGTACCCAAACATAGACAAAATCCTGCTCCTTGATCTTAGGAACTACCATGTCAAATTTGCTTACAATATCTTTAAAAGGTGCATGGACAAAGGGACAAAGACAAACAACTTTCCAAAACATTTAGTAGGCTCTGAGCATCTATGGTACTCCCCCCCCCAAATGGCAAATGTCCACAATCTAGAATTTCACAAAATCCAGGACTCCTTAACATTGCAATGTGCAAAAGGGAAAGAACTGGGAGGGCCTGGACCAGTTTTCCATCCCATCAATAGTCCAGAGATAGGCAACCTGTGGCCCTCCAAGATGCTGTTGGGCTCCAACTCCCATCAGTCCCAGTCAGGATGGCCTGTAGTCTAACAATATCAGGGGACCATAGTTTCCCCATCTCTGGGTGCTTCCACACTGTCAGTGTTTGGAAGTAGGATTCAATCCCCTACAGACAAACTCATCAATTATAGTTGATTGGAAGGACTTGCTCAACCTTTTTGCATTAAGGAAAGTGATGGCAAAATGCACTGATATGAAAATGAAGGGTCTTTCTGAAAGCAACTAGTGACAGAGCGAGGCTATAGATGTGGTCTGCCTTTCTTGCACCCAAACCTACACTAAAGGGAGGGATGACATCTATGCTTCTTCTGCTTCAGTTGGACTATATGTGTTTATTTGGGGCCTGATCCTGCAAGCCAATTGTTCTGGTTCCCTCAAGACCCCACTAATTCTGGCGGCGGCAGCAAAAAGGGAGGGAAAGGTTACGTATACCCAGAGCCCTGCAGCCTGAAGGGATGCAAATTGCCCCCTCCTTCATCCTCAGATCAGTCATTTGATGATCAGAGAGGTGGCAATCCTCAGTTCCTCACCTGATCTGCAAGGATCGCTCGTTTGTGTTACCTGTGTGCATGTGTGTGCTCACATGCAACAGTGCATGAGAGTGTTGGAGTGGCCACACTCACTGTTGGCATATGGTCCCTGGAAGATTAGCCAAAGGCAAATGTGGCCCTCAGGGTGCAAAGGTTTAAAGTTTAATGCAATTAATGGATCTACCACATTTTACGACTATTGGGAGCTGCTTTGAGAGGGTGCCATTGAAAGCCAAATGCAAAATTTCCCAAGCAACTAAAAAGTCCTACTAATTTACTGCCATTTTGCTAATGTTTACTATAGGACTTTAAAAAAAATGGTGCTGGAGGAGACTCAAGAGTCCCATGGTCTACAAGAAGATCAAACCTATCCATTCTTAAGGAAATCAGCCCTGAGTGCTCACTGGAAGGACAGATCCTGAAGCTGAGGCTCCAATACTTTGGCCACCTCATGAGAAGAGAAGACTCCCTGGAAAAGACCCTGATGTTGGGAAAGATGGAGGGCACAAGGAGAAGGGGACGACAGAGGACGAGATGGTTGGACAGTGTTCTCGAAGCTACTAACATGAGTCTGACCAAACTGCAGGAGGCAGTGGAAGACAGGAGTGCCTGGCGTGCTCTGGTCCATGGGGTCACGAAGAGTCGGACACGACTAAACAACAACAACAGGGCTCATTCAAAAATATTTACCTGTTGCCTGATGTCATACAATTTATGTTTCTGCCACTTCAGCCATATTTACTTATTATGTTTACAGGATGGAACAGCTGAAATCTACCTTATTTTCAAAATCATGACTGGTGCAAAAGCAGTTAGTAACAGAGAACTGGGAGCTTCGTGCACCTGGCAGATATGAGAGGCTGAGCATCTTTCATTCAGCGCATACTGGGTCCCTAACCAATGGATTCCAAAACAGGCGTGTCTGCAAGTCACCCGTAGGGAGAGAGAGCAAATTTGCCTTGATTGACAGAACCCCTGGAATGTGGCTTCTAAAATTAACCTTGAGTTGCTCCCTGTGCTGCACTTCACCTAAATCAGATTTTCCAAGGGCTGTTATCTTATCTGTGACTTAGGAAAAAGCCACATCTGTTGTGCCTGGAAGCAGAACACTGATGGTACTTCAAAATCTGAAATTGCCTGTGCATTTCTATGGATAAAAGGCTCTTGCTTAGAGTGCGAGGAAAACATCTGGTCAGTTTATTTTTAGCTCAGAGTCTCAAATCTTTGGGTAAAGCCAGCCAGAGAGCTGCCTACCTGGAGAACCATTTAATTATTTTGTTTCCAGGGGCATGTTGGACCTTTTTAGTACATTAGCGTGGTGCCCCTGGAGGTGGACTCGAGAACAACTAAGTTTTTGGCACACATGTTGATTTCTTTTTATAATAATCTGACCATTGCAGACAGTGTTCACATGCTCCTATCTTCATTATCCATGAAGGTGGGAACTGCAGGGGGCAATTCATTGCCACCACAAATGCCAGTGGGAAAATGCATGCTACTTCTAACGGCCTGACTTGCATTTTCCCCTCCCTTCCAAGACTTTACTGTAATTGCAAACCTTTCTTCCAAAACTCTGGCTTTAGGGAACTTCTGGAATGCTGGCTCTTACCCATGAAGTATGAGGATTTGGAATCTTTCCCCTCTGCAAGTGCTTCAAGAATCAAATAACTCATTTGGTGGAAGAGTTATTGCAAGGACGCACTCTTGAATATTCACACAGTGAATATTACTGGTGGTGGCTGTTGCCCATGGGAACTGGTAGGGTGGAAAGCAGGGAGCCAACAGCAGGGGGAGCTAGAGCCAATGACTGGCAGAGCCAATTAATTCCGGGTTTTTTCCATCTTCCCACCTGGCGGATTCTACACTGAGACTATGTGCACATTCAAAGGACATTTCTCCCCTCCATGAATTTTGGGCACTGTAGTTTCTGACGGGTTGCTGGGAATTATAACCCTATGAAGAGTGAACTACAGTGCCTAGAATTAATTGAGGGAAAGAATGTGATTCCAGTGTGGTTTATACTATGCACACAGACTAAATAGGAAGCTCAGAGGCAGTGATACCACCAGGGCTGGTTGTAATTAAGCAGGAAGGAAGGTGGAGCTGACTGAAGGCAGACTGAGGGAGGCAGAGCAATGCCCCGCTTGCCTTAATGGAGTGGCCTCCACTGAACATAACACAGTGTGAAACTGGAGAGAAGTATGGTGGTGTAGTGGTTAAGAGCGGTAGACTTGTAATCTGGTGAACCGGGTTCGCGTCTCCGCTCCTCCACATGCAGCTGCTGGGTGACCTTGGGCTAGTCACACTTCTCTGAAGTCTCTCAGCCCCACTCACCTCACAGAGTGTTTGTTGTGGGGGAGGAAGGGAAAGGAGAATGTTAGCCGCTTTGAGACTCCTTCGGGTAGTGATAAAGCGGGATATCAAATCCAAACTCTTCTTCTTCTTTTGTCTCCATGGTTTTTCTAAGAGAAATTTCAGAAGTTACATTTCTTGAGTGTGGAAGATCAGGAAAAGGTGAACCATGGATATTAAATCCAGAGCCAACCCTAGCATTAGGCAGTGTGAGGCAACTGCTTCAGGTGGCATATAATAGGGGTGGGAGAAGCCATTTCTCTATTCCCAGTGTCAAGATTCAAGTGCCCATCATGTTGGCTTCTGTATATGGAATTACAGGGAGGTCACAATCTTGTTTGCCTCAGGCAGCAAAAAGTCTTGAGCTGGCCCTGATTAAACCAGCTTACATTTCTAAGGTAGAGAGCTCCGAAAGAGGCATTCACATGACAATCACCACCCTATTTGTAGTGTTAGTGGATCAAAGGTGCTTTGGAAGCCTTGCCCACAATGAGCAGCCACCTATTATAGAGAAAGTCTGTCCATATTTTTCATGATAGCAGAGTTGCGCCTCTTAATGGATTTCAGACAATCCCGTTGCTATATGTGCTTGAGGCTTCTGCAGGCAGCGAAGTTGAGCAGCAAGTATGTTTGTAAAAATGAGTAAGGATGCATTGCTACACAGTGCAAACCTATGCAATGATTACATCAAGAGTACCCACTGGAGTTCAGTGAGACTGTCTCAAAATAACTTGGTAGTATGGGATTGCAGCTGGTTGGTAATTTACTTGTCATAGCCATTCTGATAACTGAAATTGCTGTGTTGGGATAAAGGGACTACAATAACCCTGTGGGCATTAATGAAATGTTTTTGAAATGCTGTATTCGATAAAGCAATAAGGGCCTTCTCAGTGGTGGTCACCCATTTGTGAAATGCCTTTCCTGGGGAGGGGCATCTGTCTCCCTTATGATTGACTTTTAAAGGTAAAGGTAAAGGACCCCTGACAGTCAAGTCCAGTCACGAACGACTCTGGGGTTGCGGCGCTCATCTCGCTTTACTGGCCGAGGGAGCCGGCGTTTGTCCACAGACAGTTTTTCCGGGTCATGTGGCCAGCATGACTAAGCCACTTCTGGCAAAACCAGTGCAGTGCACGGAAATGCCATTTGCCTTCCCGCCAGAGCGGTACCTATTTATCTACTTGCAGTTTGACGTGCTTCGAACTGCTAGGTTGGCAGGAGCAGGGACCGAGCAACGGGAGCTCACCCTGTGGTGGGGATTCGAACCACCAACCTTCTGATCAACAAGCCCTAGGCTCTGTGGTTTAACCCACAGCGCCACCTGCGTCCCTATACACCTTTAGGCCCCAGGCAAATACGTTCCATTTTAACCAGGCCTTTGTTTGATTTGATTGACATCCTATGCCCTTTAAAAATGTGGTTCTTTTTTGTGGGGGTTATTGGGTTGTTGTTTTTATTTTGATTGTGGACTGAGCAACCCTGAGCTCACCCTGTCGCGGGGAATGACTTTTAGGAAGAAGTTAAAAACATTCCTGTTTACCCAGCTGAAAGGAGGCTGAAAGACACTGGTTCTGGCAAACCTGGAATCGCTAGTTGAATGTTTTTCACTGTTAATTAAAAAAAAACTGTTGTAGAATGCTTATTGAAAATGCTTTATATTTTTATTATATAAAATTATTATTAATTTATATAGTTATAAAAGTACATACATCATCTCTATTTGTAGATCGTAAATTTCTTTCTACAGATCAGTTATATTCAATGTGAGACTTTGATGTATACAGTATAAGGTTTGGAGAGAAGAGAGTTGAGGGAGGGAGAAAAGGTGGGTACTGCAGTCAGCTATTGGCAAGAGAGTTGGGGGGAGAGAGCGGGGGAGAGAAAAAGAGGGTGCTGCAGTCAGCTACTGACAACCAACCATGCCCCCTGGGCACCCCAACATCTCTCAATGTCAATGAAAATTAATAAATAAATAGAAAGAGAACCTACCTGTGATGCTGACACAAAAACCTCACACATATACTGTGTAAAAAATTGCTTTATATTATTGATATGTTTGCTGCACTGGGCTTCTTCAGGAAGAAGAGTGAGATATAAGTTGAATGAATAAATCAATAGATACAGAAATTAACACATGTGACTAGATGGCTATGTGTACACTGTGAGTACAACAAGCTTTTTGACATCCTATTCATTTCGTGTCACTGGTGTGAGAAATGTCTCGACTATCCATCATTCATAAGACCTGTCCTGGATCCTGACTAGATAGGGGCATCCTCGTCTTCTAATAGCCATAAATGGGGGCAGAGGGAGATTATGCTAAATGCAGCAACGGCCACCACTTGCCAAAGGTTCAAGCCTTGACATTTCCCAATAGTGTGGGAAAGACTCTGGTCTGAAAAACTGGCAAGCTGCTGGCAGCCAATGTAGAAAACATTGAGCAAAATGGTTTGATCCCAACGGCTACTCATTTTGTGTCTGAATACTTTTTTGCACTCATCCCTATGGTGCCGGCTAAAAAATGCCTTTTTTAAACCATAACATCAACACTAGATATCACTAAGTACCACAGTACTTATAGTAAGCTCTTTCTGTTACTTTTCAATCCTCTTATTAGGTGATGACCCTCAATATTTTTGATCTGACATGGAGAAAAGTAATCCTCCAATCTGTCCTGTATTTAAAATTAAACTGAGTCTCAAATGTTCAAAATGAACTCATGTAAATCTTGGGAGATAAAACTCCTTTCGCAAAGCTTTACACAAGAAGATGGTCTTTGTCGGCTCCGGAGCTTTTTTAAAACTTTTCCTGCCTTGACTGCAGGGATCTTGAGCATCTTCAATAATACTATAATCTACTTGAATATCATAAGACTGAAAACAGTTCAGAGAAAGTACAAAGGGAGGGGTGTTTGCGTGCTGCTTGACTTCTCCCACTGCATCAGAAGTGACAGGTGTCTCTCAAGCACAACTGACGAGGTTTGAAGCCAGCAGCCTCTGCACAGGCATGAATATTTATAGTGGTGCCAGAAACATATACCAGGTAGCAATTCTACGCTTGGCATGGAATGAGGTGGTAGACTGTGCTGATAGAATTCTGGTGTGGTGGGCATCATATTTTCTCTGTGGGGTGGGGTGGGAAAACTCCTGAATGGGGAGTTTTCATATCAGGAAGAAAGGTCCATTCTTCTTCCACTTGCATCCTGCCCATCATTAACCATAGGCGTTTCTCTGCTATTAAGAACGTAAGAGCTCTGCTGGATCAGACCAAAGACCTCTCTAGTTCAGCAATTTCTCTCACGGTGGGCAACCAGATGGTCATAGGAAGCCCTCCAACTCGTTCTCAGAATCAACTCAGATTCTCAGATACTCAGATTCTCAGGTAGCAAACTCGTTCTCAAGAGATTGGATATTCATATAATCAATGAACAAGAGGAGAGTATCAGCAGGCTTTGCAGAACTCCAAGGTTTCCAAAACTGCAAAACAACAGCAACAACAGCAACAGCAGCAAAAACAACAACAACAACAACAACAACAACCCTTTAGAAAAAAAACATTAAATGATGGGTGTAGCCAGAAAGCTGGCTGACTGGCAGGGAGGAGGAATGGAATGGAATGTTTGGAAAGAAGGCATGGCTGGCCGGCTGGCCGGCTGTTTGAAATCCTGAACAGGAAGAATCCACACTGCAACATTTTGTTGCAGTCCCCCCCTTTTTTTACTAGCATAGCCATCAAACAGAGAATAGCTTGGCAAAGTGGTCAGGCATCCCAATTTTCCTTCTCACTGTAAATGCCCCACTTTGCAGGACAGCTGCCACTGCTGTTTGTTTGTTTGTTTGTTTGTTTGTTTGTGAGGGGGTGGAGAGACATTAAGATTTTCATGAGCAAACCAAGATATTGTACATCTTACAGCTCATAACACTGACTTGCAAGGAGAAGAATATTTAAAGGCAAATTCCCTTTGGATTTCTTTTTTAATTAACCAAGTACTTCTAATGATAATGAATTTGTTTTCCAAAAAGAGAACAAAAACAAACCCTAACGCCTCAACCAACAAATGTTTGCCATCTCCAAACTGTGCAACGAAGTCCCCAGAGTTTCACAAATCAATGAGCATTAATGTTACATAACCCCAAGAGAAGGCACCTCTCAGCTAAGACAGCACACAGCTGCTTCTGTTTAATTAAAACATATAGGTCTGGGATGAGTTGCTTTGATTTTCTACTTCAGCATTTTTTCCTCCAGCTTTAAAACCATGTATCTATCAAAGTGTGAGAAAGAATGGAATGTTTGTCTTAATAAAAGGCATTTACCGGAGATGTTTCCGCAGCTTGTGGAGGAGAAGACAAATTGGGAACAGACTGTTGGTGATAGGTTTCCATCTTAGCTTTAGAAAACATTTGTAGAGGCTGCCAGTTATTTGCTTCCACACTGAGCCCTGTAGCTTAAGTGACATAAATGTCACGCCATGCCAAGTATTTTGAATGTTACACACCTCCCAATTTCTTGAGGCCACATTATACTCCCAAGGAAGTAGGGAAGGGCAAATGTGTCAATTTTGATCCCTCTCCATTTTTCATGTGTCCAATCTTCTGTTCCATTCTCCACATTTCCACACCAGTTTGCAATTTTTGTTAAAGGCCTTGTGAACATTCATCAGCATTATAGTATGAATTTATCCTAAAAGACACATTTAATATGCATTTTGCCCAACATGCATGTCTTTGCAAAGCAATTTCCCCTAATAACATGCATGTCGAATGTCATTTTCACCAATATATGCATTTATAGGCACACTTTACCCTAGTATGTATATTTTTGTACAGATTACATGGCTGGCGAATTGCCCTGCAAAATTCGGAGAAATGCACATTTCAAAGGACTGCTGTATTTCGGTTCAGAAATCACAGAAAGTTCAGATTAAGTAAATGCAAATTTAATTGAATTTATGCTCCATCCCTACATGCAACTGCTTTTCAATGTAACCACGTGTGAGCTGCCATGATACAGTTCTATCTAGCTGTGGCTCTGTATCATGTGAATGATAAGACCATGTTGCATGTCACACTGCGGAGGCTTTTTGGACACTCCCTCTCTCCTGAAAGGGAGCCAATCTCATGGAGCAGACCCATGTAATTTATTTACTAGCACATACACAAAACCAAAAGGATATACTGTACCACCAATATTAAGGGTAAAAAATACCATGGCGGTCAACAGTAAAATTACATCCGCTTAATATATCTCACATCAGGGAAAGTTTGGGAGAGCAGGTGGGTTTTAAGCAGGTGCCTAAATGCCAATATTGTTGATGCCTGCCTGATGTTTGTTGGGAGGGCATTCCAAAAGGCTGGTGCCACCACACTAAATGTCCTGATTTTAGTGGCGGTTATCTTCAGGAGAAAGGATTGAAATGACCAGACAGGGATATGCAAGGTAAGGTGTTAGTGGAGGTAACCTGCTTCAGGGCTTTTTATGCCCTAGAGGACACAATGATTGTGTTATTCACCTGCAGAACCCAGGTAATAATAATAATAATAATAATAATAATAATAATAATACTTTATTATTTATACCCCGCCCATCTGGCTAGGTTTCCCCAGCCACTGTGGGCGGCTTCCAACAAAATATTAAAATACAATAGTCCGTCAAACATTAAAAACTTCCCTAAACAGGGCTGCCTTGAGGTATTTTCTGAATGTCAGATAGTTGTTTATCTCTTTGGCCTCTGATGGGAGGGCGTTCCACAGGGCGGGCGCCACTACCGAGAAGGCCCTCTGCCTGGTTCCCTGTAGCTTGGCTTCTCGCAGTGAGGGAACCACCAGAAGGCCCTCGGCGCTGGACCTCAGTGTCCAGGCAGAATGATGGGGGTGGAGATGCTCCTTCAGGTATACTGGACTGAGGCCGTTTATCATGATATCATGTGCCCATATGGATCCCATATGCATGGGTTTACCTGAATTGCAAAGGGCATTTCAAATAGATTGGCATAATCTTTCACAAACACGAAACTGCCTGCTTCACACTAAATGAAGTCTATGTGTTTCAGGAGACACAGATGTGATGTCCCTCCAGTTCGCAAACAGCGCGAGATCTAACCTGGTTATCTGCCGTTTCTACAACGTTAGAATCATGTTAGAGGGTAACTGTGCCTCAATAATAAATCAACCCTTTCTCCATCCCCTCTCCCCTCTCTGCCTATTAGTGTGCAGTTGGCAATTATCCTTCAAGGTTATTTTAACATTCTGCGCAGTAAAACAAAATAAAATGGGGGAAATGCTCATTATAGCCCCAGCGCTGATTGCTGCCTTTGTTCTGTGATGTCTTCAGCGGAGTGAAAAGCAGGTCATGCTGGTTTTGCCTCTGAAGTAACTGCATGTAAAAGCAAAAACAAAAACTCAGCACAAAGAAAAACACCTCTCGCAATGGCATTTTGCAGTCTGAGCGATAAAGTAGTGTGCAGCTTGGGAGTGTAATTTTGCTAGCTTGGATCCCTCCTGCCCATAGGGTTTCTAACCAGCGGAGACAGAAGGGGTTCGGCTGTTGGTTGCATGATCTGAACAACTGCTGGAAAAGAAAGTGAAAGTCAATGCCCCTGTTCCCCATCCAGATTCCACCCCTGCATCATTTGCTTACTTCTTTATTTAAATATTTTAATTGTGTTTGTTTTGAGCATGTGGATGCAAGACCATGTTTCTGTGCATGGCGCCCGACACATGCAAAATTTGAACTCTAGAATATAGGAAGTTATCTCATACAGGGTCAGACTGTTAGACTCTCTACCCCAGTGTTGTCTACTGTGATGCTTAGGAGTTGTGGTGGTTGAGTGTCCGACTTTACAGAGTCCAGTTCTCCATTTGGAGATCCAACTGCTTCAAGTCTAGTGCTTGGACCATGCCATTTAAGCTATACCATTGAAGAATACTACATCCCCCTAAGACCTGAGAACTGAAGTTTACCATCACAGAGCTATAATTCCCAGCACCCTTAACAAACTACAGTTCCCAGCTTTTTTGGGGGGGAGTCATGTGCATTAAATGCATATACATTCAGGCTTCCGGTCTTTGCGCCTACATGGCCTTTTTAATTCTCTCTCTTCTTTTTTTTAAAATAATTTTTATTGGATTTTACAATTTTATAAGCACATAACATCTCAGTTAATTTTCCATACTTCCCCCCTCTCACCGTGGGAAGCCCAAATTTCATTCCCCCCCCCCCTCTCATAGAGCTTAACATTCATTGTACAATTAACCTTACTTATATTACTTCATAACATTGCTTGGGCCTGACCCAATTCCTGGGTCAGGCATTTCTAATTTTCTCAAATACAAATTCCAATTGACTTCCCCGTCTCCCTGCTATTGAATTCATCAATAATCTTCTTTATCAGGTTCAAGTTTCCTCTTTTGATACATCATCCTTTAATTTTTCTTATTTTAAATTAATTCCACACCTAAGCCTCTAGATGCTTTTACATTTTCCCTATATTCTTCTCGTTATTCCCCCTTCCTCCCTTTAGTTTCAGAGTATTTAGCCGTGATATCTTCCTTTACTTAGTCATTTCCTAATTCATATTTCTTGTTCACCATTCATGCCAATAACCATGCCCATATTCATTGTCCTCAAAACCAGAAAAACAACCCATTTTATCAAAAAAAAGACCCATTTCACCCCACTCCCTCCCGTTTCACAAACCATGTCCACCAGTTCTCTTGACCCAATGGGTCTTCTTCTTTTTAATTCTCATGCCTTATTAAAACTTGGGCACATAGCTAACCTGACTCCTCACTAACCATGAGCTGCAGCCATCACTTTCCCTTCACTTTTTTTGTTTTTAAAGTAAAGCAATCAGACATCTATAAACCAAGTTAGAAAGCAAAACATGGAGACAAGGCTTATTAGGCAGATACAGCGATGCTGCTGTTGCTAAGGATGCTTAGTCTCTTATTCAGGGTTGCTAAGCAATCAGAAGCAAGGAATGTGAGGGGTTTCCGGTGTCTCCCCTCCTGAACAGATTCACTCTCCTCTAACAGGAGCAGCTAGAAGCAAGAAGCACAGGTACAGTAACAAAGCAGAAGCTGTCATGTGTCCTTAACTGCTGTGTGGCTGGCAGAAATTTAAAAAGCGTACACCTTTTCTTGTAGGGAAATGCAATTATGAGGAAAGTTTCCACCTGTTGCCATTTTGTGTCTGTCAGGCAATTTATTACTCAATTGTAGCCCCTGAATTACTTTTGGACCCAGCACAGCAGCTGAATGCTGGAGGAAATTGCCGAAGATGAACTAAAAGAGAGATGAACTAAGAGAGCCAGTGTGGTGTAGTGGTTAAGAGGGGTAGACTCGTAATCTGGTGAACCGGGTTCGCGTCTCCGCTCCTCCACATGCAGCTGCTGGGTGACCTTGGGCTAGTCCCACTCCTTTGAAGTCTCTCAGCCCCATTCACCTCACAGAGTGTTTGTTGTGGGGGAGGAAGGGAAAGGAGAATGTTAGCCGCTTTGAGACTCCTTCGGGTAGTGATAAAGCGGGATATCAAATCCAAACTTCTTCTTCTTCTTCTAAAAAGCTCCTTTAGATGAACGGAACTAGTTTGTTTTGTAAAAAGACAAACTTGAACTAGAACTCATTACTTTATAAAATGAACCTTCCAAGCACTGGTTGGGGCTGAAAGGAGCCCAACTCCATCTAGAGCAGGGGTCAGCAACCTTTTTCAGCTGTGGGCCAGTCCACCGTCCCTCAGACCATGTGGGGGGCCAGACTATATTTCGGGGGGGGGGAATATGAATGAATTCCTATGCCCCCAGAAATAAAAAAGCACACATTCTACTCATGTAAAAACACCAGGCAGGCCCCACAAATAACCCAGAGATGCATTTTAAATAAAAGGACACTCATGTAAAAACATGCTGATTCCCGGACCGCCCGTGGGCCGGATTGAGAAGGTGATTGAGCCGCATCTGGCCCACGGGCCTTAGGTTGCCTACCCCTGATCTAGAGGGCCCAGGTTCTTCACTCCTGACATAGGGTTTCAACATTCAATTAACAACAACAACAACATACCCACAGTATTGTTGCACCATGTAAGATGAGGCTGAGGCAGTTCTGAATAAGGGCATCAAGAAATAATTTACAGCAATAAAACCAATCTGTGTATTTCAAGGACAAGGAGCTGTAGTTGCCTCCTCCCTAAAGGCTAAATGGAGGGGCATCATTAAAAATAAACATTAAGTGAATAGTTCCACAGTTGAACCATTTCCCAGTTAACACAGCAAGAGAATAATCACAGCACATATTATATCACACACAGCCAGACAAGAGTTGGTTGGGGGAAATCTAACATCATAAGCGAAAGAGACCAGGAGGCCTTGCATAGGAGAGAATCTCCTCCCATTTAATATTCTTGCTTCATGAGCAGATAGGATATTTACTTGATTGACGATCCGAAGATTATACAGTTCAAAAAAGGAACAGATATTTGACATTTTGCAGAATGCTTTTGCAAGAGGTGAGCCTGCGGCTCAAAACAATTAATTCTGACAAGGATCAGGGAGCAAGAGAGCTGGAAAATGTTCGTGTGGAAATGGCTGTGTCGTCGCAGAGTTTCTCCCCACGTCTAAAAGCAGTTTAGATCATTTTATAACTGTGTTCTGCATATGGAATCCAAAGAGCATGTTTGAAGACGGTCGGTGGGAGGGAGCAGAACAATTTTACAGCTGCAGAAAGCAATGGAGAATGTGAATAACTTGAAGCCACACCCATACGATACATTTAAAGCAGTCCCCTCCATCCCAAAACATGGGAACTATAGCTCTCATGGAGTTACAAGTCCCAGCACCTGCAGTTCCCAGGATTATTTTGGGGGAAACCATGTGCTTCAAATGTATGGTGTGAATGTTACCTCCCTTGGCATGCCTTTATGACAGGGGTGGGAGATCTGTGGCCCTCGAGACATTGTTGGACTCCAACTCCCATCAGCCCCAGCCAGCATGACCACGAATGATGACCAGTGTTAGACTAGGACCTCGGAGATCAGATCCCAGCCATGATTCTCCCTGATGGCCAGTCACAATCTCTCCACCTAACCTCCCCCGCAGGGTTGTTGTGAGGATGAAATGGGGAAGGGGGTGATATTAATGTAATAATTCATAAATTATGGGAACTGTAGTCCAACAGCACCCAGATAGACAGATCTTCCCCGGGTCCAACATGGGATATCTGTACTTACAAAACTATAAAGACAACCATGCTCTCCCCAGTCCAACAAGAGAGGTGTTTGAATATCGATGCAGACTTCCCCACACATCACAGATGTGGGCACATGTACATCTCCATCCCGAGGTTCTGTGAGCTGGTTAGCGAGACGCACCTTTGAATACCCATGTACTTACCTTGCGCGTCACTTTAAATTATTTCGTTTTTCGCATATTGCTTTGTGCATTATGGATACTTTCCCGTTCCGTTTGGAATGGTTTTATACACTGTGTAATTGCGATGGATTCATTTGCTTTTATAATTGTAGGTTCAGTTGCTGTAACTCACTCTGGAACCTTAAGTTGAAGGGTGGGAATAAAGCAAATCCATTTTATCGCTATTCTTCTCTAATTGCTTTGAGGTGCTTGTGCATGTGTTTGGGGAGGCTGTCGCAGTGATACCTCTGAACAGGTGGGGAAGGACTGTCACTCAGTGGTAGAGAGCATCTGCATTGAATGCACAAGGTCCCAGGTACAATATCCATCATCTCCAGGTAGGGTTGGGAACAAATGCTGCTCAAAACTCAGCCAGTCAGTCTAGGAAATACTGCAGTAGATGGACCAATGATTTGACTCTGCGTAACAAAATAAAAAAAATTCCTTCCAGTAGCACCTTGTTGTTGTTTAGTCATTTAGTCGTGTCCGACTCTTCGTGACCCCATGGACCAGAGCACGCCAGGCACTCCTGTCTTCCACTGCCTCCCGCAGTTTGGTCAGACTCATGTTGGTAGCTTCGAGAACACTGTCCAACCATTTTGTCCTCTGTCCTCCCCTTCTCCTTGTGCCCTCCATCTTTCCCAACATCAGGGTCTTTTCCAGGGAGTCTTCTCTTCTCATGAGGTGGTCAAAGTATTGGAGTCTCAGCTTCAGGATCTGTCCTTCCAGTGAGCACTCAGGGCTGATTTCCTTAAGAATTGATAGGTTTGATCTTCTTGTAGTCCATGGGACTCTCAAGAGTCTCCTTAGAGACCAACTAAGTTTGCTCTTGGTATGAGCTTTCGTGTGCATGCACACTTCTTCAGATACCTTCAGATATCTGAAGAAGTGTGCATGCACACAAAAGCTCATACCAAGAACAAACTTAGTTGGTCTCTAAGGTGCTACTGGAAGGAATTTTTTTATTTTGTTTCGACTACGGCAGACCAACACGGCTACCTACCTGTAATTGGCTCTGCGTAAGACAGCTTTCTATGTTCTCACTTTCTGTTTCATAGGTCAGTCTCCAATCCAGTCTGATATCTTTTTCACGGAGCGATTACAGCATCAAGGGAATCTCTATAGCTTCTTTTAGTCCCCAGCCTCCCTTTACAAGCAGATCTTTTTAGATACAACCCCCCCACCCCCAAAAAACCTCTCAGAACATTAATTTTCTGTGACCAGGACAGGAAATTATGTATTTGATTGAAAGTGGGCGGCCTTGGATAAAGCCTTTTGCTGCTGCCAGTCAGATGATGGAATTTGATGGGAGAGACGCAGCTTCCCTCGCTAGACATTACGTCCATCTGGGAGTATTCAGCTTAATTACACAGAACATTTAAATGTTCCTACTTCCCTCATTTTCGCAGAGACGGTTGATATAAGGTTGACACAAAGTTTTAAAATAGACAATGGCTCATTTCTTAAAGATGAGCTGAAAGGCTTGTCTTCTTTGCAGCAAACCTCTTCTCTTCCCCTCTCCTGGTTGTATCTCCCCCTCCTCTATTTTTAGATTGCAAACTCCATGGAAGAGAGACCTGTCTTTTCAATTATGTAAAGCACAATGCATATTAATGGGCCTGGATAAATAAGTAAGAATAAAACTCTAATTCATGTAGCAGGGAAGACAACAATTGCTCTTGCAAACGTTTCTCAGAACAGGTTGATAATTTGGAGACCAGAATATTTTTGAAGTGGGCACTTTTCCTTATTGTGTGATGCAGCACTCCAGCTAAATAATCTGTATAAAATTGTACCTGTTAGAGGGAAGTGTACATAAAGATGCATGTGTCAGTGAAAATAGCATACAGACATGCATGGTATTGCTTGCAAAAATATTAGATAGTATTAGACAAATTGTATAAAAGTTCCCATTAGGGAACGCTGACAAAATTTTGTTTGCAAGGAAACTGTAAATTGATACAGAAATATGGTGAACGGAACATAAGATTGGACAAATGCTTGTTTCATTTGCTCTGTCACACTGTGCCTTAAGGAGAAACTGTCTGGGATTCTCTGAACTTAACTCACAAATCTATTTCCTAGTCAGCATGTAGCAGTTTCTTTCCACTTAGCAGGTATGGGGGGCATAAATCACTGGATTTTCTATGCCTCACTATTCTAAATTTATCTCCAATTTGAACAACCATTACCCCAACTATAATTAGGCAAAGTACAGGAAAGTCTTAAATACTTTCCCCTTTAGCCACATTATTTTTCATTAATTGGCTCCCTTCACGTCAGCACCATTATTGATTTCATGGATTTTGCCACCAAACTCTCTGACCTCTCTGAACAAACCACTAAACCTACCGTTAGCTGTGCCTCCAGTTCCCTCCTGTTAACATGCTGCTAATGGTGTTCTGTTAAAAGCAAGTAACTGCATGAAATGGAAACTATAACAACACAACCAAAGTAGCTGCAGAAATCTGGACTTTGACTGACGGTTGTAACTGTTCGTGAACAAAGGTGAGCAGTTCTTCATGAATATGCCCGAATTGGCTCAGACCTCAGCCGAATGTGCTATGCATGAATCCAGCAAGAGCACTCGATGGTTCTTAAGCCCAGAGAGTCACTCATTCTACTGGCTGGATAAGAAACCTAGAATAAGCCATCAAGGACTGGAACTGGCGGAAATGGAAGAATAGATCTATTACAAATATGAAGGGTGTGTGAATATTGCAAATAGGTTATTGAGTTATTGCAAATGGGCTTTTGGCAACAGGTTTTGCTTTGGTATATAATTACTGGATTCTGCCCTTGGAAAGGAAAAATCCAGATTAATCCGAGAGAAAATACAGGTTGGCATTTTGAGCCTACATCATCTGGGAGTACATTAAAGCAGATGCTGAGGAAGCAATGTTCAACTATGGGAATACACTCACCATTAACACATATAGAACTTAGAGTGCATTCAGATGGGGGAGGGCATTGTGTTGGTTTTCATGGTTATAATGCTAGTGCTTCTGTCCCACTGACTAATGTTCTTTCCACACTGCAGTACCTGTTTAGTTAGGGAACTGTGGCTTTCTGACATATATACCAGCATGTCACACTAAATTTCATTCACACCAATGGACGTAGTGTAACAGAACAACAAATGTCATTGAAAAATGCCACTACTCCCCCGCCCTTTCCACACAGGCATGTTTCTGCTCCCCCATGAAAACAGCAGGATAGAACTGTCCCCAATTTTTATCACATCACTCCCACAATTTTCCAAGGGGGCTGCAAAGAGATTTTTTTCTGGAATCAAAGAACACAGAAATGAGTGGTAAACATGTCCTGTATTCCATTAGTGGCTTTTACAATGGGTGAATGCTGAACTATAATGTGGAAATTAACAATAAGAGAAATGTTGGGGAAATGGAATAAACTGCTGTGTGGATACAGCCATGCTGTTCCTACTGTTTCACATAATAATATATAATTCTGCCTACAAGTAAAGTGGACAGACTGGAGGAACGAATGGATCAAGAGAGAAGGCCAAAACGTCTCCCTGCAGCCTGAGAGGAACTCAAGACTCAACTCTGTGAGGTAGTTTAGGCTGAAAGACAGTGACTGGCCCAAGGTCACACAGTGAGTTTCACAGCTAGTCTCTGAAGTCCTAATCCACTTAATATCCCTCCACCTTATTCCACATTCTGGAAGAAAGATGTAGAAGTGATTAAGCTGGGGAAAGGAACATACCGGTAATCATTTCCCATAGGTGTAGAAATTTGTGGAGGTCCCTTGTTAATAGTCCTGGGTGACACCTTTAACCAATTTAGGCTGCAGTCCTGTACATACTTAGGGAGCAATCCCCATGGAATTCAGTGGGGCTTACTTCTGAGTAACGTACAGCTTCTTGGGCATTAACCCACACAAACAATTGTGACAAGAGGGACCCCTTCTGAACCAAAGCAGGACACTTTTCAGTTTAGTTGGTGCTACCGGTATTTCTATAGCAGCAACACTTAAATGCCCACCATAGCTTTGCAAGGGAGGATGGGGAGAAAACCAAAACAACTTGGCCACGCCCCTTTCACCTTTCATTGGCCATGCCCTCATGACCTCCGAGCTGTCCAGCCAGGTCTAGTGGACACGAGTCAGCACTGGTGCCATCTTCTTTTTCAATTGCATTTTCTCCTTATGTGCTACTTCTCCATTCCAGGCACAGTCTGCGTTTCACATATCCTTCGGGTATTCGTCAAACTTATTTCTCTCTCTCCCTGTCTTTTGAACTACAAACTGTTCCCATCAACGTATCTGCTGGTGTCAATGTAATTTGTATTAAATTAACATCAGGTATTTCTGAAATTCAAATGAAGCTCTTTCATCCAGGCTTAAAAATTCAATATGAAGTGCATCACGTGCTGACTGAAGCAGAAAGCACAGGTCACCAACAAGGGAAAGTGAGACTGTCTCCCCTGTATCTGAAAATTCATTACACATGCTAGAACAGGAAGAGGTCAAGGAATTAAAACTTTCTAATTTGCTTTAATAGTTAGCAGGGTGGATTTGATTTAAATCAAATTGATTTAAATCACAATTTAAATCACGATTTAAATCACTAGTCAGTAAGGCTTGATTTAAATCACTAGTCAGTAAGGCTTGATTTAAATCACTAGTCAGTAAGACTTGATTTAAATATGTTTTTTACAGAAAGACTCATTCTTGCTGGTATAATCTTAATATTTACAACCATATGAAGGTTTTATTTTTGGAATAATAAATTTTCAGAGTAGTTTTTAGTTATATCAAAAATTACTGATTTAGTTATACTACTAGAAATACATAGACAGATAATTATGAAATTATGGTGAGGTTTAATAAGTTAACTGTTCATATTTGGACAACCTTTCTGCTGTACTTTATTGGAAGGAGAAAAATAATCATTTCCTTAATAACCATTTAAACAATTTATTTAACTAAAACAATAACATGATAGCATATGCATCCATGTTTGTTAACTGATGTGGTTAAACATTTTTTTAAAAAAACGTAGACTGAGTTTTAGCACACTTGATAAACTTAAAACAAATCCTTATTTCCTGATGAATAGCCTTTGGACTACAATGTAACTTAAATAGAAGACTATATTTAGAAAGATTTTTCCTCCAAAAGCATTGTATTTTAAAAATCCAATTTAAATCAAAAAAATCCGATTTAAATCAAAAAAATCCGATTTTTTTTATTTTTTTTAAAAAAAATCATTGATTTTTATCCACCCTGATAGTTAGAAGTGGCAGTATGCTTATATATATATATATATATATATATATATATATATATATATGTATATGGGGGGAGGGAGTTTCTCCTTTAACAGTTTAATAATCGTAGCTCTGAAAACCTGAGAGGTTTAATAATACATCAGGCAGCTTCTGGTGTTCTAGTGCTTTATAGGTACAAATGAAATGGGAACAACTGCGATCAATTCAAAAGTTTGGTGTCGTATTATTTGAAAATGGGCCTCTGTATCTTAGACATGCTGTCCTTTTGGGCGGCTGCCACCAATTCAAAATTGCCTTTATTTCTGGTGTTCTTGCCACAGGAGGCCTCATGCAGTAGGCTGACTCCTAAAGGAAGGCTAACAGTTCTGGTGTGAAGCCGGATGCTTGTGCAGTCAAGGGTCTGAGGGAACTCTTCCCTCTCCTTCAACCCACTGACTGAGACTTGTGAACCAGAAAGCCCTTGATTCAGTTCCTGGTCTCTCAGGCTTGGCCACCCCATCTGGAGAAATAAGCATGAGTCCTGGGGAGGCCTACTGAGATAATGTGAACAGGCTTTGAGCACTCCAAAATGGAGACTTGGGCCCAGGCTACCTAAAGGACCACCGCCTCCTATGTTACCATGTCCACTCCCCAAGATCTGTGTGTTTTGACTATGGCAGAAGCTCAATTGGTTGGGATGCATGAGATAAGCTTCTTGGTAGCATGACCCATACTGGAGAACTTCCTTCCAGAGGAGGCCCATTTAACTCCCTCATTACTTATCCTTCACTGCTAAATTTATTATTAGTTTATTCATCATCATCATCTAGTTAAGTTTCAGGTTGCATAGTTTGGTTTTAATGATAGACCCTGATAGTTTGGTTCAGGGGTAGCCAATGTGGTGCCTTCCAGATGTTTTTGGGCTCCCATCATGCCTGACCAAGGGCCATCCTGGCTGAGGCTGATTAGAGTTGTCATCCAACATCTGAAGACATTGTCCACATTGATTAGCCATGATTTACCGTAGCTGGCTTTAATCTTCTGCTATTGTTTATTACGCGCGCGTGTGTGTTTGAGGTTTTTAAATAATGCAAGCTGCTCTGAGCACCATCGTTAGAAAATTTCAGGGTAGTAGGGTTTTATTTTTACATACTACTTTGAACTAATCTTTGACTACATATTCTTACTAAATATTTATGGTACAGCAGTAAAGAATTAGCACCTGGGTCACTCTGCTTCAACTTTCTTTGCAGGAAAGAAAAAGTAGCATCAATACATTTCTAACTGCTGCAATAAGTATGAGTCAAAGAAAACACAGAGCAACAGATCTCATGAATACTTAACATCATTTTACTATCATGACATTGTGGAGCAGTAATTTCCTTTAAGGAAGTACCATCTCCTTGTTAAACTAAATATTCGGCTTCCCAACAGAGCACACAACTGGGGCATTGGCACTATATTTGGAAATTAATTGATGCCAGAGAGAGCTTTAAAATATTTAAAACCAGCATGCAACTGTAGGACAAAATATAATTCAGGAGTTCAAATGTGGAGGGTTGCTGTTAAGGTTATCGGGGGTTTTTTAGCCTTTCAAATTATATAGTCTACTTACTGCACTGGTGAGGCACAGCAAATACTGCATCAAGGCACTAGTCGTGAGCAAGTGTAGCCTTTTGACAGTTGTTTTTCCATCCTTGCCTCTATCATCTCCAAAAAGCTCATTGCCTTACACAGCTGTGTTACGTAGACGAGGTGGGAAAGTCCTGGAAGAGCATTGCCAATAGCTGCTATTACAAAAATATTTGGGGCTTGGGTTGCTTCCGTGCACTGGAGTGGGAGGGGGGACGCCCCCCCTTTCTGGCAGTGTTACAGCTTCTTGTGCACCTGATCATTTGCAGAGCTTTATGTATTTTGCAAGTTGATCCTATGCAGCCAGGGAATTCAACAGACCTTTTTCCTAGGAAACTACTACACGTAGGATGATAAGTCATGCTGATCTTAATAAACTGGATATTACAATTATATAGAGTAAGCGCTGGGCTCTGGGAAGAAGGCTCTAACAGGATCCTAGAGTCCTCCTCATCCTCCTTCCCAAAACCTAGTTAGCACTTGACCAACTTTGGGAAGGAGACGGGAGAAGCGTGGGACCCTGCCAGAGTCTGTGGGAGTTGTAGTCCAACATGTGAAGCACTGCCAGTTCCCCACCCCTGACTTACAGAATTACCCCACCCAGTCCAGTTAGCCATGATAAGAGCTGCAATCGTGCTACAGAAATAAATTTCAAAGCTAACTAAAGGGCTCCTGTGAGCACAAAGTGGTAGGTGGGTCTGAGACTTTTGTACATTTGATGAGGTACCGGATTAAAACCTCATTGTCTCATAACGTTTCCGAGCACAATTCAAAGTGTTGGTGCTGACCTTTAAAGCCCTAAATGGCTTCGGTCCAGTATACCTGAAGGAGCGTCTCCACCCCCATCATTCAGCCCGGACACTGAGGTCCAGTGCCGAGGGCCTTCTGGCGGTTCCCTCACTACGAGAAGCCAAGTTACAGGGAACCAGGCAGAGGGCCTTCTCGGTAGTGGCACCCGCCCTGTGGAACGCCCTCCCTTCAGATGTCAAAGAGAACAACAATTACCAGACCTTTAGAAGACATCTGAAGGCAGCCCTGTTTAGGGAGGCTTTTAATGTTTAATAGATTACTGTATTTTAATGTTCTGTTGAAAGCCGCCCAGAGTGGCTGGGAAAACCCAGCCAGATGGGCGGGGTATAAATAATAAATTATTATTATTATTATTATTATTATTATTATTACTAGGTAACAGGAACAGGAAAGACCATGGATATCTGCAACCAATCAAAGCAGGCAGTACTGGATTGGAAGGATCAGTGATCCGAGTCCATATAAGGCAGATTCATTTGTACATCTCCCACCTCATTTTGTATGATCATACTACTGTTGAGGCAAAGTGTTCACAGAACTACTCAGTGCCAAAGAATTACCCAGCATTATGCTGTACAATTAATCTCTCCTGTCTCTTTCCAGAGAGGTAACCTTGCCTCCTTCCATAAGGGAACATGCAGCAATCGGTGCCATTTGCAGAAACCCAAGTAGCAGCGGACCCAGAGAAGCTAGTTCTAAAAACAAAGTTCTTGGGGGTATAAGAGAGTGGAGTGTGTCCAATTTTAATCCAGAAGATAGGTGTGCTTCGCTCAGTCATAAATTTGTGTTTGTTATGTTCAAAGTAGTTCACTGGTTTTGTACCACTGCTGAAACACAAAACAACAGTAAATCTTATTCCATATTACCCATAAAAGAGACACATCAGATAGAAGTGCAGCAATTGTACTGCTGTATTTATTCCAAGGTTAAAACAAATAGAATTTTATTTTAGAGAGATGGGGGAGCGGGAGGGGGGGGAACCATGGTGGAGTCAAGTGTTTCTACACAGAACCTGTCTTTGAACGCTCCGCTTCCAAGAGATGGCTCACAGAAATGGAATGAAGTGTACAGGTCATCAGAAGAAAATGTCAAAACAACATAGCCCTGCTGAAACAACTTCACAAAAATCACAGTCAGGCTCGTAACATAATTTGAGAAGGGGTCTAAATGGTAGATTCCAGTGAGAATTATCAAGCTACATCATTTCAGGTTGCCATTTTGAATCAGCCGAGTAGTTCAGTCCATAATCTTTTCTTCTGCAAGTCAAATGCACTTTCAGCAAGATTTTCAAATGCCCTTGTCCCAAAAAGGAGGTCATCAATCAACGTAACAACTTCATTTCTAGTTTGCACTGTCAACTTAGCCTGCCCTACTGTCAGGAATGCCTGCTGCATGACCCCTCTTATTTTCAAGTCAAGGGTATGAAGACTAATCTGCAAAACTACACAGGAGATAATGGTTTTCTTCCCAACTTCTGGTATTAATTTTGCTCTTCTTCTCCTAAGCGTTAGAACATGGGTAAGCAAACTAAGGTCCGGGGGCCGGATCCGGCCCAATCAATTTCTAAATCCAGCCCGCGGACGGTCTGGGAATCAGTGTGATTTTACATGAGTAGAATTTGTTCTTTTATTTAAAATGCATCTCTGGGTTATTTGTGGGGCATAGGAATTCGTTCATACCCCCCCCCCCAAAAATATAGTCCGGCCCCCCACAAGGTCTGAGGGACAGTGGACCGGCCCCCTGCTGAAAAAGTTTGCTGACCCCTGCGTTAGAAGGTCACCATTTCCCGAACTTTTCTTAAACCCCAAATCAAATCTCTAGAATTTGCAACATACAATCACATGATTGAAGTGTAACGGCAGAAGGTTAAGTGCAAGTCTTCCTTCCAGTGGATAGTCATTAGTCTCTATTAATCAGGGATCATTCATTTCATCTTTTTTGGGTTGGCCGCCATGTAGAGCGCTACCAGACAGTAGATGGTCCCTCCTATTGTTAGTGCCATCGTGGTCCGGTAAAGTAGCTGATCAGGAAGGCCCCGTTTCAGGTGCACTGGCAAACCATCGGGCTTCTGTTATCAATAAAATATATACATAAGAATTAATAAAGGCATGCACATTACCATCCCCCAAGCTAAAGTCTATTTGTACAAAATGTGAATGAAAGCTGCTAAACCAAGATAGCAGCTAGCTTTTCTTCAAAGTAAGGGATTTTTCTTGCTTGATTTTTTTGGTCGGAGCCTTGGACCTGGTCATATCAGAGCCAAATATAACACTTAGAATAGAATTCACCACTTGGCAGTGGAAGGTAGGATGTGTGAGGGGGGGGAGGTAATCTCAATAATCCCCCCACTCCTCCAAAGTAAGTAGGCTTCTACTTATGACTTCAAAGATGATCCTGGAAACTTGGTGCTTGCTGGTGAAATCAACCAGAGAAGCTGCCAAGAAAAGGAATCTGCGAGCAGAGACTATGGCTTCGGTGACCTGCCTAAGTTCCTTACCTTTCTCATGACAGTACTGAGAGATTACTTAAAGCAAATATGCACATTTGTATTATTTATACAGGTTCTCGATAATTAAGTGTAGCCCACCCAACTCCACCCAGTTTAAGGGCAGAATACACCCACACACAGCCCAGCAAATGTGTTCCACGATAACCTCTAAAGCCCTGGGAACCTTGGCAGGTACATGCAGCTCAGTGGTGGCATGAATGTAAAGTGGAGGGAAACAGATCTGACTTCTATGGGCTGTGCTCAATATTTAAGCAGCTGCACATGTAGGTCCTCCCTCTCCTTTCCTAACACTTGGCCCTCCTGTCTTGACATCAGAGAGGGACCACAGCTCAGCCGCAGAGCAAACAGCTGCAGGCAGGAAACCCCAGGATTCAGTAACTGGCATCTCTAGCCAAAAGGATCAAGTAACGGATGATGGGAAAGACCTCTGCCTGAAACCCTGGAAAGCCTCTGCCCACTGCAGAAGGTGATGCTGGAACAGATGGACGCAGAATCTGAGCTGTTAAATGGCAACATCTTAGGTTTCTGACACTGTGACATTTCATGTTTCCTGTCATTGGTAGCCAATCAGGGAGCACAGCGTTGTGAAATCACAAGGAAGTTCACCACATCCAGGCTTTATGGGAGGGGAAAGGGAAACAAAGGGAGGAACTCAATGTCATGCTACTACAAACATTCCATCTGAGCAGGCATATCAGATTGCCAAATGGAACAATCCCTCTCTCCCCAAGGATTGTTCTAGGGCAGGCATCCCCAAACTTTGGCCCTCCAGATGTTTTGGACTACAATTCCCATCATCCCTGACCACTGCTCCTGTTAGCTAGGGATCATGGGAGTTGTAGGCCAAAACATCTGGAGGGCCGCAGTTTGGGGATGCCTGTTCTAGGGATTCTCCCAACCTCCACCTAGAGCCAATTTTGGGGGCGCACAGAGGGAAGATATGGGGAAAAGAAAAGCCACATGGCACAAGCAGAAGCCTGTACAAAGGGCTTGCGCTGATGAGGATCGTTACATGACTCCCACATCACATCTGCACTATTCAGTATAAAAGAATATGACAGAATATTCCTTTAAGTGGCTAATCACACAAGATGCTTCCTGGCAAAGCATCACTAACTTGCGAGTCGTGAGGTTTCAAGGGAAAAGGAAATAACACCAATTAAGAGCAGGAGTGTTTTCCGAATAAAAACAGAATGCGAGAAAAAGTGAGCTTCTTAAAGATCTGTTATTCCATCAGAACAAGGGGTTTTTGCATATTCCATGCAAGGTGCTCCAGTGGTTTACTCTGATCTCAACTGCTAAGCCCACTGCATTTATTAGTAGCTGCCTAACGTTAATAGCAATGTTTAACTGTTGGATTTTAACCTGACTATGTAACTGCCCAGGGGCAAGACTGACCTGAATATGGCAAGCATCTGCAACAGACTGGAGAAGCAAAAAAAGATTAGTGCTGAGTTTATTTGTATCAGCAGATGTTGTCCTAAATGCTGCTGTTATAGAAGTGGAACACGTTAACTTGCAAGCAGAACTCTGCATTTACAGTGCTCTTTCTTAAACGCAGAAACTAGAATCTGGTCCAGAATTTTGAGAACTGCTACCATATATGCATGAGTAGTGCAGAGAGACATATATTGTGCAACAACATACTGACATCGCCAAGAGAGGACTCAAAAGCAAAAAATGGGCTGCCAAGTTTCGGGGGATGATTCTTAAATGTTCTCAAAGGCTCCTTTTCTCCATAATCTGATTATCACTACTTGTGTACAAGCCTGTGTGCCCCCTTCAGATCTTCATGTCTTTTCCCAGGTTCCAGTCTTCGCCCTCTCAGTGAGGAATTCAACATTGCACCAATGTGGCTGTTCTGTCGCAGCAAGCATTTTGGCCTGCCAGACAGAACAATCCCCACTCTCCCCCTCCCATATGCTGTTCTGGGGTCTCTCCCGAGCCAGTTTGGGGGGGGCATGCAAAGGAGAAGAGAAGGAGCCAAAGCCTCAATACACAAGTGGAAGCCCTCATCCAGGGCTTCCGCGGACAGAAATCATTAGTTGAATCCCACATTTGGTCCTTGTCCCTGCCAAAGACCTTCCTTTTCATCGAAAGCTTCAACCTTGTAAGAATAATCAAGCAAAGGACAAACAGGATAATTTTCAGATAAGGCATGGTTGAAGATTGGGCAGGGGGAAAGAGAACAGGAGATGGAGAGAGAGAGGTGAGGAGGAGGCAAAAATCATGCAGAGTGCACCTAGCGCTGAACTTACATTGAGCCTGCTGTAAAATTTGTTTCAAGTTCTTTTTAAAATACTGTTGACCTCTAACGTAAACATAGGGTAAAGGGACCCCTGACCATTAGGTCCAGTCATGTCCGACTCTGGGGTTGTGGCGCTCATCTCGCTTTATTGGCCGAGAGCCGGCGTACAGCTTCCAGGTCATGTGGCCAGCATGACTAAGCCGCTTCTGGCGAACCAGAGCAGCGCACGGAAACACCGTTTACCTTCCCGCCAGAGCGGTTCCTATTTATCTACTTGCATTTTGACATGCTTTCGAACTGCTAGGTTGGCAGGAGCTGGGACCGAGCAACGGGAGCTCACCCCATCACAGGGATTCGAACCGCCGACCTTCTGATCAGCAAGCCCTAGGCTCTGTGGTTTAACCCACAGCGCCACCTGGGTCCCTAACGTAAACATAGAAACATAGATATTAGCAGCATTTTATCTACACTTCTGCAAGCCTCAAGCATTCAGCATCTTCAGCGATCAGACATAAATTCAACTAAGATTATTAACTGAATATTGTTTCTTCCCACCTGAAAAAACTTCTGCAGCTCCGGTACCCGGTTTTTACCAAGATACTCGACGGTGGACGGTGCTTCTGAGGCAATTTTCGTTGGCGTTGCAAATATTAGAGTTGGCGACTCTGTAGATACAACTGGCTTGAGTCCCTGCACAAAATGAGACGATTAAAACTTTGTTTGCGGTGAGCACAGTTACCAGATACATTATCAGCTATATAAACAAGTGACCAGACAGTAAGAGACTACAAAGCAAGAGCGTCTCTGGCTTAACCTTGAACACTGTACTCCGCAGGACCATCCATGTTAAATGCAAGAAGAGACATTTAGAGAATTACGGTCAAATGCATACCGGTATCTACAGTCTGGAAGTTTGCCTGCAAATGGCAAGTCATGAGCCTGTTATAAGTAAAGGGAAAGGGAAGAAAACAAAATCTCCTCCATCAGCTCAGTTGGGTTCTCCGCCCTCAGAATTAAATGGTGAGAACCTGAATTTGCTCATTCCTTCCCTCGCTCCCTGGATACTTCTTTTGAATTGCATTAACTGTAGGCTGTTGCAGCATGGACCTGTGTATTTCAGAAGTATATTCCGTTTTGCAACCATTACAATGGTGGCCAATTCATTTCTGGGACCAAGTGCTGGATTTTACCTTTAAGCATTTCTTCCAAGGTCTGGTAGGAACCCATATAGCTCAGAGACAGCCTTGTCCACACAAGCTCCCCTGTTTATATTCTGCAGAGTGGGGGGTAGTCCACTGTGTGCCCCATATCACATGAGGGGAGGACACGTGGGATAGGAGACTGCCCCACGGTTGTGGAAGAACTGTCACAAAATGGTCTGCAGCTCTAATGTTTTGCAGCAATACAGGGAGGAGGCAAAACCTTCCTCTGCTGCAAGGCCTATGACGTTTAAGTGGGCATTTCCGCTTGTAAAATACTACCGCCATAGGATGCACAGTTTAGTGACTTTATGGGACTTTGGTTTTATTGTTATTGCATTAGTGGATGCTTTGTTAGAAGCATCTTCACGCATTGAAAAGGCAAGTTATAAATGTTTTAAATCAATAAATTGCCCTTTCTGCTTCACAATACAAGTCTTTTTTCTTAAAATTTTCCAAATGAAGTCACCAGCACATATTGAAAAGAATCTGTCAAGAAGCCAACCCAAAGCAGCGAGAAAACAAAATTAGACTGGCAAAGTCTGCCTCTTCCAGATGCAGAAGCAAATGTTTCTCGACCAAGGGCAGCCAATGAGGTGCTCTCTATATTGCAGGCTTCCCCTGGGCATCTGGCAGGCCAGTGCAAGAGCAGCATGCTGGAGTAGATGGGCCTCTGGCTTGATCTATCAGGGTTCTTACATTCCAAATCGCATCAGCCCCAGACATGTGGAGAGATCACGGCTCAAATCTCCAGCAAACCATGAAGCTCACTCAGCGAGTGACTTTGGGACAGCCACACTCTCTCCTGCCATAACCTAGCTCAGAGGTAATCCCTGCCAGGGAGGAATGACAAATCAAGCTGTTAGACTATGCTGAAATGGCAAAACTGACCACGAAACTCAGAGACCAAGAAAACAAGAAATTCAAAAAAGGATGGGAAAAGTTTATAATTTATTTAGGAGACCACTGTAAAGAATATAAAAACATTAGGAGGATTTTAATCTCACTTGTAATGTAACAAATACTATGGAGAATATGGATAGATACAAAACATAATTATGAAATGATATGCAGTCAGAAATGTTGACAATAGGACCCATGGAGGGGATGGGGGAAGTCTTGAGATTCAGCATTATCTCATTCTCTGGATATGTATTTGGTATTGTAACGAATTTACAATTGTAAAACCAAATAAAAATGATTAAAAATAAATAACCTAGCTCAGAGGGCTGTTGTGAGATGGAGTTGGGTGGAGCAATGCATGCTGTCCTGAGCTTTTTCCAGAAAGAGTAGTGTATAAATGAAATAAAATTTGGTAAATGACTCAAATCATCTTCTTTGGGAAGCAGACCTCTGGCTAGGAATGGGCTCCAGAAATTCATAACTATTTTAACTCGCATTAAAAAAAAACTACTCTCAAATTAATGGCAAAAGATATGTGCTATTGGAAATGTACTGCTTTCTCAAAACAACAACATTCCAACACCATGACCTCAGGCCAGCCTTCCTCAGGGTGTCTACCAATGTCCATGAATAGGGGAGGGCAAACAGCCATTGCTTACTGCTTCTGTACACAATTTCTGGGTTCTTACAACAAGAAGAAATGAGGCAGCAACAAGTGAGGAAGAGCAAAAGCTGGAGGGTGGCTGAATGCTACACTTGTCCCACTGTCCTTCCCCGGTCTTTCTAGTATAACCCCCTGCAAGTCAGTCCCACTATGTTAGAACATAAGGAATAACATAAGATGAGCCCTGCTGGATCAGGCAAGTGGCTCACCTAGTCTAGCATCCTGTTCCCATGGGGAGCCAACTAGATACCAACCGAGAAACCCGCAAACAAGACCTGAGTGCAGCAGTATTGTCCCTTCTTGTGATTCATTGCAACTGGTATTTAGAGGCATACTGCCTCTTAATAATGGAGCCATCATGGATAAGAGCAATTGTTCAATCAGGCTTAGTTTCAGGATTTGAGTGTATAGGATTGCAGCCTCAGTCTAGTCAGCTGAACAGATGTGGGAGTTGACCCCTCAATACCAACAGGAATAGGAGTTTCATTCATAACAAGTCATTCATTTAGTCTTTCTTCCCTTGAGTTTTGAATGCATTCGTGAACATCCATTTAAAAAGAAAGTCAATTAAGAGATGAGCGTGCCACCTTCACAATGCAGTGTGTGTTCATTTAGGCATTCAAGCATTGCTGATGAAGAAGCAAAACGCAGCTAATTCTGGAATGCTTTACTTCTTACATGCAGGCATTTAACAGAGCTACACTCAAGTAAAAAAGGCTGTGCAGCACAGCCAACAATTACCTACATACAGATTCGCTACTTTATTATTCCAGACAGTGAGTGTGAGCACAATATGCTTGGCATTAAATTTGCATTTTAACAAGGCTAATAAGTGCATGATTGAAATGAATGTCTAACTAATTAGTTTTTGTTTGTTCATCTATCAAGCTGTCTGCCAATCACATACATTTTCTGAAAATAATGTTCACTTGTCAGGTTAACTTTATGTAAAACTATTTATATTCGCTTTTAAAAAAACATGCAGTAAGGAACTCACTCAGCTCTATGGAATGCATCAGAAATCTATCCAAAGACAGACCCCACTGCTATTCTGCATATCTGTGAATGTATTCATAAAATACAAAAAAAATCTGTATTCAGAAATACAGCCTATGCTAAGCTACAGCTGAGAGGTATCTTTCCGATATGCACACAATGTGATCCCCATCTGGCCATTTTGAGATATGCTATGGTATCCAGGAATGACCATAAATATTCTGTTTGGTGAGGAGGAACAGAACATTGATGAACAATGGTTTTTCTACAAGGGAAGCTAGCAGCCATTTTGGATGGGAGAAAACCCATGGCTTAGCAAAAGGGATGTGCTGTGTTGGGAGCAATAGGTAGGGAGAGTGCAGAGGATATAGGGCAAGAAAGAGGAAAGAGGCCAAGTAGGAAGAGAGTCCAGGAAATAAGAGTAACTAGAAGGCTGGGATACCCGAGAAACAAGATATTTAAAATAAGAGGAGCACAATCGCTGTCGGTGGAAAGGAAAGAAAGGAGAAAGGGTAACAGAGGCATGCGGACTGCTAGCAAGGAGAAGAGAGAAAGGGAGCTGTATAGAGAGCCAGTGTGGTGTAGTGGTTAAGGGTGGTAGACTTGTAATCTGGTGAACCAGATTCGCGTCTCCTCTCTTTCACATGCAGCTGCTGGGTGACCTTGGGCTAGTCACACTTCTTTGAAGTCTTTGAAGAGGTTAGTGTACTGTAGTCTAGGCAATCAAGGGGGCTGAATGTCACTTTGTGATATGAACTATTTGTCTAAAATATTTCAGGCTGCTTTAATTAATTGATTGGTTAAAGTATTTACAGGCCGGCCCCATACAAAAGAATGAATAAATAAACAAACAGTGCTGCTGTACAACAAGATCAGCTGTACAACAAGATCACATAAAACATCATAAAAGGAACACCAAAAAAATCATAAAAACGACTGGCTCATCTAATAAGTTTGAACAGTGGAACAGGCCTGTCGGCATAAAAAAGACCCAGAAGATGCCTGAAACGCCGACACTAAATGCCATAGTTCTAGTTGAAACTACTCAGGCTTCCGAGACACAGGAGTCAACTAAAAATGCTCCACAACATGTTTTCTAAATGTATGAAGTAGTGCACCCCATTTTATTTTAAAAGATGAAGTCATAAAACAAAAAGCAAGTTAAACAATTATTACAAAAAGTGGACAAAAGACAAATAAAAATGCGTTAATTGACTAGTGCAGCAGCTTTAGGGGGAAACAGCGGACGTAAGTGGCTTCTCACATCTAAAGACAGGTTGTTCCAAAGTGGAGGAACCACCCAAGAAAGAGCCACATACCCCCCTGTCATTCTTCCAGCCTCTCCCTGTGAGGGTAGGCAGAGAAGAACCTGATTGTGTGACTACAGTAAGTTCACTGTCTGATGTCTGGTAGAGCCGGTTCCTTAGGAATCCAGGTCCCAGGCCATAAAAGGCTGTATAGGTCAAAAACAGCATCTAAAAGTGGGCCCAGACAAACGTCAGTGGACACTGCAATTTAAATCCAGACTATAAATTGCTTGATGCATTCCCCCACCTCCTCACCCCTTGCATTTAAAGTACTGTACTTGGCTTCCTCCCAAGAATCCTGGGAAATACTATAGAATCATAGAACAGTAGAGTTGGAAGAGACCCCAAGGTCATATAATCCAACTTCCTGTAATGCATGAATCTCAACAACAGCACCCATGACAGGCGGCCATCCAACCTCTGCTTAAAAACCTCCCGTAGTTCACTAAAGGGCACTGGGAACTGCAGCTTTGTGGAGAGTAAACTACAGCTCCTACAATTCTTCAGAGCTGTCCAGGTGGTGCAAATGTGCTTCAAAATGTGTGGTGCGGATGCGACCCCTGCTTTTGTTACAATGGGTCATGCCCCCCCCCCAAATTACTCCTGATTTTTATTGCTCACTGTTCGTTTCATTTACCATATACTGCATTCTCTGTACAGGGAAGACTTTTAATGTGTAATGTTTTATTATGATTTTATGTATCTTGGAAGCCATGCAGTGTCTGGGGCAACCCAGTCACATGGGCAGGGTACAAAGAACAACAACAACTATTATATTTTAAATACTCTGCTACAACACTTATTGACAACATTGGCGGATCGAATCCCCGCGACAGGGTGAGCTCCCGTTGCTCGGTCCCTGCTTCTGCCAACCTAGCAGTTCGAAAGCACGTCAAAGTGCAAGTAAATAAATAGGTATGGCTCCGGTGGGAAGGTAAACAGCGTTTCCGTGTGCTGCTCTGGTTTCACCAGAAGTGGCTTTGTCATGCTGGCCACATGACCCAGAAGCTGTACGCCAGCTCCCTCAGCCAGTAAAGCGAGATGAGCGCTGCAACCTGAGTCGTTCACAACTGGACCTAATGGTCAGGGGTCCCTTTACCTTTACTACTATATTTCAAATACTCTGCTACGCTTATTGATGACAACTATATTTCAAATACTCTCTGCTACAACGCTTATTGACAACTATTATGTTTCAAATACTCTCGGCTGCAACGCTTATTGACGACGACAACTATTATATTTCAAATACTCTCCCCAGGGGAAGTTCGCCTGGTGCCTTCATTATGCACCTGTAGGCGCCAGGCAAAAATGTTCCTCTTTAACCAGGCATTTGGTTGATCCGATTTACATCGTATGCCCTTTTAAAATGTGTGTGGGGTGTTTTTTTTGGGGGGGGGGTATTGGGTTGCTGCTTTTATTTTTATTAGGAATTTTGTGGTTTTATATCTTGATTTTATTCTGTGACCCCCGGGTATAGAGCGATATATGAATTCAAATAATTAATTATTATCATTATTATTATTGACAACAACAACAATATATTTCAAATACTCTGTTGCAACGCTTCCTTGCAAGCTGCCCCATGGAATACCTGGTGGGCAGCCACAGAAGCGCGTGGAATACATGAAGCCCGTTTCTCCATTCCCTCCCTCCCCAGGGTCCCAGAACTGCAACCTTGGAGGCGCCCTGGCCCCGCCCTCCCTGCGAGAACTGGACCTCCTGGGGACCCGTAGGGAAGTCTCTCCTCAACGGCCCTAAACGTGAAGCACAGCTGTGAAGGTGAAGGTCAAGCTCCCGGCGGCCCGAGAGCGCGGCTGCCTCCTCCGTTACCTGCGGGGCGTAGGCGGCGGAAGCGCCGGCCCCCACCAGCCTCTGCGTGAAGCCGCTGAACTTGTAATACATCCCGGCGCCCGGGGACGGCTGCCTCGCTCCGCCACGCGCGCAGCTCCGCTTCCCCAGCCTTACGAGCCGGCAGCTGACCGCCAAGAGAAAGGGGTGGGTGGGAAAGGACCTCCTGTGCGACTGGCTCGTTCTTGGACCTCTTCCCCGAGAGGGGTGTCCCGCGCGAGTGCCTGAGGAAGTCAGTGCCACCGGACGACGAAAGCGCGAGGGAAGTTTACGGGGCAATAAATGAAGACCCTAAGGCGACCCCGCCCTGGAGTAGGTATTTTGCTATTTTCGCGCTGTGGTTTCGTTTGGCCAGCTTCGGAAGGAAGTCGCTTTCTAATCGGGCAGTGAGATAGACAACCTCAAAGGCTACACCGGTGTACTTCTTGGTCTTCACTGCCCAAGAGATGGGAAAAGGGATAGAGCCGCACTGCAATTATCCGGAGGCGAAACTTCCTGGTTCCTTTTTGTAGTTTCCCCATCCACGCACCCTTTCCTCCCCTGGGACAAGAGAGTGGAAGAAACCCGCCATCTGAGCAGCAGAACTCGAAAGGCAGAGTTAAAGTATTTCAGGCGGAAATATTCTGCACAATTTCCTGGAAGCGAGCCCCATTGAACCTACTGGCAGGCAGTTCTGAGTCAATAAAATAAATCCGTAATAAATTCAGATGTCATCTCAAAGCAGTAAATGCTGGTTGATGTTTTTCTTTTTAAGTTTTCATCTTAAGCCCTGGTGCAAAAATAGCAACATTCCTGTATTTACTGGAGTAAAAGGGAACCTGTGGCCTTCCAGATGTTACTGGACTCCAAATCCCATCATCCCAGACCATTGGCCATGCTGACTGCAGCAGATGGGAGCTGGAGTCCAATAACACCTGGAGGGCAACATTCTTTCTCCTTTTGCTTTAGTGTGGATGTGCTGATGCCCAGTTGTGCATCTATGCTAAAATGCTGGTCTCTTCCATTGCTTCCTAGGAGCATAAGAATATACTTAAGACTCTACCAAAAAATACATAGCAATCATGCAGTCTTCTTCATATTTCTGTATATCCTGATGGGATCCACATCCCTCCTAAGAACATAAAACGAAACTGCTGAATCAAGGCAACAGGTTACTATATACATAACACAAGAGCCCTGCGGGATCGGTCGAGCCCAGCTTCTAGCCGTGCCTGCCTTTTGGAGAGTGTGTTCTGCCTTTTGGGGAGTACCAAAAATTGCAGCTAAAATCAACCCAGAAGCTGGAGTCGAAGTGTGAGTCTACCCTTTAAAAAAAGGAAGTCTGTATGTTTATAGGTTGTTGTTTTTTTAAAAAAGAAAGCAAGCCAAGAGCCCGAAATCGACCAATCCGCGGTAGGGAGCAGCGTCACGTGTAGGACAGTCGCCGAGCAACCGTTGTTAGGGAGAGAAGCCTTTGATGCTTGTGCATCAAAGAGAAAGACGGTCAAGAGCTGGAGGAAGGTGATGGACGAGAGGATGGCAGGCTGAAGAGGAGAGAGGCGGAGCAACAACAACAAAAATAGCCAGTGCTTGGAAACTTAGCTTTTAAAAAAAGGGATTAGTTCCAGTTCATAATTTAAAAACTCACACTTAATAGTTTTGCTTTGTTTAACTTGTTTCATAAAAAAATATACACCTCTTGGTTGTAAAAAAAAAGAAGCCTCAAAGCAGTTTACAAAAGAAAAAGATAAAACAATAAAAAGCCAACAAAATTCACAGCCATTCTTTAAAACATACAAAATATATATCCTCTCCTAGCATCTATACACTGGGCTCTGGGAAAACTCTGAAATGGAGCAATTTTGGTTGGGACACTGGTAGCTTTGGATCTGGAGGTGCTGCTGCCAAAAAGGAAAGAAAACAACAACTGCCACATGCACCTTCCACCTTGGATGGCATAAGGAGCAATGCTTGGGATGTAGTCATTGCTTTGTTCCTCTGGATTATTCTGGCTGTTTGTAAAGTGCCATAAGACTCCCTTGCCTCCCCAAGCCTGACATTTTAGGTAACACCTTATGGCATAAGTGTTAAGCAGTCACACCACTGTACTTTTTTAATGAGCCTGCAAAGTTTTAATCAGCCTACAAAGACAAAAATGTGTGGTAAAGGGCACACTTTGTACTGACAAATTAGATTAGCACTCAAATGGCCCGAGGAAACAAACATGGCAAACGATGATGCTATGTCATTAACATAACCGTGATTTTGAAAACTCTACAAGTTGAAATGAAACCATATGTTTAACACAGCAGTTCATATGGTGGAGAGGAAATTAGCAATAGTTATTTAAAGCAGGAACCGGAAGGACTCTGCTTGCAAAGTGGCATCTTGATAAATCATCAGCTCGAGTGGGTGATGACAGAATTAACGCCTCATTCCTAAACATTTTGCATTCACCACATCAGTCTGAAGTATTCTTGCCATGTTATACTACAATATGGCAGAATACCAGAGGTTGTTAACATTGCATTGACACAATTGTATAGGCAGTGAATTCTAACTTTTTATTTGTTGTTCAATGGGCTGTTGGGGGTGGAGATAAATGTAAGAATGTGACAGAATTGTATTCAGTCTACATAATAGAATTCTAGACATAGTTAGAAGCATAGCCCTATGTATAGATACTCCAACTACTTTCAAGGGCCTTTACTCCCTACGAAGTGTCCAGACGGTTCCACTAGTTAGCTATAACTCACCTCCAGTTCTCCCATGGCAGGGTATCTATCCAGATGTCCTTTTTATTGCACATTCATGATGATTTGTGCTCATGATGCTATTGGGGCAGTCACACACAATCCTGCTATCAAGGCTGTTTGTACCTACAAAAGATTTGGAGTGTTCACATTGCCTCATTTCTGATCTGTACATATAGTTGCATGTCATTCCAGTCTCCAAGCAGTGCGAGGTTCTAGGCGCTTACCCAGAGCTTGTGTTTCCTTTTGGAAATGAGGCACAACGGAGACTGTGGTGTCTTTATGATACATGGTTTATTTATATATATATACACAAACTGAGCCTACAATGGGGGGCTTCACAGCATTGAAGAGGGTCTCTTGCTTCTCCCATAGGCACGGCCTTGGATTACAGCAGAAATCAGCCAACTCACACACACAGGCTTTCTAGCCTACAGCTTTTCTTCCAACTTCTAGCTCATATAACTCTCCACTCAAAACCCTGGCTTTTGTTCTTCTCACTACCTGTGAGTTGAGGGAGAAGCCTCACCCATTTTTAATCTGGCACAGAGCCCCCTTTCCTTTGTTCTCTTAATGGTCCATCACTCAGGCGATCAACTGAACACAAGAAGTTAGTCTGGCTTGATTTTAAACACTTCCTGGATGCAGGGATTAAAGTGACTGGCACCCAGTTTAATACTCCAAGCCTTGATTAAATTCGAACCCTTACTGGATCCTGGTGTCTGACACTCCCAAACTCATAACAATATAATGTTGAAATCAAGTGTTAGGGAGACATCAGGGAAACGGAACAAACTGCCATATGAATGCAGCCTTTGTTTATTTTGTGTTGCTTCCCCAGTGCCACTACATTATTGCTATAGTGCAACAAAAGCGAGACAAAAATAAACCAGATCATCTGTGGTATTAAAGGTTGCAGGATTTCAGCATGAAGAAAGTCGGTCCATGTCCACATCCCCTTTCTAACCCAGCAATTCCAAAGCCGTCACTCTCGCTAGGTTGGTTAATGTTAATTGCAGGTAAGTCACACAAAAAACATGCCATTCAACCCTTTGCTCTGGCTTCCTGGGATCTGCAAAGCCTCATTAGAGCCGAGGAAAATAGCAAATGGGCTTGAGAGAGTGATGAAAAGTTCAAGGAGCAAGCAGCATGATGTGATGAGGAGCAGGCTGGTGGTGCTTCCCCCCCAGGGTACAGAGAAATGCAAACTGGAGCCCTGGATTTGCATCCACCAATAACCTTGCCTCATAAATATATGAATAAGTAAACACACAAGAGACATTTCCCCGGGGCCGATCTAAATGCAAACTACTCTTTGTTCTTTTGGGTGTACCATTGAGGCATGTTAGGGAGGAATAGGTGAGAGATGGTTCTATGTTTGCTCTCATTAGACAAAAGTGACATTGAAACAGCAGCAGTAGCAGCCTTCCAGGGCTCTGTGGCTTGTTCTTTCAGAAGAGCTTCATGTTCAGATTGCTTTTTAATGAAAGAAATAGTACAGAATTCCTCTCCTTCCCCCCGCCCCTCTCCCCTTGTCTGCACAGCTGACAGCTCAAACGCCTTTGTATTTTCTTGTGGGGAATAATTTCTCAGTGCACCAAAACTTGCCTCGCAGGATATTTTGTGCAGGACAGATGTCTGCTCCTCGAGCCCTGTGAATGTACCCAAAATGCAGTTCCATTCCCTCAGTCACAGAGAACAAGTGAGTGGGTGGATTTTGAATATGAAAATTGCTGTGTGTGTTTGAGGCTTGTTTATGCAGCAATCATTGGTAAAGAGCTTGAAATTGAAAGATGGGGTAGGAGGGCGGGAAGGAACCCACATACCTGTGTTTGCTATTAATATGCGCAGCAAACCAATGGGGAGACACTGCTAACCTCGCTTCTGAAGTCTAAAGGAAGACTTTAGTACCGCAGCAAGGTGACACAATAAGTAGTGGTATCTGAAGTGGTATCTGAAGAAGTGGTATCTGAAGAAGTGTGCATGCACACGAAAGCTCATACCAAGAACAAACTTAGTTGGTCTCTAAGGTGCTACTGGAAGGAAGGTATCTGAAGAAGTGTGCATGCACACGAAAGCTCATACCAAGAACAAACTTAGTTGGTCTCTAAGGTGCTACTGGAAGGAATTTTTTTATTTTATTTTGTTTTGACAATAAGTAGTGTGAAACCTTGCGGAAATTCCTTAAAAAGTGAGTTTTGTTGTTGGCATCCATCTGTCTCAAGTGACAATGGAGTGCACCTCCGGGAGTGTAGTCAAACCACCACGTTAGCAGCACTGAAGTGATCTCCCCAGGGCGCAAGCCTGGGCAGTGTGTATGGAGGTCCCAGGCTACTCAGACGGCAAGACACACACACACACACACACACACTCATTGTTGTGGTCCAAAGGAAAGCAGAGCAATGTGTTTGGCACCAGCTTGGCTGCAGGAGTTGCCAGAAGGAAGCGTACAACTGTCTTAGGGACTCCAGTCTGGATTTGTCTAGGGTTTACTCCTTAGCCTTTTCTTTCCCCCGAAGATATCCCACAAGGCAGCACAGGTTTAGTACCAGAGTTTTCCTTCTCCTAGATCAGGCTGTTATGACTTACCCCGCCTGGGGCAGGTTGTGAGACTGCCCCAAAGCAAGAGCAAAGCCGTGTGCGCACATCCCCAGCTACTGAGAGCCCGGTGGCAGGGGCGTAGCAAGGGGGCGGGGGGGCGGGCCGCCCCGGGTGCTTGCCTTGCCTTTGCTCTTTTTTAAAGCGCTTTTCTCCCTGCTGCCGGGACGGGCAGCGAGGAGGAGGCAGCGGAGGGGTGTCACCCCCTCGCTGCCCGCCTCTCCCCTCGCCCCTGCAGGTGGCTCCACCTGGGAGCGGGGAGAAAGTGCTTTAAAAAAAGAGCAAAGCCAAGGCAAGCAGGCTGCTTGCCTTGCCTTTGCTCTTTTTTAAAGCGCTCACCCCCCTGCCGGGGCGGAGCCGCAGTGATGTTGCGTCGTGACATCACAACGCGAGTCACAACGCCCCGCCCCCGGGGGTGCCTCCTCTGGTCGCCGCCCCGGGTACCGAGGAGGCTTCCTCCGCCCCTGTCCGGTGGCGCAGTAATATGTGATTGTTCCCAGATTGATGAACAACACACACACAAGCCATAAATTAGGCTAAAACTATTTATTGTCTTAATAGTGCAGAGAGATTCTCTGCTGCCAACCCGTTAAGACGTAGCTGCCATAATTGCCATCGTTCCAGCTTGAGGACAGCCAGAAGAGTGTGAGCACAAAGGCACAGATTACAACAGTTCAGTAATACAAAAAACATTCCATGCAGGAAGTGATAAGACAACATTCTCACGGTTCAGTGAGACAGGCAAAAGTAAAACCATTCCTCGCAGCTGTTGCCGCTCAGGCTGGACAAAAATCACAACACAGGCATCCCCAAACTCGGCCCTCCAGCTGTTTTGGGAGACTACAATTCCTATCATCTCTGACCACTGGTCCTGTTAGCTAGGGATGATGGGAGTTGTAGTTCCAAAACATCTGGAGGGTAGAGTTTGGGGATGCCTGTATCGACTACCTTCCCAGGTTGATAAGCCCCACCTGCTCCTCGCTTCCCTCTACAGCTACAGCACATGCAGAAACCACCTCCTTGACTATTGGACCCACTATTGGTCTTGCCCAGAACCTGTCTTCACATGCAGGGGAAGTCCCTAACTCACCAAAGGTTTGAGACCCATCAGCTACCCTCACCTGGTTTAGCCGGCCAATCTAAGCCGTTTCCTGGTGTGTGGCCGCTGTCGCATGCTTCTAGGAGCCACAGGTGAGAGCTGAGTGCAGGACGGGGACCAAACATGGACAAACTAGCCCAGAAGGAGCATGACATGTATCCCACCAGAGGTATTGCTCCACCCTTAACACCCCATACCTCCTCCTTCCAAATGAGTGTTTTTCTGGCATTTTAGGGCAGATTTGGTTGCTTGGCAGCTGTTGTGATGGAAAAGCAAACTGAGCAGAGATGATCTTCCTCGGGGTCGTGGGTTCGAATCCCACGTTGGGCAAAAGATTCCTGCACTGCAGGAGGTGGGAAAGATGGCCCTTGTGGTCCCTTCCAACTATACAATTTATGATTCTACGATTCACCGTCTTACATACTCCATTTTCCAATAATCAGTTCTTTCCATCTCAGGCTTCACCAATAGAATTTTGTGTAGGAATCACCTTAACTGACTGGCAGAAGCATGTGCAATGTTCCATTGTTTTCCTTCACAACAGAGTAACCACATGCTTAGTTTTTGTGTTAATTGTTTTTGGACAGGCTTGAACCCATCACCTCTCATTTTCAAATAAATCACTGGTTGAAATAAATCCATTTGTGTTTATCTTTAATCAGATTTGTGCTCCCCTAAGCAGTGCAAACCAGCATACAGGGAGCCCTCTCACTTTTATCATCGTAACAATCCCAAGAGGTAGGTTAAGCTGGGAATTAGTGACTAGCTCAAGGCCAGCCTGGGAAATTCATCCTCAACTGAGGAAATGAAATGCACACATTCAGAGGAAATAACACACGATGCTCCCACAAATATTTTCTTACCCAGGGATTGTTGTTAATCATTTCCTTCTTGATTCAGATTTCAATAGTAAAGAATTATGCAAATAGGAAATACAAATTTATATTCACAAGACTGCGCGCTACGGATCGGCGGCGTCGCAAGCCGCGAGCAAGCTGCAGAGTGAGGCTGCCTCACTCCGCGGCTTGCTCGCGGCTTGCCGAGCAGATTTGCGAGCAAGCCGCGGAGCCGCTTCATAGCGCGCTTGCGGCGTGCATCACGACGCACGATGCATGATGCACTACAGGGTGGACGAAGGCTAGGGGCAGGCCAGGGAGGGGGTGACGCCACTTCCTGGCCCGCCCCTCGCTTCCGCTCCAGCCGGAAAAAGGAAAGCAGAGCAGGTTTGCGAGTAAGCCGTTGGCGTCCGCTTTTTACCGGGCGGTGGGGCTCGGCTTGGGCATCACGGGGGGGCATGTGCCAAGTGTCACCCCCCCTCCAGGGTGGCACCTGGGGCGACCCACCCCCAACGTCCCGCCCTTGCTCCGCCCCTGCATAAAGGAATATTTTCCTATCCTCTTTTGCTACACCTGTGTCTGTTATTCCTAATAGGAAAGCTTCTGTATTCCACTCCGCAGTTTTAATCAGAAATCTTAGGTGCAGTAGTGCTCCCGGAGCTCAGAAACTGCTCGCGCTAATCAAATTCCCTGTAGCAAAATGTCCCTAGAACAATGGGAGTTTCAAAAACTGGCATGTGCTCCATGCTGCTGAATGCTGCTATCTCGCCTGGCCACCTGTGAGGGAGCTAGATCATTCTAGGTCTCAGGCAGGGTCGGGAGAGCAGAGTGGCCCTGAATGTATGGTGGTGGCCTATTCTTGTTGCAGATTGTCTTGTCACAACCCAATCAAGTTAGTCGTCACCTGCGAGTCGCCCACCTATCTAGTGACTATGAAATTAGTCTCCAAGGAAGCATGACTGTGACTGCCTCCTGAATGTACAAACAATATTTGCTTATCTACTTAAAGCATTTTTACCCTGCTCTATACCTGAAATAGCTCTCAGGGCTGCTTTAAAAAGTCTGTGGTCTGACAATCCCTACCCTTGGGCTTTACAATCCACAAGGTAGGTGTTATGTACTCAGTAGGACACGCAAGGAAATGGGGCTAGGGAGAGTGGAGGAAAAGGAAAGCTCACTCACTGCCCTTAAAATGGCACTGGGAAGAATTTCTTGTGCTGGTCCCGTGGGTTACCCGTAAGGCGAGGTCGAAGTCCGGTCCGTGGTCAGAGTTGCAACGGAAGGCAGTCCATAATAATTGAAGCTAGGTGCAGGGCAGGGAGGCAGACGAAGTCAGGAACAGATAGGCAAGCAGGGAACCAGGGCGGGTCAGGAGCTCAGGCAGGAAAGCAGGACAGGTAGCAAGCAGAAACACCGGCAGGAACTGGTCAGCAACAATGTTGCTCCTGCAACTTGGGGCTGGGGCTGGCTGGCTTTTATCTCCCCCGAGGCATAGGGCAGCTCCGATCCTCAGGTGACTCGCCTCTCCTGGCTTGGAGGCGAGCACTCCTCCTGCGGGAACTTAGTTCCCTTCGCCTCTCTGCCCTGAGCCTCTGCAGCTCAGGAGAGGCTGGAGGGTTACCGGACCCAGAGGTAACCTCAGCTTCCCCTGACAGGGCTGAGAGTGGAGCACCTGCAGGTAATGGGTCCTCCATCCCATCAGGAGCCAGAGCAGACTCAGCAGATGCCTGCACCTGAGGATCCAGCACAGGTGAGGACCCTTCAGCCTCAAGCCCTAGCCCCGGCTCTGCTGATTCTGGAGGTGGGGAATCCTGTGCAGGCTGGGATCCCTCAGGTTCATCATCAGAGTCTGAATCCCAGGCCATCACATTTCTGGCCTGTGGATCAAACATTTTGGGGGAAGGCATGCCCACCTGCTCTACAACTGGCATCATACAGGGCACCAGGTGTGGGACAGGGAAGGGCTTCAAGCAAGCTCCATATTGTTCCTTCACTGGTGTGAGGCATGCTCCCAACCACCCATCAGCTCAAGGGCCACAGGAGCCCACCTTGCTCAAGGTGGGGGGAGAGGTTTTCATTCAATGGAATTCATGCGGCTCCTTCTCACCTCCGACATCATGATGATATTTGGCTGAGACAAGGGTGGCCCTACTCGCCTGTCTAAGTGGACCCACGGAGTGGGGCCAGATAAAGGTCTGGTCACTGGAGCCAGAAAGCTTCTCACTCCTGTCTTAAAGTAAAGGTAAAAGGTAAAGGGACCCCTGACCATTAGGTCCAGTCGTGTCCGACTCTGGGGTTGCGGCGCTCATCTCGCTTTATTGGCCGAGAGCCGGCGTACAGCTTCCGGGTCATGTGGCCAGCATGACAAAGCCGCTTCTGGCAAATCAGAGCAGCGCACGGAAACGCCGTTTACCTTCCCGCCGGAGCGGTACCTATTTATCAACTTGCACTTTGATGTGCTTTCGAACTGCTAGGTGGGCAGGAGCTGGGACCAAGCAACGGGAGCTCACCCTGTTGCGGGGATTCGAACCGCCGACCTTCTGATCAGCAAGCCCTAGGCTCTGTGGTTTAACCCACAGCGCCACCTGGGTCCCTTTTCCTGTCTTAAAGTAGCAGTTGTCAACTTTGGTGACCAGCTGGGATGGAAATGGTCCAGGCAGCTGGTGTCTCGGTAGAGCTGATAGAATAAGCCTGCTTCTCTTCCCTGCTCTGCAACCCAAGGATATGACTGCTGCTAAGTGACAGCTTGGGGGGAAGCCCAAGTCTTTTTCTGCTGCAGCCTTGTGGATTTTTTTTTGCTCCAAGCTGCCTGAAGAGCTATGATTTCTTTTCTGGGCACTTGCCAAACATTTGTGTCTGGTATGAAAGCCTGAAAAGGGCTGCCAGGGGTGGGTAGGTGGGAATGAATGGAAATACAAATCCCCTTCATATCCATTTGTACATTCAGAACCTTTTCTTCTGTTTGTCTTTTGTTCGAGGTACTTTTCCAAATTGTAGGTGCTCATTTCCACCCATAAGCATTTGCTTATGCCCATAGCAACATCCCCGTTACGACATAGTGGTGAAGCATTATCATTCTTCTCAAGAACGGCAAAGTGCTGAGAAGCAAGAGAGAGCCAGGGATCCAACATGTTTTAAGGGAGGAAATATTGTGCCAGCGTTTTGCTTTGGGGGAATCCAGAACTTTTTCAAATTAGCTAAGATGAATCTGGGGAGGAAAATTAATGAAAGAAGGTGATCTTTTCATTTCATTAGTCTGTGTTCTAACAATCCAATAAAAGTCTGTTGAATAATAAAGAATACGCTTTCAGAAATTTCATTTTTCCGTAATTACATTGGCAAGGAATAAATAGTCTGTAATTGCACTGGATGGGTTATAAATTATAGCAAGTTTGCAATAGAAAGTACTTTTGAAGTTCTACTTGTCTTTCTATACAGTGGCGCCCATGTGTGTTCAAGGAAGAGCCTACTGGTTCGATTAAAATTACCTCATGCAAAAATTAGCATTTCAAGAGAAAACACACCAAGTACAAAATGGAAGGGAAAGATAACATGACCATGAATGCACACACTGACCATCCACCCCAACACCAGAACCTCCTTGAGGAGGGAGACATTGATCCAACAGAAAACTGAGAAACACAGGCACACAATTAATCTATATTTCTTGCTATATACATAAAAATGTAAGGTGTCATCATGCTGCAGTTCATATGGCCATCAGTACGTGGCGACAACTCCAGTGTGACTAGAGAATGGCAGACAGGCAAGCAAGTAGTATGGGTGGCAGGAGCCCCAGACAAGCTGGTTAACCGAGAGGGGGAGACACTTCAGAGAGCAGTTTGGCAAACGATATTGTAGACATTATTGTACATAATAATATCTACATCATATTGTGATGAAGAGCAGGCTTAAAATGAATAAAATTAAAATGAATGAATAATTAAAATGAATAAAATTAAACAGAAATGGCATGGAATTCACATACCCTCAGAAAACAAATTACTTGTGCTCACCAGCAGAACCCCAATGGTTCAATTTAGGGTTCGAAACACTTTTAGGCAGTGACTGCCCAATGTTTTTGGCCACAGTGGGCACATCTGGGATTTTGAGGAAGTATCACAAAACAGCTGCTGTAGAGGGCATTACATTAACATAAAATGATTGCCACATCTGAAGGAAGAGAAAAAGAGACAGGACCACAAAACAGTCCAAGCATTGGACTCACCCACCCTCAATCAATGCTGGGAAAGACCCTGCCAGGCTAACTCACAGAGAGATCTTTGCATGTTTCCATTTGCGGAAAGGAACTGGGAGTGGATGTGCAGTCCTGGCATCCAATGAAATGTGGTCATGTTGAAGGGGAGACATTCAATGAAGAAGCAGCTGAGCCAGTGCAACGAGGAACAGAGCAGGAAAGCAAACAGTCTCTCTCATGGATTTCTTGAGGGGATTTTGCCGGCATCCTAGGAGGGACTGGCGGTCACCATGTTGGTGACCCCTGCTGTAAGGTCCAGAAGTCCACTGTAAGTATCCTCCTACCACATAGAATAATACAACTGCGTGAAAAGGAAAGGTTTATATTTTTCAGGAACTAGAAAATGCTTTGCAGGCAAGGGAAGCAAGCCAGAGGAAATTGGCTCCAAGCAAATTAAGGCTCCAAAACATTGTAGATGACCTTTAGAAGTCATGCCCAAGTGTGCTTTCCGTATAACATCCTTCCACAGCCACGTTCAAAGTACCTTAGAACAGGCTATAGAAATAAAAGAGTGTTTAGAGAAGGCAACACTTAAGACTGCATAAAGAAGATTTGAAAATGCTACCCGTCAGAAAGCTGGATAAATCCAACCTGTTCAAGCAGGGATTGTCAAGTGAGGGAGAAGGAAGCCTCAAATGCTACGGAGATGGAAGCGTTCTGCCTGAGCGCCTCAATAGTTCAGAAAGAAGAACAAAATTAATCTATTGCTGCCACATGCATTTATACCTCAGAACTCATAAATTACCCACAACCTCGAGCTTGTATTTCCTCCTTCTCCAGATGGAAATTACATTTCTTGAATATAGATTTCCACATCAACTCTGGGTACTCATTAGAGCTCGAAGGCTGCAGTGCCCTTCTCGCGTTGATACATGCACACAGTCACACACACTTTCGGCCTGACAAGTCCCTGATTCATCTAGGTAAGCCTTTTGAACCACTGATTGATCGAGTCCATTCAGGTGGATTGAGTGAGCCAGTGTGGTGTAGTGGTTAAGAGCGGTAGACTTGTAATCCGGTGAACCGGGTTCGCGTCTCCGCTCCTCCACATGCAGCTGCTGGGTGACCTTGGGCTAGTCACACTTCTCTGAAGTCTCTCAGCCCCACTCACCTCACAGAGTGTTTGTTGTGGGGGAGGAAGGGAAAGGAGAATGTGAGTCACTTTGAGACTCCTTCGGGTACTGATAAAGCAGGATATTAAATCCAAACTCTTCTTCTTCTTACTTGTGTCAGGGAACTTTTGAGACCTGATCGATTCTGATACCTTGATGGAATGCAGATGATGCAAAAGCAGGACTTCCTAGGAAAGCCACACCTGCTCAGGCCTGAGACGAGGGAAAATGAGGTTGATTCCGGTTGTGAGAAATTATTGAGATGGATGAAGACTTATGGACGTGGCAGGAATGTTCTGAGGATCAGCACTGTGCATTAGGGGAAGGGTTGTAGCTTTGCATGTAGCAATCCCATGCTTGGGTTAGGAACAGGCATGCCTGTCTGTTGCACAGGAGGAGAGAGGTAGGTTGGCAGGCAGCATGGACCAGAACCCAAGGAGGCAGAAGTGGGATGAGGAAAACCCTTACACAGGACTTAGAGCAGCAATAAAACTGGCTATGTGCTGTTAGTTGGATGGAGTTTACCAAGGAAGGCTGAATGTGTCATATTGATCCAAAGCAACCAGCCATAATATCATAGCCCGAAGGTCTCTAATTAGAGCAGAACTCAAGAAGTAATAACACCAGAATGTTCTCCATTGTTTATGGGTGATGCAAGACTATTAGGAAACTTGAAAGAATGTCTCGGCTAAAGTTAGGAACAGCTTCCCACACATACAGACCCTCCCTGTGAATGAGACCAGGGCTTTCCTGCAAGCGAAGCTTGCTGGTGTTTTTCCTAATTTACTTCTGCCTGAAGCTCTAGCAGCTTTATTCTATAATTTAGCATCTCTCAGAAAGGCACAGAGGAAAGAAATACATTAAAAGACTTGAACTTCCATCGCGTAGTGTAACTTTTGTGCCGCCGGGCAAATGCCACAGTAGGATGTATCGACAGAAGTATTAAGGCGCAAGATAAAATTGTTTTGCTCCGTCCAAGGCTCGGCAAGACTGTTCCGTCCTGTTCTGTAGCATTCATACGTCCACTAAAGCAGAGATGAACTAGAAAGGGTTGAGGGGGCCGGTATAAATATGACAAAAAGCCTCCATCTTGTGAGGCTGTGTTTGTGTGAAAGAGAACGAGAGAGAGAGAGAGAGAGAGAGAGAGAGAGAGAGAGAGAGAGAGAGATACAGTCGATTATGTAAAGGTAGCACTAACCTGAGTGTAGCAGGCTCCTCTTATTTTATTATGTCCAATCCTGGCATCCTATGAAAAGGAGGTTATTCAATGCAGGGGAGGCCAAGCAGGAACTGAGCAGGAAAAGCAAGTAGTCTCTCACCTATTGTGGATTTTTGAAGGGATAATTATTGAAGTGTTGCTTAGCATACTGGCACCCATGAGTAGGACTCAACATAGTCTTCAGCAGATCGCTCCCTCTCCTCTCCCATGAGTCCCCTAAATTGGTTACATGGGTCCTGTTACATGGGTTCTGTCAACCCTCAGGAGCAGACTTGGGGATGGTGTGGGGCACATGCAGGAGGATGGGGTGGGGGTCACATTGTGCTAGTACTAATCCTTATAGGTAAAGGCAAAGGGACCCCTGACCATTAGGTCCAGTTGCGGACGACTCTGGGGTTGCTGCGCTCATCTCACTTTATTGGCTGAGTGATGTGGCCAGCATGACTAAGCCGCTTCTGGCGAACTTTCCATAGAAAGTAATGGAAAAGTGAATTGATCCATTCTAGATGATGAAAAACACCCCCTAAAACAGCAATATAACGGATTTTACTGTCTAACGAGACCATAGATCCATAAAATGAAGGCAATAATCAATGTACCGTACTATAAAATAAATAAGACAGTATTGTAGATGAAAAAAATGAACATTTATTTATTTTTCTTACGTGCACTGAGGGTGGGTGGGCTTACCTGGCTACAAGCTGCGGGTGGGGCAAGGGTCAGTAAAGAGCTGATTCACTTCGGCCAGGGTCACTTTTTTTCCTTGCCAGGCCAGGTTCTTCTCTGGACTTCCTCAGGTTAGTTCCTCGGTGGGGTTTGGGGCTGCAGTGCGCCCTGCTGTGCTCTTGCAGGCGGCGCCTCTTCCACAGCTTCGGGGTTGGGATGGGGGCCCTCTCCCCAGCGGCAGAGGCTCCAGCGCTGCCCCACAGCCAGCTGGGCGGGTTCCGGGCTGCTGGCAAGGCCTCTGTTCATATCTAGAGGAAAGTTCATAAGTCGGAGCACCTACTGTAGGTCGTAACTGGAATCGTACGTAAGTTGAGCCGTACGTAAGTCGGCTGTATAAGTTATCTGAAGAAGCGTGCATGCACATGAAAGCTTATACCCAGAACAAACTTAGTTGGTCTCTAAGGTGCTACTGGACAATTTATTCATTTATTTATTTTTTATTTCGACTGCGTCAGACCAACACGGCTACCTACCTGTATCTGATGGATGTGAGGGCGATCTGGCTGCGAAATCTGCCACCCCATTGATCCCCAGGGTTGATTCGGCTTCCTCCCTCACTGCTCCATGTGCGTCCCTCCCGAAGCTGAGCACTCGGTGGAAGAGGACGAGCATCCCAGACGGAAGGAGTGTACTGTTCTTCGGTCAAGGATAATGAATCAATAATGCATCTTATAGTGTCCAAAAACCACATTAAGGAAACATTACACAGAGCTGCAGAAGAAAGAAAGTTAGAATAGAAATCAAAGCTTGGGCAGCAGAAGCAGCAAAAAATTGGGCAGTCCCTACTTGAAGTATTCAATCTGTCCTCTGCTCTGTTTCTTTCACTTAAGCTGCTTTCTTACTGAAGGCAAACATCTAGATGGGCTATAAATGTAAGTAGGAGTTACAGGGAGGCTCATAGTGGAGAAATCTGTGATGACTGTGCCCTTAATATTGAAGGTCCCCTAAAAACTGACATAAGGACTTAAGAAGAACCTGCTGGATCAGGTCAACAGCCCAGCTGGTCCAGCATCCTGTTCTCACATTGGTCAACCAGATGCCTGTGGAAAACCCGCACGCAGGACCAGGGGCGGAGGAAGCTGCTTGGCCACCCAGGGTGGAAAATGCCGCGTGGAGGCACCCCCCGGGGGCGGGGCATCCTGACGCATGTGTCCTAACGTCACGACGCACGTCAGGACGGGCTGAGCATGTGTGGAACGCCGCGCATGCACAGTCCTCCGTGCTGGCGCTGCTGCTCCCACGGAGACCTTGCGAGCCGTGAGGCTGCAGCGCACAAGCGGCGCGCGTAAGGCTGCCCCGTCCGTGCTGCTTTACGGACAGGGCAGCCCCACGAGCCGTCGCTCGCCGTCTCACTCGGTCGCCGCTGGAGTAGCAGCGCCGGCCCGGAGGACTGCGCATGTGCGACATTCCGGGCATGCGCAGTCCATCCGGGCCAGCACTGCTGCTCCCGCGGTGACCGAGCGAGCAGCCGAACGAGCGGCAACCTTACGAGCAGCTACTGCCGCACGGACGGGGTGCCGGGCGGCGGGGCTCGGCTTAGGGAGTGGCGGGAGGGGCCGCCGAGTGTCACCCCCCCTCCACTGGAACCCGGGGCGCCCCACCCCCATCGCCCCGCCCTTGCTATGCCACTGCGCAGGACCCCAAGCACAAGAGCCCTCTCCTCTCCTGTGGCTTCCACAACTGGTAGAGTTGCCAGCATTTGGTGGCCCATCGAGCCAAGTACAGTCATGCTGGCCCATCGAAGGTTAACAAAATGCACCCAAAAACCTCCAGCTGGTTCTACCTGTCTGGAACGGCAAAACCAGGTGGGTCCTCAAGCACCTGTCAGGCAACAATACATGTCTGGTGGGCTGTGAATGGCTGCTTGATTGCTCACAAGCTGAACAAGCCTGATGCAGGCAGATTACACTGTCCTAATCATGTCTCATTTAGTATTTCTAGTTAATCATTCAAAGGATTTTTTTATTATTATTTAAGTGCTGAATAAAATATTGAGGGGTTTGGGATTTCAACCCACTTCTTTTCTGAGCTCCAGAGTTGGTCTGTGCGCCATTATCCAGCTGACATCATTCACTTGCAATTATTTTATTATTATTATTATTTGATAGCCTATCAAACATAGCATGAAAGTTTAAAGAGAGAACGTTGCGATGCATCCATTATGCCTGTTTTGGAAATTGTTGCTGAAGTGCTGATGCATGATCATAGGGAATGCGAACTCTCCATCACTAGCAATAACTGGCAGAGTCGAGATGTGTTTCTGGGGGCTAGACCAGCCTTTGTCAACCTGGTACCTTCTGGGGGTTTAGGAATCCAACTCCTTTCAGCCGCAGCCAGTTTGTCCAATGCTCAGGGATGATGGCAGCTGGACTTCAACAATAGCTGGAGGGCAACAGGCTGCGTGAGGCTGTTTCAGGGCAACCCATATAACCAAGAGACCCAGATACAAACAGAAACCCCACAACCCAGCACTGTGCCATTGAGAGCGTGCTCACTTATGGCTTATGTGTGTGGTACGGAAGCTGTACTACCAAGGACAGGATGGGGTTGGACAGAGTTGTTAAGGCAGCAGAGAGCATTGTTGGCTGCTCGCTCTCCACCTTAGAGCAGATTTATGCCATGAGGTGCCACAGAAAGGCACTGGACATAGTGAAAGATCCATCGCATCCTGGTCACCGTCTATTTGAACTTTTGCCATCGGGACGGAGATACAGGACGATGACAGCAAGAACAAGCCGTCTTAGAAACAGCTTCTTCTCCAGAGCAATCGCGGCCTTGAATGGGAAGCCTGGACTTTGAAGTCATCTACTCTTACCAGTTATGTTTTAATTAGTGTGTATGGTTTTAATCAGTGTGTATGGTTTTAATCAGTGTTTTTGTAGTTGTTTTGTTTTTGAGTGGAGTGCCCTATCTGGGTGGATGGAGCAGCCAAGTAATTTCGTTGTCCCCGAAGGGGACAATGACAATAAAATATTCTATTCTATTCTATTCTATTCTATTCATATTTTCATTTCAGGTTTCTATGTATTGCTCTCCGACAACTCCACTCTTCCCCAGTTGTAAAATAGGTCTGGTTCTAGCTGTGAAAACGTCTGTGTAAAAAATAGCTACGCGGAGTTCATGAGTTATTACTTCAGTGGCTTCCAGATCAAATTCCCTTGCAACATTTCATTTTGGCAATTTGGGTCGGCAAGCTCACCGTGGGACACAAAGCCGCAAGCAGCATCTAAAGATAATGATTCCCCCCTCCCCTTGGCTGTGTTTTCACTGAGGTTGTAAACCTCTGTCCACACTGGACTGTTTCAGACAAGGTATAGGACTCAGTTACATTAGTAAAGAAACAGTAGTTTGAATGTGCTGTGAACATGCAGCACCAGATGGCGCCAGAGAGCAGGAAATTTTAAAAAGTGATTTTCCATAAAGATTTTTTCCTTTTGTTAAAACAATTGAATTTCTGACTCATTTATAGCATTTTTTTCCTGTGTTTAGATCCACCCATAGTCTCATGTAATAAGACAGTTTCTCCATATGCAAAGTCCCCTCTGTATAGAGCCAGCGGTCAGGGAGAAGGACTCTAACTTAAATGTTTATCTATTATGCTACTATTCCACCTGCAGGATTTTTGGGCTCTGTTTTTCCCTTGCATTTTAATTTGGAGAAAAGGTGAGTAAGAGGAAACATGATAGACGTGTGTAAAACAAAGCATGTCATGGGGAAAGTGGGTAGAGAAAAGTTGTTCTCCCTCACAGCACTAGAATGCTAGAGGAAAGGATGCAGCATTTGGGACCTCTTAGTTTAAAGGTAAGAAGTGACTTGGTGGAAGTTTATAAAACTAGGCATGGCATGGAGGAAAGGGATAAAGAGCTTTTCTGTCTCTCTCAAGGCCCTAGAACTTGTGGACATCCAATGAATTACCGGTAAATGAAGACTAGGCAAAATCATGGAGGAGAGGGCTATTGGTGGCTTCTAGCCATGATGACTATGCTCTGCCTCCACAGTTGGAGGCTGCAATGATTCTGAATACCAGTTGCTAGAAACCACAGGAAGGGAGAGTGCTCTTGTGCTAATAATAATTATAATTATAATTATAATTATAATTATAATTTATTATTTATACCTTGCCCATCTGGCTGGACTTCCCCAGCCACTCTAGGCGGCTTCCAACAAAATATTAAAATACAATAATCCCTCAAACATTAAAAGCTTCCCTAAACAGGACTGCCTTCAGGTGTTTTCTAAAAGCCAGGCTGTTGTTTATTTCCTTGACATCTGATGGGACATTCCACAGGGCAGGTGCCACCACCAAGAAGGCCCTCTGGCTGGTTCCCTGTAACCTCACTTCTTGCAGTGAGGGAACCGCCAGAAGGCCCTCGGATCTGGACCTCAGTGTCCTGGCTGGACGATGGGGTGGAGATATACTGGTATTCAGGTATACTGGGCCAAGGCCATTTAGGGCTTTAAAGGTCAGCACCAACACTCATATTCTGCTTGCAGGCAAAGACTGTTTTTGGTGTTGTGCAAGTGGAGCACTCTATCTATCCTGCAAGCCCCCACCTGAAATCCAGACAGACAACTCAGGGGTGGAATTGGGTGATCTTTCATAATTTAGCGCCCCAAAATGGATCTTCTCCATTATGACCCTTCTCAGTTTTGTGCCCCCCTCAGCTCAGCACCCTGTGTAGGGGAACTGCCTGCAGTGCCCTAAATCCAGCGCTGAGAGAAACAACCCCTCAGCAAGAACCAGGTCTGCTGTTTAAAGCCTGGCTGCCTTACAGATTAACAAGGATCGTTTGAGGACACAGCCTTTGACCTTTGCAGCCATGCTGCTAGGCCAAAATAAAATCCAGCTCATTCCTAGCCTGGTTGGGGCTTTTGGAGGTTAAAAGAATTAAATATTTGTTTCCCAGTAAAGGGGATGCCTAGCAAATATCAGCAGAGAATACATCTGTTGCGTAAGGGGGATTAGGATCAGTGCAACAGTTTACATTCAGAACAGGAGTGGCCTTTGAAATGTAGTTTGAAGACACATTTAGAGAAGTGCAGTCTGTTTTGACTGACACAGCCTCTCTGGGCTCTTGAGTAGACTTACTTCTAGGCACATGAGGCCCTTTGAGATGCTGGGGACTGAGCCTGAGCTCTAAACTATTGCTCCTTCACAAGCAATGGCAGTGCTTGGTCTGGTAAAGACACCACATCATCAAATCTTACCTGAGTGCCTGGGAATCCTATTTCTCTTCAAAGCTCTGCTCCTTAAATCTAACTCTGTGTGGGCTGGATGAGTGGTGAGGTTATATTTTGCTGGCATCTATCTGTCTTGAGACGGACCCAGGTGGCGCTGTGGGTTAAACCACAGAGCCTAGGGCTTGCTGATCAGAAGCTCGGTGGTTCGAATCCCTGCGATGGGGTGAGCTTCCGTTGCTCGGTCCCAGCTCCTGCCAACCTAGCAGTTCGAAAGCACGTCAAAGTGCAAGTAGATAAATAGGTACCGCTCCGGCGGGAAGGTAAACGGCGTTTCTGTGCGCTGCTCTGGTTCGCCAGAAGCGGCTTAGTCATGCTGGCCACATGACCTGGAAGCTGTAGGCGGGCTCTCGGCCAATAAAGCGAGATGAGCGTCGCAACCCTAGAGTCGGACACGACTGGACCTAATGGTCAGGGGTCCCTTTACCTTTACCTATCTGTCTTGAGAGACAATACAGTACGTCTTCGCAGGTGAAATCAAACTGCTGCATTAGCAGTGCCAAAGTGACCTTCCTGGAGCGTAAGCCTGGGCAGTGTGTATGGCTGCCCAGATGATAAGACCCCTCTCTCGGCCTCACTGATGTGGTCCAAAGGAGAGCAGAGCAATATGTTGGGCACCAGTTTGGCTGCAGGAGTTGCCAGAAGGAGGTGTACAAGACGCCATCCAGCTGTCTTAGGGACTCCACTCCAGATTTGTGTAGGGTTTACTCCTTAGCCTTTTCTTCTCCAGAAGATATCCCATAAGGCAGCAGGAGCTGAGGATCAGTTTTTTCCTTCTCAATGGGCTACCTTCCCATGTTGATGAGCCCCATCTGCCATTCAGTTCCCTCTACAGCACATGCAGAAACTGCCTTCTTGACCCTTGGACCCACTATTGGTCTCGTCCACTCAATCAGCCCATCTTCACATGCAGGGGAAGTCCCTAATTCATGGAGGGTTTGAGACCCATCAGCTATCCTCGCCTGGTTTAGTGCCAGCCAGGCAAACCCTTTCCTGGTGTGTGGTCACTGTCACATGTTGACAGCTTCTAGGAGCCACATGTGGGAGCTGTTGAGCGCCAAAGGTGGACAAAGTACCCCAGAAGGAGCACATGTCTCTCATTATAGGTACTATTCCTCCACTAACACTCCATATACCCCAGGGGGATATATATCTAAAGCAGTGAAAGGAACTCTTTACTTGCTCACAGGTTGTCTCTGTTGAAATTCTCCTGAAGGTTTTTGGGTTGTATGCAACTGTTTTATTGACCGGCTTCATCAGTAAAATTAAGTCAAACTATGGTTTAGCGCAAATGAGCCAACATGCTGGCTTCAGGCGAGAAGACCGGCTGCTTTGCTTAGTGTTAACTTGCTAAATGGACCACTGTTTCATTGCATTGGGTTTTAATTGTTCTTTATTATTATTATTATTATTATTATTATTAAATTTTTATTAAATTTTCTTTTTCTATGATTACATACATCTCAATATCAGTAACATTTATGTTACATCACTTCTCCCTCCCCCCCTTCCAGGGCTTCCCCCAACTTCCACTTCTGGTTTGTTTCCCTTTTATTACATACTGCTGTTTCTTAAAAGTCCACTATATCATTCCTTTATCATTTTAACTGTTTCTTTGTTATAAAGATGTGAGTGTTTATTTAAATCCTGCCATCAAGTCAATAGTCTTCCTTTGTTTCTTCAAATATATTATAAATGGTTCCCACTCTTTTTCTAAGTCACTATTTTCTTTTTCTTGGGATCTGGGCTTTTAATTGTTCAACAGCTGCTGTTGGTATAACTGTTTTAATGCTTTAGTAATTGATATTTTAAGTTAAATCGTGATTTTATTGTCAGTCTCCTTGGGCTTTTTGAAAGAAAGGTGGCATATAACTACAGGTATTTGTAATCGTTGTTCTCACCAGCAAGACATCAGAACTCCTCCATATCCTATTCAAAATAATAATTTATTGTAATACAAAAATGAAATATACATAAATAAGCAATTTTACATTCTGCAATGCAACTAAAGCTGTAAAACATTTTTTTTTAAAATGTAACTTAATATATAACGGTGTTTCATAAACATTCCCTTGAGTAAATAGGTAATGATGCTCTTTTGGATTTGTAGAAATGGTGATGCGTAATGACTTCTGCGCTGCTCTAATAGAAATGGCGGGGCTTGTGCCGAAGGTACTCTTGTGTGGATCCCATTAATCTCAGTGGAGATTCCATTGTGTTCTCTGTTTCAAGTGTCCTTCTGAAGAAAGACAGTCTTTCTCTGGCTCAAGCCCCCTTGCAATGATGGGGAGGGAAATCTGCTCCTTCGACCCCTTTCAGAGGACAAGAAAATCATGTCATTATTACCAGACTTTGTCAACCTGCTCTTAAGGTATAGTATTCCTGTTTCAGAATAATAGAATCATAGAATTGTAGAGTTAGTCATCCAGTCCATTCCCCTGCAATGCAGGATTCTGCATGATCAATCCGTAAGCCTGCTCAAAGACTTCTGCTAGTGCAATACAACTTCCCCTTCTCCTGCCTCACCACCCAAAATTGGCTGGGGAGTTGGGCGGGAGAACCCCCAGAACAGGACAGGGGTGGAGAAGAGAGGGATTGCTCCATCCGGCAAGCTGACGGAATGATTGTCAAATGCTGAATTCTTCCCAGATTGACCTAGGCTGGAATTCTAACATCAGTTACCTGGATGTAGGCCCCACTGAATTCACTGAATGTTTGATGTTTTATCGTGTTTTTACTATTCTGCTGGGAGCAGCTCAGAGTGGTAGGGGAAACCCAGCCAGATGGGTGGGGTATAAATAATAAAATAATTATTAATATTTATTTCTAGGACTTACTTCTGAGCATGCATGGTTAGAATTACATTATTACTTCTGAATTGGATCAGCCAGTTAAAAGTGTCATTGTACAATTTATTTTAGGGGGGGGGGGTTCATACAAGAAGAATTTCCAATGGATTATGAGCAATGTGTTCCATAAGATACATTTAGGACCCGTCTTTTGAAGCATCAACCTCATTCACTGTGGAGTTTCCCTCATCAAATGATGTCCCAGTGCAAATCAGTACATACAGGCCATACTGTGTATCAGGCAACACCCAACTTTTCCTTTGATGCACTAGATGTGAAATACATCAGTAATGCTGCAATTGTCATCAGATATCCCCTCCCAAAAAACCAAAAACCAATACTATACTGAATGAGTTGTATTTAAAAAAAAGTGGGAGTAGATACACTGAAATCACTGACCTTAAGTTAGCCACGTCTATTGATTTTAGTGGGTCTGCTGCAATTACAACTTATATCAGATGCAATCCAATTTTTATGTATGTATTTATAATTGTTGACAATGCACTTCTTATTTATTCTATTATTTTATGAATTCCACTTGCATTACAAACACATGGCATGAATTAGTAGACCCAAGGCACAATATTCCCTAAACCTCACATGGAACTAAGACTCCAAACGTGTACGTAGTGTAAAAAATGTGAGATGCTGTGTGAGGGCAGTAGTTAGAATCAAACCACTGGTCACGTTTTTGGTCAATTTACCCATTAACATGGCATTTTTCTGTATTATAAATGTCCCCTGTGCCTATATCCACGGGGCTAGGTCAGGTCAAGAAGGCTGTTGTTATCAGGTGACCAACAATTTTGGGTTGGACTTGCTAGCACCGTCTGTGGTCATTAGGACTGACTATTTCCATCCACTGGGCACTGACCTTGTGACTCACAGGGCCCCAAAATAGTGACAATAGCTTGTCTCTCTGAACAGCTGGAGATATTCCTGTCAGTGTCATGAGTTGGCATATGCTCTTCCTTTTTAAAAATGGCAGCAGAATTTAGATGAATTTGTTGGCGGGGGATACAAGCACATGACTACTCTAGCAACCACTAGGCAGGCAAGAGGACCCCAGCCCTGAGATCATAGGAACAGAGGAAGCTGCTTTATACCAAGTCATTCACCCATCCATCTCAGCATTCTCTACAGCAAGGTTTCCCAAACTTGGGTCTCCAGCTGTTTTTTGGACTACAACTCCCATCATCCCTGACCACTGGTCCTGCCAGCTAGGGATGTTGGGAGTTGTAGTCCAAAAACAGCTGGAGACCCAAGTTTGGGAAACCCTTCTCTACAGTGACTGGCAAAGGCTCTCCAGGGTTTCAGGCAAGGGTGTTTTCCACCCTACCTGCAGATGCCGTGAATTAAACCTGGTACCTTCTGCATGCAAAACCGATGCCCTCTCACTGAGTTATGGTCCTTCTCTTAGATCAGTTTCTTTGGTGCTTGCAAGCTGCTCGCACTCGGAAATCAATACGATCTCATCTGCCTTTCTGGGCTCAACCAGTACCTGGCATACATTTTAAACCTTCCTGGGTTCTCTGTGACTGGTCGGAACCTCAGATCACATGCCACTTTGATTCTCCATGGGGAGGAAAGCAACTGCCAGCACACACACACACACACACACACACACACACACACACACACAGAGAGAGAGAGAGAGAGAGAGAGAGAGAGAGAGAGAGAGAGAGCTTCTCCTGGAGTTACTAGCATGGAGTATGCTGCTATGCTGAGGCTGGCACTATTGGCTGACCACATAAAAACTGTGCATGAACTGATGGGAAGCCGGTTCAAAATCTAAAATAAACAATGATTTGAAACTGGTTTTTGTCAAATTCCTAATGCTGTTAAATGGGAACACATGGCAACAGCAAGAGATGTTCCAAAAACACATTCACAATAAGCATTTCACAATGGTGTTGTTTTTAGGTGAACACACCAATTCAGATAAAAGGCAGATTCTGAGACCTGAACGAAACAAAGAAGTTCCATGTTGACGTTTCTCAGCAAACAGTCCTGGCTTGACTGTGCCTATATTTAATGTTCAAACAGCGTAGGTCTATTATGGCAGCTTTCCTAAGTCGTATTAATAGCGCCATTAAGCAGCACTACAAAAGAACAAGAATTCCTTTATTTTGGTTCTACATTTACAAGAGAGTACATACTGCTTTTTACAGAGCACAACTTATATTTAGCTCAAAAGCTCCTTTTCCGTATCAGCGGAGCTGTGTTTTATTTTTGTCCTTTCAATCAATAAACCATATTGAAGTATATCAGGTCTGAATGGCTTCCTTCTGTAAGGATCGTTATCAAAGACGGGGATAACAAATCCCCATTTGATTGCAATATATTTATATATAAATGAAGTCCGCAAATCTGCCAATTAGGCACAGCTGATGCCATGGTTCAACATGATCCAAAGAATCTCTCCTTTATAAGAAAATCATTTTATTAGCCACGGTTGGCAAGGAAAACAAAGGAGGTGTGGACAGTTTTGGCCAAAGGATTAAAAACTGGTGGAGGTGGTCTGAGGAGGTTTTTCGAGAGACTGGACTAGACCATGGACTAGGGAAGGGGAACCTGTAAGCCTCCCAGGTGTTCTTGGACTCCAGCTCCCATCAGCCCCCGCCAGCATGGACAATGGTTGGGGATGATGGGAACTGAAGTCCAACCACATCTGGAAGCTCGTAGGTCAGAAGTTCCTGGGCCAGAACTCAGTACAGTCATACCTCGGGTTGCGAACGTGATCTGTGCGGGAGGCAAGTTCACAACCCGCAGCATTCGCAACCTGAAGTGTTGCGTCTGCGCACGCGTGTGGTGCGATTCGGCGCTTCTGCGCATGCACATGATGTCATTTTGTGCTTCTGCGCATGTGCCGAAACCTGGAAGTAACCCGTTCCAGTACTTCCGGGTTTGGTGCAGTCCGTAACCTGAAAACACGCAACCCGCAGCGTTCATAACCCGAGGTATGACTGTATGTTGCATATCTGATTTCCCTTTGCCCTATTTCGCTGCCATTATAGTGTGGAGAACTAGTCCGTATCTCGGGTATGAAACTTCAATTATTTTCCAGGAACTCACATATGGCTAGAGATGGGAAGGCCTGGGGAAAAAACTGGAAAAATTGGGGGGAAACCAGGGTTTTCCCCCATTTTTTCCCCAAAGCCATTTTTTTCCTGGAAAAATTGAAAAAATCAACAACCCCAGTTTGATATAGTTTGAATATTCCACACACTACCCCCCCCAAAAAAAAATTCCAGAAAAAAAACAGCATTGGGAAAAAACCTGGGTTTTTTTTTCAATTTTTCCTGGGTTTTTTCCAGGTCTTCCCATCTCTACATATGGCATTATTTTATTCTCACGTCGACCTATGAATGACTTATCTTGTAAGCAAGTCTAGGCTGAGTGACAGAAACGAGCCCAGAGCCACCCACTTACTTTCAGGGCTAGGCAGGGAGTTTTACTACTTTGCCCTTTCTCTTTATCTCCTCCACCACTCTGGCTATTGTACTGCAATTGTTAATAAAACAAGGAGGGAGGGGAAGAACAACAAATTGAAGGCTTTCAAACAAATGCTTTCATATTGATGGAACCGAGTTGGCAACATAACTCAAGCTCAGCAATAGCTCACACACGAGTCCCCTCTAAATACATCTAGCATATTGTCAGCAACTGAATTTTTATAAAGTCCAATAGCAGCACTCTCCCGTTAATCACATTTGTCGCTGAACCTAAAGACACTTACTTGCTTTATTTCTGAGCAGAAGTATTTAGGACTGGAATGCCATAAAATCTTGCTTCACCGGAAAACATGTGGCACAACAGGGAGAAAAAAGGCCAGATTCTCATCTCAGTTTGTAAATCTGGAATCTGGTAATTTTGCCGACTCCACTTTCGCTAATACAGATTTGCTCGGCTTTAGTGGATATCAGATTATTTTCTCAACTGTATGGGGTGCGTGTGAGGCAGGGAGGTGGTGTACAACAGACAACACACCTTAAATGTTCAAGGAATAAAAGGGCTCAAAATAAACGATCTTTCTGTATAGGAATCCCTTTTCTTACCATGCAAATTGATGATTATTTTAGGTGATGATTCAAGCATTTGGAACACAATGGTTTCCAAACTTTTCATATTAAGCAAACCCTTTCTACGTTGACTCATCTGCAGAGGAAGCCCTGTGTCCTGTATACCTGAAGGAGCGTCTCCACCCCCATCGTTCAGCCCGGACACTGAGATCCAGCGCCGAGGGCCTTCTGGCGCTTCCCTCATTGCGAGAAGCGAGGTTACAGGGAACCAGACAGAGGGCCTTCTCGGTAGTGGCGCCCGCCCTGTGGAACGCCCTTCCAGCAGATGTCAAGGAAATAAGCAGCTATCCTATTTTTAAAAGACATCTGAAGGCAGCCCTGTTTAGGGAAGTTTTTAATATTTAATGCTGTATCGTTTCAATATTTGATTGGAAGCCGCCCAGAGTGGCTGGGGAAACTCGGCCAGATGGGCGGGGTATAAATAATAAATTAATATTATATTATTATTATACTGTGTGAGAGACAGACGTGTGTTCACTGACGCTTCTAAGGTGCTTCTCACATCTGGAACTGACTAGGCCTGCTGAGCTTTGCCATCAACTCAGTTGAAACCTCAAAACGCACCAAAATAACATCTGTATGCATTGCAGGGGGAGACTATTAGTAATGTCCTGGCTTGTCTACCATTACAGATCTCATCACTGGGGAAACCCTTGATAAGCTCTTAAGGGAACCCAAAAGTTCTTCTTAACACTGCCAGGCAACCGCTGTTCTAAGCAGAGCCAATGTTAAGAGGAGATTATCACTTAAATTTTACAGTTGGTTAACCGAGCAAAAACAAACACCTTTCCAGGGGAGAGCAGGAAGCAGTAGGGCAGAGGAATAATTCCTCATATCAGCCTTCCTCAACCAATTGCCTTCCAGATGTTGTTGCATTACAGTTCACACCATCCTTGATTATTGCCCAAGCTAGCAAGAATTGCTGGGAATTAGTGACTGACAACATTTGGAAGGCACCAAGTTGACATTCTCCGTTTCTTTATCCACTATTGTCTCTGGTCAAAGAGGCTGCTGGGGGAAAAAACCTCAATAAAGGGAGATGATGGCAGGATCCCAGTAATCACAACTTACAGCACAACGTGGAAAGCTTCACTGAGATGCCCAGTGCGTTGTTCAGGAGAAACAAGACTGCTAACTTTCTCCCCCTGCAAAGAAGAAGAACCTTCTCATGCCATACTGAATCACAAATGGCTTTTGCAACACCCACAGCCAAGTTTAACAGCGGCTAGCCATATGATGCAAAAGGCTGCTGTTTTTTAAAAAATTAAGAAATACCACCCACCCATTCTGGGTGCACCGAACTTGATCACTTGAGTCTCTGGACTGTGTGTGCTCCTGAAAACAGACCTTGAAATGAATGAGAACATCAAAATCAAAGACATTTTTAAAATGCATGTGCTTCACTCTAAATAGTGCATACCGCCTGCGATGTCCAACAAGCTAGAGACACTCGTGTGCGATGAGACTAAGGAAATGAGTGCTTTGCTTTCATCCCTGCGATGAGAAAGTGGTCACCCTGCAGGTAGAGAGAGGGAAAGCATTCCTTTAAGCACATAGGGCATTGCCCCTCCTTTCGTCAGTCACCAGGAACAGGGAAGGAACAAGGAGGGTCCGTTCGATTCCTTCAACATAATAAGTGCTGCTACGAAATGCAGTTGTGCTATCCATTAATTTAGGAATTCGGCGGAGAGGCTCCTGCTGTACCTAGCAGACCGGAACTTGAGCTCATGGTAACACTGCACAAAGCTGTGGTAGATGAAAGTGATAGGCAGGGCCAGCAACACAATCCCGCTGACCACACAAATCCCTCCAAGAATCCTTCCGGGTACGGTGACGGGGCATACGTCGCCATAACCAACCGTGGTCATAGAGATGATCACCCACCAGCAAGCAGCCGGGATGCTGGCATAGCCTTCGTTGGGCTTCCCTAAGTTCAGCCCGTGTTCAAGGAGCTGGGCAAGTGCGCTGAAAATCGCCATAGCAACGCAGACGAAGACAAGCAGCATCACCATCTCCCTATAGCATCGCTTCAGGGTCAGGCCAAGTGTCTGAAGGCCAATGAAGTGGCGGGCAAGCTTAATCACCCAAAAAATCCTCATCATTCTCAGGACCCTCAAGGTGACTCCAGCCCTCTGGAGCTGAGAATTCTCCCCTGTAAAAACTGTCATCAGCACAGAGATGTAGTAGGGAGTTATTGCCAGCAAGTCGATGATGTTCAGGGGTCTCTTGACAAACTCACACTTGTTTTTGGAGACGATGAACCTCACAATGCACTCTGCAGTGAACCAGCCTATGCAGATTGCTTCAATTATCCTGTTGAAAGAAACACAAGCAAAACAATTCAATTCCTGTGGGGAATTCTGATTGGTCGGTTGGTTGAACTTGGGACACTATTACATTGACACGGACTCAGACTTTTAGCAGACAAGCATGCCAAATAAGAAGTTTTTTTTACTGGATTTTGATTCCGTTCACAGATAACAGGTTTCTAGCAGCTATTAGTAAGATACTAATGGATTAGAGCCTGCCAGAAACACCTCTTACTTGATCTTGTTCTCTTAAAGCCTGATTTTTTTTTACATACTGATGGCTTTTAGGGGGAGAATAATAGAAATATATTTTCCTTAGTAAATGCACTATGCCTGATTTTATGTTGTCTGATTTATTTAAAATCTTAAGACATGTCAAAAATGTACCTCTAATATCTAAGAAATTGAGGAACTGATGACGTTAGGTCAAGTATTGGCAAATAGCTTGGGACCCAAGTACCTTAAGGAGCACCTCTTCCAGTATCAGCAAACTTAGGCCCTACTTTCAACAAGGGAGGCTCTGTTGGTGCTGCCTGGTTGGCACTGACCCACCACAGGGCCTTTGAGGTGGTGGCTCCCCATTTGTGGAATGCCCTCTCTGGTGAGATGTGTCTCCCTCTCTCATTCAGGAGGCACTGGGACACATTCCTGTTCACACAGGCATCTGATAGCTGAAAGACAGTTTCCGGCAACCTTGAAATTATTAGCTATGGGGCTGTTAGATATGTGGCTGTTTCTAAATTATTTTAGATGCTTGTTTGTTTTCATTTTGTTTATAATTGTATAATTTTGCAGCTTTGTTGTTAGCTGCCCTGGGCTCCTTTGGGAGGACGGGAAGGATGGAAAGCAAACCAATAATACTACCAAAAACTATTAGGTACCAGTAGCGGCCCATGGTGCAGTGGAGAAAAAGCTGACGAAATGTGTGCATGTGTGCACACGGGATCAGCACTCCTGCATTTAGATCAAATTAGTCTGCAGTTTTATTCCCCTCCAGGACTCTATTCTAGGCTCTTTTTAAATGATTTCCCAGATGAATAATTACCAGTCAACTGTAAAACAGCCTAAGCATTTCTCCAAGGTGGTTGAAGTCACTGAACTGAACTGAACGCTGTGTTACCAACATCCTTAAATCAGAGCACCAGATACAGTTATTATCAGGTGACGGGAAAGCTGTAACGGGGCCTTTAAAACAGCATTAACTGTTCTGATTCAAACTGAATGCCCTGCTCAAACACGGCAGAAACTTTCTAATAGTACGCAGTCAGCATTGCACAGGCAATAAAGCCAATTCGGAGGCTGATGGCTTAAGTTGTTTTTAATGACGCTGCTAACGACGTGGGGGTTTTTTTGTGTGTAGTTTCTGAAAATCATTTTAATGTTTTGCTTCATGAGCTTTATATTGCTTTTTGTAATATAAATTACAAAAACAATACAGAACAGATAACTTACGAAATAAACATATCATGCCACGAGAGCTTCAAAGCCTGCTGAATACTGGCTCTTGCACACAATCCTGCCTAACTTGTGGCAGTACGGGCTGTGAAGATTCCTTATTCTGCAGCTTGCGTTGCAATCACTGGTCGCTGAACCGGTGGATGTTCCAGAGATCGCTCACTCCCACTTTGGAGGAGGGGCCCCTGGAACATCCAAGGAGCGGTTGTGACCAACTACTGGCTGTACACTCCGAGGATAAAGTCGCTCTCCTTCAGACTGACCTTTACTCTGCAGTTGCCGCAGTTACAGAAGAAGTACCCAATGCAATAGTCGCCGATGTGCTGTGGGACACGTTTCGGCTTCTGCAGTCAGCTGATGTGGACAAAGTTGTTGGTGGCTATGCTCCTGACAACACACCCTCTTGACTCCCCTGTCCCTCCCAGCTTATTAAATCAAGCAGAGAGGGTTTGCCTGGCTGGGGTCCAGAGCATGGTTAATACAGCCTCAGTCCAGTATATCTGAAGGAGCGTCTCCAACCCCATCGTTCTACCCAGCCACTGAGGTCCAGTGCCGAGGGCCTTCTGGCGGTTCCCTCACTGCGAGAAGCCAAGTTACAGGGAACCAGGCAGAGGGCCTTCTCGGTAGTGGCACCCACCCTGTGGAATGCCCTCCGACCAGATGTCAAAGAGAACAACAACTACCAGACTTTTAGAAGACATCTGAAGGCAGCCCTGTTTAGGGAAGCTTTTAATGTTTGAGGGATTATTGTATTTTAATATTTTGTTGGAAGCCGCCCAGAGTGGCTGGGGAAGTCCAGCCAGATGTGCGGGGTATAAATAATAAATTATAATTATAAATATTATTACTTCGTTGTGTGAGGATGCGGTCTCTGCTGCCTTGAAAGAGACAATAGTACTACTCCTAAAGAAACCAGCCCCAGACTCCTTGGACTGGAATAACTTTTAGGGGAATCAGTGGTGAAGAGCATTGTGCTGGGGCATCTGCAAGCATTTTTGGATGTCGAAGGTTATTTAGATCCATTCTATTCTGGGTTCAGGGCTGTCCTTGGCTACCCAGATGGATGACCTTTTCAGAGAGTGGGTCAGGAGGGTTGCAATCTTACTCCTTCTTCCTGGTCTCTCTATGGGTTTCAATACCATTGCTCATGGCATTCCAGGACAGGCTTCAAGGAATGGAAATTTGGTGCATTCTGCTACAGTGGATCTGATCCTACCTACAGGACCAAGTCCTGAGAGCAGCACTGGAAGAGTGCTTTTTGCCCCCATGCCAATTGTGCTGTGCCCCAGGGCTCTACTTTATCCCCATCTATGTGAAGCTGCTAGGAGTTTGAGAGCAAGATGCCATCAGTATGCTGATGATACCCAGCTCTGTTTCTCCATAACATCTGAATTGGGAACGGCTGTGCGGGAATTGGATGGGGACCAGGATGTGGTGGTGGGATGCAGGAGGGAAATAAGCTGAGCTTGAATCCTGGCAAGACAGAGGCAGTGTGTGTGAGTGGTGCAATTGTCTGTCCTGGATGGGGTTGCACTCCCCCTGAAGGAACAGCTACATAGCCCAGCAGAATACAGCACGAACTAGAAAGCTTGACAACAGTAGTTCTGGCACTAGTGACTGACTGGATTACTGCAGTGCACTCTATGTGAGGCTCCCTTGCACTTGATCCGGAAACTACAGTTAGTGCAGAATGCTGCAGCACAGTTGCTGGCAGGAGTGAGACCCTGCCAGCATGTAACTCGTCAGCTCAGAGATCTGCACCGGTTGCCAGTTTGTTACTGAACTAAGTTCAAGGTGTTGCTACAAGAGCCCTCAACGTCTTGAGACCAGTTTATCTGGGCACTGAACCTATGTGCCCAATCAACTGCTTCGATGTTCAGCAAGAGCACATGCTGCGTAATATCTGTCCCAGAGTTTTAAGAAATCAGTCTTTGAGTGCAGCAGCACCTGCATTTCGGCACTCTCCGACTACTGACATCAAGCAGGGACTTTCACTGTACTCTTTTCACTGTAAAATGTTTCTGTTCAGGCAAGCTTATCCAGACACACAGATGTTGATGTGCTTTAATCTTTTGCTGTTCTTTTTATTAATTTTTTTAATGTTGTAAATTACTTGGTTTTTAAAAACTTTTTTGTATATATATGTGTGTGTGTGTGTATCTATATCCTTGCAGAGATATTTTATTACGATTCAAGAGGTGTTTAAATCTTGTTCAGTAAATAAACTGTGTCCAGGCTTTATTCAAAGGATGACCACTTACCTTAACAGCAATTCCTCTGCTTCACCACCACATCCACTAAGCTATCATCGCCCCGTTTTCGCCAGATAACAAGATTCAGTAATAAAAGCAGAACCCACTGCCTATAGAGCAGCTTGGTTGCACCAGTGGAAGTGCTGATGCACGGTAAGAGAGATCTCAGTTTGCAAAATGTTCATAGGCAGGATGTGGATGTGGGGCAACGAATGAAGCAGCTCCTGAAGAGGAGGACCATGGGTGGGGTGTGCTGAAATCCTGAGGAGCTCTGGCTTGTGGCCAAGGTGGTCACTCCACCATCATAGATATTACATACAGTTGCCTGGGAATAAGCTCCACTGCAGCCTTTGTTTCTGGCGTGTTCCAGACTAGCAAAAGCAACATTAGGAAACACAGCGTGCTCCTATTTCCACACAACTTAGAGGCAAATGTAGCCCCGTAGTTTCACTTTGATTATGGCAGTGGTCAGCAACCAGATTTGGCCTGCAGGTGGGATGAGAGGTCAAATCTCTTCCCAATGCCACTTGCTCATTTTTTGTCATCCATTTGAGGTGTCTACACTCACCACAGGGGACTCAAAGGGAAATGTTTATATCATGTTATAGCATTTCCAAGTGTTTTGCACAACTGGAATGCTTGCAAAAAGGAACCACCTATTTTATATTTATAAATAAATAAATAAATTAACCACTTTTTCTGGGTTCAGTAAAATATAGCCTCCACAGACAAGAGTGCCTCGTGTGCTATTTTGCAACCTCACTCCGCCTACTCTCATTTCTCTTTTGCCTTAAGGATTCCAATGCTCTTCGAAAGCTCATGTTTCCCATTGTTGACTTGTATGAATCACTGGGAGAATATAGTGAGCGCTCATGAATATATGAAGCAGAGGGCACCAAACTGGTGGTGTTGCGGGGAAGAGAGGCAATTGGCATCTGTGGTTCCATCAGGACTCTCTGCAGGACTGCAAAGAGAATCTATAGCTCTGAATCCAGAGGCAGAGATGTGCTACTGTGCTAAACAGAGTGATGGATACTGCTATGGTAATAAATGCCTTCAGATGGCAGCTGATTCCTACTCATCCATGGCTGGTGCATCAGTGTAACCCGACTTTGTGAACCTGGTGCCCTCTACCTGTTTTAGGCTACAAATCCATCAGGCCAAGTTAGCATGACCAAATGTGATGGGAAGTGTAGTCCAAAACTTCGGGAAGGTACCAAGTTGGTGAAGGGTGGCAGCATGAACAATTCACGGCGTGCAAGCACCACATGCACCTTATCCTTCCCCCCCACCCCAAGAAACCTCCTGTCCAACTCTGCAGTTTCCCCAAGGCCAATGTAGGATTATGCTTAATCTGCAAGCAGCTTGCAAAAAAAATCAGAAGGAAGCTATGTGAAAAGGAGCTCTCGCCCGTTCTACCTTTCTCTGCCGCACACAATTCCGCTGCACTTAGAGCATTTTTTATTTCCCCAGGCATTCGGTGGTTAATTGCACACTGCTGGCGAGAGAATGTGCCATTTGCTGCTCCTGCTTTAAAAGTTGGTGCGAATTTGTTGTAGCCTTAATTGCCGTTTTGTGCTTCTGTATATTGGTGTGGTTTTGCTTTCAGCTGCCCCGGGCTCTGATTAGGAAGAAAGGCGGGGCTCGAGAACAATTAATGGATAATAAACAAATAAATAAGCTGCTATGATCAAGCACCGTCCAGGTTCTGATCCAAAACTACTAGTCGATTCCCTACTTTGCCTGGCTAATATAGCAGGGCAATAGGAGAAGCAAGCCTCACCCAGTACTCAGTGCACCGTTGTGACAACTGACATTAATGGCACCTAATTCAAACTTCATCCCTTCAAAACTGAATATCATCCGTTTTTTATGACAGCTTGCCCTGCCCAAATATACACTCCTTACAAAAAAATTCTCGAATTCTCCTAAGCAGGTGGCAGGATGGTAGTTTCAAAATGCAGCTACATCATAAAATTAATCAGTAGTTCCTAAACTTTCTTCCTCGTGGACACTCGCAAATTGCAGAGGGCCTCAGCAGAGCACTTAATGCTTTTTGTGCCTGTTGTTGTAACAGCGCTAGATGCTGTGTGATTTTCAATTGTGTTTTTATGGACATGCTGCAGAACATCCTAGGTGAAGCTCATGGACCACAGTTCTGGGAACTCCTGAAATAGATGAATGGTGCCAGAGAAAAATGCATTTTTTTAAAAAAAAAGGCATCCCTGTTGTTTTGATACAGGCTCTGCTATGTGTAATGATGAATATTGCGTGTGTGTGTGATTTTGTTCTGATATTGGAAATATCGATATTGTGTGGTGTTCTCCTATAGTCAGAAACAAATTCTACTGAGTTCAGTAGGGCTTACTCCCAGATAAGTGGCTACAGGAGCAAGGCCACACTGAATTCTCTAAATCCCATACCCAATTACCTGGGAGTAAACCCCAATGAGTCCGGTGACGTTTCCTTCTGAATAGACATGATTGTGCTATAAGGCTACAATCCTACACACTTACCTAGAACTATACCCCATTGGATGCTATGGTACTTATTTATGAGTAGATGTGTGTAGGATTGTACTGTTAGTATCCTTAATTCCAGTGAGGCTGTCTTTAAACAAAAAACTGTAATTCAGCATTTGTGAATGCTGTCATAGTTAAATTAAGAAAACTTGAGAAACAGCTACATATTCCAACGCATATGGCCATTCAATTTTGTTTTGTATAATAATAATAATAATAATTTATTATTTATACCCCGCCCATCTGGCTGGGTTTCCCCAGCCACTCTGGGCGGCTTTCACTTGATTGCACTTGAGTTAAATGTTAATTTAGTCCTTGTCTAAAACTCTCTAATTTGGAGTATTTATCAGCCTTTTAATGAAAGTTATTTTAATGCAATTCTTTGTCTGTTGATTCGAAATCTAGGGTTCCTGCAGCTTTTTTCTTCTTTACTATAAACCAATCATTTTGTTTAATTTTCTGCTCTGACTGATAAGACCCAAACAGAATAGCCTATTTTACATATAGACTGGTTCAGACAGCCTGAGAATTCTTTTAAAAATCACTAATAAGGCTAGTTTGTTGTACTCAAAAGTAATTACATTCCGAGCTGTCATAGCATCTTTCAGTTGCAAATTGCACGTTTTTCCCTTCGGAAGTTGTCTAAAATTCTCCAGTAAATTTGTTGAGCATTAAAAACGGTTGAAAAACAGAGGTTTGGCCTCATCATCCACTAAATGTCTGAATAAAACACAGCATATGCAAGACAAGAAACACGAAGGGGGAAAAACAGAAGACAAGACAGCACATGATTGAACTAGTCTACATCAGTTTGTGCAAGAATATGCTGGTATTCCCGAATCAAGGAAACCCTAGAAAACACCAGTAAATTCCCCTCCAGCCTCCAGTGGTTACCTAGGCAAAATCTCATGGAAGCCAGTAAATGGCATTTTCCCAGCTGCTTACAAGTTAATGTGAATTTGAGCTTCAGTCCATTTGTTTGGAAGGAAGATCCATTTAGTACTTAACTTCCAAATAAGTATGCCTAAGATGCTCATACTATCTAGCACAGTGATGCATCCATTTTGTAAAGAGGGGTCACTATCTCCCACAATCCATGGCTGTTCTTCCTGCAATGAAGCTTGGATGAGGATTCTTATGTAATATTAGGCCACTAGTTCATCTGGCTTAGTACTATCCACTCTGCCTCCCAAGGCATCATCAGGAGATGTTTATTTTTCTCATACCCCTACTATCTCAAATTGTTTAGCTGGAGACACAACCTGGAACCTTCTGCATGTGCTTTTGTGCTGAGCTATGGCCCCTCAACCCTACAAGAAGCATAGTATTTAGGTTGCATGGTAACACTACAGAGAGGAGGGAGAATAAAAGAACCACATAGCTATTCCCGCCCCCCGCCCGGCATCGGACACTAGCCTGAAGGCCATCTGGACTCTGATCGCAGGCGAGTGGCTAACTGCAAATCATGAATTGTTTTAATATCTGAATCCAATCCTGCCCACACGCAGTGGATTGTTGGGGGCTCACAAACCAGAATATAAAGCCACAGCTTGAAGCTGGTTTGCAAACCGCAGTTTGTGCTAACTGTGGTTTGCAGTTATGGCTGAATTCACAGACCATTAACAAACCACAAGTGGAAATGGGAGCGATCTTACAAATTAAACAGATGGGAAACAAAAGCATACAAAAAGATGTTCTCAAAGCTCAAACCATTGTATGGGTTCCTAACTATGATTAGCACAAACCATGGTTTTGCATTTTGCCTGAATCCAGCTGTAGAATCAAAACTGGAATGAACCAAATGGTACTCAAAATGCTACATCGCTCATTCACTAGGTCTGTCTCCAAAGCTGACAAGTCTGTACTGGGGTGGCTAATCTTTCTTGACCTGAGGGCTGCACTTGCTATTGGCCAAGCTTGTGAGGGCCACTTGCCAGCAGTACGCATGGCCAAAGTGAAAGAGGGTGTTGCCAATGGGAGCAATGGCGCCCCATACTTACTCTCACACACAACACACCCATACTTGCCACATACACAGCACTCATGCAGACACACACAGCAAACACAGCAAAAATATCTTCTCTTGGCTCTTCAGAGAACATTATTATTATTATTATTATAGCTTTATTTGTGTGTCATCTTATACCCAAAGGTGTCTTAAATAGGAAACAGATAAATATTATTTTTAAAAAGTAAATTAGAAGTGATTGCACTGGGCTGGGAGGAGAGGCTCCTCTATTCCCAGCACAATACTGTGATTGTACTGTACTTACAGTCCAAAACATCTAGAAGGCACTATGTTGGCCAAGGCTGCGTTAGAGGGTCAGAAGACCCAAAGCCCCATGAATCCCTAGTTGCTGATCTCTAGTATGAGTGCAAGGATGTTCTACTGGAGTCAGATAAAACAATGAGCAATATGGATTAAATTATGGACACAATTCGACCAAAACTAAGCCGCAATCCTATGCATGACTCCTTGGAAACAAGTTGTGCAGAATTCAGTGGGATTTTTCTCCCAGGTAAGTGTGCATAGGGTTGCAGTCTTAAGTTCTGTTTGTTCTCAGCAGTTTCAGTGTGTTAATATAAGTCGGTGCTTAGCTCTCTCGTTCTAAATGAACAGGCCTTGATAGTTCTTCACTTTCGCTGGATTGTCTGGGACTTAATCACATAACTTGCCACTTAAAACACACCAATTTGAATGTGGTGCAAGCCCAGTCTACCTTTGTCTGGTCAGTATGCAGTATAAATAAAGGGGTAAGTTACTTTGAGGAGCATCTTCTGAAATACACATAGCGTTGCAGAAGATAAGCTACAGTATATTCATATGTTTAAAGTTATGCCTATAGTTTTCATTATCCACCCACAATCCTCTATTTAAAGAAGTTTAGAATGGAAGCCAAAAATAAAAGGGAGCTATAGAATAGGACTTGCCAAACTGGATATACGCCTAGAACAGTTTTATCTCTTTTTAAATTCACGTTCAAATGTTCTGCAGTCCTACCGCCTTCTGACATATTTTACTGGCACTCGTAGGAATCCAATACCAATCAGCTACACTTTACAGAGATCAATTTTATAGTGGGGGATAAATATTCTCCACAAATGATAATGTGTTGTGTTTCCAGAAGCAGCTCTTTGGGCTTTAGTTGAGATTAAGAACCCAGGGGTTTTATGGTTAGTAAACAGTGTCTTCGGTAAAACACACACCCTTAAAAAAATCACAATCCCAGCATACAAAGTGAGGTGTTGGGTGGGACAGTCTGTTCTTGCTGCGCATGCACATCCTTGGGGAAAGTTTCCAAAAAAAGCATGTACAAGACAGTTTTATTGGCATCACAGGACCGGTGTGTGTGTTTAAAGATGGCTTCATAGTGTCGAATTGCTCCAAATGACCTGTTATGGAAAAGCACGAAAAAAAGCTACCCGAAGATATATTTTCCACAACGCATTTCAGTAAGTCATGCCCTGGGTTAATTTATGGGAGAGAGCATAGATCAGAAAGGCTAAGACACCCTCGTCAGCCATCTGCTATGTGGGAGCAAGAGGAATATGAACAGTGAATGTTAAATTTGCAAAAGCTAAAAGAAGGGAGAGAGCTCAAGCGAAACCAGTTGAGTAATACTCTTCAGAAAAGTTCTTCCTTGTGTTTGGTTGCAATCTCTTTTATTGCAAGGTTTGGCAAATGTTTGGTGTTCATCTGCTTGTTATAGAGGGCAGTTTGCCCTATTAAATTATTTTACAGCAGAGGCTCCAGGAAATCACACAGGGATTATGGAGCAGTAAATATAGATCATTTCACACTCAGGTAATGTATCAGAAGATAAGAGTTGAAGTCAATTACGTTTTGCTCCATAGTAAACCCACTGAATTTAATGGACTTGTTAGTTATGTCCATTCATTTCATTGAGTCTACTCTGAGTAGGACTATTATTGGCAATTGTCCACAGTCCCCCACTCCCTGCCCATTTATCCTACGCTGTGCTTGCCTCCTAACCTGGCACCACACCTTCACCACCTTAGGTTTTCTGGGCACCTTGAACTCTCCACTTAACCCTTCCATTCTCTTACACGGGTACCCAAGAGAGCAGAGTATGATGACTGCCTTGGGGAGCAGGGGCTGTACTGCTTCTAGCACTGAGCTCAAGATGGTTACCCATTATAGCTGTTTCCAGGCTCTCTCTGTCTCTCTCTCTCTCTTACAGGGAGAGAGAAACTGCAGCTACTTCTTCTGAGAAGCTTGTCAGCTTTCCAACTGGAAAGAACATCAGGTGGCTTTAGACAGGATACTGCCAGGTCTGCTTTACCAGTGACCTCTGAAAAGTGTGAAATGATCGTCTATTCTTATCTGTTCCTGCTGTAACCAAGTACTTATGGATATGCTTTGGCTGTGCTGATGACATTGAGCTCTCTGGAGAAGGAGTAGGGGGACAGTTCTTGGATGCTGCAGGGAAAGGAGTTGATGTCTTTTGAGTTCTGAATACAGTATAGTTTTTATATTGTATATTTTTTGTGTTTGTTCTGAAACTCAATAATTTATTTATTTTGTAAAGTTATCAACTCTTGTATTCAACACTATGAGGTTTTGTGTTCCACTCCATTTCTTGCCAAATATATGGCTTAACCATTCTGTTAACCTTCCAGTAAAGGACCCCTGACCATTAGGTCCAGTCGTGTCCGACTCTGGGGTTACGGCACTCATCTCGCATTAATGGCCGAGGGAGCCGGCGTACAGCTTCCAGGTCATGTGGCCAGCATGACTAAGCCGCTTCTGGCAAACCAGAGCAGTGCACGGAAACGCCGTTTACCTTCCCGCCGGAGTGATTCCTATTTATCTACTTGCACTTTGACGTGCTTTCGAACTGCTAGGTGGGCAGGAGCTGGGACCGAGCAATGGGAGCTCACCCCGTCGCAGGGATTCGAACCGCCAACCTTCTGATCAGCAAGCCCTAGGCTCTGTGGTTTAACCCACAGCGCCACCTGGGTCCCAACCTTCCAGTACCAAGAGTAATAAGCGAAATTTGGTAATAATTTCACACAGAATCTCCGCTTAAAAAAACAAAACAAATCTTCATACACATGCATACAGATACCTCTCACTCCCAAAATGTTCTAACTTCACCCTGCAAAGGGAAATGTTTCAAAATTGCCCAAATCCAACCTGGAAGATATATTTGTATGCATCACGGACAGAGAAACTATGAGCATGGGAACCTGCCACATACAGAGTCAGACCCCACTGGTCCATGTAGTTCAGTATTTACACTGAGAAGCAGTGTCTCCAGAATTTCAGAAAAGGTTATCCCCCAGCCCTACATGGAAATGCCGGGGATTGAACAAAAAAACATTTGTACTCCAGTACTAGGGGGTATGAGGATGGGGTTGTACAAAGAACTTGATAAAATTAAACCTCAAGCAACAAAAGAAGGAAGACCAATGCTTGCTGGTTCAATTTTTTTAAAAAATGACTGAGTAGTACTGGGGGAGGGCGTCACCTGGCCTCTGATGGAGTGAAACACTGATTTAATTATTCTGACATCGACTCTTTAAAGGCCAGAAAATGGTGCAGAGGTCAAAACCAGTAGTGATGTCATGGAGACTAGCCAATAAGGGCCTGTGGCTATCTGGATAGGCAGCTGTTGTAGAGGTGCCCCAAGATGCCCACCCTGTGTCCTCTGAGCTTGGTGCAAATGCCGGACCCCAATGGGGATGCAAGTCCTCACCTGGGGCCACTAGTCACCCACAAATCCAGCATGGCTGAAGTTGAATCAGCACCATGTTTTAGGGGGGGGATGACTGTGCAGAAATGGCCTCTTGTTAATTATCTTTCTGCATTCATTTGACTCCTAGGAATTGGTTGAAATAAACTGATAATTCAGAAATGCCCTGTGTTAGAACCGAGTCACATTAGTAATCATTGTTAACTGACTTGTGGAAAGGCTGTTAACACCTTATAAATGAAATTTGCAGATCTGTATGAACAGAATGAACCTAGGCATATGAGCAGAGATATGTGCGATTTTGAAAGACTGACCTTGGCACTAAGCGAATTAAAAACAAATTATTAGTGAGAGAAAATTAGGTCTGAACAGGAAAAAAGGTAATTAGAAGGTGGCCAAGTTCCCCCCCCCCCAGTTCCTTTTAAGTGTGACAACCTTCAATCAGCAAAGATTTGCTCAAGGTGAAGGCAAAGGACAGAAGAATATTATTGTTTGTTGTTGTTGTTTTTAAAAACACTTTTTTTCCTGGATGGTAATCACGTAGGTGTTACCCAGAATAGACCCACTGAAATTAATGCACCTTAGTCTCCTGTATTGCAGGGGGTTGAACTAGAGTACTCTGGGAGTCCCTTTCAACTCCACAGTTTTATGCACATTAATTTCAATGGGTCTACTCTGAGTAAAATTTAGTTGCATGCTACGGTACCTTTTGTTTTGAAGTTCACTCTTAAAGATACCCATACACCTGTAGTCTCACTCAGCTAACAGTCACTTCACACTAGGCATATGTCCCAAATCGGCTGTGTCACCATCCATTTCTACCCTGTCATCTCTGTGGCACCCACCATGTGGGTTGTTTTCAACTGCATGAATATAGTGGACATGTACCATATGTGGCTCTCTACAGCATGTTTCCGTGGTGCGCACACTCCATTAATAAAGAGACAGTTAGTTGCCCCATATTTCATGCTCGTAGAAGAAGCTATCGACAATTTAATGTGTACCCCACTCCTATGGGACTTGGCCCTAGTTAATAATTTTCAGCTGAAGTCAAAAGTTCCCAGTGTTCGGTTTTAAAGCTGCTTTCATTAATTCATGGCCAGAGTAAACCCATGGGATCTTTGAAGGTACAGCAAAAATAGGCTGCTTCACAAGTTCAGCAGAAATTAAGAGATATAGCTGAGGACACAGAGTCTGATAATGAAAACTGATATTAAGAAGATACCAGCTCAGGACCTGAAGTGGAAAATCCTGCCTTTGAATAAAGGCCAAGGCTAAAGGATATCATTTGATCTCTCTCAGCCCAATTATTTCATCCCTAGTTTATCTTACTACTGCATATTATAATCATATTCCATTCTGATACTTTGCTTGTTGCATCCTTGTTATAGAAGTCACCTGAAAATCATTCTCCCCTAAATCTGTCAATAGCATTGGTTTAGATATCTATTTCAATTTCTACTAAGATTCTTCCCACCCCCCACCCCAGGCCATCTTATTTCCCCCCCTACAAAATATCTGGTTCAAATCTAGAAATAAACTAAAAATGTGTCGTAACCAGGACTTTTTGTGACAGTACTCACTAGCACGGAGTACTGGCACTTCTTATTTTGCTGCTGTTGGCAGCCATTTTGTGCTGGCACCCACGGCACTTTTATCAATATGTGAGTACCACAGAGAGGCTCTTAAAAAAAAAAAACAGCAAAATCCCCTAGGATCTGATTGATATTAAATACTAAAGAGACTGCCCAGGTCTAAGGATATGAAGTTGTGTTCAATTTGAAGTACCATATTTGGGTTTGTTTTCCCCCCAGCAGTTTCATTTGACTGTAGATTCGTTCCAGTAATTCATTACGGCTTTAAAAATGATTACTTATCAAACCAGGACTATTTCTAGGAGGGGAAGCAACAAGTTCTAAAGAAAGAGTAATGTGTACATAAAGCACTAGAACAAAGTCAGATAGTGGCAGTTTTCTCAGAAATATGACTTCACGGACAGTTTTCTTCCAAACCCACATCAAAAACAAGTGTTCTCCCCACCCACCCAAACTGGCTTGCCAAAGTTTTGTTGTGAGAAAGTCATGCCTCTGTGAAGTTTTATCTAAAATGCCTAACTTCCCAGCTTACTAATTAGAGTGTATCTTTAGATGTGGGAGGATTATTTAAAATGAAAGACAGTTCTTTTATAAAGGTGCTTCTATGGCTCCCCGACTGTGAAGGAGGGAAGCAGCAGGAGACAAGCGAAATTAGCAATACAGTCCCCATAAACTTCAAAGGGAGCAGATATCATCCATATGGCAATGAGACCAAAGTGCCACAATCCCTATTCAGTCTTGCTAGTGCCCAGCTTTTAAAACAGGACCTCAGTGATGAGTGCAGCCATGGTTGGAGCGCTGCGAGATCAAAAGCTCAAAAGTTAAGAGATGCTTCAGGGCTGGGTCATTATTTTCTATACAACAGCAACTTCCTGCAGCAATAGATGATAATTTGAAACACGCAAACCTCACATGCTTTCCTCTCTTATTTGGAACCAAAAATAATAATAGGACTGTTATTGGATTAATGTAGGAGGAATGAAATTTCACAGAATTCTCCGTTTTATCAGCCAAAGGAAGAATTCTGCATCACTCTAAAGAATGCATATTCTTCTACTGACAGAAGCTGGTCTAATAAAGTTACTACTTTGCTTGCTTAGTGCAACATTACTTGGAACAAGCCCAGGAAAAAAAGTTTCTATGTGCTAACTGAGAGGAAGAGGTTGTTGTCTAATAGAGCTGGCACTGTTACGGGGGCCACATATACTTGCTCTGCACTTGTAAGGAATTTGTATTTTAGTTTGGCAGCACCCCCACTTTGGAATCCTCTATGTATTGATGTCAAACAGGTGCCTTCCCTGTTCTCTTTTCAGTGCCTGCTAAAAACTTCCTTTGTTTAGGCAAATCTACTCAGATACGAAGAATGTTGACATGTGTTTTGATCTGGTTCTTTAGTTTATCTTTGATTTTAATCATTCTTTCAATGTTTTAATAGCTGTTTTTAACTATTTTTGTTGATACTTTTACTGGGTTTTCTCCTCGTTGAAAACTGCTTTGAGGTTTGTTTGTTTCTTACACTCAAGTAGTATATAAATTTTATGAAAAATATAAATGAAAGGAATACAACGCAGTGTGGGGGTGAGAGGCGTTGGGAGAATCATTCCCCATTCCTGCAAATTTATTTTTTGTCATTCTTGAAGAACCTTTACATATAGGTCATCCTGTTTCATGTCCAAAGCATTTGCCTAGGGGCATGGATTAAGGAAAGGAGACATCTTCTAGCTACATCAGAATCACATAGTTTAACCTTTGAAGTATGGTTTTCAGGCTGCAACCTGTGCTGCAAATTTAAATTCCCATGGTGCAATGAGAAATCAGGTATCCATGGCATTTCCTGCCCATTCCTTCCCTGCTCTTCTTCTGATAGCTGCCACAAGCAGGACTCCAGGTAGACAGGATGGATGAAAAGACAGGTGGAAGAATGGGCTAGAAAAGTTGTGGCTACATGAGGCACCAGGAAAGGCATACATGAGGCATACAGATCTCTGGGTTGCCACCAGGGAAAGCTTGTACCAGGGTAAGAGCTGATGAACTCATTCTAAATCCTGGAGAGCTGCTGCCAATCAGTGTAGAGAATACTGAGCTTGATTGACCAATGGTGTGACTCAGGGAAAGGCAGTTTCCTACATATATTCCAAATCAAGACCCCCACTATGAGAGAGAAAGGGTTAGGCTCTAGGCTTGAGGAGACACTAGCCAAAGTGCCCTCAGGTGGGTGGAGCCGTCATTTTAATTTCCCACAAGCTCTCACTCCAGGGCATCGCGGGAAATTAAGATGGTAGCTCACAGGTTTGGTTAGCTAGCGGGAGATGCGGGGGCAAGATGGGAGTCAGTGCTGGTGGGCCTTGCAAGGGGAAGGGGCCTGAGAATGTGCAAACAACCAAGGTTAAAATAATCCTTAACAGAATTCAAGCATTGTGTGTGTATGTGTTAGTTTTTGAATTTGTTCAGTGCATATATTTCAATGAAGAGGTATATCCTCATGTGGGCAGTGGTAAATTAAAAGTCAAAGCCTGTGGATGAGCTGGAATTTTATGCTTCCACGCCCTATTTGTTTCTGTTTCCTTCATTAGTGCCAATATTTAATTGTTTGCCTTTATTATTTGCAATAAGCTTTCAAGTCCACTGAGGAAGATGAATCTGAAAGACAGGTCTGACCTTTTTGTAGCGTGTCTATGCTTAATTTTTTTCTGATTCATTTCCTTATTTGCAATAATTTTCTGTTACATGTTTTACCTTAACCCCCTTTTCAGCTGCCTGTCTTAAGACACCAAGTGCCTGGAGGGAGAGTTCCTTATACACCTCAAGCACCGTTTTTTCAAACTTTCCCCCTCAGTGAAAGCCCCCCCCCCAAAAAAAGCTATTTATCTGCTGCTAAGGACCCTTGCACTTCCTCTGCCATGGAACCTCAGCTGCATCTACAGAGGATTACAGAGTATGTTCTGGGCTAGAGCACACACGCAGTTCATCCATTGGGTCTCAGCATCGCCTCATATAAACTGAACCAGGAACAAACCCCTATGGCTGCACATGGCAGAGAAATATCAGCAGTGATGGGCAAGTTTATCTTTCAGGAAACCTTGCCTGCCATTCCTGATTTTTCACTCTGAATAATCCCTGATAAGCTCCGAAGGAATCACAGGCTCCTCAGGACACAGTTTGAAAGCAAGTAAACTGAAGCATCCTCCAAGAGATGCTTATCTAGCCATTTTATGGGGAGGAGGAAAAACACCTTCCGTGGAAAGTCAGAGCATATTTCTCCCTCTGTGACACCGAAGGGCTGCTTCTTACTTCAGAAGCTGCCTCTCAGGTCCATAAATATATGAGTGTAATGTGCTCATCCTGGATCAGCTGGCTGAGCTGAATCCACTGTAAGTCCCCCCCAAAAAGTGTGTGTGAGGGCTGGACCAGAATGGAGGGGAATTAGGCTGAATCCTAAGCCTGTTCAGTTCAGTCACATGACCAGGAAACCTATTTTAAAGGCTTGTTTCCCCTCTGCCAGGCTTAGGCAGAGCAGCAGCCCTGCCGCTGACCAGGGTTTGGTTCTGGCATAACTTTACATTCTCTGAACTTGCACCAGCTGGCATTATGCCAGTTTCTCGTGCACAGGATTGCTCCCTGGGTCTGGTTAGTGCTTGGATGAGGTAATCCTCCCACCATGCATCTTTGCTGTCCCACGCTGCCTTGGGAACCCCACACACCTTGCCTTGGGACTTCCTGGCAGAGGAAAAGGCAACACAGTACTGCAAGAAAGTAAATAAGTGGAGGAATCTTTTCTACTCTGTAGGAGTTACTGAGAAATAGCTACCCTTGGTTTAAAGGAGGTGCCCCCTTTTCCTGCCCTGTCCTGTCCTATCCCCACCCTTTTTTTTTTTTTTCAAAGGGGGAAGGTGCGGTGACTTTGACCGATGGTTGTTTCCAGCGTGGCACGAGCACTTGGGAGAAACTGGTGGCAAGGCAACCATCGTGGTGATGAAGATGGCGTGGATGAAGACAGGGAGCATTGCAGAGAGGAGGACAGAGACGGGACACACTCGGACGGGACACCGTCGAAGAAGGGGGGGTTTAAGAATAAGATTTCCTCCTACCCTGAAGGCTCCCTGAGTGAGTCTGCTGTGTACCTGCTTTGCTCCTCCATGCTTCGGTTCTCCGCCGCCCGCCACTCGGGCATGGTGCTGGCGCAGAGCACCACCATGGAGACGATGACGAAGAGGATGGAGACGGTGGCCAGGATCTGCGCGGCCAAGGAAGAGGTGGGCTCCTCGAAAGTCCTCCTCATCCTCTCCAGCCACTTCTTCTCGGCGACGGGCGGGGGCGCTGCGCGGCCGCTGCCCTGCTCCGCGCCTTCCTCCCCGGCTTCGGCGGCGCCGCCTCGGCTGCTGCTGGCGGTGGTGCTGCCGCTGCCCCAGGCCGCCCCGGCGGCGGGCTCGGCGGCCTGCAGGTCGTCGGCCGAGTAGGAGGTGTAGGTGTCGGACATGCGGTCGTCGAGGCGGCGCTGGCAGCAGTAGTCGAGGTGCGACGCCTCGAGGCCCCAGTAGATCATCTCGTTGTAGAAGGACAGCTCGCACATGTGGGGCACGAAGCGCAGGTGGCCGTAGCGCACGTAGAGCATGATGAAGCCGAAGGCTTCCGAGTGCCGGTCGAAGAAGTACTCGTTGCGCTCGCGGTCGTAGTCGTCGCAGACCTCCAGCACGTCCTGCTCCGACAGGCAGCCGTGCAGGCGGCTCAGGCGGCGCAGGGGGAAGTCCTTCAGCACCTCCCGGGAGAACGAGTAGCGGGTGCCCCCCACGTTCAACACCACCACCGACGGGCCCCCCCGGCCAAAGTTCATGGCTTGGGGGGCGGGGGAGGGCGGAGACGGCGGGCGGGGGAGGCTCGCGCCGCACCTCAGCAACCCCGAGGTGCGCGCCGGGGAAGGGCGGGGTCCTCCTCGCTCAGGATCGACGCGGCGCCGTCTAGAGCCCGCGCTTATATGCCTGCCCTCCGGGTCTTTCTTTCGCGCCGAGGCGGCGTCCTTTCGAAGGGGCGGCGTCCCGTTCCAAATCGGAGCGCGCGCCGTCCGGCCCCCCTCGGAGGGGAAAGCGAGCGGGCCACCGCTCGGGCGCCCGAAGGAAGAGCGCGGCGGCAGCGGCAAGTGAGGGGGCTTCACCGAGGGGCGGCGGGCGACTCTGTGCGCTCCTGTCGCGCGTCGCCCGGCGCTGGCTGTGGCGAGGGGCCGCCGCGCCGCGAGAGAGCCGAGGCGGGCTTGGCGAAGGGCATGGCTTGGCGCGGGAGGCAGGCGAGGCAAAGTCCCGCGAAGTTTGGACAGCTCCGGGCTGCGCCGCGCAGCCTTCGAGGCGCCGCGCCGCTCCCTGCTTCTGTGGCGCGCGGCTCGCAAGGCTGAGAGACACGGCGGCGCGTCTCCTCGGAGTGAGGGCAGAGGCGGCGGGGAAGGGACACGCCTCCTCCCTCCCGCCTCCCCTCCCGGGCGGAGAGCGAGCCGAGCTGCCTCTCTTTCCCGCTCGGCGCCGCGCGGAGAGGAGAACGGAGGCACCTGAGGAGAGGCTGCTCTTTCCTCTCCTCGAGGAATCGAGGCCCTGGAGCGCGAGGAGGGGGGGCAGGTTTCACCCCCCGCCTTAACCGTGTTCTATATATTTATTCCATACAGTATTTACATTCGCATTCCCCCCGTCTGCTATTCCCAGATGGCTTTTATAGGAACTGCAACTTAAAAAACAGAACAACTTGGTCGTCGAGTTCGCGGTTTTCTTTACCTATCCGCCTTCCTTTTCCCTTTTGAGTCATGTCTGAAGACAGTTACTCTTTATTGACCTGTTGTCAGCTGCTGTCTGTGGGCGCCCTTTGCGAGTGGGGCAACAGTGCTTTCCATAAACATTTATTTCAAGTTCTTTTTCGGCAGCCACCTCCCCAATTGTCTCCCTCAAGTGGCTTCACTATAATTGACTTTAAAAGTTTCTCTTTTTCCCAGGCCGAGCTTGTTACAAAAGGCAAAGCAGGACCGAGTGCCTGTAAGAATCGAGGGAACACTTAAGCTGGCATAGCAGCAGGTTTTTTTTTTTGTTTTGTTTTTTAGCACAATATGCCCACTATAAGTTGGGCTGAATACAATTTCCTCCTTTTCCTGTCCATGATCATGGGACTGAGTGGAGAAGTGGAATTGCAAGTAGTCAAGAGAAGGCGGCAAATGATTCTTGCAAAAAGATGAAGCAGTCAGGTCCTTCCCACAGCTCCTGGCTGGAAAGGGAGGGGAAGAGCATCCTAAACAAAACCTTCATTTTCTCCTGGAGTGAGAGGGGTGTCAATGGGGAAGGGTGAAAAGCACACATTCATCTATCAAGGGCATGCTTGAAAAGTCCTGAAGCAGAAACATTTGATCACTACCTTTCCTGCTGCTTGTTTAAAGCACCTGGAAGTCAAATGGGTTTGGATACACACACAGTTTTTCCATTTGCGTATTAGATCTACAGTGCATACAACTAAGTGAAAACAGACCCTCTGCCCTTCCTTTCTGCTGCATGTAATCCCTTTGGTGTTTTATTATTTTCTAAGAGTTCTCCCCTTTAAGTGCAACCCATGTCTATCTTAGATTTTAATCTTTAAGCTGTTGTTGTACACTGTTTTACATGTATATCTTATTCTTGTGAAAGCTGTCCCAGTTGTGCTTTTCGAGCTGGTCTTTGACCGTAATAAATTATGATGATACTCAGAAGTAAGCCCTATTGAATTCAATGGGGCTTACTCCCAGGGGGGTTAGGATTGCAGCCTTAGAAGACAGTATCTTCAGTATCTTTTAAAAGTGCACGCAGTGGAGAAAGAATGGAGTTCAAAAGGCTTCTTTCTATCTCTGCTTTATATTTATAGCCCTTGCAGCATCATGTCTCTGTGTTTTTTTGTCCTTTCTTTCTCTCGGCACCTACAGTGTTATTTCTTGCCTGTCTTGTCTTCACAACCCATTGCTTGTTGTAAATTATAACAGTACTTCTTTTGATGAAATCGGGGTTCTCTGTTGGGTAGAAAGAAAATCATCTACTGAATATGAGCTGCTGTTTGAGGACCAGTATGGTAACAGGACAGTGATAGCATATTGGATAGGAGACCTGCGCTTAGATGTGACAGTCACTTAACTTTCAGCCTGACATGCCTGACAGAGTTGTTGCAGGAGAAAAAGAAGGGACCCTGGGCAGCTTGGAGGAAGGATTGGATAAAGACGGAATAAACTCTTCCCTGGTGTGATAACTGCCTCTTTAACAAGAAGGATGCCTCCTACAAACTGATGCCAGGCTTTTGTGGATGATTTCCTTGTAAGCGTTGCACCAACAGAAAACGAGGGGGAGAAGTCTATGAACTGATTTATATGATTTCTAAGTGGCTGTTTTTATATACGTGATGTGATCGTTGTGCCTCTGTTCTCTTTTGAAAAGCACATCATGCATGTGTAGGAGGAACAAATGAGGGGTGCAATGTTTTTATTTATTCATTTATCATTTGTTTATTAAGAAACAACACTGAAGAAAGTCAGCTGTCTGAGGAAAGAATAGGGTGCTAGAACCTGCCCTGTCCCTCCTGGCCTGGACATTGTCTCCTGCTCTGTTTCTGGATCTCATCGGGGGGGGGGGTAGTGATGGGAGAGAGTTTCCGGGGCAGGGGCTGCTCTATATCAAGGGTGAGACAGCAAGAATCTAAATGACTGCATTCTAAGAGCGGTTAACTTGAGCAAATTGTGCTTCAGCATGCTTTTCCTTCCTCCTTCCATTCCATTTTCCTTGTGTGTCTTTGGTTTTCTTTAGATTTCGATGCTGAAAGCAGAGACTGTCTTAGCAATGATTTTTGCTCAACGTGAGAGCCTTTTGTGAGAGCTGTATACATGCCATAAATAGATAATAAATTTGTATCCTGCCTTTCCACTCCATGACGCTTACTTACTGCTAATAGCAATAATACAAATACAATTTAAAATGTATTGAAATACAGTAAAGCAGCATTGCAATACAAAGTAATGCAGGGAGAGAGAACCAAAGGTAAAAACATCAATAAAACCAATCAAAACCAGTTAAAAGAGCAACGGAAGATATTTGGAAGTCAGGCTTACAGGCTAAAGACCTGTCCAAATAAAAGCTGTCATTGTCTGTTAGCAAAAGGTTACCAGAGATGGGACTGGCCAGACCTCCCTTGGCAAGAGAACCTGAGAGAAGGCACCAAGGCCTTCAGAATCAAAGCAGTTGAAGAAAAAAGCATCCTATTGAGACTGACTCAGAGTGAGATTCAAAGTTCTAATCAGGGATGGGTAAACTGCAGCCCTGCACTTGTTCCTGGACTCCAACTCCCATCATCCCTAGCTGGAGCCAGTGGGAGATGGGAGTCCAACAACACCTAGAAGACCACAACTCCATCCCTCTACTCAACAATTAAAGACAGAACATGGAATTACAAGTTCAAAAGGAACAATAATCTAGCTTGGGCTGGAGAAAGGCATTCATAATAATAATAATAATTTATTATTCGTACCCCTCCCATCTGGCCGGGTCCCCCCAGCCACTCTGGGCGGCTTCCAACAAACATTAAAATACATCAAAATGTCACAGATTAAAAGCTTCCCTAAACAGGGCTGCCTTCAGGTATTTTCTGTTCATGATAAATATTCATATTTATCAAAGCAATGAAGGCATGATTACTGCTCCAAGTGGGTACACTTAGCCTGTTAATGCCTCTGGTCAAACAGTTTTCTCAAGTTTTTATATTGTTTCAGAAACCTGTTGTGGACTTATTCTGGGTCAGATCTTTGGTCCATGTAGTTCACCACTGGCTACAATGACTGGTTGCTTTCCCAGGTTTCAGGCAGGAGTCTGTCTGTCTCAGCCTTACCTGGAGATACTGGGGATTGATCCTGGGACCGGAGCTCATCCCCAAAGGAGAATCCAGACTTGCTTTGCCAAAGGAGATAGTGGAAGAACAACAACAAACAAAAAGTTTCTATCATAGACAACTCTCTGAAACAACTTTATTCATTCATACCCCACCTTTCTCAATAGAATTCAGGGCAGTATGCATAGTGTTCCTGGAAAACACCCCATCCTGGAAGTAAGAAGACCCTGACCCAGCTTCCAGGGCTGGACCACGGGGTTTTCTTGCCTGAGGCAAATGGCAAGGTGATGCCCCCTTTCCAGTCCACATGCAGAAGTTGGTTTGACTGGTAGCAGAAGCTCATGTTGACACTGTGATGAGACACCACTAAGTTGCAGGCTAATTTAGAGGACACAGAGCAGGTTGCACACATACACATTTCTGTCTTCCAGCAGAGGGGGATGGCTGCTACTGCCAACCCTCAGCATCTGTTACCAGAGGTAGCCACCTCACCCTGACTAATGATAGAGCCAGTCCTGTTAGCTTCATCAGGGTTGCTGCAGCTTGTGTCTTTACACCATAGACCTGATCCCTTAAAAACAGGTCTGTCTCCTGCTTTGATGAAGTAAGGCACTAGGTGGAGTCCAAATGATGCCTTTGCACTTGTAGAAGGGCATCACTTATGGAAGAGGAAGGGAGAGTTTATTTTTTTGCCAATCTACCCGCCCCACTACAGTCCACAGTGATATCTTCCACACCCTGTTTGGGAACATCACCCGACTCTGCTGCAAGGAGGGGAAACTCAGGTTTGAGGGGGAAATGTGGCCCTCCATGGTTTTCTTTCTGGTCCTTGGAACCCTCTCCAGGTCATGTCCTTCACCAGCCCTGCTTTGCATTCTCCTTGAGTGTTTTTCCTGGGCTGGATTGTGCCCTTGAACAATGATATTGCTTCATCCTTGTCTGGATGGAGGATAGAAATGGGGTGTGTGGGTGTGTGCAGAAAGTAGCCTACCGCTAGCCGACCACCACTGACATGTGGCTCCAGAAGATGGTCCAGAAGGGAATGTGGCCCTCAGGCTGTAAAAGGTTCCCCTCCCCTACACTTGTGGTTGCCACTTCTGGATCAAAAGCCATTCTTTGAGCCTAAGGCACCAGTTGGAGCCCATACATGGTCTGTTAATTCACAGTGCACAATATGCCCCTCCCTGCTCCAAGGGTTGCCCATCTAATCCAGACCACAGCAAACAGGGTGCAGGGTGCCAGGATGATGTGACATCCTTCTGGCAAAACTTGAGTACTCTCTCTCATGCCTCATTACGTTATGTCCACTAGAGGTCACAGTTAGAGCCATTTTCATCTGTTAATTTAAGAGTGGTGTGTGGTTTGCTTGTGTCCTTTTGTGTGTGTGTGTTCCAATGGGATGGGGAACCCTGTGCTCAAGGTTTCCAATTAATTTTATTTCCTGATCTAGATTCTGAGCAGATAGCAAGTCTTGCCAGCTGCATTCAGGAGATTGAAAAGCACATTTTAATGTTGTTGGTAGTTTAGCTCTGTGCATTATGGGGTGTTGATGCTTTCTTTCGTTCAAGGTTACGGCCGGCACAAGACATTTTGCTGCATTAATGCCTCAAGGTTCTGTAATCAGGCTGAGGTATGACAGATGGACAGTCACTGTGGAGTCAAACGAGCATATATATATTTTTCATCTCGTAAGATTCAAAACTGTTAAAACAGCCAGTTAATGAACAATTTCAAAAACTGACGAACAATTAAAACACCCCCTAATGACCCAATTCAGGTTTTTTTAAAAAATGTTTTTTATTTGATTTTACTTATACAAAATTATAACAATACAACCATACAAATCAACAGCTAAGATATTCCTCTGAATCTCTGGACTTCCCACCTTCCCCGCCCCCATGAGTCCCATTATCAAACTTTTCCTGCTGCATCTTTTTCAATAATCCATGTTTTATATAACTCAATTGTCTCCATAGTTCTTGATAGGTTACAAGTGTTATTGCAATCCTGCTAGTTTTTTCATCTGCTTACAGTGGTCCCCAAGATAAATTATAAATTTTCCAAATTCTTTGTTGAATTTTTGGTCTTCTTGGTTCCTGAGCTTTCCGGTCAGTTTTGCCATTTCATCATAATCCAACAGTTTAACTTGCCATTCCTCTGTGGTAGGGACTTTGTCTTCTTTCCATCTCTGGGCTAATAGCATCCTTGCGGTTGCCGTTGCATACATACAAAGTCCTTTCTGCTCCCTTGGAATATCTGCACCTACAATTCCTAGTAAAAAAGCCTCTGGTTTTTTTTTAAAAAATAAAGGTTAATTTAAACATTTTTTCAATTCATTATATATCATTTCCCAGAATGCTTTTATTACCTTACAAGACCATCACATTTGATAAAAGGTGCCTTCTTTTTCTTCCCAGCAGGTATTTGTACCCGTCTTATACATTTTTGCTAACTTACTGGGAGTCAGATACACAATGACCAAATTCAAACCAGATCCAGCATGGCCTACTGACCAGCAATGATTTGAATTGGGTTGTCGTGGGTTGTTTTAATTGTTCATCAATTATTGTAAGTGCCCATTAATTAGTTGTGCTGCCTGCTTTTTAAATCTTGAGATAAAGAAATGATATATTGTTTGTTAGGCTCCAGAGTGATTGCCAATATACCCCTCATTCTGAGCCCAGAATATTGAGGCAAGGCCATAGCTTAGCGGTAGAACACATGCTTTCCATACAGCAGGTCCCAAGGCACCTGTAATCTGTGTTCTGCTCTATGCATCACCCTGTGTGGCCTTGGAAACAAGGGGGAAGGGGAGCTTGTTGCAGTAGGAGAGACAGACTCTTGGGATTCTTCTGTAGCCTCTTGCCCCCCCCCCTCTGCTTCAGCCTCTGAGTCTGAACTACTCCCTGTCACAGGCTCTCCTTGCTCACTGAATCCCGTTGCCTCTTCAGCATCCAACAACTCCCACTACTCTTCTCCCTCTTTGGTGTCCCACCACCAATCCCCTGGCTCTGAGCCTTCATCCCCTGGGGTGTCCCTTGGGGGTTCTCCAGCTGGTGTCTCCAATCCACTCCTCGTCATCCAACAAAGGGGAATCAGGGGGGGGGACACTCAGGAGGAACACCCAAAGCAGGGCTGCTGATCCTTTTACACGCCTTAGCTTCTGCTATCCAATTCTGCCAAAGGGTAGGGCCAGCCCTGTTCAAGGTAAATAGGTATGTGTACTTCACCCATTCAGCAACAAATACCATGTGGGTTAAAGCTCATTTTCAAAAAGCTATAAATCGCACCTGCTGTCACTCATGACAGTTGATCATCCAGCTATCTCTAACTTCATGTTCGGCTATTTATCTTGATTTTTCCATTTAGTCCATCTTTACTGATTCATAAATCTCATAGATATTATGGCAATCTTCCCATTCGGCTGCCTGTGCAGGGGGCCCTTGAGGAGAGCCTTGGCAGGACTTTTTGCACAGTCGTTGCACTCACCGACCCTGTATATTGTATATTTCAGGTACACGCTGTCTGGAGCTGCAGGTCTTAAAAATGTGGTTCTGGCAATACCTTCATCAGGCCAGCCAAAATATCACAAAATAGCTTTTGAGGTCTCCAGAACTCTCCATGAGACGAGAAGGTAAACACTGTAATGGGGAGCAGGATGGAAAAATGCGGGCTGACAATGATCCTTCCACTTCTGGGAACAGAACAATAATGAGAGGAAATGCTCAACACAGAGCTGAGGAGTCTCAGACCCAGGGGCCAAATGCAGTTCTCTGGCCTTCTCTACAGGTATATGGCCCTCGGAATCCTCTCTAGGCCACACCCCCTCCCTGTAGGCCACACCCACCACTAGCCATAGCTGTCAACCCTCCCTTTTTTGGTGGGAAACTCCCTTATTCCAATGCCGTTTCCCACTGCTATCCCAGATTGTTGATATCCCTTAAATTTCCCGGATTTCAAAGGAAGCAGCTTCTCTCCCTCCCTGCTGGCCTGGGAGGCTCCTCAGCTGCATTGCTCGGCTGCCAATAAGGAGTCTGAGACCGACTGGGGGTGGAGCTTGCATGCCTTGCGCAGCCAGACCCTCACGCCCAACCAGACAGACAGCCTGCCTGCCGTCTACGCACTCGCTCTTTCGCTCACCCGTTCGTGCACAGCCTGTGGAGCGCAGGGTGGCGAGGCAACTTGGTGCCATTGCACCGCCCTCGCGGCATCCCTTATTTTCAAATCCGAATGTTTGAAAAAATCCCTTATTTTCAAATCCGAAAGTTGACAGCTATGCCACTAGCCCTGCTTTGTGTTTTTGCCTGTCTGGAATGCATAATAGAACTTTGATAATGCCAATTACTTTTCTGCATGGAGGACACAGAGGGGTGTGCAGATGTGTGTAGAAGCCAGCCTACTGCACGAAGTTAAGATTTACATTAATTACAATAGCTCAGTTGGTTGGAGGATGGTGCTGATAACACCAAGGTTGCAGGTTCGATCCCCGGATGGGGCAGCTGCATTGCTTTGTACACTGCTTAGAAACAATGTTGTTAAGTGGTATATGAACTGATTAATTAATAAGTCTAGTGGCTCCTTAAAGACTTAACAAATTTATAATGGCGTAAATTTTTTAGCATAAAGTAACTGGCACAGTTCAAAGGACAAATGGCTATAGAGCAGCTGTAAGGAACCTTTGGGCCCACTGATGTTGCTCAACTCCCATCATCTCTAGCCATTGGTCATGTTTACTGGGGCTGATGGGAGTTGTAGTTTGGCAACTTCTGGTGGGCCAAAGTTTCCCCAAATCTGCTTTGAAAGGTTAATCTCCAATTTTTCATAAACTCGACAACTCTGTTTCAACTGTTGGAATCAGAATTTGGATTTAGTATGATTGGACCAATTGGCATTGATATGAATGGCTGGTTTATGTTGTTATTTATGGCTCTTTTGTAAATAAATAAATAAATAACCAACCCCAAATCCACACACACACACACACATACACACACACACACACACACACACCCTTAAAAAACCCCAAGAGGCACTTTTCGGGCATAGTGTTCTGCACCCCCTAAATTGAAGGATTCGGGTTGTAAACATGTCAATAAACCATTTTTCATAAAGACACTATAGCCTCCATTGTGTCTTAGTTTTTCAAAGGGAACACAAACCCTTGTTAAGTGCCAAGACCCCTGGAATCTCTCACCCAGCTCTGCAGAGATTGAGGTGGCCCAGTAAGAATATTTTAACAGGTATCTTTGTGCTCTTTTGGAGTATAAGAAATAATGATATAAGTATAAGAAAAATGAAGATTTAGGGCCAGCATGGCATCAATAACATTTTGTTCCACATTTGGCTGTTTCTCACGCCACTCCCTTAATGGATGTGGAAATCACAGCATCGTTGAGTGGAATAAATCCACCTGAAGGAAAGGTATTCATTATATCTGGTTCTGAGATCAGCCTTAGCCAAATTCCAAATGGTATTTCCAAGACTTTCTAATTCCAGCAAATGCCTCAAGGCTCAAGGTGAAGTCAGCAGCTGAGGGTACGGGGGAACCTTTTATTACAGCAAACAGAGACCCTGCAGCTTACGTTATGCTGTCATAAAAAAGGAAGCTCTCGCAATAAAATGGGTTGTTGAATCTTTCTGCTGGCTCACAATCCACACCAACAGAGGGGAAGAGAGAATAAAGCACCACAATAAAAAAAAATCTAGATTGCTTTCTAACCTGAGGAGATTTATTTTACTTTTACCCTGTACTTATTCCAAGAAACTCAGGACCCCTGAAATATGTATTTGTAGTCTGTCCCCCCCATTATTTTGATTTTAAAATTGTAAACTGAATTTTGTACCTTATGGTGATAGGGGGAAGAGGGGAGGAAATCAAATACAAATAATATTTTTTTATCATCACAACAAGCCTTTGAGGTAGTTTCAGCTGGAAGGTGGGGAGTAGCCTAAAGTTATCTATCAAACTGAGTGAGAATTTGAACCTGGATCTCCTCAGGCCCTTGCCCTGCAGTTCCCAACATGTCACCAAAAACAAAAATTTATGAGCTGCCTTCCACAGAGTCTCTTGAGATTTCCGTAGGCATATTATTACTGCCATCCTGCACCCATTTTTTATCATATAATCTCTAACTTGTTCAGATTTGCAACCATATTTCAGTAACGGATGATAAATTCTAGATAATCTGCGCTTTGCTTTTATTTTTTAAACAAATAATGTTAATTAATTAATTTCATGCTGCCTCTCCTTGCTTCTTCCCCTCCTTTCCATTTTCTTCTGCTTGCTTCCCCACTCATGCATTCTTGCCTTCCTTTCCTTTGTTTATTTTTCACCAGCCTCCCACTGGTCCTGACCCAGCTGAGATGTGCACACAGCTGCCTCTTTATTCGCTGTCTACGTGTGATTCGTTGCTTCTTCAGCTTCATCCCGCCTCCCCGTTTCCAGGTCGTCAGGCCACAGTAAAAAGAAAATGCACAGGGGTATGGAAAACACCACCTCTGCCACCCACTCTTTCCATGTTTATTGGCATATGCAGTCCATGGGATCCCAGGGCAGGTTATAGACAGCTCCATACTATTAAACCATGCAATACATAAACATTGAACTGGAGGGGTATTCTGATCTCACCTTCCACCCCTCCCCAAAGACATGTGCAGAAAGGTGTGTTGACCTGATGTAGAAATGTATGCACTGATGAAACCAGGTGCATCTTAGAGGGGATGCGTTCCACAATGTGGGGACCAACACAGAAAAGGTCATCTCATATTATCAGGGACTGGGCAGAGTAGGTATGGTGGAGCCTGACCCTTCCAGAGAAGAAGAAGACAGTTCAAAATTACAACAGAGGTTTGAGAGAGGTCACAGCTCAGAGGCAGATGAGGGGAGAAGCTGGGAAATAATGAGAGAGGAGAAGGAGGAGGAAGAGGAGGAGAAAGCACCAGGGGGTGACAGCTGATGGACTCAGTGTCTTTAGAAAACATTCCAGACCTCCCCCCTCACAGAACCCGGCAAGCCTTGAAAGTAGGAAAGCAAAGAGCTCAAAGGCAGAGGGCATGTAGAATTCACAGGGCAGTGGAGTTGCCAGCAGGGCCTTCCCCAGAGAACTTGATGGACACCCAGGCAGGTCTGTATGGAAGGAGATGCTCCTTCAGATATTTGGAGCGCAAGTCATTTAGGGCTTTGCATATCAATGTAAGCGCCTTGAAATGGGCTAGGAGGCACACTGACCACCACTGCAGGTCTTTAGTGTAATATATGCCTGGCCACTAGTGCCTGCCAGATCCGTGGCTGCCGCATTCTGCACCAATTGCAGCCTCCAAACCGTCTTCAAGGGCAGCCCCACATAGAGCATACTACAGTAGCCCAGTCTTGAAGTTACCAGAGCATGGATCACTGCATTCAGGCTACCTCTGTCCTGGATTGCGGCCATTACTATCATCATAAAACAAACACATTGTCAAGAGATAAGTAGCATGATAGGCAGTAGAATCTCTACAATATATATATACAGTAATTAAGATCAACTTGCTTTCCCTCAAATTTTAAAAACAGAGCTATAAAGAAAAAGAGCTGAAAACTAAACATAACATCATTAATCTTCACCAGGTTTACCTCTGCAAATTTTTCCTTTAGCGTTTGGGCAGTCATTACAAACCTGGTTGTTGTTGTTTAGTCGTTTAGTTGTGTCCGACTCTTCGTGACCCCATGGACCAGAGCACGCCAGGCACTCCTGTCTTCCACTGCCTCCCGCAGTTTGGTCAGACTGCCTTGTCATGGCGAAGGGGCTTGAATAACTCAGAGAAGCTATGAGCTATGCCGTGCAGGGCCACCCAAGATGGACAGGTCATAGTGGAGAGTTTTGACTAAACATGATCCACCTGGAGCAGGAACTGGCAAGCCACTCCAGTATCCCTGCCAAGAAAACTCCATGGACAAAGACAAACCTGGTTAGGCTGTTGCAAATGAGATGTTTGAAACATGATTCTGGCTTGATCGTTGGCATCAGGCATATTCCTTACCTTGAGTAAAATAAATGTGTTTCTTGTTTCAGAATATAAAGGACAATGCAATCAATAAAGACTCAAGTCTTCTACTATGAGGGTAGAAGAGTTGCTGTTCTGGGATTTTCACAGTAATGCGCCTCCAAATACAACATAGTTTGAAATCTCAGTGCCATAAATTCCTTGAAAAGAACTCATTGCTAACTCATATATAATTCTCAAAACCACATGATACCTTTAGAAGGCACAAACATGGCACAAACAAACGAAAAAAATACATGTTCAGAACTGTCTCAATATCTCATTAAGGATACAGATCCCACAATGTAACAACATATTTACAAGCCTGATCAGGAATCCACACCCTAAGGACTTGAGGGTATTAAACCCAATACTAACACTTTTTCTTTCTTCTTTTTGTGCAGTGGTGGGAATGTGAGCATGAGCATCTGAATCCAGATTTCTGGAAGGGCAGATATGATCCACTGCCTTAACATTCACATGAAGAAATGGTGCTATGCTGAAGTTAGGACATCTTTCCATATCCCTGTTGTTGTTGCTTTAAAAAAAAGTTTTTTATTGGTTTTACAAAACAAATCACACAATTAACACAATTAAATTTTGAAATCAAACAAGATTATTCTGAATCTTAGGACTCCCCTCCTCCCCTCCATGGGTCCTTTAAATATCTTATTCAACTGCATATTATAGTTCAACCAAATTATAGTTCTCCAAAATATCCAAAGACTTTATAACATTGCAAGAGTTATTCAAAGCCTGTCCAAGAGTTCAAGTGTTTACAGTGTTCTTTTAAATACAATCTATATTTGTCCCATTCCCTATTGAAGTTTTGATCCTCCTGATTTCTGATTTTCCCAGTCAATCTAGCCATCTCTGCATAGTCAAGTACCGTAGTTTCATCTGCCAGTCTGCCTTTGTTGGCATCTTATCCTCTTTCCATCGCTGGGCAAGCAGAATCCTTGCAGCTATAGTCGCGGACATGAACAGTCTTCTCAAATCCTTCTGTATATCCGCACTTAAAATTCATAAGAGAAAGGCTTCTGGTCTTTTGACAAAAGTTATTTTAAACATTTTTTAAAAAATTCATTATGTATCATTTCCCAGAATTCCTTTATTTTTTTACAATTCCACCACATATGATATAAGGTGCCCTCTTTTCCCTTACATTTCCAACAGACATTTGAGTTAACTTACATTTTCGCTAACATACTGGGTGTTAAATACCAATGATACATCATCTTCCTTTAGTTTTCTTTCAGCAGGTAACACGCTGTAAATTTTAAATCCTCTTTCCAAAGTTTTTCCCATGCTGCCAACTGTATATGTTATCCCTATCCCTGTTTTGTTGTTGTTGTTACTTGACCCACTGTCTCGTTATTGATTCTGTAGAGTTTTAATCGCATTAAGGAGTTTAATTTAAGAACGTAAGAGCCTACTGGATCACGCTAATGGCCTAGCTAGTCCAGCGTCTGGTTCTCACAGTGGCCAAACAGATGCATGTGGAAAGCACTCAAGGATGACAAGGTCCCTGTGTGAGTTCTGTGATGGAGTGGGGATTTGAACCCTGCTCTCCCAGGTCATAGTCCATCACTCTGACCATTACACCACCCTGGCTCCCTTGAGAGAAGCTTAAAATATGCTAATTTTAAAAATAAAATAAAAATCAATTAATGTGACATAGCTGTTTGAATGAATATAGCCTGTCAGTCTCCCTCCACCCTCTCTTCTTTAACGCACACTGAGCTTGTAAAACATCTGGGCGGCTGGATAGGTTTCAACAGAGCCAAGCAACATCGTTACATCTTTAGTGCAATGTGTTCCTGCCAAAATCAATTCACTATATTGCATTTCTGGCTTCCTTTGATCTTCCTTTGATGTAACATATTTTTCGTCAGCTCTATTCTCATTCCAGAAGAAACAAACTTCCAATTAACAACAGTAACAGGAGAATGGTTATTAATTAATTAATTAATTACTTTAAAACCTGCTTTCTGTAAAACCCTCCTTGTAGAAAGCATTCGAGCTTCTTCTTCCTCCTGGACACCAACCTTCATACTATTCAGCACTTCAAGTTACCGGTATGCAGCAGGTGAAAACTGCTGCAGGCAATACCTGTATGTGTGACATCCACCTCCTTCAAAGGTCTCATCTGCATCAATAGCAAAGGCAAATAGCTGAAGAGACCAGTCTATTGTATTTACACAGACAGCCTGTACCTGTGAATGAAAGCTTCATACAATACAAACCTGTAGGTGCAGTGGTGCCCTTCAGATCTTTCCCTGACCCTGCCCTCTCTGTGCTGTCATGAGGAGGCAAGGATGGTCACCCCTTTCTCTTCTGAAAAGTACATAGAGTTGAAGGAGGAAGTTGGAAAAGTGACACTCTCTCCCACTTCCTCTTCATGTGCTTCTCAAGGCTCAGATTCACACAGCTGGATCTGACTTTCACCCAAATTGGTTGGAAAAAGTGAAGTGTGGGTGTACACCTTTTCTCTCTTCCTGTCTCTTGGCAGGGGTGGGGAAGGAGCTGATCCAGTGGAGTTTGTGGGCAGGGGGAGCCAACTCTTTGGCTGCTAGCTTTTGAATACAGTGGTACCTCGGGTTACGAACTTAATTTAATTTATTTATTGTCATTGCACAAGTACAAGCACAACACTATACAAGTGCAACGAAATTGCATGCCATCCCGTAAAAACCAGAAAGAAAAAAACAGCACAACACCCCCCCCAAAAAACCCCACACATGCACATGCACATGCACACACACACACATACACCCATCACAGCTCTCCAAGGTCATATTATCTGGTTACAGCATTTAAGATGGTTATAGCTCTTGGGTAGAAACTGTTCTTCAATCTATTTGTTCTTGATCTAATTGTTCTAATTAGATCAAGAACAAATTCATTCCGGAGGTCCGTTCTTAACCTGAAACTGTTCTTAACCTGAGGCGCGCTTTTGCTAATGGGGCCTCCCGCCGGTGCACAATTTCCGTTCTCATCCTGGGGCAAAGTTCTCAACCCGAGGTACTACTTCCAGGTTAGCAGAGTTTGTAACCCGAAGTGTTTGTAACCCGAAGCGTTTGTAACCCGAGGTACCACTGTACAGCTTTGGAAGTTGCTTGGGATTACTCATTTCAAACACTCCCCATTGCCACTGAAATAAATGAATTCCCCCCTCTTGGGTCAAACATACCCTCCAACATTTCTCCAATGAAAATAGGGACGTCCTATTGAGGAAAAGTGGGACAAATCAGAAACCGGGATGGCTTCTGTAAATCCGGGACTGTCCCTGGAAAACAGAGACACTTGGAGGGTCTGCAAAAAAGTGAAATCACATGCATGCACCTTCTGCCCTAGGTACATCAAGCCAGGAAGTGGTGATAGCTCTGCCACTGAAAGGCATGGTAGGAGTTTTCATGACATTATGCGTAACCCCCTAACATAAATCCTGGTTGTGCACATGGCTAAAGAATCCCTAGCAGATGGCCATCCAACCTCTGTTTAAAATCCTCCAGTGAAGGAGAGCCCACCACCTTCCAAGGGAGAGTCTGTTCCACTGTCCAACAGCTCTTAATGTCAAAAAGTTCTTCTTAATCTCCTTTCTTGTAATTTGAATCCACTGGTTTGGTTTCTAGCCTCTGGAGCAGCAGAAAACAAGCTTGCTCAATCATCCATGTGACAGCCGTTCAGATATTTGAAGATGGTATTACCGGTATCTCTCGTTCAGTCTTCTCCAGGCTAAGCATATTTTTCACCACTCTTGGTTCCCCCCAATCAGCTGAGCAGCACAAGGGTGGGGTTTATAAGGAGATGAAAGTTTATTCATGAATGTGAATGTACTCTTTCCAGGTAAGTTTTGATATGAATGCAAAGTGGTCCAATTAATCAGTAATCAGTAAACTACCTTTACTGTGTTGATGAACTATGCAAGAGTTTCAGAAACAGGATCTCTTTGATAATTAATTATGTAGCAAATGTTTCTTCCTGACCTTCTTTCTTAGTATTTTTTTTAAATCCACCAAATTTAAAGGTTAATGAGAAATCTGTTCATTAATCTGATTTCTTTTACAAAAGAGTAACTGGAATGATAGCTAAATATTTTGTTAATTTTCCCTTTCACAGTTTGGTTTGAAATGCCATGTGGGGGAGAGCATTATCACATGATAATAAATATATTCTTTGCAATGGTGAACACCAAACAGATGTCATTGTGGAGCGCTACTCACCCAAGGGAAATTTAAGTAATCTTACATCATCCTAAAGTATTTCTCCTTTAAGGCTTGAGGTTCCTTCAAGGCTTGAGATTGAACTGCAGTTAGAATTAATTTAAGCCATTTTTTATTTTATTGGTTTAAAAAGGGATGGGAAACCTATGGCCCTCCAGACACTGATGCTGCTGAATTATTATTTGTTTGTTTGTTTGTACCCCACCCATCTGACTGGGTTGCCCCAGCCACCATTGGTCATACTGGCTGGAGCTATCTGAGTTATGTGCGCTGAAATCATCCAATTGGTAAATTGATTAGTGTCACCTTGTATAAAAGAAGATTGCCTTGGAAAACATCGTCTTACAAAGATTCCCTTCACAGACCTACAGTTCCCAGAGTTCCTCAGGAAAAGGGATTCATCGTTCAATCACTCTGGGAACTGCAGCTGAGGGCAAGGAATAGGGGTGTCCTAAAAACTCTCAGTGTCCCTAAAAACTACAGCTCCCAGAATTCTTTGGAGGAAGCCATGACAGTTGAAGGTGTTATGATACAGCTTTAAACGTGTGATTTGAAAGTACCCTGGTATTGGAGAGACCCAATTTCAAAGGCCAACTCATTGGCCGATTTGGGGGCAGGCCCTTGGCCTAACCCACATGATAGGCTTGTTGTGATGATAAAATGTGGGAGTGTGGGAGAAGCTATGTGCACTGCCTTGAACTCAGTAGAAAGTTGAGATATAAATGTAAGAAATAGTTAGATCATGTGTTTCCCTTTAGTGCAGGTATGGAGAACATTTGGCCCTCCAGATGTTGCTGACCTACAACTCCCATCATCCTTGGCCATCGGCTATGCTTGTTGGGGCAGGTGATAATTGTAGTTCTGCAACGTCTGGAAGATCCTCCTCATGGTCGCTTTATGACTTAGCCACAAAGAGAGAGAGAGAAGCTTGAATGCAGTGCCATTTTGAGGGGTGACTCACAACTTACCACCTTCTCCCCCTACACAGGCTTGGTTTTCCAGGCACAGTGCCCGGAAATGTGAGTTTTTCAGCACCGCAATAGATTGTGGCCCTGAAGAAAAAAAGTTTTCTTCAGGGGGGAATCGTGCTGCAAAATTGCGTGAGATCATGGCAACCAAAATGGCCGCCGTTCTGTCACAATAAAAAACAGGATGTCCCGGATTTTCTGGGACACTTGTGGGGTATTGGTTAAGCTCTCCCCTCACTGACCACAAGCTTTCTGGAAAGGGCTTAGCTCAGGCTGTGCAAGCTGCTGCCACAGCAAAAATAACCAAGAAGAAGCAAAGTGGCTGCAAATTTCTCTTCAAGAGCCTGCGTACTCCTGTGGTCATAAGTCATAGTGTGGTTTAGTGTGGAATGCGGACCCCCCCCCATCTATCTAGGGGAAACATTTAACAAAACAGCAGGCAGGTGAGATTAATATGTGCGCCACTCACATATTTTCAGCATTCATTGGTGCTGGTTTGTAGATAGAAAAGGCAAACATTTGCTGTAGACATAATACCATTGATTATGGCAGGGTGATACCTGTTTATGACAGTGATAAATGAGGCTTCAAAAGCCACCCAACCTTGTCTGGCTAAAAGGTCTCCTATAATGAAGGGATAATTTGCTGTTGTCATGACACCAAATGGGCTTTGAAAATTACCAGCAGCATAATTAAGCAAACTTTTACTTGTAGGTTGATTTTTTAAATTAAAAATAAATACAAATAAAAGATGCTTTAAAGTTATTCTTTCTTCTTTCGAGGACAGGGGAGATAAACTCTGCAGCTGAGATAATAATCAGCATTTATCGTCGGCAGGCCGGGAGATGTACTGTTTGACAGATGTGGCAAGTCTCCTGGTATATGAGCCAGCAGCTGTACGCTTGATCAACAAAATGCACATTAATTTTGCACTTGTGGAACTGGAAAAAAGTATACTAAACAGGTTCGTAATTTTTCTTGCGTCAGCGCAGTGTACTTAGATGTGTGTTCAAAAGCACTTTTTTTTGCAGATGTTGGACAGGAAGAAAGGAAAGTTTAACTAATTCTCCCAAAATTAAAAAATAAAATAAAATAAGCAAAGCTTCTCCACTTATCATTCTCTGTACAGTCAGATACACTAGAGGACAGGGCTCATATACAGGCTAGTATCAGCATACTGCATACTAGCCTTTCCCTTTTCTTGCGAGGAATCCTATTCGGAATAAGGAAATTTCCCGGGGGGAAAGTGAAAAGTTGACAGCTATGCATCCTGTACAAAATGCAAATACTTTGCTGTGACAATGCCTACAGACACACAAACACAAACACACACACATACAGCAGGAGCATGGAGCTGCCTTTTAAATTTCCCACAAGGATGATGTGTGTAAAGTTAAAAAGGTAAAGTACCCCTGGACGGTTAAGTCCAGTCAAAGGCGACCATGGGGTGCGGCAGTCATCTCGCTCCAGGCCGAAGGAGCTGGCATTTGCCCACAGACAGCTTTCCAGGTCATGTGGCCAGCATGACTAAACCGCTTCTGGCGCAACAGGATACCGTGACGAGAGCCAGAGCGCATGGAAATGCTGTTTACATTCCCACTGCCGCTGCACCTATTTATCTACTTGCACTGGTGTGCTTTTGAACTGCTAGGTTCTATAGCAGTTTGCATTTTAAAAAACAATCTAAGCAAATAAGTGAATTATTTTAAATCTCTTATAGATAAGATTATTCAATTTAAAGAATATATATTATTGTATTAAGCCCAATAACCACATATATATGTATTTCTATCTCTTTAGGCATACATACCTATTTTAAAGCATCAGCTAGATGCTTTAAAATTTTGGTTCTATTTTGTATTTACCGTATTTTCATTACACACATACACACACACACAACAGAACCAAAATCCACATTTAAAGCAGCAAAATTAACAGAATAACTCTCACTCTTATTCTCTTGAGCATTCTCTTAAACATTAGAAAGACATTTCAAATGCAAATCGAGACATCTAAAGCATCATTAGCTTAACTGAGATGGCTGCACCCATGCTCTCTCCCCCACAGAAACATCTCCCAAACACATCCTTAGCAATCTTTCATGTACACATTTTTTTTCTGCCCGTAACACAGCTCATCGCCAACCATTTGTCTCTAATTAATTAATACCCGTGGGGCTAGTAAGTAGACCCAGCAGTTGGGCATTGGCAAACCATGCCCCCCCCAACTCTCCAGAGTTACTCTTGGGATCCATGCCCAAAATTCAGCCCATGGGAATTGTGTAGGAAAGGCGGTTACTCAGATAGCAAGCCCAAGCCTGCAGTATCTAGAACAGGCTTGACCAGAAAAAAAATAAATTACAAGACTAATTCACAATTTAGGCTAGGCAGGAGCTTCGTCAAAGGAGTCTGGCGATGACAGGCCAAAGAACAAGTTGTGAAAGGGCGTGGCAGGAATTGGAAGCTATGCTTGGAAGGGCTGGATCCGGCATTTTCTTTGTAGCTCCCGCCTTCTCACTCAGCAGACTGGTGTGGGCTCCCAATTTTCCCAGGTTCAGCAGGAATAACACCGGCTGGCTGCTTTTTGCCAGCCTAGAATACTATGCTGCCTGAGGTAAAACACAGGAAGGTGCCTCACTCAGACCGTTGGTCCACTAGCTCAATGTTGTCTATACAAACTGGAAGCAGATCTCTACGGTTTCAGAACAGGGGTTTGTCCCAGCCACACCTGGAGGTTGAATGTGGGAGTATTGCATGCGGAACATGTTCTCTACCACCGAAGTGTGTCCCCAAATGGCACTACTATTCAAGGCAAACAGCAGCACCCAAGGCTGGTCGGTGTATTTATTGTGGCACCGAAAACCTCATGCCTCTCCCCGTCCCTGGGAGTGAAAAAATAATAATAAGCAACTTAACTATTTCCAGCCTTTTCCTGACAGCTGCCCGAAAGGGCCACTTCATTCTGCCCAACGGTAGGATTGGCCTGATCTCTCCATACGGTCTACTAGTTTCAGGAATTTAGTAGTGTCTAGCACCCACAAACTCATAACACTGCTTTCTCTTGCCTGTCCTGAAACTTCCAGCATCCAGCTTCTTTGCATGACCTAGAGCAGTAGGAGAGAGGGAGAAAAACCATTCCCTATCCACTTTCTCCACACCTTGCCTAAGATTATATACCTCTATCATACCCCCCCCCCCATTTTGAACACACATGCAGATAGAGTGCGTTAGGGACTTAATAATACCTTAGTAATATTATTCGACCATTATTCTTCAACATCAACTTGGTTGGACTGGTCATGTTGTTCGGATGCCTGATTATCATCTTCCAAAGCAACTACCGGTACTCTATTCCCAACTTACGAATGGAAAGTGTAATGCTGATGGACAACAAGAGGTTTAAAGACATTCTCAAGGCAAATCTTTTTTTAAAAAATGCAGTACAAGCATGGATAATTGGGAAACACTGGGCTGTGAGCGCTCCAGTGGAGAACAGCCTTTACCAAAGGCGTCATGGACTTTGAAAAAGCACAAACTCGGGACTGTTATAGGAATATTAAGGTTATATATATATATAATTAAATTTTCATAACTATATATAAACCACATGTTTGAAACCCCACAGATTAGGCCCAGAACAATTTCGCTGAAAGGTCAAAGTGGGAAATCTCCCCATTGTCTCTTTCCTCAGAAATCCTGTCCTCACAAATCCTCACAAATAACTTGAGGGCACACTCAAGATATGAACAGGGTGTGAGCCTGTGACCTGTGACCTAGATGCAGGAATTAGTGGTTATAATACCAAGAGTGGCCAAACCCAGATAATCCAATCAGGTGACCTGGCAGACAGGAAGAAACAACACACCCAGATTTCCATCCCTTCTCTGGATGTTTCTGGGATGGTCTTGGGCCACACCCCTTCTGTGATGTATGTGTGATGTTTCTGAGGGTGGTCTTGGACTCCAGGGTGGGCAATTTAAAATGTCTTTACCGTATAAGGGCTTGCACGCATGGCTTCGGGGTTCCTCCTCCTCCCTCCTGTGGGTGTGGGGAGCACCCTGTTGCAACAGTTTTTAATAAACTAGTCGCTTTGCTTTTTGTTAGAACTCTGGTCTGGTCTCTGTCCTTTCTGTGCAGGCAGGGGTTTTCAAAATAACGTCCTGCCAAGGTTCAGGATTCCACCCGGAATTGGACCCTTTAATGGGATAATTTCCCATAAAATTCTTACAACAGGATAAAAGGGAGAAATGAGCTAAGAGTAAGGCATGTTTGGCAAATCCTCACCATGATAAACTCCCGCCTGGAAACCTATGTCCCCAAGTGTGAAAGGATGTGCGAATCCAGAATTGGCCTCCACAGTCACTTACGGACACACCATTGATACCATATTCATGGAAGACAATCTTACTTAACTACGAGTGATCACAAGAGAAGAAGAAAGTAATATTTCCTTTGTTTGTAAAATCACAAGCTGAGCTTAAGAGGACGCAAGGCAGCAGATCCACCAGATGCTCAGAGGAACCAAAGCACAGCTTTCAGCCTACAGGTAGATAGCCGTGTTGGTCTGTCATAGTCAAAACAAAGAAATTCAGGAAGAAATTCAATGACTTTCACCCCACCATCAACCTAACTATGAACCAATCTATGCAAGAAATACATTTTTTGGACACTACTATAAAAATACAAGACACCACCTTATACCGCAAACCTACTGACCGACAAACATATCTACATGCTTCTAGCTACCATCCCAAACATACCAAACAATCCATTGTATATAGCCAGGCCCTACGTTACAGCCGCATCTGTTCCAACTCTACAGACAGAGACTCTCACCTAAGAGATCTACAGCAAACCTTTTTTAGAACTAAAATACCCACCGGATGAAGTTAAACAACAGATCAACAGAGCCAGACTGATACCCAGAGAGAACTTGCTGAATTGCAACTCATTACCAAGCTTAAAACCATGGAGAGACCTGGTCTGAACAAAGACATTGGATTCTTATCTCATTATACATGACAAAGCTTTTTTAACCTTCTCAGCCCTTGCTTTTTCCTGTAAGACTAATTGCAGTCGTCAACAGGTTTAACCACAGCTATCAGCCTATCACCCATTCCCACCACCCTTCTGAGTAATACCCCTCCCCACCCTCTCACTATATATAAGGGTCTGGTGCACATGAAAGCTCATACCAAGAACAAACTTAGTTGGTCTCTAAGGTGCTACTGGAAGGGATTTTTTTATTTTGTTTTGCTTTCAGCCTGTCTTTCTCTTCCCATTACAGCCTGCTTAAACTGCCATTTGTTACAAGCTCATGTCCCCTGACCTCATCTCTGCAGGTGAATGGCCCATTCAGGAAGCATCAGTACCCATTAAGGAACATTAAAGCTCTTTTGTGTCCTAGTCCTGACTCCCATCTGAAATCACTTTAGGTAAAACCATAGTAATACAGAGCCATTCACTGTAATTAGATAGCAAACTTGCAACAACACCAAGAGGAGAGATACCAAGGAGAGAAGGTGGCTTGTTCTGCAAGTATATTATCATGGATTCAAAAAACAATGCTCCTCTGTCCAAAGTGCACTTACTAAAAATAGGGATTCAGGAGATTTCCCCAGTGCCGTCACATTATGGTACCCAAAGTAGACACCTCAGAGCTCTTGGTATTTTTGCTATCATGTTATTTAATGCTGCAATGTAAAGAGGTTGGTATACCACTGCTTTTTGTATAAATGGCTCCTGGAGTGGGGATGTGAGAATGTGTAATTTTACAAGTACTGTATGCTGGTTTCTTTCTTTCTTTTTCATGGATGTTGCTATTATTATAATATTAGCTACAGCTACTGTATTTAAAGCCTAGACATAATTCAATATATATTTGTAAACTGTATAATTATAGTTTACCTGTTTCCATTTCAGTACTTGCATTTTCAATATATTAACGTGTGTGTGTGTGTATAAATTTTTGACTTAAGTATGTTACTGAATCTTGTTACTGAAATCATTGAACTGAAGGAATGTTGCTGTTCAATCGTTCAGTCGTGTCCGACTCTTCGTGACCCCATGGACCAGAGCACGCCAGGCACGCCTATCCTTTGGCCAAACTCATGTTAGTAGCTTCGAGAACACTTCCAACCATCTCATCCTCTGCCGTCCCCTTCTCCTTGTGCCCTCAACCTTTCCCAACATCAGGGTCTTTTCTAGGGAGTCTTCTCTTCTCATGAGGTGGCCAAAGTACTGGAGCCTCAACTTCAGGATCTGTCCTTCTAGTGAGCACGCAAAGGAATACATTGATTTATGTGTGTGAAAATTACGTGCATTAATGCCACATCCTAGTTTTGACTGATAAAGCTTTATGCGGCTTAGGACCTGAATACCTCAAGGACTGTTTCTCTCCATGCAAACTTACCTGGATGTTGTATTCGTCATCAGAGGCCTATCTCTGTGTGCCTTCTCTGAAGGATGTGCGAAGTGTAGCAACATGAGGACATGCTACCGGTATCTCAGTGGATAGCTCTTTGCTTTTCCTGCCGTTTGCTTCCAGTTCCCCGGCTAAAGCATTTCTATTTACAAAGGCCTTTGACTGTTAATCGGGATGGAATTTGGTTGTGGTTTTCTGGCATATATAGTGCTCTTCTTTTAGTGGCGATTATTAGGATTTGTCATTTTATATATATTTTTGGATGATCATGGAGTCTAAATGTATTTCATGCTGTAAGTTGTTTTGGGACACTCTTCTCTGTGTGAAAAGCAACGTAATGATGATGATTATGATGATGGAATTATTGTCATCAGGGAAGGGCTTTCATGTGTTGCATTTGTTATATTACTAGCTGCTTTGGGCTTCCTTTTGGAAGGAAAAGCAAAATATAAAACTAAAATGAGAGGCATAGTTGGGGTGTATGTGTGTGTGTTTGTTTTTTGTTGTTTTGTGTGTGTGTTTGTGTGTGTGTATAATATTTTTATTAAAGATTTCTTACTTTACAAAAATACATGTGTTATAAGAATTTCAAGGTCATATATATATAAAATAAATGTTCATAACTGTATATATAAACCATATGTCTGAAACCCCACAGATTAGGTCCTGAAGAAATTGACCTCAAATATTTCTCTGCAAGGTCAAAGTGGGAAACCTCCCCATTGTCTCTTTCCTCACAAATCCTGTCTTAAGGGCACATTCAAGATATGAACAGGGTGTGAGCCTGTGACCTGTGACCTAGATTCAGGAATTAAGTAGTTATAATAACAAAAGAGTGGCCAAAACTCAGATAATACAATCAGGTAACTTGCCAGACAGGAGATAAACAATGCACTCAGATTTCTGTTGTAGACCGCCTTTTCTGTGATGTAGGTATGATGTATCGGGGGGGTGGTCTTGGGCTATACCCCTTCTGTGATGTATGTATGATGTTTCTGGGGGGTGGTCTTGGACTCCAGGGTGGGCAATTTAAAATGTCTATATAAGGGCTTACGCGCATGGTTCGTGGTCCTCCTCCTCTCTCCTGTGTGTGGGGGAGCACCCTGTTGCAACAGTTAATAAAGATCAGGCTTACTATCTGCTTTGCTTCTCAATATGCTCTGGTTGGTCTCTGTTATTTTCTCCCACCAATAGAGAACCTACAAAAGGACTCTATATGGGCTCTTGGGTACCCCATAAGGGAAAAGGAGCAGTTTTTTTTTTTTTACTTATATCACATGCATTGTCTCTTTTTTCAAGTTGTGTTTTCTACAGATCACTTTCATTTGTTGTGAAGATGCACAATTTTTACATAGGAAGCTGCCAGTACTCCATTTAGCTTGGTATTCTCTCTGCTAGCGATGCTGAACGTACCACCCTGTAGACATGGTTGCACCCCAGTTCCCATCTGCCCAGCCAGCATGGCCAGTGATCAGGGATGAGGGGATCCGGAGTCTAACAACATCAGTCACTGATCTTTGACCAGCTCCCTGTCCCTGCTCTATGCTCACTGGCCAATTGGAACTTCAGAATTCCAGACATACGTCTTGTCCAGCTCTTCCGGGAGGTGCCCAGGGTAGAACCTGGATCTTCTGCATGCAAGGCATGTGCACCACTACTGAGATATAGTTCTTCCCCTATTTTATCAAATAGTCACTGCAGGTAATCAAAAACAGCAGAACCTACAGACGCATTGTGGTTATTTAAAATGTGTCATCTGCAACAGCACTTAGAAAGAAGAACAGTGCTGGAGTGGTAGAGATGGTCATCAGCAGAAATCACACTTGAGGTTGGGTCCCTATCTCCATTTTTGGTGTCTGAATTTCTAAGCATATAAATTTGAGCAATGGACAGGCTCCAGCCATTGCAATGCCCCTTTATTTCCTAGTCACACTTCAGGGAGACAGAAGGGGTGGGCTCAACATGCTCCTGCCATTGTTTAAACTTAACCCTATTAACAGTGAAATATGTTTGGAGGACAACATCTAATCCAAGTTCCAGCATACCTAATTAAAATTAATCTTCCACCACTTAACTGCACTGATTTTTATTACCGTCATTTGGAACTTCCAAATTAAATAAGGTGAGCAATGTCTGTGCCATTCACTCTCCAAATTAGTATTAATGGTATAACTGTGAAACATTATTTTGCAAATGACTGTTTTACAGTATCTGCTGTTATTACAATGGACAGCGATCATATTTATTTTGCGTCGGTTCCCCAGAAGGTCTGTATTTGCAAGCTTATATTTGGGATAATAAAGCTACAATTATTCCTTTCGAAGCCGCCTGGCTGTTTCTTAAATGCTAGATGTGTTCTCCTCCTGCTTCCAATCAATAATGGCTCTCTTGCTTCCATTTAGCCTTGTGATTAGGGGGAAACCACACACATGGCAAGAACAAAACAAATGCATAAACAAGCAAACTCTTCGTGTACTTGTAGTTTGCTTCTAGTTTAATTAGCATAGGTGGTAGAACACATTTTTCATCCAATGTTCTTTAAGATCAATGCAGATTATACTCTTCTTTCAATGTCAAGACTGAGAGCGCAATCTGCCAGGAAGTTTCCGTACACAAGGCACACAGAAATGAACAGGAGTTGTGCAAAAACTACTACTGTAATATTGTGCAATACCTGTTCATTTCTGTGGGAGCTGTGCAGGAGGCTTTTTCAATGGATGGAGGTCTTTGCATCGCTCTTCCACAGGGTACATCCTTCTAAAGGCACAAGCTGGATCAGTGGCAATCAGTGGGAAAACTCAGAATTCTTAGGAAATGTATCAGAGGCTCTTTAACCAGTAAAGGTGTATGGCCTTCTCTGTGTGCCCTCCACTTAATGGGGAGTATGGAGGGGAGCGGCAACACAAGAACGGGCCTTTTCAGTGGCGGCTCCACATTTGTTTTCTGCTCACCCCAGGGATGCTCGCCTGGTGCCATCATTACTTATCTTTAAGCACCAGGCAAAAATATATCTTTTTCCTTCGGCTTTTAAATATCTGTGGGTTTTAGCCCTGCCTTTGAAAAATATGATTTTTTGATTGTTTTGTTTTATGCTGGTTTTAATGTGTGTGTTATTTATTTATTGTTGCAAATTGCTTTGAGCTACTTTTTTTTTTTTTTGCAGGGTGGGGGAAAGGCAATGAGTAAGTTAAATAAATAATACATAAATAAGATTTTCTTGAAATACAGCTTGTCCACCATTACTAATGGTTTTCTGAAGTGCACAATCAGAGGGACATGTTAGGTGTTCCAGATACTGCGTGTTAAGTTCATGGAGGACAATGAAGACATCTTCATTGAATTCAATGAAGAGAGCCAGTGTGGTGTAGTGGTTAAGAGTGGTAGACTCATAATCTGGTGAACTGGGTTCGTGTCTCCGCTCCTCCACATGCAGCTGCTGGGTGACCTTGGGCTAGTCACACTTCTTTGAAGTCTCTCAGCCCCACTCACCTCACAGAGTGTTTGTTGTGGGGGAGGAAGGGAAAGGAGAATGTTAGCCGCTTTGAGACTCCTTCAGCTAGTGATAAAGTGGGATATCAAATCCAAACTCCTCCTCCTCATCTGAAGGCAGCCCTGTTTAGGGAAGTTTTTAATGTTTGAAGTTTTATTTTGTTTTTAGTGTTCTGTTTGGAGCTGCCAAGTGTGGCTGGGGAAACCCAGCCAGATGGGTGGGGTATAATAATAATAATAATAATAATAAGAAGAAGAAGAAGTCCAATAGACCCAATCTGTGTCCTCCTGCATGAGCTCAGTATGTGAGTTCCTAGAACAGATCTCAGAAGTCTCTAGAACACAACAGGGTCACCAAGGAGAGGGCACACTGGTTTCCCCCAGTGTTTTCCCTGATGCTGGAGAATTTGAAAACAATTGTGCTAAAGGGCTACCGGTATTTCCTCTATAACCAGCAGTATTTACTCTGCTGTTGGATGGTGGTTAATGGGCTTGGTTTTAAAATTTTCATGGTAAGTTTTATTTCTTGCACTATGCAGAATGAGTTGCGTTTGGCGTTGTTTTATTCTGTTCTTTCTGCCAAGACTCCAGACTAGATACAGGTTTTCTGTCTCATTGAGAACCAGCCCTTCCTATTCTTAAAGGTGTGAGATAGATCTTGCGCAGCTTACCTTCACAACAGCACGAGTTAGTTCTTTATTGTCTCCATTTTACAGATAACGAACTGAGGCTGAGAGAAAGTGATATGCTCAAGGACACGGAAGACAATAGGAAAAGGAGACCACAGAATATAAAAGATCTTCTGATTGCTCTTTATCAGCAAGCTTTCCTTTCAGCCGATAAAGGTTTCAGGCTGTGAAATCTTTTTAAAAAGGACAGAAATTGGACTTTTTGTTAAAGCAGGAAAGGAGAAATATGTGGCATTTGCGATTTCACACATTCATTCATTTTAGTGCTGGGACCAGCATGCTCATTTCCCATTAAGACAGGAAATGAAAAAGGCAGTGCTGAATGGCTTATAAGAAATATTAACCTAATAGTAATCTGCTCATTTAAAGCAAGGGAGGTAGACATGAGACGAGATGAAATGTACACTGTAGAAAAGTAACATTGCAATAGTTGTCATAACTGTTAAGCACTATGCAAGTTCCTAATTCTGCATTACCTTTAGCTACAGAAGACGAGCTGAAAAATCAGTCAAATATATTCAGAGGAGACGTTTTCTGAAAATGAAATTAATGGGTTGTCATTATCTATTAGCCAGAAAAGCAGAAGGCATTCCATGAGGAAATGCTCCAACTCACCGTAGCATCATTAAAATGATAGATTTTTCATCAATCAGACTCATACACAGAAGTTTTTCACATAATCGTGTTTTGGGAGCAATCTGCAATCATTTTATCTGCAAATAATTGAGATTTGATATTTATTGATGCTGGAACTTGAAGCTAGTTTCATCTAGCTTCAGACACAAGAACCCATTTTTCTCAGATTCAGTTTTGAAAAGTATTTGCTGTTTATAAACCCAACACTACATCAGTTCTGGCTGCAACTGTCAAATACAATTAAATTGTCCTACAGCTTGACTCTTAGTGGGAACTAATTTTATAGTGTGAATGAAATATATAAACAGTAGCTTCAGGATGGATTTTGACAACTGGGAATGAATCATTACCTGAGGCATACTTCCACTACAGACTTACAGTTCATGCACATTTACTTGGAAGTAAGGCCCAATGAGATCAGTGAGGGTTGCTCCTAAGATAATACACACGGCAGCTACAAACTGGTTGAATAAGCATTCCTTTTCTCCAGGGAGCTGCAGTTCTTTGACTTAGGGATTGCTAAGAGAATTCTCAGCACTCTCAACAAACTCTGTTTCCCATGATTCTTTGGGAGAATACCAGACACTTAAACTGCCATAGAACCACGTTATTTTGACGTGCTCTTAAAAGCAAACCACATGGAGCTTTTCATCTTGCATATGACTGTGAGATTAAACATAAAACTATCAGCTTTCCACACCCACTTGGAAATCTGGGGAAGCACAGCAGTCGCAGTGTTTTGCTTAGTCATGTGAACAGAGACTATTGCTTTCCCAAGAGTAGCATTCTGAATGTGGAAAGCTTTTAACGTATTTTTTGCCGACCCAATCTCTAAGCAGTGTGAGATTCCAGCAGTTCCGGGTGCACTTACCCAGGGTCTGTGTTTACTTTTGGAAACGAGGCACAGCGGAGACTGCGGCGTCTTTATGACATATGGTTTATTTACACGTATATACAACCTGAGCCTAGGAAGGAGGCTTTTTGTCTTAATGGCCCAACAACCAGGCTATCACCGCAACACAGGAGACTTAGCCTGGCTTAATTAGCTTTTGACACTTGCTAACTCCCGGGGATTAGAAGTGTCTAGTACCCAACTTAATACACACAGGTCCAGAATCCAGTTTTAACACCCCCATCTTTCTAACACACCCAAATAGAATATGTCAAATTAGCAAGTATGACAGCCAAAATAAGAAATATAGATGGAAAGATAGTAACAATGAGTGGGAACAATTTGAAGGGTATTTAAAACAAAGTGGCATTAAGATAAATCTACAAACAGGGATAAAGCTGCCATCAACAGCAGACAAAAGAAAGGATCGTGAATACAAGGAGAAAAGAAAATCTATGGAGATGTAGCAAACTAAATAATAGGATGTTAACAAAAGATAGGTTGGGAAGTCTGTATTAGTTTTGATAGGATGGAAAAATGTATGCATAATGTATACTGAAAAATGCATATATATATTTTTAAAAAATTCTAACACCCACTGGCTTATAGAGGCCTAGCACTCACAAACTCATAATAGTAGGATGTGGACCTGCCCTATGGCAAACAACAGCTGAACACCAATGTGGCCTTGGTAAACACAATTATGGTGCAAATTCGCACATTTATTTATATTTTTGGAATTGCATGTATTGAGCGAGGTATGATGGCCAACATGAAAATCTGAAGCAGGATAGAGGGCTCTCCTAAACACTGCACCCTAATGCCAGCGTCCTGCGCTCTCGCTCTGCGCCCCATTTTGCAGAAGGCACCTGCGCCTTCCACCTCCCGCGCGCAGGCAAAACATCCACCTGCCCCTGCCAGGCAGGCGCGCGCGCCAAAGGAATACCCACCCAAAAGGGGCACCTACTCCTGAGCCGCCACCCCCACTGAGTCCCTTCCTCCCCCAGCCCCGGAGACAGACCCACCCGAGGGAACTTTTTAACCCTTCCTCTCCCGGGCCTTGGGCGCACACGCACGTCGGCGTGGGCTGTGCGCTCTCGGCGTCGCCGGCGCCGCCCGCTCTCCGCCCTGCCTAGCGAGGCGGGCCCGGATGCTCGGCCTTAACCCTTCAGCTTCCCGCGGCTTCCTCCCTCCGCTCCCTTCCCCCACCGCCGAGCGAGAGGGCCGAGGAAGCGGAGGAGCCGCCTGGCACCCTGCTGTGGTGCCCGGCGTAGGTGGCGTCAAGGGCAGCAGCAGCGCCGGCGGCGGAAGCAGTGGAGAGGGCTGGGCGCTCCTCCCCTTCCCCAGCCCGGCGTCGGCGGCAGCACAGGAGGAGGAGGAGGGGGGCGCAGAGAGAGCGCAGACATGGCGGCCAACATGTACCGAGTGGGAGGTATGTGGGGCTGGCGCGGGGAGTCCTAAGCGCAGCGGCGCCCCCTCGGCTCCCGGGTTTGTCCTTGGACGCCGAGGAGGAGCAGGAGGGAGGGCCTGGCGCCGGGGTCCCGAGGGGCGAAGGAGTGCGGCCTCGGGGGGCGAAGCAGTGCGGGGCCGGCTCTCGGCCGGGCCGGAGCGAAGGGGCGTGTTGAGCCGAGCCGAGCCGGGCGCAGCACCCGCCCCCCGCGGGGAACCCAGCCTCCTCCTCCGGATGCCTTCCCACGAGGGAGACCGCGGCCCACCTGGCCAGGGAGGTGGAATTTGGGGGAGAAGCCCCCCGCGCCGCGGCCTCTCTTCCGCGGGAAAGCGGGGGGAACCGCGCTCTCTGCGCTTCCCAAAGGGGAGCCGGCCCAACTCTCCCCCCCATCCCCATTAATGGAGGTGGGGGGAAAGCTTCCGAGGCCTCCCCGACCCCCTCTGGCTAGAAGAAAGCTCTCCCTTCGCCCCTGGTGTGTGGGGACTCTTCCAGGGGCTGGGGAGACGCACGACGCACCCCCTATTCTGACATCACGTGTTCTGGGGTTCACCCCCCCAGCCAATTCAGCGTGGTTGCTCTCCTGTGAAAATTGGCACAAGGTCGCAGGCCTCTCTTTTGTCCCATAGTTTCCAGTGGGGTTGCTCCAAAGCAAATGGAGTGGATAGGGAAAAAGGATAACTGGTTTGTAAAAGGATGAGCGGTATGGAGACTGGATAGGAAGAAAATTCTCCTGTATGTTATAACTGAAACTGGGGAGACGGTGGCCCCGTCCCCAGTTAAATTAGATGGCAGTAGCAAGTGCTTTTTTGCACAGTGCGTAGTTAACCTCTGGGATTCGCTGCCGCAGGAGGTGGTGAAGGCCAGGGCTGGTATCAGGGGTTGGCATCACACCAGTTTGGGAGTGGGCAGGTGAATGGGGAGTATTGGCAGTGGTGAGAGCATGAGGTGAGCCCTCAGAGAGGCACTCCCTCCCTAGGGTATCCCCAAACCTGAAGCTGGCCTGGCACTGGTGATGGTTTAGAAAGGGTTCGGTATAAATGGTCATTGATCATAATAGCTAAATGGAAAATCCTGTGTACAGAAGTTGCATATCAGTTGCTGGGGGAGTAAGAGTGGACTTGTGGGTTTCCTAGGATAGGTGGCCTTTTTCTGGAAGTGGGATGCTGGACTTGATGGACTTTTGATATGATTTTGAAGTAATACTTCTGCTTCTTAAGTGCCAATTCACTCAAAATGGCAGCACTTACTTTCTCTGTGTGATTGGGCAACTTGGGTGTGGAGAAACTCTAATCTGAAATGACCATTTAAATGGGAGGGCCACTTTCCTCTACATAGCTGCGCACACACAGCTGTGTGTGAGAGAATAATGTCTGCTTGAGTGAACCAACTTTTAAGGCCTGGTTCTCAGAAGCTGCTCATGAGGAGCATTTTGTTGTTGTGAGGTTAAAATGGGCAGGAGGAGAAAAACCATGTACGCCACCTTCTGATCCTTGGAAGAATAAGGTGGTATAGAAATGTAATAAATAATATTTTTGAAGTGCAGATTTGGGCACAAGTGATGGGAATAGACCACCAGAGTGTTCCCCCACACGGAAAGTTAACATGTCAGGGAGAAAGCATGCCAGACTGTCACCATTTTGTAAGTAATTAAAGTGGTACCTCTGATTATGAACGCTTTGGGTTACGAGCTCCACTAACTCAGAAGTAGGTGTTCCTGGTTGTGAAATTTGCCTCAGGATGTGAACGGAAATCGCGCTCCAGAGCCGTACGCGCAGCGGGAGGTCCCATTAGCGAAAGCGTGCCTCAGGATAAGAATGGTTTCAGCTTAAGAATAGACCTCCAGAACGAATTAAGTTTGTAACCAACCATTTGCTGTACTGGTAAATCTAGATACCAATAAGTAAGTACTGTCAAATTTAGGCTGTGCAATTAAAGTTGATTAGGTGCTTTTGGCCAAGAAAATACAAATAATAATAATAATTGCAACAGTATTTTTATGGAAAGAATGGTGTTGGGGAAAATGCACGGGAATGGTTGCCATATGTCCAGAATTTCCCGGACATAATCCAGAATACTGCAGTCGGAAGCGGAAATCACTAAAAATGTCCAGGAAAATCCAAATGTATGGCAACCCATGTTGTCGTTTTGGGCGATTTTCCTTAAAAAAAGTTCAACAACTTGGCCAAAAAAGAGCTCAACAGTGATGTATAACCTCCACATGGATTTTGTGCAAACAAATCTGGATGAATGCTCAATAAACAGGTTGCCTGGAAGACCCCTAGAACCTTTCTCCCTGACACTATTTAAAATTGAAGTGAGGAACCTGTGGCCCTAAGTGATGCCAACTCCCATCAGCATCAGCCAGCATGGCCAGTGGTCAGAGATGATGGGAGTTGTAGTCAAGAAATACCTGGCAGGCCACAGGTTTCCTCTCTGTGATTTAAGTAACAACATAAAGATTATTCCAATAATAAAGGTTAATAACATGAATAAGACAACTGTTTGTTTGGAAGAAGGTGCATAGCAGTTGAGTGGAAACTTTGGCCCTCTAGATCAGGGTTTCCTAAACTTGAATTGCTGAGAATTCGACCTAGGACCTTCTGCATAAAAAAAGAACAGTGTGCCAACGGAGAATAGAAATGGAGGAGGACAGGGCAGCCTGTGCTTGAAGGTTGGAGTGCTGAAGTCCAGCAGAGAAGACAGGAACAAAGAGACAAGACTTTTCCTTCTGAGGAAGAAAAACAAGGGAGTGGAGGGCTTTGAGGAAGTTTAGGGTCCGGTTGAAGGGAACTACATCGTCACAGCACTGCTACAAACACCGAAACACTTGACCCTCTGCATCTTCCAGAAGGGAAAATCCATCGATACTTTTGACCCCATTGTTGGCCTTTCTAGCATTCAGTCATTGGAGCCCCACCTGCAGCCTGAAGTGGTACATCGTGGACTCTGATTTAGTACATCATCAGTGCTTTGTGAAGACTAGGTATGTCCCCCAGAATAATAAGTAAGTAAGTAATTCAGAGAAGCATAGAAGAAGAGAAGATATCCCGCTTTATCACTACCTGAAGGAGTCTCAAAGCGGCTAACATTCTCCTTTCCCTTCCTCCCCCACAACAAACACTCTGTGAGGTGAGTGGGGCTGAGAGACTTCAGAGAAGTGTGACTAGCCCAAGGTCACCCAGCAGCTGCATGTGGAGGAGCGGAGACGCGAACCTGGTTCACCAGATTACGAGTCTACTGCTCTTAACCACTACACCACACTACCACACATGATTCCAAGGATGAGCCGAAGGATACATAGTGGTGTGCCTTTGCACTCCTTTTTTTGTGTTAGATGTGCAGTCTTCCTAGGAAAACTACACTGAGGAACAACAAGTTTTTCCTGTTTCCTGTGGAAGCTGGCAGTGCTGGTTGGCAGGCTCTTGTGACACCATGGAGTCTCCCTGCCCACTCCACCCACTCTGTTTTATGTTTTGTTTTTTTTAAAGAAGGCAAAAAGACTCCGGATAAGCGCACCAGGTTCCTGAACCCTACTGAAAATCAAAGAAACTGACAAAAATCAAAGAAACTGACAAAAAAATACCTGGAGTGCAATAGGGGGATGGAAGAGCAAAACTAGGAATTAGGTATAGGCGTTTTAGCCTTGAGATTCCACTAGCTAAGAAATTAACTGTTGGCTTGAGTTGCACAGATATTTTATACTTTTGTACAAATGCCCCTTATTTATGAATCTCAGAAAAACTACTCTGTCTTTACGGCATCATTGCTCTTTAAAGATTCAGTTTGGCCCAGTGACATCTTACCATATGAGGTAGGTTAGGCTGAGAAAGACAGCGAATGGTCCAAGGTCACTCAGTAAGCTTCATGGCTTAAGTCGGGATTTGAACCCTGGTCTCCCAGGTCCTAGTCAAACACTCTAACTAACCACTACACCACATTAGCTCTCCTTAGCCACAGGTGTCTTAGATAATGGTAGGAATGCCCTGCCTCTTAATTCTCAGTCTGAGGGGTGGAGTGAGGTAAGGTAAGATGCTACCTGTTCACATGTATTATTTTAGTTGTTTTTGACTTGGCAAAGCATACCCGTGCCTGAGGAGGGAGCACAAGGTGAGCTGAGCTTGTAGGTTTTGAGGGTTTGTCTTTTTGGGGCTGGGTGTGATTAAGTTTGTGTGCTTATTTGTTTCCTTATTTGTTTGTGTGTTTCCCAGGCTTGTGTGTGCGAGAGAGTTTGTTTCTGGCTTGTGTGTGTGTGTTTGTCTGGTGACTAGCTGTGGGCGGAGCTAATCAGTGCCTGGAGGGCAGAGACTGAGGAAGTAGGCAAAAGGTGAGCTGAGCTTGTAGGGCGGAGCTAATCAGTGCCTGGAGGGCAGCGATTGAGGAGGGAGCACAAGGTGAGCTGAGCTTGTAGGTTTTGAGGGTTTGTCTTTTTGGGGCTGGGTGTGATTAAGTTTGTGTGCTTATTTGTTTCCTTATTTGTTTGTGTGTTTCCCAGGCTTGTGTGTGCGAGAGAGTTTGTTTCTGGCTTGTGTGTGTGTGTTTGTCTGGTGACTAGCTGTGGGCGGAGCTAATCAGTGCCTGGAGGGCAGAGACTGAGGAAGTAGGCAAAAGGTGAGCTGAGCTTGTAGGGCGGAGCTAATCAGTGCCTGGAGGGCAGCGATTGAGGAGGGAGCACAAGGTGAGCTGAGCTTGTAGGTTTTGAGGGTTTGTCTTTTTGGGGCTGGGTGTGATTAAGTTTGTGTGCTTATTTGTTTCCTTATTTGTTTGTGTGTTTCCCAGGCTTGTGTGTGCGAGAGAGTTTGTTTCTGGCTTGTGTGTGTGTGTTTGTCTGGTGACTAGCTGTGGGCGGAGCTAATCAGTGCCTGGAGGGCAGAGACTGAGGAAGTAGGCAAAAGCGCGCAGTTTGACCTATCTTTTAAATTGAGGAGAGCTAGTCTCAAACGTTTACTTGGGGAGACCTAGGCTTCTTTTTTGTGTGTCCTGACTTCAAGCTTCAAGATGGAGGGTGAGGGAACAACTGTAGTCGCCTGCAATTCCTGCGCAATGTTTGCCTTCTTGCCAAAGGATGTAGGCAGCTACACCTGCAGCAAGTGCAAGTTGGTTGCCCTACTAGAAGACAAGGTCCGGCAACTTCAGGAGGGGGAGGGAACAACTGTAGTCGCCTGTAATTCCTGCGCAATGTTTGTCTTCTTGCCAAAGGTTGTAGACAGCTACACCTGCAGCAACTGCAAGTTGGTTGCCCTACTCGAAGACAAGGTCCAGCAACTTCAGGCCCGTGTATCTACGCTCCAGAAAATTAAAGAGCTGGAGCTGTTCTTGGATGCAGCAGAGCACACTGTCTCCACCAAGCAGGAGACAGGGCACATCCCTGAGGAGGAGATCAGTTCCCCAACTCAGGAGCCAGATGTATGGAGGAACGTGACTCACAGAAGTAGAATGCCCAGGGATCGCTCTGAGTGTTTAGAACTACAAAATCAATTTGAAGTGCTCTCAAATCTGGAAGATGAAGACCAGACTCCATTGGAAGATCTCTCCCTCATCACAGTTGATGAGGTATATGAAGACGAGCAGCATAGTCAGTCCTCCGGGAATGTGCAGGCGACCTTGGAAGGGACAGCACGTGTAAGAATCCCGACCAAGCCTAAGAGGAGACGTGTAGTGGTGATAGGGGATTCCCTACTGAGGGGTACCGAAGCAGTGATCTGTGGGCCTGACAAGATGTCTCGAGAGGTATGCTGTCTCCCCGGGGCCAAGATCCATGATGTTACAGAACGGCTGCAAGGAATAATAAAACCTACGGATAAAAACCCCTTCCTTTTAGTCCATGTGGGAACCAATGACACCGCAAGCCATAGCCTCCAGAAGATCATAAGTGATTATGAGGCTCTGGGCAGGAAGCTGAAGCAATTAAATGCACAAATTGTCATCTCATCTGTCCTCCCAGTTGAACGCCGTGGCCCAGGAAGAGAGGGGAAAATAGGAGAAGTGAACAACTGGCTTCGCAAATGGTGCCGGCAGGAACGGTTTGGATTCTTAGATCACGGCCTGCAGTTTCTTGAAGATGGACTTCTGGCAAGTGATGGGCTGCACCTCACAAGGGTTGGGAGGAATGTTTTTGCCAACAATCTCAAAAACCTCATCAGGAGGGCTTTAAACTGACTTATGTGGGGGAGGGAGACAGTGATCCTGAAGGTAGGAGTCTATCAAATGCTGAAGATGATCATCCAAAAGTCAAGGACCAAATGGAGCAAACAGCACACAGACCTAGTGGTGGGAGGAAAAAATCCTTAAGTAGGAGACTAGGGGGAATGATCAATGGTTTTCAATGTCTGTATACAAATGCACAGAGCATGGGAAATAAACAAGATGAACTTGAGCTCTTGATACAGCAAACTAAATACGACATAATAGGCATCACTGAAACCTGGTGGGATGAGTCTCATGATTGGAATGTAGTAATAGAGGGATACAATCTATTTCAGAGAAATAGACCAAACAGGAAAGGAGGAGGAGTGGCATTATATGTCAGGGATGTGTATACCTGTGAAGAGATCCATGATTTAAAACTTCAAAGCCAAATTGAGAGTATCTGGGTCAAAATTAAGGGAGAGAAAAATAACAGTGATCTCATTGTGGGAGTTTACTATAGATCCCCAAGCCAAACTGAGGACATAGATGATGCCTTCCTGGAACAGATGACCAAGCATTCAAAAGGAAATGAGATAGTAGTAATGGGGGATTTCAACTATCCTGATATTTGTTGGATGTCAAACTCAGCCAAGAGCATAAGGTCGAACAGATTCCTCACTGGCCTTGCAGACAATTTCATTGTCCAGAAAGTGGGAGAAGCAACAAGAGGATCAGCCATTTTAGATCTGGTCCTAACCAATAGTGATGACCTGGTTAGTGGGGTAGAAGTGGCAGGATCATTAGGTGGGAGTGATCATGCTCTTCTGGAGTTTATTATACATCAGAAAGGAGCAACCAAGCATACTAAGACTCAAATTCTAGACTTTAAGAAAGCCGACTTCAGAAAACTTAGGGAAATGCTGGATGTGATCCCATGGTCAGTAATACTAAAAGGGATGGGAGTTCATGATGGATGGGAGTTTGTTAAAAGGGAGATATTAAAAGCACAACTTCAAGCAGTACCAATGCGACGAAAACATGGAAGGTGCCTAAAGAAGCCAGGGTGGCTATCTAAAGAACTTTTAACTGAGTTAAGATTTAAAAGGGATATGTACAAGAAATGGAAAAAGGGGGAAACCACCAGAGAGGAATTCAAACAAATAGCCAGCACATGTAGAGACAAAGTCAGAAAAGCTAAAGCACAGAATGAACTCAGGCTTGCTAGAGAGGTTAAAAGCAATAAAAAGAGTTTTTATGGGTATGTCCGTAGCAAAAGGAAGAACAAGGAAACAGTGGGGTCACTTAGAGGAGAAGATGGTGAAATGCGAACAGGGGACGCAGAAAGGGCAGAACTCCTCAATATCTTCTTTGCCTCAGTCTTCTCCAAAAAAGAAAACAATGCCCGACCTGAAGAATATGGAGCAGATGATTCAGCAGGGGAAACACAGCCCAGAATAAGTAAGGAGGTAGTACAAGAACACTTGGCTAGTTTAGATGTATTCAAGTCTCCAGGGCCAGATGAACTACATCCCAGAGTATTAAAAGAACTGGCAGAGGTAATTTCAGAGCCACTGGCAGTAATCTTTGAGAATTCCTGGAAAACAGGTGAAGTCCCAGCAGACTGGAGGAGGGCAAATGTTGTCCCTATTTTCAAAAAGGGGAAAAGAGAGGACCCAAACAATTACCGCCCAGTCAGCCTGACATCAATACCAGGAAAGATTCTAGAGCAGATCATTAAGCAAACGGTCTGTGAGCACCTAGAAAGGAACGCTGTGATCACTAAAAGTCAGCATGGGTTTCTGAAAAATAAGTCATGTCAGACTAATCTGATCTCATTTTTTGACAGAATTACAAGCCTGGTAGACGAAGGGAACACTGTGGATGTAGCCTATCTTGATTTCAGCAAGGCCTTTGACAAGGTGCCCCATGATATTCTTGTAAAGAAGCTGGTAAAATGCGGGCTAGACAATGCTACCATTCAGTGGATTTGTAACTGGCTGACTGACCGAACCCAAAGGGTGCTCATCAATGGCTCCTCTTCATCCTGGAGAGAAGTGACTAGTGGGGTGCCACAGGGTTCTGTCTTGGGCCCAGTCTTATTCAACATCTTTATCAATGACTTGGATGATGGGCTTGAGGGCATCCTGATCAAGTTTGCAGATGACACCAAATTGGGAGGGGTGGCTAATACCCCAGAGGACAGGATCACACTTCAAAATGACCTTAACAGATTAGAGAACTGGGCCAAGGCAAACAGGATGAATTTTAACAGGGAGAAATGTAAAGTACTACACTTGGGCAAAAAAAATGAAAGGCACAAATACAGGATGGGTGATACCTGGCTTGAGAGCAGTACAAGTGAAAAGGATCTAGGAGTCTTGGTAGACCACAAACTTGACATGAGTCAACAGTGTGATGCAGCAGCTAAAAAAGCCAATGCAATTCTGGGCTGCATCAATAGGAGTATAGCATCTAGATCAAGGGAAGTAATAGTACCACTGTATTCCGCTCTGGTCAGACCCCACCCGGAATACTGTGTCCAGTTCTGGGCACCACAGTTCAAGAAGGATATTGACAAGCTGGAACGTGTCCAGAGGAGGGCAACCAAAATGGTCAAAGGCCTGGAAACGATGCCTTATGAGGAACGGCTTAGGGAGCTGGGTATGTTTAGCCTGGAGAAGAGACGGTTAAGGGGTGATATGATAGCCATGTTCAAATATATAAAAGGATGTCATATAGAGGAGGGAGAAAGGTTGTTTTCTGCTGCTCCAGAGAAGCGGACACGGAGCAATGGATTCAAACTACAAGAAAGAAGATTCCACCTAAACATTAGGAAGAATTTCTTGACAGTAAGAGCTGTTCGACAATGGAATTTGCTGCCAAGGAGTGTGGTGGAGTCTCCTTCTTTGGAGGTCTTTAAGCAGAGGCTTGACAGCCACCTGTCAGGAATGCTTTGATGGTGTTTCCTGCTTGGCAGGGGGTTGGACTGGATGGCCCTTGTGGTCTCTTCCAACTCTATGATTCTGTGATTCTGTGATTCTGTGATACCCTGTCTTTCCTGGCCCTTTCACGTCAGGAGAAATTGGATGGGTGGTTGCAGTAGTTCTGTGAGGCTCTTTCCAATAGAGGGCATATAATAATCTGGATGTCCTTTCTCCTGTGTTGTAAGAAAAGTTGCAATACTATTGCAGCTGCATTTTTCATGTTTTCTAGTGCCAGGAGACCTGCAATCATGCTACAATCTTCTTTACGGTGTGGGAAAGTGAAATCTTAGGAGAAAGGCGGAGGCATGGCCACTTACCAGCTCACCTGTGGGGTAATTTTATCTTGCTCTGGGCAATTGCTTAATTGCACCTTTGCATTCCTTGCCAGCAGGAGCAAGGAACTGGGGTTACCCTGACCTAATTGTGAGCATCTCAGCCGTTCTCTTAACGATTAATGAATGAACTTCCTCAGCAAGCAAACTTGTTTTCTTACTTTCATTCTTGCAAAAGTGTGTTGTCTTCTCTGTCCCATAAGCCTGAAATGGCAAATGATCCTTAACTTTCAAAGGGGAGCATTTATTCAGTGAAGTGAGTCAGATACTGCAGTTTTCTACACAAGGGTAATCTGTGGCCCTCCAGATGTTGGATGTTGACTCTTCATCATCCCTAAGCATTGGCCATGCTGTTTGGAGCTGATGGGAGTTTGAGACCGGCAACATCTGGATAATTACCCTGTTCCCTACCTGTGCTCTACACGCCTCACCTGAAAACAACCCCTGTTGAACTCAGTGGGGCTTAACACACATACAATAGACACATTGTCAATCTTGGAAATAGATGGATCTTTAGGGGATGCACAATTATACTTCCCTGTAAATACTAGTATGTGAAGAAGCCACTAACTCTTAGCCTAACCTACCTGGCAGGGTTGTTGTGATGATAACATAAGGAGATGCAGAGGCAAACCATGTATGCCACCTTGAGCTCCTTGGAGGAAAGGTGGGATATAAGTGTAATAATAAGAATGATAAGGCTGCCTTTCAATTTAGAGATGGACCTATTGAACATACAATATATTTATATTAGGGCTACCGCATTCAACTGATCACAAGAAACGTATACACATATATGCGGAGATATATATCTTTTAAATAAAACACTTTAAAAGCTGCAGATAGCAGTACCCTCTTTGAAGAAGCAGTCTCCCTTTTTTCTCTTAGGCAGGAGGGAATGCCACTCCTAAGTTAATGCCCGCTACGGCAGATGCATGCATCATCTTGAAACAAAGAAAGTTGTCTTGTTTCAGAACCATTGTTTTTACATGCATGCATATGAAACCAACACATTCATTTAACAAAAACTTGTGCTTTTAATCAGCTTGGATTTCTTTAGTTTAGTCCTATATTTAAAATCTCACCAGTCCTATTTTTCCATCTCATTGTTGAGCTGCCATAGCATAGTACAGGGTTAGCCAATGTGGTTCCCTCTAGACTCCAGTTCCTATCATTCCTGGCCAGAGCTGTTGTCTGAACGACACCTGCAGAGCAAAATGTTGGTTACCCTGGCAATGGTCTTTGAAAACATCTCCGCTTAGCCACGAACTCACTAGATGGCCTTGAGCAAGAACTCTCTTTAATCTCAGCCCTTCTACTCTTGTCTTTTCAAACCGTAATATGGGACTGATGATGCTCACGCTGGCTTTGTTTAAATAATATTCCTCCGTTACTCATCCTCTCCTGTGCCTTGTATCAGTCCTCTCTCTTGTAGGAAGAAAGGGTAAAATGATTCGTGTGTTTTATCTATGGTTGTGAATTTTTTTTAGTGAAACTATTATTGTGTTGTTTTTTTGTGTGAACCACTTTGAGGTTTTTATCTACAATCTAATGGCATGTAAATCTTAAGAAATAAATAAAATTGAAAGGAGATGTAGATGTAGACTGCTGCTCAGCCCTGTAGGTCTATGACTGACCGCCCTGTGATCCTTGGATAAAGGGTGGTATATAAACATAATAAATAATTATCTAGGAGGACAGTGATGGGGAACATTTTTCTACGAAGGATAGTTGACTCATAAGGGAAGTCGTTTTGGTGCTGCAGCCACTGTCTGGTGAAGCTGGAACAAAGGGAGGGTGGACGTCGCAATATTTAGGGTTGCATAGTGCACTTTCTGTCTTTCTCTGCCACAGTAATAGAGGTTTTCTGGGAAATTTTCTCATGCACATTAGGCTTACTTTTATAGTGTAATTTCCACCAACGAATTTTCATTCTGCCTCGAAAATGTTTCTATGCAAGTTAGCCTGATCTGCACCAGGAAAAATTTCCAGTTTGTGTTAGAAAACTCCCTAGAGAGTGATCTAATTTGTCTTGAAACTGAACATTTTACAGGGAAAAATGAAGCATTTGGCAGGCTGGGGCGTGGGGTGGAATCGCTCGACATCATTGCTCTGCTACCATATCTTTGCAGTAAATTAGGGCTGCATGTGGCCTATGAGCTGCAGCTTCTTGTTTTTGGTATGAGAAGTCCTGAGAGCAAGGGACACTCCTCAGAAGTCGAACCAAAGCTCACAGGTAGAATTAATCTATTTATTTCGCTCACTGATCAGAGTGTTCACAGGTAGAGCACTCGCTATGCATATAGAAAGTCTCCAGATTGAGCAGCTTGGTGGCATGAAAAAGTTCTGTCTGAGACTTTGGAGGGCTGCCACCTTTCAGTTCTGGTATGGATGGACAAAATTGTCTGAGGCTGTTTTCTTAAGGTGTTGCATGTTCCACCAAATCAGAGACAAAGTGAAAAAGGCAAAGTGACTAACTAGACATGGAAGCAGATCTTCCTTTTCCTCAAGGGCAGGGGGCAGCAAGGTTTTTGTGGCTTAGGCTGGTTCAAGGTCCTGCAGATGTTGTGGTGGGTTCCGACACTCCTTCCAGTGCGGAGGAGGCGTGCGCAGCTTCCCATTGGCTGCAAGAGCTTCCTGCAGCCAATGGGAAGCCAGCCAGCGTCATGGAAGGCGGTCCCCACTCTGATCTGCACCAGTTTAGGGAACCGACCAAGCGGCCACTTGTGGCCCATGGGCCTTAGATTGCCAACCCTGCTCAAGGGCTACTGCATTAGGAGATTGGGTGTATCAACAAGCTCTCTTCTCTGATTCATTTAGGTCCTGAGTTCCTACGAGTGCAATGCTGTGTACGCTTAACTCATGAATAAGTTTTACTGGATATAATTGGATATGCTTCTGAATGAACATTCATAGAATCATTAGTTTAGTGGGGCCCAGCCACACTCCCAACATCAGTGCTGCTATATGCAGTGCTTGCAAACGCAGATGGCATTTGGCAAGACTGCACAAATGCACCAGTGGAGCCAGCTCTCTTCCTGGTCTACCTGCACAGCTCCCTATCCAGGCCAATGCCATCCAGATAAGCTACATTGGCACTGCCCCATCACACAGCTTGGGGTGTGGGCTGTGAGCTGTCCCCACCGCCTACATTCCTGCTGAAGCCTAGTTAAAGTCTTGCACAACCTGATTATTATTATTCAGATCACGAGTTGTCCAATCAGCGTGATGTTCCTCTTAGGGGGTCATGACCATTTCTTAAATTTTCAGACCTAAAGTCTTCCCTGGTGCAATGGTTTGGAAAAATGCAGGAAGTCACTTGCAATGGCCATGGCTAAGCCTACTTCCTTTCAGACATCTTGCATGAGTCACGATAGAAGGAAATTGTTTCGGCTCTCAACTCTCCCTTGCTGTCCTGCACACTCCTTTGTTGACGCTGATAGTAAATGTCCAGGTTAAACATTGCATTTGCTTTCCACTCTTTGGGGTTCGATCTCTTGAGTACTTTTTATTGTCTGTGTTGGTCCTACAGAAACAATGTTTATTTTCCCGCTGGCTAACTACTTAAATATCATTTAGAGATGGGAGACATGGGGTGTGACCAGAAATTGAGAAATTGTTGTACTTGTGTGAACTGTCATTTCCTCATTCTAACAGAACACAAAATGTTTGATTTTAGCTTCTTTCTCTTTCTTCAGTCTAGTAATCTAGAATTATACATTATGTGCAGCTTGTATAATCTTAAATGTAGTAAGCATTAGCTCAGTTCTTTGGACATCTCGGTGCATCTAGTTATGCATGGATGCTTCTTGCATGAATTTTAGTATTTGGATTGTTTTTAATCAGTTCTGTTGTTTTTCAGTTTTCTGCAATGTTCCTAGTTCACCAGAGCACCAGATGTTTTTCATAGGAACGTTGGAAGCTGTCTTATTATGCTGTGTCAGACCATTTGGTCCATCAAGCTCAGTACTGTTTACACTGACTGACAGTGGTTCTTCTGGGTTTCTGGCAGGGAGCCTTTCTAGTTCTAGTTGGAGATACTGGGGATTGAACCTGAGACCTTCTGCATGCAAAGCAGATGCTCTACCACTGAGCTATGGTCCTTCCCTCTAAACCTTGCCATGCCTCGATGCTGGGAAATTACGGGACAGGTGCCACAGTGAGATAAAGGCTGTGGTTGGGATCAACACAGTCACTTGTTCTGGAGCTCTACAGAATTCTCTTCAGTTGGTAGAACACGAGGCTCTTAATCTCAGGGCTGTGGGTTTGAGCCCCACCTTGGGCAAAAGATTCCTGTATTGCAGGGCATTGGACTAGATGACCCTTGTGGTACCTTCCAGCTGTGATTTTAGACACAAGTGGAGCCTCATTTGACTTTGGATGGGTGAATGAGGGCTGTGCAACAAACAAGAATATTGGTATATGGATGCATTGTGTTAATATTTCAGACAATAGTGCTGACTAGAAGAAGCTGTGTTATGGAAGGAAAGTATTGCAGAAATGTTAACTCTTTAAATGATGGCTTTTAATAAGTGTTACACAGATTAATTGAGGATAAGGCCTATCAGTGGTTCCTTATCCTTATGGTTATTTTCTATCTCCACTGTCAAGAGGCAACATACCGTTGAATGCCAGCTGCTGGGAATCACAGGTGGGGAGAGGGTTGTTGCACTCAGGTCTTGATTACATTCTAGTTCGCGACCCCCCCCCCAACAACAGCAACCAACTTATGGAATTAGAAAGAGAGAGAGAGAGAACACGAGAATGAACCATGAGACTGTTGTTTTTGCTTCCACAGACTAGCATGACTGCTATCCCTCAAGTAATAAGTTCATGCTGCCTTAACTTTAATTTTTTTGGGTTGCTAACTTTCCGGGGTGGCTCTGGTGGAAAGTTTTATACATCATCTTAACTTTATAGCTGTGATTCACAAATGGTTTTGCTAGCACCAGATTAATTCATTTCAATTGCAAAAAAAGAAAAAGAAATTATTCTAGTACTGGTGTTGTATGTGAATCTCCCACTGTGTAAAATATAAGCCATTGTATGAATTTTTGTGGGGCTGAATCGTTAGTGAGGTTCCACTTGGTTGATCTTAGGAGAGGCAGAAGAGAATTTATTCATGAGCTATTAGCATCTAAAACATAATAAGCTCACATATTTCACTAGCCTTGATTTAAGGCCCTGTGAACATAGAAATAATGGCAATGTATGCTTGGATTTAAGCATGAAACCCTCGGGTTTATTTTTCAGATTTATTCTTGTACTGTTTTCTGCAGAACTTTAAATATATTTTCGCCTTTTCATTACAGATTATGTTTATTTTGAAAACTCTTCAAGCAATCCATATCTGATCAGGCGAATAGAAGAACTTAATAAGGTACGCGAATATGCAGTCTTTTGTGCCACTTGACAAAGAGTTGATGTCCCTCCACAGTGGAACGCAGAGGTGTAATTCTTTTATAAAATATGGAAGTTATTCCCGTCCCTCACAGCCTTTGTGTGAAGTTTGTCAAGAAATGCTTTTTTTCCAGGGCTGCATTTTAGAAAATGAAATATACTTCAATCTGTGCCATAACTGGAAAAAAAAGCCCATGCCACCTAATAGATCATTTGGCTTTGTTTAGATGAACTGTGATTTAGTACTTGTATTCTCCTCTCCTGGCTGCTGGAATCCTGTGGTGGCAGGATGCAACCTGCTGGAGACAGTCTGGAGGTGTATAAACAGTATAGCATGCAATGGAAATCCACAGCTGGGTGATTATAGGGGGAGCCTGCAAAGGACATATGTAAAGAGAACGAATGTCATAGTGGAGCAGAAGAAGGATTAGCTAAGCACACTCTGCAAGATCACAGATAGAGCAGTTGACTGCCTTGCACCTAACAGTGGTGGCTAACCTTGGCACTCCATATGTTTTGGGACTACAACTCCCATCATCCCTGACCACTGGCCCTGTTAGCTAGGGATGATGGGAGTTGTAGTTCCAAAACATCTGGAGTGCCAAGGTTAGCCACCACTGATCTGAGCCTTGTATATTGATTGGCAAATGCCCAGGAGTCTGAACCCAAGCCACTTTTGCTTTGGTGAGGAGTGACTCTTTGATGGGGTTGCAGCCTGACTTGGAGCCCAGCAAACATTAGGAACCAAGGAAGCTTCCTAATAATAATAACAACAACAATAGTAGTAGTAATTTATATGCCGGCCATCTGACTGGGTTGCCCTGACCACTCTGGGTGGCTTCCACAAATTAAACACATTAAGCACAGTAAAAACATCAAACATTTAAAAACTTCCCTATTCAGGGCTACCTTCAGATGTCTTCTAAAAGTCAGATTGTTGTTTTATTTCCTTGACAACTGACTCATACCGAATCAGGCCATTGACATGCACTGGAATGTGCATCTTACTGCAGATGCTGTTTATTTGTGCTGCATTGCTTTTGATGGGATGCACATTCTGAAGTTTAGTATTGTCTCCTCTTACTGGTAGCGCCCAGAGTGGATTTGATTTAAATCAAATCAAATCGATTTAAATCACTAGTCAATAAGACTTGATTTAAATCATTTTTTTTAACAGACAGACTCATTCTTGCTGGTATAATCTTAATATTTACAACCAGAGGAAGGTTTTATTTTTGGAATAATAAATTTTCGGAGTAGTTTTTACAGTTATATCAAAAATTACTGATTTGGTTATACTATTAGAAATACAGAGGCAGATAATTATGAAATTATTGTGAGGTTTAATAAGTTAACTTTATATTTGGACAACTTTTCTGCTGTGCTTTATTGGAAGGAGAGAAACAATCATTTCCTTAATAACAATTTAAGCAATTTATTTAACTAAAGCAGTAACGTAGCATATGTATCCATGGTTGTTAACTGATGTGGTTAAACGTTGGTTTTTTTTTTAAGAAAGAAACTTAGACTGAGTTTTAGCACACATGAAAAACTTAAACAAATCCTTATTTCCTGATGAATATCCTTTGGACTATAATGTAACTTAAATAGAAAACTGTCTTTAAAAAGATTTTTCCTCCAAAAGCATTTTATTTTAAAAATCTGATTTTAAAAAAAATAATCTGATTAAAAAAAAAACTTAGACTGAGTTTTCGCACACATGAAAAACTTAAAACAAATCCTTATTTCCTGATGAATATCATTTGGACTATAATGTAACTTAAATAGAAAACTGCCTTTAAAAAGATTTTTCCTCCAAAAGCATTTTATTTTTAAAATCTGATTTAAATAAAAACAATCTGATTTTTTTTAAATAAAAAAAATCATTGATTTTTATCCACCCTGGTAGCGACTCTCCAGGGTTTCAGGCAGGGGTCTCTTCTAATCCAAGGGTGGAAAAAGTGCTGCACTGTTGACTCCCCAAAATGAGCAGCCAGCTTGGAAGAGCAGTAGTGTGGCATCTCCTTCCCACACTGGCTGTTTTCCCGCTCTCCAGTCAAAGAATGCAGTAATTTGGGAGGCAGGGAAACGTTCGGCTCTTCAGATGTTGTGGGATTACACCCTTATTCCAGCCAGAATGGCCAGTGGTCAGGGATAGAATAGAATAGAATATTTTTTTTTTAGAATAGAATATTTTATTGTCATTGTCCCCTTCGGGGACAACGAAATTACTTGGCTGCTCCATCCACCCAGATAGGGCACTTCATGCAAAAACAAAACAACTACAAAAACACTGATTAAAACCATATACACTGATTAAAACCATACACACTGATTAAAACATAACTGGTAAGAGTAGATGACTTCAAAGTCCAGGCTTCCCATTCAAGGCCGCGATTGCTCTGGAGAAGAAGCTGTGGATGATGGGAGTTGTAGTCTTAACAGCATCTAGAGGGCGCCATGATACCTATCCCAGGATTAATGGTAGGCCTGATAATCTGCCACATGCTCAACCATAAAAAAAAGATGGAGATAAACTTTGGGGGGGGGGGAAACGGACTAATGAGGTAGAGGTTTATTAAACAATTAGTGCTTTCCCATAGCCAAGTTTTGCTGGCCATGTGTTCCACAGTTTTGATACACTGATTTATCAATGGGTTTTGTTGTTTTTGCAGACTGCCAATGGCAACGTCGAAGCAAAAGTGGTGTGCTTTTACAGACGCCGTGACATCTCCAATAGCCTCATCATGCTTGCAGACAAGCATGCAAGTAAGTAGATTGTTTCTTTCAGAAACAAACTGCATGTATTCTGCAGTTTGTTGTTTTGTGTGTGCGTGTACTGGAATGTGCATCTTCATGCAGATGCAGTTTATCCACAGTCCGTTGCATTTCAAGTGCACACACCCGCCTGCATTCCCGCACAGCTTCACTCACACCCCTAGGGTGGAATTCAACTCTCACCCTTTGCTTTGTTGCTTCTGGAAAGAAGGCTGCTGATAGCGATTTCTGCCAATACTCCTATACTCTGCAGCCCTCAGCAAAATCTGCTCTGAAGTGTTGGGGGACCCTGTAGAATGGATTTCTTAGGATGAAATGCTGGTTGCTGAGGTGAGAGAAAAATCCCCCCTTTTGTTAGTGAACTGCTATACTGAATCAATAGCCCTTTTATTTGAAAAGTATTATTTCCTCCTTTTTATCTGTGACATAGTTGACGGCTGAATATCTGTGTGGCTTTGCTCAGCAATGTTGTATGTTTCTTTTGCATTTATCTACGCAGTGACATAATTCACGATTTGGTAAGCAGCCCTCGCCGTGTCTACCCATGGAAGGTTAATGCCTTCAGCCGTAGTTCCTTGTTGCCCGTGTGAACTCTGTTTTTGTATATGCCATTGACGCGATTGTTTCCGCTCAGTTCTAATTGGTAACGATAGGAGCAAGAGATTTAGCTTAGGCAGAACTGAAAGTTTAGAACTTGACACTCTGCCAAAAAATAAATAAATTATATCCTGATCTTCTGCCAAAGAGGGATAGGTTTAATGTAGTTTGCGGTTTCTTTATCTTTCGCAACAAGGCTTCGTTATTTCAAGCATAAATAATGTGCTAAGTTTTTGGAAATCATCATGGCAAAATGCCGTATTGATTTCCGCCCTTTCCTTATTCTTCCTTTTTCATTGCTTTGTAACACCTACCCAAGCATATCAAGCTATTTCCCAGTTTTTGTATTATTTAGTTAGGTATTAAATTTCTATACCACCCTTCATCCAAGGCTAACACGGCGGTTTACAATATTAAAAACACAGAAATACATACCGTAGTAACAAAACACAAACAATACCCCCCCCCCAGTTTAAAAGGCTGTAGATTATTTAATGAGATCATGGGTGAAAAGACAGTTAACACAGTGTATTCATTGTAGAGTAGTGACTGACAGACTTCCGTCTCGTAGGATCCATTTAGTTTTTTTATTATAACCTTTAGAACTTCCAACTTGACCTGGTGCAAAAGGCATATGCTTAGAATTCTGAGCCAAGGAACCAAGCAAAGGAATTGAATGGAGTTCACTGGTCTTGCACATAAATATCCTTTCTTGGTTCACCCCAGGTTGCTTCATTTTGGCAGTATAATTTAGAGGAAGAGGTTAGTTATTTTGTTGCTATTACTAAACAGCGGAGAGTCAGAAATAATATCAGATCTACCCAAAGATCTCCCAGCAGATATTTTGCCCATCCCTTGTGTAGAGACGTAACACAGATTTTTCTTTCTATGGTTATAGATTATTTCGATGCTGCCTTTTGGCCAAAAAGGCTTCAAACGTGGCTCACAAAGGTTTTTGTTTAAAGTGCAACTTACAACAATTTAATACAACAAAACCCAAGCATTAAACAACAACTAAAAGCCCAATGGATCCATGTACCGGCCCAAAACCAAAGGAATCAAGGGTTGGGATGGGGAGGAGCCGAGGTGCGCCTGATTCAGAATAGATCTTTTCCTTGGATGAAGGTGATAAAATTAATGAAAATTTGCATGGGGGAGCCATAGAACTAGGCAGTGCGACTACAGGCACACAGGATAGTAAGGATGCCAAAGCACCACATGTCAAAAGGCACTTGGATGAGAGAGACTGTATACAGGTGTTAGATTGTTGCCATTGTTAAACAACTGGAAATCAGAAATTACCGTACTGCTGATCTACCCAGAGATCTAACACTAGATCCTGATCTACCTTCTGCTCACCTTAGTGTAAAGCAGATAAGTCACTTAAAAATAGGGGTATTCACATTGTGCATTCAACAAGAGTACAGTAGCACATTGGCTTACGTTATCCTCGGGCAATGTAAACTTCAGGTTGCGAGAGCGGCAAACCTGGAAGTGTTTCACTGTGCGCGCATGCGCAGAAGCAGTCTACTGCTTCTCCGGTTGCAAAAACCCCAGGATCCAGCCGGACCTCCAGAACGGATCCTGTTCGCAACCGGAGGTACCACTGTGTAATCTTTGTACACAGCAGCAGCAAGTGTACACTCTTCCACACAAACACTTGTACATGCGTAAGCCTATTGTTAAAGCAGAGTGGATGTCAGCCTGCTCAGTGCTTTGGATTTGACTGGTATCTCTGAGAAGGTTGGGAGACAACCGGAGAAGTAAACAAATAATGGAATGGAATGTCATAAGTTCCTTGTGATTCTGCCCCTGAGCTGCTTAAAAGTGTTGGACATTTAGTTAAGCTCTGAATAACAAGGAATTAACAGCACAGAGTGCCTGAACACAAGATGAGACCAAAAGTCCATTGAGTTCAGCATCCTCTTTTTGACTTTGGCCATGGCCTTGCAGATGCCTCTAGGAAGCTGAAGAGCAGAGCATAAATGCAATAGCTGTTTGTCATAGTTATGTCCTATCATCTGTTATTCAGAGATAGAGTGGAGGGAAGCCTGCCTAGCAGTTTAATGTGAGCTTCTCTGAACTTCTTGAAATAAATAAGCAGAAGATTGAACAAACAAACCTTCTGTAGTGTTTCTTTAATGGTGGTCATCTAATAATTCTGCTTTATTTGGTTTTATTTTGAGGAAGACATGCTGTGCCTCTCCCACCCTGGGGGCGAGGACATAAAGGAACACTAATAATGAGTTCCTTTCCTTGACATAATAGCCATTTCTCCCTTTTGTGAATGACAGTGTATAATTAGTAGTTGACTCCTGTTCATGAGCGTCTCATTAACCAGATTAGTGTCAACTCTTTAAGTACAGAGCAAAAGTTTTATATTGTCATAAGCACACAATAGGCTTATTTTAGTGAATGGCTTGTTAATATATTAATGAGATTTGGGAAAGCAAAGCTCTCGTAAAGGGGATTTTATTCTGCAGACCTCCACCCTGTGTAAATACATCTGTTTACCAGCTTTGTGTCATTTTGTACCTAGAATTTTGCATGCTCCAGTAGATATGCTTTGTATTTATGTATCATGTCTGCATTCAGAGTTCTGAGGCATGGGAGAACTCTTAGTAACTTCCTACAAAATGCATACAGGAAAGCAGGGATATTACAGGCAAGTCATTGCCTTTCAGCTGAATTCATCTAATGGGGTTGTGTTCCTCCAGAAGTCCTGTCAGTCCCAGCTAGAATCCCTGATGGTCAGGGGTGATGAGAACTGTAATCTATCCGTGTCTCATGCATGTTGCCCTCAGCTCCATGGAGGAGGGGAATGACACTAATAAGGTAGATAAATAGATTGAAAGCTTTTCTAAACCAACTTGGGAATCCTTTAATATTTTGTTGGCATTCTGTGTGTCTTGAGGAGTGCACCTTTGGGGGTAAAGTCAAACTGTTAGAGAGGTACGGCGCCTGCTGTAGCTGTAGAGACTGATACAGGAGAGACCTGTTTTGTTGCAGCTGAGGCGTCCAGTTGTGCTGCTGCAGATGGACCATTGTGTGTCTTCTCTCTGTACTCTTCCCAGCAGCCATTCTTCCAATGAAGAATGGATCTTCCTATGGATACATGACCTGACCCTGTCTCCAGGCACTCAGGTGGTCCACAAGGGATTCCCACATGGCGAGGTTAATGTTGCCAGCCTTCATGTCTTATTTGCATGTCTCATTCTTTGTAGCAAAGAGTCGGTCTGCCGATGAGCCTGGTGCCTGAAGCCCGCTCCCCATAGAGCACGTCCTTGGGGATTTCCATTTCCATGACATTGAGCCAACTTTCTGGAGGAGGAAAGAGGACAATCTTAAAAATAAACACATAATTTCAACAGTAAGGCTTTTAGGGGAGTGACCAGTAAAAATAGTAATAACAATGATTCAAATAAGGAAGCAATGTAAGGGGGGGATGGGGAAGTGAAAAGCAAGCTTATACAAGCAGCCGAAGCAGGAAACACACCAAGGGCATAAAACAGGGGCAGGGTACAGGATGCAGCTGGTACAGGATCCTGAGCTCCCCTATCCTAAGCAGGCCTGTCTGGCAGATGAGTGGGACCAGTGGTAACCAGGTCTCAAGATGTAAACCACCCCTTGTGCCCAATCAGTCATATCTTGCTCGCAAGAGAGGCACATAGTTGAGTGTGTCACTTCAAGCACTTTGTATCATCAGGCCATGTCAGCTGAAATTGATCCCACTAATACTGTTGGGCACCTCATTAGAAGCTGCCGTAACTATCCCATCAAGATGGTGCTGAAGGAGAGTTAACTTAATCCTCAAAAGAGTTGTGCAAACATGTCACAATGGGCCTCTGAGGGGTGTAGCAAAGTGTTCTCCAGGCGCAACAGCCCTCTTATGTGAAAATCAAGAGACCATGTAGCTGCTTCCCACCAAATATCTTCAGTTCCTGGTGAAACTGAATAGAGGGAATGAGGTTCAGGGAATCACGTGTGGCATGGCTGCATCTAGGATACAGATTCTTGCTGCATAGAGTGTTGCACAGGACCAGGTACAATAGGTAGTTGGCTGGCTATGGACTTTTCTCCCTCTGATAGATACCACTGGTTCCCAGCAATGATAACTGTAGCTGGGAGGAGGAGAACTTTTGATCTGGAGAAGGTCTACGAATGATGGGCACCTGCTTGGTGGCCTCCTCGGCTTTTGGTGGATTAGATACATAGAGTTAATCGTTGCGTTGTTTTATGGTGAACCTGATGTTGGGAACGATGGAGGGCACAAGGAGAAGGGGACGACAGAGGATGAGATGGTTGGACAGTGTTCTCGAAGCTACTAACATGAGTTTGGCCAAACTGCGAGAGGCAGTGAAGGATAGGCGTGCCTGGCGTGCTCTGGTCCATGGGGTCACGAAGAGTCGGACACGACTGAACGACTGAACAACAAATGGTGAACAGGAGGGGACAGAAGTTGGTATGTGGGGAGTCGCTATAGAGCTAATTAACAGTGGATGAGAGCTGAAAGCTGTGGGGCGGGAGCAGGTTTAAGCATGCCACACTAATGAAGTTCTGGTTTATAGGCTGCAGATAATGCCCAGTCTGTGGCTGACCTTACCTAGGCAATTTAGATATAATGCTCACAGGAAGCTAATGAGGTCATGAAGAAGTATTGGAAGGTGGCAGCATTTTAAGAACACACAGGCGTTTTGTGCTTGCGGAATGGTTGAAGTTTTCAGCCTAATGGAATTCAGCTGCTTTTGAAGCTGGAAATTAGAAATTTGCCTCTGTTTAACTGGGAGGCACGGCTTAGATTGGCCAGCTGAACCAGGTGAGGGTAGCCGATGGATTTCAAACTCTTGGTGAGTTAGAGACTTCCCCTGCATGTGAAGACAGGCTCTGATGGATTGTACAGACAAGACCAGTAGTGGGTCCAACAGTCAAGAAGGTGGTTTCTGCATGTGCTGTAGAGGGAAGTAAGGGGCAGATGGGGTTCGTCAACCTGGGAAGATAGCCTATTAAGAAGAAGGAAAACTTTGATCCTAAACCTTCACTGCTTTGTGGGATATCTTTGGGAGAAGAAAAGGCTAAGCTGTAAACCCTACACAAGTCCAGAGTGGAGTCCCAAAGATGGTTGGATGGCACTTATACGCCGCCAGCTGGCAACTCCTGCAGCTAAGCTAGTGCCAGCTAAGCTGCTTTCCTTTGGACAACATCAGTGACGCCGAGATGGAGTCTTGTCTTCTGGGCAGCTGAGGACCTCCATACACGCCCAAGCTTGTGCCCTGGGGAGGTCACTTCAGTGCTGCTAACACAGTGGCTTGACTCCACCCCCAGAGGTGCACTCCATTCCCTCTTGAGACAGACGGATGCCAACAATAACACTGAAACGTTTTAAAAGATTTTTACAATAGAAGTCTCCCCACCCCCCGGCCACTCCCAAGTGTGTCACAGTTGTTGATACAGGACATGCAGTTTTAAGGGTGGTATCCAACTAACATGGCCCATGAGTGCAAGGATTTACACTTGTGCCATGGAATGTCTACCCTCTCCTCTGCCCATACATATCTCTTAAAAAAGAGGGGGGGGGGGACAAAATATGATTGTGCAAAGGAAAAATGCTAAGAGGGGATAATTTGCCTTCTATCCAGTCTGCATAAGCTTCTAAGAAGTTCTACCGAATAATTTTGAAATGTACTGATTTCATTAGCACTTACTCCCATCTAAGTCTCGTGATAAAGACAAGCATATGCTTCCAAGTATAACGACTCTATAAACTGTGGTGGAAATGGTTGTAATGCATATTCACAGAAAACTGGGACATTTTAAGGGAAGGGAACATGCTTTGAATGCAAAGGGCTGTCGTTTTAATACCTGGCATCTCCAGGTAGGCCTGGGGGGGGGGAACCCTGTCTGAAACCTCAGGGTATTATTTTTGATTTGTTGATTTAAGCTACTTAGCAGACTTAAGCAATTTTAAGCTTGACTTAAGTCCCAAGGTGTTCAGTAATTCAGGTTGATCCAGCTTAGTATTTTTCTTTGGTTTCTCATAAAAGCAAATGCGGCCTGCTATCAATCCACCCCAGAGAATGTCTGAAGCAGAGTCTGAACAGAGTAGGCGATATATTTCCCCCTGCATTTACACACTTGTTTGGCAGTTAGGGAAAAAAGTAGTAAGTTTATGATAACATTCTAGCTGCGTTCAAAGGCTTGTTAATCGTTTTCAGCATAAAAGAAAGCATATGCACAGCAGTTCCTTTTTCCTTTATCTCCGCTGGCTGACTCTTCACCTGGAACTTTCATCCCTTTATAGATTTCGCATTGGCTGTTGTATTGGTATTGGAGAGTGAGGGCTGAGTCAGGTGTTCTTGCCATGCAGAAGTATCTGGTCCAGATGGGCTGGCGATCCAGACTGCTCTCCCACACAATGTCCAGGCAGAGCCTGTGCAACAAAAAGTTTTGTGGCACTTGGAGGGACTGCCCTGAATTTCATGGTTGTGTGTGTGTAGTAAATTAGAGGGAAATTAAATGCAGAAAGTTCAGAGGCGGTGATAAAATTGCATCATTGACAGTGGTAATTCACAGAACAGCTGTTTGATAATACAGGCATCTTGGCATTGGTATGGCAATTCATACATGTAGAATGATTAAACCTCCACCTGCCCAAAAACCTTTGTCCCAATTGTCTACAATTAATAGCATGAAACCTCTGAGAGCCAGTGTGGTGTAGTGGTTAAGAGCGGTAGACTCGTAATCTGGGGAACGGGGTTCGCCTCTCCGCTCCTCCACATGCAGCTGCTGGGTGACCTTGGGCTAGTCACACTTCTCTGAAGTCTCTCAGCCCCACTCACCTCACAGAGTGTTTGTTGTGGGGGAGGAAGGGAAAGGAGAATGTTAGCCGCTTTGAGACTCCTTCGGGTAGTGATAAAGTGGGATATCAAACCCAAACTCTTCTTCTTCTTCTTCTTCTTCTTCTTCTTCTTCTTCTTCTTCTTCTTCTTCATGAATTGTAATATATTGGTGTGGCGTTGCTTTCCTTTGAAGTTAAACAAAAGAGCTTCGAAAGGAAAGCCACTTTAAGGGCAATTATAAAATATCCCGGGTGCTGAAATCTAAAGTGCATTTAAAGCACATGGCACCCCACAGAGCATCATGGGAACTGTAGTTTGCAAAGGGTGCTGGGAATAGCAACCCTGTGAGGGGTAAGCTATAGTCCCCAGGATTCTTTTGAGGGGGGAGACGTGTATTTTAAATGTGCTTAAAAATATATGTGTGGATTGGACCAATTTTATCATACAAGTGGTGCCTAAAACAAAATGTGTGCAATGTATCCTTATCTCCTAGCAGCAGGGTTCCTGCCAGTCAGAAATGCTGACATCTAGGATACTATAAGCTATAGATGTTCAACCAGGTGTTCTGCTCCCCACTCCCACCCTCCATTCCCATTTTCCTTTTCCAACTGGTATTCAATATTCCATCGCTACTGAGCATTTCTTGTTCCTCATTGGGCTGTTTTGGGGGAGGTGGGGTTGTTACCGCTTAAGGTGTTTTAAAATACCGTATTTTCCGGCATATAAGACGACTGGGCGTATAAGACGACCCCCAACTTTTCCAGTTAAAATATAGAGTTTGGGATATACTCGCCGTATAAGAAATACGACCCGGCGTATAAGACGACCCCCGACTTTTGAGAAGATTTTCCTGGGTTAAAAAGTAGTCTTATACGCAGGAAAATACTGTACTTTTTTGCTACTTCTGCCAATCTCAAGAGTTTCCCCAACCATAGCGGTTCCTCTCCTTCAGTGACCTTATCTCAGCACCATTTCTGTTGGCACTTGTCACCTGAGTTTTGCATTAGAGGGAGCTGCTCTCTTGTTTTTTATTATTAGTTTTACTTTGTATTTTATTGTTTATACCACCCTGATTATATTTATGTTGATGGCAGAAACATTTTAAAACTGTAGGAGCTGTGCCATTGCTTGGCACCTCAGTATTCCTCCCTTCTCACTCCCATTCTATGGCTGCTGCTGTTGTGCAACCTACCTTCTCGGTTGCTCTCCTGACGCAACCTGACTTCATGCAAATCCGATATTGTGATGAGGCATAGCACATCCTCCAGTTTTCTAGATCTACACCTAATTGATGAGGCATAGCACATCCTCCAGTTTTCTAGATCTACACCTAATTAGTTGCAGCATTATTGCAACCTTTCTCCTCTGCAACAGTTACTCTTGCTGTATTTTTTATGGTGCTTGGCAGGTTCTCTCTGTATCTCAGTAGGAATTGCCACTTTCCCACTAGCAGCCACACAGCAAAATTCAAAGCCTCTCCCAGTTGTAATTTGCAAGTAACCTTGTATATGCTCCACTTCCGGGAGTTGATGTATACCAGGGGTGGCCAACTCCCAAGAGACTGCGAACTACTCACAGAGTTAAAAACTGGCAGTGATCTACCCCCTTTTTGGGGGTTTAGGTCAAAGTTGTTGAGTTTTTCCAGGGAGGAGGTAAAATGTTGAGCTTTTTTTAGGGGAGCCACAGTTCAGCTTTTTTGAGGGGAGCCAATGATCTACCAGTGATCCACCGCAGACGTCCAGTGATCTACCGGTAGATCACGATCTACCTATTGAACATGCCTGATGTATACATTGAGGGATACTAGAAAATAAATAACTTTGGCATAGTTCAGTATTGAACTCTGATAACTGATTTGTTAAACGGTGAGATGGCTGTCTCATAATGCTTGTGTGATTTATTATTTCTTTATCTTCCTGTGATCCTGCATGTAACTTCTGGATTACGACTGGTATTTCTGTTTTTGTTTCGTTTTTAAAAAAGGTGTATGTTCAGCTTAACTTTCAGCTTTCTGCTTTTGAGTTCCTGTTCTTTAAGGTTCCCTTTTTCTTCTGTTTACCAATTGGAAATGTACCAAATGTAAAAAAGAAAGCAAGGTGGCTTGATTTTTAAATAACTTTGATCTATATATCTGATTAAAACAAACAAGCACAAGCCCTTGATTAAAATCAGAAAGCGAAGCAGAAATCCTTGATTAAAATTGTTGTCTGTTTGCCATGGCATTAAGATTGTGACTTCGGGTTTCATGGTGAGTTACAATTAAACCAGGAAGCCTCTTAATTAACCAGAGTTTCGCATTATGATCAAACTGGGAAGCCATGGTTACCAGAGATGGAACCAGACAAAGTATTAAGATGTAATTTGAAGTTGTCTTAATATACCGGCTTGTTCTAGTCAGGTAATGGTGTGGCAGGGCGGTGCCATACCACATCTCTTCTGATGGTGGCATTTCTGTTTACTGGGGCAGGGGCAGGGGGAATCTGGCACTGCTGACAGTGTGCTCACATAGGCCTGACCTGGTCATCGCCTTGTCGCAGTGAGTAGCTGAGACCCAGTAAAAGCTACTTGACAGTGGAACAGACTCCCTAGGGAGGTGGTGGACTCTCCTTCCTTGGAGGTTTTAAAGCAGAGGTTGGACGGCCACCTGTCATGGAAGCTTTAATTGAGATTCCTGCATCACAAAGGGGTTGAACTTAGATGATCCTCAGGATTCCTTCCAACCCTATGATCCTATGATTCTACGCTGTTGCTCCTGAAGGTGCACTCATACAAAGAGATGCAGATGCCCTGACTATTCCTGTAGGAATCAGTGGTTAGGAATAAGCATTCTGATTTACTTGCAGCTCGCACAAATGGTGAACCAAAGGGACTCAATGTGAACAAAAAGCTTTTGCATGTTTTGGCTCAGAATTTAAGAAGAAAGAGTCACCTGTTTTGGGTTTTTATGTATAAACGGGCTTTTAAGAAGTTGTTGACATGTTCATGGATGACAGATTTATCAGTGGAACAAGCTAGGATAGTTTGGAACTATGTACATCAAGGGGATGTGTGTGAATGGCCTCTGGTGCCTTACAATTATGAGACTCGCCTTAAAATGCCAGGTAGAATTGCCCCCTTCAAAATATAACTGATTTCCTTTGATGCATAACTGTGGTCAGAACTAATTCTAGCCTTCCACACGGACAGATTTCTGTGCCACTCATTCACTCAGCAGCATGAATTTAAATTCCCGGTGAATATCCATCTTGCTGCTTTCATATTTTTTTCAGAGCTCCAGCTTTCTGTTCCTTGATGACAGCACACCGATTTTGGATTCCTAAAATGATTAAATATTTATCACATGCTGCTGCATTTTCCTGGTATGAATGTGAGGCAGATTCTTTGGCGGATACTTTGCTTAAAGTCCTCCTTGCTGCCGGGAAGTGCCCTGCCACCCAGACACTGTGGGTGGATTTAATGTTTGTTCCTTGTTTTAGCAAAAGGGGCGCAGCAAGTCTTTCATTCTTCATTAGAGTTTAATAGGCGGTCTAATTAAACGAGCTGGGAGACTAATGAAAAGAAAATCTATGCGTCTTGTTAAATGTGAAATATAAAATAACCAAGGAAAAAGTGTGCTTGGGTTCACTTGAAAAGCCAGTAAATGAGCTAGGGAAACGGTTTTGAGCAATTATATAAGTTTGTAAGGTAGTAATTCTGAATTGAAAGCATGGTTGGTTAGAAGCACTAGAAAGTAAAGGATAGTGTGCATTTAAAAGTCACTGCAAGGAATGAAAAACTTGAGGCAAAAGTGTGTGTGTGTGTGTGTGTGTAGACATAGACATCTGAAGGCAGCCCTATTTAGGGAAGTTTTTAATGTTTGAAGTTTTATTCTGTTTTTAGTGTTCTGTTGGGAGCCACCCAGAGTATATATATATATAGAGCATGGGGAAAGTGGATCTAAATCCAAAGTTATTCTCCCATTTGTGCAGGAATTTATCAGTGGTCTTGTAGGTCTTGTCTGCTGTTTATTTAAGTAAGCAGTTTGTCAGTTCTTTTTGCGCATGCCTGTTTCTTAAGATACCGTGACAAGATTTTGCATGTTGGTTCCAGAGATCAAGGAGCAGGTTTTGTTCTTATGTTTGGATACAGCTGAATGCTGTTTCGAATCAAGATTGGTTGCATGAGCCTGCATTGATTTTTTGGTTTGTTAGAATTGCCAGGCAACACTGGGTATATGGGACGGCTGGTTTTTCTATAATACGACTGCATCGAGTATTCTGATACAGTGGTGCCTCGCAAGACGAAATTAATTCATTCTGCGAGTTTTGTCGTCTTGCGAATTTTTCGTCTTGCGAAGCACGGTTTCCCATAGGAATGCATTGAAAAGAAAAAGGAAACTCGCAAGACGTTTTCGTCTTGCGAAGCAAGCCCATAGGGAAATTCGTCTTGTGAAGCAACTCCAAAAACGAAAAACTCTTTCGTCTTGCGAGTTTTTCGTCTTGAGAGGCATTCGTCTTGCAGGGTACCACTGTAGTAGAATCTGATTTGTTGAAGGGCAGGCTGTAAATATACAAACCAAATAAACATGTGAACTCTTCCAATATCGCTTGCAGAATAACACAAGCGATAATTTAAGTTTTGCTCATGGTACTTTGATCAATCCCATCATACAGTATATAGTTCTAGTGGTGTGAGTGAAAATTCTGAATCTTGCCTGTCAGTTACAAACTTTCTTTCTCTACTTCATGTATATGAAGCTATCATCCATTAAGGCCAGGGGTCGGCAAGGTTTATCTTGCCTGGGCCGAATCGGTCCTGCACGATTTCCGGCGCTGCGGAAGCAAGTCTCCTCGCCACACTGTGCCGGTTTAGTGCAGCGTGCAAGTGGGCAACTCAGTTCGGGGGCTGCTCATGGGCTGGTCAAACGACCATTGCAGGCCGCTTCCGGCCCATGGGCCTTAGGTTGATGACCGCTGATTAAGGCACATTGCTGGTCCATCGTTCTAAGGATAGCCAACGCGGTGCCTCTAGATGTTGTTAGACATCTCCCATCATCTCCAGCCAGCATGGCCAGTAGTCTGGGATGGTGAGAATTGGAGTCCAGCAACAAGTTCCCTACCTCTGCCCCAACGTATTAGTTTTCTATGTACAGCGATTTTTTGTATTAAGAAAAATATTATTCACCTGTAGCCTGAAGGGTCACAGCCCTGAAGCAGGTTAATCAACTTGGATGACAACTAGATGAAAGGTTATAGGGTTAATTGCCTCTTCTTCATTCTCCTTTTTAGAGGATTTCTCCGTTTATTCATTGGTCACATTCAGATTATTATACTTTGACAAAGTGTCTTGGTTTGAAGATTCATTTAATATCCTGGTTTGTTCCTGGGCTATGATTAATTAGATGTTCCTTGGTTTAACTGAGGCTCACGCAAAGTGTGTAGAGCAAAGGGGCTCTGTGCTCAAGCAAATGGTTTGTGAGTATCTCATCTTAATCAGCTGTGAAATGATTGTACAAACTGGCTCATAAACTTCTTTTCATGATGAGGAAGTAGGAGAAGCAGATCATGAGACTGAAGCCATACTCTGGATCTTGGCAAAAGTATCATTTTTGGAATCAAGGGTGGTATTCAGTGTAGGTACTACTCAGTGTACTACTCAAATTATATCTATTGAAGTTAATGGACCCGACTAATTAGACTTATTAATTTTATTTGATCTACTCGTGAGTTGGACCTAGTTGAATACCACCTCATTCAGTATTTGAACAGAGGCCCTAAGGGACCACAGGTAGGCTGTAGATAGAAAAACGGAACATGCTAAGAGTTTTAAATTTCATGCATAGTATAGTGGCAAATTTAAAATTGAGTGTATATGGTTACAGATTCAGAAAAGGATAGGCTATTTTTCTAATAATCAAGGTCACTGCCAAAGACAATTGCCAGTTATGTTTTAATGCAAGTTACTTTGAGTAGCTTGGCAGAAAGATGATATTGAAAACTACTTGCAGTAATTATGTGTACATCAATATACTGGAAACCTGATTTTAATAAAAGACTGATCTTTCAGAGTGAGGTATAGATGAGGTCCTTCTTTTGCCGTGTTCAAGAAGCAAGGCATGCCTTTAAATTGATTATCTCTTCCCCCACCCCCAGCCCTGAAAAGTTATTTTCTATGCAGAGCACATTTGGTTGCTTCCAGGTTGTTCTGCGGAAATGAAAGGAACAAAGTGTATGGGTTGAAAAATCTGCCTGAAAGTGTGGAGCTGAAGGTAACACCAGTCTTCTCTTTCCCCCCTTTGTGTAGAAGAAGTTGAAGAAGAATGTGAAATTCCCAAAGAAGTAGATTTGACTGATAAACAGAAACATCAACTGAAACACAGAGAGCTGTTTCTGTCTCGCCAATATGAGTCCCTTCCTGCAACACACATCAGGTAAGAAGCTGCTGGGAAAAGCGATTAGAGTCATGAACACTCTACCTCCTAGCTATAGCTCCTGCTGCTAACTCAGTGGGCAGAAATGAAAGGCTCTTGTCTCCATCACTACATCTGCCCAGCAGGTTTTCAGCAGCTGTTTCCCTCATTTCTTTTCCATCTCTATACAATTGTTGAATTGCATTTTGCGTTGCATTCAGTGTTTTCTTTTGCCATCAACTGAGCACAGTAGCTCAGCAAAAACATTCCTAGAAAAATTAGTATGATTGCATGGAGGATTCTGATGAGCGATTTTAAATTATGTATATGCAAAGTATATTAATTGACTGGTAGGTATTGTTTTGCTGAACAGTGCATAAAGATGTTGGCTTGGGACCTGATGCAGTAATCTGCTTTATGCATGTTTGTGGGTTTGTGTGCCCATGAGCTTTTCACAGCACCTTTGAACAGCAGCTCCTCTGCACTGCTGCGACTTACAGAATGTTGAAAACGACCTTTTTATGTGGCTCGGGGGAGTGTGGTGTTTCGGAAACAAAGTTAGAAGTCCTGCCCAAGAAGTTGTTGTTTTTATTATTATCCCTAGTATTGGGACTTTGAATGGCTAATTAAAAATTATGTATCATTAACGCTTGGGGCTCTTTGGCTTGTGGCATGGGGAGAAGCTGATTGAAAGAAAGCTTGCAGAAAGGCATTAATTGTTACTTGTAGTTCCTAGCATGGTGTTAGCGAATTCTAGTTAGACAGATGCTTATGGCTGTGCCAATTAGATGTTGAGAGATTGTGATGCTATCCTAGCCTATCTAGGCTAATTGTGTATCTGAAGAAGTGTGCATGCACACGAAAGCTTATACCCAGAACAAACCTAGTTGGTCTCTAAGGTGCTACTGGACAATTTTTTTTTAATATATATATTTTTTGACTGCATCAGACCAACACGGCTACCTACCTGAATCTAGGCTAATTGTGTGTGTGTGTGTGTGTGTGTGTGTGTGTGTGTGTGTAAAAGTTCTTTTGTGGTTTGGAATGGGATATGAGGTGAAGTTTTTATGAATTCTGCTTAGTACTGGAGTGGGCTCATGGAACTTTACTATAAAAAAGAATAAGCAAATAGGTGGTCATTTATTAAGGATACGCACACATATATTTAATAGGAATACAAAACATTAGTTTTCATTGCCACTTTTTGGGGGCTTGGAATATAGCAGCCTCTCTCTTTTTCCTTCCCTGAGACTGAGAATAAAAATTAGTTCCCATTCCAAAATCCAGTGCAATAAGTAAAGGATGGGTGGGTGGAGTATTTCGCCACTTTAAAAGCATGCTCCGCCCCGGCTACTCTTCCCCGGGAGGATAACTGTACTTTCTCACTGTCTGTTTCAGCATCCCAAGTGGGAGAGCCAGCTGCATCTGCCACCAGTAATTCTAGCTGATCCAAGTGTGAATCCTATTGTGGCAGAAGCGCATGAGAGCCAAACTAACAGTGTGAATTCAATTAAATAGGAAAGGGGCGCTGTAAGGCTTATGTAACCGACTGTAACTTTTAAACGGAAAAAGATGAAAGATCCTGAAAGATGGAAATACTGAAAGGCGCCAGGTGGAAATCCTACTTATTTATCTGTTGCATTTGAAATATATTAGCTTTAGTTAGTTATTGCAGGGGATTGTCGTTCATGCCATGTTGTAAGGAGGCAGATTGTAATCACATTTCTGCCTCTGTGGTCAGGGGCAATAATGCTCCTGGATGCCAGTTGCTGGAAGACACAGGTGGGGGGTGCTGTTGTGCTTGGAACCTGCTCACATGCATCAAGTTGGTATCTGGCTGGCCACTGTGAAGACAGGATGCTAAATTAGATAGACCACTCACCTGATCCAGGAAGGCTCTTCTGTTCTTATTTGGCTTATCTATTATTAAGTGGATTTCTTACTGTGATTGCTTACATTCCATGAGTTTTAATTATATTGTACCCTACCCTAGGATTGGTTATGATAGGAGCAGGATAGGGATATTCTGAATAATAATAATAATAAAATAACCAATTGTAGAGTTGGAAGGGAGAGGAAGTTCTGATGGGTATGCATAAACTTCTGGCAATATTTTTTTGCATCCCAGCCTGGCAGAATATGTTGTAGCAAATGGCTGTGGAGAGGTTGCTTGCACTTACATGCGCTTGCAAGCAATCAGAGTGCACTGCAATTTAAAGGCCAGGCTAAGTGCCACTTTGTTCAGAGGAACTAGTAAGGAGGGAGAATCGAACCCTTTCCCCCCTGCATTTGTCCATCTGAGATTTCTCTCTCTGTCTCTCTCTCTCTCTCTCTCTCTCTCTCTCTCTCTCTCTCTCTCTCTCTCTCACACACACACACACACACACACACACACACACACACCGATCTGGGAAATAGCTATACGGTAGTAAACAGATTTTAATTGGGAAAATAACATGGGGACAAATGACGTTTGCATTATTTTATATATAACTAAAATATATTTCTATGTGTTTTGTAAAGTTTCATTTCCAATAATGTAGAAATAAAAGCACACAAGATTCTTCTGGAGAATACCCCCCACACCTCACAAAGTGGCACCATCAGAGGGGGGTGACACTTCTTGATTTTTATTTTTATTTTTTTTGTTTTTTTTTTTAAAATTAAATCTTAACTTTATTGAAAAAAAAGAGATAATAGACACACACACACACAAAAACCCCACACCTCGCAAAGTGGCACCATCATTTTTTGGGGTGGGGGTGACTTGCTATGCCACTGGGTGCAGCTCTGCCAGTGCCCTGGCAAAGTGGGGGGGGGGGTGACAAAAAAAATTCCACCCCGGGTACCACATGGGCTGGCTACGCCTCTGCTCCAATAAAGTGAGACGAGCGCCGCAACCCCAGAGTCGGTCACGACTGGACCTAATGGTCAGGGGTCCCTTTACCTTTATCTCTGGTTTATTTGTGGGGCATAGGAATTCGTTCATTTTTTCCCCTTCAAAATATAGTCCGGCCCACCACATGATCTGAGGGACGGTGGACTGGCCCCCTGCTGAAAAAGGTTGCTGACCCCTGGTATAGTATTTATTTGATCTCTTTTTGAAATCCAGGGCGTTAACAAGGAAGTTGAAATCTCTTTCGTTTTAAGACAGTATTATTCATTTGAAACATCACAGTTCTCTTGCTTTCTCAGCCTAAAATGCCCAGTGCAAAATACAGTCCTGAAGTGCTTCTAAGCCCCATTAATTTTTTCGTAGGAAAGTCAAGACGCATTCTAGGTATTGCTCCTTTGATTCAAATGGCCCACCAGCTTGCACCATTCTGCATGCACAGCCTTCTGTTTGACTAATGTTTCTATTGCCATTACTTTAAGGCCAGTATCCCTTGGTATAATGGATGTTTGCTTTTCTGTTCCATTTATCCTCAAACATCCTGGTTTAAAATAAGATTTGAATCTCTCAGGTGGTCGTGTTAACGAAATAGAAGAATAAGGAGGCTAAATGCTGCAGGAACTGCCTTGAGCGAATAGCCTTTATGTAATGTTGAGGCTGGAACTGGTTTTGAAAAAGCAAACAGGTTTTCAAATTAACAAGCTTATTGAGCTAAATTTAAATAATGTTAAATGTGTTTATTACGAAACGTCAGTAATCCTAGTCGGACCATTTAATTGTTTTCATTTACAAAAATCAACCCTGATGACCAAGTAATAGGAGTGACATTTTTAATTGCAACTGTGTGAGACAGAATATCAGATGGAGATCTAGCAATTAGCTTAATGATCAGTACAGTGGGGGAGGTTAGAATGCAGCCTTGATGGTTAAGATCTTCCCAGCCAAGCCCACATACAGCATAACAAATGCTATACTCCCCACCCCCTTGGGTCAATATCATTGATTTTTTAAGACCACAGGGGACTCTTGTGATTATTTTAGTCTTAGCTGCTGCTTGCTTTTAGGCGCAGAACACATGTACCTAGGCCAATAATGTTAATTAACTAAAACACAGATTTCAGATGGAAGTGGTTTATTTAAAACAACCATATTCCCCCCCCCCGGTAATTCATTTCTGGAGGCTTAATAGGTAAGCACAATATTACCTGTGCTGTGGAGAATTTTCTGACTTTGCAACTGATATGTGATGCTTTTAAAGCTCCTTTTAATTGTTTAAAAAAATACTACAGCAAACCAATGCCCTTATTAAGACTAACTACCGTCTGTAAGACACCCCCATGTATAAGACAACACCTATTTTGGGGGACTTGATTTAAGAAAACGGGGGGAGATAGTCCCCGTGTATAAGACGCCCCCAAATTTTGGACATCCTAGTCTTATACATGGAAAAACATGGTAAATGTCACAAGGTAATGAGCCAGTTTTTGAGAAATCTCCAGAATTCTTTTTCTTTTGCGGGAAACCATGGTTGCCCCTACATTGGGGGGGGGGGCGTTTCAGGAATACAAAATCCAGCAGGTACTAAGATCTGTCTGTGTTCCCAAGCCAAAAAGAGCAGAGGAAAAGAAAATGTGATATTATGGAGATTCAGCTTAGACAGGCAATGAGCAAATGCCTTGTTCAAAAATATATCACACTTCCGATATGGGCTGCCATACACCTGGACACCATTTTCGACCCGATGAATCCCGGCTATGTCTGGAAAACACAGGACGTATGGCAGCCCTATTGTAATTCCTAAATAATTTAATTTAATATTAGCATTTGAAGCCACAAACGGCAAAGCTGGTTTTTCTGTCCCCCTCCCCAAGACCCAACCAAGTTGGGCAGCAGTGGCATTATTTATTTATTTTTTAATGCACAAATGACAGCACCCTGATGGGGTACAAAAAACATCTCATTCCCCAGTCAGCAGATTTATTGTTTTATGAGCAGAGCAATGGCAGCAACCAATTTGTGCCCCGTTTGTGGAATGCTCTCCCCAGGGAGGTTCGGTTGGCAACCAGGCGAAAATGTTCCTCTTTAGCCAGGCCTTTGGCTGATTGACATCCGATGCTCTTTTAAATACGTTGTGGAAGGGTGGTGGGGAGGGATTATTGGCTTGTTTCTGTTCTTATTTTTATCATGTATTTTGCGTTTCTTATACAGTGGTACCTCGGGTTAAGTACGCTTCAGGTTAAGAACTCCTCTAAGAACAGAAATCGTGCTCTGGCGGTGCAGCGGCAGCAGGAGGTCCCATTAGCTAAAGTGGTGCTTCAGGTTAAGTACGCTTCAGGTTGAGAACGGACCTCCAGAACGAATTAAGTACTTAACCCGAGGCACCACTGTATTGCAATTTTATGTTGTGAACTGCCCTGAGATCTATGGGTATAGGACTCTATACAAATTTAATAAATAAATAATAAAATAACAATTGCATGGGTCAGATCAGTTGAGGAGGAGAAGCTGTGTGTGCGTGTGTGTGTGTGTGCGCGCGCATATGAGAGAATATGGAGGTTCATTTCCCTTTCCCAGAAGCTTTGTAACTATCTGGGCCAGTTTCTGGCCAAGCTGCAGTCTTTATTCAGTTAAAATGGTTTGCCTCTTAGTGATGTTCAGTTCAAGGGGCTGGGCTCCCAGGCCTCAGTTCAGAAATGGATAGAGGCTGCGTTGCCTTTGCTCCATGGCCCGGAGAAACACACATTCAGTGGCCTACTGCCCTTGGAGACAACCCACATTTTGTTTCTGCTCTGTTGGATGGAAAACTGTTATCCTCATCCTTTCCAGAATTTCCTCCTCCTGGGGGTCAAAAGGGATGTATCTCAGTGGTACGGCGTCTGCTTTCCAGGTGCAATGCCCAGTATCTCAAGGCATGGCTGGGAGAGACTCTCTGCCTTAAACCGTGGAGAGCTTTTGCCACTTAGCATGGACAACACTGAGCAAGGTGGAATGATGGTCTCACTCAGTTGAAGGCAGCTTCCTATTCAGAATGCTGTTGTCTAGCTTGCAGGCTTCCCTCAGGCATCTGATCAGCCACTGTGAAGACAGGATGCTGAACTAGATGGACTATTGGCCTGATCCAGCAGGCTCTTCTTATGTCCCCCCACCTTTGTAATCTTTCAGCCAGTGAGGCTACATATGGCATAGAGAGCTACACAGCCAGGATCCCAAGCGGGCTTTACATGAGCCTGTTATTTGAATGATACTAAGATAACCTTAGTTTTGAATAAACTTCACTACAGCCAGCTTTGAAAACATGCATTTAAGTGGGGTGTACCTTGAATGAAGATGGTACTGTTTTGAAGGTTTTTGTCCTTTTCCTTAAATGTGTACTCCCCATTGAGTTTTTTATGCAGATATAATTAATGTGTTTAGTTCATTTGTATTTGTGATGATACTGAACTTCCTTACTTCACACATATACCCTTTCCTGAAACCTGTGTACTCATGGTGCATTCGTGGCCATTTCCTGTTTAAAAATCATTGATTTAACTGAAATTTATAAATTCTGAACTTGGTTGACTAATCTGCTGTCGTTTGCTACTTGAAAAAAATGTCGTTATAAATCATTAATACGTTGTTGATTTTTGTGTGTGCCTATATAGGGGGAAATGCAGTGTTGCACTTCTGAATGAGACAGAGTCTGTATTGTCGTATCTCATTAAAGAGGTAATGCCACATTTTTCATAACTATCAGCATTCTTTTTATATGTGGTTTCCTTCAGTGTTGTGATTTTTTTCCCTGCGGATTGTTAGGAAAACCAAACAATCCTTTTGCTAAGTAGCATAACATGAGTAGCTAAAGTTGAAAATGATTTGTGTCTGTATTTATTGTTGTTTGTAATGTTTAGTATCTTGAATTATTGATGCTTTATTGTAATGATACTGAAACAATTCATTTTGACTTTCAGCCAGAATTTTGCAAATGAAAATGGGCTGTCTCTTTCTGACTGCCTAATTCTTTTCCCAGTGATATAGGATTAAATTTTAATATGATTAACTCAGGATTTGGGAGGGAAGGGAGATTTGATCCATCCACAAACAGATACATATATATTTTTACGCAACGGCAGCACGAATATTAAACACATTAAAATGGTGCAGTGAGGTGGTATCTACCAAGGAAGAATGACAGCTGAAATTGATAGAATTGACATGTAAAATTAGAGATCAGAATGAGACTGATTTTAAAGAAGATGGGAAAATTTTTGCAGAATACTTAAAAACTCAGCGTAAATATGTTCAAACGCAAACAGGAGTTGAGTAAGGACAGCAGTAAGGGTGAACTTTCTTTTGTGATAAGGTGAAGGTATAGAGTAACTATAATATGCAGCATAAATTGAAATTTTATGGGGGAACCGTCGAGGGAGAGAGGGAGGGGAAGTTGTAGGTGGAATGATTGCTCAGTTTGAAATGTTGAATTTTTTATTTATTAAATTATATAAATAAAATTATTTTAAAAAGAGAAATTTGTTTCATGCACATTTCATAGCAAGCAGCCTGATCTGCCCTAGACTTATTCACAGATTGGAATGCTGTCAGCATTTGGATTACCCCATTCTTTAAATTTGCATTGAATTGTGTGTGTTTAGGTACATCATAATGAAAGTTCTATGGTAAAAATGCATTTGAAAAGTATATGAAATGTGTATTTTAGGGGAATAAATGCTTACTTTAGGGGAAAGTGCCCCAAATGTAAATGCATTTTTTCCATGCTTTTTTTTTAAAAAAAGATTTTCCGAAAATAGGATGTAACCGACCTATGCAAAACTTGCCAGGGAACAGAAATGGGCTGATCTGTCCAAGCATTTTTTCGGTGCATGTGTGTTAAAATGCAGAAATATGTACTGTTGTTTTATCTGTCATGAACTAATAGTACTTTGGAAAATACATGTCTTTTTTTTTTTTTATTATTAATTTTTATTGCATTTTTTCCCACATCTCTATTACACCACATCAACTACAAACATTGCCACAACCACACCCACAAACACCTCATACATACATTCAACATCTCATATATTCATATACTCATATACTTATCATATACTACCTATTAACATACATACAAAAAATAAGAAAATTTAACATAATCATTTTCTCATGTCTTTTTTTTTAGGATACTTTCTTCTACTCACTGGTATACGATCCATCACTGAAAACACTTCTAGCAGACAAAGGAGAAATCAGAGTAGGTCCCAGATATCAAGCAGATGTTCCAGATATGCTTGCAGAAGGTAAAACACATTAGAGTTTTGACTTGGTGTACCAGTTTCTTTTTAAGTCTGATGTGCTTTGATGCAGCTTTGAACCCGCAGGCTATTTTTGTTGTTATTTATAAAAGTAGATGTATACTGTTTTCTCGCAAAACTTCAGGGTGGTGTACAGCAAGTTAAGAAGCAATGAAAGCCATTAAAACAGAACCAATTATTAAAATGGCTGGCTACCCAAGAAGAAATGCAGAGAATTGCACGGGCCAACTAACATTAAAAAGTCTTCAAGACACCTGAATTAATGGAAGGCTTCCTGGTTTGTTTACTTGGTTACACAAGGGGAGGAGTGCCGAGGCTGCATGCACAACCAAAAGACCCATTCATATGTTGGTTATTAAGCTGAGATTCAGTTATCCAAACTTGGTTCGTTCACATGAATGTTGAGGCCAATCTAGGAGAAGTAGAATTGCCTCTATCCCTTGCTGTCACAAAAATGGTGGCACTGGCTTGGACGAAGGGTTGTGGACTTTGGGTGCCTCAGGAAAGATGGAGATAGCTATTACCTATTTGTCAGAATATGATGATGACATTTCAGTCTATGTGGTCATTATGAATTAGAAAAAGTGGCCATAACAAACATACGTCAAATAAGCTGTTTCTGTTGTTGCGATTTAATCTTCAAAATGCAGTCAGTAGCAGTATGCTTGGTGTGAATCTTATCTAAAAGAGGCAGTCTTGGGGAAGTGGGGATGTGGCTGTTCCTAAACCCTTGCTTTTGCACCCCTTCATCCCCAACTACAACTAACATTGGAAAAATGTGAGTGTACTTTCCATGGATTGTAGTGACGACTACAGTAATTCACCAACTGAAGAGTTTCCCTACCTTGACTTAGTAAGCTGCTGTTAGGTCTCCATTCAGAATTGCCTTCATCCAGGAGAAATTAAATCAGTGTGAATTGACACAACTTCTGTGGAATGCATGTCAGTGTTTCAAGAAGTAATGTGACAGCTTTATGAACAAACAAGACTTCCATGTCTTTTTTTAAGGTTTTTGCAAACTGTGTAGCTGACCTGCTCTTTATAAATAACCTTAAGCTTCAAAGGGAAAAAATGTTTTATTTATAGCACCTAGTCTATTTGATGGGATTCTTGCTATAAAACAGTTCCTGGTCATGAGACATGGTGAAAACAACAGCTTGCTTATCTCTCAGATGTAACTGACAAAAAAAATTTCAATAAAACCTTTATTACGTAGTAACATCCTCTGTGATTTATGGCACAAGACTCTTTCGTTTCTTCGTTTAACATATATTTGAAGAACGAATACACTGTTTTTCTTACGAAAGTGGTGGCCAAGGGCACACGTTGTTGGCAATATGCTCAGAGTAGACCCATTGAAGTCAATGATCATGAGCAATATATTCTACCCATTTATTATAGTGGGTCCCCACTGAGTAAGAGTAATGTTGGGGTACAGCCCATTGCTCCATACAAGCTTGTAAATCAGGGGCAAGTAAGAATACTTTTCAGTGACCTGGAAGAGAAGTTATGCCAACATTTATACTGTTGTTTGCTTTTAAGCCAGGCAGTCTGCAATCCTAAATCCGCTTACCTGGGAGCAGGGCTGGGCGATATCTGGTTTTCGACATCACGATATATAACCAGCTAAATATCACGACATATATCTGCGGTGGCGGAGGGCCTTGCTGTGCCTCCCTGCAGCAGCAGAGGATCCCGCCATACCTTCCTGCAGTGGTGGAGGGCCTTAAAATGTAAGGTAGTGGTAGATGTAATAAAGTATCAAATAAACTTCCATATATTATATTTAATATATTTTCAACTAATTTATGAGTAGTTTAAGTGATTTACTAGTCAAGTTGCATCTGCTTTCCCACTCAGAGGTCTGTGGAATCTGTGCATGCCCCACTGAGTTCAACTAAACTTACTTCTACTTTCCTGGGAGTAAGCCACATTGAATTCAGTAGGGCTTGCTTGTGGAGTAGACACGCATTTGCTTTCTTCACTGCTTACTGAAAAACACCCTCCCCATCATTCTCATAGTAACCAACCTCCCATTTCAGCATAAGGCAGCCAGCTAAATCATCTCCCCTCCACCCCCACCCCCACAGAAGGGGCCCTCATCCCACCAATCTCTCTTTTTTTTATCAGAGGGAGGGAGGGAGTGCAAGCAAACAAAAAGATAGTCTCCTTTCAATTAAAAAAAACACTACCCTTTTTAATATGGAGGAAAGTTCTGTTGAAATTAACAGGACTTAGTTCTGAGTAGACAGGAATAGGATTGCATTGTGAGAGTTTGTTTATGCAGGGAGGGTATTAAAAATGTGCATGAACTGGTACATTTGCAAGATTGTGAATTAAGGAAGACTGCCATTCCTCAGGATAAATGGAAACTTCTGGTCTAATGAAGATGTTTTTGCTGTCCTGACTAATTGGGGCCAGAGACTAGGGCTGGGTGATACCTGGGTTTCAACATTTCGATAGAACACCAGCTAAACATCATGTTATGCCAATATATCACAACAGGGCTTTTTTCAAGGGGAAATCACAGGAACTCAGTTCTGACATCTTAGGATGGCGCCATTGCACACACTCACACCCACACCATGATTTGTGATACCTTACCAGGTCAAAAATTATGAAACGTGATATCACAACATGGACTTCAAACTGGTTTTAGATGATATATCGATACATCAGCCAGCCCTACAAGAGACTGTTGCACCTCTCTGATCCATACCTTCCTGCCCTAGTCTTCACTAAGTTCCTCCATGCTTTTTTCATCCATTGCTACCCTCCACCCTCTTAAGACTTCCTATGCATGCTTACTCAGAAGTAAGTCTAACCGAGTTCGGTGTAGCTTACTCCCAAGCACACATGCACACGAACACATAGGATTCCTGACAAATAACAGATGCAACACTCACTTCTGCTCTGTATCTCCACTTGCGGCTGCGTCACTCTGCTCCCTCCCGCCTTTGCGTCTTCTCTTTTCTTGACTATATATAGAAAACACATTAGCCGATGCATCATAGTCCTGGATCATTGGGAGATGCAAGTTTATACTTTTAGACACAATTCAAATGTGCAGGGCGATGGAGAAATATGTTGCTGTCATCCTGGAAACCAAGACTTTCACATTTAAAAAGTCAATAAATCCTTGAGCATGGAAAGTTAGCGTGTCAGGGTGAAGGATTTCAGCCTAGATTCCTTCTTGCTTCATGAAGAAGGAATGTCCAAGTATATATGACAGCCCTTCCACCTGCGGTTTAAAATGCACGCAGGTCCTGCTATCTGAACATAATACGTTCCCTGGAAATAGTTCTTTAGTTCCCTCCCTCCATGGTTTCTGCCTGAAATGGTTGCCGCCAACCAGAAAAATGCAAAGAACTGTTCGGATATCTGAATCAGTTATTTGTGTAGCGAGGTTTGGGTATAATTTTTTATGTTTGGATAACTGAGATTTTAAAAAGCAGAGACATCACCTTGCTGACAAAGCTCTGTATAGTTAAAGCTATGGTTTTCCCAGTAGTGATGTATGGAAGTGAGAGCTGGACCATAAAGAAGGCTGATCGCCGAAGGATTGATGCTTTTGAATTATGGTGCTGGAGGAGACTCTTGAGAGTCCCATGGACTGCAAGAAGATCAAACCTATCCATTCTGAAGGAAATCAGCCCTGAGTGCTCAGTGGAAGGTCAGATCCTGAAGCTGAGGCTCCAATACTTTGGCCACCTCATGAGAAGAGAAGACTCCCTGGAAAAGACCCTGATGTTGGGAAAGATGGAGGGCACATGGAGAAGGGGACGACAGAGGACGAGATGGTTGGACAGTGTTCTCGAAGCTACCAACATGAGTCTGACCAAACTGCGGCAGGCAGTGGAAGACAGGAGTGCCTGGCGTGGTCTGGTCCATGGGGTCATGAAGAGTCGGACACGACTAAATGACAACAACAACAAACTGAGATTTTGGATAACGAGCATTCCCATAGTGAGCCCTGCATGTGGTGGTATATTTCAAGGAGGAATACACTTTGGGCGCTCTCTCTTTTGGCACATTTCAATCTACTGTTCAGATTATATATAACTGAATATAAAATGGGAGGGGAAAGCCCCGCTTGTATGTGTTATATACAAAATCTACTAAAACGGTAAAATATATGCATTTCTTAACACTTCCAAAATATGGGGTGGTATTCAGTGCTAGTGCTACTCAGAGTAGACCCACTGAAGTTAATGGGCATGGCTAATTTTGGTTTACTAATTTTAATTGTTCTGCTCTGAGTAGGACTTCATTGAAGGCAACCCATAATTTTATTTCCCCAGAAGCTGTTAGTATGGGCGACTATATAATTGTTCCAAAGCCCATTCTTGTTTTATTTTACTTATTGCAATGGGCAATGTGTGTCTGTGTTTTATATTGTTATGAATATGTGCCCAAATCTGTGCAGCTGAACTATAATAATAGCAGCCTGACAATTAGTTGCGAGGTGGGTGGTGTGAAATGAATAGGGATGTTGGACACAAGATCAAAGATCACCTTACTTTGGTCCAACATGCAAGGCCTACTCAGAGAAGAAGGGGCTCATATAGAAAGGGCTGGTTGGTCTCACATGGAGATGGTGAACTCAGCTCCAGTGAGGCAATGGGGGAGTGTGGGTATTAAGATTGGTCCAACCCTGTTGCAGCATGTGATCTGGGGGGCAGCTATTATAGACTGATGTATAACTGGCCAGGATCTGGTGCCTGGAACTCCTGGAATCCCGCACTGCTCAGAAATTGGGGCGTGCAGCAGTATATTAACACCTTCCACAAGATGGAAATCTGAACACACGCAGACATGCTTAGGAAAGATGGTGTGATTTACCTTGAAAGTTATTATGAAATAACTGTTATGTCGGAAAAGGCTCATTTTAAGGCGAAGTTAGAAACTCTGTGAATTATTCATCAGTTCAGCTTGGATAAGTGAAGGTTAGAGTCTGAGACCTTGCATATCATGTCCCATTTCTAGCTGCAGAATTGGGAGACACGGACAAATTAATGCTGCTTCGTGGTTTTTTCCTGCAAAAGAAATTAGTGGAAATAAAGAGGGGAGACGAGCAGTCTAGCCACAATCTAGCTACAGAGATGAAGATATGGATTCATGAACTGCACAAATAAAGGGGCTAATTGCTTTTTGTTCGAAGGGCAGATGACAATGCATTTAGGGGAAGGTATTTAAGAGTCTGTTGAAAGCAATTTGTGTGTTGAGTCAGTGATTATGAAGCAGGCATCTGTAAGCAATTAAGTTGGAGTCTATCTGCGAAGTGTATTTTTAAGGACTGTTCTGACTGGTGCTGAAACACAAATTGATTGTAGCTGCATGGTCACAAAGTTGATGGTGGCATCATAGATGCAGCTCAAATGTCACCACCATTGTGGTTTTATTGTATATATTGTTGTACACCACCTTGATAATTTATATGCATTTATAAAACTTATTATGCAATTCTTTTAACACGAGAAGCTGTTTGATATTCAGCAGCTGATTTCCATACTTTGTAATTTCTTACCGCATTGCAAAATTCAGTGCGGCATTTGAACTGTACTGAACTGACCATTATGTATAACTGTTGGATACATGTTCAATTTAAGCATGATACAAGACAAGTGGAAATAACAATTATGACCATGAAAAATATTTTTTATATGCGCTACTTTTTTTTTGCCAGGAGAAACAGATGACCGGGAACAGGCAAAGCTTGAAGTAAAAGTATGGGATCCAGACAGCCATCTCACTGATCATCAGATCGACCAGTTTTTAGTAGTAGCACGGTAAGATTAACACCTTCATTCTCTCCCCCTCTTAATAATAAAGGGCATGATCCAAACCAGGGGTGGAGAAGCCATGCCCACCCCCTCAATGCATAATCTTTCCTCCATGGAACAAATGTTATAAAGAGTCTATTCTGTTTTCCCTGGAGAAGAGAAGAATGAAGGTAGACTCGCTGGCACCCTTAAAATATATGAAGAACTGTCATGCAGAAGATGAAACAAAGCAATAAGCGGCAGAAGGCATGTGGAGGGTGCCAGAGGCTTTGAACCCAAAGCTGCCTAGGTCACCCTAAGGTGCTTGTTTCCTCATCTTCGGAGGGGAGTTTCTGCATCTCACAGCCTATCCAGCAGAGCTACAGATGTAGCAGCAAGTCTACCACTCAGTGCCTCCCCAGACCCTGTTGTTGTTGTTCTTTAGGGAAGCTTTTAATCTACAATGTGTTGATGTATTTTAATGTTTACTGGAAGCCGCCCAGAGTGGCTGGAGAGACCCGGCCAGATGGGCGGGGTAGAAATAATAAATTATTATTATTGTTGTTGTTGTTGTTGTTGTTGTTACAAATTATTACTGCCCTTCATTCTAAGGTTCCAGGGCAGGATGACAACAATTAAAGCACAACATTAATGATGTAACACAACATCGCACAATACTAAAACAGATTAAAGAACTTAAAATTACAGAAGTTGCTTTTCCTGAAAGAGAAGCGAATTCTCTATTTTCTCTCTTTATTTCATTTCTCTGCTTACCTACAATCTTAAGTTTTCCACAATCAGTAAGGGGTTAAGAGGTAGTCGTGTGTGTGTGTGTGTGTGTGTGTGTGTGTGTGTATTCTACCAAGAAGAAAAATCTTATCATTTACTGTAACTTGACTCTTATGTGAGCTTTTAAGCCCTGGTTGTCTCAGTAGCTCTTGGTGTTCTATCTGCCCTCATTGGAAAATCTCAAGTTGAATGTTTCGTCTAGTGCAAATAAAGCCCCTCTCCCTTATTCATTTCTGTTTTTAAAAAATACATTTATTTGCACCATGCTACATGGAAGGGTCTTCAGCGTGAGAAGTTCTGGTTCTTACAATTTCTTTCTTTTTTCTTTTGGCCTCAGCATTGCCACAAAATATTCTTTAGCAAGTTATTTGAAAGAGTGTCCCCTGCCAACAGTTTTCTTTTGCTGTTTCCTGAGATTGAATTGGAAGTAGATATACTGTTGTATCTGTAGTGTAGGAGAACTTAATTTCCAATAAATAATTGTTTTTTTCTTAACTTTGTGGTTGCACTCCCACTGTGCTGAAAAATGTGAAAGAAACCAACATTGCTTCATCAATTTTAGTAATTTTCCTTTGTGCAGTGAATCAGAAGAAAAGTAAACAATGCACTCAGTATATTAAGTATTATTTGTGTTTTTTTGCTTGCCTAAGGCCATCTTGTGATTTAATGACAGAAGTGAGATACCAGTTGGTCACTTCCTGATTTGTAGCTCAGTCAGCACAATTTTGATTGCTTTTTCCAAAAGGAAAATTAGCCAGTCTTTAAAAATGCAGCTATTGATCTGCCCCAGCCACTGAATTCTTGCTCACCAAAGACTGTGTTTCTTCTGGGCTTTGTCAAAGCCCCTGGGATCCTGCACAGAGAATGGCTTTCTGAGGACTTGCCATTGTGAATTATTTCCATATACTGTACTATTACCATAATAGTGGTCTCACGCTTAGGAGGCCTGTGTGTGTCCTGCTTTAGACAGGTAAAAAAAGTAAAGGTAAAGGACCCCTGACAGTTAAGTCCAGTCGGGGTTGTGGTGCTCGTCTCGCTTTACTGGCCGAGGGAGCCAACGTTTGTCCGCAGACAGTTTTTCCAGGTCATGGGGCCAGCATGACTAAGCCACTTCTGGCGAAGCCAGAGCATCACACGGAAATGCCGTTTACCTTCCTGCCGGAGTGGTACCTATTTATCTACTTGCGCTTTGACATGCTTTTGAACTGCTAGGTTGGCAGGAGCTGGGACCGAGCAACAGGAGCTCACCCTGTCGCGAGGACTCAAACCGCCGATCTTCCGATCGGCAAGCCTAGGCTCAGTGGTTTAGACCACAGCGCCACAGCTTTAGACAGGACAGACCTCTATTTGAAGGGCGGTTCAGTTCAAGTCTGGTTCAGAGATAAAGAGTTGGAAGGGACCCAAGGGTCATCTAGTCCAACCCCCTGCAATGCAGGAATCTCAGCTAAAGCATCCATGACAGATGACCACCCAATCTCTGCTTAAAAGCCTCCAAGGAAGGAGAGTCCACAACCTCCCAAGGGAGACTGCTTTGAAGTTGCCCATCAACTGTTAGTACCTGGGCAGTAGACTGAGCAGGCACTTGGGTTACCTGTGTCCATTTCTGGCCCCTCCCCTTTTCCTTGGTGGTGCATAAATGACCACTCCATTCATGCAATTACATGATGGTCCATTCACAAAGTTTTTTTTTCTTGGGAGTGATTTCAAGTGCTCCAAAGCAGTGACTTTTAGGCATTGCAATCTACACAAGTTTTCTGTTTCTTCAGTCTTGCCCCAAAGAACTTTGTATCTGCACTTTCCACTGATGCCCACATCTGCTCCCCATTGAGCTGCACAAGAAATATAATGCAGGCAGATAAGCTTGTTCAGAGCCAGCTCTGCTGCTTTCACCAGCACAAAATCACCTGGCGGGACTTAGTCGTGTGTTATCTAGTGCTTTTCTATAGCAGTTTCTTGTTGTGTTGCAATACTAGAACTTGCTCATCTGAACAAAGCTTTGTGTAGACTCTCCTTACTTAGGGTGTACAGCTTCTGGAAAGAAAAGTCAAGAACAAAAATAGAGGCAGTAATTTGGGAATCCCAAATAATAAACAAGAAAGACTGTTAGAGCGTACGCAATAAACTGTCAGTGCAAATGCAGCCTGAGATATTTGTTGTTCTTTGTCCCACATCTACCACACTTGCACACGGAAAAAGAAGAAGAAAACCAGAGGCCAGATTTTAACTTGTTTGTGTTTCATTATCGCATTTCCCCACACTGAGGTTTTTTGGTTCTGTTTTCTTTAAGGTAGCGAGAACACCAACACTGGTAATAATAAGCACTGCTTGCTCCAAAGGATGAGTTTCTGATCCAAAGAACATTTCTTCTCTGAAATAATGCAGCCGGCTAGAGTTGATAATATATCCAGTATGTCGCATTCTCACTGTCTGATGGCTGCAAGTCCCTTGGGTCAATTTCCAGCTGTAATTATCTGTGAGCTGTTGACACCGAGGGTCTGCGGCTTGGTGTTTTTAGTTAAAAAAAATCTTAATTGGCCCATAGAATGTTTTTGTCAGCGGTATTGAAGAGACAGACTGCTCCACCTCAAGCAGGATCTTGGGTGGAATGGAGCACTGCTTTAATAACAAGTCAAGCACTGGAAAAGGTGATGGCTTCCTACTGTTAGAAAATACTGAGCAGCCAATATTGTGCTGCCATACAAAGCTACGGTTGATAAAGCAGGTGTTGGGGACCTGAAGGTTGGGGGGGGGGCATGTGGAACTCCAGGTCTCTTTGTCTGACCCTGAAGAGTCTCTCTTGCATCTGATAAAGCTTGCATGACCGGAAGGATAGAGCGAAGCATGAGGGTGTGTGTAGAAACTAGCCCACTGTATAAATTTCATATTCACATTCAATTGCTTCAGCCATTTTTATCTCTAGTTCCATCAATTACTTGCACGTGGCCTGCTTGAGGTTGCCCAGGAGGAAAGCGGTCCTCAGCCTTTCTCTACCCCGTGTCTAGCCTCCAACATGGAGGTTACACGTGGCACAGGTGATGGAGTTTTGCGATGCTCCTAGACAGGAGACGAGACTGCCTATATAGTCTTGGCTTGACCATGCTGAGGTGTCCTATCCAGCTCATCAGCCTAAGGACAAAGCCACTTCAAGGCCCTCTTCTTGTAGAATGGCATTATTCCCTGGTCAAATCATGCACAAGAATGGAAGATGCATGGTGGTATCTATCAAGGGTTGGTTTTTTTGCATCAATTGCAGGGATGTAATGGTTAGGACGCGGGTAGCGCTGTGGTCTAAACCATTGTGCCGCTTGGACTTGCCGATTGAAAGGTCAGTGGTTTGAGGCCCCGCAATGGGGTGAGCTCCCGTTGTTCGGTCGCAGGTCCTGCCAACCTAGCAGTTCGAAAGCATGTCAAAGTGCAAGTAGATAAATAGGTAAGGTAGCGGGAAGGTAAACGGCGTTTCTATGCGATGCTCTGGCTTTGCCAGAAGCGGCTTAGTCATGCTGGCCACATGACCCGGAAAAATTGTCTGCGGACAAACGTCGGCTCCCTCGGCCAGTAAAGCGAGATGAGTGCCGTAATTCCAGAGTTGTCCGCGACTGGACTTAACTGTCAGGGGTCCTTTACCTTAATGGTTAGGACTGTTGTTCTGGTGGACAGTTTCCCCCCAACCATATACCATTTTCTCAGTGAAGATCCCCTGGGTTCTTGGAGCTGTTCTTTGCTCATTAGGGCAAAACGAAGAGGCATCAACTTGGTAGCTTTCTGTTTTCCCTCTGTGCATATAACAAATACGATGTCATGTCTGCTTTGACCCTCACTGCTGAGCTAAAAACAGTGCGAGCCGAGGAATAGATGCATTTAAGCCAAGGACATGCACATGCATAGACTGTTGTGTGTGTGTGTGTCCCTTGCTGACCTTAGCAACTAAGCCAAAAGTAATAGTCTCCAAGCCCCTACTCGTTTGGCCACTGTGTGGCCAAGGCATTCCAGATGCCTTGGCTGCACAAAAACGAAAGTTGCCCCCTACAACCTCAGAAACGCTGCTTAGCCAAGTTGTTTTGGATACCTTGGTCACATGGCAGATATACAACCCCATGTCTTCTCCCAAGCTTGGACTTGGGGAGGGAATTGGGATCACTGTGCAACAGTCAGATCGATCCCTTTCTAATGGTGCAGCTTCAGAGTTAAGAATTAGGCAGGGACTTGTCATGGTCGCCAGAGGAGGTTGTCACACTCGCCATAGGCGAGTGAAATTATAGAAGCCTGTACTTTGGGGATTGGATACCCTTCGGGATCATATCTGATCCTTGGAGGGGGAAGCACTCTGCACATTTGCAAGCACATTTCTTTCTTAGGATACCTTGAGCGTATTTCCTGCTCTGCACTTATGTATTATGTTGGAATAGTTACAGTTTGTAGCAACATTATAAGGACTGGCATCAAGCAATCTTTTAACACCCCCTCATCTTTAATTTTGTTGTTCCTCAGTTTCTGATGACCCACCACTATTGAGAAAAATAAACTGAAATGTAAATGTCAAACTAAAAAAACCTCTCTTAACAGCTTGAATAACACAGCAGTCCTCTCTCAGTCAGGCTAAGGTGGAGGTGGTCATCCAATTTAAAGCCAAAAAAATCCTTTTAAAATAATGATGGTTGAGGAAAATAAATAGCTGATTGCCTCATTTACTTGTGTAAATTGCTAAAAAGCATGGAATATTAATGGCCTTGGTGGTGGTGTTTTTTGCAGTTCACTTTAAAGTACAAACCAGCAGCTGTAAAGTCCTGTAGTAGTCCAACTGTTGACAGATTTTTATTGTGATTTTTATGAAAGGAAATGTAATTTGAAATTTCAAGTTTTCTTCAATTAGGCCTTCAAGTTAGAAGGAAAATTGACATATTGGGACAGGAGTCACGGTGGGTTGATTCATAAGTGTACTTAATATGCCCTATTCTTTTGGTTGCTCTTGTGTTGGTAGCCCCTATCCAATTGGTAGAACGTTTAAATAACCCAAGCATGGAGGTGGGTCTGGACCATTTAAATGTTCTCTGGGCCTCAGAGGAGCTGCTCATAGATAAATGGTTGGGGGAGCATTTTAAGGGTACTGAAAACACTGTTTCTCTGGTTGTTTGGGTGGTGTGTGAGATACTGAGCCTCAACACAGGATGTGTGTTTTTTTTTAATGTGTTTCAGTAACACTAATAATTCCTGGAAATCAACTTAATCTGTCTTCGTAGGTTAGCATTACTCTGGGTGTGTTTGTGTCAAGGCATGGTTGAGGCCAGAAGTATCTCTCCAAAAGACATTCCCCCAGCCCCTGGCATAGAAATGCAGCTTACTAACCATTTAGCAAGCTTACAATAAAGGGAAAAAAGCCTTCCACAAAGGGGTTGACAGCTCCACCCGTCCTATACAAACTTGCTTACTCACATGTGTACAATTCCTGGTCACCTATGGCTACCATGTGCATAGTTCTAAGACAAAGTTGCAGTCATTAGCCTAGAGCAGGGGTGGCCAACTCCCAAGAGACTGCAATCTACTCACAGAGTTAAAGACTGGTAGTGATCCCCTTTTGGGGGGTTCAGGTCAAAGTTGTTGAGCTTTTTTTTTAGGAAGGAAAGCCCTGTTATGGGGGGTTCAGGTCAAACTTGTTGAGCTTCATTTAGGGAGGCGGGGAGGCCCGTTTTTTTGTGGGGGGGGTGAAGGGCCAAAATGTTGAGCTTTGTTTAGGGGAGCCAAAGTTGTTCAGCTTCTTTCGGGGAGCCACTGATCTACCAGTGATCTACCGGTAGATCACGATCTACTTGTTGGGCGTACCTGGCCTAGAGGTGTGTACAGTAGTACCTTGTTTTGAGTCCGTCCCGTTTAGCGTCCATTTTGTGGAACGTCCGCAGCAAGCCGTAAAGTACCAGAACAGGTTACTTCCGGGTTTGCCGCTCGCGCACACGCAAAACCGCTCACGTGCATGCGCAGAATGACGCTTTGTCGAGCGTCCAGCGCTCCGGAATGGATGCCGGACTCAAAACAAGGTACCACTGTAATAGATCTCTCTGCTTGTCTCACAGTGTCTTACTGAATTTATTCACTCCACTCATGCCCCCACTTGCACAGAAGTTTTATTGGCACACCAAAAATGAAAGATATAGATATAGATATAGTCTGCGGTGGACATTTGCCCCTATTAATACATATTCACCATCGGTATTCACGCTAAACATCTGAGTTTGCTTTGAAGTCTTTCCATTCACAGGTGAATCCTAACATGCCTGCCAATAAACTATGGAGCGCATGTGAAAGAGCGGGCATGCATATGATGCTTTTAATGTATATCAATCTGGTTTTCATTGTTTTCATGGGTATTTTTTTTTTTTGCAATTCTTTTGTATGTTTTTCAGTGCGGTCGGTACGTTTGCCCGAGCTCTGGACTGCAGTAGTTCTGTAAGACAACCTAGTTTACACATGAGTGCTGCTGCTGCTTCCCGTGACATCACTCTGGTGAGATGCTTCCTTGAAATCCTTTTTTTGCGCATTAATGCATACTGGGTGGGATTTAAGAGGCCGACTCCCTCCTGGTCCTCTGTGCTGCTGATCAGGGTGTGAAGGATTTCGAATACCTGCATGTGAATGTTCTGAGTGCTTCCTTCAGCTGCCTCTTGTTCAAGCCAAACTGCTGGGAACCTTCTTATAGAATCACAGAACTGTAGTGTTGGAAGGGACTTTGAGGGTCTTCTAGTCCAACCCCCTCCAATGCAGGAATCTTAGCTAAAGCATCCATGACAGATGGCCACCCAACCTCTGCTTAAAAGCTCCCATGAATGAGGTTTTCCTTCTAGGAGGTGGGGGCTGGAGGAAGAAGAAATATATCAAATGGAAGGTGTTTTAGGTAGCATTCAGAGGTAGGATTGCAAATTGTCTTCCTTTAGGTTAGCAGATACTTCCACAGGACCTAAAGCTGTTCTGTAAATGGAACAGCAACATTGGGTTTCACCCACAGAACTTATTAATAGTGTTCTATACTGTTTCAATGTATTAAAGAGCTAAGGCTACGATCCTATTCCATAAGTGATATTCAGCTAAGGTTTACTCAGAGTCGACTCACTTAAAATAACGAACATAACTAAGTTAGGCCCATTAATTTCAATGGGTGTACTCTGAATAGGTGAATACTACCTTGCAGTAAAGGGACATGGGTGGCGCTGTGGTATAAACCGCTGAGCCTTGGGACTCGCTGAGCAGGCGGCTTGGTTCGGGGGCGACTTGTGGGCCGGTTAAACGGCCCCCGTGGGCCGCTTCTGGCCCATGGGCCTTAGGCTGCCGACCCCTGTGTTGGAGGGTATGGTGGCGCCGTAACAAAAACTACCACAGAGATAGGAACATTTTCAAAAGTAGGGGGTCCGTGGCTTGGCTTTTGAAAAACGGGGGTGGGGGGTGGTCTGCAGAAGTTGGCTATTTGGGAACTACTGAGCAAGTTCACAATAGTCATCTTCAGGAGTTACTAAAGAGATTTAAGTTATCACGGGGGAAGGAGGCAGAGTGGGTGAACACGCAAGCTGGGCCCCCATCACCAATCTCATTGCCCTTCAACTCATGGGCAGTGTGAGGTGGAGCAGCCTCTTGTACCTGGCGGAGGAGCCCTGTATGCTTTAAAGCCCTGGGAAATTAGTGGAAAACAAATGGGGAGCTTCCATGATGAGGATAATGAGGACAGTGGTGAGGCGCAGCTCATCCCCAGTGCTCCCCTCGTATGATAACTTATCCTTCTTCAGTAGCACCTAAAATGGCTAAACCTGTTCCTCTTTTGCTGTTGCAAATTCAAGAAGAAGCCAAGAGCTTCTCAGGAGGAGGGCAGAGCTGGCACTGAGGCAGCTCTTAACCGCGTTCGCACTAGTAGCTATGTGGAACTGCATTGAGAGGAAATAGTGTAATGGCGAGAGGATCAGACTAGAGACAGAGGATATACAGGCTCAAGTCCCTACTTCTTTGTGAAACTCGCTGGGCAATCTTGATCTAGTCTCTCTCTCTCTCTCTCTCTCATCGTACCTTAGAGGGTTATTGTGAAGATATAATGGAAGGAGGGACCATGGAGGAACAGCGGGAAGTTATATAAATATGCATGGCCTTTGGGTGATCTGGCAATGTATTTCCCCTCCTTCACACTGTTCCGAGGCTGTTCTGTCCTCAAAAGTACACACTGGGTACACTGACTGACTGATACATTTAGTTTTTGGACAGTTGTGCGAAAGTTTTATCCTTGCTAATGATTAACTTCGTTAACCAGAAGAGCCAAGCCAGATTTAATTACCATTCTGTGCTCTTGTTCATTATCTCGACCATTTCTTGCCTGCTTTCTTGGCATTATTAAAACTTCTGTTCTCTTTTTCGTTCTCTCCAGCTAAGGAGGATGTTCCCCCCTTTAAATAGCACTTTTACTCTTAATTGGTGATCATATTTGGAGCCGACGTGCTCTCTCTGAAGGTTTTGATATATTTCATTACCATCCTGAAAGTACTTGGATGTTAAAACACAGTATTCTAACCCCCTTTTTTAAAGCAGCTAGCCCTTGCTTTCTGTTCTGTTCTTTTACTGAATTGAAAGCCCTTTGTTGCTGTGTCTCTTAAAGGCTGTATGTTTAGTGGTAGAGCGCATGCATTTTATTCAAAAGGTCTCAGCTTTGATCCCTAGCATCTCCAGAGGGAATCTTAGAGCCAATGCTAGTCAGTGTCAGCAGTACAGACCTATAGGGACCAATATTCTGACTTGGTATAAGGCAGCTTCATACGATTCTGTGTTCCTCCCTCGTTCCTAATGCCCTTTTCAAATTATTTCTAAAATGCGTTGCATGCTTTGAGCATCTTCCCCTAAGATGGGACGAAGTCATAGGTTTAAGGGACTCTCTTGGAGGTTTCTACAGCATTGTACAAACAATAGAAATTCAGGATTAATCAACACTTGAAGGGGTAAATAGGATCACACTGACTTGTCCTAAACCCACACAGATCAGGTGCTCTGTGCAGACTCTGCAGGCATATGTGCCCACCAAAGGCTGTAAACAGAAGACCCAATTGATGCATGGGTGTTTGGGATGTGCAAACGTGATCCCGTTCCCCTCCACTGTTTCTCATTGTATTGCTCTATCTTGGATGTTGGTCTTCTGCACAGGTCTTACGAGGCTCAGGTTTGCTCACTTAACCTGCGCTGTTTCTTGCCTATTTTCATAGTCAAGAAAGGGGAGCATGAGGGTAACAGAAAGCAGGAACTGCAGTTGAATTAAAATCTGTGTCATGGGAAGGGCGCAACGGAAGAGAAAGGGTTCTCAGCTCTTGTTTACTGCAATTAGGATATAGAGAATTGTGGAGCCCATTTAATTTAGTGGGTTTCTTTTGTGTTTTTGTCTAGTTTCATGCCATGGATACATTGCATAAGCATAACTATGACCTGAGCAGTGCTATTAGTGTGCTGGTTCCACTTGGAGGGCCTGTCCTTTGCAGAGATGAAATGGAAGAATGGTCCGCTTCAGAGGCTAGTTTGTTTGAAGAAGCCCTAGAGAAATACGGCAAAGACTTCAATGACATACGACAAGACTTTGTAAGTAGCAGTATACCCCCTTTCTATCCATTATTGGGTTGTTTCCCACAGACAGCTGGATTTTGGTGTTAGAAACTCAGATGTATAAGCCAGGTGCCAAATGGCTCCTTAAACCAAGAATGTCTAGTTGCCATTCTTGGGTGAGATGGCTCTAGAGCCTTATTTTTCAAATGATGGAGTACCAGTGATTGATTATCCAGTTAAACATCCAGCTAGTTCAGATGACAACCTTGAGCTAAGTTCAGAAGTTTGAGAACTTACAGAAGAAAAGTCACTTGATCCAGGAACAGAACACATATATATTGGGCTATTCCTACCTCTTTTTTTTCCTTAATGGTGACATAAGAAAACATAACATAAGACAACTTCACAACTGTGAGCAGGGCAGTGGGGTGGGTTAAGTGAAGACAAGCGACAACTATGACATTGTTCACTGCTCCTGCTCAGGCTGCACAGAAAAAGCATTTTGGTTCCTGCAATTCTTTCTGATTGTGCAGATAAAATATAGCTAATAGAATTCTACAGGATGTTGTGTTAGTGTGTGAAAACAGTCCAGATCCAATGATCCCCAGGCATGCACCTCCAGATGGTGGAGATGTCAGGTGCCATCCTGTCACCCAAGCATCTTCACTTGGTTGCAAGTAGTCCATACGTGTGCATGTAAATATCAGAGGCAGGGTGGATTTGATTTAAATCAAATTGATTTAAATCACGATTTAAATCACTAGTCAGTAAGGCTTGATTTAAATCACTAGTCAGTAAGACTTGATTTAATTTTTTTTTTAACAGAAAGACACATTCTTGCTGGTATAATCTTGATATTTACAACCATATGAAGGTTTCATTTTTGGAATAATAAATTTGCAGAGTAGTTTTTACAGTTATATCAAAAATTACTGATTTGGTTATACTACTAGAAATACATAGACAGATAATTATGAAATTATGGTGAGGTTTAATAAGTTAACTGTTTATATTTGGACAACTTTTCTGCTGTACTTTATTGGAAGAAGAAAAATAATCATTTCCTTAATAACCATTTAAACAATTTATTTAACTAAAACAATAACATGATAGCATATGTATCCATGTTTGTTTGTTAGCTGATGTGGTTAAACATAAAAAAAAAAAAACAGACTGAGTTTTAGCACACTTGATAAACTTAAAACAAATCCTTATTTCCTGATGAATAGCCTTTGGACTACAATGTAACTTAAACAGAAGACTATATTTAGAAAGATTTTTTCTCCAAAAGCATTTTATTTTAAAAAATCCAATTTAAATCAAAAAAATCCGATTTAAATCAAAAAAATCCGATTTAAATCAAAAAAATCCGATTTTTTTGATTTTTTTAAAAAAATCATTGATTTTTATCCACCCTGATCAGAGGAAGGCCCATACTTCAGTAGTAGAGCATGCAAATGGTCCCAGCCTGTTAAGTCTGCATTAAAAAGGTGGCAGTGCTGGTGAAGTCCTCTGCCTGGAGACCTTGGAGAGCTGCTATCAGACAGAACAAACAATACTGGGCAAGTGGACTGGCTCTTTATAAGGCATCTTTATATGTGGAGCGGAAATAATGTAGACAGTTCACTGAGGGAAAAGCACCTGAGTGCTCTTTCCCCCCCTTCGTAGCATCATTTAATGGCTGTTCTTAAAAAATTAATTGGCACCTGTTTTGCCTAACCGTAGCTGCTAGGATTGCCATTAAATCAGAGGTTTTGTATCATAGCTTGTAAGCTGCATTTAAACTGCAGCTTCCCAATTTAAGATGCTGTAGTTTAGCCAGTCAGGCCAACACTAGGAGCACAAGGAGGGGGAGAAGGAGAAGCCCCCGAGGGTGTGCTGGGCTCGTTCTCAGCCTGATAGAAGGGGTCAAATTATTCTCTAATGCTATCACAAATTGGAGGTAAACAAAATTGTAGCAGTTTGCAAAAGAAAAGAAGTTTAGATTTGAAAATGTTTGCAGTTTTTTCCATTTGAAAAGATACATAAATGGCACGAGAGCTTGAAGTCCAATGAACCGTGTTTACATATTAATGAAGTTCATTCTGTGTTCCCAATTTTAAACACTGATGGATGTTGTTAACACGGTTGGAATAGAACAAAGGTAGAAACAATCCAAACTATACGGTAAATTATGCTGGTGTAACTTACCCTATTCCAAACTCTGTTCCAGAGCAGAGCTGCTTCCTGCTGAGCCAGCCCAAGCCTTCAAAACTAGAGTTTTTCTTACATTGCCCTTTTTGACAGTATAACTTCCACTGGATTGTTAGGTTTGAACAGAGTTTGGAATAGGGATATGTCTTCTCCTTCACTATCCCACCCCTGTTTTAGGCCTTGCGTCAGCTTAGCCATCACCAGCTGAGGCAGGTTGGTGTATTTATGCCCTTGTATTTCTGACTGAACTGGGCTGAGGGTCTTCAGTTGGCTTAGCCAGAGATCCTCCTATTCCAGACTTTGCTAATCCCTGCAGATCTTGAGTTTGGGTTGTTCCCAAAGTGAGCTTCAAGAACATAGTTTGCAACCTTGGAAAGGTCAGAGATTTCCACAAAGTTCTCTAAACTTGGAATAAAGAAGTCTGCCACTTAAAAAAAATAATTGTACTCTGTTTCATCTTATGTATCATTTTTATAGTTTAAGTGATTTAATCCCTGCCTGATTAAAATAAAGGTTTGGAATATACACATCTTATCTTCAAGGCACCAAGATTAAAAAAAGCATGCTGCTTTATCCGAGGGTGACCCTACTGAGCAGTTGAAAGAACTCTGGAAGTACAAAGACCTGCTGCTAATGTGGCACAAGTAAATACTAGCTATCTGCTAAGATGCAGTGTTACTGGTAGGGACCAAAAACTAGAATAATTAGTGTAATGATATATCAGTTCATGAAAACTATGTGCTGTTTTTGAGGATATGCTGGCTTGCTCGGTATGTCATCTGCAATTGCCATTGCTGCCCTCTGGCTTCTCTGATCTTGCAAATTAATTCTATTGTGATATTAAGTAATCATTTGATAACAGAATGCCTACTTCTTAGGGAAGAGGGTTGATCCACAGTGGGATACAGCTGACTCATTTTGGCACACTCTTCCTACTAACTGTGTGCCGATGTGTGAAAAGCTCAGTGCAGAAGGGTGTCATCGCTTTTGTAACACTTAGGGCATGGAATGGAACAAACGGGATGGAGGTAAGGCTTGTAATACGTCTCTCCTGGAGGCGTGCTAACTTGAAGACAACTTGTGCCAAGATTTCTTCATAATATAGGAAGCTGGCATGTAGAAAGCTAACAGTATTTTTACCAGCTAGCCTTCACTTTTTTTAAAAAAAAAACAAAACACTTGATGAAAGCACTGTGTTGCTTTGTCTCAAAGGTCCACAGTGCAGTGGTAGAGTCCATAGTATGTATGCAAAAGGTCTGAGGTTCAGTCACCAGATAAGACAGCCAAAAACCCGGAGAGTCAGCATTGAAAACACTGAGTTTGAAGGAACAATGGTTTGACTTGGTATAAGGCAGCTTCATAGAAACATGGAATGGACTCTGCGGGTCTTTGAGTCCCTTGTTCCTAGTCCTCTTCCCCTACCCATGGAGATTAAAAACAAACAAACAAACCCCCCAGACAGTACAATTTATAAACAAACAAGTTAAAAGTATCAAACTGATGCCAGCCTTTGAAAAGGTCCTGAATAGAAGAATTCATGTCTTCTTAATTGTTTCTTAAATAGATTTTAATGGGATTTTTAAGACTCTAAGGCAGGGGTAGGCAGCCTAAGGCCCGTGGGCCGGATGCGGCCCAATCGCCTTCTCAATCTGGCCCACTGACGGTCCGGGAATCAGCATGTTTTTACATAAGTAGAATGTGTCCTTTCATTTAAAATGCATATCTCTGGGTCATTTGTGGGGCTTAGGAATTCGTTCATGTTTTTCCCCCAAAATATAGTCCGGTCCACCACATGGTCTGAGGGATGGTGGACCGGCCCACGACTGAAAAAGGTTGCTGACCCCTGCTCTAAGGACTAGTACAAAAGCCCAGTGACTTTCCCAGATCCTAAGACACCAGAATTTGTCTTACCAAACTCTGAGTGTGTTTCCTTACCCATTTCCCAGAGAGAAGCAGATAATTTTATTACAGGTGGCAAACCTATGGGCCTCCAAATGTTGTTAGACTTCAGTTCCTATCAGCCCCAACCAGCAAGACCAGTGGTCAGGGATTATGAAAGTTGTAGTCCAAATAAACATATATCGAGCCTACCCATCTTCCTACCTTTGCTAACGTGGACTAGGCTTCCTTGACCTCTAAATTGCAATGAGATTTTTTTAAAGTCTTTTTTTCCGGGTCTAAATTACATTGTGCTGAGTTTGCTGCAACATTGCAGTTAAAATGTGAAGTTTATCAGAAATTGTAATTAAGTATTTTTGTTGTCGTTTTGTTTTTCAGCTTCCTTGGAAGTCTCTGACTAGCATCATTGAATATTATTATATGTGGAAAACCACAGACAGATACATCCAGCAGGTAATTTTTCTATCCTTTGCCATGGGTTGGCCAAGTAAATGAACATTAAGCTTTCCGTCCTGTAGGACCTGGGTTGCTTTTGGACCTCCCTCTCTGAGGGTGGTCTGCTCTGGGAGAAGGAGATCTGACCTCACAGGGCCCCTTCCCACTGCAGCTCTTTCCTTTCTCTGGTTGGCAAGGGGTGTGTGTGGCAGGAGTGGCTCCCATTCACCTTGAGGATCTCTTATGTAACATTCCTTCAATTGTTTCCAATGGAAGCAATACAAGAAACAGGTTGGGTTGGGGGAGAATGACCCAGAAACACCCCCACCCCCGCCCGCCCCATTGTGGTCCCAAAAGGGCTTTGGATTTTGCAGCACGTTTGGTTCTCTCTGCCCCAACCCAGTAGGATTGCCCAGTAAACGGATATTTTGTAGATTCCAGAAAATGGGATTTAGAAAGTTAAATCTCAGCGGTAATCTAATTTAGGGAGGCTTTAAACATGTCAAAATGCCTACATGGAAGACACATCTGAGTGAGGACTGGCATTTAGCCATAGATCAGATTATCATGTGTGATGATCTCACACACAACTTGACGGTGGAACACACACACACACACACACACACACACACACAGAGAGAGAGAGAGAGAGAGAGCGCTAATTCCTGGAATTTCTCTGTGTAGGAAGTTAACAGCATTTGAAGTGACCTTTCGTTTCTTTGAAGGATATAATTAAACATTATGAAGGAATCCAGGAATTACATATATTTAGATACTTTGGCTTGGATCCAGAGCAGCCATTTCCTGAACAGGAGAGCTATTTGTGCTCAAAATTGAACAGAAGCAGATACTCACAGAAAGGGAAGGGGGGAGGCAGTTGATACGTCTGATTTTTAAATAAAGCTAATACAGTATGATTCCAGAATGGCTGTTGTGAATAAAGACTCAACAGCATCATTACCCCTCCAGTAACAACTCTTTTTTTCTAACTCAATGCTTGGTCTTAACTTCATTCCTTATTTCCCTCAATTGGTTGGGACGCAGGTGGCGCTGTGGGTTAAACCACAGAGCCTAGGGCTTGCCGATCAGAAGGTCGGCGGTTCGAATCCCCGCGACGGGGTGAGCTCCCGTTGCTTGGTGCTCCTGCCAACCTAGCAGTTTGAAAGCACAAAGTGCAAGTAGATAAATAGGTACCACTCTGGCGGGAACGCAAACGGTGTTTCCGTGCGCTGCTCTGGTTCGCCAGAAGAGGCTTAGTCATGCTGGCCACATGACCTGGAAGCTGTACGCCGGCTCCCTCAGCCAATAATGTGAGATGAGCGCTGCAACCCCAGAGTCGGTCACGACTGGACCTAATGGTCAGGGGTCCCTTTACCTTTACCTTTACCTTTATTTGGGAATATGTCCATCGCTTGCTGTTTCAACTCAGGGTTGTGTGTGTTTGTGTGTGTTCCAGTAGAGCCCAGGACAGAGTTGTTGTAACAAATCAATGTCAGCCTATTGATGACAGTCATCTTGGTGTTAATTTATCCAAGTAGTAAGTAATTTAGGAGAAGATTGGTCCATATTGTTGTCATATACATAGTCATTGGCATTGTGGAAAAGCCATGTGAGCACTAGAAACTGACGCTTGTGCACAGCTTAGCTTTGCAGCGTATGCGTGTGTGAGATCACACCTTCCAGCTAGCGGCCCGTTTGATTTAGCTATTACGAAGTGTCATGAATTATCCTCCTTTATTTTAGGATATATATATTTTTTAACAAATCAGTTTTTGAGGATGACATTGTAACACTTAAAAACAAGTATTTAAACATCAACCAGAATTGCAACATCTGCTGAATTAAGGTCACCCTGAAGTTAAATAACCTTCAGCGGACTCCTGTGTTTAAATAAATGTGAGATCAACGTTGAGTCTTTACTTATCCCTGTGTTGAGTGGGCAGGTTTAACTTGATGCCACATGAATATCCCTGGCAAGGGCATTCCATAAGGCAGCCTTCGCCAACATGGTATCTTCCAGATGTCTTCGACCACAATACCCATCAGCCCCAGTGATGGGTTTTGTAGTACAAAACTCCTGGAGGGCACCAGGTTAGTGAAGCCTGCCACGAGTGGTAAAGCCCTTACCTGTCACCACTCATACAACCACCAGAAGTAGGGAAACCTGAATCTGGGGCCTCTGGGCTGGATCGTAAAGACCGAGAAAGTCCATCTGGTTGCCTGACAGGAACTGAAATGTTGTAGTTCTGTGAGGTATTAAATTTGTTCCATCTTTTCTATTAGAAACGCCTAAAAGCTGCTGAAGCAGAAAGCAAATTGAAACAAGTTTACATACCAACCTAGTAAGTATCACAAATATTAATGCTTCCTTTGAAATAATAATAATAATAATAATAATAATAATAATAATAATAATAATAATAATAATAATGATGATGCAACAAATCCTTGTTTTTATTGGACAAGCGAAGAAGCAGCATCCATAAAACCTAGATTGCTTTGAAGATTTTGCACAGCCTAGTAAGGTCCAGTTATGCCCATGGAGGCATTTTTAAAAGCAGTTTTCAAATTATTTCCTTACGTAGCAGTGCTAATGCAAAACCACAGACCTCTTCAGCTGCAATCCTATCCACACTTACCTGGGATTAAGCCTGACTGAACACTGAATACGAAATATGTGTTAGACTGCATATTAATGGTACTCATGCCTGAGAAATAAAGTGTATGTTTACAATCTGAGACTATTTCCTCAATATGAACAGGTGGCTTACGTTAGGCAAAATTGTTAAGTGTACCTGCAACAATTATAAGAGGCGCTTTTGTATTGGACAAATTTTTACATCACTGTGTTTGGTAGGCTATAAAAGTGATATCTGCAAATGTTCCTTGTGATGCTGATGCCATGGTTTTGGGGCAGCGTCTGGCCCAGGATTAGTAAATCTTCCAACGCCTCAAAATTAATAGAATACCAGATGCATTTAACAAGTGAGGCACAGAGTTTCTCCCCCCCCCCAAATTAATGTACAAATACTCACCCAGCTGGATCTTTGCAGACCTTCTGTACGGATCTTCCATGCCATAGATTTATTTGTTTGTTTTCAGCAATTCCATCTCATCTTCCTAGAAAAATAATGAAGGTGACCAATGAATTGATAAAAAAATTCTGAAACAGTACTCAAAATCTAATCAGAGTCTAAGTAGAACTACGATTATGTCTCAGAGATTTTCACATTCTCAAAAGCTTCAAGCGTTGGAAGCAGAAGCAGCCATCCTGTTTTTGCATTTTTACCTTAAATGCTAAAATGATTGTTAGAATGTTGTGCATAGATTGCTTGCAGTGACACAGTCTAGGGTATGATTAGGTGGGGGATGAAATCCTGTCAACTCCAAGATATTGGCAGACTCTAAATCTGGGCTAGCTGCAAGAGTATGCACCATAAGGAAGCAGAATTCTCTAAAGTAGGGACGGGGAACCTCTGGCCCGCCATTCAGACTCATTTCTGAGAATGATTTGGTAACTGCTATATGTTGATGCTGCATAAGATAATGTGTTGTCAAGTCTTTCAGCATTTGTATTCATATCTCTGTTAAGATTTTGCATTAAAGGGAAAAGTGCATAAGTAAGATTCCAGGAGTTTATTAGACCCGAGAGGAATAAATATGGGAAGTGAGCAGCATTAAGAATCCCAGATGTAATCTTTTGGTAATTGAACACTAAGTGTAACAATAATTCCTAATAATATTCTATAGCAAAAACGTTCTGGTTAGCTTAACACAGTTTCTCTCATACACACACACACACACACACACACACACACACACCTGTATTTTTCCATGTATAAGACTATATTTTTCACTAAATTTTTGAAGTTTAAAATAAAGGGTCGTCTTATACACGGATGGTGCATAGTGCATTTTCTTAATTTTGAGTCCCAAAAAATAGGGGGCGTCTTATACACATGGGAATCTTATACACACAAAAATACGGTATATATCTTAACACAGTTTCTTAACACATTATATTATATTATATTATATTATATTAATTATGTTATGTTATGTTATGTTATGTTATGTTATATTTATTATTATATTATATTATATTATATTATATTATATTATATTATATTATATTATATTAATTTATTATATTGGAATTGTTTCTTAGAGAATCATGACCAAAACAGAGATCTGTTTGACCCCCAGTATTTGATTAGTAATGTGCTTTTTGCACAAAGTTTTAATGCCAAGCACAGGAATTCTCATTTAGTGACCCTGGACTGAAGAACGGATTACTAGGTGCTGCAGGCTGCCTTTGGTTCTCATTACTGCTAGCTGCTGCTTTGAGGAAAACATTTAGCTTCCTAGTGGCATGTGCAGCATTTATATGCAAGTACACACAGGACGTGGATGTAATAAACTGAGTTCAGTAATGGCCCACATGGCGGATTCCAAGCCTCTGAGAGTATCGTGAGCTCTCAAAATATTTTTTGCTTTCATTTCCGCATAAAGTATTTGAGAAGTTAGTAGCGTTCTTGCCAACGACGTGGGTAACCACAGAGGATTCTGTCATTTAACTCATGTTGTTAATGTGCTTGTGTGTTTGTGATCACTTTGAAGCAACAAACCAAATCCCAGTCAGATATCCAGCAGTAACGGGAAACCAAGTGCCGTGAACGGAGCGGTTGGAGCACCTCACCAGGCCCAGAATGCACTAATAGGCCGTGCTTGTGAAAGCTGTTACAGTAAGTAGAATGGTCACTCTGTGTGGGGGGGGGGGGCAGGCATGCCTATGTTGTTAAGCAATTGAATAGCTCCATTTGTACTCACATGAGAGCATCATGCATGTAGGGCTCTGGAATAGTGCTTGCATAAATTCTATGCTGACCTTGCTTTTCTTTTAGCAAGCCTGCATGATAGCAGACCACCAACCTAAACACAGCCCCCCAGCAGAATATTGAGGTTTACCAGGTGTTTACAACACACACACACCCCGTTTTTGCACAAGCTGGCAAGCAATAGCAATGGGTGGTTTATGGTGTCCCTAGTGGGCCACCTTAGCTAAGTTTATCTTAGTGAATAAGCAGTTGTGTAGCTCTGGGAATTCGGTGAATGCCCTGAATTTTCAAACTGTTAAAACGAAGAAAATATATAAAGCTTCTTATTCAAATGTGTGGCATTTGTTGTTACAGTATACATCTACAATAAATAGATGTGTGTGTGTGTCTACGTGTGTAGATAAGTATTTTATGCTGAATGGATCAACATAATTTTATTTTCTTCTTTTAGTCACACAGTCTCATCAGTGGTATTCCTGGGGTCCACCCAACATGCAGTGCAGGTTATGTGCACCATGTTGGATTTATTGGAAGAAATATGGTGGCCTGAAAATGCCAACACTAACAAATGAAGACAGATTTTCTCCTACTCAAACCACAGAGGTAGGATTTAATTATACTTCAGTGATGATGATGATAATAATAATAATAATAATATGTGCAACCCAGTCCTTTTAATGTTTACTTGGAGTAAGTATCATCATGTTCAGTGGGGCCTGCTCCCTATTGCATGTGCTTCCGTAGTGCTGATTTTTTAAAATTTATTTTATGATTAGGAATAATTTCATAATTATAATTCACAATTAATTGTTTCATTGTCCACTATGCTTTATCATGGAAATTTAACTCCTTCCCATATTTCCTGTTTATTTGTAAAGTTGTGTTGGACTACCTTGAATTGGTCAGAGAAACCATTGTATGAGTTAACACACCTTTATACAATGCATTTTGAAAAGTTGTTTGTGCTTTTAATACTGGAAAGGAGTTCTTTGTAGATTGTGTGTTCAGGTGTGTACACAAAATAAAATAAAATAAAATAAAATAAAATAAAAATTGTTCCCCACTATGGGAACTTAATCCGTTCTCAAATGGACAAGTTTTCCCTTGCTCATCTCAGATTAAATTGAAAATAAACGTGGGTCATTTTTTCGACCTGATCCTATGCTAAGGAAAATGGCCCTCTTCACTGCCCAAACATTGCCCTGCCAACTCCAATCCCCCACTTCCCCTTTCCTTCTTTGCCAAGTGGTGATGATTTGGGAGAAACAGTGATGGTGAGAGGGAAGCAGAGGGAGGTTTGTTCAGGAGGCTGATGGGAAATATAGGATTCCCAAGGTTTACTGTGTTGCAATTTAGTGGGTGAGGAGCACTTGTGGGGATGGAGGGAGAGTAGATTGGAATTCTTCTCTAGCTTGGATTTTGCAAAGTTAGGGGAAGGGCGTAACTCAGTGTAAGGGCATCTGCTTTCCATGTAGCATGTTCTGCCTTCAATCCTCGGCATCTCCAATGGGGGCAAGAATGCCCCATGTCTGAAATCCTGGAAAGCCATTGCCAGTCAAGGTGCTGCCCCCTAGATGGCCTGACTCAGAATGAGCCATGTTTCTGTGTCCCAAAGTTGATTATTGGATAAGGGGAGAGGGCAAGAGTGAATTTGGGCACTGGCTCTTGATTGTTATATTATAGCCACATATAAGAAAACGGTACATTAATGAAAGGGAAGATCTCAGAAGTAAGACTTTTAGTTTGCGTTTTGATTCTTTCCACCCCCACCCCCCTCTTACAGGAAGCGTGTGTCAGAATACACATGTCTCGACAAGCAACGCAGGGAATACCAGTCCGGAACACAGGCAGTCCAAAATCTGCTGTCAAGACACGTCAGTCGTTCTTCCTCCATACGACATACTTGACTAAACTTGCCCGCCAGGTCTGCAGAAACACTCTACAGTTGAAGCGAGCTGCAAGAAGACCGTTTGTCCTTATTAACTGTGCTGCCATTAGGGCAGAATGTAAGATGTTTCTAAATTCTTAGTTCAATGTGCCATTATTCCAACCACTTTCTGTCGTCTTTTTTTCGTTTGTTTGTTTCTTTTGCAATAAACACATTTCTGTCTATAGCCCCTTTGTGTTATTTTATTTGAAGAAAACTTTATTTTCATTTGTCTTGCTTGTCACCAAAGAACAAAGAAAACACTGTAAGTTTATAGAAAGCTTAGTACTTACTGAATAATAAATTAGGCGTCAAACGCAGACATTGACCCAATTATAGCTTTGTGTGCCTACCTCATGTGCTTCCTTTAACCTCTCCACATTTAATGTATCTGGTGGAAAGCAGGCGGCCAATCTCATAAAACATGAACCATATTTTTGCCATAACGTGAACCAATATGGTGCATAGATAGCGAAATAATGAAGGGGTCACAGGTTTGAAAGCAAGGGCTTGTTTAAAGGTGCAGCATCCCAGTTCATGACAGCATTGCATTGGGGCAGCATAGTGGTCATGCACAAAAAAACTTTTATAGGGAGACATCAGGGTAAATGAGGTTTCTATTGGGACAAACTTAAGGAGGACTCTATTATAAGCTTTCCTGAATGCATATTGGCCACGACAAAGCCAGTGATATCAGTGCAACCATAGGCAATTGACCTATGCAAGGATGGAGCTGAAAGAGACATGGGGCTGCTGCCAACAATGGCATCCCAATGTTGGATCCATCCTCGTTTCCCTTGTAATGTGTAGGGACCACTGTTTTGACATCTGCTTTGTCTCCCCATTCCCAATGTCCAAATCATTGGCTGGGGTAAAATGATGTCAAGATGTGATAAAGTTGAGAGCACACACTACTGTGTAAGAGAGACCAAGGGGTGCTGTTTTCAGCAGCAATTGCCTATTGAGTGCAATCTGTAATTTTGCCCTAACCAGATGTGATTCACCACCAGGCAGAGCTGCGGGTCTACGGGCCTCAATTTGTTTCACCAGATAAAAATGATTCAGAACCTATTTTTCAAAACCAAAGAGGAAGGTTTCTGCTGCTTGCAAAGTTGAGGAGACTTTATTCCAGCGAAGTAAATTAACAATGTTGTTTTGCTTATTGAACATTTCCTTTGAAAGGAAACATTTTTATAGCTGTTTTCTGCATTGTTTTACCACTTCTCCCTTGTTTTCATCTGAGTTGAGCTTTTGTTTTCACAATGCATTCCTTCCACACTTTCACCTGTTTGCATATTCATCTTATGTCAAAATGAGAAGTGCTTCTGTAGGGGGAGAAAAAATACATCTCACCAATGTTGGATTTTACTATTGCTCTGAAATGAAAGAGATATATTTTAGAATAGGAAAGTATCTTCCAGCACACAGATACAGCTCCCAGCTAAGCTTCCCTGTTGATTGGCTTTGGTGGAAGGGGATGCTGTGATCATCTGGGTTAAGCACTGCAGCCCTGTGGCTCCTTGAGCATACAAAGCACAAGATGCATTGCAGGGGCAGAAGGTGAACATATTCATTTAAAGAAGCTCCACACTTTTTGTTCACTTTTTGCCTACAGCAGCCTTCCCCCCCCCCTTTCTTTTTCTTTTGCATGTTCAAAGATCCCCTGGACCTGAATGCTCAACACAGCAGAAGTTGTTTCAGTGTATGTTAGTGGACAGAGATTCACAGTAAAAAGATTCAGACCACAAACGCTGCTAACAATACAGCCTGCGTCTAGCACAGTGGTGGGGCACCTCTGGCCTGCAAGCCTCATTAGACCCGCCAGGAGCCCAAATTTGGCCCATGAAGTCATTTCCCCCAAAATCATGCCCACCAGCGACACACCTGGTGCCATATGCAACAGGAAAGACGTGGCTTAATAGTAAACTCCAATTCTTCCTTGGCAAGTGGGGCTCACAGACAGCCCCACCAGGATCAGCTGCACTAGGACGTTCCCCATTGGGGTTGCTGTCAGCATCAATTACTGATTGGCGTTTGGTGCATACCCCTTTGGAGGTGTTCGGTAAGCGCCAGTCAGCCGGCTGATGCTATCAGTACGTCCCTTTGGTCAGCTGCTTGGCACTTCATGCGAGCCCTTTTGCAATCTGCTTGCTTGCATGATTTGCATTCTGAGTACCTGCAAAGGGGAATTTTTCCTCTGCCAGTCCATAGCTGCAAGCGTCATTAACCCTGCATAAGCTATATTGAAATCAAATGATTGCTTGATGGACTGTACTCTATAAGCGTAATCCGGAGCTTGTCAGTGCTTGGATCTGGAGACTGTTAATGTAATAGAAAATGGTATCACCTTTGAGAATAGCCTATTTATATATTTAAATATAAGAAGAGCCCTGCTGGATTTGATCCAAGAGCAATATCTAGTCCAGCATCCTGTTTCACATAGTGGTCTCTGGTATGTTTCCAGGTGGGACAGAAGGGCCCCCAGACCTCTCCTGCTGTTGTTCCCCGGATTCTGGTAACGCACAGACACATTGCCACTGAAGTTGGTGGTAGAATATAGCAATCATGACTTGGCAATCATGACATTAGAACAGTACTGCTAGGTATCACCTAAAAATGCCACCTAATATTAGTTAAATTGCTAACAGTGTGTCTAAAAACAATGTGTACTGTGTACATCTTGTGACTCACAATTTTTGCTATCTAATTCCACAAGGGAAAAATGTGTATTTTAGCAGAATTTTAATAGTATCCATTTCTCCGTAGACTTGACGTAGTGGCACCTAACGAGCTCGTGCCCTAATTTTTCGTACAATGGATGCACAAATGAATGTGCATTGAAGCAGCACTTCGAAATCACCGTCGAGCATTGAGAAGCTTGATGAGGCATGCTAGGCTGTTGTGTTTTATTATTCAATATTAATTTAGCCTGTTACAACTTGATTTGATTTTGTTTTAGACCTCAAATCTCCAGTTGGAGATAAAAGATGAATATCATTTCCCTTTCATTTTTATTATGCTTCATTGTACACAAAATAGATAACACGTAATATAGTTTCATTCAGATTCGTATGATTAAAACACACAGATTACATTAAGAGAAGCAAACTTAACGCCAAGATACTGTGTGTGCTTGTTTTGCGTACATGAGTTCAATTTGCATGCTTTGTTATTGTACCAACTTATTGTGCATCTCCCATCATTTCATTGAGGTTTGTATGCAGAGGCTCAGTGGACTCGGCCCAGCAGTGGTGATGGTAATAATGTTCATTTATCTATTATTTGCAGGATTTCCAATTTTTAGGAACAAAGTGTGCTGTTAGGGCAGGCATAAAAAACTATATTATACGCAAACCTAGTTTGCTGCCATGTGACTCAACTTTTAGCATGAGACCAGTGAAATAAGTGGTCTAACTTCAGGCTAATGATCGATGTAGCCTGGTAATTTCTCTGTCATCAATGTTTCCTGCAGATGTCTTTCACATCACCTGCCTTTTTCAGAGATTCCCAATATTTGAGCCTGAGAAGCTTTGTAGTTGAGGTACATGTGGTACCACTGAGCTGAGATTCCTGCATTGCAGGGATAACCCTTGTGGTCCCAAATATAATTCTTTGATTCTATTATCTTCTGTAGAACTTGGAGTAATCACGGTGCAAAGATGCTCTCTTAAGAAATAGACGATGAGCATGATCTCTCAGGCCTGGGGGCAGAAAGAAACTTTTTGAGCCCACGAGTAATGCAGTCACCTTTATTTACACATCGGTGTCCCTTCAATTCACTAGGGAGCTTCCCCGAGACTGTTAATAGACGTGTCACGCTGAGGAATGAACTTGAGAGTGATGCTAAAGAACAGTAATCTTCTTAGCAGAATAAGATGGAAAGCACAGGGATAAATAAAAGGAATGTGAACAAATTAAAGGGCTGAGACTACCGAGGGAAGACGCTCCCAGTGGAAATAATTACACATACACACAAGAGCTGAATGTAAAGCTGTTATACAATGTAACATGTTGCTGAAGGTTTTTTTAAAGGGTGTAGAAGAAGGATTGTCACTTTTAGGCCTGAGCAATGGAGGTGAATGGAAAAGGGGCTGTGATGCCGCCTCCGAAAACTGCTGCTCACGCTGGCCAGGGTAGAAGGTGTGTGTGTGTGGAAGGTGTGCCATGATTTTTGCCGCTCCAGACCAGTGCAATGGAGAGACCCATTGCTGATAGCTGGACAGCCTTAGTGCATTCCTGACTAGCCCAGCTGCATCCTCTCCTTGCTTATGTCGGCTTTGAGACCCCTCAACCAGTGCAGCCCAGCAGAGTCCAGTGGAGGGAGACCTCTTCCGCATCCTGTCCCCCTGCAGCAAAGCAGGTCAAGGGTTAGGACTGATCTGCCCATCCCCTGTATACTGCTTAAGTATATAGGGGTTGTAGCCAACGATAGCTTTGCACTAATAGAAAATGCTTCCATTCGCGTAAGGCAAAGCACCTAAATTTTGCCCATCTTTGCTTTCTACTGCAACCTATCCCATATTGTTCAAAAGGCTCCCTCAAGTCTCAGGAGGGCTTTTTGCAAAGCCAGGTGATGCTAGGCATTTGCAATGAGTAGGAGATTGGTGAAAATTAGGTACCCCTGTGTTGTGTGAGCAGAAGCAGACAACGCATGCCTTGGGTAAGAGGTTGGAAGCTTTGGTAACTGCTTTTATAAAAATACATGAAAGTAAAGAAATGCAGTGTGGAGACTGATATAGTGGAAATGTGAAGTGAAGACAGACGTGCAAAAAAAAGATTTCACCAACCAATTATTCAGCTGTGGTGCAAGCCCAGCTTCCCCTTCGCTTCTTAAATGAAGTGGCAGATCTGTATGCCAGAAATACATTTGCCCATTGCATTAGATTTAAATGTATTATTTTTAAGTGCAAGGCTGCCTCCAAGGATAGTGTGTGGAGTCTTTCGGTGACATCACAGAAGGTGCAGCCAATCGGCACTCTGCCCAGCCGCTTGTTCTTCCAAATTGCACAGCAATTCCCACCCACTCACTCCCTTCCATCCTCAGCTAAGGGAAGAAGGGGTATGTTGGGACAGAGCATAGTGGACAGAGTTTCCAGTGGGGCCCCTTTTCTCTAAAAAGTATTGCATGTATCTTCATCCTACATTGAAACTGAAGGCAAGTGTGATTAGGACCAGGGCTTAGTTAGATTGAAGGAAAGTTTCATAATTCTGAACATGGCTCTAGGCAGTGATGGCTAACCTTGACACCCCAGATGTTTTGGAACTACAACTCCCATCATCCCTAGCTAACAGGATCAGTGGTCAGGGATGATGGGAGTTGTAGTCCCAAAACATCTGGAGTGTCAAGGTTAGCCATCACTGCGTCTAGGGAGTAATTTCTGCCATGTTTGTTTTCCGTTGCAGGGCTCTAACTGCAATCGCTGGTGTCGTGTTATGAGTTCTTTATATAGAAATGAACAATGGCATTTCAAAAGAAAATAATGGAGGGAAAACGCATGTGGCTAGATTAGAATTGCCAGAGCAAGCTCGCCATTGTTCTGCTGCAGAAAGTTCATTTTAGTATTCAGCGATTTAGGGGTTAGAACTTTTAAAATTAGTTATACATTTCCAGGAAAACTACAGTCGTGCTGGGCTATTTCATTTCTGACTCGAACAATAACTCTCAATGATTTGCCACACCCACATCTTGCATGCTCCAGGTAGTTACAAGAGCACTTCCCTCTCCATAAAAATAATCCTAATGGAACGTAACCCCACTTAGTGAGAGACTGGAAATGGAACAGAATGGAAAAGTGCAGGAAGAACATGTGAAAGACGCCGTAAGCTTCATAATAAAACGTACTGAGGGTTGGCACCTGCTCATAGTTTTTATGGGTTGAATGTATTTCAGGAGCTCCAGCCATTATAAGCAGAGAACTTGAGAGCAGAGTTTGTGTTTTTTGGTGAAGGTTTGTGAATTTGAACTAACTTCAATCAGTTCTGAATTTGGGCTGAAGTGTTAGTCTGGGATTACTTCTAAAAGAATGGGAAGAGAAAGCAGAAACTGCAAGCATACAGCTAGCCAGGTATCCCCACTCATTTGGGATTAATTTGCCTCACATTCTGTGTGTGTGTGTGCGCACACACCCTGGATTACACATTCCTCCTATTTATTTTATTATGTATATTTTATTGCAAAACATGTATAAAATTCTAAGTGCTATACCATAGCTTTAATACAAAAATACAACCTAAAACCAACCAACAGTATATTAACAAGGAGTAGCATATCAGAGAAAAGAAAAGCAAAAATAATAATAATCGGGATTCAAGCATAGAAAACAGGGTCTGGTCTTAAGGATCAGAGGGAGCTGGGCAAAAAAGCTTTCCGTTTTTACAGTATGTCTGAAGCAATTGATGGCTGCTGCTTCATGTACAGCAGAGGGGGAAATAGTCCATAATATAACAGTGTTTCTCCAACTTGGGTCTCCATCTGTTGTTGGACTACAAATGCCATCATCCCTAGCTACCAGGGATGATGGAAGTTATAGTCCAACCACAACTGGAGGCCCAAGTTACAGAAACATTGATTCAGGGGCAAAAGCAGAAAATGCCCATTTTCGGGTCACTGCCCTGTGACTCTAAACCTTGTTTAATGCTGATATTAGGTTCAGAAAGATAAACAAATGGAACCAGGTTAGCTTTGCCATGGTTTAATGTATTTTTAATCTCTGTATTAAATGTATTTTAATGTATTTTTAATCTCTGTTGGAAGCCGCCCAGAGTGGCTGGGGAAACCTAGCCAGATGGGCGGGGTACAAATAATAAATTTATTATTTATTATTATTCTGTGGTGCCATCCATAGAATTTCCCCCAGGTGATCGAAATGATCTTAAATGTCCCTGCAGGGTTAGGTGATACTTCATGTGACATTGCAGTCCTTGGCAAAAATTAAAAACTCTCAATATTCATGCCAGTTTTATTGGTGTGTCAGTACGTTTTAGTATAAAAACTCACCCATAATAACCATATGAATGTTATGATAGGCGTCCCGAACCTTTTATTTCTCATATTGACTTGCACCGTGCCCTATAAAATTACACCTTTGGAAGTTGTGCAGTTTCAGATAAGCCATTATTTCTTCCAGCATATTTTTGGCCTATGCTATTGTTTTCTATGCTGGATTAATGAAATAGGGAATTTATATTACATTTCTGCTGAGGCAAAGCCAGATGACTTTTTGGTCTTTGTGATGCTATGGCATTAAGTTGTATTTTAAAGGGGTTAGTGGATTTGTGTGGGAAGTGTGTGGAGATAGGATTACATAAAATAAAATATGTGAGCAAAGTTTAAAATGCCTAGTTGATTTTGAATTCCTCTGTTCACTGGAAGAATCATAAAAGGGGCTGTTCCTGAAAATTAAACTGATAAATCTTGCAATATACACGTTCCTTATACAGCAACATCTTCCATTGTTTCATTGCATAGTTATTTGAATTAGAAATGTTCTCAGGTTCAATTTTGGCTCTTTTGAAAGAGCTCGGTATTTAGGAATTTTATTCACTTGTTGAGGTGTTGATTCTCCAATGCTATAAAGTATTATCTTCTGTTTAACATACACTTCTAACAGGAAAAAAGAGAGAATGAAGGTTCTGCAGTACTTTCATACTTATAATTTGGACTGAGCAAAGGGGAAAGGATTGGATTTTGAAACTCCTCTAGGATGGCTTGTGGGATCTTAAAGGGCCAAATGATCTTTGCTCAAGTTTTGAAAGACAGAGGGTTATCCCGTTCCATTGAAGCCATATAGTTGATCTTGAAAGTTCAGACCTGATGAACTTTCACATCTGAATTAATCTGAATACATTCTATTATACATGCAGTACCTAAAATGTACTGTCAGCACAAGGATTTCTCTTTGCATAATGGAACATCATATCCCCCTCCTTCCTCCTGTTCCACCCTAAATCTGTCTGAGGTTCCCCTCAACCCTCAGGAAAAAAAATTGGGGATGGAGCTGGGGAAAGGAAAGGCAGTCCCATTGCACAAGGGATGGGCTCCTGTGCATTTGCAGGAATGGGCTCCTGTGCATGAGAGGCATAAAACAGAGGCATGCCTTCCTTACTAATCCCTACAGTATCCAATGCCGTTCAAACAAATGCAGCCTTCATTTTGGCCTGAGGTAGCTTTTGGTTTGTGTGGAATTTAGGGCAATGCAAGGCAGGTGCCTTTTTCTACACGGACAGCAGAATAACTAGGTCAGGAAAGGCTGCAATCCTATGCGCACTCACTTGAGAGTTGAATTTGATAGGATTTTCTGCTGAGTCAACATGCACAGTAAGCCAGTGTGGTCCAATGGTTAGAAAGTGTCAGATGAGGAGCCAGGAGACCCCAGTTTCTAATTTTCACTCAGACATGGAGTGGCCTTGGGCCAGTCACCATTTCTCAGTCTAGCCTACCTCACAAGTTTGTTGTGAGAATAAAATGGCAGGGGTCCGAACCATCCATGCCATATTTAGCTCCCTGGAAGAAAGGTGGGATATAAGTGTATCAAATAAATAAAAGAAGAGCGAGTTGTAAAAATAGCATCATTATGAATTCTTCCTGTTTTGGTTCCATGACAGATCCTCATTAATGAGAGTATGATGAGATTCAGACACCATTGTTTTTCAATTCAGGTGACAGCTAATTATGGAGCACTAGAGTTAATTGCCTGCCTTTTTGCTTTGTTTTCTTTTATTCCACCTGAACCTTTTCTCAGGAGGCTGTGAATCAGCTGATGAGCACTTTTATGAGGTACAGTTCTGGTTGATCACCTCAAAACAAATAAAGTCGAGCTGGGAAACCTTCAGAAAAGCACAACCGAAATAATCAAGGGATAGAGCAACTCTCCTGTGGCGAAAGCCTGCAGACATTTGGTACTTTTTAGTGTAGAAGTCACGTGTTAAGAGTGTAGAACATTACATGTGGTGTGGATAAAGGGAACAGGGAGACGTTTTCCCCCCTCATAGCACTAGAAAACGTGGACTTCCATTGAAGCTGAACTTTGGACGATTCAGAACAGTCAAAAGAAAGTGCTTCACACAGCCTGGCAACTAATACAGTTGCCACAGCTTTCACTTTCAGTAGCAGCTGTGCACACATACATAGACACACACTTTGGGGGCGGGGGAGGTGTGCTACTGCAATGAGCCCTACCTCTGAGAAGTTGTTGGAGAATTTCCCCTCATCGGGAGAAAAATTCAGTCAAATGGTCCACCATTTTTGCAAATAGAGGACAACAACTGGCTGGGCTTTGGTGGTTAACCCCTCACTTTAACCCAGGGGTGAGGAATCCTTGAATGACAACTCCCATCATCCATTGCCATTGGCCATGCTTGCCGGGGCTGATGGGAGTTGTAGTTCATCAACATCTGGCAGGCCGAAGGTTCCCCACCCCTGCTATAGCCAAACACACCATGACGGCTCTTATGAGAGAACTGTAGGCAAGTAAAACGGTAACTTTTCTTACCGCAGAGGAAAATCAGGTCATTTGTGCAACTGTCTGAGTAAGGGCTTGTGAACAGACCTGCCCCATTCTACAAAGACCCTTGGAATGGTGCAGCTTCCCCACATAGGCTGGGCTTGGATTCCAATGCTGCTGAGCCAGAGCCAGAGAGGAAGGTGCCCCTTTGCTGTTGGACTTCAATGGATGTAACTGCTGCTTGTATCCCACAAGGTGTTTTTAGTTTTGTTTTCAAGTGGTACAATGTGACAGGTTTAATTTTAAAAATAGCAACTACTAGAGACCAATTCTCACATGGATAACGGAAGGGCGTAAGTTTGTAGAGTGAGGAGTGGCGCTGTTTCTTTTTCTTTCACTAACCAGTTGGTGAGAGCACTAGACTCTTAATTTCAGGGTCATGGGTTCGAGCCCCACATTGGGCGAATGATTCCTGCACTGCAGAGTGTTGGACTAAATGACCCTTGTGGTCCCTTTCCAACTCTACAATTCTGTGAATCTGTGAAAGCCCCAAATGTGAACTCATGAGTAGGTCTGGGTGCTCTGGTCACTTGATTAAATGGATGTCCTGACCACACTGAACCCCTGATTGCTGACATTTCTGCTGAGATACCCATGAACCTCTGCTACTGAACTGCAGGATTCTAAATTATGGTCCAGAGCAGTGTTCTCCAACCCTGGATGCCCATATGTTCTTGGACTATACTCCCCATCTTCCCCAAAGAGTTTAGCCAATGGTAGGGGATGATGTGAGTTGTGGTCCACCAACATCTGGGGATCTAAGGTCAAAGAACACTGGTCTAGAGCAGAATGGGCAGGTTTGTCTGCTGAGGGACACATTCCCTCAGAGCCAACAGTGGGTAGAGCCACAGACAAGAGTGTTCTAAATTAACTAATCCTGCAATAAAGATCACCTTACTTCAATTTTCACCATAGCTACCTCAGTCCTATGTATGTCTTCTCAAAAACAAGCTCTACTGAGTTTGATGGGATTATGCTCAGAAAAATTTAAAAGACATAACAATCCAATACAGCTACAGTTCTGGAGAGCAAGTGAAATCAATTCCTTTCTGGTTTAGTGTGCTACAAACACATAGCAGAAGCCTTCCAATTCCCTGTTTGTTCTCCTGGTTCTCTCAGTGTCTCTCTCAACGATGGTGTCCTTCTGGATCACCCGTCTGGGCCCAGCTCGGGAGGTACATTTATTCAGAGGTTCCAGACCACCTTGCATGGGTGTCTTCAGAAGGTGGTGCTGGGGACACACAATTATTAACCCTAACCAGAGTTCCCTGGAAAGGAGGATTGATTGTTAAACCACTCTGAGAATTGTAGCTTTGTGAGGAGAATAAGGGTCTCCTAACAACTCTCAGCACCCTCAACAAACGATAGCTCCCAGCTTTCTTTGAGGGAATCTGTGACATGGTATCATAGTGCTTTAAATGTATAGTGCAGATGTCTGGGTGCCTATAGTGCAAATGCACATAGGAGAGTGAAATCCTTGCAGTGGCACCAGTGCTGTCTTTTTCCAGGAAAACCTGTCAGCCGTTATTGATCTTCTCATCAACGGGACCCTTGACAAGCTTCGGAAAGCTGTGGCTGTCATTGGTTCTTCATCCTATCCTACTCCGTCTTAAAATAACATTATGTTTTCGATCCCTAGATGCTGACAGACATTGCGAATTTGTTGGAAATCCTCTGAAGATTAAAAGCACTCGGAAATCATTATCATGTATCATTGGATACTTGGGTGAGTTCTTGTTTAGCAAAATGAGTCGTAAGTCATAAAATGAGTGTTTAAATGTCCTATCCAGGGCCAGCCCACCCATGAGGCAGACTGAAACAGCCGCCTTGGGTGGTAGAATGCTAAGGGTTGGTGCCTCCATGGGCACCCCTCCTGCCACAGCCAGAGAAGCGGCAGTGGCTTCCAGCGAGATCTCTTGAGATCTTGTGGAGCTCGCCTGAGATCTTGTACCTGCCACTGCTTCTCCTCACTTACCTCAGGGCCAGGGGTGTCCTGCCCACCATCACCAGAGAAGCAAGGAGAAATGGATGTGGCTTCTGGGTTCTGGTGAGGTCTTGTGGATCCCTCGCACGATCTTGCTGGAACCTATAATCTGCAGCTGCACAATCCTGGTAAGGCAACACCTTTCCATTTCACCTCAGGCAGGCAGCAAAATGGGACGTGCTGCCCCATGTCCTATCAAAAGTCCTGTCAAAGGTCATTCAAACATAATAGGCATGTTTCAGTGTGCAGTTGAGATTAATTGAATAGCTGTATATTAGGTTTCTGGCAGCATGTTGACAGCAAGGGCATAAGGAAGAATTTTTTTAATGGAACCGTTCTTCTCGGGGCCAGTTTATAAACATGATATTTCATTGTGTGTTGTCTGTTGCTGAATCATTGGTATTTCAGAAATAAATAACTGGCTGACTGTGGCATAGGGGATGAGGGCTTTAAACCCCTCCTCCAGTCTTGAATAGAATTGCCCTTTCATGTATCTGCTATGTGCAATAACAGAAAAACTTGCATTTGCCGCAGGTGTGGGGAGTGGGATGTTGATGACATTTCTTACCTCCCCTACACCAGCAGGTCTCAGGGCAGGTTACAACAGTTTAAAATGTAATATTAAAAATGGTTTAAATCAAATGGCTTTAAAGCAAATGGCCATCACGGGAATACGGTGGGTGAAGAAAACATATCTCAGGTGTCAAAGGCTAGGGCAAAGTGCTGCATCTTCAGCATACATTGGAAACTGCCAGGCACAACACTGTGATTGGAATAGTGGAAGAGGCAAAGGATTAAACAATATACCCTGTGCTGTATATACACACACATACTATAAACACATGCTCTGTTGCTTATCTGGCATATCTCACCACATCCCAGCTATTCCCATCCCCACCCCTCGGTTAAGTTAAGCACACTAGGCCAAATTATGTGACAAATATCACATCTATTTTTTGGCTCCAAATGTGCTCATTTCCTACATGCATAGCCTACCTGTGTTCAATGTAACAGGTAAGCAAGCCTTGTGCTTGCTTACTCATCGCAGAGTTAATTCTACCATCTGTGTGCTGGGCTAATAAAGGGAAATCCTGTAAACATCTATTTAAAGCTGGTGCACATTTTCCAAAATATCTGCATGCTGGGAAGCAATATGCTTTTAAAAAAAAAGCTTTTAAACAAGCAAGTGCTGGGAGAGCAGCAGCCCCAGGTTGTCAATGGTGTGCCATTTTGACTAGATTTTATACACCTTAAATCACTTTTCTCTCCTGCTCTCTTCACAGCAACAGTTAAGTTCAAGTAACTGAAGGAACATTTTCCTGTTCTTTTTTATGTGGGGTAGTGTGATAACATCTCTAAGGTTTTAGATCCTGAAGTAGGAAAATCGGAAGCATACCGTTGAGATGATGATGATTTGAAATAATTTCAGCAATATATTTTTTGTGTCGTTCCCCCCCCCCCGCCAAATCACAGAGATTCATCCTGCTATGAAGCCTAATATAATCAAGTCAACACCAAGCCTTCAGAGTTCAATGGCAAAGAGGTTGCTCGCTCCCCCTGGCCACTCATCGTTAAGTATTTTGGGGAAGAGAAACTACAGCCACCATCACAACGGCCTGGATGGTATGTGTGAATAAACTGACATCTGAAATAACTATTCTTTTTTGCAATGTGTGTATAATCTAAAGGCAGCATCTTTGCTTCTTTCAATCTGGGCATTGGTATCTTCTACAACAGGCTTCCTCAACCTCGCCCTCGAGATGTTTTGAGACCACAATTCCCATCATCCCTGACCACTGGTCCTGCCCTTCACTGCTAGCTAGGGATCATGGGAGTTGTAGGCCAAAAACCTCTGGAGGGCCGAGGTTGAGGAAGCCTGTTCTACAATAATAGTCAGCTTAGTCCCTCTGTGACGATAGGATTGAAGTTAACATAGGACCATTGGAAAACAAAGCCCAGTTGCTAGCTTGCAGGTGAGGCCAGTGGTTTTAGGGAAGAAGAAAGCAAGCAGCCATGGGCCCTGATGTGCAGGTAGGCCTTGGCAGTTGCTATGGCAACAGAGCCTTGGGACTAGGATACAAGGCAGCCTGGCAGTGAGGTATTTAGGGAGGGGCAGCTGGTCTGGTGGGGAAGACATTTGTGAAGGAAGTCCCTGCAGCCCCCCCCCCCAATTGAATCTTTCTGCTCTTTGTCAGGTGGAGGAGAGGAGATGCTACCTTGGAAGCCATGGATAAAATGTGGCCAACACTTTTTAATTAATTACTAGAATGTGCCCGGGAGATGTGGGTTGTGTCGATGTCCCTTTTCTCCTGTCCTTCATCCTATTTCAGGGAAGACCAGTGGCTGTACTTTCTGGAAAGATCCATTTAGAAGCAACTGTCAGTGGAAAAGCATTTGGCTGCTGTGCGGCTGAGCTACTAATCAGGCAGCATCCAGTTCAAATATTAGTGACGTTGTCTTGGCTCCAGATCCCTATCTGCAATATGCCGAGGGAGGGAGGGTAGTAATAATTACCGACCTTACAGGGATGGCAACAAGGTAATGGATGTGATGTATTTTGAGCATTCTATGTACCGGTAGGTGCTCAATAATCCTGAATATTAACCAGGTTAGCATTGGAAATGGCACATCAGTTTGTGTGTATGCAAAATGCACCGTGCTTGAATTTATTTATTTTTTGGCTTGAATTAATGCAAAGTATCCCAAGGGGAAGAGCCATTAGGCAATTTTTGCTTCTGTGTTACACTGCTGTGAGATAAGTGGGCTTTTTTTTAAAAAAAGCTTTGCTTAATTTTGGATTGTGAAGCATAGACCTAAGCAATGAATTGCCACTTTCCAAGCAATGTATTTGATTTGGTAATCTGGTACAGAGATATGCTTTAAACTTTTTATATTGATCCGCTGTGAACCCGCTATTTAATCTAGTAATAGCTTAAAACTGTTTTGGGAAGATCAGCACACGATTTCCATTCATAGCTCTGTTTTGATTTCACTTGTTAACTTGTGCTGAACATGTGCACAATATGTTTGTTTTGTCAGCCGAGGGGTAATGCACTGAAACTGGCTACAGTGTAAAATCTCCCTCAAGAGATTATTCAGGTTTTGCAGCCCTAAACTGATACAACCCCACTTCCCATTAATCTGTGGTGTTTGTATGATTACATAATTACATGAAAAGGGGCATCATATTCCACCCCTCCTTCAAAAACCTGGATTAAGTTCCTGGTTGAAAAGATTACTGAAGCATTGCCATTTTGAGCACTCAAAGCACTGTATAAATGGCAGTGCTTACAATGACGATATTTGTAATGGAACCACCTATACAAGGCCCAAAGTGGGTATTAGGAGACATATGTTTGGTTCACATTAACCAAATTTTCACTCCCTGAACCAATACCAAAGCTGAAACAAGCCAACATTTGAATTTTGCACTTCTCTGAATTTTGCATATGTGTACATATTAAAATGCACATATTAGTGATTTATGTGTTTTAATGCATATAAGAGGCTCAAGGAAACATCATGATTCAAGTGTCCAACAAATTAGAGTTTGAAGAGGGATCTGTTTTAAACAGATTTCTATAAAGAATTGAGCAGTTGCAATCCAGCTGAGTTTTGCCTGCATTGGACGGCCTCTTGCCCATTGAGGTCTAAGCTGCTTATGCATTGAGTGTTGTTATGTATTTTTTAAAAGCCTGATTAATCATGTGCAGATAATATACAATTATTTTCATATTGTGTATAAAAGAACAGTACCCCATATGGGTATATTTCTGCAGCCTCATTTTATATATATTAATATGTAAATATTTTTATAAAGCCATGTGCATTGTTGAATATATGTGATTATTTTAGGAAACCTGGAGTAGATATGTATATAATATTTATGTAATATTATACATATAGTAACAATTATAATAAGGTAAATTTCATGTGAGAATTGTTTTTAGTTCTAGTGGGACCATTTAAAAAAACACTTCTCACCAATTTCACTTGGCAAGACAGGAATTTTTTTTAAAAAATCCATACAGATAAACTCAACATTGAGATTTTTTAGAAAAGACCATATCTAATTCAGTTAAGCATCTGGATCAGTTGTGTGCATGGTAGTCTGCTTCTGTGTATGGACCCTCTTTCCTGGACTGAAGCACCCATCTTTTGTGGAGAAAATAGGTGCTGAGACTGGAAAATATTTAGGTGTTGGCATTTTCCTCCAACATCACTCTTAGTTTGCTTCAGTGAAAGGTAAAGGTAATCAGTAATCCAGGTTCTCAGCAAACATGTCAGGATGCATAGTTTTTTCAATAACTCTTGCCGAACAGTGAAAGTTCTCAAGTTAGCGGAGTCAACACCTCCATCTCTGTGTGCTAAGAAAAACTCAATGAATCTTTTTTTTTGTCTCAAGTTACAAAATCATGGGAAGCAAAAATTTCATTGCTGCCTTCACTTTCTGGTCAACACTTTGCTTTTAAACAGGAAAGATTCACACAATGACATGAGAATGTAAGCTTCACTTCTCTCCACAACTGGAAGTAATTGAATTATATATCTTTGCAGCGACAGATTTCATAGAATGCCAAAGTAGGCTAGCTCAATGCAACTGACAAAGTGCTTGTTTGCAGTATTACCTGAATATAGCTTGTTTTATTTTATGTTATTTAGATTTCTTGCCAAATCAGGGCCGGTAAATAAAAGTAAAGGCCCTCCAGCAAAATAAAATGCAATCAAATCAACAAGATTACCCTACCATTTCTCAGATGAGCCCTAAACGCTTCCGAAAAGTGCTCAGTCTTAGACTTTTATGCGTCTGTACATATGGAATAGCATTCCATAATTCCAAATCAGTAGCAGTAATGGGGTTTTCAGTGGGCAGGTGTAGGGGATTCTCTGGTACTGAATGGGGTAACTGTGCCCCTGAAGTCATTTTGCTCTCCATGGAGGTGCAGGTTAATGCTGTGTGCAGGGCAGCCGTCTACCAGCTCCATTTGGTACGCAGGCTGAGACCCTGCCTTCCTGTGTACAGTCTCATCAGAGTGGTACATGCCCTGGTTATCTCCCGCTTGGAGTACTGCAATGCATTCTACGTGGGTCTACCTTTGAAGGTGACTTGGAAACTACAACTAATCCAGAATGCAGCAGCTTGACTGGTGACTGGGAACGGCCCCTGGACCATATAACACCAGTCCTACACTGGCTCCCAATATGTTTCTGAGCACAATTCAAAGTGTTGGTGTTGACCTTTAAAGCCCTAAACGGCACTAAATGGCCTAAATACCTGAATGAGCATCTCCACCCCCATTTTTCAGTTCACTAAGATCTAGCTCTGAGAACCTTCTGACGGTCCTCTCAATTTAGAAGTGTCGGGGCATTTTTGGAGACAGGAAGGAAATGAATTTAAACAATCTTTAAAAGCAGTATTTGATTTGTTCTCTCTTTACCCCTTCTCTTCTTTTTTTCTTCATTGACATATGGAAAAGCACCTGACATTTCTGTCTGAAATCTGTATTCAGTTCCTAGCTCATCTCCTTGGAAATCAAAATTCCAATATGCAACCCTGAGTCACCTTAATGTTTTATCAATGACATAAACACTTATTCCAAGAGTTGCTGGAACAAGCCTCACTTGTTATTACATTTTATAACTTTGGGGGCTCTCAAATTATATTTCTGTGTAACATCAATTTTACACGGAAGCATGTGCGATCTTAATTTAGTAAGCTTGCTGGTTCCCAGTATACTTACTATAACACACACACACCCCAGTGCTACATTAGAGTTTCTCCTTGTGAAAGAATAAAAGTAAGATATAAATATGAAAAAAGAATACAGACTGTAGAAAACAGTAATGTGTAGCAAAGCCCCTATTTCTCAGGTGTGGGGCCCTACAAATAAATACCTAAACTTAATTCTCTGTGTCTAGCCAACGTGAAAGCCATTGTGGTGTAATGGTTAGAGTGTCAGACTAGGACCTAGCAGACTCTGGCTTCAAATCTCCCCTAAGCTGTGAAACCCACTCGACTGACCCACCACCAGTAGACTAAAGTCCAGCTACAAATGTTCCATTAGGTTACAGTTTTCAGTATGACATGCACTCCATTCGGCTTTAGACCACTTTCTCTGAATGCTAGTGATTTATAGGTTCCTGCAAAACATTCTTCTCTGACTGCACCACAATTATTTTTTCTTGTTTGCATCTAGGAACTTTGTCTTAATTCTCTAGCTGAAATTGCCAGACTTGTTTCCTCAAGTGATTTTTTTCTGCTTTTAGCAACATTGATTAGCTAAGCTCTGATTTTCACTTGACGCAGCACTGCCAAAGTAGCTTCACCTGTGGGTACCCACACTGTGGGATGAAAGGAAATTGCATCCAGGTTAGCTTGACTTCAGCAACTTCAAAGCCCTTAGAAAGCATAATAAAAACAAATCATGTGTAAACATCTTAGGGAGCGGGGACTGATTGCTGGCAGCCGATCTAGATTTGTTCAAAACTAATTGTGGTAGGCCAACCTGGTTTTCCCTAGTTACAAAGAAGTGCTTTAGTAGGCCAAGGGGCACTTTTCTGGGGAGCTTGGGAGTAGCCAGAGTCCAAGAGACTGTTCTCATGGGTATGTGATGCAATTTTTACTCCTGAATGTATTAATTTTCAATCTTTGTCATGCTTGGATGGGACACTTATCAGGGAACCATATATAACAGGACTGGGGAAATGTTTTCAAGTCTGAGGGTCGCAAGCCAGTTGTGGAACGGGCCAGAGGCAAAAATGTATGAGATTTTTGTCAAAGGACAAGAGAGTGGGGCAAAGGATGCAAATCTTACCCTCTAACAAATGGCTGTCCAGCCTCTACTTAACTAATCTCCAGTGAAGGACAGTCTACTGCCTCTCAAAGCAATTTGTTCCACTGTCAAATACCCTGTTTCCCCTTTTTTAATACGTAGTCATAAAGTAAGCCATGGCAGGTTTTTTTTTTACCTTTGTGAGAAGTAAGACGTACCCCAAAAGTAAGCCGTGGTGCCGCCATTGTTCCCGTCACCTCCTCAGCCCCTCCTGCGTGCGCAGGGAGCCAGCAAACCAGTGAGAGGCATGGGGGGAAAACGCGCCTCTTGAGGAGTTCTGCCCTGCCTGCTTAGCGTGCAGGGAGAGGCGCGCGCGCGGGGGGGGGGAGACGCCTCTTCCTGCCCCGCCTGTTCCCCGTGCGCAGGGAGCCAGCGAACCAGCAAGAGGCGCGGGGGAAAAACCCACCTCTTACGGAGTTCTGCCCCGCCTGCTCAGCACGCAGGGGGAGGCTGTACCGTACCATACTGACGTAATAAAAATAAGACATCCCCCCGAAAATAAGCCACCCTGTGTTTTTTTGAGGAAAAAAAATTATAAGACGGTGTCTTAAAAAGGGGGAAAGACGGTAGCTGTTAGGAAGTTTCTTTAAACGTATAGCAGAAAACGGCTTCTTTGCATTTTCCACCCATTAGTTCTTGTCCTGCCGTGTACAGCAACAGCAACAGCAAATAAATCTGCTCCATTTTCTATGTGCCAGGCGTTCATATATTTGAAGATTGTTATCAATGCCATCTGCTGTGGTGGGCCCTGTAATTGCAAGGTTGCCTCTGTAGTTGGAACTCTCTGTTTGGCATTCTGTATCTTTCGGTATTACGGTTGCTCTTGAGGAAGCTGCAATGAAAATAATTTGTTGTAAAGGGATGTGTGTAAGCCAATCTAGGTCTAATCTGTGGCGTTGTGTGTGGTTTTGTTTTAGGACTTTCCAGTCATACACATGGGACTAAAATGGTAAGTTCTAACTTTTTTTATCTGATTTTACTGGATTTGGACTTTAAGAATGTGCAGTACAATCCTATGCATGGTTACTCTGAAGCTAATGTGTCCATTAGGATTTGCTCCCGAGTAAATGTGCACAGGAAGGATTGCAGCTTTAGTACCAGAAGTGGCTCATAGTACAGGGAGGGGCCACAATGCTTGCCACCTGGCAGCTGGGTTGCTGATGTTTACTGGGAAAGATGGGGAAAATGGAGTGGTGAGGAGGTTGGTGTGGTGCAAACACACCAGCAGGAGCACCAGATAGGTTCCACTGATGCATTTGCACTGGACCAACCTCTCTATTGCCTTTTCCCTCTCCCTCCTGGTAAACAACAGCAACATGCCTGCTGGGATGCTTCTTCCCACCCGATGAGACACCTGGTGGCATCTTCTTCTGAAATCTATTGTGCGTTGGGAGCCAATGTGAAACAGTGGCAAACAAGTGTTGGATTTGGAGACACAGACAGCCAAGACCCCATCCCTAATTTTCCACAAATTTTATATATACCATGTGGTCCTGGTCAAATGAATCTAAGCAATATTGTTATTGCTTCTGTGCAGTAGTATTTCATGTATTGTGAGATGGCTATTCTCATGATGTGTGTTCATCTTCAAGAGAGATACTGTTACTTTGATTTAAAAATTATGTTACAAATCAGGAAAACCCCTATAAATTCCTAAAGCAAATACTTAACAGCTATCTGATTTTCTCCCTGTTTTCGTTTTAAGAAATGAAAATATGATTAGCAGCTGAAGCTCTGTTAGCAAACATTGGAATGGCCGCCATAGTTCCAGTTCTTTTCTGCTGTTAAAAACATATAAAGAAATAGTAAGACCCCCACAATGACTTGAAAATTGGGAAGATTAGCGGGCTGAATTATTAGGATCATAAATATACCTTAGAGAAAAGTCATACATGATATCTACATTTCATCTCATGAGCCAAGTAACTCATAGGAATATTTTAGTTTGGAGTGAAAGGTTCAAGTACCAAAGCATTCTGTCCTGGGCCATATGCCAGGGATGGGTGGGACTTATCACAACAAGTGGCCCCATCTCCCTTCTCTTCCATTTCTTTCTCCCTCTTCTACTCACCCCCACCCCATTCCTCAATGAGAGGAGAGAGACATCACAATTGCAAGACATCTGAAATGATTGCTTGAAGAAGGGTTTCCCCCTTCCTTCCTTCTATCCCTCCACCCATGGTTTGGTCCATTTACCTGGTAGATCATATCTCCCTGCCTGGGTGGTAAGATTCTTGGGTGAGCACCTTCCTTCAGTCACATCAACATCAGAGGCACAGATGCTAGTGACACGAGAGAGCCTTTCATATGTCTGCGGCAAGATTGTGGAATTCCTTCCCAAAAGAGATTAGACTGGCTCCCTCCTTGTTATCTTTCCACTGGCAGGTTTCCTATTTAAACAGGCCTTTGAAAACTAAGGAGCAGACAATGTTGGCAGCTATCGGGGCAATCTGTAGTTCAGTACTGGTTCTAAATGTCCTTTATTGTATTTTAACAATTGTTTTTTAATTACTTTGTATTTTAAAGTGATGTTTTTAAAAGGTTGTAAGCTGCCTGGAATCCCAACTTGGGAGAAAGGTAGACCATAAATATACATTAATAGCAACAATAACAAATAATATACCATCCATTTGAACTTTGTCCCACCACATTTTTCTTGGTCTGCTAGCCATATCCTTCTTTTCTTATGGGCTTCCCCCTCCCACCATGAATTTAACCTGATGGCTACATGAAATTAGTCGCAAAGGCCACAGGTTATCCACTCTTGTGTGACAGTAGCATCATGCCTTTCTCACCAACTTGTACCTACCTGCTCATACAGCATTTGAGTCATTTAGTGACGCATAGCTCCAATCAAATCTCTTGTTGTGAGTCTGGTCTTCACTGTACCCTGAGTACAAATTTGAATGTTTGATGCAAAATGACAGAATAACTTGGTGACATAAACAGTCCAGAGCAGAATACCAGATGCTAACATTGTGATTCAATCAAGATTGCTGCTCATATCCATGTTTCCTGATTAATCAGGAGATCTGCACACATTAGTGTCATCATAGCATCATTGCAATATCTTCCCTCAGTTTTCTAAAGAGAATTCACTGGATTTCCAAAATCCGTCATTCACAACTGGTGCATGTATTAAATTCAAATTTGTTATTATTAATTGTTTTATGCCAGAGGTTACTTTTGTTCTCAGTAGACTTTGAAATAGTGTATTTTGGCTGTATGTTTTTTCTTTCAGACACTGCTTCCTTGAATGGTTTCCAGCTCTGTTCTTAAGTTACAAATTCAAAATCTTATGTTACATAGAATATTTTTACTTTCAAAAGCTGTTTAATAAAACGTTGCAATGCAACTTCTTTAAAAATCAGTTAAACAAAACATTTCTATCAACTAAAAAGGAGCCCTGATTACAGATTTTAGAACAATTATTTTGCAGGTGGCAAGAAACTTTGAAGAAGTAGTTTGGGAAATTCTTCGTATGTCTGGAATCAGGAGTATATTAAAAGATGACCTAATAAAATGTTCCAGACAGATTGAAGAGGAGACAGGCAGAACAGAAACACATTTATTCCTATATTTACAAATTGGACACATTATAAATAATTTGAGCACGAAGTATGTATGGCCCACTAAGGGATTGTAGTAATTAAGGGATTGTACTAATTCAGTCATTAAGTATGACGTATTGAAGGCTTGTACTATTTTTGACAAAGTAATCTCAAATAATTATTTTAAAGGAACTTTAAAACAGATTGATAAAATTATGGTAAATCAAATTAACTGGGGAAAGGATCTTAATACAAGCATCCCACAGGAAATGTGAAGGTGGATGTGGCAGAATATCCCACAGTCCACTTTGTGTATGAAGGAAAACTTTTATAAATTTGTATGTGATGGTATTTGACACCATATAAGCTAAATCAAATATACATACTGGCTGTTACATATTTTTTGAACCTGCCATATGATTATAACATACTGGGCTTCTGAATTACAGAGATAAGAAATGTGACAAGTTGTGAGTGATCAATGGACTCTTTGGTTAGTTACTCTTTTGGGAAATGTGTAAGGCATAGTACTCCAGAATGATACAGAAATGATAATACCATTTATTGAAGGCAGCTTGACTGACCCTTAAATGGGAAAAGATCAACTCACTGCTTATCAATCGATGGCTTTCAAGAATATGGGAAGATTGCAAATATAAACAGAGATAAGACAGCAAAACAATCAGTTTTTAGAGAAATGGAGTTTGTTTATCCACTACTACTATTTCTTAATTTATATAAAATATTCAGTTGCATGTAATTCACAATAGGTTTTTTCATGACCAAGGGTGTTGGCTCCTGGGGGCCGAGGCACTATGGCCCACACTATGTTTTTTTTCTCTAGAGGGCAGGGCCCCCTCAATATTCAAAGGGCCCTACGTCAGAACATCGTGTTGGGCCCCCTCAATTGTCTAGAGAAGCTGGCGCCTCCGTTTATGACGAATTTGAAATGATAGTGGTTTCCTTCAGTGTCTACTAAACCATTTTTTGTTACTATAATGCAGGGGTGGCCAACTCCCAAGAGACTGCGATCTACTCACAGAGTTAAAAACTGGCAGTGATCTACCCCCTTTTTGGGGGTTTAGGTCAAAGTTGTTGAGCTTTTTTCTTAGGAAGAAGGAAGGCCCATTTGGGGGGGGGGGTTCGGGTCAAAGTTGTCGAGTTTTTTCAGGGAGGAGGTAAAATGTTGAGCTTTTTTTAGGGGAGCCACAGTTCGGTTTCTTTGGGGGGAGCTAATGACCTACCAGTGATCTACCACAGACGTCCAATGATCTACCGGTAGATCACGATCTACCTGTTGGACATGCCTGCTATAATGCATAAGGTGCCGGTGGTATATCTGTTATTGCAAGTTTAATGTAAGCATGCTTGAGTAATGGCAAGGTATAAATGTAATGAATCCATAAGATGACTTTGTGTATCAAATGTGGGCAGGAGCATTTATGTAAAGGCAAGAAGAAGTGCTGGCATGTTCTTTCATAATTTTCCTTCCCTTTCCTGGAGTGGACTGGATGTTCAGAATTTGAGACAAGATGGAGTTTCTGTTGGTGTTTTGCTGTTAGGAGTCTGAGATAGTACTACCCACCCGATGGAGGCAGTCTCAGATGTTGGACTGGAACCCTAAACTTTTTATTCTTAAACTATGGGCTGGGACTCATTACTGGGATGGCCATGCTAATTCATGCTCTTGTAGTCTGCGGACAGGATTACTGCAACATGCTGCCCTTTGAAAAGGGACAAGAAACTTCAACTGATGCAAAATGCTGTTTCAGCGGCTGGTTGATTAGAGCACAGTATTCTAGCATTGTTCAATCTATACTAGATTGGCTATACTATTGCCAGTTCATTACAGCATAATGGAAACTAAAGAGCTGGTTCTTGCCTTGAAAGCTCTAAATGATTTAGGATCTGAGTACCTTAAGGAATACCTTTTCCCCTTACACATTTCCATGTGTATTGTGTACTCTATTCAGCATGTGAGGTCCTGCTATGTGTCCTCCCACCAACAGAAGTTCTGTGAGTCTTCTAGGAGCAGGGCCTTCTCAATAGTGGCACCAATTTTATTGAATGCCCTCCCAAAGGAAGCCCACTAGTGTCCAACAAAATAAAAATCCAAATCTTTGAGAAGGACTTGGACATTGGTTAATTTCACTGGTCTCCTGTGCGGGTATAGATGTACCATTTTGCTGAGTTTGTTGGGGATTTTTAAAGTTATTGTTGATTTTTTTATATATATTGTTATATTTGTTTCCGGTGTGCTGCAATGTTTCCTTTTTGCTTTGGGGTTATTTAATGTTGATGGCTTGTACCCTGTTTCCCCTTTTTTAATACGTAGTCATAAAGTAAGCCATGGCAGGTTTTTTTAACCTTTGTGATAATAATAATAATAATAATAATTTATTATTTATACCCCGCCCATCTGGCTGGGTTTCCCCAGCCACTCTGGGCGGCTTTCAACAGGGCATTAAAATACAGTAATCTATAAAACATTAAAAGCCTCCCTAAACAGGGCTGCCTTCAGATGTCTTCTAAATGTCTGGTAGTTGTTGTTTTCTTTGACATCTGAAGGGAGGGCGTTCCACAGGGCAGGCGCCACTACCGAGAAGGCCCTCTGCCTGGTTCCCTGTAACTTGGCTTCACGCAGCGAGGGAACCGCCAGAAGGCCCTCGGCACTGGACCTCAGTGTCCGGGCTGACCGATGGGGGTGGAGACGCTCCTTCAGGTATACAGGACCGAAGCCATTTAGGGCTTTAAAGGTCAGCACCAACACTTTGAATTGTGCTCGGAAACGTACTGGGAGCCAGTGTAGGTCTTTCAAGACCGGTGTTATGTGGTCTCGGCGGCCGCTCCCAGTCACCAGTCTAGCTGCCGCATTCTGGATTAGTTGTAGTTTCTGGGTCACCTTCAAAGGTAGCCCCACGTAGAGCGCATTGCAGTAGTCCAAGCGAGAGATAACTAGAGCATGTACCACTCTGGCGAGACAGTCCGCGGGCAGGTAGGGTCTCAGCCTGCGTACCAGATGGAGCTGGTAGGCAGCTGCCCTGGATACAGAATTAATCTGTGCCTCCATGGACAGCTGTGAGTCCAAAATGACTCCCAGGCTGCGCACCTGGTCCTTCAGGGGCACAGTTACCCCATTCAGGACCAGGGAGTCCTCCACACCTGCCCGCCTCCTGTCCCCCAAAAACAGCACTTCTGTCTTGTCAGGATTCAACCTCAATCTGTTAGCCGCCATCCATCCTCCAACCGCCTCCAAACACTCACACAGGACCTTCACCGCCTTCACTGGTTCTGATTTGAAAGAGAGGTAGAGCTGGGTATCATCCGCATACTGATGAACACCCAGTCCAAACCCCCTGATGATCTCTCCCAGCGGCTGCATATAGATGTTAAAAAGCATGGGGGAGAGGACAGAACCCTGAGGTACCCCACAAGTGAGAGCCCAGGGGTCTGAACACTCATCCCCCACCACCACTTTCTGAACACGGCCCAGGAGGAAGGAGTGGAACCACTGTATAACAGTGCCCCCAGCTCCCAAACCCTCTAGACGGTCCAGAAGGATGTTATGGTCGATGGTGTCAAAGGCCGCTGAGAGATCCAGCAGAACCAGGAAACAGCTCTCACCTTTGTCCCTAGCCCGCCGGAGATCATCGACCAGTGCGACCAAGGCAGTTTCAGTCCCATGATGGGGTCTGAATCCCGATTGGAAGGGATCCAAATGGTCCGCTTCTTCCAGGCGTGCCTGGAGTTGTTCAGCAACCACTCGCTCAATCACCTTGCCCAAGAATGGAAGATTTGAGACTGGGCGATAGTTGGCCATATTGGCCGCATCCAAAGATGGTTTTTTAAGAAGCGGTTTAATAACCGCCTCTTTTAGCGGGTCTGGGAAGGCTCCCTCGCAGAGAGAAGCATTCACCACCCCGCAAAGCCCATCGCCCAGCCTTTCCCGGCTAGCTTTTATAAGCCAGGATGGGCAAGGATCAAGGAGACAGGTGGTTGGTTTCACTCGTCCAAGCAGCTTACTTCTTACTTGTGAGAAGTAAGACGTACCCCAAAAGTAAGCCGTGGTGCCACCATTGTTCCCGTCGCCTCCTCAGCCCCTCCTGCTTAGTGTGCAGGGAGAGGCACCGGGGGGGGGGAGACGCCTCTTCCTGCCCCGCTTGTTCCCCGTGTGCATGGAGCCAGCGAACCAGCGAGAGGCGCGGGGGGGGGGGAAACGCGCCTCTTGGGGAGTTCTGCCCCGCCTGCTCAGCGCGCAGGGGGAGGCTGTACCGTACCATACTGATGTAATAAAAATAAGACATCCCCCCGAAAATAAGCCACCCTGTGTTTTTTTGAGGGAAAAAATTATAAGACGGTGTCTTAAAAAGGGGGAAAGATGGTAATGTTTTCATAGTAAAATGATATCTAATTATAAAAAATAGATAATGTTTCTAGTATAAAGTATAGCTTATTTTTATACAAGGAAATATAAAGTGAGTCACAGCCCTGAAGATCCTCAAGAACTTGATTTTAGGTTAGTCAAGTGAAGATATGAGCATTAGAAGAAATAAATAAATACTTTGCTCATGTCACTTGTACTGCCATGAGGTATAGACTTGGGTTGCATTCTTGAATGTTTTCTGACATACTGTTAGTAGTGCTTAGAATATTTCAGTTCTTGCATTGATGTGTTTGGCCAGTTCTTGAGGGGACATATGAATATACCCAATGCTGGATCAAGATTATGGGAGTCCTAGCAAAAAACACGCCATGTTGATGTACCCCTAAAATTTTGAGAGAATGCGGAGTGGCCTGCTATTATTGAGCTCACCCAGTCCCTCTCAGAGTCTTAGCATGAGATTAGAGATCCTTACTTATCTGGGTTCTTTGCAACGCTCAAAGAGCTTGGGGCAGTGGGTGGGCAGGGAAATATTTACCCTTCATGGCATCCGATACAATGTGAGAAACACCCACACCCTCTATGTGTTCCACAAAGAAGTCTAGAACGGGAGGAGGTCTCTTACAGAGGGATGAGATCTTTTGCTTTGTGTAGGGAATTCAGGAAGGTCAGAAGCTATGTGATTTTACCTTTGGCTGCTTCATAAACTTTCATGCCACCATTTGCAAAGACAGTCAAATGAAACTAATAGTGGAGTTGGCCCTAGTCTCTGTGCCCTGGCATTTTCTTGACCCTGGTTGTTCCCCATAGTGTGTCTCTCATATTGCCTATAAGTGTGCAATAGGACGTTTAGGAACAGAGGAAGTGCCTTATACCAAGTCTGTGTGGGAGGAATTAAAATATATGAATCCCTGTGTACCCGTGTGTGGGTGAACAACAAAAAGAAATGGCTAGGTGCCTGGATTCAAATTGTGGGGCTTGCACTCAGAGAACCCCAGTAGCAGAGTATTAAACTCACAGAAATAAGTAGCACAGTAAAGTGTTAATAATATAGGTTGTTAGACCTTTCTTATCCCATTCAGCTGCACACAACAGCTGACCTTTTCCTACCCCTCTTGCAATGAGCAGACAACAAACTGTTAAGTAAGTTTAAATTGCATTACTTACAGATTCAAAGTCTCAGCCATACATTGTTCCATGCAGCAGCAAGGATAACACAGGCAAAATACTCTTAGGTAGAAAGTACAGAATACAGTTCCAAACATGTGCTGTAAGCCTGGGAGCAAGCTCACTCACGTCTGTCTCATTACATGATGCAGAGGTGGGGGGGAGGGAGTAGAAAGGCTTGTAGAGAAGAATGGGCATGGCCTAGTTGAGTCTATCTAGCAATACAACTCCTTTACTTCTTCATGCACTAACTAGCCCTTTGCTTGTTAGTTGTATTTGACCACAATCTCCTGCAGTCTAACCCTTGGTCCTTCTAGCTCAGTATTGCCTACACTGACTATCAGGTCTGTCCAGGGTTTCAGGCAGGTGACATTCCCAGCACTACCTGGAGATGCCAAGGACTGAACCAGGGATCTTCTGCATGCAAAACAGATGCTCTGAGCTGAACAGCACTTCTGCACAGCTAATGCAAGCATGTCTTAAATGCAATGGCAGTTGGAAAGTAAACAGGTGGCAAAACTCACTTTGGATTTGCCCCTACTGATTTCAACCCTGTTTATATTTGGTTTTGGTTTTGGCTAAATATTTGTGACACACATGCTGGACTTGCTTAGGACTGGCCAGGTTAAATTTTTAGTGACACATGAATATGCCTCTTTTCAGCCAGCGATTTTCTGTAAATAAATTAGCAAACTTGCTTGAGGGAAACATTGCGACGGCTCATCTTTGCAGGCTGAGGTTGCAGTAATATAGAACTGCTCCTAATGGGCACAGGAAATGACTAGGCATATGGAATTGAGAGGGCAGGGGCGGTTCCTAGGCTTTTAGGGCAAAAGCAGTGTGGTGAATCTTTCAGTGGTTTGGCATCAATAACGCAGAAGCGCTGCTAAAGTAGTAAATGGGAGCACTATATTTGACATCATCTTCAAAGAGTTTGTGCCTGAAAGTTTATCGATCATGTTCTTCTGCAGCAGTGGATGTGCTTTCCAATGGCTTTAGAGGAAGCATTAAGTATTTCAGTAATGCCCAGGTTAAAAAGCAAATAGCTCTATCCCTTCTGACTTCCTATGTCATGCATTCTTCACTGTTTTGTCCACAGGACTGCATACCACAGGCCTGATATATCAGGCCACCCTGGACTGAGCATGAATTTAAAATCCAGATTAGGCTAAACTTCAGCAAATGCATTCAGCGGCCCAGTCTGCCTTTTGGTGGGTAGCCTAATATTTCTTGAAATAGTACTACAGGCAAAACAGGCACCTTGTATCCCATCGGTACTCATTAAAGGCTAATCTATGCTAGGACTAGGAGGATAATTTAATGGCTAATATAAGGAGGAGTTGCTCTTAGTAGAAGGAGCAACAGTAAATGAGCACATTTCTCACTGTAATGGGTTCTACTGGGACTTTATCATTCCCTTTCAGTGTCTACAGCTGAGTGTAGCAGAGAATCAGCAGCGCCTGCGGCAACAATATCCAATGTCAGAAACCTTCAGCATGCTATTGGGCACCAGATTGCTAGAGGGGCCACTGGGGATATTGCGGCCCAAGGAATTGCAGGTCTGAGGCAGCAGAAATGAGAAAAAGTATCTTGTTCTCCTTGGTGTTCAACCAAGGTAGCTCTACAAGGTTCTTGTGACACATGCCTGCCATGTGGCAGACACAGCTAATTACTGGCTCCCAACTTGCAGCATTACTTTTAGTTTGAGATAAGGGCATGACTATGGAGAGCCCCCAAGTACTCTCATATGGATTAATCTCAGAGGACCTGGTCTTTCAAAAGTGGGCTGTGATTAGGGATGTTCATTCTCTGTGAATTTATGTGAATGAACTTAATCCTGGCCACCACCTAGACTAATTTCATGGATCGGAATGCAGTTATCCTTTGGACTACACACTTCTGATTTTATGTTGCAGGTTGTGGGTCAAAGATGCATACAAATTGCATATTTCAGGGAGAAATTCATACAAAAATGAACACTTGGGGGGAAAGTGTATTTTAGAGCGGAATTGTGTGCAATTTAAGAAACTGATGCATTAAAAATGGGGCAGAATGGATTTATGATTAAACATATGTGAAACTGACACCAGAGAGACTAACCCAGGCATAGGCAAACCTCGGCCCTCCAGATGTTTTGAGACTTCAATTCCCATCATCCCTGACCACTGGTCCTGTTAGCTAGGGATGATGGGAGTTTTAGTCCCAAAACATCTGGAGGGCCGAGTTTGCCTATGCCTGGACTAACCTGTCTATCCTCTGTTGTGTTGTGATGTGGTGGTGGGGAGCTTATAAACAAGGACAAAATAACACTCTCCATTGGATTGTAGTCCATGTTTCTAAAATATTTCCTGATTTTTTTTATTTTTTATTTTGGCAATGATTTCAGCAAGCGGCACATGATTTCTATACAACTAGTGGTAAAACTTTACAAGTCGGCACAAGTGACCTTATGCCAAGTGTTACGCCGTTGCTCAAGAGGCAGAGACAAAACTGGCTCAATGCTCCTGATGATGGTTTCTTTATTGCTACAGAAGAGACCAGGTAAGAGAAAGTGGGGAGATAAGAGCCTGCAAGAACCCAGAGCGTAGACAGCTTGCTCGCCCTCTCATTGCTAGGTAACATTCTGAGAATGCCGAAATGTATCCTTATGCATATGATAGATCCAGCTAGTCAATTCCCACAGGTGTCAAGCACACTGAAACAGTCTCCATCAAGTGCTACGGTAATATTTATAGGCACATTTAAATCCGTAGAAAGGCTGTAATCGGTGATCCAATATCAGTAACTCAAATAGGCAAAAGATCCTTCATGCAATTATTCTGTGCTGGAAAGCGAGGCTATTGTAAATATCCGTTCCTCACTTTCCATCATATGACCGAAGAATAAACATTTCCCCACAATTTAGCACTTAGGAAATGGTTTTTTTGTACTCCGGCCGAGAGGTAGATATAAAAGCTGTGGGTTTTTCAGAGGGTGAACATGGTTTGTTCATAGATTATTTTGTGGGATTTTTATTCTTCCCAAGATCTTTTCTTCATCACCTGGCCATTATTTATCTCTGTATAAAGAACCAAAGGCAGCCTGTTCCTGCAGTGCTACCCTTGCTTAGTCCTTTTATTAAAACATCTTTCCATTCTTATTTACAAGCACAAAGATTTCTGAGTGCAAATGCTTCCAGTGCACTGATTGCCATGGAAATCCCTCAATTATAGCTCATTCAGTAACGGTTTGATGTTGCAACACAATCCCTTTAAAATGCAGGGGAAACTGGCAAATTTATTTTAGATTGAGATGCTTCTCTCTATCTCTCTGTGTGTGATTATACATAGGTACATGGATGAATATTTACAGAACAGCTTCATTTATCCAAATAGCTTGAAAGCAGTTGGAAAATAAGGAATAACTTCTTAAATATTTCCATATGCCGTTGTTTGGAAGAGTAGAGAGCTTCAAACATACTGATTGCTCCAGGAGAAACTTGTTATGCTGGTGTTTCCAGCAGCAAGCTACTAAACGTGGATGCAGAACGCATGACTCTATAAAGAACTGTGTGCAAATGTTGGGGACACCCTGTGGCAATTAACCTATGCATATATTTTGTTAACCTGTTGCACGTTTGCTGTGAGAAACACCAGTGTGCCCTGAAGTTATTGTAATTCAGAGCTTTCCAAACTGTGTGTCGCAACACATTAGTGTGTCGGCTGCTGTGTGCAGGTGTGTTCCGCAAATGCTGTCCGCGCTCCTCGCTGGGCTGGAAAGGGGTTAGTTCAACCTCTGGTTTGCTAGTAAAATTGAATTACTGTGTCGCGAAATGATGCATGTCTAAAATGTGTGTGGCCATATGAAAAGTTACCAAGGGTTTATTTTACTTAGATTTACATGGACACGGACTGAAAAATATTCACAGTACATTTGGACGCTTCAGAATTTGAATAATGGCATCTTAGCTTAAATCTTTCTTCCACATGAACTTGATCACAGGTTACTATCATTGATGTAATGTGTTTTATGAAGCAGAGTGTTTTTACGAAGTTTTCCTAGATCCTGGCGGTGCTCAAATTAGCAACATGCAAAAGGATGGCTTAGGGAACCGACACTGGTATATATAGGTTACTTTTTCTGATCAAGCGGAGCTTAGCAGCCCTTGAAAATCATTGTCTTTTGAAGACACTGCCCTGCATAAATAGTTCTGCACCTAGCCTTGGCATGGAAAATATCTCCACCATAAAATTTCGTATTCGGTTGGTTGATGTGTTTGGGCTCACATACCCAGCCATATATTTAGGGGCATTTTTGAAACAGTTGCCCCAGCCCCACTGGTGAAACGTTAATTGTTGCGCTGTTGGAAATTATTAAGCTGGAAAAGGAGCCTTATCTAATGCTGGGACTATGTTGTTAGCAATGGACTACAATTATTTACTTGTTTTCAGTGTCTGCATCTTGCCTATTTTATGGACACTTTATGCTGCTGACAGTCAACAATAAATGGGATGCAGCTTTGGGTCCTGCAAGGGACTAACAGTAGGAGTTTGGGCCTTTTTCTTCTTCTTTGAAGACTTGACCCTGGTGCCAGGGACAGGCAGTTGTTAAAGGTGAACCAAGAGGCAGTGCAGAGCTGCTGTAAGGGCTCAGGGTTGTCTCCTCGAGAGTAAAGAGCCAGAAACATCCATTCTTCTAAAGTTAATACTTTATTTACAGAGTATGTACATTGGAGCGTTTAAGATTCATGTCCGCTTGAGTCGGTTCCAGAATCCAGGAGTGGCTTTCGCCGGTTCCTCCCCCAACATAAGAGCTTTGGGATTCCAAAGCGTCGCCTCCTTTCCTTATGCTTCCCCCCCCCCTACGCAGCTGGAGCGACAGAAGTAGCTGACCACTTTGCTCCACAACCCACTCAGGTGGAGCTAGGGCTCTGTCAGCATCTCTGGCCCTCAGCTCCACCGCACTGCCTGGCAGTTCCTGCTCCTCACCACTGGGGCTTTCCTTACTGTCCCCGCTGGACTCAGAACTGCTTCCCAGGAGAGGCTGCACTTCCCTCCATCCCTCCTTCCCCGTCTCAAGTGCCTTGCATGAGGGCAGGTCCCTGACAGCTGGGGAGTCAGAGTTGAGGGACCAAACCCCGAGACTGAGCTCAGGGATGCACAGAAACACAACCGAGGCAGGAAGATGGTTGTAGCTCAGACAAGATCACTGCAGACAAATAAACGTGCATGCCTTTGACTTCTCTAGAAGGGCTCAATCTGGGTAAGTGGAGCCAGTCCTGAGCCTAAGAATACTCCACAGTTGGAAGATGTCAGAAAGAGCTATGACAGTGGTAGAACATAGAGTCAGTCCCCGGGATCTTTAGGTAGGGCTTGGAAAGAGCTCTGTCTGAAACCTTGGAATGCTACTACCAGTCATAGTAGATAATACCAAGGTCAGTGAACCGATGGACTGGCAGCTTCATCTCTGTGTGTGTTCCAAGATGTAGTTCTCCCTGGGTTCTGTGTACAGCTGCAAACAGAACTAGAAGCACCCACATACCCTGCAACACGTTGCAATGAAAAACCAGGACACTACCTTCCACGCCCGCACTCCCACATGAGTCACGTGACCCGCTTGAGATAATGGCCCCTAAAAAAGTGTTTTTTTCAGGCATGGCACCCAAAAACACATGTTTTGGTTTATGCGGCACAAGGTCGTCCTGCCCCCCAAAAGTGCTCTTTGGGGGAAAGGTTGTGGCATGAGATTGTGGTGGCCAAAAAGACCACCACAATCCTGGGGGACGGGGACAGTAACTGGGACAATTGGGTATGTAACCAGTTCTAGCCTCTGCAGCTTCTGACACTATCAGCCCATTTGGGCAGCCTGCTCCATGTTGTTACTATTTATTAAGTTATATACAACTTAATGCCAAAATAGAATTCCAATGTGTGATATTGTAAAAAAAAACAAAGAAAAAAGTGTGATATTGTGGGGTTGTTGTTTTTTAAAAAATAAGGATTAACTTCAAAATGTTTATTAGTGAACGCAACAAAAACATGATGATCTGTCTATTGTGGACTTCCAGCAGTATGGTCCGATCAGAGATGCTTACTTGGGGAGGGTGGGTACTTTATATCAGAATATAGGTTTTCAATATTGTTACCATTGTCCATCATGAGTTCTCTAATCTCTAAAGTGCTTTATGAATACATGCAAGAAAAATGAAAATATTTTGTATGTGGAAACATTACATAAAAATAGCAATGTTACAACATTCTCTTGGTAACGCTAAACCCCTATGGACAATTTTTCTAGGCACTTTACTTTTGTACTGCAGAAACCATTATTTATCAGCTTATTGGTACATTTTTCAGGCTGGCTTGCTCGCTCCAGCCTCCCTGTTCTAATATTGCACCCAGGTATCTAGGGTGGAATTATTCTAGAAATTCTGACTTTTTTCGCTGTTAAAGAGAAGCAAGGAAGGACTGTGGAGAAAAGGTAGATCATTTACTCTACTGCTGGTTTCCCACAACCCTGCCCTTAATGAAAAGAAAATCAGGATGTTCTGAATCAATATTAAGTCCTCTGCAAACTAAATTATTTCCTCAGTCTCTTCAGTCTTCATTTCTATTGGCTCATGTGTGTATGTGTGTGTGTGTGTGTGTGTGTCTGTTTGATTGCGGCATTTGTACAAGACAAAAGATCAGAGTGAATGCACACATAGATTTTAAGGCACATTCTCATCACCTGATGAACTGCAACACTGAGTGATGATTGAGCAGTTGCAGATCTTGCAGCCCATATTTAGGAAACACTGGCTCTTCACAGATTATCTACATCCGTGTGCAATCACTATGAGCAAGAGAAGAGGTATTGCAGCAGCAAAACTCATCCACAGCTTCCATGCACTGGTCTGGTGAAAAGCTACAATCAACAAATGTGGCTGCTAGTGGAGCCATTCCTTCCTTCATGCATTGACTGAACACACACAGTGTCTTCGCAGTGAAAATGCAATATTTTTTTTTCTGGATTCAGTTTACACATTTAGCTGCTAGATCTGTAGTATTGTGTAATATTGAGATGAGAAATTATGTGTGAATAATCTCTTGGAATCCTGGACCCTACAAGGGAATGGAGCGGGTGGAGGTGTAGTAACTTGTGAATATTTTTCAATAGTTAGCCTGTGATTCATCTCCCCAATAAACTGCTCATGCAGAGAAAGTTTGCAGTTGCTTGTTAATCTCTATATATTTTCAAGAACTTCAAGGTGCTATGAGCCTATATAATATGTCTTAATTTAGCTGTGTTTTGCTAACCCAGGCTCATTTTAGGCTTTCTTGTCCTCAAACGAAATAGCTGTAATATAGGTTCTTTTGTAAATGTCTTTTTTTAGCTTAATGCAGGGAATGACTATGTTTTTTAAAATTGACTCCATTGTGCTAAATTGCCACTCTTGGTTTTTATATAACCAAAGAGTATAGAAAAAAAATCATATTGCATTAGCCAGAACTTCAGGAGCAATGTGACTCTGAATGACAGCTTGGATTTGTTGAAACTTCATAATGCAAGGACCATTACCATGAAAATGAATGATGAAGCCGGTTGCATGATTGAACCATATTATGCCTTTTAAAAATGTCATAAATTTGTAATTTGTATGTATAAAATAAATATCATACATACAGAATAAACGTAGTAAATTTAGACTAGCAGAATTGGTAGGGATTGAAGAGTTATAGCTTAGTAACTTAGTAATATGTAGTAGGGCATCTACTTTCATGCAGAAGATCCCAGGTTCAATCCTTGGCATGTGCAGGTAGGGTTGAGAATGTTTCCTTCTATTAGTCAGTCTATGTAGATAATGCTTAGGTAGATGGACCAAGGGCAGCTTCCTCTCTTCCTCTGTTAAGGTCATCTGCTGCCAACACTATTTGTATGATGTACTCTTTGCATGAAGGATGGTGGCCAAAACACTGAAATTCTGGAATTCAACACTGGAATTCAACATTGTGCTATGGCAAACATCCAATCAGGGCAAGCATTGCAGCTTGCCAGATAGAACACCCCCCCTGAACCACCTCCATCACTGCTCTGAGGGTTCTCCTGAACCCTCCATGACCCAATTTTTAGGACACTGTTGGGGCATGGGAGGAAACCCTGTCATGCAGGCTGCAGCTCTTGTGCATGGCTTGTGTTGATGAGATTCATTAGGTGACTCTTGCCTTACATGCATGAGGAAGCCCGTCATAAATTGGTGTCCTTCAGCTGCTTTTGGGTCTAGTCTCTGGAGCTTTCTTTAAGACCTAGACTGGAAGATTGCTCCAGATCCTGGTGATTTGAAACATATGTAAAATACGGACTGGACTTCCCAACATTACATCATTATTTTAAGGCAGTTATGAGCCATCATCGTAAGTCCTTCACAGAGCTACCCACTTAAAGCAGACTTTAATGTACCATGAGGTTAAATCGAAGAGGATTACATTTAGGCTGCAGTCCTATACCATAATTCATTTGTTTAGGCAAGTCAATCCAGACATGTTGACATGTGTTTTAATCTGGTTTTTAGTTTATTGATGATTTAAAACATTTTATTTAAATGCTTTTATTACAGTCGAGCAGAATATAAATCTTGTGAAATAAATAAATATACCTACTTATCTGTTAAGGCCATTAAACTCAATGCCACTAACTTCTAAGTAGACGTGTATAGGAAATGACAGAACTGAACCCTCAAATATCCTCATAGGTGATCCTAAAAGCTCTGATTGGTCTTGCCTCTTGGACTTAGGACATGCACCGTACGTGTTTGCTTTCAGAAACAATGACTTCCCATTGGCAGGGATGGCCCAAGACATTTTGGCACCTGAGGTGCCAAAATGCCCCGCTCCCTCTAGGGAAGAAGGAGTGAGTGAAGATCTACTTCAAGAACAAGGACCAAAAAAGAATAAAAATCTACATTGGAGGAGGAGACCAGCAGTACCCTCTTATTTACCAGGAGACCACTATAGAGGCAGCATTGGGGATAGGGGGCTGCCAAGGAAGTAGCAGATCTGGCCTCCAAGGAGCTGTGACAACAAAGGCCGTGGACTCTACATTCCTTGAAGGCTGGATCTGCTGCTCCTGTGGATTCTGCTGACTGAGGCAGTCGCCTCATCTTGCCTCATGGATTGGCCAGCCCTGACCATTGGTGTGCTCCCAGAAATGCGCTTGCCCTGTGAAGCATGCAGCCAGTCTAAGTATTGCACTACTCCTGATTACTAGCAATGGAATCCCATATGTGTCTACTCGTAAGTCCTATTAACTTCAAAGGAACTTATTCTTCCAAAAATGGGTACTGGATTACAGCCTAAATCCCACATTTTTTCAGTTATGGTTGAGACAGGCTTATTATGTTGGACATGGGATATTATTAATGCCAAGGTCTCATTGGTAGTTACCACCTGAGTCATTTCGTTGACTTAGGTGATAACTACCCATCATTCCAGAAAATATCTTATTATATCTTAACATAAAAAGCAGCCAAAGGATTTAAGTAGTTATTTTTAAAATTAATAAATTAAATAGATAGTGTTGCTGGGAATTGCTTTGGACACGTGAGAGGAATCTGGGTGGATGGGGGAGAGAAGGCACACACACATGAGGCAGAATAGTTACCCACCTTTCAGAGCTTTAGGGAAAAGGTGATAAGAGCATAGCTACAGAGCAGTGAAATGCAGCGGCTGTCATTTAATATATGTCTTTACATATATTTTGGTGAAATTTTACGTGCTCTGGAGCAGGGAGAATGGACTTACCAGTATGTGTACAGGATGCAAACAAGGACGAACAAATAAAAGTTAGTCATTTGCCTCTTGTCCAGATGAACAGTTTGATCCCAGCTCTGCTGAGGATTCCTCTCAGGGTCTACAGAATCATTGCTGGTGTTTATAAGTTGTTGAGACCATGCGGAATATTTCATTGATCATTGTTAAAAAGCATTGAACAGCTCATGTGCTGGAAAAAGTGGGATTCAGATCCCCTGCTTTGGTAACCTTCGGTACAATACTGTTCATGTTTGCTCTGAAGTAAGTCCCACTGTGTGGGGTTTAGCTCCCTAGCAAATGAGTTTAGGATTGAAACATTTACCATTCTTCTATGTTAAATATACTACTACTAGATTCATCATTCTTAACATTTTCCCGTTTTGAGCAACATGTGAAAATGATTGGCTGCGCAGTGTATAAATCAGCCAGTTGTTTCTGTAGACCAGGAATGGGGAACCTGTACTCCTACAGATGCTGTTGGACTCCAACTCCCATCAGGTTCATTCAGCATGACCAGTGGCCAACAAATATGGAAACTGTGGCCCTTTAGTTGTTGCTGAAATGTACCTCCCATTATTCCTGACCATTGGCCATGCTGGCTGGGGCTGATGAGATGGGTGTCCAATAGCACCTTGAAGGTTACAGGTTCCCCATTCCTGCTGAAGACTTTCCTTCAGTGGGCCAATAAGCATATTTGTGTCTAGAACGACTCTTGAATGACTCAATGCTTGTTTCATTTCAGTGCGGAAGCAGTTAGAAACCTTCTCACGGTAAGTGCCTACTCCACTGGGAGCATATTCACTAAAACAGCAACATGACCTTCCATTTTATAAGTCTGCACAGCTTTACCTTTTGATGCTAGTAATTCACTTAAGAGGGATCACAGTAGTCTCACCACACTGCAGAAACCATTTGTAATTCTCAAGGTACCTTTTATCCCCAAACAATTGGCTTCCTGGGTCTGTAATACTGCTTTGTGCTGATAATTTTTCTGCTTTTATTTGAGATATCTGGAACCCTCTAGAAAGTGGGGGCGTGGAAATAGGTCTTAAGTACCACTTAATCCTCTTCTGCTTGTCTTTAATTGACACAGTGGAAAAAGGGAGGATATTGCAAGTGTTTTAGCAATTATCCCAATAAACAAGAGATTCAGTGGGTTTGCGTTTATGAAGTTTAAACAGCAGCTTTGACACCTTTTCCTTTTGCTCCGGATCAGGATCTTAATGCTTCAATCCTGTACCCACTTGCATGGGAGTAGGCCCTTTAACTCAGTGGGGCTTACTTCTGAGTAGACATATGTAGACAATTGCATTGTTCCAAACTGTACCATCCAGACTGGGCTGGGTTCCTTTCTTTGGGTTGCAAAGCCTCCTGACTGTTGGGCAACGAAATGTTCACAGGGCTGGTTCCCCAGCTAAGTAATTCAGTAGCATGCCCTCAGATAAAAATAGGGACATTCTATTCTACATCATTATCTCTGCTGCCCCCTTTCTTTTGCACATTAATTTTTTTATTAAAGTTTTTTATGATACAGACAACCCTCTGAAGCCCATCTAGCTCCAGCACCCACCCAAACCCCCATAAACTCATTGTCCCCCACAACCCTCAGCCAGCTACACCTTTCCCCATCACCCCCAGGGCCTGTTCTTGCCCAGAGTCTCATCCAGCTGCCACCTTCTCTTCAAGCCTGACCTCCTTCCTGTTTTTTATCTGGCATGACCGGCTGGATGGCTGGCTGGGCTCCCCTCCAGGCTGGAGAGTTGCAGCTTCCTGTGGTGGGAACAGCAACATTGGCAGTGTCCCTGTCACCTTCCTCACCCTTCCACCTCCTGCTGTTTCTGCTACTGCTGCTGCTACACCGGCCATCTGGCCTGTCTGCCTGGCTCCCTCCCTCTTCCCCCAACCCCACCTTCTCCAACTCCCAGGAGCAGCAGCAGCAGCAATGGAGGTGGTGGTGGAGGAGGAGAAGAAGGCAGTCTCAGTCACCAACTCTTCCTTCCTCCCGCTTCTCCCAAAGCGGAGCCATTTCTGGTTAGCGTACTTAACAAAGATGGGAATCCGAGGCTCTACATGACAAACTGAGAAGCCATGATGGCTTACGGGTTTTCATGACAATTCCAGCATTTTCAGGGCACTTGGAGACTGTAGCAAACTGATGTTGGTGAGAATTTATTGGGATCAATTATGAGGGCATTTCTTGGGATCGATTATGAGGGCATGTTTGGGATTTGGGGCTATATCAGAGTCTAGGCAGCCAACAGCAGAGGAGAAGGGATTCCAACCTGGAAAGAGAATTGTGGGGCAAAGAGGAGGAAACAAATACTACAGAAACCAATTTTACTCTAACAGGGTCAGAGAGCCTCCAGAACGTATGGTGAGCCAGCTACACAGGGAAATGAGCACTGGGGCAGTGGTGCAGTTTGATATTAGAACCTGGACAATGAACCTTTAGGTGGGGGGCTTTTTAGATGGTAACATGTATTTCTTTTCTCCACTTACTTCAAAATGTGGCAAGCCAGCCCTGCTGCATTTGTGGGTTCTCCTGCTCATTCTGAATGGCGCCCTGAACATCTCCCTCTAAGTCTTTTCCTGATCGTAACCTGCTCAATGGGCAGCAGGGTGGACATCTTAAGCAGCAAGCCAAGAATACAGTATATTGGTAGAAGGGGAATAGAGGTAGGGCTGCAGGCAGCCTAAAAAGGTTGTAGCTCCATGGTAGAGCATCTTTTTTTGAATGCACAGGTTCAATCCAGGAGGGCTTTTGTGGTATTGTCTCATAATCTATATCAATATCTATATAGCTGCTTAGTCACAGAGGTTCAGCTACTTAGCCTGGTGTGGAAAACCGCAGATGACTTAACTTAATGCTTGAAACACTGCAAGCTATACCTTGGGGATTAGAATTACTTTGTTTTGCAGCCAGGCAAGCTTCACTGTACAAGAAATCAGGGGTGGGGAAAACCCTTCAGACATGTACACTAGCTATAATAAAGAACCAAGAGGCTAGATAATAAACAGTGCCACAGTGAACCAAGAGAAAGTCCAGGAGCTTTGAACACTGCTGTTCACCGTTTCCAGATAGCGGGTCTCAAGGTGAAGCGGGAAAAGTGTCTACTAGGAGTGCCTCAGGTGGACTTCCTGGGATTTATGGTGGATGCAGACGGGGTACACCCGACTGGGGACAAGGTATGGGCCATTTGTGATGCCCCAGCGCCCAAGGGCAAAACTGAACTTCAGGCCTTCTTGGGACTATTGAACTTTTACCATGCCTTCCTCCCCCATAAGGCGGCGCTAGCGGAGCCCCTACACAGACTCCTGGACAAGCGGGCCCTTTGGGTGTGGGGCCAGCGCCAGGAGGCCGCATTCCAGGCAGTCAAGGACTTGCTTGTCTCAAACTCGGTTTTGGCACACTTCGATGAGATATACAAAAAAAGTATCAGGTGTTGTAATAATTGTGATCAAACAAAACCAAAACACCAAATTGGCTAATAAATATTGAGAACAGTTTACTCAATCAAACATGTTAAAATGAACACATTAAGGTGCAGCGTGCAAATCCAAGCCTGTACAAACTTAATAAACTGATGGCATAATACTGAGACTAATGATAATGTCCTAGCGTAATCAAATTACGCAAAAGTGTTGCAAATGGTACTCTACTGAACGCGCAAAGTCTTTTGTGAGGGAACGGTCACAGTCAGGCAAGAAAACATGGTCATGCGTGATGGTAGTCGCAGATAGGCCCCCCTCGCCGTCTCTCATAGATCTGAAGACCTGAATCCCGGATATAATCAGGTTTCACGGGAGCTTCTTCAGTTCATCGTACTATTTTTACAACGCCATACAATGAAATTATAGATTCTCACAGGCACAGTAAGAGAATAAAGAGCATGAAATCCACACTCGACTCCGAGTATATTTCAACTGCCATGGTTAAATTCAAGATTAAAATATGGCACATATGTAATGATTTTAATTTAAAAGTACCTGCTCCCTTATTGGATTCTTCTGTTAGAAATTGAAGCTGCAAATCTTAATGCTAGGCTGCCTCTTTGACTTCAGTATATGAATTTGCTTTTGCTTCTTCCCTTCCTCCATTGTTTTTATAATTCTAGGTGCTTTCTCTGTGCAGAAGGCAATGATGATAGCGAAAACTGGGTCTAAAATAGCTAATAGACCCATGCATCCATTTTTCTAAATGCCTAAGCAATGGAATACACAACGAACAATCCCCAGGATGAGCTGCCTCCTCAAAGTTGGCTTCTCTGTTGACCCTGCCAACTTTTAATCAAGGTCTGCTAAAAAGCTTACCCACAGCTTCACATGTAAAGAAAATAAAGTCAAGTTGGGAGAGAGAGGCAAAATCTGACCACTGTGTCTCTCCAGTGACCTGGCACAATTCCCACCTGGATGCTAGATTAAGAATAAAATAAGAAACAGGACCTGAGTGCAACAGCAGTTGATGGCTTTCCCCAGCAATTGCCTTTCAGAGGATACTAGAAGTAATAAATGTTTGCCACATTTCTGCAGCAATTCGCAGAATTTTAAGCAAATCCTCATTATAATTCATCCGTGTTGCAGGGTAAACTTCTCACAATGAACACATTTTAGTGTGCAGTTTTGATTAATATGCAGATTTGTGGAAATATCCTTGTCTAATATAATGCATTTTGTATGTTATTTTTTTTACTGATGTTTGCATTTTTGTGTGCATTGCTTGGTTGGAGAACTGCACCACAAAATTCAGAGCAATGCACCTTCCAAAGGATAATTTTGTTTTGAGAAGTGCAAATTTAGGTAGCTTCTCATTAAAATGCAAGTGAAATTATCCTCTGTCCCTCTGATACTGATGAATGCAAATGTCATGAATATTTCCCTCCAAAAGTAATTTCAAATACAAGTATTTAATTATTTGCACTTAAGCCCTGTCTCAACCAGATCGCAAACATTTTAAAACAAATGTTCTCAAACTGAGCAAGCATTGGTCATTTTGTTTGAAACTATTAAAACTCATTAAGCCAAACGAACACATTGTTGACCTGCTTCTGATCTACATGTGATGACTTGTGAACATCAAGATGAGTTCCTCAGCTGTCTCTTGTGCAACCTTTCTTTAGCGGCCAAGGTATTCAGCTCACAAGGGAATGTGGTTCTGATTAGAGAGTCTATTTAGGAAAGTGTGTGGTGAAAATGCAGAATGGGAATTCAGTACAGGAAAATGATAATTAACATAATCAACATAGTCTTTTACAAGTTATTCCCAATTCATTATTATGTTTATTTCATAATAGGAAAGCTAATCCTTCTATAAATATTCAGAAGCCAGTCTTCTGCTTACTAACAGCAGCAAGATTGATGTTTGCTAAACATTGCAAAAGGCAGCAGAGAGCTAAGAAAGGGAATTGGTTGAGCAGGCTGTGGGAGGTGATTAATTTGGTGAAAGTTTCCAAAAACTTAGTATTACATGCAAAAATGTATGGGAGAGTTGGAGACTGGTTGTTTCACTAATGCAGTTATAGCTCTTGGGTTGTTCCCAATGAAGTCATACACAGAGTTGAGCCCACTGAAATTAGGCATTTATTTCAGTGGGTCAACTCTTGAGTATGGCTTCAATTACATACAGCTGTCAATTTCAAATGTCAAATATCTGAAGTTAATTTAAAAGTGGGTGGGTGGGTGCTTAGAAATGATTTCTTTTATATACAGTAATTGTACCCATGCTTTTTCTGTATGTATTGTTCCTTCATGCAGTGTGTGTGTGTGTGTGTGTGTGTGTGTGTGTGTGTGTAATAATTTGCAGTGCATTCCTAGCCATGCCTACTCAGAAATGTCCTATTGAATTCAATGGGACTTACTCCCAGGTAAGTGGGGTTAAGATTGCAGCCTTCATGATCATTTGATGATGCATATTTGCAATGTTCTGAATACAGAAATTTTAATTTTGGGTTTCTTTCATATGCAATCAAACTGTTCAAAAATGAACCTTGACTTAATGACAGAAGTGCAACACCAAAATTATTTTTCAACCAAATATCTCTTCATTGATTTGCTTACACATGTGGGAAGGTGCATATTCTACTCCAGGCTTTCTCAGCCTTGGCCCTCCAGAGGTTTTGAGACTACAATTCCCATCATCCCTGACCACTGGTCCTGCTAGCTAGGGATCATGGGAGTTGTAGGCCAAAAACATCTGGAGGGCCAAGGTTGAGGAAGCTTGTTCTACTCCATCAGGTTTTCTGTTCCAGCAGTGACTGACTGCAAGCACAACTTCTCCACTTTATCATTCAAAACATGCTTGCTCAGATTGTGTTTATAGCGCACTCATCTTCTGCATGTGTGTTCAGAAGTAATTCCCACTTGTTCAGTGGAGCTTATTCCTAGGTAAGTGCACAGAGGACTGGAGTCTTAGAGCCCTTAGTGAGTTGATATTCATATCTATCTATCTATCTATCTATCTATCTATCTATCTATCTATCATCTATCATCATCATCTATTCATCTATCATCTGTCTGTCTATCATCTATCTATCTGTCTATCTATCATCTATCTCTATCATCTATCTATCTATCATCTATCTATCTATCTATCTATCTATCTATCATCATGTGTATCATACTGTGAATTTAACTCAGCCTATCTTTGTCATGTCAAATATGAGTCAGAAATGGTCCTGAATAACACTTTGTTAACTTCTGTGTCTCTATAGGAAAAAAATAGCATTTTTCTTTATCTTAAAGATCTTCTTTATGAAGATCTTCCTGTAAGTAGTGTAATATGAAGATTCCTTAGCAGGTCTCTTTCATTAAGAGTTTTCTTTTTTACTGCTATAACTCACCTTTCACAGAAGAGATACAAGCCTTCCCTCACTCATTGTCACTGCTCAGAGTACTAATTTGGATGAACTATTCACAATTGCTTTTACACCCCACCATTATTCTGCCCCCTTCCACACTATCAAAACACTGTCCTTTTTCACATTAGAAAAACCCAATTATATGCACAAATGTGTAGTAACCACTCTGAAAGACTCTCCCTTCCTCCGGTCTGTTACATCTGCTATATCTCACTTTTCTCTCACATGATGTAGCTCAACACAGCATGCATAGGGGTGGGAAGCAAAATGTGAAGGCTTGCAATTGAGATGTACTAGAGTAAAAATAGATTTTCATTTCTGGAGATAACACTGCTGCATTTACATCGAAACAGAGAGATGTAAAGGTTGCACCAGCCATTCTTTGGCTCAGTTTTGGCATTTTTAGGCTGCAGTCCTATGCACACTGGGAATAAACTCCATTGGATACAGCGGGTCTTACTTTTGAGTAAACATGTTAACTGTCAATGACTAGCGATGCAATTAGGGTTGGATGGATCAACTTATTTCCGGACTGTGTCAATGTCACATGAGTTCTTTCATAAGTCAATTCCACCCCATTACTGCCTTATTTTTTTATTTTTTATTTTAAAAATCCACATGAAAATTCATAAGTATGTATTTCAATTCCCATTTAATCATGTGCTTTATCTTAGTGTTTGCATTTCTAAATTTAATGTAAGCACGTTTTAGTCTTTTTTGAACTGTGTTTCAAAATTCAGGCAAATGCAAAATCTTTATCAAAATGTGACGTGGATGCGATGAATCGCATCCACGGAGCATTTCATTTGAATGTCAACGGCAGTTCCTCTGCTCCTCACTCCTCAGGCACGTCTTCAAAAGAACCAAGGGGGCAAACCACAGTTAGAATAGGTGGTCTCCCATAACAATGCGAGATGATATCTCGTTTTAGGCATATTGAATTCATTTAGCAAACATAAAGAATACTTGCTTTAGAAAAAGACACACTGTGACAAAACCACAGGAAATTGAATTTTAAAGATGGCCGCCTCCCTCCCCATCCTTTGTGTTGAAAGAAAGAAAGAAAGAAAGAAAGAAAGAAAGAAAGAAAGGGTTACATCTTTATCTTTCCTCTCCCTTGCCATTAAAGGCTACAACCAGGTTCTCTTAAGCTTTGTTAAAAACAAACAAACAAACAATGAACAAATAATGTGTTGAGTGTAAGGGAAGGCTATGCAACTCCCATTTTCCATGTTTACAGCTGTTTCCTGTGAACACCTTTGTTGTATTCTGTTCATTATATGTTTGTATTTAAGAAGTTTGTCCTGAGCATGACCCAGTAGTCGGGGGAGGTGTTGAGAGTCTCAGAGCAAAATAGGCAGGGGGAAAATCAGGCAGAGAATGTATGTGCCTGGATGTGCTTAATGAAGATCTCTTTAAGAATCACTAAGATCTATTTCTCATGGACGCAGGGATAATTACCAGAACCTTATAGTGAGAAAAGGCCTGAAGGAGCATGATAATGCCCAGGGCTTTTCTTCAACTGCTACTCAATGGAACTCAGTTCCAGCACCTCTCAGGTGGGCGCCGTTGCCATTATAAGAGGAGGTGTTCGTGGTTAGTTCTGGCACCTCTTTTGTTATAAAAACAGTACTGATAATGCCAGTGCAGTAGATCCTGGACTGCTCAGTGCTCACTGTCCCTAAAACTGGAGCGACCTTTCTTGTTTCCGTACTCTGCCGATAGCATGGTGTGGCATGGAAAATGATACTGGTGGCACTGGATGTTCAGTGCTGTTGTATGCATTGTGTGTCTGTGCATGTGTGTGTGCAGAAACCTCTTGAGTTGTGTATCTCAGGGATGCAACCTACTGTACAAAGGTAAGGGTCACATCCATAGATCCACCTGTTTTTGCATCTGGTCTCGCCCACTGCTGGTATGCAGCCTCCAGAAGATTGCTCATGAGAAATTGCAAGAAGTTTACAGCCATATTGGTTTCCCAATGCAAGTCAATGAGATTTCCGAAGATGGGATGTTGTTGTTTTTTCTGGATCATAATCCAGATTTTTGTATTTTAATGCTCTGTTGAAAGCCACCCAGAGTGGCTGGGGAAACCCAGCCAGATGGGCGGGGTATAAATAATAAATTATTATTATTATTATTATTATTATTATTATTATTATTATTATTATTTGGGTGTCAGGTCAGGTCTGGATCATCCCTAGTTGGGACTGATCTAAAACCTTGAAGATGGACTTCTGGCAAGTGATGGGCTGCACCTCACAAGGGTTGGGAGGAATGTTTTTGCCAACAATCTCAAAAACCTCATCAGGAGGGCTTTAAACTGACTTATGTGGGGGAGGGAGACAGTGGTCCTGAAGGTAGGAGTCTATCAAATGCTGAAGATGATCATCCAAAAGTCAAGGACCAAATGGAGCAAACAGCACACAGACCTAGTGGTGGGAGGAAAAAATCCTTAAGTAGGAGACTAGGGGGAATGATCAATGGTTTTCAATGTCTGTATACAAATGCACAGAGCATGGGAAATAAACAAGATGAACTTGAGCTCTTGATACAGCAAACTAAATACGACATAATAGGCATCACTGAAACCTGGTGGGATGAGTCTCATGATTGGAATGTAGTAATAGAGGGATACAATCTATTTCAGAGAAATAGACCAAACAGGAAAGGAGGAGGAGTGGCATTATATGTCAGGGATGTGTATACCTGTGAAGAGATCCATGATTTAAAACTTCAAAGCCAAATTGAGAGTATCTGGGTCAAAATTAAGGGAGAGAAAAATAACAGTGATCTCATTGTGGGAGTTTACTATAGATCCCCGAGCCAAACTGAGGACATAGATGATGCCTTCCTGGAACAGATGACCAAGCATTCAAAAGGAAATGAGATAGTAGTAATGGGGGATTTCAACTATCCTGATATTTGTTGGATGTCAAACTCAGCCAAGAGCATAAGGTCGAACAGATTCCTCACTGGCCTTGCAGACAACTTCATTGTCCAGAAAGTGGTAGAAGCAACAAGAGGATCAGCCATTTTAGATCTGGTCCTAACCAATAGTGATGACCTGGTTAGTGGGGTAGAAGTGGCAGGATCATTAGGTGGGAGTGATCATGCTCTTCTGGAGTTTATTATACATCAGAAAGGAGCAACCAAGCATACTAAGACTCAAATTCTAGACTTTAAGAAAGCCGACTTCAGAAAACTTAGGGAAATGCTGGATGTGATCCCATGGTCAGTAATACTAAAAGGGATGGGAGTTCATGATGGATGGGAGTTTGTTAAAAGGGAGATATTAAAAGCACAACTTCAAGCAATACCAATGCGACGAAAACATGGAAGGTGCCTAAAGAAGCCAGGGTGGCTATCTAAAGAACTTTTAACTGAGTTAAGATTTAAAAGGGATATGTACAAGAAATGGAAAAAGGGGGAAACCACCAGAGAGGAATTCAAACAAATAGCCAGCACATGTAGAGACAAAGTCAGAAAAGCTAAAGCACAGAATGAACTCAGGCTTGCTAGAGAGGTTAAAAGCAATAAAAAGAGTTTTTATGGGTATGTCCGTAGCAAAAGGAAGAACAAGGAAACAGTGGGGTCACTTAGAGGAGAAGATGGTGAAATGCGAACAGGGGACGCAGAAAGGGCAGAACTCCTCAATACCTTCTTTGCCTCAGTCTTCTCCAAAAAAGAAAACAATGCCCGACCTGAAGAATATGGAGCAGATGATTCAGCAGGGGAAACACAGCCCAGAATAAGTAAGGAGGTAGTACAAGAACACTTGGCTAGTTTAGATGTATTCAAGTCTCCAGGGCCAGATGAACTACATCCCAGAGTATTAAAAGAACTGGCAGAGGTGATTTCAGAACCACTGGCAGTAATCTTTGAGAATTCCTGGAAAACAGGTGAAGTCCCAGCAGACTGGAGGAGGGCAAATGTTGTCCCTATTTTCAAAAAGGGGAAAAGAGAGGACCCAAACAATTACCGCCCAGTCAGCCTGACATCAATACCAGGAAAGATTCTAGAGCAGATCATTAAGCAAACGGTCTGTGAGCACCTAGAAAGGAACGCTGTGATCACTAAAAGTCAGCATGGGTTTCTGAAAAATAAGTCATGTCAGACTAATCTGATCTCATTTTTTGACAGAATTACAAGCCTGGTAGACGAAGGGAACACTGTGGATGTAGCCTATCTTGATTTCAGCAAGGCCTTTGACAAGGTGCCCCATGATATTCTTGTAAAGAAGCTGGTAAAATGCGGGCTAGACAATGCTACCATTCAGTGGATTTGTAACTGGCTGACTGACCGAACCCAAAGGGTGCTCATCAATGGCTCCTCTTCATCCTGGAGAGAAGTGACTAGTGGGGTGCCACAGGGTTCTGTCTTGGGCCCAGTCTTATTCAACATCTTTATCAATGACTTGGATGATGGGCTTGAGGGCATCCTGATCAAGTTTGCAGATGACACCAAATTGGGAGGGGTGGCTAATACCCCAGAGGACAGGATCACACTTCAAAATGACCTTAACAGATTAGAGAACTGGGCCAAGGCAAACAGGATGAATTTTAACAGGGAGAAATGTAAAGTACTACACTTGGGCAAAAAAAATGAAAGGCACAAATACAGGATGGGTGATACCTGGCTTGAGAGCAGTACAAGTGAAAAGGATCTAGGAGTCTTGGTAGACCACAAACTTGACATGAGTCAACAGTGTGATGCAGCAGCTAAAAAAGCCAATGCAATTCTGGGCTGCATCAATAGGAGTATAGCATCTAGATCAAGGGAAGTAATAGTACCACTGTATTCCGCTCTGGTCAGACCCCACCTGGAATACTGTGTCCAGTTCTGGGCACCACAGTTCAAGAAGGATATTGACAAGCTGGAACGTGTCCAGAGGAGGGCAACCAAAATGGTCAAAGGCCTGGAAACGATGCCTTATGAGGAACGGCTTAGGGAGCTGGGTATGTTTAGCCTGGAGAAGAGACGGTTAAGGGGTGATATGATAGCCATGTTCAAATATATAAAAGGATGTCATATAGAGGAGGGAGAAAGGTTGTTTTCTGCTGCTCCAGAGAAGCGGACACGGAGCAATGGATTCAAACTACAAGAAAGAAGATTCCACCTAAACATTAGGAAGAATTTCTTGACAGTAAGAGCTGTTCGACAATGGAATTTGCTGCCAAGGAGTGTGGTGGAGTCTCCTTCTTTGGAGGTCTTTAAGCAGAGGCTTGACAGCCACCTGTCAGGAATGCTTTGATGGTGTTTCCTGCTTGGCAGGGGGTTGGACTGGATGGCCCTTGTGGTCTCTTCCAACTCTATGATTCTGTGATTCTGTGAAAACCTGAATTGTGCCCATAATCAGATCAGGGGACCATGCACAGCCCTATCAGCAATGCTTGCCCATCTACAGCAAATCACCCAGAGACCTACCAGCAGATCTCAATCTACTTCCTGCTTTATTCACTTTTCTCCATTTTTGTGTGTGTTTATAAATATGTTTAAATATTTTAAAAATAAATATACAAAATAATAATAATGTGAAGCAGAACATACTATGTGTCATGGTCCTGTAACAATGTACCACAATACATTGCTTTATCTCTTTTGTCATATCTAGACATACTCTTCATTTATGGAAAGGAACCCAGTCTAATATTTTATCCATTAGCACAAGGGATAACCAGACCTCCTTTTCCCCCATGCCCTCCAAATCTGTTCTAGGTTTCCCCCCAATATTCTGGGACAGATTTTGGGGTGGGTGGAGGATGCATGCGGAGAGGAAGTAGAAGTCCATGCAACCCTTAACTCACAATGCATTGATCTGCACTCCACCGTAATGATGAATGCCTTTTTTCCTTGGCTCGTAATGAATCTTACAAACTGGATCACATTTGGGGTGCAAAACATTAAAGATTGCAATTCAGATGTGCTATTGTAATGTGGAAACTGTGTTGCATTTATACACATTAAACAATTATTTACAAAAGAACAGCAGAGAATATTAGCTCAGGATGTGCAATCCTTCAAGAAATAAAATAATGCAAATGGGCCCCATTTGTATTTAATATGGACTGAATAGTATAAATTAAAAATTCAATGAAAAGTATTCAATCCAAATTAAATAATTATGAAGTGAAAAAATAGTGGTTCTTTCTTTCTTTGACAAGGTGTTGTCTTTTATTCTTTTTAAATATCTTTGATCCTCCCTTCAAATAACATGAATTTAATGTGTAGTGTTATTAATTCCAGAAAAGCATAATATTTCAAGTGAGATGCTTAAGGAGATGTAAGGGAAGGAGGGCGGAAAGGACCTGGAAATTAAGATAATGTTTCATAAATAAAAGAGGATTTTTCATCTGTTCATGTAGCCTATTTTTTCACATAATTTCCCACTTATGTGCTATTAAAATTTGCTTGAGAAAAAACTGTTCTGCTTGAAGGCAGAAGGGAATGGAATTTTAAACATTTGTTTTTATCTCTCTCTCTGGTATAGAAAGGGTATTTCTCCTTAAATTTTGAACATCACAAACTACTAGTCCTGAAAATGATGACAAATTTGCAGCCTTGTAACATGTACTATATTGACTGATTTATAATCAGAATTTTGTGTATAGAACTTTTCTTTTATACTCCCTTCATTAAAGTGAAAATGTTTTTATTCCAAACTACATTTTATTCTGCCACTAGAAAACTTGTTGCTTTCTGTAGACAGTGTAGACAGGCTTACGTATTATCTACTGTTAGAATTTTGTACCAATTTCAGATTGCCACCATATTCCCATTTACACAGAGGGAAGCCTAATTGAACTCTGCGGTACTTATGCAGACATATGTAAGTGTGTACAGGATTGTGGGCTAACAGTGCAGTATATATAAGATTGCACTGTTAGCCCACAATCCTGTACACACTTACTTTGGGAGTAAGTCTCACATCCCTAGCTGCTTCATCCAGACACAGAAATCCAGCTAATAAGTTAAAGACTAAAATGCTCATTTTTTTAAAAAGCACCCTTAGAAGCAAAGGTGTTTATATGCAACTTAATACAGCTATGTGTGGATAGCGTGCACATTTGAATCTGCACTCAGATGTGCATTCCATTGAAAGCAATGCACAGAGACTCTAGATAGCATCTGCATTCAGATGAGCATTTAAATGTGCATCAGATTCAACACCTAGGGTTCCTCATCCAGCAACTGCAAAGCATGCAAAACCTTGGCCAAGTGAATTTCCTTAGCTGGATTGGAGTGATAACTTCTATGGCAAATGATCCTCTGGCTCAGGTTTTCATTCCTGGTAGCTGCTGACAACTATGTCAGTTTGTTTCTGGTACCCAGCTAGTAATGTCAAGAGCAGTGTTTGAGATAGGGCAGGGACAGGGGGGGGGGCTGACCCCTTACCTTCTGTGATGGCCCCCTTAAGAATGTTGTGAGGAGCATGACTTGGCTAAAACTATAGGGCAGGCTTCCTCAACCTTGGCCCTCCAGATGTTTTGAGACTACAATTCCCATCATCCCCGACCACTGGTCCTGCTAGCTAGGGGTCATGGGAGTTGTAGGCCAAAAATATCTGGAGGGCCGAGGTTGAGGAAGCCTGCTATAGGGAGTCAGCAGTTGAGGCTAACAGATTTTACTAAGGACTGCCACATTTTGAGCACAGCTCATTTATAATCAGAACAAACCTGTGGTGGTGCTCCTGTTCTGGATTTTGTGTTCCATATCTCCTTTAAGAGGTGCAAACCACTTTGCAATATTGATCACACCTATGTGCCTAGGACAGAGGCAGAGAAGCTGTGGCCCTTCAGATGTTGTTGAACCTAACCTCTGAGCAGCCCCAGCCAGCATGGCCAGTAATTAGAAATGATAGGGGCTATAATCCAACAACACCGGGATGATCTCAGTTTCCTTGCACCAGCCTAGTGGAACATGCAAGTGGAGATGGTCCACTCCACTTAGACCTTTAGTCAATTAGACCAGTGTTTCTCATCCTTGGGTCCCCAGCTGTTATTGGACTACAACTCCCATCATCCCCAACCACTGCTCCTGCTAGCTAGGGATGATGGGAGCTGGGGACTCAAGGTTGAGAAACACTGAATTAGATAATCCATATTAGTCACATGGATGCATCCCACTCTGCTCTGGTAATGGATAGAATTGTGAAATTCTGTGGGAAGCTTAAATCACTTGGGAAGTTTTCACAGCAACTTTCCATGTGAGTTGCCCTTCCTGTGCAGTTTTGTCATTTCAAACACTGCTGAAGCAACCATGAAGTGGCAACCATGCTGTTCCGATAACATTCTCATGGATAGCTCAGTTGGTAGAGCACGAGACTCTCAAGGTTGTGGGTTCGAGCCCCATGTTGGGTGAAAGATTCCTGCATTGTAGGGGGTTGGACTAGATAATCCTCATGGTACCTTCCAACTCTATGATTCTATGATCAGGCTAAATATATAGGATTGCATTGTCAGTCAATTTGTAACCAGGTGAATTTCTTTTGTTTCCCAAACCCAGGGTGGTGGTCAACTAAGTTTTACACAGAGCCAGATCTATTGGAATTAATGAACCAAATGTAGTTATGTATATTATTTTCCAGGGGTCTACTCTGAGTAAATCTTAGTTGACTTCCATCCTTTTCTCCATTAATTACCCTCCGTCCTCTGATTGGCTTAATAACTAGTTTGTATTTATAATAAAAATAATATATAAATCCCTGTTGAGAAATTGCTTACCTCTCCATCTCTCTGCTTTTTCCCCCATACAGAAAACGCCGTAAGCAGTTTACTCGATCACAGCTGAAAAGAGCTTGTAGGACCCCGTGCACTTTAATTCTGAGGAAGGTGAAGTCCCTTCTGACTCACAAACAGACTCAAGAGAATTTGAGCAATCATTCACAGCTGAAGATGCAACAGTGAAAAATCTGTTTTGTGGCTATTTTGAAAGCATCACCCTATGAAGAAGAATTTTCAGAAATTGGACAGGAGAATGTTATTTCTGTGTCTTTATACAATGAGGACAGTTAAAGGCTGTGACTTGTTTTATTAAAGAGTAAAACACAGTTTTGAACTTTTCCATGAATACAAGGGCTGCCTTGAAGTAAGGCAACCGGGATATAAGGAGAATGTGTCAAAAAAGTCAGAAGATGGATAATATTCAGAGCAGAATCAGACAACCCATTAACCCACCATCAATGAACTTTCCGTTGCTGCTTCTCCCGGCACATCATATAAAGTTCCATCAATAACATGAACTCTCTGTATGCATTCATACTATAGCATACTTCTGGTTCTGCCCTTTGAGGCTCCGGATATATTGCACTATCCCACCCCAAGCATGGAGATATATCTGCTGAAGCACAAATGCCAAGTTACATTGTCTTAACTTGATTTTGGGCAACATGCCCTGATTGAGGCATGTTGGTTTTCAGAAGTACTGAGAATCTTAGCTAAAGAAAGAACACATGTACATAGAAGAGTCTGAATGCAGACTGACGTTGGCTGAATTAGGTATCCAGCAATCCTCAGTAACCATCTCTGAAAGTGATTTTCTATCAAATCTTGGAAAGAAGCAGTACTTCTTACGCGGTGGTTTTTATGAGTAGCAACCGCTGGGCTGACAGTTATTTCTTTAATGTAACATTAAATCTGTTTCTCTCATTATTTATTGATATTGTTACAGAACCTTGAGTAGCTCAGACAGGCAGGTCCTTTCTTGATGGATGGCGGTGTTCAAGTTTTGATAAACAGAAGAAATAATTATTGTCAAACAGGGACAAAGGCATGCAACAATCACTCAGCACCCAGGCTGTGGCACGTCAAACATTTATATCACAGTTACAGGTAGATAGCCGTGTTGGTCTGTCATAGTCAAAACAAAATAAAAAAATTCCTTCCAGTAGCACCTTAGAGACCAACTAAGTTTGTTCTTGGTATGAGCTTTCGTGTGCATGCACACTTCTTCAGATACCAGGTGCATGCACACGAAAGCTCATACCAAGAACATACTTAGTTGGTCTCTAAGGTGCTACTAGAAGGAATTTTTTTATTTTATTTATATCACACACACACATCCATCCTGCAAAGAATCATGGTTTAGCTACCACTAAGCTACAATTTCCAGCTCCGCAAAAAAACAAAAACAAAACTAGTGTTTCTGGGAACTGTAGTTTAGCTACCACTAAGCTACAATTTCCAGTTCCGCAAAACAACAACCCCTAGTGTTCCTGGGATTTGGTGTGTGTGTGTGTGTGTGTGTGTGTTGTATCTGATTTAAATGTCTTTTGTGTGCGCAGCCTTATAACTGCACATCAGATGCTGACTTATTACAGTTGACCATCCCTGAAACATTTTCAGTACCATACAATAACTCCATAGGAATAGCCAAGCACCATCACCCCCTCTGATGTCAAAGACAGGACAAGACCACTGAGAAAGAGGAGGGAGATGCCAGCATGCTTGGATGAATCTGAGATTTGCAGAAGTAGAGAAAAAACCCACTTTAAAAAAAAAAAAAACTACTAAAGGGCAAAACAGCAACAAGCAGTCAATTGAGCATGCTCTTTGACAGCTAGAAAAAAAGAGGATAACTTGGGGTTGGTGGAACAGGCAGTGGAATGTCCTGATTGAGCCCTTGGTGGTGGGCATGAAACCCTGAGCAATCGTAGTGCAGGATATACAACGCTTCATTGTGAGTCCTACCTATAGTCTATAAACCCATTCTGCCAGAGGTGGAAACAGTCTTTCAACTTGATAAAATTTTGGATACAGTTGAGACTCTCATTACTCATTCCAGATCCCCTGTACTAACTGTGCACCGTGATCTGACTTGGATCTGTGCCCCAAACTCATTTGGGGACCTTACCCAATCTCCTCCCCCATTCCTTGCTGCCAGACCACCAGCCCGTTTGAAAGACCTGGATTGCTCCAGGTGAGACCTGATCTGACCTGGGTAGATCCAGGGCTGCATGAACCCCATCTGGCCAAATTCCAAGGCAAACCGAATCAGCCTGATTTAGTTCTGGATCCGATGTACAGTCCTAGTATTAACCACACACTTTAAATATATCCCAATGTCTATACTTTTTGTATTCCATGATATGAGTTCCTACTGTGGTTGAACTTGATCACAGTTCCTCCCAAAAAGATGTTTAAAAAGGCTGGCTAGAGCACAACAGCTCCAACAATTGTCATTATGTTCCAATCTATAAAATGATAAGTATAATTGGTATTGGGTTATTTTTATTTTTATTTTTAAAAATCAATTGTGGCAGATAATTATTACATAAGGAAACGTGTTGCAAATTCTGAGTTACCTGAACTGCTTTGTTGGGTCCCTCACTGCCTGTTTTTATGCCTACAAATGTGAATGTATATTTTTCAATAAAATTGAAAGGCCATGGAGTGTATTATACCCATTTGGAAAATGCAGAAAGAGTGATTTTGTTGGGGGGGAGGGGGCAAATGTCTTGTTCAAAAAAACTTGGTTGTACTTCTGAGTGCACCTGATGGTGGGATTCCAAAACCATTAGAGCAATGACTCTGGATTTACACATTTTGCTTTATAGCCTGGTTGTTTGGGATTGGGTAGCAATTTATATACAGGTATCGACTTCTGATTTAGCCCCATGTACAGAAGGCACTGCAAAATAAAATGTACCAAGACTGTTGTGTAGTAGTGGAAAGTGAGAGATGAGAGTTTGGAAAGTTTGGTAATGTGTGTATCTGCATACAACTGTTGGACACTCGTGTAAATATATCTCTGTACAATAAAGCTTCATTGTTACACAAATGTTTGATTCCCTCTGCACTCTGCAAGAAGAACCCCGAATCAACTGAATGCTTGAAAAGAAGATGCCATGTGAACCCTCTTTCTCCATATGAACCAACCTGGACGCATCATCATCTGATCATCATCTGAGGCCTTTCTTCGTGTGCCTCCTCCACAAGATGTCTGGAGGGTAGCCACACGAGAATGGTGTGGCTTTCTGCAGTGGCTCTCTCCTTGTGCAATGCTCTCCCCAGGGAGGCTCGCCTGGCACCTTCATTACATATCCTTAGTCACAAGGCAATAGCATCCCTCTTCTCCCAGGCTTTTGGTTAATTAAATAATCTATGGCCTTTAAAATGGTTGGGGGAGTTTCTGTTTGTTACTATGTTACATATTTTTGTGTTTTTATAGTGTAAACTGCCCTGTGAAGGGTGGTATAGATCATGGGTAGGCAAACTAAGGCCCGGGGGCCGGATCCAGCCCAATCGCATTCTAAATCCGGCCCACGGACGGTCCTGGAATCAGCGTGTTTTTACATGAGAAGAATGTGTCCTATTTAAAATGCATCTCTGGGTTATTTGTGGGGCATAGGAATTCATTCATTCCCCCCCCCAAATATAGTCCGGCTCCTCACAAGGTCTGAGGGACAGTGGACCGGCCCCCTGCTAAAAAGTTTGCTGACCCCTGGTATAGATATTTTATAAATTTAATAAATAAATGTGGAATCTTTTCAAGGCCACAAAAAGGTCAGCCAGACATATGTGAGGTAAGGGAAACCTACTGAATGCATTAGCATTTAGATGGAAGCATAGTATACACGAAGCCCTAAGGTTAATGCCTTTCCCCAAATCCTTGAGGATCTAAATGGGAACTTTTGGCAGAAACTATTTATGAGAATAATCAAATGTTGGCCTTGTCAACAATTGTTCAGTCAAAAGGCATCACATTCTTTTTCTAGCCGTAGACAAGGGAGTTCAGAAGAGTTGATCACATGAACTAGATTGCTGGCTTCTAAACTTGTTTTCCAAAGGTTCTATGCACTCATTCTGAATCTTACCTTTGCCAAGTTTATCTGGACAGAACTCATTTTGAAACAGCCTTCCTTCAAAATCTGCACTTCTCTGAATTTTGCAGTGTGGTTCACTAGCCAAGCAGTGCATATACCCCATGCATATACTGGGGTAAAGTGTGCATCAAAATGCTTATATTAGTGAAAATCGTGGACAAAAATACATTATACAAGGGAAATTTGCTTTGCAAAAACATATTAGGCAAAATTGCATACGAAAACATGTATATTAGAGGAAATTTGCACTAGAATATGCCTGAATTTTCATAAATATTTGCTTTTGGTTTTAAATCACAAACTGATGTGGAAATAGGCAGAACCGAACATAATTCTGGAAAAGTGAGAAACTGAGCAAAACCAAAATTGAAGGAGAATAATTCAGAATAATTCGGGAAACCATTTGAGAATTTTAAAGAAACTGGAAGACATATTCTAGTACAGCACTCGTCGTGGGGAATACAATATGTCACAATTGCATCAGCAATTAGGTCTTCCTCCCCACATTCAGCAAAATGTTTGGGGGCCTCCCACTTCATCTTTAGGCATCTGAATACCATCTTCCTCGAACAGCCTGGCCCTGCTTTGCTAATTGTTATTATTAATTTATTTATTTATTTATTTATGTATCACGTTTTACATTCAAGGCACTTTACAAACACACAATGAGAACAGCTACAGTTTTAAGTACAAAACACACAAATAAAGCTGACTTAGAAACAGTACCAAATGAACATCTAAGTCAGAGATCTTGGTTATAGTTCTTAGTTATGGCTGTCGTCATGAAGGGACAGTGCCATGAGCCAGGTCTGCAGGGTGAAAATGTGATCAGTGAGGATGACTAAATGCACAAGAACATCACTGGCCAGTATTGAGGGTCTTGAGAAGAAGGTAATTGCCACCAGTTGGTTGGCCATGGGACACACCCAGAAGATACCTGTGTCATGGCATATTTATCTATGAACATGAGTTCCGTCCACACCATGCATTCAAAACATTCTTAAACCACTTTAACAGTTATGGCTTCCCTCAAAGAATTATGGGAACTGGGGTTTGTTAAGGGTGCTGGAAATGGCAGTTCTCTGAGGGGCTCTTCTGTCTTCTACTCTTAGCACCTGTAACAAACCACAGTTTCCAGGATACTTTACGGAAAACCATGACCCTTAAAGTTGTGTAAGGGTGCTTTGAATATATGGTGTGAATGTGACCTTACCCTTGGCACCTATGATTGCTTGGAGTACCATGCTGTATAAACATTTTCAATTTGGTTTATGCAATTCAGGGTCCACAATACAGAACTGAGAATAATCCAGAGACCCCTTTACCCAGCCAGAGGAACTCATACATACATAGAAAATTTTATGTGCATGTTGCCTTTCCATAGTTTGAACCATGCTCAAGGTGGCTTATAACATGGGGGGGATCATAATTTCAACATAACTAAAGTCATCCTAGACAATAAGGAAAACATCAAAAACAGCCTCACTGAACAATTTCCACATAAATAATAAGATCTAAAATAATGATACAAAAATTTAATATCCATAACAGCAACAACCCCCCCAAACAAATCCCCCTAAACAATACCCCAGTCCAAATTCAGTTTCTGAAATCTAGGATCCCTTGCCTTTCATCCCCAACTTTTGAAATGTTCCCCAAATGCAACTTCCTGTCAACCATCTCTTTGAAGATTTCTGAGGGCACTAATTGTGCAACTCAAATACTGTATACTCATTATTTTACACTAGGCATTGAACAGTTTTTTGTTTTGTTAATCTCCAACTATGCTTTCTTGAGCTGGCAACTCTTTCTATACACTTGAGTACCATCTAGTGTGCATTGCAGGAATTATATGGTTTGTATAAAGAAGATTGCTTATAGGGACAGCACTTCCATACTGGAATTAAAACGTCTACCTTGAAAAAAACAGCCACAACAACTCACATCTCTCCTTAATATTCTAGACTTCACTAAATAGTTTAATCTGAATTGTTTGCTGGCAGGGGATGTAAAAAATATGGAAGGGAAATGCAAGAGTGAATAATCCCCCCCTACTTTGTACCAAGAACTCCTCTGACTTCAAAATGTTGAGGTAATTTTGATCTGTTTCAGTAGTTTAACTTTTGCATGTTTTCTAAAATAGGTTTGTAATTTTTTTCTTTTACTATTTTATCTTTTGTAAATCACTGCGAGGGTTTTTTTTAAACAATCAAGCAGTGTTCAAAGTTTATGAAATAAACAAATTAATGCTTTCTATGTACTTGGGAAGGGAAAGGCTGGAGATAGGGGAAACCAGATGTACAACTGGTTCCCCCCCAAAATGAAGGATAGAGGATCAAATATTTTTGCTGCAAACCATTTCCTTAGTAGTAAAAAGGATGCAAACCTCTGGCCCTACAGATGTTGTTGGACTCATCAGCCCCAGCAAGGCTGGCCAAGTGTTGTAATCGAGCAACATCTGGCTGGCCACAGGTTCCCCATCCTTGCCCTATAAGGTGACCCCCCCCGACAATATAAGTTTGTTAGCATTGAATCCTTCATAATGCATGCCATTGTTCTTTTTTAAAAAAGACTTCTGGAGAACAGATGTTCTTGCTGAATTGAGTTATCCCAAGAAAAGTGAATTATACCTGCATAACAGAGGAGTGACATCCCTGAGGCATGCTTATAAAAAAAAAAACCTCCCAATTGCCCAGTTTGTACTCCTTTCCAGGCTAGAAAGTTGTGAAAGTTATTTTGTTCTTAAATGCTGTATGTCAACACAAATGGTCAACACAAATCTTAGCCATTGCTAGTTCAGCACTACAGGACCCCATGTCAGGCTGAGACCATTGTTCTGGGTGGAAATGGACCTTTCAAGGGTAAAAAAAAATGCAGTTGAATCTGAGCAGAGAAACTGAAACAGTGCTCTGTGAGCACAGTGAAATTTCCTGTCCTGTGACTGCCATTAATGTTTGAAAAATATTATCATTTACAGTGGTACCTTGGTTCTCGAACTTAATCCGTTCTGGGAGTCCGACTCTCGAAACCATTTGAAAACCAAGGCGTGGCTTCCGATTGGCTGCAGGAACTTCCTGCACTCAAGCGGAAGCTCCATCGGATGTTCAGCTTCCGAAAAACGTTCGCAAACTGGAACACTTAACTTCCGGGATTGCGACGTTCGGGAGCCAATTTGTTTGACAACTAAGCCGTTCGAGAACCAAGGTATCACCGTACTCATTGTTTATATTTATTAAATGCCCTCCCTCAGTCTCACCTTTGTAAACCCAAGTTCAGGTATCTGTACTTCTTTAATTTTCCATCACCACTAATTCACTTTCGAAACCTCCGAGCAGCTGGTACTGTATATTTGGCTGGTGTTTGAGGCCAGAGCAAAAGTGCATGGAGCAACCAAGGTGATTTTACCGTTGTATGTTAGTTTCTCTAGCCGTCTCTACCCAGAAGTCATTATCAGAATCCCAGGACACATTTCAGCGAGGCAAAAGCACTTGAGGAGGGGTGTGGCCTGAGGAGAACGGTGTAGTCGAGAAGAAGGTGTTGCATGGGGAAAGTCCTGGGGCCCAGATAAGGAGACTTGATGGGAAGCATTTGGCCCCCAATAATGATGAAATTTGCATCCATGCAAGTGCACTTTGGACCAGACTTTTAAGATGAAATTAGACTTGGAAACTTTGTTGATGAGCCAGTAAATGGCAGCATTTTAAGAACCATCCCCTCCATGCATTCTGGCACCGCTTTTCTTGAAACAGATATTGAATGGACCACAAAACTGAAGCTAATAGGCATGTTGCTTGTCTCCATGGAAGAATCTGTTTCGCCGTGTCCTGCAGTTGCATCTGTGACGTACCAACAGGTTTAGCAATAATTAACACTTCCTTCCTTGATGCTCCTCACAAACACCTATTAATAAGTTGTTTGCACTGGAAAAGCAATGAATCACTTGTCTAAAGGCGTAAGGTGCAGATCTCTCTGGAGCTTCAGTTCTGTTACTTGCAATGCACAGTTTGCAGATCTTTATGGATTTTTCTGTTTAGAATTGGAAAATTGGGGGGCCTTGCCTCACCTGCCTTGTTAAACAGAGGTGGTTATTATGGGCCAGGGTTGCTATATCTTGAGAAGTACTATCAGGGCTGGCCCAAGACATTTTGGCACCTGAGGCAAACCACAAAATGATGCCTCCCACCAGGGAAGAAGGAGTAAGTGAAGATCTACATCAGGAACAAGGAGGAACAAGGGTGTAAGTGAAGATTTACATCGGGAACAGGGGTGAGGGAATCAAAGACCATCATGGAGGGGGAAAATAATAAACAAACAAAAAACAAATAAATGATGAAGTCTACCAGGCTTGCACCAGGAGCAATGCCTCAATGCCTTCCACATGTGCTGCATCAAAAAGATTTTGGATAGCACATGGCAGGGCAGAGTCTCAAACAAAAGTGTGCGCTCCCAAGCCCACATTCCCAGCATGTTCATACTCCTGTCTCAGTGACATCTACACCAGCTTGGTCATGTCCAGAGAATGGTAGATAGCAGGATCCCCAATGAAGTGCTCTATAGGGAGCTGGCTTCCAGCACCAGGCCCGTTGGCAGACCAACTCTGTGTTGCAAAGTTGTCTGCAAACATGACATGAAGTCTGGCAACATCAATTCTGCCATGTGGGAATCTCTTGCAGATGACCACAGTGCCTGGAGACAAACAGTCGGGTCATGCGTCCATAACTGTGACCAGAGGAGGAATAACCTCTTGGAGGAGCACAGAGATAAGAAACTCCACGGTGCATTTGCAGCAGCACAACCGGGTGCCTTCTTTTGTCTCAGCTCCAGCAAAACATGTCTCTCTTGTATCGGTCTCTACAGCCACAGCAGGCACTGTAACTCTTTCCAAAGGGGCACCCTTCCATTGTCTCCTGAGACAGATGGATGCCAATAACAACATGATCAACTTGAAAAGCCAGGTGGTCACTTCCATAGGGTATACTTAAATGAGCTTGAGGAAGTCAAGCATGAAGCCTATTCACTCTTCAGCTTCAAAAGAAGTCATTTTTAAGGTTCTCTTTTGGATACTGATCAGCACACAAGTGTGCAGGCTCAGAGGGTGATTGGTAAGGTGAAAGCTTAGTGGAGCAGGCAAGCACCCAGAACTGAATGCACTTGCATTGTATTTGCAGTCATTCATAGAAGGCGAATCCCTCCCAGTTGTAATTTATGACAGGCTACAGTTGGAATTTGCTGTCAGAAGCTGTTAGGTTGTTCCACTATACAAAAATGCAAAAGCTAAATGTGTGTTCCCTTGAGAGATATTTGTATTCTTCAGTATGGCTAAAGGGAATGGCCTTGGAACTCCGGCTATTATTCATAGAGACCTCTGTGTTTTATCTCAAATACAGTCAATGTCTTAGAGAATTAGCTCTAGGAAGTTTTCATAAGTGTGATGGGGGGAACCTCTGCAGTAGTGACTGTCCATCAAAAGGCAGCTGGCTATAATATCTCATGGCTGACCCATAGCTTGGCCATTGGGAACATGATGCTCTGGCACATGTTCTTCTGCACAAGTTGATCCCCTATGTCACTTCCTGGTTTATAATAACCAGAATTGACAATAGTGAACTGAGAAAGCCATGGTCACTGCTCAAATTCTGCTTGTGGGCTTCCATGGGTGACTGGTTGGCCAATGTGAGAACAGATTGCTGGACTAGATGGACTTTTAGCCTGATCCTGTGGCCTTCCAGAAGATGTTGGAGTCCACAAGCCTTAGCCGAAACAGAAAATCACTAGGGATGGTGCAGACATCTGGAAGACCACAGGTTCTCCAAGTCTGCAATAGTCTCTCCTTACATTCCAGAGAAATGTCAATATCTGGGTTCAAATCCCCACTCAGCCATTAAGCTACTGGGTTAGTTGATATCTTACAACCCTTCCTACCTCAGAAAGATATGACAAGGATCCAATGGGACACTTTTTTGCACAAGCTCCTTGGAGGAAGAGTGGAATACAAAATAAATAGTGGCACAAAGTTTTAACCATTCTTCCACTGCCATTCTATCCCTGACATTTTGAGGCTGATTATTTTGTAGCCAGGTATGAATTGCCAAGTATGAAATGTGCATGCACACACACACACACACACACACATAGAGAGAGAGAGAGAGTTGAAGCTGTTATGGCATCCTTATAAGAACCACCATCCAGGTACACCTGAAGATTAATCTGCTATTACATTCAGAGGAGCAGGCATTGGTACCAAATCTGACAATTCTACATGTCAAGTAGGAAAGATTTGTGGTCATAACTTTTGGCACGTACTTCCCTAAAACATTTGGAAGTATGCCTGAGTCCTTCCTTGCTCGCTTGCTACTCCGAAATGTTTTAAAGGCACAGCAGCCAAATCTTAAACATGTGCAGCCTTCAGACTTGGTGGGGAAACTTTATTGACCTTCCCTAGGATTCTATGAATCCATAAGCTTTCGGCGGATGTTTGCGCCAGAGTGTTTACAACCAAGAGTGCTTTAAAACTTGCTTGCTTCCTGGGCTTCCTGTTAAAACTACAGTTTTAAAAAAAGATTAGGCACTCTGTTATGTTTTAAAACATCGAGATATTTCCCGTAGATACAAAATAGCACAAAGTTCCTAGTCTTTTTTGTAAATATAAAAAGCAAACACAATGTAGTCACTGTATGATATAAGGTTTCTGTCCCCCTTCTCAGTATTCTGACCAGGAAGTGGTTTTTAAAAGCTTTCCCTTAATAAAATAAAATGTGTGAGAGTAGATTTATTTTGCTATATATTTCTGAGTCTCACAGCACAAACATGGTTATTCGAAAGGATCACTGTATCCAAGGAAGACATGTTGAAACTTGTGGATTCAATATTTTGTCTCACATTTCAAGTCTCTTTTGATGCAAAAAATAAATGGAATTTGACCCTTGGAGCTTTGAAGACAGTGTTGGCTTGATATGGTGCTGGCACTCTGTCCAGCTCTGGGGAACCCATGCTCCCCCAGATGTTGCTAGACTCCAGCTCCCATCATCCTTGACCATTGGACATACTAGTTGGGAAAAACATCTGGAGGTTACAGGTTCTCAACCCCCTTTCAAGATATATCACACACTTTCTGTTTATAATTTGCATAGTGTCATTACAGCTTGGGTATATACCGTATATACTCGAGTATAAGCCGACCCGAATATAAGCAGAGGCACCCAATTTTACCACAAAAAACCTGGGAAAGCTTCATAGGAGCCACTGCCTGCCTCACTCGAGTATAAACCGAGGGCGGCTTTTTCAGCACAAAAAATGTGCTGAAAAACTAGGCTTATACTCGAGTATATAGGGTATAAATAAAAGTAGTTCTCCTCTCCTAATATACATCTCAGGGTATTTTTTTTATAGTTCCACCCACCTGACACATCATCTTAAGATGCCTAACGGGAAAATGGCTGGCATCTTGTGCAAAAATAAGGCACGAGCATTCATATACATGCAGCCCAGCCAAAAGCATATTTTCTCAGATGTTAAGCCCCGTTTTCCTCAGTGGGACTTGCTTCCTAGCAAGACTGGATTGCACTCTTCAAGCGCTAATGTAGCACAGTGGCTCAGAGGGTGAGCCACAAACCAGAGCAGTTCTCAGAATGTTATCTTAGACACAATGAACCCAATCGGTAGCTGTAGACACCAAGCTAGCTCAGACTTAATATGCCTCAAAACCAGGAGTAAGGAATGCTTTTTTAGCCTGAGGGCCATGTATGCCTTCTGGAGGCCACATACCACAGCCCTTTCTTTCCATCCCCTCTTCAAGTGAGTGAGAGGCAATTATCAACAGTTCAAGGAAACGTTTCAGCCAGCCAAGATACCTAGAGAAGGATGCAGGGCAGGGGCAGTGAGGAATGTGGCCTCATGGAGCATGGTTTTGGAAGAGTTCCAAGATCCAGATAGGGCAGCATTCAGCATACCCATCAACTGTCTCACTTTATTCTGGATTTACAGAAGACATCCTGGCTTCTGATTAGAAGAAGAGTTTGGATTTGATATCCCGCTTTATCACTCCCCGAAGGAGTCTCAAAGTGGCTAACATTCTCCTTTCCCTTCCTCCCCCACAACAAACACTCTGTGAGGTGAGTGGGGCTGAGAGACTTCAAAGAAGTGTGACTAGCCCAAGGTCACCCAGCAGCTGCATGTGGAGGAGCGGAGACGCGAACCCAGTTCACCAGATTACGAGTCTACCGCTCTTAACCAGTACACCACACTGGCTCACTGATTAGTTCCTGGGATGCCCTGTTTTGGCTCCTGCAAGAGCACGGCCCTGAAAGACATGCTTTTTTTGTGTGTGTGTGGGGAGGGTCGTGTTCTTGTGTAAGTCACCTGGCTCCCATGGGTCCCGGAAGATGCATGTCCCGGTTTCACTTGGCAGCATGTTGGAGGGTATGAATTCAGTCCCCAGGCCTGAGGTTTCCTGCTCCAGTGCAAAAATATGTTTAAACTTTAGACAAGGGGGCAGGAAGTCCTACAAACATGCATGCTCTCACCCATGTGTTTCTCTGTATGTTTCCCTTTGTCAAATTGAAGAGAATGGCAGTGAGAATTGTGCGGCCTGTGAGGTGTCTGCTACTCAGCTCCCAGAGATAGATAGCGTTTATGGGGCTCACTTCAAGGAAATGGAGGGGGAAGAGTATGCCACAATATAGGGGATGCAGTTAATATATCATCTTCAGACCTGGCCCTTCACTGCAATAGAGGTCCTTCTCCATGTGTCCCTGCCTTCTGAAGGCAGGTAGGCTGCAATCCATGAGAGGATCTTCTCTGTGGTATATTCCCTTCCCAACAGGAAGGTGCTTTCTTGCAAGTAAAACCATTGGTTCATCTAGCTCATTACTGCTGACAATGACTGGCAAACGCTCTCCAGGGTTTCAGGCGCAAGTCTTTCCCAAACCTACCAGGAAATTCCAGAATTTCAACGTGTGACCTTTTCCATGCAAAGTGTGCTCTCTGGAGGTGCAGCTGTTATACTTGACTGAATCCTAGACAGGCTCATTTGATGCCTGGGCATTTTAGCACAAATGTAATACTTAAAATAATAATAATAATAAATCCATTTCTTTTTAAATATTGTTATTAAAAATTATTCCTGGTATCTAGCATCAGTGTTGCTATTATTAATTTCAAGGTCTTGTCCCAATTTTTATAATGCTGTTTCTATCCTCAAGCCTTTTATTGTCATTTTCTTGCTGTCTTCTACTGTTGCTATTACCGGTAGTTGCACTGAAAGCTGTGCTGAGAGAGGAGGGTATCATTCACTAAACTAACAAACCTTTTCACTTCCAATAAGGCAACCCAGATCTCTCTCTCTTTTTTTCTGGGAACAATACCTTCCCAGGATGAAATCTGATGATATGCATGTCTAAAAACATACACCCCCCCTAAAGCACACACAACATGTGTCTAGGTCTTATCTGAAATGTGATTAACAAACCCAGCAGATATTATTTCCAGATTAAGGAGCGAAAGTTATGGTGTGGTTGAGTTTTTTAATGGGTTTTTATTGCAGTGTCAGGATGATCAATGAGTTGTTTTTACACTCTTGTCAGCTAGGCTTTTTTTCAATATGTTCCAGTCTTGAATCAACATGTTCCAGTCCTTGAGAACTACGACTGATGAGGAGGAAGGTTGTTAGCACTGCAGCAACATCTAATACCATTTCCTGACTGATGGAAATTTAATTATTATTGTATTCAAGTCCCAGGGTTTTCGTGGTCGTGAGACACTTTGTGTATGGCAGCTGCCTTTTGTCCAATTCTTGTAAAGAAACATGTAATGAAGACAGCCATTCAACTTGATCCTTTACCTCTATACCTGTTGCCTGTATACGGCAAAACATACCTGTTGCCTGTTATGGCAAAATATAATGAGGTGGTAGATGCAGAGTGGGCAGAGTTAGATTGGGATCTGCTGGAGGTTCTCTGAGTGATAGGAAATAGGACAGCTAGTTTGTCCAGCTCCCAATTGTTTAACAATGTCAACAACAAAATGACTGCACCCCTTGGGTTCTGAATGAATTCCTTGTGGGATGTAAAACTGCAGTCAAGTACAACATTCCTACAGTGACATGTTAGGGGATGTTTTGTACCACTCAGGAGAAGACTTCCTGTTTCCTCCTGAGCTGGGACAGACTTCCACTACATGTGACTTGAAGAGGGTCTCCATGTTCTGATCAGTGTGTGTTCTCCATTTTGTATGTTGCTGTGTGTTCGGAGAAGTGACTGCTTAGTCGCAGTCACTTGGGACTAACTTCTTTATGGAATAGTTCTAGTTGTTATGTAACCTAAGCCTGCCTTCAGGGATATGTCCGTGAACCTGAATGAATCTGTGAGTAAACTACTTTTTTATTAACGTTAATCAGATTCTTGTGTTTATTCTTTTTAAGAGGGATTGGAAGGGATTTTACCAGGAAGGAATCTTTAATAGTAAGACTCAGATGAGTCAGCAACAAGCTGATCGCTGCGTAATTTAAAAAGGGAGATGTTTGGAACTCTGCTAGAATATGGAACTTGCTAGCGCAACTAAGGAAGGATATCATTAAATAATATATCATCTCCTGCCTCCCTAATCATCCCCACATTCCTGGGTGCAGAATTCTTGAAGTGTGTGCCTTTTGCAATAGGCTCTTTGCAAAAAAAAAAAAAAAGAGCAGATCCCACCATTCTGAGGTCTGCCCATCCCTGTATTGGGCAGTTTAGAATATCTAAAAAAGAGCTAATGGTATAAATTATGTCAGGGAATGGTCTGAAGATGAGGACTGGGGAATGCATTCTATGGCAGACCAGCTTCTCTCCGATGGAGAGCTGGAGGGGGAAGAGTCACCCCCCCTTGTCCACAGCATGTTCAGAAACAGAGAGAGAGAGAGACAGAAGCTGAACAGCTTAGGGGGGAGTTACCCAGTTACGAGATAATGACAGCAGAACCAGAAGGGAGGGGGCAGCTAGTTGAGATGTCACTTGAGAGCGTTGGGGACCCCCCCCCCACCATGGAATCAGAGGTCCAAAAGTATCAGAGAGCAGAGGACTCAGAGGGAGGGAGGAACTTCCCATTCACACCCAAAATGTTGCAGAAGCCGGAAGGAGAATTCGACTAGCCAACTGCCCTCCTTGCGGAGATAATAATAATAATAATAATAATAATAATAATAATAATAATAATAATAATAATTATTATTTGTACCCCGCCCATCTGGCTGGGTCTCCCCAGCCACTCTGGGCGGCTTCCAGCAAATATTAAAAAAAATACATTTACATGTTACAGATTAAAAACTTCCCTAAACAGGGCTGCCTTCAGGTATTTCCTAAATGTTATGTAGTTGTTGATTGCTTTGACCTCTGATGGGAGGGCGTTCCACAGGGCGGGCGCCACTACCGAGAAGGCCCTCTGCCTGGTTCCCTGTAGCTTGGCTTCTCGCAGTGAGGGAACCGCCAGAAGGCCCTCGGCGCTGGACCTCAGTGTCCAGGCTAAACGGAGAGCTGTGTATTTGTGCTTGCAACATGATGCTGTAATAAAAGGACTATAAATTTATCTACTGCTTGTTAATTCTTATCTGTGAAGTCACCGAAGGGAGGGGAGGACTCTCCACACCTGACACTATGTAATCCTTAGGGAAGGAATTATGACAATTGTTGTGATTCCCACAAACAACAAGCAACGGGAAATGTTATCTATGGCCCGTGTGTGTGTGTGTGTGTGTGTGTGTGTGTGTGTGTAAAAATGGGGTTGTCCCCCTGTCCAACAGGTGATGTAATGGCAAAAGTGTTGTGTACAATGATGAAATTAGAGACTGACATTTATAGCTTCTGTAAATTTCAAGCTTAATACTAGACATTGTCATTGTACCATGGTAAGCATCCACACAGACTTTCCATTTACATTCTCATCTTTTCCAGTTCATTAGACTTTGAAACTCTCGAGAAAAAAACCTGTCACTACAAAGCCAGGATGGGAAAGTATCTGGGTTTAAGGCCAAAGTACCATCTGTAGACACAGCTGCTTATGCATAATCTGGAGCGGGTGTCAAAAACTACAAGTCCCGGGTGGTGGATTAAGGAAACCATAAGGGAGAAAATGAAACAACTTGACGGACAAGCATTGCAAATTCTCTAATATAAATGTCAGGGAGACAGTTGGGCACAAAATTCAAAGCCTGCAGCCTGCCAGGAGGAAAGCTGCTGAAATCTCTTCTGGAAATGTGTGTTTGGAAACAAGCCGTTTGGGGAGAATGGAAAGTTTACACAGTGTAATCAAAGCCCTTTCAAAAGGGCAGAGGGAAATGAAGAGAAGAAGGATCCCTCAATAATTCTCTGTTCTGAAAGGACAAGAACTTTTTGATCATACGATCCCTCCCATAATACATTGGATAGTCCTAGGAGCTCAGTGTATGCCAGTTTTTGCCATTACCAGTACTTGAGGAACTTTGTAACATCACTAATGGCCTATGTATTTACCCTTAATATTCTTTTACACCTCAGTTGTTGGGTGAATGAGCCGTGGAAGCTGAGTCAAGCGATTAAGCTTACCATAGAAAACAGCCATTTAGCAGAGCTGACTTTACTTGGACAACACCGACATATGCCACTATACACTCACACACCATTTACAGATGTTAGAAGTAGTCTTTTCTCTCTGAGTCCAGAGAGGGTTCTTCGCCTCAAAGTCCTTGCTGTGTTAAATTCCGTAGTCAAGTCCTTGGTTCAGTTGCTTGCAAAGTCCTGCAACTGATAGAGTTCTCTGAGTTCTGAAGTCTGACAATTTCATACCTTCTTCTTCAGGCAATCTCTTCGAAAAGTCTTCACTCAAATCCACAGTTCCAACAGATAGTCTTTAACACCCTCTGCAGTCTACCACCACAACCTCACACAGTACGCTGTAACAGGACCCCCTTTATACACAAATTTGCTTGCCAAATCTGCCCAGTAATACAGATAAGAGAGTCACAAGATGCCTGCAGGTGCATTGTGGGGAATGAATCCTGTCTGTGGACTCATGGAGTAACCACATTTTCCTTCTCCTTCTCTCATTATGCTAGAAAACCATCCAATGAAGCTGAATTTTTTAAAGATATGGACAAAAGAGCGTACTTTAGGCAGCACATGGGAATATTATCCTTCTAGATGTAGTGATGGCCACCCACCTTAATGGCTTTAAAATAGTCATGATGTTCTGTATACACTGTTGGGTGTAATATGCCTTTTGATATCCGTTGCTGAGCATCACAAGTAGGGAGAGCACTGTTGCACTCAGGTCCTGTTCATGCACTTCCCATAGTTGACCATTGTGAGAACCTTTGTCCTGACCCACCAGGACTCTCATGTTCTTATGTTCCCATCTGAAGGGCACCCTGGTACAATACAAAGTACATGTACACATATTGAAACTTAGCAAATGCTCATGTTAACTGGGCAAAAAATCTATAACTACAAAAAAGAGAAAGTACTTGAACAGAAAGAATCAAACTCTTACACATCATTTAGATATGGATAGCTTGTGAATCTAATTTTGTCAATTCTACCTTTACCACAAGGCATGGGATTTTTTTAAAGAATAAAGAATGAGGTCATGCTCTAATTAATTGGAGTTAGGAATAAACAGCTCAATATGCGTGTGTGTTTCAGTGTGAGGCTAATCATCTTCTCAAAACTCTCCCATTTGAATTCCCCTTGTAATGTTAGAAGAACGAGTCCACCCTAACCCAGGAAATTGTTATTTAATGAGAGGGCAGGCATATGTACTAAAATGCCCATACTACGGCAAAGTATGCATCAAATGCATGTATTATTGAAAACAATGCATTATATCAGGGCCAATCACACACAATGTTTCCTCTTAGGAAAAACCTGCACTAAAATACTGGTCAATTTTCACGAGGTCTTTAAAGAAAACAAAACTGATGTGGAGACCTGGAGAACTGAAGTTAAGATGGGAAAAATGAGGAGCTGAGAAAATGGATTGCTTCCCCAACCCTAAGGGCAAACAAGCAAACAAGGCAACACAGACAAATTGCAAAGCTGTGATTGATTTGCTTATACATACTTACCAGGGCTGGCCCATACACGAGGCAAGGTGAGGTAACTGCCTTGGGTGGCAGGATCTATAAGGGCAGCAGGTCCAGCCTCCAAGGAATGCATCCCCTACTGCCATGGTGGCAGCTATGTGCAAACAAAAAATTTAACTGCTAACTTTGTAATGGGATGCTCAGCCAAACACTTGCACTCATTGCACAAGGTTGCAGTCAGTGCAGATGGGGTTATTGGTGCAGGGGATGTTGTTGTTGTTGTTGTTCAGTCGTTCAGTCATGTCTGACTCTTTGTGACCCCATGGACCAGAGCACGCCAGGCACGCCTATCCTTTACTGCCTCTCGCAGTTTGGCCAAACTCATGTTAGTAGCTTCGAGAACACTGTCCAACCATCTCATCCTCTGTCGTCCCCTTCTCCTTGTGCCCTCCATCTTTCCCAACATCAGGGTCTTTTCTAGGGAGTCTTCTCTTCTCATGAGGTGGCCAAAGTACTGGAGCCTCAACTTCAGGATCTGTCCTTCTAATGAGCACTCAGGGCTGATTTCTTTAATAATGGATAGGTGCAGGGGATAAGTCATATAATAATAATAATAATAATAATAATAATAATAATAATAATAATAATAATAATAATTATTATTTATTCCCCACCCATCTAGCTGGGTTTGCCCAGCCACTCTGGGTGGCTCCCTACAGAATATTAAAAACACAGCATTAAACATTAAAAACTTCCCTAAACAGGGCTGCCTTCGGATATCTTTTAAAAGTAAGATAGTTGCTTATTGCCTTGACATCTGATGGGAGGGTGTTCCACAGGGCAGGCACTACTAACGAGTAGGCCCTCTGCCTGGTTCCCTGTAACCTCACTTCTTGGAGTGAGGGAACCGTCTGAAGGCCCTCGGCGCTGGACCTCAGTGTCTGGGCTGAACGATGGGGGTGGAGCCTCTCCTTCAGGTATACAGGACCGAGGCCGTTTAGGACTTTAAAAGTCAGCACTAGCACCAAGTCATGCATATAGCTTACTCAAAGGGCATATTTCACAATGAAAGCAAGCAGGGGGGGATCTCAGAAGAAGCTGTGTTAAGAATGGCGCATTTCAATTTCCCACCAATGATCTGAAATTGGGAGGATGCTAAATGCACATTGTACATAGTGTGAGGATAACTAAAAGGTGCAGTGTATGCACAGTTCAGCCTGTCCCAAGTAACTGAAATAATGTTCCCACTCCTGCCCATAGCAATGCACTTTCATATATAATTAACTTTTATGAACTCCAGGAAGTGCACTATATGCATGCATATAGTGCAGTCAAAGCAACCTTGAAGAACATAACAAACAAGGAAGTTTTCAAGACTCTCTCTCCCTCATTTACATTGTAATCTCATGTTTATGTAGCCAGTTTATGACTTCTCCTCCTTACAAGGGCAAGGTGTCCTTGAAAGGGTTTGTGCATGCATTTCATTAAGGGAGGAAAAGGAACTGGTCTACCCTATCAGTGGAGATAGGGTAGACCAGTTCCTTTTCCTCCCTTGATGACATGCACCAGTGTTTCCTCCTCTGTCAGTTAGGGCTTTGCTTTGATGGAATGCAAGAATCCATCACACGAGGCTGCTGGAGAAAAGAAGACTGTGATGGTGAAGAAGGCATGCATGGTCGCCATCTCATTGCCCAATGCTGCAGTGACAGAGACTTGTGCAATGAATATATATAGAAAGGACTTAAGGCCACCTGAAGGCCTTCATACTTTCTCTTTGACCCACTTAAGGGAACATGATGCTCTCTTGGGTTCTTGTTGAGGTGCATCATCATAGAGAAGAAAAGAAAGCACCTGCTCCAGTTTGCTGAAGGCCAATGCTCTTGTTCCTTTTGTACGTGAGTGGGCCAGTTATGATTTCTTGGTCCACTCCCCTTCCTCTTTGATCCCTGTAATAGGAACTGATGGTCTTGTTCAGATGTGTCACAATGTTGTTGTTTTTTTAATGAAAAATGAGCATTATTTACAAATGTTACTATGATCAGTTCTGGATTAGATATCAACTGTTATAATTTATTCAGATTAATTTACAATAGCATTCATAAATTAATGGATACTATGATAGGGTTAATGACTGTGATTGTGCTTCATTACCCTCCAGATTCCAAGATGACCTCAAAGGAACGGCTTCTGCTTCTTGCAGTTATGAAATCATGTGTTCACTAACTGACACGGCAATTTCACAAGAAGCATGAAGAATGAACGAGAGCCATGTGATTCTATAACCATTTATAACCATCCAACGGAGCCTCTTAAAACTTTTGAGAAGCTAAATCCTTGCTCATCCTTGCAACTCTCTCTGTGGTGGTTCAGAGCTCAGCAGTTCTTCACCCATAGAAGAACTATCTAACTACCCATAGAACTATGGCTTAGAAAAATGGGACATCAATTTGAGCTAATCTGTAAGATGGGTATAATAGTATGGATAGTACACTTGGATATTTGGATATGAATAGTACACTTGGATATTTAATGTGAATAACTTGGGCAGGGGGCAAAATAACAATGGCTTCCTGACCTTCTCTGCCTTCTCTTAGAAGGAAAGCTCATGCACATTGCATGAGGCTGCCGTAGAAGTGAATAATGTGATCCTGAGGACACTATTCCCAGGGGCAACAATGACTTCTGCTATGTCTATGTATAGAAAGGAATGAAAGCCACCTGGAGGACTTCAACATATCGAAGCAAGTATGTGCCCTTATCTTTCTGGCTGAAACTCCTTTTTCTTTCCTCAAGGAAATCAAGTCAAAGTTATGACTATCGGTGTGATTTCATGAACTGATAACAAAGCTACTGCGATATTCTGAAGTCTCTGTTGTAATTATTCCATTGTAAAAGGGGATGTTTCTAACCATAAGATTGCAGAAGAAAACCTGGAAAACATCTGGCAAAACAGGAATGGGAGAATTTGCCAATTTCAGTTTCTCTCTGTTTTCTATTTCCCAATCTTAAATTTACTTCTGCAGATTTCCAAATCAGCTTGTGACTTTTATTTTTTTTTTACAGAAAGAAGTCCTCAAAAATTAATCAGCATTTTTGTGTATTTTTTCACCTATTGTAATCTATCTTGAATCTTCGTTATATGCATACTTTACCCTAGCAAGTTTTGAAGAAATGATTGTGTTCTGTTCATGTATTATTTCCAAGGCACTGGCTCTGAGCGGCAGGCAGGTCCACCCTGAGCTGGAATAAAGGGGAAGTGGAACTGAGGGCAAAGAGTCTTGATTTTTTTTAAAAAAAATGCCTTGTGCATCCACATCTAATCTTACCCTTTTCTAAAATTTATTTATTGGTGTGTGTTTCTGTTTTTGTAAATCTACCCAAGATTTGTGAACCGCCCTGGGACCTCCAGGTATAGGGTGGTATATAAATTCAATAAATAAAAATAAAATCGGGATTTCCCGGGATGGTGGAGGGTGTGTGCATTGTGTCCTGTTGGTGTAGAGATGGTGGCACTCACCTTTCTTTGGATTGGAAGTGTTCTGTGGTGGGTGGGAACAAAAAAATGGAGGGTCAAAGAGGGTCAGTTGGGGGGGAGTGAGAAAAGTGCCTGAGGAATATGTTTTCATCTGAGGAATGTTGGAGGGTATGGGGAATGTAGCTTATCCAAGGGTTTAATATTTCACAATGAAAGGAGGCAGGGGTCTCTCAGAAGAATCTGTGTTAAGATTGGCACATTTCCATCAATTATCTGTAATTAGGAGGACACTACATGCACATTGTACGTAGGGTGAATGCTCAGTTGATGCACAGTTCAGCCTGTCCCAAGAAACTGAAATATCACTGATCATAATGATCCAGCTCCTGTCCATAAACATTTACTTGCACTATTATGTATAGTTGATTTCAATGAATCCCATGAAGTGTAACTTATGAGTGCACCCAGAAGCCATCAAAGAACATTTAGAGAACAAAGTAACAAACAAGAAAGCTTTCAAAGCTCTCTCTCTCTCCTGTTTTCATATATCACATTTCATTTCTCATATTCATGTGGCCAGGTTATGATTTCATGGTCCACTGCCCTTTCATTTCTCCATCTTATAAAGACAGGGTATCCTCAAGTGGGTTGTGCATGCATGTTATCAGAGGGGTTAAAGGGAACTGTCTACCCCACAGGGCAGGGAGTGGAGATCAGTGTTTCTACCTCTGTGAGTTAGAACCCTCCTGATTCCAAGATGAGCGTAAAGGATCAGATCCTGCTCCTTGCAATCTGTGTTGTCCTGCTCCTCACACCTGGAGGTAAGTTCCATTGACAAGGCACAGTAGACTTTTCAGCAAGCGTGTAATACATAAACAGCGACTCCTTCCTTCTCTTTTTGAAATAGAACCAAAATTTTCATAGCCTGGAGAGAAATTGGATCCCCCTCATAAGATTTATTTAATGTCATCAACAATAAAGAAAGAGATGTACAGTCGTACCTTGGTTGACAAATGCCTTGTGACTCAAATGTTTTGGCTCCCAAACACCACAAGCCCGGAAAGGAGTGTTCTGGTTTGCGAATGTTCTTTGGAACCCGAACGTTCGACGCTGTTTCTGCGGCTTCCGGCAGCCAATCGGAAGCCATGCCTTGGTTTCCGAACGTTTTGGAAGTCGAATGGACTTCTGGAATGGATTCTGTTCAACTTCTAAGGTACCACTGTATATGAATTATGTGCAGGTACAAAAATATATATATAGCAAAGGTAGAGAACAAAGAGGAAATCATAACATGTAAGGTCATAACGATAAGTATACAATAATTCAAATTAAATAAATATATTGTACAGAGTTTGAATCAATAAGCTCTTCAAACCAACAAAGAGTTCCAAAGTTTTACTGCATGCTGTCTTTAAATTTGTTACAAAAATGTTGAAAATGCAAATCAACACATTGCTCTTAAACAATTAGCAATGTAGTCCAGTTTTAAGTTCTTACTTCTTAATACAGTCCAAGAACTATTCTCTCTCTGGTCCCATAGAAAGATTCAGGTAGGAAAATTGCTTCATCAATATGCTAGCAACCTCAAAGAGAGATCCAGACTTTACGGGATGAGTTGTCAATTAACATAAACACTGAAAGTCTTTGGGAGTAAACCCCAAGAAAAGAAAAAATAGTACCTGCCACTTTGCAGGACATATTTGGGAGAAGAAAAGGCTAAGGAGTAAACCCTGCAAAAATCCAGACTGGAGACCCTAAAATGGTTGGATCTGATACGCCTCCTTCCGGCAACTCCTGCAGCCAAGCTGGTACCAAATATATATTGTTTTGCTTTCCTTTGGACCACATCAGCGAGGCCAAAAAGGGGTGTCTTGTCGTCTGGGCAGCACAGGACCTCTATACACAATACACACAAACATAGCATTTTATGCACATTAAACTTTTACATGCTTTCCCTCTTAAAAAACCCAGCCAGATGGGCGGGGTATAAATAATAATTATTATTATTATTATTATTATTATTATTATTATTATTATTATTATTAATATATCAGCTGCCCACTTGTGCCCTTGTTGTAACTCTATGAATATTTATTGAGAAGCTTTATTTGGAAGATCAGTTAAATAATTTTATTTCTGCTCTTTTCAGGGAAAACTGCAAGAAATGTGGTTGTGTAGCATGTGTATTTCATTCTCAGCTGAAGCTTTGTTTTGGAATTAATATTATTATAAACACGTGTCTTTTTTAGATACTCTGCAGTGTCAACAATGCCAATCTATGCCACCAGATCTGATGTGTAAAAAATACGATGGTTTTGAAACCTGCGAAGCTGATCCTGACACCAAAAACTGCAATGTAGCCAGAATCTACATAGGTAGGTTATCCTAAGCCCACTGATACCACATTCAACAGAGAGGCCTTATTCCAACAAGAGGGGGTACACCTGTCCGATGAGGGAAATCATGCATGGTTGGCTGACTTGGTGGCAGATTTAAGGTCTTGGCTTCCGATGTGAGCAGTTTAGTGGGGAGCATTTGCTCAAGTGGCAGTTTAGGCATTGGTAGGTGTAGTCTTGGATGGAGGGGAGGTTGTAACTTCTGCCTGCCCCTCTGAAAAGGGGGTATCCCGTTGAAGGGAATCCAGAGGAAATGCTTCTGTCCAGACACCCAGGTGGGGGCTAGGGTCACGGCACTCCCCAGGTGAAATCCAGCTACTCTTTGATGTAGGTCAAGAACTCCCTCACTTCTGGTTGATCCCAAATTAAGTCCTTCCAGCAAGTGTTGGTTGTGCCTATGCCATACATCTTACATTTGTAGTCAATAGAGCTGTGGTCTGATTTGACCCAAATACTAGTTGTCATGTTTCATTATTCATTGAATTTAGGTGGCCCGTAGGATGGGGGGGGGACACCTGTCACACTATTACACTCATTCCGTTTGCACAAACATATCAGCTTCCCAGATGGAATGATCCCCATGCACACACTTCTGGGGGTTCTCTCAACTGCCCTAGAATCAAGTTTGGGGGGGTCACGGAGGGGATGGGAGGCAGGAAAGCCCCATTGTGCAAGTGAATACCCTGTGGGGGTTCGTTAGGTGAATTCTGTCGAATACTGCAAAAGAATTATTCACTCACGAATTAATAATGGCGAATTCACAAAGAGGATTAGGAATTCACAATAAGAGCCATAGGGCTTGATCAACATTTTGTTAATTAAGCAATTATAACCATCCCAAAGAACCTCTCAAGAGTTCTAAAAAGTACTGTGTATACTTGCAACAGCACCATACTCCCTGTATGCTGGATTAGAACACAGTAGTGCTTCCTGGGATGCCCATGGAACTCTGGCTTAGAAAAATGAAACATCAGTGTGATCTGTAAAATGGGCCTATTAGTGTCAGGCTGCTGCCAGCGACTCCTGGCTGGTTGCCCAGGAATGTACAAAGACAAGGGAATGCTCCTTACCATCCGGTTTTTATTCAGTATTTACCGAGAGAGGCTATAGAACCCAGCCTCTTGGATAATGGCGTTGTGCCGAGTGAATCTCCACCCCTCGTTTCTCCCACTTCCTGATTTGTCAGTTTCATTGTCTCTGTCCTCTTTGCTCTCCTACTTTCAAGGCTTGCCGGGTTCTGGGGGTGGGGATATGGAATGCTTTCTAAAGACACAGTGTATGGACACCTGTCACCCCCTAGTGCTTCCTCCTCCTCCTCCTCTCCCATTATTCCCCAACTTTCCTCCTCATCTGCCTCTGAGCTGTGACCTCCCTCAAACCCTTGTTGTAATTCTGAACTGTCTTCTTCTTCCTCCTCCCTGGAAGAGTCAAGCTGGGGAGGCGGTCTCCACCATTCCTCCTCTGCCCAGTCCCTGACAATTAGTAGCCCAGTGCAGGTGTATATGGCAACTAGACATATAATAGGAATAACTGATTATTAGGGTAAAAATAGCGTGGCTCACTCTTTTCCCACCCCCACCCCCAGATGGAAACCTATCTTCAATTGTACGTGGATGCTGGAGAAATGAAGACTGCAATGCTGAAGGAAGCATTGATAACACCAAAGTCATCCTAAAATGTTGCAGTGACAGTGACTTGTGCAATGAAGATATATAGAAAAGTCTTAAGGCCACGTGAAGTACTTCAACATAGACAAGCATATATATATTCTTACGTCTTTGGCTGCCCTTCACCATTTCCTTTCTCAAGAAGAGCAAGTCGAAGTTGTGGCTATCTCTGTAATTCCATGAACTGATAAGAATGAAAGCTATTATGTTATCCTGGTGTCTTGGTTTTATTTTTTTTAAGGGACAGTTTCTAGCCATAAGGTTGCAGAAGAAAACCTGGAAAATAAGTGGCAAAATCAGTAATGGCTGAATCTGCTGATTTTGATTTCTCTGTTTCTCATTTTCCTCATCCATTCTTCACATCTTAAAATTAGTTGACACTTTTTTTTTGTTCAAAAAGGAAGTCCTCATGAAAATTCATCGACATCTTAATATGATTTTTCTCCTAATATAAACATATTTGTAAAACATACTATACCCAAGCATATTTCGCAAGCAGGACATCCCTTTCTTTGCATGAGATGAGAGCATGCTAGCTATTTTGGGCACCTTGATTTCACACCAAGATCTCCCCTCGAAAAAACCCACTTTTTTTCAGTGTCATGACCTTGTGTGGTCACATGACTCACATGGGAGCACAGCTGGGAATTTTGGGACTCAGCATGTTGGAGAGCACACCTAAGTCGCCACATTTTTGTGCACATTACTTGTATTGCAAAATTCCGAAACGAGTGAATTTTCAAGGAGAACCCTGAATCTGGCCGTGTATTGTTTCCCAAAGTGTAAATTTGGCATATTCACCTTTAAATGCAAACTGAATCAAGTTTCTCCCCAACCCCTAGGCACGAACCTCACAGGTGTTACAGATATACTTAAGAAGGCTTCTGTGTGCTTATTTTTAGTTAATTTCATACAACTTATATGCCACTTTATTATTAAAAAACCCCTCAAAGCAGTCTATAAAACTTCTTTGTAACACTAATCTAACTGTGCATTTAAATAAATAAATAAATAAATAAATAAATAAACCCACCATTCCCCAAACCTAAAATTGTGCTGAATGACTGAGAGAGGGAATGTGAAGGTAGGTTCTGTTAGGATCGTCCTACTCGCGTGTAGGACCCTGGCAGAGACACATGCCCGACTGGCATGTTCTTTCCCTCCTGGTCATTAATTTGTGAGCTTCAAAAGCCTTCTCCAGCCCAAACATCACAGTGACTGATGCCAAGAGGCATTAGCACGCTTAGGAAGAGTAGCGTGTTAGCAGTTCACGTAATAGACTCAGCAGCACAGCATTTTGGCTAAACTACTTTATTCACATATAATACACTCGGAGCATTCTGACCCAGCTCCTTCCTCTTTCTCATCAGACAGCAAAAAAGAAAGAAAGAACAAAGAACAAAGGACAATAGTCCCACATCACGGAAACACAGTAATACGAAACATCGTGTCTCCATCACTTCCCACTATGTGGAATGCAAGCACAGAGCAAGAATCCTAACAGGTTCTAAAAGGTAAAGGTAAAGGTCCAGTCGTGTCCGACTCTGGGGTTGCGGCGCTCATTTCGCATTACTGACCGAGGGAGCCGGCGTACAGCTTCCGGGTCATGTGGCCCGCATGACAAAGCCGCTTCTGGCGAACCAGAGCAGCGCACGGAAACAGGTTCTACTTGCTTTTAAATGTTGAATTTACAGGCCAGTACCATATAATCTTTTATATGGGCAGGGCCAGACCAGGTTGGAAAGACTTTAAATGACAGATGTCTAGTCTACACAAGGTCATATATCTCATTCCTCTCTCCTGGGAGGCAAGAAGCATGACCAGAGATGTAGGACACATTCCAAATGGGAAAATGGACTGAGAGAGGATTCAAAGCAAGACAGGTGAGATGGTGGCATGACCTGGTGAGAAGGACTGGCCAAGAAGAATCTGGGAGGCCACATAGAGAGGTTTGGAGGACCACATTCAGCACCCAGCCTCCGGCTACAACCTAGTTATAAGCAGCGAGAGATGAAGGCTTAGAATCCAGAACTTGGCTTGGCAATCTCTCAGTTCTCCCTAGTATTTTCCTCCTTGGACACAAAACCCACTGTCCACAGCCCACTGCAACTCCATCTTTCCCCCTGAACTGACCATATGTTTAAAATCCTGATTAACATTAGGGCTGCTCATTTTGGGACATAAATCAAGGTCATGTTGGGTCAGCCATAGATTACCCCAGGTCAGATCAGGCCATGCACAGCCCTAGATAATGGCTTTGTTTCCATTCCCCCCAGTGCTTCCCCCCAGGGGGTACTCAAGGGTACACAGTACCAACACCTCTTTTGTTGTTGTTAAAAAGTGTGGCACTTACTGTAACAACATCATGGCGAGTACCAGCACCTATTTTTCTAGGGGGGGGGGGGAGCACTGATCCCACCTATCCTGCAAAGAGTTGCTACGAATTACAATGACTGGCATATGAAGGGGAACTTAATTGATTCCCTCTGTCCAGGGCCCCAAAGAACCAGTGATTTTGTATCTAATGAGTAGAGAGATTACAACAAAGAAGACAACCTGTAGTTTTTATCCTACAAGCCCCAATTCACAAAAATAATGGCAAAATGATTACCGTAAGTAGAAATAAGCATTTATTATAGAGAGAGATTGTGTCCACTTTCTAAATAGAAAGAGCTCAATAAATTAGAAAACACTGTGCTACCTGTTGCTTCTCTGGTTACCAGAGCATGCTCAAAGTTCTCTCCATGCTGAAAGCTAGGGAGATCTGGCCTTCATGAAAACAGGTCTGGGCATGCTCAGAACAGACAGATGATTCTATCCGGGTTGTTGGGGCATCTCCTCTTGCCATCAGGAGAGAGAGTGTGAAACGGCTCAAGTGGGACTGAAAAGTTGGCAGTCCTCTTAGAGAAACATGGGAGGAATATTATTATTATTATTATTATTATTATTATTATTATTATTATTGCAATATTTTTGGATTAGGACTGGCAGCAGCAATTTCCTCCATTCCTCTGGCTTCAAGATACATGGAGCTTTAATTATAGGAGCACAAACATGCTTTCTCTGCTCTAGTGAAGGGCCTTGGCCAGTAACTGACTGTTCAGAATATTTTCAAGGTCAATCTAAACTTTAGCCTCAATTTCCCACCCCTTTTTGGTAATGGGGATGCAGCTTAGGCCCTGGTAAAGTGTAACACCCCACCTCACTGTGAAATGCTTGGGCCCTGGCAAATTTTAGAGATAACATTCAATTATAAGATGTTGTTGTTGTTCAGTCGTTCAGTCGTGTCCGACTCTTCGTGACCCCATGGACCAGAGCACGCCAGGCACGCCTATCATTCACTGCCTCTCGCAGTTTGGCCAAACTCATGTTAGTAGCTTCGAGAACACTGTCCAACCATCTCATTTTTTTTTTTTTTAAATAATTTTTATTGATTTTACAATATTGTCTGGCCCCGATTCAGGCCAGCTCACTTGTATTACAATCATTGTCATGCTTCCTCTCGCCCACTCCATTATTTTCCATCTGCTAGCATTTAACAATTTTTAACAGGTTCCTAATTTCATAATCAAATAATTATTTTCCTAATATCCATCTTCAATCTTTAAACATCATATATCTTAAATCACTTATATATCTTCATCTACATCCCTCTTGCCTCCCCTGGTCCCCGGGTACGCAGCTGTTATTTGCATTGTTCACTACTTATCATACTTATCATCTTAAACATAAAGATACTTATCTTTCACTTATATATCATGACATTTGAGCAGTCCCTGGCGTGTCCATAAATCAAAAACCATAAATCCACAAGTCAGGCCATACTTTAACAGTTCTTATCCTATTCCTGCTGGTGGAGAAGCCCAGAACCAGCATGAGTCCTGCATTGCGTCCTCCAGAGAGGCCTTTTCCAAAAACTGTGTCCAGCCTTCCCAATTCATCTTCGGTTCGTCTCGGCTTTCCTTCGGCTGCTTGTCAGAGGGTGTCAGTGTGCTGTTTTTTCTTATGGTTCTTCTCTTGCTTCTTGGGGTAACAGCACATTTTCTTTTCCGGTTGTAGAATCTTTTCCTGCAGCTGATGTTTGGCAAAATAATCTTTCGTTGTCTAGCCTTGACGGGTCCTGTCACTTCCTTAGTTATTTGTACATCTGGTTCAGCCGGCACAGTGTTTGGGTTTTGCCTTATCTCATCCACAGTCTTTCCCATCGCATTCCTCTCTCTCAGTTCCGCAATGTATTCCTGCATCTTCTCCAGCACAGTTTGCCAAGTAATATCCGGTTTCATCGCCATTTTCTTTAATCACAGTTTTTATACTTTTAAAACTTTAAAAACTTTTTCCAACTTTTTCTTCTTATAACACTTCACAAACTTTTCAGCTTAAAAATAAACCACAAATCTATCACAGTTCCCTCTGCTTCCCTCAGGACCAGGGGAGGCTTAAGGGTTAATTTAAAGCCATATAACAAAAGAATCAATTCAGTCCTTTTCAGTGCAACTGTATCTATTTCCTGCTTCACTGTAACAATGGAAAGGAACGGACCTCCGTGTTTGCGTTCCAATCCAGTCCAAATTTAGTCCAAATTTCCTTTTTGTTGCATTTTACTCACGATTCCAATTTGCAGGTCTTGGAGAAATCAGCGTGCTCCGAGGAGTCGGTCTCGCAGCTTCGCCCGACGGGGAGTTAGCGGACCCTGTGGCTCCGCCGCCCGCTCGCACTCGGGAGCCCTTGTTACGGTCTCCCGGGGAGCAGGTCCGGCGTCCGAGCCTGTGCAGGTCCTGTGGACCCCGGGACGCCCTTCCCGGGGGTTTTGAGGATCGCGGCGCTGGCGCGATGTCCCCTTTTCCCAGTCGGACGGGGGAATGTCAGGAGCGACATGTCCCCCCGACCGTCTCCTCCGGCATCGCCGACCGGAAGCCCCCAACCATCTCATCTTCTGTCGTCCCCTTCTCCTTGTGCCCTCAATCCTTCCCAACATCAGGGTCTTTTCTAGGGAGTCTTCTCTTCTCATGAGGTGGCCAAAGTACTGGAGCCTCAACTTCAGGATCTGTCCTTCTAATGAGCACTCCGGTTTGATTTCTTTAAGAATGGATAGGTTTGATCTTCTTGCAGTCCATGGGACTCTCAAGAGTCTCCTCCAGCACCATAATTCAAAAGCATCAATTCTTCGGCGATCAGCCTTCTTTATGGTCCAGCTCTCACTTCCGTACATTACTACTGGGAAAACCATAGCTTTAACTATCCGGACCTTTGTTGGCAAGGTGATGTCTTTGCTTTTTAAGGTGCTGTCTAGGTTTGTCATTGCTTTTCTCCCAAGAAGCAGGCGTCTTCTAATTTCGTGACTGCTGTCACCATCTGCAGTGATCATGGAACCCAAGAAAGTGAAATCTCTCACTGCCTCCATTTCTTCCCCTTCTATTTGCCAGGAGGTGATGGGACCAGTGGCCATGATCTTAGTTTTTTTGATGTTGAGCTTCAGACCATATTTTGCGCTCTCCTCTTTCACCCTCATTAAAAGGTTCTTTAATTCCTCCTCACTTTCTGCCATCAAGGTTGTATCATCAGCATATCTGAGGTTGTTTATATTTCTTCCGGCAATCTTAATTCCGGATTGGGATTCATCCAGTCCAGCCTTTCGCATGATGAATTCTGCATATAAGTTAAATAAGCAGGGAGACAATATACAGCCTTGTCGTACTCCTTTCCCAATTTTGAACCAATCAGTTATTCCATATTATAAGATGGCACTGGGTAAAAACGAAATGTTTTTAGTAACTGGGTGTTATTTAGACACTGCATAAGTATTACTCCTGAATGAGATACTAATGACAAATACTATTGGCAAAGTTTAGTGATTGAATGACCAGGTGACCACATTGTTCAAGAAACTGAAGGTTTTACTCCATTTTCAGAGGCAGTCTCGCGAAGAGTGTGTTTCATTAGGTCTGCCTGTGTGAACTTTATAAAATAAGTTTGGGAGAAAGAAAAAGTGCTAGTCGAAAGGAAAGGGTCCATGCATGTTTAGGTTTATTCCCCAGTTGTCACAACATTGCAATTGTCACGGTCATCACAGCAGGCAATTTTGATGACCTGGTTCAATTCTGGAAATTCTCTTCCGATATCACAAAACGACCTAGTTACAGGTGGCTTGCAACCCAAACAGCAGTCTTGGTATACCTCAGATAGCACTTCTCCTAGAACAAGATCCAGAGAGAAAATAAGGAAAGAAAGGGTTTGGCAAGTTGCCATTCTTATAAACTAAAGTATTTCAAGGGCACAGCTTGAATTGCCTTTCCCCCCATATACTGTATGATTTTACTTCATATACTAATACTGAGGCATACAGTCACTTCGTGCGATCAGTATAAGCATATGTCTGGTTAATTTAAGGATAGATTAGATAGATAGATATAGATAGATAGATATAGATCAGGGGTGGCCAACTCCCAAGAGACTGTGACCTACTTTCAGAATTAAAATCTGGCAGTGATCTACCCCTGTTTTTTTGGGTTCAGCTCAAAGTTGTTGAGCTTTTTTTAGGGAGAAGGAAAGGGGGGGGGTGACCAGATTTGGTAACCTTTTTTGGGGGAGCACTGCCCAAATACTTTTCTTGCAGAGGACAATAGAAACTTTTAGAGATTTCTTGGGAGAGAGCTGCATAAAAGCACTCACAAAACTGTACACCCCACAAACTCCTTTACCCACTCCTTTAACCTACCTATCAAGATTTCTTAAATACATGCCTTCATCCATTGTTAGTGTGACACCTGCACCACCATTTCGGTAACCAACTGTTTGATATCAGGCAAGTACTGTGTCAGGGCCAGCTTCCGGGAATCCTTAAGGTGCTCATCTGTCATGTTTGAACGTTGCTTACTCTTCATCATTTTTAAATATGAAAATGCAGATTCACACAAATAAGTAGAACCAAAACATGAGTGTAAAATTTCACTGCATCTTCTCAAATTTGAAAATTTCTGTCTAGGCACAAACTTCCAAAATGATTCTTCTTCTGCACGGGCCCTCAGAAAAACAGCATTTTTCAGAGTTAATATCTCATTTTCAAGAGATGTTTAGCACAATGAGTAATTTGTACTGATAATGACTGCAATTTTTTTAATGTCCAAATCAGATTTGAATGGAAATGACATGTACTCTACAATTAATTCAATATTTTGGAAGTTGACAAATCTTTTTTCTAACTCCAGAATAACAGAATCAATTTCGGCCACATACTTCTCTGCTTGAAAAACAAAGTCAGGGTTTTCCCCCAGATGGTCCTGCATATTAGGAAAGTTATCAAAAATGATCGGGGTGGGGGGCAAAGGACATCACGCCGCCAACTCCCAAAAGGGGGGAATTCTGCTGCTGCGGAGCCCAAGAGAGACTCTCACTGGGTTGTCTGGCTTGCAGGCTGCTGCTTTCTGGGGAGGCGCTGGGGGGAGCTTCCAAGAATGGTCATTGTGTAAATAAGAAGCATTGCTAGCGAGGGTGGGGTGGTATCAATTTCTCTTAAAGGGGAGAAACCAACAACACCTCTGCCACCGCCGCCCCCCCGCCTCCATCTACAGGGCAGCTGTCAAAATGATGCTTCACCCCCCCTCCCAGACTGCCAAGTTTGTTCCCACAAGGGTCAAGTAAAAGGCAGGCGGTTGAGCAGCAGGGAGGGACTGGAATGGGATCGCGCAATCCCTCCTCCTGCCCGGAGACTCTTAGGATTGTCCTAAAACCTAAACCAGCAAGGAAGACTATTGGAAGGGGGATGGAGCAGGGAGGAGGAAGGTCCCTAGCAATTAGCCCCACATTGAAAGGGTCGGGGACAGAAAGCCCACCACGCCCCAGCCCTTCAGACACACACGCCTTGTCACTCCTGGATAATACATGGGCATGGCTGTTTTTTAGAAGAGGAAAATTACATTGGGATTTCTGTGACTGACTATGCATGTCTACTCAGAAGTAAGTTTCATTTAGTTCAGGGAGATTTACTTTCAGGAAAATGTGTACAGGATTGCAGCCTGAATACCTTAGCTCTAGTTTAGCGTTCTGGTGCTTCTGTAGGAGGAGAGCTTCCCATTTGTCCCCCTCACGGCACCCACCCAGGCAGGCAGCCCCCCACTCCCCATCCCTAGCCAATGCTGGTGTCCCCAGAGGCACAGAGCAGGGTGCACAGGAGGAGCAGCAGGCGGCGGCACCCTCAGGCAGGGGCTCCATGGCATCATGCTGCCTCCACTCCATCTGCACGTGCAAACACACACAAACACACCAGGAGGGGGAAATGGAAGAGTGTCATTCAGGGTCTTAACACACACACACACACACACACACACACACACACACACACACACACTGCCTCTCTCTCCTCCCCCACCCCACCAGATCAATGGGACAAAGGGAAGCGGGATGGGGAGAAGTAGAGAAAGATTGAGGGCTGTTGTTTCCAAATGGGTTTTTCAAAAGACAGCAAAGATCTCAAGCAATTGGCTCTCTATGGAAAACAAGTATTTTCAGTGAAGTGGTGCGGCAGGAGAGACACCCCAAAGTTGTAAATGGGGATGGGCTGGGGGGGAGGAGAGGAAGAGAAAGGAAGAAAAGAGGGCTTCTTTCTCTTCACACCACGGCCAGGTTGGGGGGGGGGGCGATGGAAAAAGAAAGTCTGCGAGCCTTCTCTCCCCAGCAAGGTGGAGGGTAACTGCACCGAGAAAGGAGACATGCAGCTGGAGAAGATATCCGGGAAGCATTAACGGGGTTAGACCACGCCCCCCCACCATCCCGAGCAACACACACACACACACACACACACACACACACACACACACACACAGTGGCCAGCTCTTTGTCGGCAAGAGGGAAGGAGCTCTCCCTGCAATTGCCCATTGTTATTGAGATTTTGGGAGGGGGAGAAAGAGAAGTCGTTGAGCTGTTTTTAGAGTGAGAGCTTTTTTTTTCCTTTTAGGCTGCCAATCACTAAGGAACTCACGATCTACCTGCGATCGACCATAAACTGCCTGGCGATCGACTGGTAGATCGCGATCGACCTGTTGGCCATGCCTGATATAGATAGAAAGATGATAGATACTGTAGATAGCTATTGCTTTGTTGTTTTAACCATTTATTTGTTCTTTTACTTTGTGCTGTATTGCTTCAATGGGCAGGAAGAAGGAGAGGCCCAGCAGTAGGCTTCTGGGACTGTGACACACCCCTCATCATCTTTTGATACATCACTAATATATTTGCTGCATAAATACTTACATTGTTCTATTAAAGCAAAAGAAGAGACGGTTTGAGTACATGCATTTGGAACTCAGAAGGTAAAGCCTATAGGAGCTCAGGAATATATCTTACCTGTATACTTTTGCAGAGTATAGCAGGCATTCGGTCCAGGCGGCACTTCACAGGTAGCTTGTTGACAAACCTCATTGCTTACAAGGTTGGTTTTGCATTTTGTACATACCAAAGCATCTGCTTGGGAAGACAAAATGTACATGATTAAAGCCAAGTCTTATGAGCAATGGTTGAAGGAGCTGGGTGTGTTTAGCCTGGGATATATGATAGCCATCTTAAAATATCTCAAGGGCTGTCACATGGAAGAAGGAACAAGCTTGTTTTCTCCTGCTCTGGAAGGTAAGCTTCAGGTTACAAGATTCCGACTAAACATCATGCAAAAATTTCTTACAGTAAGAGCTGTTCAATAGTGGAATGGTCTCCCTCAGAACATTGTGGATTCTCCTACCTTGGAGGAGTTTAAGCAGAGGTTGGATGACCATCTGTCATGGATGCTTTAGTTGTGATTCCTGCAATGCAGGCGGTTGGACTAGATGTCCCTTGGGACCCCTTCCAACTCTGCGATTCTATGATTCTAAACCTATTCCCAACCAAATCTCAGTTCAGAAAGGACCATCCAACCTTAGCTACAAATTTTGTTACAATATTTCATGACTACAGCAGAAAAGAAACCCTTAGGTCAGAGGTCATCCAGGTGAAATATCACCCATTTTCATCATCCCTGGGCTTTCCCTTCTGGCTGAGTCACTGTCATGCCACTGCATAAAGAATTTAGCTTTTGTGAGAACGTAGAAACTCATCTCGACTGGACCCTCTAAAAGAAGCTAGAGCATTGTCCTTCAACCTTGGATCCTCAAATGTTGTTGGACTGCAGCTTCCATCATCCCTGGACCCTGGCCATTGGCTAAAGATGACTAGGGAGGATGAGAGGATGTTATCCATCCAACAACATCTGCTGACCCAAGTTTGAAGAACACTTGACTAGAGAAGGAAGGTCCTATTTAGACATAACAGGGAAATTTAAGCTGTGAGGTCGAGTGGGCTGACAGACAAGAAGAGGAACGTAGCTAAGGAGCACTAAGGAACACAGAGGCTGAGTGACCAGAGGAAGTGATCAGAATGGAGAGAGGTCTTGGACACAGGCCATGAGCACTTAGCAGTGTCAAGCAACAGGTTGTATCTGAGGCAGAAATCCTTGCACTAACAGATGACTTTGTTGGAACCTACCTTATGATTTACTGAACTCCTATCTTTTGCCTGTACTGTGCCAGCTTTCTGCATACATATATAGACACTGAATTTCAGCAGAGAATTTTTTACACACAGCTGGATTGGACTGAATATTTGGATAGATTTTTCTCATGTTTTTTTACAACACACAAATATGACGTCTAAATTGGTCCTGCCATTTTTTGTGTGGAACAACCAATCTTCTCCATTTTTTGAAATGAGATTCCCTTCTTTGCCAGGTCTTTGCTTAGGGATTGCTTTCTGTATGAAAATCCTTCTCTTATCCCTTGTCAATGGACCTTACCTCCAGATGTGAGGAGGAGAAAGGCAGAGATTGCAAGGAGCAGGATCTGATTCTTCGGGGCCATCTTGGAATGAAGAGGGTTCTGTGGTCACAGCACAGCTCAAGTCACACTGACTTTCAGCAAAGTGGAGAAGAGGCTTCCTTTTATTCCCATGAATGCACATCTCAAAAAGAATCCAAGAGAACATCATGTCCCCTGAAGAGGATCAAAGAGAATGCAGTGTGGTCCAATCAGCCCACTCATGGACAAAATAAGAAGCTGTAATAGATACAACCCCACAATTATAAGTGCAATTACGTGTATATAATTAACTATGAATCCTATCTTTAAATTAATTTAAATGAGTTATAGCATTTCATATTTGCTCCAGATCCTGATCCTGATCCAGAACTGATCCTACTAAAGTTTATAAATAAGGCCCACACATAAAAACATAAAAACAAGGAAGTCCATTCTTAGACTAAGGTCATCAAGTCCAACTCCCTGCCCAACCTGGGGCTTAATATTAATTAACAAAACCCTAAACAACTTAGGTCCAAGGTACCTTAGCAACTGCCTGAACCCTTGTATTCCAGCTTGATCACTGAGACTTTCTGCAGGCTCATCGCTGGTCATTCCCTGGGTTTGAAAGGTTCATTTGGCAGCAAGAAGAAACCTAGCCCTTAGTGTCATCGGCCCAGTCTTGTGGAATACTTTGCAAATTGTCACTTGCTGGTCCAGTGTTGTTGTTGTTGTTGTTGTTGTTGTTGTTGTTGTTGTTGTTGTTGTTGTTGTTGTTGTTTTCAGTTAAACTAGGACAAGTAGTTTGAGACACAGAAAGATTTATACATCCCCAGATGACATGCTCTCTGAAGAACTCTACTTCCAGAGTTCCTTGGACAAGTGCAGAGGTAAGAGGAAGAGAAAGGAGAAAGTACCATAACAATTAGGGACAGTGGATGCTGTTGTATTACGATTACTGCTAGCACTGCTCTCCTCTATCCATGTGCCTCTAATGTCTTTCCTAAATCTGTTGTGGAGGGTTAGTGGGGGATGCAGAACACATTGGGCAGTAGCACAGAAAAAGGAGAAATGTGTTGTTGCACAGGTGCAAATCTTTGCACTAGTGGGATGACTGCATTGGATCCTACTAAATGATTTACTGAATTGTGATTTCTTCAGAGAGCCAGCGTGGTGTAGTGGTTAAGAGCGGTGGACTCGTAATCTGGTGAACTGGATTCACTTCCCCGCTCCTCCACATGCAGCTACTGGGTGACCTTGGGCTAGTCACACTTCTCTGAAGTCTCTCAGCCCCACTCACCTCACAGAGTGTTTGTTGTGGGGGAGGAAGGGAAAGGAGAATGTTAGCCGCTTTGAGACTTAAGGGGAGTGAGAGCTGGACCATAAAGAAGGCTGATCGCCGAAGAATTGATGCTTTTGAATTATGGTGCTGGAGGAGACTCTTGAGAGTTCCATGGACTGCAAGAAGATCAAACCTATCCATTCTTAAAGAAATCAGCCCTGAGTGCTCACTAGAAGGACAGATCCTGAAGCTGAGGCTCCAGTACTTTGGCCACCTCATGAGAAGAGAAGACTCCCTAGAAAAGACCCTGATGTTGGGAAAGATGGAGGGCACAAGGAGAAGGGGACGACAGAGGATGAGATGGTTGGACAGTGTTCTCGAAGCTACTAACATGAGTTTGGCCAAACTGCGAGAGGCAGTGAAGGATAGGCGTGCCTGGCGTGCTCTGGTCCATGGGGTCACGAAGAGTCGGACACGACTGAACGACTGAACAACAACAAGGGGAGTGAAAGGCGGGATATCAAGTCCAAACTCCTCCTCCTCCTCCTCCTCCTCCTCCTCCTCCTCCTCCTCCTCTTCTGATGCCAGCTTTTATGTATCCATTGCTACACACTGAATTTTGTGCACAAATAATAATAATAATAATAATAATAATAATAATTTATTTGTACCCCGCCCATCTGGCTGACTTTCCCCAGCCACTCTGGGCGGCTCCCAATTGAATGTTAAAACAATAAAGCATTAGATATTAAAAAGCTGCATTTGATTAAAATGAATATTTGGATATGATATTTAAAAGCCCCCTTTCATTTTTCTTGAACAACTACTCTTCTCTGTTTTTGGACACATGATTCTTTTGCTAGCCAAGTTAAGCTCCTGTAAAAGGAGTCACTTAGGAATTGCATGTCACTCCTGAGTGCAAAACCTTCTCCCCCCCCCTCTTCCCCCTGGTGTGAGGAGGAGGAAGGTGCAGATGGCAAAGAGCAGGATCTGATCCTTCAGGGCTAGTTCAGAATCAGGAAGTTTCTGTGGGTTAATGTGGGTCACTCTGGCCTTCAGCAAACTTGAACAGATGCTTCCTTTTATAATGACACGTCTCAAAAAGAACCAAAGTGGATATCATGTTCTCTTAAGAGGATCAAACACAAAGCAGGGTGGGCCCAGAAACCGCAATCAACTGACTAACGGACAAAATAAGCAGCACTATTGTATTTGTTAGGGACCCAGGTGGCGCTGTGGGTTAAACCACAGAGCCTAGGACTTGCTGATCACAAGGTCGGCGGTTCAAATCCCTGCGACGGGGTGAGCTCCCGTTGCTCGGTCCCAGCTCCTGCCCACCTAGCAGTTCGAAAGCATGTCAAAGTGCAAGTAGATAAATAGGAACCGCTCTGGCGGGAAGGTAAACGGCGTTTCCGTGCACTGCTCTGGTTCGCCAGAAGCGGCTTTGTCATGCTGGCCACATGACCTGGAAGCTGTACGCCGGCTCTCGGCCAATAAAGCGAGATGAGCGCCGGAACGCCAGAGTCGGACATGACTGGACCTAATGGTCAGGGGTACCTTTACTTTACCTATTGTATTTGTTGTTGTTGTTGGCATTTGTGTTTCTTGAGAGACAATGGAGTGCACCCCTGGGGGCGAAGTCAAACCTCTGTGTTACCACCGAAGTGACCTCTTTGGGGGGCAAACCTGGGCAGTGTGTATGGAGGTCTTGGAGGACAAGCACTCCCTCTCGGCTTCACTGATGTGGTCTAAATGAAAGCAGAACAATACGTTTGGCACCAGCATGGCTGCAGGAGTTGCCGGAAGGAGGCATATACCGTCCAGCCATCATAGGGACTGCACTCTGGATTTGTGTAAGGTTTACTTCTTAGCCTTTTCTTCTCCCCACAATATCTCGCAAGGCAGCCAAGGTTTAGGATAAGAGTTTTCCTTCTCCTAGATGGGATACCTTTCTAGGTTGATGAGCCCTATCAGCCCCTCACTTCCTTCTACTGTACAGTAAGTGCAGAAACTGCCTTCTTGACTGTTGGATACTCTCTTGATCTTGTCTGTATGGTTAGAATTTTGCTTCTAAAAAATAATTACAACTGATATTTCCAAATAAAGCAGTAGTTTGAATCCTTTTTGGTGCATGGAAGCATACAGATGAGTCCCAATTGACTTAATTTGGCTGCAGTCAGTGCTTCCTTCACCTTTACAATCATCATTTCTCCAACAGACTCTTGTAATGAAAACCTGCTTCCCATTGCAAAGAAGGTGTGGAAGGGCTGAAAAAGAAAGAGTGAGTCATTGTTATATTCCCCCTAGAATCCCCCCCGTGTGTGTGTGTGTGTGTGTGTGTGTGTGTGTATTACAAGGAACATAAAATTTGAATCACAGTAGTCCAGATTATGAACTGAATTGTTCATGTACAGGACAGTAATTATGATTGGACTGAGAGATTGTAATGCTACCAGTTCTGAAACCAAGAGAGTATGGGATCTGGGACTGAATTTTCCTGGATTGGATTCAACTTCCATATGAACATTTAAGGTCTGCCAATTGCACACGGTAGTCATATTTGGAATGGGGCCAGACGTTTTGCTGCCTGAGGGAAGGGACAAGATGGCCCCCCTCCATTCCACATACAGAAATGAAACATAGGCCTACTGTTCTTGAGTCTTGCTGGCCAGCCTAGTGGGCACAGGGTGGGCTACATGGTGTACAAAGTCCTGCCCTTTAAAACCTCCATGGCTGTCCCCAACATTCGCATCCTGAGAGAACCATTCAAACAACTTCAAAATCCCCAAAGAGAGGAGAAGAATTAAGATTGGACTGAGAGATTTTAACGCTTCTGGTACTGAAACCAGGACAAAATCCAGCACAAAAGCTGATGTTGCCACAGCAGAGTGGATTCCGTATTATACAATAGCAATACTATATTGCTGTAGATGATGCAACCATTTATAATGCTTTTCAATTATGTGTGGTAATTGGATTCAGTACAGTTCTGAGATGCTTTGGTGCCTGAAGGAAGGGAAAGAACGGCATCTCTCTGGTTCCACATACAGAAACGAAGTGTGCTGCCCTTGAGTGCAACTGGCTAGCTCAGGGGATGCAGAGTGGGTCACATGGCTCACTAACAGCTCCATGACTCCAGGTGGAACGTGTGGTTCATTATCTGGTCTCATAGACTAAAAGAGAAGCAGGGAAAACAGAGCTAAGGAGCCAAGATGAAATGGAATGGCTGGAAACAACCACGAGGAAGATATATATATATATATATATATATATATATATATATATATATGAATAAAATAAAATAAAATAAAATAAAATAAAATGTATATAGAGAGAGTTCAGTCTGGAGACTTTACAGCCTCAGCCTCAAAATGCGAACCTTGGATCCAAGCATTTCCTTGATGTGTCAGATATGTGATACCAACTAGTTTGATATTAAATACTAAATGGGAAGATATTACAACGCCATCTAGACAATCCAATTCATCCTCTGATGCCATAGCATGTAGATGAATGCAATTAAGCAGCATTGTCCTCATTCTAAACAGGCGCTCGCATTTTATCCTCCACAACTTCATTTCAGACACAAGGACTTTGTGGAGAGTGGAGGTGCTTGCTTCTCACTGCTGTATACAAATTATAATAGCAGCAGCAGCAGCAGCAGCAGCAGCAGCAGCACTATGAACCCAACCTGCATCTTGAAAGGAACAGAAGCATTTGCACAGGGCCATCACATGCATGTATACCTTTAACCCTTATCCCCAATAAAGAACTTGTCACACGAGGAAGTAGGGAAAGGCTGGTTTATTACATGGAATAGCAAAGAATGAACATGTACTGCTTTAGACAGCCTGTTAAAAAACCTGTAGGCAGCAGGTTACATTAGCACACCTTATTTCTGTAGAGCAAAAGTGTCCCTAGGTACCTAAAAGCCCAGAGGGTGAGCGCAGGGACAGGAAGCTAGCTGGTCTCTCCATATAAGATAGGAGATGTATTGGAGTCACAGAGAGTTCATGAAATGTATCTGGAAAAGAGAGCCTTCTTTTCATTGGCTGTTGCTGCTGGCAGGGTTGAGGAGAATGAAGGGTGTCATTTCCCCAGCTGGAAACATGACCTAGGAGGGAGGCTTGTTGAGGTGCAAAGAGAAGAGAGGGGGTTGACAAGATGCAAATGGGGAGAAGGAGGTTTGGTAGGGTGCAAAGGGAGGGCTTTATGCAAACTGTGAGACAATGGGTGATTTGTAGGTGGGATTGGTGAGTAAGTTGAGGAGGGCAGGCAGCCCCTAGTAATAGAATACAATGTAATAAAAAGAAGCAATATGTATAAACGTGAAAACTCTACAACATCTAGCACAATTGCTACAACTTCCGCCTCCCTTGAATATAACCACATGACTTTTGAAATTGAAAAAATCATCAGGCGTCATTGGCATATTCTTAAGGATATTCCTGGGTGTAATAATACCCCTCATTTTGCCAAACGTCGCACAAAATCTTTAAAAGACATATTAGTACATACGGATTTGAAATCCATACCCACACAACGTGTTTTTTCTAATCCTCCTCGTGGTTTTTTCAAATGCTGGCATCGTGCCTCTTGTAGATTTGCACTGCAGGTTAAAGAGTTTACCAACAAAGAAGGCTTAAAGTTTACTCTACATTCATTTGCCACATGTGCTACTTCACGTGTAATTTACGTGATCAGATGTCCTTGTGGATTACTGTATGTGGGTCACACTCTCAGACCTATCAAAGTTAGAATATCTGAGCACCGTTCCAGGATCAGGAATAATGTATTAGATGCTCCTCTAGTACAACATTTTATTGAAGCATCTCATTCAGATGAGGACTTAACATTCTTTGTGATTTGGACGTATTTAGGTCCCACAGAACAAGCTAAAAAAAATCCTTATGCAAAAAGAAACTAGGTTCTTTTTTTACTTAACACCTTGCATCCCTCAGGCCTTAACACCGATAATGATTACAGTTGTTTTTTATGAGTATGTTTTTTTACAAATATGCATTTATGTTGACATGTAGAACACCTGAACATACATTCAGTTGTTTAGCTCTATGGGCCGTATGGATCTCTTTAAGAACTCATAATGCATTATTTTTGTTATTATAGAATATTTGGGTGTCTGTTACAGATTATTTATTCAGGATTGGAAATTGTTCATAATTATACAGGAGTGTTCAAATGCATTACATTTGAACTTAATTGTAGATTGTTTTGTGTTTGGTGTACCACCAGGGTCACTTTAAGAAAGACTTTATGCTTCTGTATAAAGGGCCAACACCTGAAACCAAGATCAGTATTGTGTTAGTCCATATAACCTCTGTTTGTAACAGTTGTGTTTATCGCAGCCACCATTATGCAGTAGATCTACTGTCATGTTACGTCTTATTTGGTATGTATAATTATTTATGCCGTTTATATTATCTCTGTAAAATGTATAAGATTACGATATTGTATTTATTTGTATTATCTAGAATGCATATTACTGATGAAGCCAAGGATGGCGAAACAAGGATAAGATATTCCGGAAATCCTTGTCACACTTTTGTCTTGTGGAACTACTATTGGACTACACGAACAAACACATGTGAAAAGACTTTAACATATGTTGGAACTTTCTCTTAAGAGCTGATTGGAGAGACAACTTATCCATTGTGTCTTCTGGTCCTTTAGTTGAACTGTATATCTCATCCTTGCTGAAATGCTAATATGATACAGTGAATAACAGACTTTATTTGTGTTATAACGCAGTCGGTTACGTTTATTGTGTTTGTGTAGTATCAGCTAGGTCAGGCATAGGCAAACTCTGGCCCTCCAGATGTTTTGGGACTACAACTCCCATCATCCGTAGCTAACAGGACCAGTGTGCAGGGATGATGGGAGCTAGGTACACAAAGCTCCTCTCATTTATATTAGGAAGTTGCATTCAGTCCTCGACAATAGAGTAGACAATAAATAGAGTACACAAAGCACATTGTACTTATTTATTTATTTATTTATTTATTTTTTTAAAATAATTTTTATTAATTTTAAAATTTTATACACATAAGACCTTACATTTCGGTCAGGATTCATCACTCCCCACCTCTCACCATGAGGAGTTATTTAATCTTACCCTCCCTCTCACAGAGGTAAACCCATTTCATTATTTTCCCTGACCTTAAACAATCATTATCTAACTTCGGCCTAACCCTATTCTCAGGTAGACCATTCTTGGTTACAAAACATATCCATAGTGACTTCCTCCGCACCTCCCCAGTGGCTGCATTAAACAAAACATAATTCTGGTTCAGGTACATAGGTGTGCTAAACATATGTTGTACATTACTTCAAAACATAATTCTAACTCAAAAACAATATCTTTAATTCTTATTTCACCTCATCTTCTAGTTCCAACCTCCGCGTCCTCCTCCCAAATCTTCTATAAGGTTCCTTCTGACTCCCCTTAATCTTCAGGCTCCTAACTTCGAAAGATCCTAACATAATCCTAACTCAAAACCATGTCCGGCATAGATATTCAAAGTCCACATTTATAATCAGTCCCTGGTTGCCCACCTACCCTGCTCAACCCTCCCCTCGCCGTTCCCCAGTCCAAGCCCAAGTGCTTGCTTGCAGTTGGGCTTCATCATCTCTGTGTCTTCTCCGCTGTTCCAACTCCCAGTCTTTAAAGAAAAACTTCTTCTCCTTCATTGACGTCCTCTTGCACTGAAAAGCGTTAACTTTCGCAGATGTTGTTTTCTTGATTCTTTTCTTGGGTCCAGTTATCTTGTGCCGAGAAGAAATTTTCCTGCAGCGAGGCTTCCCTTTAACCTTGAGGGGGATTTCTCCCCCTTTCATCCTTTGTGCAGCTGGGGTGACATCATTGTTGTTTACAACTCCTCTCATTCTTGCGGTTTCCGCTTGGAACTCCTTTCTCAGTTCCCAGATTTTTTCAAGGACCCTCTTCCAGCCTCCTTTGTCCAAATCATCCTCCATTTTCAAAGACATAGTTATGAAAAGTTCCAGACCGAACCAAATCCCAACTCAAAATCTATATTCCACAATATAATCCAACAGGTCCGATTCAATCCACTACATGTCAAAGTTGTTAGTTAGTTGCCCCCCCCGATCAGGGGTGTCAAAAGGATCAAATCTCTGTTGCCAAGCCAAATTCTGTTACAGTTTTAATCGCATCGGTAATAAAGTTCCTGATTTAGTGCCACAATAGCAAGGGACGGACCTCCGTAAATTACATCCCTGTACTTCGCCAAATTAGTCCAAATCTTCGGTACTTTTCTAGTACTCACGGTTAAGGTAGCCAATCTTATCCTTTTGCGGAGAAATCAGCGCGCTCAGCTGGGAAGGGCTCGCAGCTTCAACCCGGCGGGCAATGGCGGTCCGTGGAGCTCCGTCACCCCGCGTCTCACACGGCAGCCTCTACTGTGGCCGCCGCGGGAGTTGGGGCGACGTTAAGAGCCGCTGCCGGACCTAGGGTCCCGGGATCAAGACTCCCGGGAGTTTTGGGGGCTGCGTCGCCGTCGCAAGCACCCCTTTAAAGCCGGTCGGGTCGGGGAATGCCAGCAGCGGCATGTCCCCCGACCTTCCCCTCCGGCGCGCCGACCGGAAGCTCACATTGTACTTATTTAAATGGTACAGTTGGAAAGCAGAATAATCCAGTCTGACCAGTGACCAATTTCTGTTTGTCCCCATAAAATGTACCTCCACTATCATTTTCATCTGCTTTAAGAAGTGTACTGTTGCAAAAGTGCATGCTTACCAATAGACCACATTAATTGGCTGCCAAAGAACTAGAAAGCTCATATCAGGTCAGTTGACAGCCAACCTGACTACTTGGTTGATTTATCAGGGTGCAAAAACACTGTGATGAAATTTTCTAAGAAAAAGGTCACCCAGATTTTGGAGCTCTGGGTTACCAGATCTTATTTCCAAGATGAAACCACTTTAGAAGGCAGAGCAAAATGTTGCCTTCATTTCCTTACCTTGTTCAATAGAGGCTGCTACGCAATTGGACTGGGAGGGCAGAAGGCAAGGAGACAAACAGCTGATGGAGCCAGAGTCAGTGACAGGCAGACTTGCACCCTGATTGGCTGGAAGAAGTGGAAAGTTTGAGATTGTTGGGGCAGTTCCCTATCCACCCAAATAGATCAGCCTCCACTTATGTCATTCATAGGCTGTGAAACCAGGAAGGTTTTGGGTGATGGGGAGAAATAATAATTCAGGGCAGTAAAAGTCACCCCTGACCGAATGCTGCCTCCGTCACCACTCAAGGGCTGGTTGGTTCTACTACAGGTGTGGGGAACCATTATTTGGACTATGGGCTATACTGTAGTTGTTTTTAAAAATCAGCCACTGAGACAACCATAACTAATAAAGCACACATGCTAATTCTCTCCACCCACTTTTCTTGCTTAACACATTCGTCTTTTTCACTGACTGTGCACATTGTTACTTTTTTATTATGTCTAATTTATTTATTGAAAATCAGGTTATTTTATTTATGGCTTTTGACACCCGAGATGCATCCTTTTGGAACGCATGCTTAGGAAGGTGATCTGTTTTAACTGTTTTTAATTCTGAATTCCAAGCTGTTGTAACCCACCTGCTGCTGAGGGGCAGAGACTAGTAAGGAGAGGGTGTCAGGAGGTAACCCATTTTGATAATTGCTTTCTTCTATTTCATTTTTCATCTGTGAGCATTTGCTTTACGTTAAGTAGCTAATGAAAACAGCTTGAAATTTCCTCAGTTTACTGTTTACAGTGGCCGCTTGAAATTGTTTCATAATGTTCATTTTTATACAATGATACAGAATTTCCCTTCAGTGGCCTTACAGCACATCACCCTTGAGTGTTTTAGCCTCGCCAGAAGGTGTCCTTAAACTATTGTGATTATTGAATAAACTAATGGGTAAGAACTTTTCTTTGTTTTTCTCTGCTTCTTTGCTGCCACCATGGGAGGGATCTGATTCCCCGAAGCCTAATAAAGGCTTAGTGTCCAGACCCTTTATCACCTTAGTTGCCCTCCTCTGAACATGTCCCAGCTTCTCAACAACCTTGAATTGTGGTGCCCAGTATTGGACGCAGTATTCCAGGGGTGGTAAGACCAAGGCAGATGTCTATATCTACATAGTATTTCCATGGCCTGGGACAGATTAGCTCATGTTATCAGTTGCTTATGATCAACAGTGGGATGCAGTGACTGCTTCCATGTTATGCTCCCAGAGACATCTGCTTTGCCACTCTGGGAAACAGAATACTGAACTAGATATTCATTTTCTTTCTGATCCAGCAGGGATCTTCTGACATTAAGACCAGCCTGCACTCTTCACAGTTTAGCCCAAAATAAAGATGTCAATGAAAAATTGGCTGTCTCTTGGGCTATTTTTTTATTTTGGAACTAGTGGACGTTCAGCCCATTAAATTAACGGGCGCTAGAACATATGTGGTCAAGCATTTGTAAAAACAGCACTTATTTCCCTCAGGTAAGTGGGTTTAGGACAGCAGCCTTCAGGTAAGGCAGCCGGGCCTCATCCTGCGGCGCGTCCGAGAGAAGCTGTGAGGGAAACTGGAGGCGGCGGCGGCTCCTCCTCCCGCCGCTGCCTCCTCCCCTTTCCTCGCCTCCTCCCGGCGGCGGCGGCTACCCAGAGCGCTGCACAGCCACGGCCAGGCAGGCGCGAGGAACGGGCCTCAACCGCCGCTTCCTCCTCCTCTTCCTCCTCCTGTGGGCCCGAGTCCACCAGAGGCTGCGGGCGAGGGCGACGCTCCATCCCCGGCGGCACGGCTACAGCACCCACTACTCCTCCTTACCCCTGGGCCCCGGCTGAGGAAGCGGCGCCGGCGCGGCCCAGCATGCGAGTGTGAGATGTTTCGCCCGTCGTCGTCGGCAGCGGCTCCTGACTGGGCCCAGAAGTCTCTGCACTCCAATCCCTGTGTCCGTGGGGCACATGCGCAGTAGCGCAATCCCACGGACACAGGGACACGACGCAGAGACACTTGGACTTTATTATATAGGATGTGAATTCCAGGGGCCCTCTGACTGGTTGGGCTGCCTTTTATGGCACAGAATATTTTGTGATGAAAGAACATCATATTGACTTTAAAGAACATAAGAACATTAAATGCATACTTTATCAAACACCTGATGATCCATGTAAATTACTGTTGGAAACACTTAGGGCTGCTCCATTCATCTGTATGCTATATATCGTCCAATTTTTCAACTTTAATTACATACATATATTAAAAATGTTAACTGCTCCTATGGGTCCCCTGCTGTGATGCCAAAATAAGAGGAGGTGGCTAACATGTTTACCTATGTTGAGAATCTTCCATTGGCTAGTTTTACCTCATTTATAACCCGTCATTGCAGAAGTCAATGCCTTCGCAGCAGCCGAACTCAACATGGATGTGTTTGGTCACCTGCAGTTTGGTATTACATGCTTCTCTTGGTCCACAGCCGACATATATCCAGATTACTTCACCATCTAAAATGAGTCAGCAAAGGAAGAAGAAAAGATGCAGTGAGCCACTTTAGTCATATTAACTATCCAGAGTATAGCACAGTCCAGTTTCTTTGTCCTCAACACAGATCCGGCGTCAGCACAGAGAACAGTGAATCTAAAGAACGAGGGTGAGGTTTCTTACTTTCATAAGCTTGGGCTATATTGCAGGTTTCCAGTTCAGGGTCAGCTGTGCAACTCTGGTCGGTGCCTTCAACTCCTAAACATCCGTCTGCAGTCCGTGTGCAGTCCCGACATTGCAAAGCATCTGCTCCATAGGACAATTTTTCATGATTAAACACATTCCAAACTACTGCTCAAATTCACACTGAATTGTGCATTCTGTGCAATAATTTTCTCACAGCACAATATTTTGCTGTTTGGGCTGCTTGGTGACGAATTTCAAGGACCATCAGCCTACTGATAGCTCAGTTGGTTAGAACGTGGTGCTGATAACGTCAAGGTCACAGGTTCGATACCAAAACAGGACAGCTACGTAGTCCTGCATTGCAGGGGATTCGACTAGATGATCCTCAGGGTCCCTCCCAATTCTACAATTCTATGATTCGATCATTGATTACGACGGCTTCCTCCGCCCCACGTTTATGATTGAGTTCTGTAGCTTCACAATGATATGTATGCTGTGTCATTCCCCCTATTTCCAATGTTTCAGAATAAATGCTTTTAAGCATCCAAAACAGCACCATCGAGAACGAGGCTTCAGGAACGCCCAAATGTATGCCAAAGTACAGGAGGGTTCACATAATCATGTGAGGAGAGGGATAAATACAAGAGAAGTATGGGGAGAGCTAAACTGTGGTGGGGTTCCAGCCCCACGAGGAACATGCATGTTTAGTGGTTCCAGAATACTGACTAGGTGGGGAGTGGAGGAAGAGGGGCAAGGGAAGTATTGTGGAGGAGCATGTGGCTGGCTGTCAGAAGCATTGAGCGGGAGTGCTCCACACTGCAGCATTTCCAACATTGGTACAGTACGTTTCCATGCACAATTTATAGTGTTGGTGTTGACCTTTAAAGCCCTAAACGGCCTCGGCCCAGTATACCTGAAGGAGCGTCTCCATCCCCATCATTCAGCCTGGACACTGAGGTCCAGCACCGAGGGCCGTCTGGCGGTTCCCTCACTGTGAGAACTGAGGTTGCAGGGAACCAGGCAGAGGGCCTTTTTGGTAGTGGCGCCCGTCCTGTGGAACACCCTCCCATCAGATGTCAAGGCAATAAGCAACTACTTGACTTTTAGAAGACATCTGAAGGCAGCCTTGTTTCGGGAAGTTTTTAATGTTTGATGTTTTATTGTGTTTTTAATATTCTGTTGGGAGCTGGCCGGGTTGGGTATAAATAAAGTATTATTATTATTATTATTTCCTTAAAGACCCCATATGTTTATTCTGATTGATATTGTCCCTTAAGATTACTTCCGCTCCTCCCTATGTAGCCTGGTGCCTCCATCCCTGATCTCCTGAAATCCACCACTGCAATATTCCAGTCATCTAGAGCCCTGGGCAGTGGAGGCTGGGGAGGCAGCCTGGCTTTTTTTTAACCCTCATAAATATAGTAAGCATATGATTCACAAACTTTTAACCCTCCTAGATAAAGTAAGACGATATTTGGGTTTTCATTTCATGTTAGGATATATTGAAATAATGTCTATATTGCCCCTTCCTTTAAAAGAAAGAAGGAAAAAGAACCGCTCTCATCTATTTTTTGACATGTCAGTCCATTGCCAGCCAAGGCCTCCTCCCATCCAAGGAAATGCACAAGGTTTGCTTTCTGCAGGTCACACTCACGTGAAAATCCTTCCCTCTTCCCTTGTCAGTCAATCTTACCTCCAGGTTTGAGGAGAAGCGGGACACAGATTGCAAGAAGCAGGATCTGACCCTTTTGAGTCATATTGGAATCAGGAGGGTTCTGGGTCAAAGCAAATCCTGAATGGTACTAGCCTTCAGCAAACTGGAACAAGCGCCTTCTTTTATCCCAGTGATGACACATCTCAACAAGAACCCAAGACAACATCATGTCCACTTAGGATGATCAAAGGAAAAGGGGGAGTGGGGTGACAAGCAATCATTATCAGCTCACTTACAGAGAAAAGAATATATAATTGTGGGGATACAACACCACCATTATAATCATGGAAATTTAACCGATACGTTATTTTATGTGCTTAAAACTGTAAAATCAATAAAAAAAATGGGGGGGGGAATAATCATTAACCATATACATAATAAATCTGAATGGGATCGGCTCACGTGGACAAAAGAAGCTGCAGCGTGGGCCTTCACCAAAATGGAGCAGGTGCTTCCTCCCCGCCCCCATATGATGGCACACCTCAACAAAAATCCAAGAGAACATCACGTCCCCTTAGGAGGACCAAAGATAAATGAGGGAGGGCCAATCAGGCCTTTCATGTTTTTTTTAATTAATGAATTAGAGTCATTAATATCTAATCCAGAGTTGATAAATAACATGGTGCCCTTTGAATTCTCGTAATGGGAGAAGCTAATCAGGTTCTTAGCCAGAGGCCTGTCACCCACCCCACTTGCTAACTGATCCTTTTATATTCGGTGATCCTTTTATATTCGGTGATGCCAGGGATTGAACATGTGACCTTCTGTATGCAACACACATAGTGGGGTGATCAGTCATAAACATTATGCCACTGTGCTGTGCACCCTCGAAACAGTGGAAATAAATTCATTTTCAGTCATAGAATCCTAAACTCAAATCAGCCATGGATTTTGCTTCCCTTATCCTTTCTGTACAATGTTGAACTGAAGATAAAACAGATTGGGTGGAAAGAGGTTTTGACATTTAATCTGAAGTGTATGTAACTATAAGGAAAAACACTAATGCCTGCTCCTTCTCTCTCTCTCTCCATTCATTTCCACTGACCATCCCAGATGGGAAGCAAATTAGGAAAACTACAGGCCAAAGGAATCTGCCAAATGTGACACTACAGGGAAGTCTTAATGCAATTGTACATTGCCTTTTGAGCAGTGCTTTATCAGTGCTCTGTGTGCATGCCTGATCCAGAATTAATTTTATAAGCACTCTTAAATGTTCTTTAAGTACTCTGACTTCTTCCCTTATATGCCTTTATATTCCCTGCATCGATTCTGGGCCTGGAACCTCTCCCAAGACTACATCCCCTCCACAACTCTCTGGCTCTGCGGCACACTGCCAAGGACATGTTTATGAACTGTGGTCTTGAACTATATTAATGACTCTTGCTCACATCGAATGACAAGGAAAAGTTTTAGTTACAGGTAGGTAGCCATGTTGGTCTGCCATAGTCGAAACAAAATAAAAAAATTCCTTCCAGTAGCACCTTAGAGACCAACTAAGTTTATTCTTGGCATGAGCTTTCGTGTGCAGATCTGAAAAGTTTGTTTGTATGTATAAATCTCTCTCTTTTGCATAGCTATAAAGCAGACTATTGTACAAAGATACATCTGTTACCTAGCTGTCACAGGAACATGCCAGTCAGTAATCACACAATTCAAAGTTGGAGTTAACTTCTTATTAGCAAAAAGATCATTTCCCCACCTGAGACATTTGGGGCTGGGTGGCAAACTTCTGTCCCACCCAAGGTCATTTTTGCTAGCGGCCACCCAACATTTTCGGGATTTAAATGCCAGTCCTTTCTCCATTACCACACATCCACAGCCTGGAGTGCATTTTAACCAATGCATTTTGACATCTGAGGTTAATCACAAAATGGCGCCCCCTCCCAACCAGATAAGAAGGTCTGAGTGAAGATCTGCAACAGAAAACTGCAGCAGTGACATCAGCCCCTGTGCTAGATCCCCTACTCTGCTGGTTTCAGTCCCAGTGGTGTTGCAATCTCCCAGTCCACTCTTGATCATTGTCCAGCCAGTTTGTGAGTTCATGGCACCTAAGAGTTCCTATCCATGCCAAGAAAACCACAAGACTTTCTGTCCTTGCCAAAAATAGGTACAGAGTGAGGGGGCTTGAAGGGCCTATGCAGTCATGCCATCAATGCAATAAAAGCAAAAAGTTTGTCCACCTAGCTGGAAGTGAGTGGAGATCAAGGCACCTCCTTCTGTATCCCGGAATTGCTACGTGGCAGACAGAATCCTCTTGATTCCAAGCTGTTCCCCATGGCTCAAATCCTGCTCCTTGCCTTCTGTATTTTTCTCTATCTTCCTCCTGAAGGTAAGTTCCTTATTCCAGGGCTGGGAGAAGGAGTTTTGATCAAAGATGTGTTGTAGATGTCAACCTCCAAGCAGCTTTAATCTTTCGAGCTAGAGAGCCCACTCAAGTCTGCAAACAATGATAGAAAGACCAAATTATATAAAAGCATTATATTCTCTCTCTCTGCACATGAGGTTTTCTGTTTGCCTTCAGAGGTAGCCCTTCGTTGAGTGCGCAAATGCACACAATCCTTCTGCAAACAGAAAAAACGCAGATTGTGAACACTTAACTTAGACAGATTCCTAGGCAGTTCTACTCCCTGTGCTAGTAGAAGTGGGTACCGATCACTCTGGTAAAAATTCCTACTGTGGCAATGAATGCCTTTTTTTCCAGCTAGAACTTTCTGGAACTCAGTTCTGGCACCTCTCAGGTGGGCACCATTACCATTATAAGAGAACAAAGGAGGCATTTTGTGAGTTTTGGCGCCTGAAAAAATAGCATAGGATATGATCATGCACTAAAGATCCATGAGGTCAATGTAAGATACACAATTTTCCTGAATGTGGCTGTGTTTCAGGCCAGATGGGTGTTGAAAGGTATGTTGGTGCTGAATTTGTTAGAAAGGAAAAGTGGTGTTTCTCCACATAAGTGAGAGGCTGCTCCAGAGAAGCCGAGTCTGCAATACATTATGAGATGTGAAATGTGTAAGTCTGATACACCATTGTGCTGCAGAATGGATTCCTCTGCTGTTTTAACTGTGATAATTCCATTATGGGATAGTTGTGCTTCAGTTCATTTAATGGTCCAGGATGTGTGCAATAGGTACGTTCACCTTAAAGTTTGAATCCAAAGATGTTCTCCACCATCCACCTTGCCTGGGGCCCATTTTTGTCTTCTGAAATCTTCTCTCTCTCTCTCTCTCTCTCTCTCTCTCTCTCTCTCTCTCTCTCATGAGGCATATAACTGGCATATAACTGGCACCATACACAGAGCAGCAGGCTTGATAGGCAATGCTCCTTATTCCTCCACTCATATTTAGAAGATGTGCAGTTGCAGGAATTAGGAGTGTCAAATATAAAATTATCACGCAAAATTCTCCTTCTCACTGGGTCTTGACACATGTCCCTACTATATCTGAACATGCATGAATTCCCAAATTCACCTTTCACCCCTCACCCCTGAGCACAGCAGCTTATATAATGCAGGCACCTTAGCTTCATGAGCTGATTTCAATCAACTTTTACCCAGTCACCAGCTTTTACCCAGATGCCTAAACAGGGTCACAATTTTCTTGAACAATGACGGTTCCAGTGGCACCCACAAACTATGTACCAGCTCCTTCATTGAGAGGGCATCTCCATCCAGGACAAACTCATTGGGTGTACCTCCGAAAAATAACAAGGGTTTATTTTTTCTAGCTGATGCCTTGGAATGTGCATTCTACAATCTGTTGCAAGGTGGGAAACCGGTACCCTGCAAAGGCTTGAAATGTGCTGCCTCAAAAGAATATGCAATGAGTGAGTTCCCCCCGTTTCAATCTCTTTGGGCCTAATTGTAAATGGTGGGGAAATATACTACAGATGCACCTTCCTACTGCCACTGGAGATTGGGTTAGCCTCCTCACTGCTTGCATGGTAATGATGGAAGTGCCGTTGACCATGCACATTTCAGGGATGTGGCATGCTGGAGGAATTCTCTGTTTACAGCCCCCTTTTCCTTACCAGAATTTTGTTTCATGTTTCTCTGTAGCAGGATGTCATGTATCCTGGAGGGGCATCCATTTCCTAACAGATTATCTCACTCCTGACCTGTTATATGGTCCTCTTAGACTTCTCTTCCCAGGAGAAACTGTTCAGGATCTCAGACAGAGGTCTTTCACCTCACCTGATACCTGATCCCCTTTGAATTCCTTTGAATCCCCTTTGATTCCTGCATTGCAGGTGGTTGGACTAGATAACTCTTGGGGATTCCTGCCAACTCTACAATTCTATGATTTTATGAATTGCAGGTGCCAGGAACTGAACCTCAAACTTCCGTAGATAATGTGCTGTCCATATGCTCTACAACAGAGTTATCACTGTACTCTCAATCATTAGTGTCACCACATTGCATACCCTGGATCCAGTCCAAATAAGTTTATTTTCCACCACAAAGAATCCTTAACAAGGACGTCCCTGATTTCCAGGGACGTCCCTGATTTAGAGAAGCCATCCCGTTTCTGATTTGATCCCGGGATATCCCGCTTTTCCTTAGGATGTCCCTATTTTCACTGGAGAAATGTTGGAGGTTATCTGAACCTCGAGCCTTCCGAAGGCAATCCTGTATAGGGAAGGTTTTCTTTTAATGTTCAATGTTTTATTATGATTTTATATATGTTGGAAGCTGCCCAGAGTGTTGGGCAACCCAGTAAGATGCGTGGGGTATAAATAGTAAAATTATTATTATGGAATGGGATGTCCCAGTTTTCACCAGAGAAATGTTTTGGGGTCATGCCCTTATCCTTTTTGCATAATGGGCAGAAGAATAGCTTAATGTGTATCAACCTTTAAAAAGATGGGGGCGGGGGAGTGTTTTGACATCTACCGTAATGCGAAGTATATGTTACTACTAGTGGAAATAAAATGCTAATGCTTGTTCCTATCCTCTCTCTCAATTTATTGCTCCTACTACCGTCATAGATGGGGAACTGAAAGAAGTGGTTTTGTTTTGTGTGAAAGCTGTATCGGAGTGCGGCACTACAAAGAACATCAGCCAAGGTGGTAAAGTTACTGGTTACATGGAAATCCTCTGCTGTGAAGACAGAGACTTCTGCAATGCTGGCTTATAGACAGGTCCTAAAGCTGACTAAAGATCCTTCACACACCAACATATGCCTTTGGACTTTTCAGCTCCCTTTCCCCATGTTTTCCCCATGTGTATTTTGGGAAATCTGTGCGCCTCTGTGTGATTTTGGCAATCAAGGTGTCTGAATTGAGAGTTTCCATTAAATGAAGCAAGCACTAAATGCCATGGCTACAAAGTTAGCAATTGGAAAATGCCTACATTGCAATGGAGCAAGGTGTGATGATGAATGAGAGGCCTCCTGCATTTGTTTTCCTAGATGGGCAGGAAACAGTTGGCACAAAACTGGCCCTCCACATGTTCTTCTTCTGCCTAACATGACCGCTAGGGCTGTGCATGGGAGGCTCTTTTAAAAGAAAGCTGGAATATTCATCACTGATGAATTCTTTCAGAGGAGGGGTGTGTGTGTGGGGGGGGGGGTTAATTCACACACACTGCCACCTTTCTGCCAAAAAGTGGATCAGAGAAATGCAGCATAGATAGTATATTCATGCAAATATATGTATTGCTTTTTCATAGCCTCCCATATCCACTCCATGGCTCCAACTTGGGCCCCCCCTACAATAGGACTATCCGTCTGCCTCAGATGCAGTCCTGAATTAGTTCTAGGTCTTGGGTTAAAGTTTATTTGGGGGGCAGGGAGGGTTATACTGTTGGGAGTGGGTCAGGGGAAGAAGAATTTGCAGGGGGTTCGATTCTGTTGGGTGCTCATTTCTAAGCAGCTTCTCTGCAGGAAGTCAATTGAAAAGCAGCAGCCCGCACCCTACAGGATCACTTCCTCTGCTCAGCAGCTGATGAGAGGAAGCATGAATTGGGCAGGGTTCACCTCAAGGGGTGGGGGTTTGAGGGAAAACTTGGGCAGGCATGGCTAATGCAAAGGGGCTATTTATGTCTGTTTCACTCCAACTCCCCCTTCGTCTCCTTGCAGTGCCGACCCTCCCTCCCTCTACACCAGGGGTAGGCAACCTAAGGCTCGGGGGCCGGATCCAGCCCAATCGCCTTCTCAATCCGGCCCACAGATAGTCCGGGAATCAGCGTGTTTTTACATGAGTAGAATGTCAAAACAAAATAAAAAAATTCCTTCCAGTAGCACCTTAGAGACCAACTAAGTTTGTTCTTGGTATGAGCTTTCGTGTGCATGCACACTTCTTCAGATACACTGAAACAGAAGTCACCAGACCCATATATATAGTGAGAGGGTGGGGAGGGGTATTACTCAGAGGGGTGGTGGGAATGGGTGAAAGGCTGATAGCTGTGGTAAACCTGTTGACAACTGTTAACGACTGCAATTAGTCTTACAGGAAAAGGCAAGGGGTGAGACTCTTTGTTTTGACTATGACAGGCCAACACGGCTATCTACCTGTAAATGAGTAGAATGTGTCCTTTTATTTAAAATGCATTTCTGGGTTATTTGTGAAATAGAAATAGAAATACTTTATTGTCACTGTACCACATGTGGCCTTGTGGGACAGTGGCCTTGTGGGGCATAGGAATTCATTCATTCATTTATTTTTAAAATATAGTCCGGCCCACCGCATGGTCTGAGGGACAGTGGACCGGCCCATGGCTGAAAAAGGTTGCTGACCCCTGCTCTACACTATGTCCCCTTTGAAAGTAGTCACCTTTTCCAGAATTTGAGTAGGATGGGGCAGAGGCAGTTCACAACCCTAGGAGCCATTGATAGCCTCACCTCCACAAATATAGCTCCTCCTCCTTTAAAGCTACCCAAAAATAACATGAAGCAATAACCCCTAACACTGTGCAAGACCCCACCCACTGCATTTGGTTTGGAGCCTGATTCAGTTTTCATTTAAGAGAAAAGGACTGGAAAACAGTTACCGGTATATGAAGAAGGCTGGGTTCTAAATAAGCAGACCAAATGCCACCAAACTCTAGCATCCAAAGAACTTACAAAAGAGTGAGTTAGTGAGAGCGAGCTGCTAGTTTTTCACTTCCCCTCCCCACCAAACCCTGTGATTAGTGAGTTTGGATCACAAAACTAGAGCTGCCATTCTGCAAAGTGCAGTTCCACTCCCACCCCACCCACTCTGGCATTCTCCTTATGTGGTGGTGCTGTTTTGCAATACTTTGGAGACACGCTGTCTGGAGTGGTTTGCGTTCCAGATTGATCCATGTTGCTACAAATAGTCCAAATTGCTACAAACCTCCCTCTCTGTCCAGGGACATCGATCAGGGTGACCCTGGCTGATTCTGTGTAAAAAGTGGTCCCCCCCCCAAAAAAAAATCCAGGAATGGAATAGATCAGGGCTGGGGAACATTATCAAGATCTCCCTCATGGGCCAAATTTGACAGGTTAGAGTGGCCTGTCAATTATGTGATGACATTATGTGGTTGACAGACAGGTGTCCCCACCCACCTGTCAAAATCCCTTGCAGGGTTCCCAAACACTTCCTGATGCTGTGGGAGGAGAGAAAAACAAGTTCTTCCTGGTGATTTGCCCAGCAGCAGTAGGAGCCTGGGAACCCTGCTGGCTTTCCTTCTCTCCCTTTCAGTGGTGGTGGCAGCAGCAGAAAGGGTGGGGCGAAGCTTATTTTTCTCCTTCAGGGATGAAAACTTTGTCCCCCCACCTCAACCAGCCAACAGCAATGGAAGGAAGGCAGTGGCTGCCGGTGTTGTATGAAGCCTTTGCTGGCCTGCGGGCTTAAATTTCCACCTGTCTCTTATAAGTCAAATCTTGATACAATCTCAAAGAAGGAAAAAGAGACTCCCAAAGGCTTTCCCCAGTCTTTGCTTGTCCCCGTTTTGAGACCACAGTGAGAATGGCTTTAAGGAATATGCTACTGCGGCAGCAAGAACTCTGATAGCGGCCTATTGGAAGAAAGAAGAAATGCCATCTATTAAAGAATGGCAAGAGAAATTATTTAGCTATATGGAATTAGCTAGAATAACTGATGCAATCAGGGGCTGCAGTAATCAAAGATTCAAATTGGGCTGGGAAAAATTTGGACAATATTTAAAGAAACAATACCCCTCTATGAGGACTTGGATACACTTCTAACTATACTGCGCAAAAATGCTATGAGAGGGTGTAAACAAAGTGTAATAAAGATAATTTTGATATAGAGATATAGAGATAGCAAAGTAGCAACAAAGGATAGTAAGATAACCCGAGGATTGAACAAGCGGAAGCCAAAGGGTGGGAGAGGGGGAGGGGGAAGAGGGAAAATGGTATTGAAGAAAAACAGAAGAGAAAATTGAAGAAAGGTTGAGTTAAGGTGAATAGGGTAGGTAAGGTATGTATGTTTATGTATGCTTGTACCGGTATGTAGATATGGTATGCATGTATATTGGTAGAATGGAATGAGGTATGTTGAGATGGTATGATGTAATATTGCTGAGTGTATGTTTTAATTTGAACTGAAAATAATAAAGATTTAATTAAAAAAAAAAGAGAGAATGGCTTTAAGGGAAGGGGAAGAGAAGTGTTCTCCCTTCCCTTCTAAGACTGATCACACCGCAGTTGCCAAGATGGAGTGGAAAACTCCCAAATGCTCCCAAACTCTTTTAAGACCCGGATCTGCTGTTTTAATTTCCACTCATTAGCTTATTAAATCCTTCTGCCTAGGCTGTGTGATCCTGTTCCCTCCTGGGAACAGTGCTGCACAGGAAACACAGGATTTAACCATGTCCTCCTGCTCGTCAGCTGACATCGGCCGTGACATCAGCTGATAGACAGGTGAGCGTGGTTTGAAGAAGGGGTGAGTGAAGATCTACATCAGGAACAAGGGGGGGGGGAGGATAAAGATTTATGTTTGGATCTGCTGCCCCTGTAGATTCTTCCGCCTGAGGTGTTTGCCTCACCTTGCCTCATGGGTGGACCAGCCCTGAGTGGGTGCCTCACAGCATAACACTTTATAAAAGAGCATCATGATAGTCTTGGACATTTTCATGAAATATCAGCAATTGCACTCATACCAAGAGGCTGCTGTTTTCTCTGTGGTGACAGAGCCAGAACAAACTTGGGTCTCTCAGACAGGGGAAAGAGAAATCTGATTGGTTTCAGCACATTGGTGGGGAGGAAGCACAAGACCCTGTCATCTACCTGGTGGGATAAGCCCATCCTGCGTCCAGCCTGGTGGCTAGATGTTCAGCAACACATTTTGGAGCACCTTGTTCATAAATTAAGAAGTCACCCTTACATGTCATTTGCTTCAAGATTTTCTCCTGGATTTTCTTGCTGCAACTGCAAACCGTTCAGCTTGTTCGCATACATACTCGAGTTCATTGGATAGCAAATTAAGTACTATGTTCTGAATTGGTCATTCATTATATTGCAACACAAGACGTCCATTTCTTTCTAGGACAGGGCTATATCCTATACTGTCTCTGTTTGAGTCCCACTCACATGACACCGCATCAAGTCCAGTCCTGCATGTGAGTGGCCAGCTTGTGATTTCATGGTCCATTATGCTCTCTATTCAAGCAAGGAACAGGGACAAAATGAACTCTGAGGTCCTTGAGCCTTGCAAATGAAATAAAAGGAATTGGCTTGTCCGTCCTATTGGAAGTGAAAGGAGGTGAGCGCTCCTTCCTCTGTATCCTGGAGCTCCACTGTGGTGAGCAGGACCCTCCCAAAGTTCACATCATTCCCCTGGCTTTCTATGTTGTCATCTACTTTCAACTTGGAGGTTAGTTCCTTGCATCAAGAAAACCAGGGGCATTTTATTTTATTTTTTGTATGTATTTAGGCTAGGATTTCTCTGATTTAGGGTTCCTGTGCTGCCAGCCATGCAGAGAATATGCAGTGCAAATAGCTACCAAATAAAAGTTTTGTTTTTTGTTCATTCTCACTCGAAGCTCAACACTTCTAGTGAGAATGTTAGGGATTTGTTTTCCTTTTTTCCTTTCTTGTTTTTATTTTTATTTTGGAGCGGATGCCCTGAAATGTGATCTATACAACTCAAGCACTTGGGATGCAGTTACTAGAAGCTGTGAAGCCAAACCAGAAACAGAGACTTGTCTTGTCCATACAATGACGCATCCAGGTAAGTGTGGAGGGGTCCCAAAATTTACCTTTTACCAGCATTCTTTGTCTTCTTTAAAAACAAACAAACAACCAGCTAGCTTCTGAGATGCTCTGTGTCAGTTCTTGATATCAAGAAAGAGACCTTTTAATCCCATTTGCCACTTTATCTTTCTTCACTTGGATATGCTATGGATTGAAGCTGCATACAAAACATTTTTGTGACCTACAGCTGAGTTATCAATGCACTCTCAGTTGTGCAATGCTGAATTTTCCTTGCTTTATCACATCTATACAATGGGAGTAAGTGTCCCCTACTGTTTGGAGGATAAAAAGGGTTGTATGGAATGTGTTTTGAAATATAAGTAACTATATGAAGTATAAATGACAATCAGGGAACAGAAACTTTGTATTTTAAATTTTTTATTCAGATTTTGTCCAATAAGACGTATATCCATTTAATCAAACAACAAAATATAAACATAAGTAAGGTATTTAACTTATTGATTTCTCAGTGTTATTATTTGTATCTTCTGTTAATAATGTTTTATAAAATATACAATTTTAACATCACAGTACCATTTTTCTTTACTAGATTTATACCTCCTTTAAAGGAAAGAAAGAAAGAAAAAGGAGAGGCGAAAAAATTATTTCCCCCCACCATACATATAAAAAGAAAAGAAAAGAAAAATGTGACTTCCTGTTAATTCCTTATGCTTATACATATTCTAAACACATGAATGTACATAAATAAATAATCATTCTTTAAAGTACTTGTCTATTACACTCTAACAACTCTTTGCATCCTTAGCTTTATTTTCCAACACATTATCTTTAATTAATCACTCGAAAGCTGTAATCTAGAACGGAAAGAGCCTGTACTCTTTTTCTGTTTCCACTGATTCTACCCACTACCCTCATAGATGGGAAACCTGTATAGAGAGTGGCCTACTGCGCTGAAAAGGAATTTGCCAGGTGTGGCAGCACCTATGAGGTGTCATCTCCTATCAATGAAAATGATAAGTTCAATATGAAATATGTCTGCTGCGATGATAGAGATTTCTGCAACTGGGACTTATAGACAGGTATGAAGGCCAACTGAAGATCCTCCACAAATGCATATGGTCTGCTCCTTTTGGTTGTCTCCTTTTTCAGTCTGGGATGTGGCCTTTAAAACAGGCACACCTGTTATCAACTTCTGTTCACTTCATTCCAAGGGAGCTGCATGGAGGAAAGTTCCTATTGTATATAACTGATGCAATGTGCCCTGAGCTAGCCAGTTGCACTCAAGGGCAGCACACTTCGTTTCTGTATGTGGAACCAGAGGGGTGCCGTTCTTTCCCTTCCTTCAGGCACCAAAGCGTCTCAGAACTGTACTGAATCCAATTACCACACATAATTGAAAGGCATTATAAATGGTTGCATCATCTACAGCAATTTAGTATTGCTATTGTATAATACGGAATCCACTCTGCTGTGGCAACATCAGCTTTTGCGCTGGATCCCCTGTGCTCCTGGTTTCAGTCCCAGAAGCGTTAAAATCTCTCAGTCCAATCTTAATTCTTCTCCTGTAGGGGGACCCCAGGTTGTAATGTCATAGCTCATTTTTTTGTAGCAGATTTGCTGAAATGTACAGGTGACACTCCATTCACCAAGGAAGGTGCCACCTGTGAAGCTGAAACATGCTATACCATGAAGAAAATTGGGTGGGGTGAGTTTCCTCCAAATCTCTGGGTTTCATTGCAAACACTGGACACTGAGATCCAGCTCCGAGGGCCTTCTGGCAGTTCCCTCATTGCGAGAAGTGAGGTTACAGGGAACCAGACAGAAAGCCTTCTCGGTAGTGGTGCCCGCCCTGTGGAACGCCCTTCCAGCAGAGGTCAAGGAAATATATTGTTAGAAGAAGTATTCATGGAAAAATCAATATTTTTTTTTTTAAAAAGGAACCAGTATTCTTTTGTTTTGTTTGTTACTATACAAAATGATGATGATGATGATGGTGATGATGATGCTCAGAATAGGGACTTGTTCATCAGTTGAGGAGCAGGGATTAAATCCTGATGGTTTTGCTGCAGAAGTCTTGCTTCCTGCTGGGATGGTGCACAGCTAGTGCATGATTAAGCCCTGTACTCTTGCCTATCCCACCAATGATGTCAGCTGAAGGGTGGATGGTCATGGTTTGGAGAAAATGGCCTCACAGGATAAATTAGACCCTCTGGCAACCCAAGATTGATTGGTTTATGGAACAGAGGTCCTGGTGTATCATAGAATCCTAGAAATGTAGAGTTAGAAGGGACCCCATAGGGCACCTAGTTCAACGTCCTCCAATGCAGATATCATACATGACAGATGGCCATCCAACGTCCAAGGAGGGAGAGTTCATCACCTCCCAAGGGAGTCTGCATTTTGAAGGTGTTAACTTGGTAGCCATGGATGACACTTAAGTTCTTACTTTTGAATATATATTTTTTAAGGGAAACACTTTAGCATTCTGCGCCAGACAACCATTTCCTTCCTTCTCACAGCACATAATCACACTCAGAGCCATGCCTTTAACCAATATGAGCATGGGACAAAGGAAAACTAAAGGGTACAGACAATGCACACACGTGCTGATGTGTGGAGGATCTTCAAGCTGCTTCCAGTGCCGTGAGAAATTTGTCGTTGCAGAAGTCACTGTCTTCGCAGCAGAAGAATTCGGTCCACTGGTCTGGGAACGGAGCAGCCTCTGAGGTGCCGCACTTTGCATCTTTCTTTGTCCTGCAGCTTAGTGTTTGTATTTGAAGATCACCATCTGTGATGGCAGAGAATAAAATGAATGGAAAGAGGGGGTGGGGGAAATGAGTAAGCATTTCCATTTATGTTTTCATAGATAAGATAAGATTTCTTTATTGTCAATGTACAAGTACAAGTACAACATTGTACAAGTGCAATGAAATTGAATGCCATCCCATAAAAACAAAACAAAAAAAACAGCACAAACAACAACAACAACAACAACAACAACAACAACAACAACAACAACAACAAGATTTTCAGCCAAACATGCACATACGTATACACCCATCACAACTCTCCAAGGTCATATTATCTAGTTACAGCATTTAAGATGGTTATAGCTCTTGGGTAGAAACTATTCTCCAATCTATTTGTTCTTGATCTAATTGTTCTATATCTCTTGCCCGAAGGCAGTGGTGCAAAAAGACTATAGGTATATATACTAGGTGCTGCCATCCCTGCTTGCATTGCTTGCCAACCCTGCCTGGCTGGGTGCCCACTCACTCCACCTGGCCTCTCTCTCATTCAGCCAGGCCACCCACTCATTTGGACCCCAGACTTCCCTTCTTGACCTCCTTTTGCAGGTGCACCGCCTTGTCCCCGCAACATTGGGTGCCCAGGGTGTGCCACCATCACCACGGCATGTGCACATGCGCGCACAACGTCACTCGCACATGACACAGGGAGTGTGTACACCACCAAATAGAACTGGGGGGGCTGGGGGCTGGGCACCCAGGACCCTGCTTAATTGGCTCCTATGTCCTTTTGTGTGCACATGCAAGTGGGAAAGTGGGCGGCAGCAGCAATATGGAGAACATGTGAATGCCCACTTGGGACTGCCCAACTGCCTGCTCTGCCAACCTGTAACCTGGCCTGCCTGGTTTCCTCACTCCACCTGCTTTTTGTTGGAGATTCATTCCCTGTGTCTGCAGTCATGGGATTGTTATCTATCACATGACGGTGTATGTTTTCATTCCACAGAGTGGGAAGTGACGGAGACAGTATATTTGTGTTACTGTGTTCTGTGAAGTGGGACTATTGTCCTTTGTTCTTTCTCTTTGCTGTCTGATGCTAGAGGGAGAGGGAGCCATGTTGAAGTGCTCTCTGTGTGTTTATAAATAAAGTAGATTAGCCAAAATGTTGAGTTGCTGAGGTCTGTTTACGCATGCTGCAAAGACTCTGCAGATCCCTAAGTGTGCTGATGCTTCTTGGTATCAGTCACTGTGATGTTCAGGCAGAAGAAAGCTTTTGAAGCTCCCAAACGACTGACCAGGAGGGAGAGAATATGCCAGCCAGGCATATGTCTCTGCCAGAGTCCTACACAAGAGCAGGACACTCCTGCTAACAATTCTAGCCGCAATTCTTACAAAAACATTATATAGTAAGATATATATTTTTGAGCGTCCAACACCATTCCATTCAAGACAGGATTTTAGTCCAGCACTGTTCTGTGGGTGCACCACCATGGGGAGGGAGAGGAACAACCTGGTGTACTGCTGTGCCACTGGCAGTTGCACAACTCACATACAGAAGGTCCACATTTCATTCCCTGGCATCCCCACATTAAAAGAGAAAATCAAGTAGTGAGTCTTATGAAAGACCTCCGCTGAAACCCCGAAGAGCCAGTCCCAGAGTACGCAAAGGGCACAATAATGAATCATTAGTCATGAGTGTGCAAATGGCTGTCCTTCCTGGACTCAGATGTTTTGACAAACAGTCGTACCGTGGAAGTCGAATGGAATCCGTTCCGGAAGTCTGTTTGACTTCCAAAGCGTTTGAAAACCAAAGTGTGGCTTCTGATTGGCTGCAGGAAGCTCCTGCAGCCAATCAGAAGCTGCGGAAGCATCATTGGACATTCAGCTTCCAGTCACTTCCAGGTTTCGAGCCAAAAAATTTGAGAACTAGGCTGTTCAAAAACCAAGGTATGAATATACTCTGCAACAAGGTATGTACTAAACTGTGGGAAGCAGATGAAACTATAAACATGGAATTTGATGTCACTGAAATTTGCATTGCCATTATTGCTTCATAATTAAGCCCACAGAAGAGGAAGCTTAGATTACTTACTAAGGTACACCTTTAGGGCATGGCAGGTTTGGGTTTCAGGATCAGCTTCACAGGAACCAGGAGGCAAAAATTCTTCCCCTGGACTGGAGGAGCTTTCCCGACATTGCAGCGTATCAGCTTCGAAAGACAAATCACCCTGATTATAATACCAAGCTTGACCTCAAGTGACAGTGAATGAATAATCTATTCTTTGAAGTCATTGAAGTTCTCCATAAGAACACGCAGTGCAGAATCTTTAAATTAAGGATAATGCTGACTGAATGGATGCAAAATATTAACTATTTGACACCCTTTAAGATTAGATTTTGTGCTTGTGAAGTCACTGAATGGGCCTGGAACCCACAAAGCCTTACGAGGATCTTTGGAAGGAGCCCAGTAGGTTTAGCCTGGAAAAGAGGAGACTGAGACGAGATATGATAGCCATCTTCAAATGTCTTAAGAGCTGTCACATGGAAATGGGAACAAGCTTGTTTTCTCCTGCTCTGTCCAGAACAAGCTTGTTCCCATTTCCATGTGACAGCTCTTAAGATTCAAACCAATGGTGGGATTCGAACCAATGGCTTCAAGTTACAAGAAAGGAGACTCTGACTAAACATCAGAAAAAACTTGCTGATGGTAAGAGCTGTTCCACAGTGGAATGGTCTCCCTCGGGAAGTTGTGGACTCTCTTTCCTTGGAGGTTTTTAAGCAGAAGTTGGATGGCCATCCGTCATGGATGCTGTAGCTGAGATGCCTGCATTGCAGGGGGTTGGACTGGATGATCCTTGGGTCCCCTCCAAATCTATGATTCTATGATTCATTAGCAATGTGACTTTTACAACACAAGTGAAAGGTCTTTGCATATGGCAATCACTGGGACATGGAGAGCTCATTTGCTGTTGCAGCCTGGAAGTGCATGACCACCCTCAGGCGTCACCAACAGCTCCTTGACCTCCCTGCCTCCTTGCCCCAAACCATCTCCCCAGCAGCTGCAGTGCTGCCACCACCTGCAGCATGCTTCCCTTATGTGCTACTGCTGGTGCAAGTATTACCACTGTATGCATTACTACAGGCAGACTTTTCACCTGGGCAGTATGCACAAAAATCCATCAGCACATGCACTATGGTACTGGTTCACAAACTTGTTTTGGGCCACCACCCCCTTGGTTCCATAAACTCATCTGCAATATCCCCACCCCTTTAAAAATCATCATTCAGAACAGCACAACCCACCAAGGAAGACAGTAAAGGTAAAGGTAAAGGGACCCCTGATCATTAGGTCCAGTCGCGGACGACTCTGGGGTTGCGGTGCTCATCTCGCTTTACTGGCCGAGGGAGCTGACGTACAGCTTCTGGTTCATGTGGCCAGCATGACTTAGCTGCTTCTGGCGAACCACAGCAGTGCACGGAAACACCATTTACCTTCCCGCTGGAGCGGTACCTATTTATCTACTTGCACTTTGATGTGCTTTCGAACTGCTAGGTGGGCAGGAGCAGGGACCGAGCAACGGGAGCTCATCCTGTCGTGGGGATTCAAACTGCCGACCTTCTGATCGGCAAACCCTAGGCTCTGTGGTTTAACCCACAGTGCCACCCACGTCCCTTATGGAAGATAATAGCACAATACAATTGAAGACACTAAACATTAATTGCCCCCTTTCCCCCCCCCAAAATCCTGTTAAAACTATTTACTTTAATTAATTCAACAAAATGGATGACCTTGACCCAGTGATGCCAACTTTTCAAAGTCTGGAAGTCATTTACACCTCTAACACCCCCCTGCTGACCCTTGCCTCTTCATGCCCCCTAAGTAAGACCACGCTGTCAAAACCATTCTGAAGTTTCCTCATGCTTTCCTATGTATTAAAATAAGGGTGTGAATTGACCCTCATTTTGTCTCTTGGAGTTACTATTGTCCCATTTCTCTTTTTAAAAATGCTTTTGTCTATGATACCTTGAGTGAACATCCTTCTTTCAGCCCTGGGAGAAGGAACTTACCTTCATGTGGAAGGCAGAGAAAAGCACAGATAACAAGGAGCAGGAGGCGAACTCTGGGGGACATACTGGAATCAGGAAAGGTCTGTGCACCACAGTAAAGTTCTAGGTTATTCAAAGGAGGAACAATGATTTCCACTCCCTCCTGACAAGACGGGACAACCTGATTCTTTTATCCCCTTACTGGCATGTGTCCAGAAGCATTCTGTCCCCATTAACTGCATAAATAGAGAATTCAGTGGGCATTGACTGGAAAGGAAACAAACACACAGTGTAACCCTGAAGTGAGGGGATGACGACATGGTTTTGTACATTCTAAGACAAGATGTGAACCTTAACAGAACTATCCTTGGAGATTTACAATTACAGTATCTGAAATTTGTGATGTGATTCTCCAACCAAATAAATATCTTCTCTTCCACCTTGGGGAGAGGTAAAGGTAAAAGGACCCCTGACCATTAGGTCCAGTCGTGTCCGACTCTGGGGTTGTGGCGCTCATCTCGCTTTATTGGCCGAGAGCCGGTGTACAGCTTCCAGGTCATGTGGCCAGCATGACAAAGCTGCTTCTGGCGAACCAGAGCAGTGCACGGAAACGCCGTTTACCTTCCCGCCAGAGCGGTTCCTATTTATCTACTTGCACTTTGATGTGCTTTCGAACTGCTAGGTTGGCAGGAGCTGGGACCAAGCAACGGGAGCTCACCCCGTTGCAGGTATTCGAACCGCCGACCTTCTGATCAGCAAGCCCTAGGCTCAGTGGTTTAACCCACAGTGCCACCTGGGTCCATACCTTGGGGAACATCATGCCAAATTGGGTGACTGCATCTTCAGAGGTGTCCAAATTACTGTAGTTTGGAACAGTCTAGTCTGCCATCTTGATCCAAAATGGCATTCAATGCTTTCCAAATGTAGACAAAAAACAGTTCCTACGTTTCAGGAATCAGTATGCCAGATATCTTCACAAAGTCTTCATGGAAGATAGTGGTACTTCCTCCCATTATATATCAGACAGGTGCCTTTTCTATTGTCTTTTTAGCACCTACTCAAAACATTCCAATTTGAACTAGCCTTCTTAGTGGATATCTTTATCCAAGTTGATATCGGTATTTCATCTGGAGTGAATTTATGCATGTTCTCTCTCTCTCCCCTGTCTAAGAAACAGTATCTGACTTTTCTCCTTGATCTGGGCTGATCCAGGGAACTCCCAACCAGGATCTGGTTCCCAAAGTCAATTGCAAGCAGGGCTAACATTGAACAAGGGCTTTTAAAACCCTGTATGGTGGGGAGACACATTGCCACAGGGGCAATAACCCACGGTGAAAGACCTATTGACTCTGCAACTCAGTTGGTAGAACATGTAATTCTTAATCTCAGGGTCATGGATGCGAGCTCCACATTGGGCAAAAGATTCTTGCACTGCAGGGGGTTGGACCAGATGATCCATGTGGTCCCTTCCAACTCTACTCAATTTCATGATTCTTTGACCCTTGGCACTAGTCCAACATTAGTTTCGTATCAGATTGTATTACAACCAGAGCAGTATTGAAAGGTTCAGCTCACCATCTTGATTTAAAATGGCGTCCAATGGTATCCAATTATAGTAAAAAAAACCTTCCTTAGTTCCAGGAATGCCCATGCCAAATTGGGCAATGAAATGATATCCCAACCAGTGTAGTCTAGTATTGTTTGGTCTACCCTCTTGACATTGCAAAATGAGGCAATTTGGAATGGTAAATCTCCATGGGATGCCTCATGGGAAGGAATTCATAAATGAAACAATAATGAAATAAATAAAGTTGTGGAAAGGGAATGAAATTTCGGAGATTGCAATACTGGTTAGTTAACTTTTATAAATATTAGTAAGAGACATTTTCCCTTTGAGAACAATGATAAACACAACCCTGGCTGGCTGCCCATTTCATGACTGTGAACAGCCAGAGATGATGTATTTGGCAGACCCAAGAGAAGTGCGATGTTTCTCTCTTGTTTAACAGATGTTGCAGCAACACCATACATTTAAAGAACTCCTACGTCACTTAAACAGCCATGTCTTCACCAAGAACTGTAGTTTCTAAAGGGTGTTGACCTCACACTGCTACAATTCCCAGCACTCTTAACTGACTACAGTTTCCAGGATTCGCCACCACAAAGTAGTATAAGAGTGCTGTCAATGTATGGCATAGATCTGACCATAGGAAAAAAACATTCAGCAACCACAGGTGTTTCAAAGTTGGCCTCGCTAGCTGTTTTTGATTCCTTCTATGGAATTGCATAGGCTACACAAGGTATTTGCTTGAATGCTTCCTAGCTTCCTGGGTTTGCAACTGGTGACTACAATCTTAATCACTGATCTGTACATATGTTGATGGCTTCATGCCTCACTGGAATGTGATCATTACAATGTGCAATTTTTATTTTGCAAGCCATTGCCCATGGGACCCTCTGTCTCTGATAGGGATGGAGTGCACTTAAGGGTATCTGGGCAAGCACATCATCAAATGGATAAAAGGAAGCAGCTTGTCCGCCCCAGTAGAAGTGAGTGGAGATTTTTGCCTCCTCTGTAACCAAGAGCTCTGCTGTGGTGACAGCAAGATGTCCCTCATTGTTCAAATGCTGCTCCTTGGTATCTGTGTTAGCCTCTGCCTTCCTCCTGGAGGTAAGTTCCTTTCCACAGTACTGGGACATAGTTTTCCAAATGGAAGCAATACACCTATGGGCACCAGTTGTTTGCAATCATAAATGAAGAAAGTGCTGTGGAGCTCAGGTCCTACTTGTGGACATCTGGTCAGGCACTGTGAGAAGAGGATGCTGAACTCAATGGGCCACTCTCCTGATCCAACAGAGCTCTTCTGAGGTTCTTCTACATAGATTACACTTGAGGTTCAAGGCTGGTATCTTGGAGTCTGAGAGGGACTCCATAGCAGCTTCCACCTCCACAGTCAGAGGCAATATGTCTCCAAATACCAGGGGATTCACAAGTGGCTGAAGTGCTATTGAGCTCACATGCTACTTGTGAACTTCCCAAAGGGATCTGTTGGGCCTCTGTGAGAACAGGATGCTAGACCAGCTGGGCCATTGGCCTGAACTAACAGGCTCTTCTTGTCAAAACAAAATAAAAAAAATTCTTCCAGTAGCACCTTAGAGACCAACTAAGTTTGTTCTTGGTATGAGCTTTCGTGTGCATGCACACTTCTTCAGATACACTGAAACAGAAGTCACCAGACTTCTGTATATATATATATATATATATATATATATATATATATATATATATACAGAATATATATATACCCTGTATATAGAAGGGTCTGGTGACTTCTGTTTCAGTGTATCTGAAGAAGTGTGCATGCACACGAAAGCTCATACCAAGAACAAACTTAGTTGGTCTCTAAGGTGCTACTGGAAGGAATTTTTTTAATTTTGTTTTGACTATGACAGACCAACACGGCTATCTACCTATAACTTGATATTCTCGCTTTTGATGCAGATGCAGTGAAATGTCGACTTTGCATGTCCGCATTTGAAGGAGCTCCATGTCTCCCCCCTGGAGGTACATGTGAAGCAGACCCTACATCACGAGTGTGCCATACCTACAAAGTGACCAGAGGTAAGAGGACTACATTTTGCTATTGCATATAATTATGAAGGGTGGTATAATATATCACAGAAATACCTTTATAAGGAAACGTATGTTGCTATACTAACATGACAATCAGGGACACAATGCTGGCCATGAAAATTTCATCAATATGACTTGCTGCAGAAATTCCATATTATTACAGTTCTTTCTCCTTTTGGAATTTTGTTTCCTGTGGTGGAAACCATAAGTCCCTCTGAAACAGTATGTCTAATGTCCTGTATCCTGGAAGAGCACCCATGGCATAAAGCAAAGATGGAGAAAAGGTGAAGCGCCCAATTTGTTGGACTACAGTTCCCATTGGCCTTTGCAATTGACCAAGCTGGCTGGGGCTGGTGGGAGCTGGAGTCCACAACCAGATGGCCAATCCTAAACTGAGCAATGAGGCACTGGCTAGGAGCAACTCCTGAATGTCCTTCAGACCACTCTCTACCTGATCTATTTTAACTGGAGACCTTCCGTATGCACAACATTTGCTCTACATGTTTGTTCATCATACCAGTGTGCAGTGCGGGTTTTTTTCCTAGAAGAAAAAGTCCAGGAACACAGCCCTGTGCCTCCTGCTTACGTGCACAAGCTACAGAGGCAGGGCTGCTCCGTGGATGGGCAGAGCAGACATGCAGGGAAGAAGTGCATGTCAACTCTGCAAGCTACAACTGTCCCTCCTGCATGCAGCCTTGCCTCTCTGGCTGGCGCATGTGAGCCACAGGGACAGGGCGGCTTGCAGAATGACGCACAGTGTGGCTTTTTCCTGAGCATCAGCTGTTAGCTGGGAGGCTGAAGAGCCTCATCAAAGCCCCGCTGTGCCTCCAGCTCATGAGAAAACCCTTTCAGAACCCATAGAGGATGTCCCCGTTGCGCTACTGGGAGAGTCTTCTCATGAGCCAGAGGTACTATGGGCCGAGAGGTGTTACAGCTGAAAAAAACTCCCTGCCAGTTTGCCAGCTGGTTCACAACTGTGGCACAACCTGGATCCTGTGATCAGCATGGCTGATAGTTTCACCACATTCACAAGTGGGGTGGGGGGGAATGAAGACCCAGGAGACAACTTCATTTGTTGTAGCCTGTAGATCATGGCATTATGTCGTGAGTGAGGTGTAGTAGCCTCTGTGTCCAGATTGCAAAAACATAAATGTCTTCTTTTCTCTCTCTACTTTCATTCTGCCTGTCACCATAATAGATGGGAAAGTTCAGCAGAAAAATCTAGGCTGCAAGCCTAGGAAACCTGTATATTGTAACGTCGACACCAATACCGGTGGAGATCATGTCCAACATATCTGCTGTGATGATAAAGACTTCTGCAATGAGCATCTGTAGATGCGAACTGAAAGCAACCTGAAGAATGACTGAAAATTGAAGAATGTATAGGATCTTCTGCTTATGGTCACTTTTTTCTATATTCTCTCCATGTGTTTATTTGATTCAGAGTTTTCAATGTGTTTTTTAAAAAAATTAAAGGCAACTGCTACACACAAATACAGCTAGGAACAGGATGATGATGATTATCTATCTATCATCTATCAATCTATCATCTATCTATACTGCAACCTGAAGAATGACTGCAAATTGAAGCATGTATAGGATCTTCTGCTTATGGTCACCTTTTTCCATATCCTCTCCTCGTGTTTATTTCATGCAGAGTTTTCAAGGATTTTTAAAAATAAAATAAAATAAAATAAAGGCAACTGCTACACACAAATACAGCTAGGAGTAAGATGATGATGATGATCTATCTATCAATTGATTGATTGATTGATTGATCAATTGATATAGCATCTATCTATCCTGCTTGGATGCCATATTGACTTTTAAGTGCTTTATAATAATCAGATCTATGATGAGATCCAAATGTAATTAAAATATACAATAAAACGATTTCACCAAAACAACAAAAATATTCATGTTATTTTCAGATTTTGGAGATGTGATATTTGGAGTGAAACTGAGTCATCTATCAAGCAATGCTACAACTTTCGCAACCTATACTTCATTTGCCTCCCTGTCTCCCTGCTTCCCTCTGCTATAGATGCATATGAGGATATTGATATAACACAAAAGGCCATGTTAATGTGATTGCATGTATGATGAAGTCAATACAAATTTTCTCCAGTGCTCCACAAATGCACAAGGCCTGCAACTGTGGAGCAGGAAGGCACTGCAGAGGTAAATTTTGGCTGCTTCCGTACATATTTAGGTGTACAATAATCTATCCTTTGAAGTCATTGCAGTTCTCCATACAGTGGTACCTCAGGTTACATACTCTTCAGGTTAAGAACTCCGCTAACCCAGAAATAATGCTTCAGGTTAAGAACTTTGCTTCAGGAGAAGAACAGAAATTGTGCTCTGGCGGCGCAGCGGCAGCGGGAGGCCCCATTAGCTAAAGTGGTGCTTCAGGTTAAGAACAGTTTCAGGTTAAGAACGGACCTCCAGAACGAATTAAGTACTTAACCAGAGGTACCACTGTATGATCATGCACTGCAGAATCCTTAAATTAGGGATAATGCTGGCTGAATGAATGCACAATATTAACTATTTAAGATTAGATTATTACTGAATGGGTCTGGAACCCAAGCTTTACGAAGAGCGTTTGAAGGAGCTTCTTAGGTTTAGCCTGGAAAAGAGGAGGCTGAGATGAAATGTGATAGCCATCTTCAAATGTCTTAAGAGATGTCACATGGAAATGGGAACAAGCTTGTTTTCTCCTGCTCTGGAGGGTAGGATTCAAACCAATGGCTTCAAGTTATAAGAAAGGACACTCTGACTAAAGATCAGGGAAAAAACCTTCTGATGGTGAGAGCAGTTCGACAGTGGAATGCTCTTACCTCTCTGATTCTATAAGTAATGCAACTTTTACACCACAAGTGAATGGTCTTTGGATCATGCATGTGGCACTCACTGGGACTGGGACATGGTAGGTCAAGGTTGCAGTGAGCTTGGGGGAGCACTCAGTTACTGTTGCAGCCTGGAAGTGCATGACCACCCTCAGGGGTTATCACCAGTTCCTTGACCTCCCTGCCTTCCTGCCTCAAACCATCTCCTCCCCAGCAGCTGCAGTGCCACCACCACCAGCAGGGCGCTTCCCTTATGTGCTACTGCTGGTGCAAGCATTACCAATGACCACCCTCAGGCATCACCAACAGCTCCTTGACCTCCCTGCCTCCTTACCCCAAACCATCTCCTCCCCAGCAGCTGCAGTGCTGCCGCCACCTGCAGCATGCTTCCCTTATGTGCTATACTGCTGGTGCAAGTATTACCACTGTATGCATTACTACAGGCAGACTTTTCACTTGGGCAGTAAGCAGATAAATACATCAGCGCATGCACTATGGCACTGGTTCACAAACTTGTTTGGGGCCATCCACACCCTTGGTTCCATAAACTCATCCGTAATGTCCCCATCCCTTTAAAACGTATTATTCAGAACAGCACCACCCACGAAGGAAGATCATAGCACCATACAGTTTACGAGACTAATAATTAATTGCACTTTCCCCCCTCAAAATCCAATAAAAACTATTTAGTTTAATTAATTCAACAAAATGGATGACCTTGATGCCAGCTATTCAAAGTCTGAAAGTCATTTACACCTCCAGCACCCCCCTGCTGCCCCCTTGCCTCTTAGTGCCCCCTAAGTAAGACCACGCTTTCAGAACCACGTCTGAAGTTTCCTCATGCTTTCCTGTGTATTGAAATAAGGGTGCGAATTGACCCTCACATTGTCTCTTGGAGTTATTCTTGTCCCCTTTCTCTTTTAAAAATGCTTTTGTCTATGATACCTTGAGTGAACATCCTTCTTTCAGCCCCGGGAGAAGGAACTTACCTTCACGTGGAAGGCAGAGAAAAGCACAGATAACAAGGAGCAGGAGGGGAACTCTGGAGGACATACTGGAATCAGGAAAGTTCTGTGCGCCACAGTAAAGTTCTGCCGGTAGGTTCTTCAAAGAAGGAACAATGATTTCCACTCCCTCCCACCAAGACGGGACAACTTGCTTGCTTTATCCCATTACTGGCATGTGTACAGAAACATTCTGTCCCCATTAACTGCATAAATAGAGAGTCCAGTGGACAGTAACTTGAAAGAAAATGAACCCACAGTGTAACACTGAAGTGAGGGGGGGGGCTGTTTTGTATGAGCTATATCTGAGTCCATTCCACCCATGGCCATCTCTTCAACAGTAGCATTGTGGACACACTTCAGTTAAATGATCAGTGGTACAAAACTTGATTTAAAAGCTTGCTTGGGGGAAATAAGAAATCCATACAATAGCAGTAGTTGCCAGCATCATGCCCTCCAGGTATTTGGACGCCTTGTGTTTTCTTATTTTAAGAATGGGGGCAGGGAGCAAGGTTGCTAACAAATTATATGGGATAGTTACTTGTATTTTCCTTACTATTAGATGTTAATGCTTGTCTGTGTGTGTGTGTGTGTGTGTGTGTGTGTGTGTGTGTGTGTCCTACACAGGCATTCAGTATTATAAACTCTATATTTATGGGTCCCCCCCTTTTGTATACATGATGTGCATTTCTGTTTCTTCCAACTTTTACATTCATTCATATTCTCTCTCTCTCTCTCTCTCTCTCTCTCTCTCTCTCTCTCTCTCTCTCTCGTCTTCTTGAAAACTTTCAAACTATCTCCTTACCTATTTCTAAACACCTATTTCTAAACATCAAATTGGTAGGAGGGGGACATTCATAGGTTTAGAGGAATGTTGAGGTTTTCAGGGATCGTATGTAGCTATATATACCTCAAACCATATTGATTTAACACCTAGACAATTCCACCACATAAGCACTTCTTTGATTTTTGTGTTGCAGAAATAAATACCTGCTATTCCACCTTGGGGAGCATCATGTCAAATTGGGTGACTGTATCTTCAGAGGTGTAGAAAGCAGTGCAGTCTTGATTCAAAATTGCATCCAGAACTTTCTAAATGTAAATTAAAAGCCAGTTCCTCCATCTCAGGAACCAGTGTGCCAGATCTGGTGACAATATCTTCAGCGGTTTCCAAATGCATTCAATATGTGCCTTCTGTGTCGCCTTTTTAGAACCTGCTAAAGAGAAGGTCGGCGGTTCAAATCCCTGCGATGGGGTGAACTCCCGTTGCTCGGTCCCTGCTCCTGCCAACCTAGCAGTTCGAAAGCACATCAAAGTGCAAGTAGATAAATAGGTACCGCTCTGGCGGGAAGGTAAGCGGCATTTCCGTGTGTTGCTCTGGTTCGCCAGAAGCGGCTTAGAAGTGGCCACATGACCTGTACGCTGGCTCCCTTGGGCAGCAAAGCGAGATGAACGCCGCAACCCCAGAGTCGTTCGCGACTGAACCTAACGGTCAGGGGTCCCTTTACCTTTAAAGACATTCCTCTTTCATTATTTTTTTTACTTCTTATTGGAATTTTTTCTATATTCTTTCCTTCTGTCTCTTCTTCAGCTTCCATGCTAGTGGCCTACCTGGCTTATAGACAGATTAAAAAGAATTTTGTCTTATCCTCTTGATTTTTTGTTCCACAGTTAATTTGGAGGAATGGAATTCAAGTCAGAGTGAGTTTGCGGAACAGGAATGGAAAGTAATAAAGCTTCTAACCATTGATAATACTACTACCACGGCTAATAATAATATTTTTTATTATCATATTGCATTGTATTTTGAGTCATTCCTTGGATGGAGTTGGGGGAGTCAAGCAGATTGGAACATCAACAAGACTATCATGCTATAGACCTACCTGTTACATGGTGTGCTGTCTGTATTAAAGGTACTAATCATGCCACAGTGTGTGTAAACTGCAGGGTAAATGTCAAAGTCCTACTTCATTATGATATCTCAGTGTTGAAGTGAAACATCCCATTCCAAGCTTTTGTCTGAAACTGAAAAGGAAAGCTTTGCAAGCAGAACTGAAATTCCTCTGTCCCATTGTTGACACTCCATAGGCCAAGACATCATTTGGAGGTAGGGAGATTTTAGATTCTTTGGAATAGGAACAGGGGAAGCTGTCTTGTACTGAGCCAGACTGCTGGTTGCTTTAGCTCAGCATTTGCAGTTCCAGTCGCCGTGCCACCCTTCTCTTGGCAGTGGCTCCATGTAAGGTGTGATAAAATAAGCTCAAGCAAACATCGTTCTGGATTAGAAAACGGCCACCACTTAACTGATTAGAGATGTAGGTGGAATTTTGGCTCAGGCATTAGGTGTATTATTGTTCCAGCCTACTGCTGCAGAGATGAAACTTTTTCAGGGTTGTGCCAAGAATTTTGGCCTCCCTAAGACATTGATCTACTGAGGCGGCTGTCCTAAGGCAGCTGCTGGAAGCTCTATGGCCCATCTGTCCCACACTTGGCATCTGGACAGAGACCTCCACTAAGACCCTCTAACCGTGTGCCCTGAAAACGCTGCTGGTTGAGGACAGGGTGATGCACCACTTCACCTCAATACTTGAAGAATAGAATTCCACTCAACGCTTTAACTGACAAAAATCGTGGCGTTTTACTATGGCGAAGGTAAAACCTCTAGGTGGTCCAATTTGTCCGCAGACAAATTCCTTCCCAGCTCCAAATATGGCAACTATTGGCAACCACAGGAAGGTCTGGAAATACAAGGAATCAAGACATGGTTAAATAAAAAAAAAACCCTAGGGAATCAAAGAAGGTTAAACCTACAACCTAGAAAGGAAAACACATTTTAGAATACACGATAAAGAATTGACAGTGTTCAACAGTGGAACGGTATCCCTTGGGAGATTGTGGACTCTCCTTCCTTGGAGGTTTTTAAGCAGAGGTTGGATGTCCGTCTGTCATGGATGCTTTAGCTGAGAATCCTGCATTGCAGATGGTAGGACTAGATGAGCCTTTTTGTCTCTTCCAACACTACAGTTCTATGATTCCATGACCTAGAATGTAATAAACAGTTAATGATAAGGGATGAAGGGAGGGTTTGCTCTTCTCCTGACTAATCTGAGGGAGTCAGGCATAGCCAGTTTTTATGCATTGCTGGTTGACCAAGCAGACAAGCAGCCAACCCCAATCAGCCAGCAAAGGACTGCCTAATGGGGAGGCCTCTGATTGGCCTGTTTAAATGTAGCTTTTTGGCGGGCAAGCCTGCCCTGCAGCTGAGCCAGTTGGGGAAATTCCCCAAACTGTCAGCTGGACACTGGCCAGCATGGATGGCGGCCAAATGTGAGGGACTGTAATCACCCAGGAACAGGGTAAGCAGCCATGTGTTAAGGTCCTACAAGTCTCCCGTCTGATACTTGCCTGATCTGGTTTAGTAGCACTTGATGTGGCTTTTGGTTTATATCTCTATGTGTATGTTAAGAATAAGTAAAAGTCTGTAAAAGAGGCTCCTCCTTAGCAAAATGATCTTAACAAAATGACAGGAGTCCAACACAATATGCTGTAGTTGAATAATCCACTCTGTCCTCCAACGCCCACCTGTGTTTCCGAAAGAACCAGGGAAATCTAATTACTGGCTGACATCAAAATTATGTCTACGCCATACATTTTAAATCCTGTTGCACCACTTAAATCAGTCACAATCTAATGGAAGTGCTTACTTCTATGTTAATTGCTTCTAGGGGGAGAAGGAAGCATTTGTACTCCATTAACCTAGAAAATCAAATGAGTAAAGTGATGAAATTTGGGGTGGCAACACAGCACACATCCTTTCCTTACAATTTTCATGTTATGGGGATGGGGGAATAGAAGCAATCACACAGCCACAGTTCCACAACACAACAGGTAATAAGGAACATTTAAAAGTGGGGCAGAAGCACTAGCATTATAACAAGAAAAAGCAAATGCAATAACCCCAATGTCAGAATGCAGGGTCTGGAAATGACAGTCTATTTGTCAACCACAGCGAAAATAGTCCTTTGTCAGAAAAGAAAACTCATACCACTTCCTATTGATTTGCAACTCAATCAATAAAGTTTGGGAAATGGCTAGCTAACATGATGAAATGAACTAACTTTGTGAAGAGTCAGAGAGGGCATACAAAAAGATGGTGTTTATTAGAAAACAGAATTTATTTGTTTTACACTGGAATAATAAAGCACAAGATCACCTTATTTCACATTATTTGGAGAAATACATAAGGCAAAGTAGAAAGAAAAGCCAATCAAATTCTTTCTGATATCTTTAGTCTTTAAGAAGCTTGACGACTGATATAATAGTACTCTTTATAAGCTTCTGGTGAATATCTCCCTACCCCATCCACTTAGATATCTCACTACACTCTTTATAGTCCTGCCTATGAGGGGTCAACGTGTGATTTCATGGCCCAAAAATATCTTCCTACATTTGCTTTTACAAAGACAGAATCATTTCCCGAGTGCTTGTGCATTCTAGCTACAAATGGGAACAACTTGTCCGTCCCACGACCACCACCACCCGCCAGCAAGGGCCCTGTTGTCCCAAGGGTCATTGGTGGGCAGGGGCTGTTATTCTCCAAGATGGTTTTTCAAGAGTGATGCTTTTATCCCTTGAAAATTAATAGCAATACTGCCCCATTGACATGCAAAGGGGAAACTTTCTCCCACAGAAAGTATTGATGGTAACTAACCTGGATGGGCTCAAATGAGGATTGGACATATGGATGGAAGATAAAACTATCCATGGCTATTAGCCATGATGGTTATGATCTGCAAACATGATTCAAGACAGTATTGTTTTTGTATACCATTAAAATCACAAATTGTTGTGGAAATATATATAAATATCAGAACAATGAGCCTCATTCTGCTCAGGGGGACATAGTTTTAAATAGCCATGCAATGTAATTGTGGCTTTGTTTTTGGTGTTAATAGAGTCATTTCTACAGATTTATTATATTAAATTAGAAACATTAAAACCACCATTCATTTATTGTTGTGCAAGAAGTAATAATATTGATGATTATTGAGCATCCCACGAAGCTCTGGCCTTTTTACACCTGATCATCTCCCTGCCCCATCCACTTAGATATCTCACTACAATCTTTATTGTCCTGCCTATGAGGGGTCAACATGTGATTTCATAGCCCAGAAATCTCCCCCTACATTTGCTTTTACAAAGACAGTGCTTGTGCATTCAAGCTATAAATGGGAACAACTTGCCCATCCTGTTGGGATGAACACAGACTAGTCTTCCTTCCATAACTTTCAGCTATGCTGTGGCACACAGAAGCGTCCAGATAGGAAGATGTCCGCAGTGTTTCAGATCCTGTTCCTTGCATTCTGTGCTATCCTTTCTCTTCCATCTGTAGATAAGTTCTTCTAAGGCTGGGAGAAATATTTTTATGTCACCAATGTGGTATGAAGCGTTTCACATAATCCCCTCCTCAGGCATTCACAAAAGAGGAGGCATATAAGTGTACTAGGACTATTGCTGGCTGGAGATGGATAGCACCTTCAGCATCCCCAGTTCTCATCAGCTAGTGTGGTATAGTGGTTAGAGTGTCAGACATGGACCTGGGAGACCAGGGTTCAAATCCCTCACGGGGTGACCTTGGGCCACTCACTGCCTCTCAGCCTAACCTATCTCGAGTGTTGTTGTGGGGATTAACTGGGGAGTAGGGAAACTATGTATGCCACCTTGAGCTCTTTGGAAGAAAAGGTGGGATATCAATCAATCAATCAATCAATCAATGCATGCTGCCCAGATTTGCTGGGGCAACCCAGACTGATGGGTGGCATATAAATGTTGTTGTTGTTGTTATTATACCAACTCACTCTACCTTAACTTATTGTTTCTCCTTGTTTCTTTCTCCGTTCAACTTTCAACCCACTCCAGATGCTTCCTGGACTTAGACTCCTCGTTCCTTCTACATTATCATGTGCTAGATGTTCTGAAGACAAAATGACTTTCTCAATATGTCGCAACATTCTAAATGTTGCAAAAAAAAATTACAATACACCCCCTTGCATTAAATCTCTGTAGCTAGTAACATAAGTGTTTTTCACTGAGCATATGAAGACCTGCAAACCAAATGACTGTAAAGAATACACTGTTGACCCTGGTGCAATGTTGGCTTGGTGTAGCTGTAATAGTCAACAGTTGTCTTTTTAGGAGCAGATGCTGGTTATTGTGGTCACTGCAAATCGGTTGTACCAGGAGATCCGTGTAGACTAAAGTTGTGCAAGATTAGCCCAGAAGGAACTTGCGTGGCCTTCATAATTTATAAAGGTAATAAACTTATCCTAAACTCTTATCTGCTTTAGCTTTTTTTGCTCCTCACCCAAACACCTCACTTTCTTCCTAAGCCTCATCTTCATTAGGTTTAATGTTTCAAGGAAGTGGAATATTCAGTAGAAGTATTGCGTGATATTTAGGAGTTTGTGAAGCTGGAAGGAAACTTGAATATGTACATCCCTCACATGTGCTATAATGTAAAAGATGCTGTGCTTGTAATCTGCTCCCCACCACCCCAGAGTTTTGTATCAGACCGTATCAAGAAGATTTCCAGTCCCCCAATTCCCAAACATCCACACGTTGCAAAATGCTTAATGTGCTGGCACATTGGTGTGTACTTTTATGTAGCATCCAAAGTTCAAACAACAAAGAGAACGTAAGAAAAGTTACAAGATATAGGAGCCTTACAGGTGCTGTATTTTCCAAATAAATGCAGACTGGATAGTGTAAAAAATAAAAAATAAAAGCAACAAGGCACATTATGAAAGCCAACTTTCATGATTTGGTAGGGAAGAGAATTTTGTATATCTTAATTTGACATGTAATAAATTAAATCCCACTAAATGGCATTGAAATGTTCTAGGTCTTCCTTACCCTTAAAAAGGCATAATTTGTCAGCTATTTTCTGTGCAATCGCCAGAGTCCACAGCAAAAAAAAAAAAAATGAAGTTCTCTTAGATGTCAAAACTTGTTATTTGATCATTCCACATGTTAAAAAGGGGCATGTTGCAGGAAAGCTTAAAAGGAGCAATTAATAGTTTATATATTTTGTCTAAAACCTCAGTCCAAAATTTAGATTCCAAAGTGAATCTATGTTGACCTTAAACTGGATTTTAATCTTTGATCAGCAGTGGCTTTTATTTCCATCGTCCCATCTGTAAGATGGGAATATGTTTGACTGATTTCAGGGGCAAGCAGTGATTTCAAATGGGGCTGAGCATTTCATGTGAAATCCAGTTGATTACTGGAGAAAATGCAATTGTCTAATCTCCGCACCTCCACCTTTCCTCTTCTTCACTCTTCATTTCAGAGGGGAAGATTTTTGAGAGAATACTCGGTTGCCAGAAGAAGACTGACGTGACATGTGGCCTCATCCATGTTGATAATGAGAATGCTTACCGCTATGATCTCATCTGCTGTAGAGATGCTAATTTCTGCAATGAACGATACCCCTAAAACAGGGCTCAAAGCAACCTGTAAGCCCTCCACACATAAATAAATCCTTTGCTGTTTCACTTTGGGTTTTCTCTTTTCGTACTTTCTTTCCTCACATTTGTTGGTTGGATATTTCAGTTCTATCCATGCACAATAGAGGGAGTTGGCAGATCCTGACAGCACAACAGCAGTACCTTTTAACATACTTTAAAAGAGGGTGTGTGTGTTTCCTCTTCGAGAATCCCTTCCTGGGCTAGGGGTTTGTGATAAGTGCTGTTCAGTCACAAATATCCCCCTTTGACATGAGGTTCACAAGATAGTGATGCAATTGCAGACATGTTTCGAAGCAACAAATTTTCAAGGGCCCTTAATATGGCTTCAGGCCCTGTTTGAACACCAAAATAGCCTTGATCACCCTGGGTGATAACTTGTATCGGGAGAGAGATGGGGAATACAAACTTGTAGTTTCTCTTTGATCTTTCCACAGTTTTCCATTTAATGGACCATGGGAATATCTGGAATGGTGCTCTGTGACTGGGAGCTGGAGACATGGTGATTTGTTGGTTCTCCTACCAACGGGGCTATTTCCAAATATTAGCATTGGGAAATGATAATGTCAAATGCACTGAGGGGTTCTGTAGGATTCAATTTTGTATCCCACACTTTCAGAAATATATGAGAAGCTGACTTCTGGTTAAGCGCCGGAGCGGTAGGTCAGGGGAAATCTCACTCCGAGATCCCTGGCTCGGTAAGGGGGAGGGGAATCCGCAACTGCGCTGTGGACCCCTTGAAAAACCCCGGGAACAGCGTCCCGGGGGCATGGCAATCCGGTGGGGGCTCCAGACGTCTCCCCTGCTCCCTGGTAAGCTCTAGTAAGAGCTGCCGAGAGAGAGCGGGGTTGAGATGGAGCCCTGTGGATCCATCGACTGCCTTTGCCGAGTGAAGCTGCGTGTGCTGACTGCTTTGAGTGCTTAATTTCTCTGCAAAATAAGGATTAGAAACATCGGAATCATGAGTAAAATGACAATTTGGACTTAATTAGAAGTAGCAAGGGACTTAAAAAATGCAGGTAGGTCCCTTGTTGTTGAAACAAAAGGAAGCAGTGGAACTTTGTTACCAAGGCTACTGTCAAAGTGAAAGTTAAGAAGGAAACTTCTGTAACAGTTCGTGGGAGGAAATAATTGCTACAAACATTGATTGGAAAGAAAGTTACCATTTTCCCCGAGGTTTTGGGAAATTTAGCAAGAAACGTATAATATGGATTTTGGATTATAATATGTCGGATTGTTGTGACTACAAAGTTGTTTTTTGACCTTGAAAATGGCAGAATAAAGCCCTGACTTCCTGAAAAAAGTACTAGACATACTGCTTGAAATGCAACAGATTGTCAGAGCATCAAATAAGGCTATGGACAACTTTCAGAAAAAGGAAAATAAAGAGCCAGTCCCACAGGAAACAGTGCTGGTGGAATGTGGGGAAGGAACAAATCCCACCACAGACTTTGTGCCAAAGGATTTACAACAAATAACTGAAAAGAGAGACTTAACACCTGAAGCAAAAGGACTATTCTGCAGAGAAGTGCCTACAGAGGTTAAAAAGGATGGATTTGTCAAGAAGAAGAAGAAGAAAAAGAAGAAGATGGATGGACTTGTCAAGAAGAAGAAAAAGATGGTCAGGATAATGCAAAAAAGGGGAAAGAAACACAGACACCAGGATTTGATTCGAATAAGGACAAAGTTATGACAAACACCAAGCTGCAGAGCAAGAAAAGAGAATGCCTCACGGTTTTGATTGACTGTTGGAGTTGGACTGATGTGAGGGTGGGGGTGGGCTGAAAAGGATACATTTGAATCTGATTTTCTTTCTGGCTTAAAGGACTATGATGTACGGATATGGTTACTGGCATAAATGTTAACTGTTTAAATTAGGAGATAATTAGGGGGAAATTTAGCTAAAAATCCCGAGACCAGTGGGAGGTAAGGGTGTAAAAAGTACAAAATTAGGAGTTTGAAATTAGGTCGAAGTAAGGGAAGGGGATAAGAGTATAGGAAAAGAGCAGAAGTACCAAGATGCTGAGGTTTGGAAAAAGGACTGTTTTAAGCAAAATGATTTTTGTATTTTATTATGTTTTAAAATTTAGGAGTATGAAAACTGTTAGAGAGGAATGATAATGAATTCAACAGAGGGGGACTTGAGGAAGTCAACTGAAACATGAAATTGAGGAAGGAAGGATTGCCTGGCCCACAGAATTGGGCCAGGCCCAAGCAATGATATTAAATAATGTTAGTAAGGTTAAATGTACAATGATTATGCCTACCCTTGTGAGAGAGGGGGATGAATGTTGCTTCCCACAGTGAGAGGGGGGAAGTATGGAAAATTTAACCGTTATGTTATGTGCTTAAAAATTGTAAAAATCAATTTTAAAAATTGAAATAAAAAGAAAAGAAAAATATGAGAAGCTGCTGGGAAAGATTGCCACTGAACTGGGGGTGTGGGTCATCAGTATGCAGATGACACACAACTCTATTTCTCTGTCCCGTCTGAATTAGATATGACCATCCAAGCACTGAGCTCATGTCTAGTATGAGATCCAATAATTCCTTATGGAAGCTTGAATTCAAAAATAAGGTTGGATTATATAATAATCAGGACTACAAAGGCAAACCAAAAACCCTACTCCATGGTATATCAGGTTTGAAGGTGTGTTGAATCAGGGGAGCGTTGAGACCTTCAATTTCCCACCTGCAGTCAGAGAGAATCAAGACTAGCATCATAGCCTTCACAACGTATCTTTAGGTGGGTTTAATACCAGGTTGAAATGGTCCAGGCACACACTGGCTTGAGAAATGTTCTGTCCTGCTCTTAGAATCATGGGATCATAAAGTTGGAAGGTACCTCTAAGATCATCCACGGCTACCTCCTGCCAATGCAGGAAATCCACTGCTACATCATCTCAAATAGGTGGCTGCCCAACCTTTGCTTAACATCTTCTAACCATGGAGATTCTAACACCTGCCAAAGACGGCTGTCTTCTAGTAGGGAGAATTTAAATGACCAACAATGAAAGTGATCAAACATTATTGCATTCCTTGAGTCCAGAGAGATCAAACAGGCTGCACCACTAAGAGAGCCAGTGTGGTGTAGTGGTTAAGAGAGGTTGACTCGTAATCTGGTGAACCAGGTTCGCGTCTCCACTCCTCCACATGCAGCTGCTGGGTGACCGTGGTCTAGTCACACTTCTTTGAAGTCTTTCAGCCCCACTCACCGCACAGAGTGTTTGTTGTGGGGGAGGAAGGGAAAGGAGAATGTTAGCTGCTTTGAGATTCCTTCGGGTAGTGATAAAACAGGATATCAAATCCAAACTCTTCTTCTCTGTTTATAAAATCCAAATTGAAACTATGTTCTGTTGTGCCAAATGCCAATTCTGAATCCATGAAAAATACATTCTATTATATATTTAATAACTCATAAGGCAGCTGACTACAAAACCATTCTTATTGATATCAATGTAACCAACCATAAGATTATTGCTCTTGTTCATCAATATGATATTCTAAAGGTTGAAAGGGGTCTGCATGATACTTCATATAGTCATCCCTTCCATGGACTTGGGAACAATATAGACAAGTATATTTTCACTGGGAAAGAGCAGCAAATGGGGCAGCCCCCCCATACCCTGGATTGAAGTCACAAGGCAACATGCACAGAGCTCCCCACCCCCTGATATCTCATACTGAATGTAAATGAACTGTGAAAAAAACTCTATATGATTCTATGATTCTAATTGAAAGTGGAGAGCTATATGAACTATATTGTCACACAAGAAACCTTTAATTAATTGATCAATTTATTTAACAGAGTGCTTCTACTTCTTTTCAAATAAAATGGCATGGCAAAAAAGCAAAGCAATTTAATATGTAAATGCTACTAAATTGCCAGCTCACCCCTTCTGATTCAGTGTGGATATCCGGACTCCCAAAGTGGGGACTAGGTGATCCATCCATCAGATCTCTTCTTCCAACCACTTCCTGTTTATCCCTGCTCTAAACTTTTGAAAATGTGCCTGGAAAGTACACTACACCCCTGACTCCCCCAACAAGCTTTGAAGATCAATGAGTCTAGTAGTGTTTAAGGGATCTCCCTGTCCCAGATCCACTCGCAGTTTAAGAAGGTGGGCTTTATGGTGTTTAAAAAATAATAATAATAAAAAAATCCTCCCCCACCAGTATCCTGGAGAACAACCTGCCTTCATGTAGGGAACATGGAGAGATGCTGCTGAATCACAAAAGAGTACACTGGCATTTGACAGAACCATAATCAGGATGGGAGTGGGAATATGAAATGGCAGAAGGAAAAGACCCCTCTTTCTATATAGCTGCTGTCAAGGGGCATCATGAGCAGAAAGCCAATATGTATCTGTACCTCCTTCCCCAATCTGTACCTCCTTCCCCAATTGCTATGCAGAGAATGCAGGCTTTGCCCAGGTTCTGCCATGAGGATCATTCTCTACTCTTGAAATGTAGAACTCTGGAAGCCACATATAGACTTGCATACAGGGGAAGGAACTTGCACCCTCAAAAACAGCCATGATGAGGGATGTTGCTGAGGCGACAGACAGGTGTGCAAAAAGCCAGGCGCCACCACCACCCGCCAGCAAGGGCCCTGTTGTCCCAAGGGTCATTGGTGGGCAGGGGCTGTTATTCTCCAAGCTGGTTTCTCAAGGGCGATGCTTTTATCCCTTGAAGATTCATAGCAACATTGCCCCATTGACATGCAAAGGGGGAACTTTCTCCCACAGAAAGTATTGATGGTAACTAACCTGGATGGGTTGAAATGAGAATTGGACATATGGATGGAAGATAAAACTATCCGTGGTTATTAGCCATGATGGTTATGGTCTGCAACCATGGTTCAAGACAGTATTGTTTTTGTATACCATTAAAATCAAAAATTGTTGTGGAAATAATATAAGAGCAATGGGTCTCATTCTGCTCAGTGGGACATAGCTTCAAATAGGCACGCAATAGATAGCAATGTTATTGTGGCTTTGTTTTTGGTGTTAATAGAGTCATTTCTACAGATTTGTTATATTAAATTAGAAACATTAAAACCACCATTCATTTATTGTTGTGCAAGAAGTAATAATATTGATGATTATTGAGCATCCCACGAAGCTCTGGCCTTTTTACACCTGATCATCTCCCTGCCCATCCACTTAGATATTTCACTACAATCTTTATTGTCCTGCCTATGCGGGGTTAACGTGTGATTTCATGGCCCAGAAATCTCCCCCTACATTTGCTTTTACAAAGACAGAATCATCATCCGGGTGCTTGTGCTTTCAAGCTATAAATGGGAACAACTTGCCCATCCTGTTGGAATGAACAAAGACTAGTCTTCCTTCTTCCATAACTTTCAGCTGTGCTGTGGAGCACACAAGCCTCTGGATAGGAAGATGCCTGCATTGTTTCAGATCCTGTTCCTTGCATTCTGTGCTATCCTTTCTCTTCCATCTGTAGGTAAGCTCTTCTAAGGCTGGAAGAAATATTTTTATGTCACCAATGTGGTATGAAGCATTTCACATAATCTCCTCCTCATGTATTCATAGGAGAGGAGGCACATAAGTGTACTAGGACTATTGCTGGCTGCAGATGGATAGCACCTTCAGCATTCCCAGTTCTCATGAACTAGTGTGGTGTAGTGGTTAGAGTGTCAGACATGGACCTGGGAGACCAGGGCTCAAATCCCTCCTTGGCCATGAAGCTTACTGGTTGACCTTGGGCCCTCAGTCTAACCTATCTCTAGGGTGGGTGCGGGGATTAATTGGGAAGTAAGGAAACCATGTATGCCCCTGTGAGCTCTTTGGAAGAGCTGTCCAGAGTGGCATATAAATGTTGTTGTTGTTATTGTGGTGGTGGTGGTAGTGGTGATGTACCCACTCACTCTACCTTAACTTATTGTTTCTCATTGTTTTTTTCTCTGTTTAACTTTCAACCCGCCCCAGATACTTCCTGGACTTAGACTCCTCATTCCTTCTACATTATCATGTGCTAGATGTTCTGAAGACAAGACAGCATTCACTTCAATATGTTGTTCAATATGTTGCAACATTCAATATGTCGCAAAAAATTACCAACATATCCCATGCATTAAATCTCTGTTGCTAATAACATGAGGGTTTTTTTGTCATTGAGCAAATGAAGATCTGCAAACCAAATGGCTGTAAAGAATACATTGTTGACCCTGGTGCAACATTGGTTTGGTGTACTTGTAATAGTCAATACTTGTCTTTTTAGGAGCAGATGCTCGTTTTTGTGGTCACTGCAAAGCAGTTCAACCAGGAGATCCCTGTAGACTAAGGCACTGCAAGATTAGCCCAGAAGGAACTTGTGTGGCCCTCGTAATTTATAGAGGTAAGAAATCTATCCCAAACTCATATATGCTTTAGATTTTTTGCTCCTCACCCGAACACCTCATTTTCTCCCTAAGCCCCATCTTCATTGGGTTTAATGTTTCAAGGAAGTGAGATATTCTGTAGAAGTATTGTGTGATATTCAGGAGTTTGTGAAGCTCCCAACATTGGCTGGAGAAACTTGGAAGGAATCTTGAATATGTACATCCCAGCTTCTGAGTAGCCATGCGATGGCGGAAGGACAGGGATCTGATAGCTCTTGCTGAGCACAGATTCGGCTCTGCAGAGGGTCGGGGGAAGCGTGAGAGCGACACAGACTCCCAAGAAAGCCCCGGTCCTACAACTGGCAACAGCAATTTGGTGGGCTCTTTTCTCTGTCTCAGTGCTGGAAAGTGTCTCAGTGCTGCTAACAAATATAAAAGACGGAGGATGATTCTTCCACATGTTCAAAAGGGGCAGGGTGCAGGGAGGCTCGAACGGGGCATTTAATATTTTATATATTTTGTCGAAAACCTCTGCCCAAAATTGGGATTCCAGAGTGAATTTATGTTGACCTTAAGCTACAGAGATGTGGATTATAATCTTTGATCCGCAGTGGTTTTTATTTCCATCGTCCCATCTATAAAAAGGGGATATGTTTGACTGATTTCAGGGGCAAGTAGTGATTTCAAATGGGGTTGAGCATTTCATGTGGAATCCAGTTGATTACTGGAGAAAATGGTAACTTTTAATCTACTCACCCCCCTTCCTCTTCTTCACTCTTCATTTCAGGGGGCAAGGTTTTTGAGAGAATACTTGGTTGCCGGAAGAAGACGGACGTGACATGTGGCCTCATCCATGTTGATAATGAGAATGCTTACCGCTATGATCTCATCTGCTGCAGGGATACTAATTTCTGCAATGAGCTATACCCATTAGACAGCGCTTAAAGCAACATCTAGGCCCTCCACACACAAATAAACCTTTTGCTGTTTCACTGTGGGTTTTCTCTTTTCGTACTTTCTTTCCTCACATTTGTTGGTTGGATCTTTCAATTCTATCCATGCACAATAAATAGAATTAGATTTGACCCTCCAAAAGCTTCACTCATGTCTAGTATGAGATCCAATAATTCCTGATGAAAGCTATGATTTTAAAAAAAAAAAAAGGTTGGATTATATAATAATCAGGACTACAAAGGCAAACAAAAAACCCTACTCCATGATATATCAGGTTTGAAGGTGTGTTGAATCAGGGGAAAGTTGAGACCTTCAATTTCCAATCTGCAGTCAGAGAGAATCAGGACTAGCATCACAGACTTCACAACGTATCTTTAGGTGGGCTTAACACCAGGTTGAAATGGTCCTGGCACACACTGGCTGGACAAATGTTCTGTCCTACTCCTAGAATCATGGGATCATAAAGTTGGAAGGTACCTCTAAGATCATCCATGGCAACCTCCTGCCAATGCAGGAAATCAACTGCTGCATCATCTCCAATAGGTGGCTGCCCAACCTTTGCTTAACATCTTCTAACCATGGAGATTCTAACACCTTCCAAAGATGGCTGTCTTCTAGTAGGGAGGATTTAAATGACAAACAATGAAAGTGATCAACCATTATTGCATTCCTTGAGCCCAGAGAGATCAAACAGGCTGCACCACTAAGATAAGATAAGATAAGATAAGATGATAAGATAAGATAAGATAAGATTTATTGTCATTGTACAAGTACAAGGTTGTACAAGTGGAATGAAATTGAATGCCATCCCATAAAAACAAAACAAAAAACACATTTTCAGCCACACATGCACATACGTACACACCCATCACAACTCTCCAAGGTTATATTATCTAGTTACAGCATTTAAGATGGTTATAGCTCTTGGGTAGAAACTATTCTTCAATCTATTTGTTCTTGACCTAATTGTTCTATATCTCTTGCCCCAAGGCAGTGGTGCAAAAAGACTATATCCTGGATGAGATGGATCCTGTAAAATATTGTTTACCTTTTTAAAGAAATGGGAACTGTATAGTTCTTCCAAAGATGGGAGAGGATGACCAATAATCTTTCAGGCTGTGGTTATGACCCTCTGGAGTACCTTCCTCTCCATGGCTGTGGAACTAGAGAACCAAGCACAAATACAATATGTAAGAATGCTCTCTATGGAGCCTCGGTAGAAGGACACCAGCAGCCTCTCACTCAGATTGTTCTTCTTTAAAAGTCTGAGGAAATAAATTATCTGCTGGGCCTTCTTTACCAGCGCAGTAGTATTTGCGCTCCAAGTCATACCCTGCTCGATAATCACTCCCAAAAACTTGAATACAGCCATCCTCTCTACCCGGTCCCCGCCAATATACAGGGCTGAATATTCGCCTTTTCCCCTCTGTAATCCACCACCAGTTCCTTGGTCTTGGCAGTATTAAGAGCCAGATTATTTTCTCTACACCAAACACAGAGCCGCTCCACCTCGTCCCGATAGGCGGGCTCATCCCCTCCTGAAATGAGCCCCACCACAGTAGTGTCATCAGCAAACTTGATGATTTTGTTGCTGGAATAGATGGCTGTGCAGTCATACGTATAGAGGGTATAGAGCAGGGGACTCAACACACAACCCTGTGGTGAGTCGGTGTTAAGGCTAAAGGCTGTGGACATATGTGACCCTACTCTAACCCTCTGAGAACGATCTGACAAAAAGTTCAAAACCCAGAGACAATTGGAGTTAGAAAGTCCAATTGCCTCTAGCTTGGACACCAGTCTATGGGGAAGGATAGTGTTGAAAGTAGAGCTAAAATCCACGAACAGCAGCCTCACATAACTCCCCGGCTGCTCCAGATGGAACAGAGCAGCAAGGTGAGTGGTAGTGATAGCATCTTCCGTGCATCTATTTGCCCTGTATGGAAGCTGGTAATTGTCAAAAGTCGATGGAAGACAGGAAATAATGTAACTGCGTACCAGTTTCTCAAAACACTTCATGATAATCGGAGTCAGTGCAACTGGTCTATAGTCATTCAAACTACTAATTGTGGATTTTTTTAGGCAGAGGAACAATAGTTGACGACTTCAGGCAGGGTGGGACAATAGACTGATGTAAAGACTTGTTGAAGATCTTAGTAAAGACCCTTGCCAGCTGATCCGCACAGCCCCTCAACACCCTTCCAGTGATGCCATCAGGTCGAGCAACCTTCCTCAGACATCCTCGATACCTGTCTCACCTCATGCTCCTCTACAGTGAATGAGGGGCCACTATGGGCTGGTGGCTGTAAAACAGCTGTCTCCAGTGGCCCCCTCTCGAAGCGAGCAAAGAAGAGATTAAGCTCCTCCGCCAGCGATGGGTCACTGTCGACAGCACCATTTACAACCTCTCTGTGCTGGTCCCGAGGGATATCCGATAGGCAAGGTCTAGTCCAGTCCAAGGTCAGTCCAAGCCAGAAGTCACGAAGCCGAGGTCACGAAGCCGAAGTCACGAAGCCGAGGTCAGGAAGCCGAAGTCACGAAGCCGAGGTCACGAAGCCGAGGTCACGAAGCCGAAGTCAGGAAGCCGAAGTAACAAAGCTGAGGTCAGGAACGCAGGAACCAGGAACAGGAACTAGGCAGCACCGATGTTGCTCCTGCAACTTGGGTCTGGGACTGGCTGGCTTTTATCTGCCCCGAGGCAAAGGGCGGCTCCGATCCTCAGGTGCCTCTCCTCTCCTGGCTTGGAGGCGAGCACTTCTCCTGCGGGAACTTAGTTCCCTTCGCCTCTCTGCCCTTAGCCTTTGCAGCTCAGGAGAAGCTGGAGGGTTACCAGACCCAGAGGCAACCTCAGCTTCCCCTGACTGGGTGGGGAGTGGAGCACCTGCAGGCAATGAGTCCTCTGCTCCATCAGAGGCCAGATCAAACTCAGCCGATGCCTGCACCTGAGGATCTAACACAGGTGAGTCCCCTTCAGACTCAGGCCCCAGCCCTGGCTCTGCTGGTTCTGGAGGCAGGGAATCCTGTGCAGGCTGGGATCCCTCAGGTTCAGCGTCTGAGTCTGAATCCCAGGCCATCACACCATCCCCCCTCCCAGGCCCCCCCCTCAACCGAGGGGCTGGACCAGGCTTGCTGGGGTAAGTTGCATGGAACTCACGGAGGCAGGCAGGCGCATGGACGTTTTCCGCTGGTTCCCATGAACGATCCTCGGGCCCATACCCCTTCCAGTCGATGAGGTACTGGAGCTTCCCCCTGCGGTACCGGGAGTCGAGAATGTGCTCCACCTCGTACTCGGGCTCCCCCTGAACCAGAACTGGCTGCGGTCGTGGACGGTCTGGGTGGAACTCATCGGGCGGGGCGACCGGACTGAGTAGGGACCGGTGAAATACTGGGTGGACCTTAAGGGTCGCGGGTAATCGGAGACGGAATGCCACAGGAGAGACCCGGTCCACGATCGGAAACGGGCCGGTGAAGCGGGCATCCAGCTTCCGCGAAGGCCGAGAGGGGTGCAAGTGGCGGGTGGAGAGCCATACCAGGTCACCGACACGGAGTTCCGGCCCCTCCTGACGGTGACGGTCGGCCTGGGCCTTATACGCGTCCTTGGCCTGGCTCAGTTGCTCTGTCAGAAGCTGCTGCTGCGACTGGAGCTCTTGTAGCCAGTCTGTCACTGCGGGAACTGCGGATGCCGGCAGCACACTTGGAAACAACCGCGGGTGGTACCCACAATTCGCCTGAAACGGGGTCTGTTGGGTGGAAGCGTGCACTGCGTTGTTATACGCGAACTCGGCCAACGCCAGGTGGTCGACCCAATCGTCCTGGTGGAAGCTGCAGTAGCACCGGAGGTACTGTTCCAACACCGCGTTTGCCCGTTCGGTCTGTCCATCCGTCTGTGGATGGTAGGCCGAAGATAGGCAGACCTCCGTCCCGAGAGCCTGATGTAGAGCGCGCCAGAACCGGGAGGTGAACTGGGCACCACGATCGGAGATCAAACGTTCCGATAGACCATGTAAGCGGAAGACGTGTTGCAGGTACAGTTGCGCCGTCTCCTTGGCTGAGGGTACAGACGGGCACGGGGCGCAGTGCACCATTTTAGTGAAGTGGTCTGTGAATACCAGGAGGCAGGTACACTGACGGGATGGGGGTAGGTCTACCACAAAATCCAATGAAACCGTGTGCCACGGACGAGGGGGAACTGGCAGTGGCTGTAGCAGTCCCGCAGGTCTCCCGGTCGATCCCTTGGCTCGCCGGCAGACCTCGCACCCCCCAATGTACCGTGCCACGTCGGCCTTCAAGCGGGGCCACCAGAACTCCCGGCTGACCAGGTGGGTGGTCCGATACCTCCCGAAGTGGCCAGCTGCCGGGGCGTCGTGTGACATTTGGAGTACCTCGGCCCGCAAAGGCCCTGGTGGGATGTACAACCGACCACGGTGCATCAGCAAACCCTGGTGCACAACCAGTTCTGGGTATCGAGGACATGATCCACTGGCCAATTCCTGAATCCGTTCCTGAGCCCACGCGTCGACCCGCTGCTGCTTCCGCACTCGGTCCAGTAGCGACTCAGTCTCATGGACAGCCAGGAAAGCTGCTGGTGGGATGATCGTTGTTGGGGCCGCCTGCTGCACCGTCTCTGCAATGTCCTCCGGTTTCCGGGACAGTGCATCCGCCTTCTGGTTTTGGGAGCTGGGGATGTAGCGGATCCGGAACTGGAACCGGGAGAAGAACAGTGCCCACCGGATCTGCCGCTGGTTTAGCCTGCGGGTGGTCTGGAGGTACTCCAGATTCCGGTGGTCGGTTCTCACTTCCACCGGGTGTCGTGCCCCCTCAAGATGATGGCGCCAGACCTCAAAGGCCACCTTGATGGCCAGTAGCTCCCGCTCCCACACGGTATAGTTACGCTCCGCCGGAAGGAGCTGCCGGGAGTAGTAGGCGCAGGGTAACAGTGGCGCATCAGGTCCGTGTTGCTGGGACAAGACGGCACCGAGAGCCGTACTGGAGGCGTCAGTCTCCACCACGAAGGGACGAGAGGGATCAGGATGCTGCAAAATTGGCGCCTTCTGGAAACAGGCTTTCAATCCCTGGAATGCCACCTCAGCCTCCTCACCCCAGGCGAAGGGCGTCTTGGGGCGCAGCAGTCGGGTCAACGGGGTGGTGCGATGAGCATAGTCCGCAATGAATGTCCGGTAATAGTTGGCGAACCCCAAAAACCGCTGTAGGTCCTTGCGATTCCGCGGCGCCGCCCATTCTCGAACCGCAGACACCTTCCCGGGGTCCATCTGCACCCCGTCAGGGGAGAGTCGGTGTCCGAGGAAGTCCAGTGACCGCTGGTGGAACTCGCACTTGCTGAGCTTAGCGTACAGGCGGTGCTCCCGCAAGCGCTGCAACACGGTCCGGACATGACTCTCGTGGCGAGCTGGGTCACGGGAATAAATCAGAATGTCATCGAGGTACACCACCACATACTTGTCGAGCAAGTCCTGGAACACGTGGTTGATGTACCGTTGGAACACCGCGGGCGCGTTGCATAGTCCGAACGGCATGACCAGGTACTCGAACTGCCCATAACGGGTCCCGAATGCGGTCTTCCACTCATCCCCGGCACGGATCCGAATCAAGTTGTAAGCCCCCCGGAGGTCCAGTTTGGTGAACATCTGCGCCCCTTGCACCCGCTCCAGCAACTCTGCAATTAGGGGCAAAGGATACCGGTCTGGGATGGTGATCTTATTCAGGGCTCGGTAATCATGGCAGAGGCGAAGCTCCCCACACTTCTTCTTAACGAAGAGTACTGGAGCGGCGGTGGGAGAGGTAGAGGGCCTAATGAACCCCCGCTCCAAGTTCTTGTGAAGGAAGTCCTGTAAGGCTTCACGCTCTGGCTCCGAAAGAGAGTATAGGCGACTCACAGGCAGGGGCGCCCCAGGCTGGAGGTCTATGCCGCAGTCGAACGACCGATGAGGAGGCAGCCGGTCTGCCCCCTGTTCCTCGAACACGTCTACGTAGTCCCGGTACACGGCGGGGAGCGTTGACGCAGCCTCCCCCAGGGAGGTGGCCGAAAGCATCTCGGACTGAGCAATCGAACCCGAGTCTGGGAAGCGTACAGTTCGATTGACCCAATCGATTTGCACATTGTGAGACTCCAGCCAGTCCATCCCCAGCACCAGGGGAAACCGGGGCATGGTGGCAATGTCCAGGGTGCGTACCTCCCGGTGCTGCTGGTGGCACAGGACCAAGGGCTGGGTCTCCCGAGTAACGGCGCCTGACCGCAAGAGCCGTCCGTCGATTGCCTCCACCTGCACCGGTTCTGGCTTGTTCTGGAGCGGCACCCGATGCTGAGCGGCGAAGGCAGAGTCCATGTAGGAGCGGGTTGCCCCTGAATCCACCAGAGCGTGGGTGAGAATCCAGGGCCCGCCTGGGGGGTATAGACGCACCGGGATCATGAGGTGTTGCAATTCCACTGGTGAGGGCCCATCATGTGATGCTTGGGACCCCAGATAGCCTGGGCCATTGGCTACTGGGGTTGGCGGTTTCCCTGCGGCTGGCGTTTCTCGGGGCAGGTTCGGGCGTAGTGTCCACTCCCCCCGCAGTAGAGACACAGGTTTCCCTCCCGACGTCGTGTCTTCTCCGATGGGGAGAGGCGAGGCCGTGCTGCCCCGTGCTGCATCGGCTCCTCCAGTGACTCGGCTCTGGCCGTGGAATTGCTGGGGAGCACTGGAGTCGGGCGCCCAGAGTGCTGGCGGACCCGGGCCTGGCGCCGGTCCTCCAACCGATCGTCTATCTGTAGACTCCGTTGGATGAGGGCCTCCAGCGTGGCGGGGCGATCCAAGGTGGCCAGCTGGTCCAGTATCTCATCCGAAAGCCCCTCGAGATACTGGTCCCGAAGTGCGGAATCGTTCCAGGTCAAGTCCTGCGCCAACAGCCGAAATTCCGTGGCATAGGCGGCCACTGTGGACTTGCCCTGTTTCAACCGCCGAATTGCCCGATTGGCTTGACTCGCCTTCTGAGGGTTGGCGAACGCGGTTTCAAAATGGTTGCAAAACCCCATATAGTCTGTCAGCAAGGGGGAGTCTTGCTGGAGCAGCGGCAACGCCCACTTGGCCGCCTGGTCCTTCAGCAAGCTGATCAGGAAGTGCACCTTGGTGCGGTCGTCGGGGAAATCCCGGGCTCGCCCCTGAATATACAGTTTGGCCTGGGCGAGAAACATGGGAAAGCTGCCAGGGGACCCATCGAATTTTTCTGGCAGGGCCACTGGGTACTTGCCTGGAGCTGGGGCGCCGGCACCAGGAGCCGGTAAGGTGTCCAAACGCTGCTGAAGCGCCGTAACCGCATTGCTTAACTGCTGCACTGTGTGGGTCAAGACCTGGTTCTCCTGGGCCAATGCCACCAGCGCAGCCGCCTGGTCAGTCATGACGACAGGTTCCTCCCGAACGCACCCCAACGAAGGGGGAGTGCGGGTGTGGCAGGAGCAAACTGTGCTGGTCCCGAGGGATATCCGATAGGCAAGGTCTAGTCCAGTCCAAGGTCAGTCCAAGCCAGAAGTCACGAAGCCGAGGTCACGAAGCCGAAGTCACGAAGCCGAGGTCAGGAAGCCGAAGTCACGAAGCCGAGGTCACGAAGCCGAGGTCACGAAGCCGAGGTCACGAAGCCGAAGTAACAAAGCTGAGGTCAGGAACGCAGGAACCAGGAACAGGAACTAGGCAGCACCGATGTTGCTCCTGCAACTTGGGTCTGGGACTGGCTGGCTTTTATCTGCCCCGAGGCAAAGGGCGGCTCCGATCCTCAGGTGCCTCTCCTCTCCTGGCTTGGAGGCGAGCACTTCTCCTGCGGGAACTTAGTTCCCTTCGCCTCTCTGCCCTTAGCCTTTGCAGCTCAGGAGAAGCTGGAGGGTTACCAGACCCAGAGGCAACCTCAGCTTCCCCTGACTGGGTGGGGAGTGGAGCACCTGCAGGCAATGAGTCCTCTGCTCCATCAGAGGCCAGATCAAACTCAGCCGATGCCTGCACCTGAGGATCTAACACAGGTGAGTCCCCTTCAGACTCAGGCCCCAGCCCTGGCTCTGCTGGTTCTGGAGGCAGGGAATCCTGTGCAGGCTGGGATCCCTCAGGTTCAGCGTCTGAGTCTGAATCCCAGGCCATCACACTCTCCTAGACCATGACAGTTCTCTTTCTCAAGCTCTGGGAGGAAGACCTTTCATCGCCTACAGACAGCCACCCAATCTTAAACAACTCCTCACCCACAACAATACTACAACCAGACTAAACACAGACACTGGCACCAGAGCCTGCAATAAACCCAGATGCCAACTTTGCTGCCACATACACCCGGACAACACCATTACTGGCCCCAACAACATCAAACATACTATCTCAGGACTATTTAATTGCTCATCATCTAACATTGTGTATGTCATCAAATGCCAACAGCGCCCTTCAGCTCTCTATATTGGACAAACAGGCCAAACCCTACGCCAAAGGATAAATGGACATAAATCTGACATCAGGAATCACAAGACAGAGAAACTAGTAGGAGAGCACTTCAATCTCCCAGGACACTCTATACAAGATCTCAAAGTAGCTGTCTTATTGCAAAGGAATTTCAGAAATAGACTGGAAAGAGAAGTTGCTGAATTGCAACTCATTACCAAGCTTAAAACCATGGAGAGACCTGGTCTGAACAAAGACATTGGATTCTTATCTCATTATACATGACAAAGCTTTTTTAACCTTCTCACCCCTTGCTTTTTCCTGTAAGACTAATTGCAGCTGTTAACAGTCGTCAACAGGTTTACCACACCTATCAACCTTTCACCCATTTCCACCACCCCTCTGAGTAATACCCCTCCCCACCCTCTCACTATATATCAGGGTCTGGTGACTTCTGTTTCAGTGTATCTGAAGAAGTGTGCATGCACACGAAAGCTCATACCAAGAACAAACTTAGTTGGTCTCTAAGGTGCTACTGGAAGGAATTTTTTTATTTTATTTTGTTTTGACTATGACAGACCAACACGGCTATCTACCTTTAGACAGCACCAAGGTTTGGTTTGTAGTTGGTAATATGCTGAATCCCCTGCCACACCTGCCTCGTGTTGTTACTACTGAAGTTATCCTCAATCCTCTGCCTATAATCCAGCTTTGCCCGTCGAATACCTCTCTTCAAGTTTGCTCTTGCCGCACTGTAAAGCTGCACCTCGCCCGACCTGAAAGCCCTGTTCCTTTCCCGCAACAGGCACTGGACCTCTCTGTTCATCCAGGGTTTCTGATTGGGATAAACCCGGATGGATTTATTTACTGTGACAGTATCTGTGCAGTGGTTGATATAGCGCAGAACTGCTGCTGTATACTCCTCCAGGTCAGAATGATCGAAAATATCCCAATTGGTTCTCTCGAAACAGTCCTGCAGCTGGTGAATAGCACCTTCAGGCCAGATTTTAACAGTCCTTGATATAGTGAGAGCCCGTTTTCTGAGGGGGGTATATGCTGGTATAATTTTTATGACAACCTGGCGTCTCATACTGAATGTAAATGAACTGTGAAAAGACTCTATGAAGTGAAAGTGGAGAGCAGTATGTACTATTTTGGTCAATTAATTTAACAGAGTGATTCTACTTCTTTTCACATAATATGGCATGGCAAAAAAGCAAAGCAATTTAATATGTAAATGCTACTAAATTGCCAGCTCACCCCTTCTGATTCAGTGTGGATATCCGGACTCCCAAAGTGGGGACTAGGTGATCCATCCATCAGATCTCTTCTTCCAACCACTTCCTGTTTATCCCTGCCCAAAACTTTTGAAAATGTGCCTGGAAAGTACACTACACCCCTGACTCCCCAAACAAGCTTTGAAGATCAATGAGTCTAGTAGTGTTTAAGGGAGCTCCCTGTCCCAGATCCACTCGCAGTTTAAGAAGGTGGGCTTTATGTTTTTTTTGTTGTTTTTTTTTAAATCCTCCCCCACCAGTATCCTGGAGAACAACCTGCCTTTATGTAGGGAACATGGAGAGATGCTGCTGAATCACAAAAGAGTACACTGGCATTTGACAGGACCATAATCGGGATGGGAGTGGGAATATGAAATGGCAGAAGGAAAAGACCCCTCTTTCTATATAGCTGCTGTGAAGGGGTATCATGAGCAGAAAGCCAATATGTATCTGTACCTCCTTCTCCAATCACTATGCAGCGAATGCAGGCTTTGCCCAGGTTCTGCCGTGAGGATCATTCTCTACTCTTGAAATGTAGAACTCCGGAAGCTACATATAGACTTGCATACAGGGGAGGGAACTTGCACCCTCAAAAACAGACATGATGGGGGATGTTGCTGAGGCGACAGACAGGTGTGCAAAAAGCCAGCCACCACCACCACCTGCCAGCAAGGGCCCTGTTGTCCCAAGGGTCATTGGTGGGCAGGGGCTGTTATTCTCCAAGCTGGTTTCTCAAGGGCGATGCTTTTATCCCTTGAAGATTCATAGCAACATTGCCCCATTGACATGCAAATGGGGAACTTTCTCCCACAGAAAGTATTGATGGTAACTAACCTGGATGGGTTGAAATGAAATGGTCTGCACCCATGGCTCAAGTTAGTATTGTTTTTGTATACCATTAAAATCACTTTTGCATTTTGCTTTTTCTATTGATGGCTACTTTTGTTATGTTGTAGTTATGTATTTTTTCATTATGTAAGCTGCCTTGAGTATAGTTTGAACTGTAGAAAGGCAGCATACAAATAAAATTATGTATGTATGTATGTATGTATGTATGCATGTATGATTACAGGTCTTGTCCTGCAGGGGCTAATGTGACAGTGGAGACTTGCAGAGCCCATTGAAGCCCTGAGCTAAAAGACTCTATTCCTCCCACGCAGGGGTGTACGAAGTGGGGGGCAGAGGGGGTGGGGTGCCCCGGGTGCCACTCTGGGGGGACTGACAAGATGGCCCCTCCCACTCATCATTATTGTCCTCTTATGAGTGGCCAGTTCATAATGTCACGGCCCACCAGTTTATCTTTATATGTCCTTTCTGAGTACACTGTGATCTCTAGGGTGGTATTAACAGGAGCAGAGGAAGAAGCTTTTCTACTCTGGTGGAATCCAGCGAAGGTCTGCACTTGTTCCTCTGTTACTTAGGGTTCTGCTGAGACATACACAGTGTCTTCTGCTTCCAAGATGTCCACCCCAGGCCAACTTCTTCTGGTAACCTGTGCTTTCCTGTGTCTTATACCTGGAGGTATGTTTTCTTCTTCTTCTTCCGAAGGTTGGGGAAAGCATTATCAACCAAGAGAGACAGGTTCAAGGCAGGTTGACTGGTCCAAGGGAGAAGGAAAATAGGTAGATTCACACTGAACCCATCCAAATTTCTCCCTCCTCCATAGAATCTCAGCTAAGCCAATGAAATGACTCTGCTTCTCTTATGTGATGCCGCTTGATGGAAAGATTATTTGTAGGTGACAATTGAGGGAGAGGGAGAGCCAAGGACAGCAGTTGTCGCAGTCGAGTGGATGGAGTGGTCCTGCTTCACATCTGCACCCCAAATCCCTTTTGGGGCAAATTATGTAAGGAAAAAACAACACAGCTTTTCAAGCAGCAATATTGAATATTCTGAAGAGGTGGTCTGGGGGTTACCTCTTTCCCTCTTTAGCATTTTACAGCTGCTTGGAGCTGCTCTGAGGCAATGTGACAAAATAAAATTGTGATCTCAGGAAGTGAGAGTGTGACACAAAGTGCTGTCCCTTCCTAGGGAATGGTATGTGGAAAGGGATGCCTGCCCCTGTGTGCCTATGGGGGCAGGAATTCTAAAGATACCAATACATTGTAAGAAAGAAAGAAAGAAAGAAAGAAAGAAAGAAAGAAAGAAAGAAAGAGAAAATGGAAGGGGACAGAAAGGAAGGAAAGGAAGCTGAGCCTGGGCCCATTGTCTGAAAGTTAGTTTACAGATTTACAGATTCAAAAATCTGAAATCGGGCATTCTGAAAGCAAGATAGCTTTCCATTTCTTTTTTTGAAGTACACTGTCTGTGAGCATTCCGTCAAGGTTGTTTTTGTAACCTAGGGGCTCCCAAAGTGTCACCCATGAGTGTATATGCATCCACAGGCGCATCCCTGGTGCCTACCATATCGCCTCTCCACCCCTTGAGGAGGGAAGACTTGAAAGAAGAGCCCTATTTGTCACCCGTAGACCAGATAGTGATGTGTGCTTGGTTGCAATGTGTTGCCCATGTCAGTTTCTCTTGTTTATAAATATGTCCATAGTCCCCAAAGAGTTAACAATCCTTGTACTAACCTCAGGCAGGGTTCCCCAAACTTGGGTCTACAGCTGTTGTTGGACTACAACTCACATCATCCCTAACTAGCAGGACCTGTGGTCAGGGATGATGGGAATTGTAGTCCAAAAACCATTGGAGGCCCAAGTTTGGGAAACCCTGACCTAAGGGATTTCTTTGTTGCCGAGAATATGAAGATTTCCAACCAAATGGCTACAAGGCAACCCTCATTTATTCACATCAGATTTTGGTTTTGTCTTTTGGAGCAGATGCTCTCCTCTGTTCCCAGTGTGTAGCCGTGAAAGCAGGAGAACCATGCGAAATGAAGCAGTGTGAAGTTGATGGTGAAGGACAATGTGTTGCACTAATTACCTATAAAGGTAAAAAAAACAACCCTGCTATAAGGTTGTACCTTCTTTGGGCTCCACACTCCCTTTCTCCTTAAGAATCTTTTTTTGGGGGGTGGGTGGGGGTGTTTAGCGGTACAATAAAGGGAAATAGAATTCGATGTAACACTAAGTGAGGAATGTGTGGGATGGAAAAATGAGATTCTAGAGATGCATTTCAACAACAGAAGAGTTGGTGGGGTCTCTAGATCCAAAGAGCAGGGCTAGCACAAAGAAAGACCCAGCAGAGTTTAAAATCATGTCACACTTTGTGCAGTAGTACAGCGTGGGGATAGGCTGTTAGAGCTGCTTTAATATCCCATTTAATCCACTAAAGCAGTGAACCCATTTCTATCTCTCTTAGCATTTAATACACCACACACTGCTAAGTAAGTTTTCAAATGCTTTATTTACAGACGCAAAAGATTGATTTATTATTTGTTCCACGCAGTAGCAAGGAGAACTCAGGTAGAATGCTCTTCGGTGGAAAACACAAACATGCTGTCTGAGCTTGTAGGGAGCAGGCTCAGACACATCTTTCCTGGGCATTGAATGGTGGAAGAGAGGGAGAATGTGGAAAGGGAGAGAAGGCTTGACTTCTTCCCTCACTGGAGAAGAGTGTGTGTGACCTAAATGATTCTAGAAAACACAGCTTGCTGGTATTAACCCCTTAATACACTAACTAGCACTTATGCATAGTTATGCTTGACTGCAATTTCCCACATATTAACCTCGTGTTTCTTCTTTCATTCAATTATCAGTATTACCAGACTATTTATTTCTAAGCTCTACAGAACTCTCCATAGGGGGCACAGCTCAAAGGAGAACAGTTTGGATATTTTAGGTGAAATCCAGTTAATCATTGCAGTGGCTATGGTGATGCAAACATTCACTCTTTTCTCTCTTTCTTTTTCCTGCTCTCTGTTCCTTTTCTCAGGTGAGGAAGTTTTTGAAAAATTACTTGGTTGCACGAAGAAGACTGAAGTCACCTGTGATACAACACATGATGACCCAGACAGTGGCATGCATTACAAACTAAAGTGTTGTGAAGACAGTGATCTCTGCAATTCACAGTTTTAAGACGGGTTGAAAGCAACCTCAAGATTTTGCTCACTTGCAAACAATAAAAGCTTATGCTGTTCCCTCTCAGCTTGTCAACTTTTCTTTGAATGTGATTTATGCAGTGGGGTCATAGTCTGAGACAGTGGCACCAGGTGAGTTCAAAACAGCTAGTGCTATTTCTGCAGCAGTGTCCCAAAGCTGCCCAATCGGTGTGAAAAGGGACAGTGTAGTTTCTAAAGCTAAGCATCTGGAAACACTGAAATCACAAGGGGCTTTGGATTCAAGAGAATGGTGTGCAAGTTCTATTAAGCACAATGTGTCAATTATTTGGTTAATTAAAAAGAATTCAATGGATTCCTAAATCCAAAAGTGCTCTCCAGTAAGAGAGAGCCCCGGGAAGAGTTTTTAGAAGTCACAAAACATGCAGCAGTGAAGCATGGGAATATAGGCAATGAGCCCATTTTAAATATCCCATTCTCAGTCAATTCCAGTGCTTTCCTTTAGCATTTAACAGAGCACATCGGTTAGTAAGTTAAAATGGTTCTTACTTACATACTTCTAAAGTTTGATTCATGCATTTCCCCATAAAGCAGCAAGAAAAAGTGGCAGAAACCTTGGGTTGAAAATATGGTAAAGTTTATAAACACATGGTCTAAGCAGGGAGCCCATGGTTCAGATCTCCATTACATATGGCGTTCACATGCTCGGCTGAATAAACAAAGCACTTCTGTAAGCCTTCATCACCAGAGGGGAGGGGGCATGACCAAAGTCTAGGAAGACAGTTCTGTGGTCTTAACCCCTTCATGAATTAACTAGTGCTAAACACACTGGTTGTATGAGGCTGCAATTACTCCACAAAATGGAACTTCATGGAAAACACATCTGAAGTAACTCCAAAGGATTATATTAGAAAATATTAGATCTAGCTGAAAGGCAACAGATGGAGATCAGCATTGATTGTGGCAATACAACCTACATCATCACCACCACCACCATTATTAAAAGAGCCTGCAAGGCAGGGAGCAGGTCTTCAGGCCTTTCCTTAAAATCTTCTAACCATGGAGATTCTACGAACTTCCTTGCCTTCTTCCTATGAAGCTTGTCTTTTAATGGAGACCCTTAAAAGAAAGCAATGAAAATTTCTGCATTCCTTCTGCCCAGAGAGATCAAAGAGGTTGTACCATTCATAGGCCTCCACTGAGCATCATATCCAATTTAAAGCTACAATTTGTTTTGCCAAATGCCTTTTCTGTATCCATTAAATACAATACTCTGGTTTTAAACAATTCCCTACTATGTTAATAATAATAATAATTTATTATTTGTACCCTGCCCATCTGACCGGGTCTCCCCAGCCACTCTGGGCAGCTTCCAACAAATATCAAAATACATTAAGATATCACAGATTAAAAACTTCCCTAAACAGGGCTGCCTTCAGGTATTTTCTAAATGTCAGATAGTTGTTTATCTCTTTGAACAACTGTAGTCACCTGCAATTCCTGCGCAATGTTTGTCTTCTTGCCGAAGGTTGTAGGCAGCTACACCTGCAGCAGCTGCAAGTTGATTGCCCTACTAGAAGACAAGAAAATTAAAGAGCTGGAGCTTTTCTTGGATGCAGCAGAGCACACTGTCTGCACCAAGCAGGAGACAGGGCGCATCCCTGAGGAGATCAGTTCCACAACACAGGAGCCAGATGTATGGAGGAACGTGACTCACAGAAGTAGAATGCCCAGAGATCGCTCTGAGTGTTTAGAACTACACAATCGATTTGAAGTGCTCTCCCTTAACATGGAAGATGAAGAACAGACTCCATTTGAAGATCTCTCCCTCATCACAGTTGATAAGGAATATGAAGACGAGCAGCAAAGTCACTCCGGGAATGTGCAGGTGACCTTGGAAGGGACGGCACATGTAAGAATCCCGACAAAGCCTATGAGGAGGCGTGTAGTGGTGATAGGGGATTCCCTACTGAGGGGTACAGAAGCAGTGGTCTGTGGGCCTGACAAGATGTCTCAAGAGGTGTGCTGTCTCCCCGGGGCCAAGATCCAAGATATAACAGAACGGCTGCAAGGAATCATAAAACCCACTGACAAAAAACCCCTTCCTTTTGGTTCATGTGGGAACCAATGACACTGCAAGCCACAGCCTCCAGAAGATCAAAAATGATTATGAGGCTCTGGGCAGGAAGTTGAAGCAATTAAATGCACAAATTGTCATCTCATCTGTCCTCCCAGTTGAACACCCAGGGAGAGAGGGAAAAATAGGGGAAGTGAACAACTGGCTTCGCAAATGGTGCCGGCAGGAACGGTTTGGATTCTTAGATCACGGTCTGCAGTTTCTTGAAGATGGACTTCTGGCAAGTGATGGGCTGCACCTCACAAGGGTTGGGAGGAATGTTTTTGCCAACAATCTCAAAACCCTCATCAGGAGGGCTTTAAACTGACTTATGTGGGGGAGGGAGACAGTGGTCCTGAAGGTAGGAGTCTATCAAATGCTGAAGATGATCATCCAAATGTCAAGGACCAAATGGAGCAAACAGCACGCAGACCTAGTGGTGGGAGGAAAAAATCCTTAAGTAGGAGACTAGGGGCAATGATTAATGGTCTTCAGTGTCTGTATACAAATGCACAGAGCATGGGAAATAAACAAAATGAACTTGAGCTCTTGGTACAGCAAACTAAATAGCGGTAGGAAATAAAAAATATAAAGTCAAGGCGTTCGCCAACGACGTGATTGTTACAACAGAAGACCCAATAAAAAACATCCCGATGGTAATAGGAAAAATAAAAGAATGGCAGGGTTGAAAATAAATTATAATAAGACAGAAATGTTGATCAAAAATATGGAGAAGAAGGATGCAGAAGAATTAGAGAAAACAACAGGAATTAAAATAGCAAAAAAGATGAAATACTTGGGAATTTATATGACGACCAGAGGAATTGATTTGGTTCAAGAAAATTATGTAGGGGTGTGGAAACAAATTACAAAAAATATGGAATTATGGTCAAAGTTAAAATTATCTATGATGGGAAGAATATCTCTAATTAAGATGTACGTGCTGCCCAAATTAAATTACTATTTCCAGAACTTACCCCTTCTCGGAGGCTCAAATATATTCAAAGATTGGAAAAAGACAATATCTAAATTTATATGGAATGGCAAAAGGCCAAGGATAAAATATAAAATAATGATTGATAAAAGAGAGCGCGGTGGATTTGGTTTGCCTGACTTACAGCTTTACCACGATGCAGCTGCTATAATTTGGATCAAAGAATGGATAGCTTTGCGAAATAATGATATATTAGACTTAGAGGGAGTGGACTTGGGAGCCGGCTGGCACTGGTATCTAAGCAAAGAAAAACTAAGCCAAAAAAATGGGTTCCATAATAATGTTATCAGAAGATCATTATATAAAGTATGGTACAAATACAAAACATTATTAGAACCAAAAACACCCTGGTGGTTGTCCCCAGCAGAAAGTATAGCGGTAAGAAGAAGAAATATGGAAGGTACTTGGCCAACATATAAAGAACTATTAGTAGAAGAGAAAGGTGAATTAAAATTGAAAAGTTATGAAGAAATAAAACCTTTTCTAAATACTTGGCTACAATATTACCAAATTAACCAAAGATTTAAAACAGATAAACAATTGGGATTCGAAAAAGAAAGATCAGAATTAGATAAAATTTTATTAGGACAAGAAAAGAAAATTGGGAAAAAGATTTATGAATTATTGTTAAAGTTTGAAACGGAGGAAGAATTAATTAAAGAACAAATGATTAAATGGGGACAAGATTTAAATAAAACAATTATGTTAGAAAATTGGGAAAATCTTTGGATAAGAGATAGGAAAATTTCAACGAATTATGACATACAGGAGAATCATTTGAAATGCAATATAGATGGCATTTAACACCAGCCAAGTTGGCAAGAATGTATAAAGGAGTAGAAAACACATGCTGGCGATGTAAAGAAGAAATAGGCAGCTATATGCATACATGGTGGCATTGTAAAAAAATTAAACCATTCTGGGAGATGGTCTATAATGAAGTGAAAAAAATAATAAGATACTCTCCAAAAAAACAACCTGAGCTCTTTCTATTGGGAATGATGAAAGAAGACATACAGCCCAAAGATAGAACAATAATATTCTACGCAATGGCAGCGGCAAGATTATTAATAGGAACTAATTGGAAATCACAAATTGTACCGACAAAGGAGGATTGGCAAATCAAAATGTTAAATTATTATAATTTGGAAATGAGATATAGAGAAATTGAAGAAATAAAACAAGAAAAAACAATGGGAAAATGGGATAAATTTAGAGATTATATTAGTCAAAATATAAAAAATACCAACCTCTTTGCAGCCACTTAAAGGATTCGACTAGAAATAAAATGGAAGATTTTTAGAGAAAGGCATGAGAACAGAATAGGAGTAAAAGGAAGAAGGGTAATTCCGGATAGGCTGAGAAGTTACAAGGGGCAGGGGAGGGGAGGGGAAGGAATAGGGGAGGGGGGGAAAGTAGGGGAGATACAGAAGAAAGGAAGACTTTATTGTGTATTGGTTATTTTGGTTATTTTGCTACTTTTGTTTGGAATAGGATTGTAATGGAATAATTTTTTTTTGTTGAAATGATGTAAAGAAAATTTGAAGATACTAAGCCTGTATTATTTATGTCAACTTAAAGTAGTTTTTTATTTATTTTTATTTAGTTATCCTTTTATATTCTGTATCTTTTTAATAAGATTAAATAAAGATTTATTTAAAAAAAAAAAAGTAATAGAGGGATACAATCTATTTCAGAGAAATAGACCAAACAGGAAAGGAGGAGTGGCGTTATATGTCAGGGATGTGTATACCTGTGAAGAGATCCATGATTTAAAACTTCAAAGCCAAATTGAGAGTATCTGGGTCAAAATTAAGGGAGTGAAAAATAACAGTGATATCATTGTGGGAGTTTACTATAGATCCCCAAGCCAAACTGGGGACACAGATGACATCTTCCTGGAACAGATGACCAAGCATTCAAAAGGAAGTGAGATAGTAGTAATGGGGGATTTCAACTATCCTGATATTTGTTGGATGTCAAACTCAGCCAAGAGCATAAGGTCGAACAGATTCCTCACTGGCCTTGCAGATAATTTCATTGTCCAGAAAGTGGGAGAAGCAACAAGAGGATCAGCCATTTTAGATCTGGTCCTAACCAATAGTGATGACCTGGTTAGTGGGGTAGAAGTGGCAGGATCATTAGGTCGGAGTGATCATGCTCTTCTGGAGTTTATTATACAGCAGAAAGGAGCAACCAAGCATACCAAGACTCAAATTCTAGACTTTAAGAAAGCCGACTTCAGAAAACTTAGGGAAATGCTGGGTGTGATCCCATGGTCAGTAATACTAAAAGGGAAGGGAGTTCATGCTGTGATCACTAAACGTCAGCATGGGTTTCTGAAAAATGAGTAATGTCAGACTAATCTGATCTCATTTTTTGACAGAATTACAAGCCTGGTAGACGAAGGGAACACTGTGAATGTAGCCTATCTTTATTCCAGCAAGGCCTTTGACAAGGTGCCCCATGATATTCTTGTAAAGAAGCTGGTAAAATGCGGGCTAGACAATGCTACCATTCAGTGGATTTGTAACTGGCTGACTGACCGAACCCAAAGGGTGCTCATCAATGGCTCCCCTTCATCCTGGAGAGAAGTGACTTGTGGGGTGCCATAGGGTTCTTTCTTGGGCCCAGTCTTACTCAACATCTTTATCAATGACTTGGATGATGGGCTTGAGGGCATCCTGATCAAGTTTGCAGATGACACCAAATTGGGAGGGGTGGCTAATACCCCAGAGGACAGGATCACACTTCAAAATGACCTTAACAGATTAGAGAATTGGGCCAAAGCAAGCAAGATGAATTGTAACAGGGAGAAATGTAAAGTACTACAATTGGGCAAAAAAATTGAAAAGCACAAATACAGGATGGGTGACACCTGGCTTGAGAGCAGTACATGTGAAAAGGATCTAGGAGTCTTGGTAGACCATAAACTTGACATGAGTCAACAGTGTGATGCAGCAGCTAAAAAAGCCAATGCAATTCTGGGCTGCATCAATAGGAGTATAGCATCTAGATCAATGGAAGTAATGGTACCACTGTATTCTGCTCTGGTCAGACCTCACCTGGAATACTGTGTCCAGTTCTGGGCACCACAGTTCAAGAAGGATACTGACAAGCTGGAACGTGTCCAGAGGAGGGCAACCAAAATGGTCAAAGGCCTGGAAACGATGCCTTATGAGGAACGGCTTAGGGAGCTGGGTATGTTTAGCCTGGAGAAGAGAAGGTTAAGGGGTGATATGATAGCCATGTTCAAATATATAAAAGGATGTCATATAGAGGAGGGAGAAAGGTTGTTTTCTGCTGCTCCAGAGAAGCGGACACGGAGCAATGGATTCAAACTACAAGAAAGAAGTTTCCACCTAAACATTAGAAAGAACTTCCTGACAGTAAGAGCTGTTCGACAGTGGAATTTGCTGCCAAGGAGTGTGGTGGAGTCTCCTTCTTTGGAGGTCTTTAAGCAGAGGCTTGACAGCCACCTGTCAGGAATGCTTTGATGGTGTGGCAGGGGGTTGGCAGGGGGTTGGACTGGATGGCCCTTGTGGTCTCTTCCAACTCTCTGATTCTATGATTCTATGACCTCTGATGGGAGGGCGTTCCACAGGGCGGGTGCCACTACCGAGAAGGCCCTCTGCCTGGTTCCCTGTAGCTTTGCTTCTCACAGTGAGGGAACCGCCAGAAAGCCCTCGGCGCTGGATCTCAGTGTCTTGGCTGAACGGTGGGGGTGGAGACGCTCCTTCAGGTATACAGGACCGAGGCCGTTTAGGGCTTTAAAGGTCAGCACCAACACTTTGAATTGTGCTCAGAAACGTACTGGGAGCCAATGTAGATCTCTCAGGACCGGGGTAATGTGGTCTCGGCGGCCACTCCCAGTCACCAGTCTAGCTGCCGCATTCTGGATTAATTGCAGTTTCTGTGTCACCTTCAAAGGTAGCCCCACATAGAGCACATTGCAGTAGTCCAAGCGGGAGATAACTAGAGCATGCGCCACTCTGGCGAGACAGTCCACGGGCAAGTAGGGTCTCAGCCTGCATACCAGAAGGAGCTGGTAGACAGCTGCCGTAGACACAGAGGTAACCTGCGCCTCCATGGAAAGCTGTGAGTCCAAAATGACACCCAGGCTGCGCACCTGGTCCTTCAGGGGCACAGTTACCCCATTCAGGACCAGGGAATCCCCCACACCCGCCCGCCCCCTGTCTCCCCAAAACAGTACTTCTGTCTTGTCATGATTCAACCTCATTCTGTTAGCCAACATCCATCCTCCAACCACCTCCAGACACTCACACAGGACCTTCACCACATTCACTGGTTCTGATTTGAAAGAGAGGTAGAGCTGGGTATCATCCGCATACTGATGAACACCCAGCCCAAACCCCCTGATGATCTCTCCCAGTGGCTTCATATAGATATTAAAAAGCATGGGGGAGAGGACGGAACCCTGAGGCACTCCACAAGTGAGAGCCCAACGGTCTGAACACTCATCCCCCACCACCACTTTCTGAAAACGGCCCAGGAGGAAGGAGCAGAACCACTGTATAACAGTGCCCCAGCTCCCAACCCCTCTAGACGGTCCAGAAGGATGTTATGGTAAATGGTATCAAAGGCCGCTGAGAGATCCAGCAGAACCAGGAAACAGTTCTCACCTTTGTCCCTAGCCCGCCGGAGATCATCAACCAGCGCGACCAAGGCAGTTTCAGTCCCATGATGAGGCCTGAATCCCGATTGGAAGGGATCCAAATGGTCCGCATCCTCCAGGCGTGCTTGGAGTTGTTCAGCAACCACCCGCTCAATCACCTTGCCCAAGAATGGTAGATTTGAGACTGGGTGATAGTTGGCCATATTGGCCAGGTCTAAAGATTTTTTTTAAGAAGCGGTTTAATGACCGCCTCTTTCAGCGGGTCTGGGAAGACTCCCTCACAGAGGGAAGCATTCACCACCCCGCGGAGCCCATCGCCCAGCCCTTCCCGGCTCGCTTCTATTAGCCAGGATGGGGAAGGGTCAAGGAGACAGGTGGTCGGTTTCACTCGTCCAAGCAGCCTGTCCATATCCTTGGAGGTAACAGATTGGAATTGATCCCATGAAACATGACTAGACAGGGCTCCAGCACTCTCCCGCCCCGCCCCTGCTCCCACGGTGGAGTCTACCTCCTTCCGAATCTGAGCGACTTTATCTGCAAAAAACTTTGCAAAAGCATTGCAGGAGATCTTGGGGTCCCTACCAGACCCCGGTGACAAAGGTGGTTCTGATAGATTACAAACCACCTGGAAGAGTCTCCTGCTGCTGTTTTCTGCAGATGCAATAGAAACGGTGAAGAAGGTCCTCTTTGCCATCACCACTGCCACTTGGTAGGCTCGAAATTGAGCTCTAGCCCATGTCCAGTCTGATTCAGAATGAGCTTTCTGCCACTGGCGCTCTAGCCATCTCAGCGACTGTTTCATCACCCTCAGCTCCAGGGAAAACCACGGGGCTGTTCGGGCTCCATGCAATCAGAGAGGGCGCTTCGGAGCCAGACAGTCAATAGCCCTGGTTAACTCCACATTCCAGCGGGCCACCAGGGAATCAGCTGAAAGGCCATCAGCATGGGATAAAACATCCCCTAGCACTCTCTGGAAACCATTTGGATCCATGAAGTGGCGGGGGCGGACCATCTGAATTGGTCCCACCTCCCTGCAGAGGGGAAGGGTCGCGGAGAAGTCTAGTTGCACCAGGAAGTGATCTGACCATGGCACTTCTTTAATTTCACTTTTATTTAATGTCAGATCACCAGCATCCATAGAGGTGAATACCAGGTCCTCAGCTTTGAGTTGGGCCAGACTTATTCATGGACAGCCCCATGGAGGCCATGCTTTCCACGAAGTCCCGAGCGGCCCCTTGTAAGGTCGTGTCAGCGTGGATGTTAAAATCCCCTAGGACCACCTAACTAGGTGTCTCCAGGAGAACATCCGCCACGACCTGAAGCAGCTTGGACAGGGGATCCTTGGTGCAGCGGGGAGGTCGGTACACCAAAAGGAATCCTGTTATAGTTAATAACTCCTAATTTAAGGCAGCTGGCTATAAAACCATTCTTATGTATAGCAATAACCAACCACAAGCACGTCACGCTTCCTCATCAATATTGAAAGGGGTCTGTATAATACTCCTGCTACATTTTTCTCTGCTTTGCAATCAGGACTATATTGGTTTCTTTTCAAGTGTTCTGGTTTTCGAATGTTTTTCGGAATCCCAACATCCAACATCTATGTTTCCGGGGCACCTGCAACAATCGAAAGCCGCACCTTGGTTTTCGAATGTTTCAGGAGTCAAACAGATTTCCAGAACTGATTAAGTTTGAAAACCAAGGTTCCACTGTACATTTTATGGGGAAAGTGCTGCTAATGGTGGTATTTTCCCCATTTCATGGATTAAAATCACAAGGGAACATGAACAGAGGGCTTCTCCTTTCAAATCAATAACTCTGCATGGCTAGAAAGCAAGGCAGTTTCATCTCTAACTTCAATTTAAGTGGCAGGTCCTCACTACTGATTCTGTGTAGATATCCTCTCTCCCAAACCAAGGACTAGGTGATGCACCCTGACTCCAAGTATCAAATCTGTTATTCCAATCACTTCTTGTTTATTCCTGCCCACAAACCTTTGGAAAGTGTCTAGAAGGTACAGTACACTGTTGCTTCCCGCAACAAACTTGGAAGATCAATGAGTTTAGTAGTGTTCCAAGGTGCCACCGTTAAAGTTTGACATGGCAAGCATTATGTTGCATTTCCAGAAACTGAAATGACCCATTCATCAGTCTATGGGCCTTGTCCGAGTTTTTCCAGTCCTTCATTTGCCTTTCATGTATGTGTGTTCTTTCCCAGCGAAGGCATTTGCTCTGGTACACTTCCCACAGTGTACTGTGCTATCTGTGACATCTGGTAGAGATCAGCCAGATTCAACTATATTATATACTGTACCTTTACAATGTGCAATTGTGTGCTCTGCCTATGGGTTTCTTGTGTGCCCTGAATGCGTTTCTAATGTGCAGGAGCTTTGCGTACCTATTTGTCGGGAATACTTTCTCTGGCAATCACATCTTGAGAGCTGCTTCTGAATACCAGATACTGAAAATAACCGGAGGGGAAAGACCCTTGTGCTTTGGTCCTTCAAGCCAGTTTCCCACAGGAATTTGGCTGACTCTTGTGAGAACAGGGTGCTGAACCGGATTGGTCATTGGCCTGATGCAGCAGGCTCTTCTTATCGTCTTAATTTTGCAATCTAAACCAAATTCTGAAATTCTAAACATGGTACAGTTGTACCTTGGTTGACTATTACCTTAGCAGTCTAACATTTTGGCTCCCAAACGGCACAAACCCAGAAGTGAGTGTTCTGGTTTGCGAACATTCTTTTGGAAGCTGAACGTCTGGCGGGGTTTCCGTGGCTTCCAATTGGCTGCAGGAAGCTCCTAGAGCCAATTGGAAGCCACGTCTTGGAAGTTGAACGTTTCTGAAGTAGAAAGGACTCCCAGAACGGATTCCATTCGGCTTCCAAAGCATGACTGTATTGCTACATATTTTAGACATTACCTTTACCATTATGAAATGTAATCTTCATGTTCATTCAATGAAACCTGACAGCAACTGAACAAGATAAATCAGTGCATTTGCAACAATAAAACTGTGATCCTATATGAATCTACTCATAAATCAGCACTGCTGAGTTCAATAGAGCTTATTCCCTAGTCTCTTCAATACATAACAAAATAGTGGACATTGTAAGTCCTTCTTCATTAGGTGGGGGAAATGCATTTACAGTAGTCTTTCAGGACTCTGTCACTTATTTACTTACCTTTACTATCAAAATCTGCTGTAAGATTGTTACCTCCATCTTTTGTATATTAGTGAGGCTGCAATCCTTTATGTACCTGAGGAGAAAGTCTCATTGAACTCAATGGGGCTTGCTTTTGAATAGGCATGTCCAAGGTTGCAATGTAAACGTAGCTTTGTTTGTGGTGTTAAAATAGTCATTTCTACAATTTAATTACATTAAAATATAAATATTAAACCACCATCCATCGATTACTGTGCAAGAAGTGATAATATTGATGATTACAGGTCTTGTCCCACAGTTCTTTGGTTCTAAAAGTGGCAGCTGTGCCAGTGGAGACTTGCAGAGGCCTTTGAAGCTCTGACATCAAAGAATCTGTTCCACCCACACTTCAAGTTCTCACTTAAAATGGGGTTTTTATTCTGTGATGTGTGGCCAGTTCAGGATGTTATGGCCCACCCATTGATCTTTATAGTTCCTTTCTGAGGGCACCATGATCTCTAGGGTTTCGTTAAAAGGATCAGATGTCCACATCTATGCCTCTGTGATTTGGGGCTCTGCTGGAGAACATACAGTGTCCTTTTGATACGAAGAGGTCCACCCCAAGTCAAGTACTTCTTGCAATCTGTGTTTTCCTGTTCCTCACACCAGAAGGTAAGTTCTTTTTGCAAGAGTTGGGAAAAGCACTGTCAGCTAAGGGAGGCAGGGTAAGTGTAGGTTGAAAGTCCTAACTTGTCCTCCACCATAGAATCTGAACTGGGTCAATGGAACTTCTTCTGTTCTCTTCCTCTGTTGCACCTGAATGGAAAGACTGCTGCTAGGTGGCAATTGAAGGAGAGGGTGAGCCAAGGGCAGCTGTTGTTGTAGTAGAGCTGATCAGAGAATCATAGAATCTTAGCGTTGGAAGGGACCCAAGGGTCATCTAGTCCAACCCCCTGCAATCAATGATGGAATGGCCCTGCTTCACATCTCCTTCTTTACTGCAGCCTGTTAGAATCTGTTCAACTTTTTATGTATTAAAGCAACTCTCTCATATTCAAATTAGGGTGCAAGTAGGGAAACTGACACCTTTACCGGGTAGAGATACTTTGCAAATGGAAAAATCAAAGCAGCCTTTCATTAATCACAACGTTTTGGTTTTCTCTTTTGGAGGAAATGCTTGCCTCTGTACAAAATGCATAGGCATGATATCAGGAGTACCATGCAACGACCAAACCTGTGAAGTTGATGATGCATTGGCTTCACCTCCTTTAAAAGTAAGAAACAGTTGCAAAGGTTTGGGCTCCATGGTCCACATTCCCCTTCTGGCGGGCAGGGTGGCTGGCCCTTTCCATGCCCCATTTCTCCAAAGCGCCCAGGCGAGTTTCGCTTGATCCAATTCAATTTATGACATAACCCCCCTAAATGTAATAGACCGAGGCATTTCGGCTATATAAGCTGGTTGCCACACAAATTGTCGGGCCTCATATATTTACATGCCTTTTGCAAGCCTGTATTTAATAGGCTTCAGCTATTGGCTCAGGGGCAGTCAGTTTTCTTCTCTCTCCCCTTTAGCTCCGGGGATTCATTAGTTTTGGCATCCTTTTGCAAAGCATGTGACCACAATTATTCATCACCCATCAGGCTATCACAAGTCATGTGTTGCCCCAGGCTGGCCAGTCTACGCATCTGGCTGGTTTGTTCGCTGGGCTTCAGCCCTCTTCTGGGGATGGGTTAGGGTTAGGGTTAGGGTGTCGCTCACGCTTCGCGCAATTGTGCAGCCTAGCCTTAAGTTTATTAGCATCTTCTTAGACATATTTGGCCTATTGGGCAAATCTGTGGGTATCAGGCACAGCCTGCCATCCCACCACAGATCAGGTGCTTCAATACTTTCCATACCTGCGTAACCTGGGGCGTGCTGTTAAGACTTTATGAGGCTAATAAATCAAAAAATAATAAATAAATAAATAAATAAAACAAATAAAAATATATATAGATATAATAATAATACTATAATAAAATATAAAACCAAAATAATAAGTAATAATTACACATAATCAGTATATATATGTATATATAGATATATATAGATATATATAAAAGAGTAATGATCAAAATAGGAATCTCGCTTGATCTCTGACCCTTGCGTGGATTTCCTGGTCCGTAGAGCACTTGAGGATGGCACATACCCCAGCTTCCTAGCAGTGACTGTAGAAGGTCCATAATATGTGATATATTCGGCCAAATCCATACACAGTTAAGGAGTAGCTATCGGTCAAAATTTGAGACCTGGTTCTTTTGGCAGACTATTCCATTGCCAAATTTGGTGCTCTGAGTTGGTGAGGTGGTATGTGATGGCCAACCTGATCACACTACCCGCACTGTCCAGTTGGGGTTTTAACATTCGATATATTATGCCAGATTCACAAGCAATTTGTTGGTCTAAATATGAGGCCAGACTCTTTTCAGCTGCCTATTATATTGCCTTTTTGGGGCCTTCTGAGTAGGCGAGGTGGTATGTGAGGGTCATTCCGATTCCCCCACCCGCGGCATTTGGTTGCAAGACAAAAAATTTATCCAGCTCTCAACTTGTCATCCAGCTGGGGACAGGTGCCTGGATGCGCCTGAAGGCAACAGGGCACAGCGGCCCTTGTCCAGTAAAAGATGTCAGGCGTTTCCTTCGCCTAAGGCCTGCTGCACCCGGTCCCTTGCTGATCCATCAGGATGGTTCACATCTGTCATGCTCCATGTTTATGCGCGTAATGCGGAAAGCCATTGCTGCATCCGGCCTAAACCCTAAAGAATTTGCCACTCATTCCTTTCGGATTGGTGCCGCAATGACCGCAGTACATATGGGTTTGTCTGTGGACAGGATAAAGGAGTTAGGCCGTTGGAAGTCCAAAAGCTTTTAAAGGGTACCTCCACAGTTCCTTATGACTACCTAGGGTCTACGATTCTCAGCCGGTTTTCTCCTCTACCTTTCTTTCAGGTGACAATATTCAAATATGGATGGTTGGTCACAGCATCATGCACTGGGCCAGGGTTCGTGCATCCTCACGTGGATTGGGTCGCAATCTGGGACCTACCACCAAGGGTCAAGATATCCTGGATCACAAGGAGAGGGATGCGCTGGGATGAGTTTTTACCAGCTGTGAAAGCCAAGGCTGCCTCACACGGTCCCACGGATGCTTTGGTGGTGCAGCTTGGTGAAAACGATTTGGCCTATCGCAAAGGCATCGTTTTGCAGTGGAATATTTTCATGGACTTTGATGAACTGTTGACCTCTTTCCCGACCATAATTCTTCTCTGGTCCTCATTGTTGGAAAGGCGTGTTTAGCGTGACTGTCTCTGCCCTATTGCTATCAACAGAGCCAGGAAGCTCTTGGAAAAAGCGGTGGCCCGCAAGGTGACAGTATTCAACAGCTGGGTCATTCCTCACCCGGGGATAAAGTTCAGTGAGGCAGCCCTTTACAGAAATGATGGCGTTCATCTTTCAGATGTTGGAAACGATATTTGGCTTGCTGACATTATTTTAGGTATTAGGGATTGGTTGCGAGTGTGAGGGTGTTGGCGGCGAGCCTTTTTAAGGCTCGATTGGCGGCTAGGCATTGGATTATCTAGGGAAGGCTGAAGGTGGGGGGGAGGTTGGGCCATCACCTCCCCCAAATGCTGAAGGGTACTTCGTTAAACGAGTCCGGGGGGCGTGTCCCTGTCCGAAGCCGTGGTAGGTGAGGGCCAAAGGCACGCCCCACATCGGTGACCCCAGGGTGAGTTCCTAGCTGATGTGCAGCAGCAGGACTCTCCCATCGGTGGTTAACCCTTCCCGGACTGCCAGCACAGCATGCTGGAGTCAGATATAGTTGGTTAGATCCAATGCCTAAGCCAATACCTCTCTACATTCGTAAGCAATAAAGTTGTGGCCTTTCTATGCCCATTAACCTTAATTATTGAGTTTTGTGTCTTTATTTCACCACGGGAGGGGTCGGGATTTGACACGCAAAGTCCCTTCCACCCGGAGGGTGGAGGGGGGTTGCGGGCATCACGAGCCCTTCACGTGCGCAGGGGATGGCTTCATCCCCTGTCACCATAGGCTGAGCCCTGGGCGCGGCGCCTGGCAGGTCGACCTATCGGCGCGGCTGACAGGCGTGGCTTGCTGGATTTAAGCAAGTGCGCGCAGGGCTCAGCCTCTTGCTTCCTGCCCCGCCAGCTGATACTTTTTCCCGCCCACCCTCCCTTTTTTGCAGGTAGCGTCCTCAATGACCTTGCTATGGACTTCGGTTGGTCGCCGTTGAGGGACCTGGTAGGAATTTTCCCACCTGGCTAATTGGCTGGAGCCTTGTGGTTTTCGCCTACCTCGTAGCAACTCGTCACAACTTAGGTTGGCAGCTAGGCATTGGATTATCTAGGGAAGGCTGAAGGTGGGGGGGAGGTTGGGCCATCACCTCCCCCAAATGCTGAAGGGTACTTCGTTAAACGAGTCCGGGGGGCGTGTCCCTGTCCGAAGCCATGGTAGGTGAGGGCCAAAGGCACGCCCCATATCGGTGACCCCAGGGTGAGTTCCTAGCTGATGTGCAGCAGCAGGACTCTCCCATCGGTGGTTAACCCTTCCTGGACTGCCAGCACAGCGTGCTGGAGTCAGATATAGTTGATTAGATCCAATGCCTAAGCCAATACCTCTCTACATTCGTAACCAATAAAGTTGTGGCCTTTCTATGCCCATTAACCTTAATTATTGAGTTTTGTGTCTTTATTTCACCACGGGAGGGGTCGGGATTTGACACGCAATTAGATTTGACCATCCAAATGCTTCACTCATTCCTTATGAAAGCTATGATTTAAAAAATAAAAAGAGGGTCGGGTTATATAATAATCAGGACTACAAAGGCAAACCAAAAACCCTATTCCACGATATATCAGGTTTGAAGGTGTGTTGAATCAGGGGAAAGTTGAGACCTTCAGTTTCCAATCTGTAGTCAGAGAGAATCAGGACTAGCATCACAGCCTTCACAACGTATCTTTAGGTGGGCTTAACACCAGGTTGAAATGGTCCTGGCACACACTGGCTTGACAAATGTTCTGTCCTGCTCCTAGAATCATGGGATCATAAAGTTGGAAGGTACCTCTAAGATCATCCACGGCAACCTCCTGCCAATGCAGGAAATCCACTGCTACATCATCTCCAATAAGTGGCTGCCCAACCTTTGCTTAACATCTTCTAACCATGGAGATTCTAACACCTTCCAAAGATGGCTGTCTTCTAGTAGGGAGGATTTAAATGACAAACAATGAAAGTGATCAAACATTATTGCATTCCTTGAGCCCAGAGAGATCAAACAGGCTGCACCACTAAGACAAGACAAGACAAGACAAGACAAGACAAGACAAGACAAGACTTATTGTCATTGTACAAGTACAAGTACAACATTGTCTTTGGGCAAGAGATATAGAACAATTAGATCAAGAACAAATAGATTGAAGAATAGTTTCTACCCAAGAGCTATAACCATCTTAAATGCTGTAACTAGATAATATGACCTTGGAGAGTTGTGATGGGTGTGTACGTATGTGCATGTGTGCTGAAATTGTGTTGTTGTTTTTTGGGTTTTTGCACTGTTTTTTGTTTTGTACAAAAATATTATATTTATTTATTTATATAGAAGTCTGTACCACTGAAGAAGGCCGCATGGCCAAAAGAGGATGACTATTCCGGGAATCCTTGTTTGAAACTTGTGACATTATAACAACTTTGTTGCACCTGTTGATGGTTTGAAGATTCATTTGGAACCTGAAAAGCTCTTCAAACCTCTCTTTGGACCTGTTGGCTCCCTTCATTTACAAGAATCACTAAGACTGCAATGACTTTTTTGAACTAGTACTGTGATGTTACTACCTACTTGGTTGCTCTTTATTTGTTGTTTCCTTATCATTATTCATTTTTGGCTATGATCCAATTGTATCTTTAATTATATTCAGCAGGTTACGTTTGGTATAATTTTTATGAAAACCGGGCATCTCATACTCAATGTAAATGAACTGTGAAAAGACTCTATGAATTGAAAGTGGAGAGCAGTATGTACTATTTTGGTCAATTAATTTAACAGAGTGATTCTACTTCTTTTCAAATAATATGGCATGGCAAAAAAGCAAAGCAATTTAATATGTAAATGCTACTAAATTGCCAGCTCACCCCTTCTGATTCAGTGTGGATATCCGGACTCCCAAAGTGGGGACTAGGTGATCCATCCATCAGATCTCTTCTTCCAACCACTTCCTGTTTATCCCTGCCCTAAACTTTTGAAAATGTGCCTGGAAAGTACACTACACCCCTGACTCCCCAAACAAGCTTTGAAGATCAATGAGTCTAGTAGTGTTTAAGGGAGCTCCCTGTGCCATATCCACTCGCAGTTTAAGAAGGTGGGCTTTATGGGTTTTTTTTTTAAATCCTCCCCCACCAGTATCCTGGAGAACAACCTGCCTTTATGTAGGGAACATGGAGAGATGCTGCTGAATCACAAAAGAGTACACTGGCATTTGACAGGACCATAATCGGGATGGGAGTGGGAATATGAAATGGCAGAAGGAAAGGACCCCTCTTTCTATATAGCTGCTGTCAAGGGGCATCATGAGCAGAAAGCCAATATGTATCTGTACCTCCTTCCCCAATCACTATGCAGCGAATGCAGGCTTTGGCCAGGTTCTGCCGTGAGGATCATTCTCTACTCTTGAAATGTAGAACTCCGGAAGCTACATATAGACTTGCATACAGGGGAAGGAACTTGCACCCTCAAAAACAGCCATGATGAGGGATGTTGCTGAGGCGACAGACAGGTGTGCAAAAAGCCAGCCGCCACCACCACCCGCCAGCAAGGGCCCTGTTGTCCCAAGGGTCATTGGTGGGCAGGGGCTGTTATTCTCCAAGCTGGTTTCTCAAGGGCGATGCTTTTTTATCCCTTGGAGATTCATAGCAACATTGCCCCATTGACATGCAAAGGCGGAACTTTCTCCCACAGAAAGTATTGATGGTAACTAACCTGGATGGGTTGAAATGAAATGGTCTGCACCCATGGCTCAAGTTAGTATTGTTTTTGTATACCATTAAAATCACTTTTGCATTTTGCTTTTTCTATTGATGGCTACTTTTGTTATGTTGTAGTTATGTATTTTTTCATTATGTAGGCTGCCTTGAGTATGGTTTGAACTGTAGAAAGGCAGCATACAAATAAAATTATGTATTTATGTATGTATGTATGTACCGTCTTTCCCCCTTTTTAAGAAACCATCTTATCATTTTATCCCCCTCAAAAAAACACAGAGTGGCTTATTTTGGGGGGATGTTTCATTTTTATTACGTCAGTATGGTACGGTACAGCCTCCCCCTGCGTGCTGAGCAGGCGGGGCAGAACTCCGCAAGAGGCGCGTTTCCCCCCATCCCTCTCGCTGGTTCACGGGCTCCCTGCACACGGGGAACAGGTGGGGCAGGAAGAGGCGTCTCCCCCCCCCGTGCGCCTCTCTCTGCGCGCTAAGCAGGCGGGGCAGAACTCCGCAAGAGGCGTGTTTCCCCCGCCGTGCCTCTCACTGGTTCGCTGGATCCCTGCGCACGCAGGAGGGGCTGAGGAGGCGACGGGAACAATGGCGGCACCATGGCTTACTTTTGGGGTACGTCTTACTTCTCACAAAGGTAAAAAACCCATACCATGGCTTACTTTATGACTACGTATTAAAAAAGGGGAAACGGTATGATTAAAGGTCTTGTCCTGCAAATGTGCCAGTGGAGACTTGCAGAGCCCATTGAAGCCCTGAGCTAAAAGACTCTATTTCTCCCACGCAGGGTGTACGAAGTGGGGAGCGGAGGGGGCGGAGGGGGTGGGGTGCCCAGGGTGCCACTCTAGGGGGGGAGTGACAAGATGGCCCCGCCCACTCATCATTATTGTCCTGTTATGAGTGGCCAGTTCATAATGTCACGGCCCACCAGTTTATCTTTATATGTCCTTTCTGAGTACACTGTGATCTCTAGGGTGGTATTAACAGGAACAGAGGAAGAAGCTTTTCTACTCTGGTGGAATCCAGCGAAGGTCTGCACTTGTTCCTCTGTTACTTAGGGTTCTGCTGAGACATACACAGTGTCTTCTGCTACCAAGATGTCCACCCCAGGCCAACTTCTTCTGGTAACCTGTGCTTTCCTGTGTCTTATACCTGGAGGTATACCTGGAGGTATACTTGGAGGTATGTTTTCTTCTTCTTTAGGTTAAAAGCTTCCCTAAATAGGGCTGCCTTGAGGTATTTCCTAAGTGTTATGAAGTTGTTGATTGCTTTGACCTCTGATGGGAGGGCGTTCCACAGGGCGGGCGCCACTACCGAGAAGGCCCTCTGCCTGGTTCCCTGTAGCTTTGCTTCTCGCAGTTAGGGAACCGCCAGAAGGCCCTCGGCGCTGGATCTCAGTGTCCGGGCTGAGCGGTGGGGGTGGAGACGCTCCTTCAGGTATACAGGACCGAGGCCGTTTAGGGCTTTAAAGGTCAGCACCAACACTTTGAATTGTGCTCGGAAACGTACTGGGAGCCAATGTAGTTCTCTCAGGACCGGTGTTATGTGGTCCCAGCGGCCACTCCCAGTCACCAGTCTAGCTGCCGCATTCTGGATCAATTGCAGTTTCCGGGTCACCTTCAAAGGTAGCCCCAAGTAGAGCGCATTGCAGCAGGCCAAGCGGGAGACAACCAGAGCATGCACCACTCTGGCGAGACAGCCCGCGGGCAGGCAGGACCTCAGCCTGCGTACCAGATGGAGTTGGTAGACAGCTGCCCTGGACACAGAATTAACCTGCGCCTCCATGGACAGCTGTGAGTCCAAAATGACACCCAGGCTGCGCACCTGGTCCTTCAGGGGCACAGTTACCCCATTCAGGACCAGGGAGTCCCCCACACCCGCCCACACCCTGAAATGACCCTGCTTCTCTTATGTGATGCCGCTTGATGGAAAGATTGTTTGTAGGTGACAATTGAGGGAGAGGGAGAGCCAAGGACAGCAGTTGTCGCAGTCGAGTGGATGGAGTGGTCCTGCTTCACATCTGCACCTTTCCTGCCAGCTGCTACAGTCTGCTGAGATTTCTTTATTTATGCCACTCTCCCTAATATTTAAATTGGTTAGCCAGGGTAGAGGTATCTCGATAGAGATACATTGCAAATACAGTATGAACTCTAGCTGTGGCAAATCATGGGCTCCATCATCTCAGAGCTGGGGATGGATGGGTCAATGTATTTCCATCCTGTGCCAACTCCTTTTAATCCCATTTGGGGCAAATTATGTAAGGAAAAAACAACCCAGCTTTTCAAGCAGCAATATTGAATATTCTGAAGAGGTGGTTTGGGGGTTACCTCTTTCCCTCTTTAGCATTTTACAGCTGCTTGGAGCTGCTCTGAGGCAATGTGACAAAATAAAATTGTGATCTCACACAGGAAACCAAAGATCACCACAGCCTACCACAAATGAACAATCACACCGTACACCAACCCTGACCTCTCTCACCACTAAAAGAACACAAGCAAACAACAGAGAAAACTCTGCATATATTAAGTAAAATAAAAATACCGCCACCCCATCCTACCCATCTCCCCATCCTACCCACACCTCCCCCCCTTCTCTCCCTAATGTCTCAACAAACGAAACTGCTGTATAAAAATGTTACATGGAAAGAGCAAGAATGAAACAATGCATATACCTCTACAAATCAAGAATATCCTTAATTTAATAAATAAATAAATGAATGAATAAATATATGGAAGATAACTATAAAGCTGAAAACACTGGCAGCACTATGATAATTTCAACAGAGTAAATAATTTTTGATGGCTGTAAAAGTGGAAAACTGATTTGCATGGAAAATATGCGGGAATGATATGTAACATGAAGGAGAAGAAGGGCAGTCATTGGTTATTTTAAAGTTTGTAAAATGTTTATTTTGAAATGTAAAATTGAAAAATTTAATAAAAATTATTATTAAAATAAAATAAAATTGTGATCTCAGGAAGTGAGAGTGCGACACAAATTGCTGTCCCTTCCTGGGGAATGGTATGTAGAAGGGATGCCTGCCCCTGTGTGCCTATGGGGGCAGGAATTCTAAAAATACCAATACATTGAAAGAAAGAAAGAAAGAAAGAAAGAAAGAAAGAAAGAAAGAAAGAAAGAAAGAAAGAAAATGGAAGGGGACAGAAAGGAAGGAAAGGAAGCTGAGCCTGGGCCCATTGTCTGAAAGTACGTTGACAGATTCAAAAATCTGAAATCAGGCATTGCGTGCGTAGGGCAACCGGTCATCCCCCCCTAATGAACTCACACGGGAGACATAATTTTTGGTTTGGTTTTTGGGCATTTTTGGCCACATTTATTGAATACAAATCACGTGAGTGGTTGCGTACGCATTGGTTCACGCTGTCCACCAGGACAGAGCTGACCCTAGTCAGCAGCAAGACTAGCTGTCGCAGCGGGACAGAGCTGACCACTTGTCAGCGAAGGGAAACCATTAGCTGGGGAGAGTTAACAGGGCCCGGATCACGCGGAGCCTCCCCCTCCCCAGGGGTCCACAGGGACTCCTGCATGGCCACCAGGTTTGGACAGCAATGTTGAGTCCCTGGATTCCTTTGCGGAATTCCCATTTCCAGATCACTTCTTGGTGGGAAACGCCCACCCATACCACAGAACCAATGCCTAACCGCCAACCTTACAAAATGTGACTATTTGCTGTGTAGTAGGCAAAAACCAGGTGGCTCAGCCAATCTGCCAAATGGACAAAATTCCTACCAGGCCCCTCTCAAGCGGAGGCGACCCCTACCCGGCACAGCAAGGCCAACACCACCTATACCAGGGACGGGGGGGTGGGAGATCCGAAGCTCTGAAAAGAGTGACCCAAGATCCACTTGGGGATCTTTATATGGACGCTGGGACGTCCTCCAAAGTTGCTACATTCCAAACTGCCCAGCAACAAGCAGGTCCTGGCAGCTGTGGCTTCCAGCCCCAAGCCCAAACCAACAGGGATGCCCTCCTGCCCACCTCGCAATGGCAGCTCTCCTTGAGAACTCTCTTTGCGTGCGTAGGGCAACCGGTCATCCCCCCCTAATGAACTCACACGGGAGACATAATTTTTGGTTTGGTTTTTGGGCATTTTTGGCCACATTTATTGAATACAAATCACGTGAGTGGTTGCGTAGGCATTGGTTCACGCTGTCCACCGGGACAGAGCTGACCCTAGTCAGCAGCAAGACTAGCTGTCGCAGCGGGACAGAGCTGACCACTTGTCAGCGAAGGGAAACCATTAGCTGGGGAGAGTTAACAGGGCCCGGATCACGCGGAGCCTCCCCCTCCCCAGGGGTCCACAGGGACTCCTGCATGGCCCTGCACCCACCAGGTTTGGACAGCAATGTTGAGTCCCTGGATTCCTTTGCGGAATTCCCATTTCCAGATCACTTCTTGGTGGGAAACGCCCACCCATACCACAGAACCAATGCCTAACCGCCACGAGCCACCGGCTCACCGCCAAACCACTCACAATCCCAGCCAAGCCCACAGGGCTCCCCCTATCGCCCCCAACCAAAGATCATTGCCCCATGGTGAAAGATGCACGCCATCTGGGCGAAACAAGGGAACATCCTGAAAAGTAATTGCGGGATGAGGGATCTCAGCCCCTCCCAACTCATAAACCACCCCCAGGGCCGCACTATTAGTACGCTTGCGGGCCCTCTTGACGGCCACAGGAGAGCGCGCACCCCTCCACGATTGCCGCTGTAACAAGTGAGACCAAAACAATTTGACCTGTGGGAATAAAACAGCAATTTTCTGCAAATCGTGTCGCATCTTGAGGCGAAGGACATGGCATTTTGTCGTTGGTAAATCATTTTCACCCAATTGCAACACCAAGGCATCAGGTGGACCTTCCCCAGCGGCACGACTGAGAATTACAGGCAACAACTCCTCCCACAACATACCCCTCTTGCCCAACCAAGAGACTAAAACATGAGGTGGAAGTCTGAAATTGGGCACAAGCCCTGCCTCCCGAGCTCTGACGCCGGCCCAGTAAACGATGCTGTGCCCGACAATCCAAACTCGCACGGGTGCAGGACCTAGGGAACAAAACAACACAAATGAAAACCACATCAACGTCTCACATATCTTTTGTAAGCATCAGACCTCCACCGCCCCAGTTCTTTAATTCTGTCCGTGGACAGCCCCCATCGTGCAGCCAACGTCACGGCCCCAATTCTGAATGGATGCGGGGCATAACCAGCTGGTGAGCGTCCGCATGCGGAAATGGCCTTGCGCATAACTTTGACAACCTGCTGCCTGGTCAATGGCAAGCCATCCTCATGGACCAGAAAGGGGCCATTCCCAGTGGGGCGCAGGGCGAGATACCGAGCAATGTCCCTCACCGGGCAAGGGCCCAGCCTCCCTGTGGCGGGCAGCCGCATCACAACCCCCCGGCCCAGCTGGTCGGTCTTGGAATTACGACGGTGATGACTACCTCTGAAAGCGAGAGATCTACATCCTTCCACAATAAACCCCTGGAACCAGCGGGCTGGGAAACCACAAGGACCACCTCACCAACCCGCAGTGCCCCATAGAAGGCCAATGAAAAAGCGGCAGAGAAAAGGCGCGCCTCAAAGCGTGACCAGCAGACCACGCGAAGCATAGCCCACATTTTTGATAAAGGAGCAAAAGTGATCGGGCGCCTGGCCTGGGTCTGGGCCATCCTGGCCCAACCTTTCAGTGCTTGTTGAATGAAAAATGTAGAACAAGGGTCCTTTCAAAGAAAAGCTTGGCAAAAAATGAAATAGCCGCTGCCTGGATCCTAATGGTCCTGGGAGCGCGGCCTATTGCAAAAAGGTGCGTCAAGTACTCTAGCACCATGTCTGCCATCGGGGCGAGGCAAACCGGCCCGCCCCGGGCAGACCATGAAAACCAGCAAAGTCAGACCAAGCTTTCTTATATGAGGCAAAGGTGGATGGGGCAACAGAAGAGGCTACTCCCTGCTGTTAAGATTCTATTCCTCAGTGACGTGGCAGCAGCTACAAACTGGAATAGTATAACTATTGGTTCTCACACAGTGGTGTGATAAAGTTTTGTTATGTCTACATTTCTGTGCTGAGCCTGCGCACTCAGATTGTTTTCACTTTCTCTTCTCTCCTCTCTGCTTTGTATCGAGAAGGACGGCAGCAAGCATGGCTGCTGAGAATAAAAGTCTTTAGCCTAAAAGGCTGAGTGTGTTGTTTTCCATATGGGAACAATCACTTATGAATGCAGCTTCCTGACTCTTGTGTAGCAGGGATGAGCTGCAGTGATTGCCTTTGCTATTGGGGCAGTTGCAAGAACTGACCCCAGGCAAGGAAAATCATAACAGTGGCAGCAGAGGATGGTTCGGTTCGATTCCATTGGACTCTGATGAATGATTCCAGAGCAGATGACGGGCCGACTGCAGCTACATTCAGCCGGTGAGAAAAGCGTCTGAAAACAGCATTCCACAGTTCCGGGGGAGGTCGAGCTGAAGATAGCGGCCGATTCCAGCCGAGAGGGAGAAGCTGTAAACCAGACTGTGAGTACACCGAGCAAGATTTACGAGGCAATTAAACCTCTGCTGCAAAACCTTGATCTCTGAGAACAGAGACAAGTTTATTTTTCACTATGGCTGGCAAAGATAAATCTATCGGCAGCTCCCTGTGTCCTCTATTGACGGACAATAATTATCAGACGTGGCGAGTTAAAATGGAGGCAGTGCTTACACGCCAAGGATTATTAGATGTCACTATTAATCCACCACCCGCGTTGCAAAGTGCCCGATGGACAAGTCAGGACGCTTTAGCAAAGGCCACAATAATACTGCATTTAGACGATTCCCAGTTGATTCACGTCAGAGACGTAAATCATGCAAATGACTATTGGGTTGCTTTGGAACAAGAGCATCTGAGAATTCAGACAGCCAGCTCAATGCTGTATTTTCAGCGGCTAACAAACCTTCGCTTGAAGAAGGGAGAGAATTTACGTTCTCATTTGAACCACATGAAGCAGCTACGCTCTGAACTGGTGCAAAGAAATGTACATTTGCCAGAGGATATATATTGTTTCATGATGCTAAATAGTCTGCATGATCAATACAAAACAGTTGCCAGTCAATTGGGCACTATTGACCCCCAGAATTTAAATGTTGCAAGGGTTGTATCAACTTTGCTGAACGAGGAAGACAGATGTAATGCTCAACATGAGGCTAACAACAGGGGGAGCACAGAGGAAACCTATGTATCTCCACCTAGTGTTTCAACTGAGCAAGTGCATGCTCTTAAAGTTGTTTACTGTGCAAACTGTGGCTTCAAGGGGCACACAGCTGAGAAGTGCAGAAAACCCAGAAAGGCTGCACGGAATCAACAGGCCAGTGGATCTGGAGGAAAGGGGCGTGCCAAGCCTACAGTGACACGACCATTTGCATTGCTTACCCAAGGCATGCAGGATCCAGACATAGACTATTCTTTTGTCCTAGACTCAGCGGCGACTGACCACATGTGCTGTAACAAGCGTCTATTCAAGGACTTTAAAAGGCAAGAAAGTACTATTTCGCAGGCCAATGGCGCACATTTGAAATCAACCGGAATTGGGACGGTTTTTCTGACAAGTCTACAGCTGACTATAAATAATGTGTTGTATGTGCCTGACCTAAAATACAATTTGCTCAGCATACCAAAAATTACTGAACTGGACTTGGAACTAATATTCCACAAAGACCAATGTGTGATTTCTAAGGATGGAGAGGAGGTGCTCAGAGCACAGAAGAACAAAGATAGACTATTCTTACTATCTTTTGATCCTGATGATTGTATTTATAATGTTGTTGACAAATCTTTTGCAGGTGCAGCTAAGTCCAAGAAGACTTCAAAACAGCCCAGCAAAGACAGCGTCACAAATTGTTTCCAGCTTATTTGTGCTGATGTTTATGGCCCATTGCCACAATCACGCGGCAACGCCAAATATTATTTGTTATTGGTTGACAAATTTTCAAAGTTTGCATGGTGCTATGTGTTGCAAAGTCCACAGCAAGTCTTAGCCAAATTCAAAGAATATTGTGCTAAGATGAAATTCATGCATGATGGCAAAATTGATTGTTTGTATACCAATGAATTACCAGTCTTTCTTTCACAGGAATTTCAGGATTTCCTAGACCAGCAGAGCATACAGCACAAAGTTGCTGTGAGCCAGTCATCATGGGATAGTGACATTTGTGTTAATGTTAATGATGAATTGAAAGCTGGAATGCAGGCACAATTGCTTTGTTCAAAATTGCCTGACAAGAATTGGGCTGAAAGCCTATACAGTTTCATTTACACATGGGTCAGAGAAGTTCCAAAAGATATGGAACAAAGCCCATATGAGATACTGTTTGAGAAAAAACCTTATCTGAAGAATTTAAAGGTTTTTGGTTCTCAGATTTGGGTGGAGTCAATGGACAATACTCCTACCAAAGGCATTTTCTTAGGCTATGAGAAAGGTCAATACAGAGTTCTGTTGCCTTCCTCAGACACAGTAATTCTAACTAATGAAGTAGAACATACTGTAAAGCAAGAGACACAAGTGCTTCAAAGCTTTCCTATTGATGCCGATACACATTCTGATTCCAATAGCAGTGCTAGTTCCACAAGTAGTTCTGACACAGATGACACAGTCATTGAGAAAGGAACTCATGCAGTTCACAGACCATCAGATACATATGATGCAGATGATGTGCTAGAATCCATAGAGCCACTGTTCACTATTGGTAAGAGTTCTCCCAAAAGTCCTGAAAGGGAGGCACACTCTAAAGAAGATTTGCACCTGATGCGCAGATCTGAAAGAGTCACAAAGGGACAAGCACCCAAAAGGTATTCTAGTGAGTTTGCAATCTCAGCGAAAGCCAATATAGCTGTTGCTCACACTCACACAATATATGCAGGCACACAGACATCACTCACACAAGTGAACAAGCCAAAACAACAGGTTAACACTGTTTTTTCCAACATCAAAAGAGCAAATGCTCTAGTCCCCTGGAGAATTGGTAAACAAAGGCTCAATCTGGTAAATCCAGTCTCAGAGAGTTCCACAGGTGGAACACAGGCGACATATTTTGTATATGATAACTGTTTGTTTAATTCTCTTAATGATGCTTTAGCTTTTGCCACTCTCTCTTTGTCCAGAATCGGGGGAGGATGTTAAGATTCTATTCCTCAGTGACGTGGCAGCAGCTACAAACTGGAATAGTATAACTATTGGTTCTCACACAGTGGTGTGATAAAGTTTTGTTATGTCTACATTTCTGTGCTGAGCCTGCGCACTCAGATTGTTTTCACTTTCTCTTCTCTCCTCTCTGCTTTGTATCGAGAAGGACGGCAGCAAGCATGGCTGCTGAGAATAAAAGTCTTTAGCCTAAAAGGCTGAGTGTGTTGTTTTCCATATGGGAACAATCACTTATGAATGCAGCTTCCTGACTCTTGTGTAGCAGGGATGAGCTGCAGTGATTGCCTTTGCTATTGGGGCAGTTGCAAGAACTGACCCCAGGCAAGGAAAATCATAACACCTGCATGGCTAAGTGCCTCCAAGGCTCCACAGATGGTCTGGAAAGCTCTCCGGATGCTCTTGCGCTTCCGGAGCCAAGGATCCGAACCGGGCCATCTGAAAACGGGATAGAGCATCGGCAATATCATAAGAGAGGCCCGGAACAAAGCGTGCGGAAAAAACAGTATTAGCACGCAAGCATTGCAGCACAAAAGCCCTGAGCAGGGAAGATACCCTGGGGGAACATGATGACTGCTTAGCCAGCACGCTCACCACCGCCTGATTGTCAATCCAGAAGCATACGCGACGGTCCCTGAATTCCTCGGCCACTGCAATGGGAAAAAACTCGAGAAAAGTCAAGTCCCGTGTAATCGCCTCCTCCTGCCAGGCCGCCGGCCAAGGCATGGCACACCAGCGACCCTGCCAATACAGCCCCACCTAAGGAACCTGCAGCGTCAGAGTGAACCTGGAAGCATTGCGGAGGTTCAAAGTGTCCTGCCACAGTGAGACCCCATTGAATTCCCGAAGGAATATCAACCAGTTCCGAAGGTCCTCCTTCACATCTTGGGGCAAACGCGTGCGGTGGTGAGGCGCCCGCAAGCCAGAAGTGAATCTTGCCAGGCGGGAGCAAAAGGGGCCTCCCTGGTGCCCCCCGCCCTACAAGCGAAATTCAAGTGTCCCAACAGCGATTGAAGCTGACGCAAGGTTGCCCTAGAGAGGGGAAGCACCTCCTCGATAACCTTCCTCAATGTGATTATTTATTTATTTATTTATTTATTTATTTATTTATTTTATACGGCAGACTTATAAGTCTGCGCGGCAGTGTCCAGCAAAATGCCTAAATAAACCAACTGGGTGGCCGGGCCCTCCGTCTTGTCCGATGCCAAAGGGATGCCCAGCTCCTCAGTGAGTGCAGTAAAAGCCTGCATGAGCACTGGGCAGTCGCCTGTGTCACTGCCATTGGCCAGAAAAATCACACTTGCTAATAGAGCATCCGGGCCAAATTTCCTAATCATTTTGACCACATCGTCCAATGAGGCATGGTGCACTGAGCAAAGCTCGGGGGCGGGTCACGTCATCCACTGATGTGCCCCTGGGGTGTGATTAATTGTGAATCAGGCGAAATTCCCCTGGTGCCTTTTTAGGCACCACTCCGAGGGGGGGGGCAGGCTACTGCCCTCCTCCCTTTCCCCCTCGAAAGGGCCTTCCTTTATTATCGCTCCAACAGCAAACCGCTGATTCGCCTTAGGAAGCGGCGACCGGATAGCCCGCTGCTTAGGAGCCCTTTACTGTGAGGACCAATAAATCATGGATCAGACAGCAATCTCATGGGGCTCACTTAGGGACAAATCCCCAATGGCATGGGAATCCAAATATCTGGGGAGGGACCCTTCCCACAAGTGCAAAACAGCTGACCAATCTGTATAACCTTCCAGCCAGGCATTGATTGAGATAATCTCACGAGAGAATGGGCGAGAGGTATAGGATCGTTGCTTGTCAGCCCCAGCCCTGCTTGGACAGGGGGCGTTCTGGGTTGCTATCGTTGGCCCCCTTCCCCCCAAAAGGGGGGGTGCCTGTCTAGACAGCAAGCAGCGAAAGGTATGTGCACCTGTTTACCAGAGGAGTCACGAATCAAGGAACAGACAAGTTGGAAGGGATCCTGAGGGTCACATTGATCAACTCCCATGCATTGCAACAAGTGGTTCCCATCCAATTTGAACCGCACCAGAGCCTGCTTAGCTTTGCAAGCATGCCAGCATTTTTTACTGCTGCACCACCAAGAAGTGCTCCCGTCATGGCAAATCGCCCCTTGGACCAAAGTACCTTGGCGAGGCCGTTGAAGAAGAAGAGTTCCCCAGGCTCCTTTTGGCCCGCTTTCAGGAACGTCTCTTGTGTCAACACTTTCCGCCTGAAGACGTTCTCGCTGGCACTGGTAGGCTGACCTCCGCAAAGGACTCAGGCGCAGGGTCCTGCAGCAAAATACCTGGGAGAGGCTGAGGAAAAGAAACAGGTGAGATACCAACCCCAGAAGAAGGCCCGGGTAAGGATTGAGAAGACCTCCCGAACCGGGAGGGGGCCTTTTGCTGCCCCCTCCTCCTAGCTGCCCGCTGAGCTAATGCTCCCATCACCCACACCAGGGCCCGCGGAGAGGAAGGAACTGAACTCCGTGAAATTTGGGAAACAGAAATTAAAACCCCTGCTACTGGGAGCTCCTCTCCCTCCACGCTGGATGCTGACGTTGCAGGAGATGAAGCCCCCGCTGGAGGCGGTGGCCCTGCTTGAGCACTGGTTTGACGGGCAGAGCTTTGAAGGAGACCATCCATTCCAGATGCAAAGCGGGACAACGTTTCTGAAACACCAGCCGAAATTGCTTTGAAGGATTTAATACGGCCCACAGTACAACTAGGATTGGGCGAATGAAGTGACTGGGATGGCCCCTAATAGCCCTCTTTGCTGGGATAGAGGAATAAGTCTGCGCAGAAGCCTTCTTTTGGAGCCATTCTAGCTGCGTGCATATAAAAGGAATCAAGCAATTCAATCACAGACCAAGCTGCTGAACTATTAAACCCTTGGCATATAAGATCCAGTCCGAATAGCCTTGTTTATTCAAATTTATTTATAGAACAATAAGCCCATCCTACCAGTAAGGCTGTAATGGCTAAACAGCCCAGTCGTTTGCAATATTCCATGAACCAATTCATGGTTAAGGCAAAGCCCTATTCCAGTGAAATAACAGACTCGAGGTGGCCCGCCACCTGTCCAGGTGCCCCTGCTTGCCCTTGTAGAGGGAAGCACCCCCTCAAGAAACCCACAGTTCTTTGGGGGGAGGGTAAATAAATCACAAATGGGCTGCCCTCGAGCAGGAGATATAGAAACATGACAAGCCGTACCAACAGGTTAAAGAACATTTCTACCCATGGGCCGAGAGGCTGCTGAATGAAAGACAAACATTGCAGCTGACGTTAGGGGATTGGTGGTAGAACAACAGCACACAGAGTGTGCAAGGACTGAGAGATTGGGGGGGAGCAGGGCTCTTATCAGTCTCACTGTAAACATGTGGTACAGTGACAATAAAGTATTTCTATTTCTATACTACCTACCCAGCAATAGAATAGTCCCAGTAAAGAATCTAAGTAAAATAGACATCTAAAATTGCGACTATCACTATCAGGGCAAAACATACTTGAAGAAATTAACTTTGTTCAGAAACAGCATAGCTAAAGAGCATAGACAGAGTGCTCATAGTCCTATGAGGCACAGAGAGTCAGTGGCTCCACTCCGTCTGCCTCAAGAGATACATTTGCAACAGCAGCACAGACGTTCAGGCACACGCACACGCACACACTGAGCTACTGAGCCTGCAAACAAACGGATACATTTTCATAGAGCTAACAGTAGGAGGCTGAGGCTTGAATAATATGTGCAGGCCTCACAGGCCTCACTGATTCTGCTCTTAAGAATCTTAGTCTCATGATGGGGCCCACACAAAAAGAGAAAGCACAACAGTGATCACGTCAAAATGCCAGGAGGCACACTCGAAATAGCAACAGGTACAGTGACAATGCAAGTGCAAGCTGGATTTCGAAGGGGCAGAGGAACCAGAGACCAAATTGCAAACATGCGCTGGATTATGGAGAAAGCTAGAGAGTTCCAGAAAAACATTTACTTCTGCTTCATTGACTACGCAAAAGCTTTTGACTGTGTTGACCACAGCAAACTATGGCAAGTTCTTAAAGAAATGGGAGTGCCTGATCACCTCATCCATCTCCTGAGAAACCTCTATGTGGGACAAGAAGCTACAGTTAGAACTGGATATGGAATAACTGATTGGTTCAAAATTGGGAAAGGAGTACGACAAGGCTGTATATTGTCTCCCTGCTTATTTAACTTATATGCAGAATTCATCATGCGAAAGGCTGGACTGGATGAAGCCCAAACCGGAATTAAGATTGCCGGAAGAAATATCAACAACCTCAGATATGCTGATGATACAACCTTGATGGCAGAAAGTGAGGAGGAATTAAAGAACCTTTTAATGAGGGTGAAAGAGGAGAGCGCAAAATATGGTCTGAAGCTCAACATCAAAAAAACTAAGATCTTGGCCACTGGTCCCATCACCTCCTGGCAAATAGAAGGGGAAGAAATGGAGGCAGTGAGAGATTTCACTTTCTTGGGTTCCATGATCACTGCAGATGGTGACAGCAGTCACGAAATTAAAAGACGCCTGCTTCTTGGGAGAAAAGCAATGACAAACCTAGACAGCATCTTAAAAAGCAAAGACATCACCTTGCCAACAAAGGTCCGTATAGTTAAAGCTATGGTTTTCCCAGTAGTAATGTACGGAAGTGAGAGCTGGACCATAAAGAAGGCTGATCGCCGAAGAATTGATGCTTTTGAATTATGGTGCTGGAGGAGACTCTTGAGAGTCCCATGGACTGCAAGAAGATCAAACCTATCCATTCTTAAAGAAATCAGCCCTGAGTGCTCACTAGAAGGACAGATCCTGAGGTTAAGGCTCCAGTACTTTGGCCACCTCATGAGAAGAGAAGACTCCCTAGAAAAGACCCTGATGTTGGGAAAGGTTGAGGGCACAAGGAGAAGGGGACGACAGAGGACGAGATGGTTGGACAGTGTTCTCGAAGCTACTAACATGAGTTTGGCCAAACTGCGAGAGGCAGTGAAGGATAGGCGTGCCTGGCGTGCTCTGGTCCATGGGGTCACGAAGAGTCGGACACGACTGAACGACTGAACAACAACAACAGTGACAATAAATTATTTCTATTTTTTATTTACTATTCTACACACCCAAAATAAAGCCAACCATCGGGAATACTAATGAAGTGATTCCAGCCAGTCTGGAACGGCCCTGACTAACCCCCATTATAAAACAGGAGAAATGGGGGAAAACCTTTGTGCAAGGGAAAGCCCCTAATGGGGGCTCTCACTACTGGGAAGGCAAGCCAAGGAGAATTACGCACAGGCAGCGCTCACAGGCACAGGGAGAATCTTCCCCAAGGGCAGGTGTGGGGTGGGGTGGGAAATCAAACAGGGAAAAGGGGGATTAAAGTAATTAAGGGATTGGAGGGGACTAGCAAGAAGGGGGGAAATAGAGAAATTTAAACCAGACAATGGTAAGATCGCTCCACTGTGCTCCAGACGGTCCAGGAGATCCGAAGCTCTGAAAAGAGTGACCCAAGATCCACTTGGGGATCTTTATATGGACGCTGGGACGTCCTCCAAAGTTGCTACATTCCAAACTGCCCAGCAACAAGCAGGTCCTGGCAGCTGTGGCTTCCAGCCCCAAGCCCAAACCAACAGGGATGCCCTCCTGCCCACCTCGCAATGGCAGCTCTCCTTGAGAACTCTCTTTCTGAAAGCAAGATAGCTTTCCATTTCTTTTTTTGAAGTCCACTGTCTGTGAACATTCCGTCAAGGTTGTTTTTGTAACCTAGGGGCTCCCAAAGTGTCACCCATGAGTGGATATGCATCCACAGGCGCATCCCTGGTGCCTACCATATCGCCTCTCCACCCCTTGAGGAGGCAAGACTTGAAAGAAGAGCCCTATTTGTCACCCGTAGACCAGATAGTGATGTGTGCTTGGTTGCAATGTGTTGCCCATGTCAGTTTCTCTTGTTTATAAATATGTCCATAGTCCCCAAAGAGTTAACAATGCTTGTACTAACCTAAGGCAGGGTTTCCCAAACTTGGGTCTACAGCTGTTGTTGGGCTACAACTCACATTCTCCCTAACTAGCAGGACTTGTGGTCAGGGATGATGGGAATTGTAGTCCAAAAACCATTGAAGACCCAAGTTTGGGAAACCCTGACCTAAGGGATTTCTTTGTTGCCGAGAATATGAAGATTTCCAACGAAATGGCTACAAGGCAACCCTCATTTATTCACATCAGATTTTGGTTTTCTCTTTTGGAGCAGATGCTGTCCTCTGTACCTACTGTCAACTCAAGGAACCAGGAGCACCATGCGAAACGAGGAAGTGTGAAGTTGGTGATGAAGGAGACTGTGTTCTATTCTATATCTATACAGGTAAAAAAAAACCTGCTATAAGGTTGTACCTTCTTTGGGCTCCACACTCCCTTTCTCCTTAATAATCTTTTTTTTTGGGGGGGGGGGAGTGTTTAGCGATACAATAAAGGAAAACAGAATTCAATGTAGCACTAAGTGAGGAATGTGTGGGATGGAAAAATGAGATTCTAGAGATGCATTTCAACAACAGAAGAGTTGGTGGGGTCTCTAGATCCAAAGAGCAGGGCTAGCACACAGAAAGACCCAGCAGAGTTTAAAATCATGTCACACTTTGTGCAGTAGTACAGCGTGGGGATAGGCTGTTAGAGCTGCTTTAATATCCCATTGAATCCACTAAAGCAGTGAACCCATTTCTATCTCTCTTAGCATTTAAAACACCACACACTGCTAAGCAAGTTTTCAAATGCTTTATTTACAGACACAAAAGATTGATTTATTATTTGTTCCACGCAGTAGCAAGGAGAACTCAGGTAGAATGCTCTTTGGTGGAAAACACAAACATGCCGTCTGAGCTTGTAGGGAGAAGGCTCAGACACATCTTTCCTGGGCATTGAATGGTGGAAGAGAGGGAGAATGTGGAAAGGGAGAGAAAGCTTGACTTCTTCCCTCACTGGAGAAGAGTGTGTGTGACCTAAATGATTCTAGAAAACACAGCTCTCTGGTATTAACCCCTTAATACACTAACTAGCACTTATGCATAGCTATGCTTGACTGCAATTTCCCACAGTATGCATGCGGCTAGCAAGGTCTGATCACATAGCAAGTATTCCCCCCACCTTTCCTTCCCATATGAACTCCTTAAACCTGTTCTGGGGTTCTGCTGGAGCAGATTAGGGAGCAGGGCGGGAGAGGGATGTGTGCCTATACTCAGAATAGCTTTGTTCCCCAAGATTAATAAGCCTCGTGTTTCTTCTTTCCTTCAATTATCAGTATTACCAGACTATTTATTTCTAAGCTCTGCAGAACTCTCCATAGGGGGCACAAAGGAGACCAGTTTAGATATTTTAGGTGAAATCCAGTTAATCATTGCAGTGGCTATGGTGATGCAAACATTAACTCTTTTCTCTCTTCCTTTCTCCTGCTCTCTGTCCCTTTTCTCAGCTAAGGAAGTTTATGACAACACACTGGTTTGTACGAGGAAGACGCCTGATACCATCCCTGATTCAACAATTGAATACGAAGAAAGTGGCACGCATTTCAAATTCAACTGTGGGTCTCTGCAAATCAGAGATCTCTGCTAATCAAAGTTGTAAGACAGGTTGACAGCAACCTCAAGATTTTGCTCACTTGCAAACAATAAAAGCTTATGCTGTTCCCTCTCAGCTTGTCAACTTTTCTTTGAATGTGATTTATGCAGTGGGGTCATAGTCTGAGACAGTGGCACCAGGTGAGTTCAAAACAGCCAGTGCTATTTCTGCAGCAGTGTCCCAAAGCTGCCCAATCGGCGTGAAAAGGGCCAGTGTAGTTTCTAAAGCTAAGCATCTGGAAACACTGAAATCACAAGGGGCTTTGGATTCAAGAGAATGGTGTGCAAGTTCTATTAAGCACAATGTGTCAATTATTTGGTTAATTAAAAAGAATTCAATGGATTCCTAAATCCAAAAGTGCTCTCCAGTAAGAGAGAGCCCCGGCAAGAGTTTTTAGAAGTCACAAAACATGCAGCAGTGAAGCATGGGAATATAGGCAATGAGCCCATTTTAAATATCCAATTCTCAGTCAATTCAAGTGCTTTCCTTTAGCATTTAACAGAGCACATCGGTTAGTAAGTTAAAATGGTTCTTACTTACATACTTCTAAAGTTTGATTCATGCATTTCCCCATAAAGCAGCAAGAAAAAGTGGCAGAAACCTTGGGTTGAAAATATGGTAAAGTTTATAAACACATGGTCTAAGCAGGGAGCCCATGGTTCAGATCTCCATTACATATGGCGTTCACATGCTCGGCTGAATAAACAAAGCACTTCTGTAAGCCTTCATCACCAGAGGGGAGGGGGCATGACCAAAGTCTAGGAAGACAGTTCTGTGGTCTTAACCCCTTCATGAATTAACTAGTGCTAAACACACTGGTTGTATGAGGCTGCAATTACTCCACAAAATGGAACTTCATGGAAAACACATCTGAAGTAACTCCAAAGGGTTATATTAGAAAATATTAGATCTAGCTGAAAGGCAACAGATGGAGATCAGCATTGATTGTGGCAATACAACCTACATCATCATCACCACCACCACCACCACCACCACCACCACCATTATTAAAAGAGCCTGCAAGGCAGGGAGCAGGTCTTCAGGCCTTTCCTTAAAATCTTCTAACCATGGAGATTCTACGAACTTCCTTGCCTTCTTCCTATGAAGCTTGTCTTTTAATGGAGACCCTTAAAAGAAAGCAATGAAAATGATCAAGCATTTCTGCATTCCTTCTGCCCAGAGAGATCAAAGAGGTTGTACCATTAATAGGCCTCCACTGAGCATCATATCCAATTTAAAGCTACAATTTGTTTTGCCAAATGCCTTTTCTGTATCCATGAAATACAATACTCTGGTTTTATATAATTCCCTACTATGTTAATAATTGCGAGTGTAGGGCACCCAGTCACTCCCACCAATAATTCACACTGGAGACATAATTTTGGTTTGGGTTTTTGGGCATATTTTGGCCACAACTTTATTGAATACAAATCACGTGAGTGGTTGCGTAGGCATTGGTTCACGCTGTCCGACGGGACAGAGCTGACCTAGTCAGCAAGAGTAGCTGTCCGGCGGGACAGAGCTGACCACTTGTCAGTGAAGGGAAACCATTAGCTGGGGAGAGTTAACGGGGCCGGATCACACAGAGCCTCCCCCTCCCCAGGGGTCCACAGGGACTCTTGCATGGCCCTGCACCCACCGGGTTTGGACAGCAATGTTGAGTCCCTGGATTCCTTTGTGGAATTCCCATTACCAACATCACTTCTTGGGGGGCACCGCCCACCCATACCACAGAACCAATGCCTAACCGCCAACCTTACAAGTTGTGACTATTTGCTGTATAGTAGGCAAAAACCAAGTGGCATGGCCAATTCGCCAAATGGACAAAATTCCTACCAGGCCCCTCCAAAGTAGAGGCGACCCCATGACAGGCACAGCAAGGTCAACGCCAACCTATACCAGGGAAGGGGGGGTGGGAGATCCGAAGCTCCAAAAGAGTGACCTGAGATCCACGTGGGGATCTATATAAGGACGCTGGGCCGTCCTACCAAATTGCAACATGCAAAACTGCCTAACAACAAGCAGGTCCTGGAAGCTGTGGCCACAAACCATTCCCCAAACCAAAGCGAGTGACTTCTTGCCCACCTCGCAACGGCAGCTCTCTGCGAGAACTCACTTAATTATAATTTATTATTTGTACCCTGCCCATCTGGCCGGGTCTCCCCAGCCACTCTGGGCAGCTTCCAACAAATATCAAAATACATTAAGATATCACAGATTAAAAACTTCCCTAAACAGGGCTGCCTTCAGGTATTTTCTAAATGTCAGATAGTTGTTTATCGCTTTGAACAACTGCAATTCCTGCGCAATGTTTGTCTTCTTGCCAAAGGTTGTAGGCAGCTACACCTGCAGCAACTGCAAGTTGATTGCCCTACTAGAAGACAAGGTCCAGCAACTTCAGGCCCGTGTATCTACGCTCCAGAAAATTAAAGAGCTGGAGATTTTCTTGGATGCAGCAGAGCACACTGTCTGCACCAAGCAGGAGACAGGGTGTATCCCTGAGGAGATCAGTTCCACAACACAGGAGCCAGATGTATGGAGGAACGTGACTCACAGAAGTAGAATGCCCAGAGATCGCTCTGAGTGTTTAGAACTACACAATCGATTTGAAGTGCTCTCCCTTAACATGGAAGATGAAGAACAGACTCCATTTGAAGATCTCTCCCTCATCACAGTTGATAAGGAATATGAAGACGAGCAGCAAAGTCAGTCCTCCGGGAATGTGCAGGTGACCTTGGAAGGGACAGCACATGTAAGAATCCCGACAAAGCCTATGAGGAGGCGTGTAGTGGTGATAGGGGATTCCCTACTGAGGGGTACAGAAGCAGTGATCTGTGGGCCTGACAAGATATCTCGAGAGGTGTGCTGCCTCCCCGGGGCCAAGATCCAAGATTTAACAGAACGGCTGCAAGGAATCATAAAACCCACTGACAAAAACCCCTTCCTTTAGGTTCATGTGGGAACCAATGACAATGCAAGCCATAGCCTCCAGAAGATCAAAAGTGATTATGAGGCTCTGGGCAGGAAGTTGAAGCAATTAAATGCACAAATTGTCATCTCATCTGTCCTCCCAGTTGAACACCGTGGCCCAGGGAGAGAGGGAAAAATAGGGGAAGTGAACAACTGGCTTCGCAAATGGTGCCGGCAGGAACGGTTTGGATTCTTAGATCACGGTCTGCAGTTTCTTGAAGATGGACTTCTGGCAAGTGATGGGCTGCAACTCACAAGGGTTGGGAGGAATGTTTTTGCCAACAATCTCAAAACCCTCATCAGGAGGGCTTTAAACTGACTAATGTGGTGGAGGGAGACAGTGGTCCTGAAGGTAGGAGTCTATCAAATGCTGAAGATGATCATCCAAATGTCAAGGACCAAATGGAGCAAACAGCACGCAGACCTAGTGGTGGGAGGAAAAAATCCTTAAGTGGGAGACTAGGGGCAATGATCAATGGTCTTCAATGTCTGTATACAAATGCACAGAGCATGGGAAATAAACAAGATGAACTTGAGCTCTTGGTACAGCAAACTAAATACGACATAATAGGCATCACTGAAACCTGGTGGGATGAGTCTCATGATTGGAATGTAGTATCATCATCCTTTATTCGACCGTCAGTCAGAAAAAGATACATTTATCCATACAAAGTTAAAACATCTGAGAGGGTTTTTAAAACATAACCAACACTAAAATGGGCTAGACAGATAACCCCAGGTCAATGCAGTCGATTTTAGTCTTGCGACGCTTGAAAGCTAAAAAAAGAAATTTGGCCACCAAGGAGGCTGTATTTCCAGTAGCATTATTTAGCAAGTATAAAACCTGGTTTTCTCTGGATAGGAAGCTAAATTGGACTAAAAGTGGAGCTATAAGATTTTGCCTAAGCTTTGCATAAGAAGGGCAAGTCAGGAGAATATGTTCAGTGGACTCTACCACTCCCAGGGCACAATGACAAGTTCTCTGAGCGTATGGGACTCCCCTGTACCTTCCCCACAATACCGCAGAATCAAGGGCATTCAATCTAGCTGCTGTAAGAAGTCTGCGGTATTCCACATAGTGGACTTCCGCAAGGTAGGGGGCTGGTATGGTCCGATGGATCTGGTCCCCTAGGAACATCCCTGATTTTATCTGGGCTATATCTTCTTGCCTAGCAATATCGCTCAGTCTCCGGGAAACCACAGCTCTGGCTTGAATGTATGTCATGGACTCGAAGTAGAGGTGTGACAATCCACAGGATTGAACCTCATTAGTGGTTCCCTTTCCCAAGATGATTGAAAATCATCCCTCAATATCAAGGGGGCGATACCCACTGGTTTAAAGCAAAGCTTGAGCCATAGCCAAAGCTTCGTCTTCAGGGCCACATACCGTAGGGCTTGCCAGCCAACCTCTAGTCTCATAGCCGCACCCGCTACAGAAGGAGGAATCCTAAGAATGGCTCTGAGGAATCTCGTTTGGATAGAATCCAATTTCAGAAAATCCCTACGGGTGCCCAAAGAGATACCCACCAAAAGAAGGGGGAGGACTTTCATTTGAAAAAGTCTCAAGGCTACCTTCACTGATTGCGCCTGGTTCTTAGCATATAGAGATCTAATCTGGATGGCTGCTTTGGATGCATTGGTAATTATATAGTCTCTATGGGCCAAAAAAGACCTATTTGGTCGAATTACTTGTCCCAGATATTTGAAGCAGTTAACCTGCTCTAGGCTGATCCCGTTCATCGACCATCGATGGAGTCTCGGTCGGGCGGAGAAGACCATAATTTTGGTCTTGGCATAGTTAGGTTGGAGCTCATGTTGAACACAGTATTCATGTAAAGCTTGTAGCATTCTCCTCAGCCCAATGGGGGATCTAGCGAGAAGTGCAGCATGATTGGAATGTAGTAATAGAGGGATACAATCTATTTCAGAGAAATAGAACAAACAGGAAAGGAGGAGGAGTGGCGTTATATGTCAGGGATGTGTATACCTGTGAAGAGATCCATGATTTAAAACTTCAAAGCCAAATTGAGAGTATCTGGGTCAAAATTAAGGGAGTGAAAAATAACAGTGATCTCATTGTGGGAGTTTACTATAGATCACAAACTTGACATGAGTCAACAGTGTGATGCAGCAGCTAAAAAAGCCAATGCAATTCTGGGCTGCATCAATAGGAGTATAGTATCTAGATCAAGGGAAGTAATAGTACCACTGTATTCCGCTCTGGTTAGACCTCACCTGGAATACTGTGTCCAGTTCTGGGCACCACAGTTCAAGAAGGATACTGAAAAGCTGGAACGTGTCCAGAGGAGGGCAACCAAAATGGTCAAAGGCCTGGAAACGATGCCTTATGAGGAACGGCTTAGGCAGATGGGTATGTTTAGCCTGGAGAAGAGAAGGTTAAGGGGTGATATGATAGCCATGTTCAAATATATAAAATGATGTCATATAGAGGAGGGAGAAAGGTTGTTTTCTGCTGCTCCAGAGAAGCGGACACGGAGCAATGGATTCAAACTACAAGAAAGAAGTTTCCAACTAAACATTAGAAAGAACTTCCTGACAGTAAGAACTGTTCGACAGTGGAATTTGCTGCCAAGGAGTGTGGTGGAGTCTCCTTCTTTGGAGGTCTTTAAGCAGAGGCTTGACAGCCACCTGTCAGGAATGCTTTGATGGTGTTTCCTGCTTGGCAGGGGGTTGGACTGGATGGCCCTTGTGGTCTCTTCCAACTCTCTGATTCTATGACCTCTGATGGGAGGGTGTTCCACAGGGCGGGTGCCACTACCGAGAAGGCCCTCTGCCTGATTCCCTGCAGCTTTGCTTCTCGCAGTGAGGGAACCGCCAGAAGGCCCTCGGCGCTGGATCTCAGTGTCTTGGCTGAACGGTGGGGGTGGAGACGCTCCTTCAGGTATACAGGACCGAGGCCGTTTAGGGCTTTAAAGGTCAGCACCAACACTTTGAATTGTGCTCGGAAACGTACTGGGAGCCAATGTAGATCACTCAGGACCGGTGTAATGTGGTCCCGGCGGCCACTCCCAGTCACCAGTCTAGCTGCCACATTCTGGATTAATTGCAGTTTCTGTGTCACCTTCAAAGGTAGCCCCACGTAGAGCACATTGCAGTAGTCCAAGCAGGAGATAACTAGAGCATGCACCACTCTGGCGAGACAGTCTGTGGGCAGGTAGGGTCTCAGCCTGCACAGCAGATGGAGCTGGTAGACAGCCGCCATGGACACAGAGTTAACCTGCGCCTCTATGGATAGCTGTGAGTCCAAAATGACTCCCAGGCTGCGCACCTGGTCCTTCAGGGGCACAGTTACCCCATTCAGGACCAGGGAGTCCCCCACACCCGCCCCCTGTCCCCCCAAAACAGTACTTCTGTCTTGTCAGGATTCAACCTCAATCTGTTAGCCACCATCCATCCTCCAACCGCCTCCAGACACTCACACAGGACCTTCACCACATTCACTGGTTCTGATTTGAAAGAGGTAGAGCTGGGTATCAACTGCATACTGATGAACACCCAGCCCAAACCCCCTGATGATCTCTCCCAGTGGCTTCATATAGATATTAAAAAGCATTGGGGAGAGGACGGAATCCTGAGGCACCCCACAAGTGAGAGCCCAGGGGTCTGAACACTCATCCCCCACCACCACTTTCTGAACACGGCCCAGGAGGAAGGAGCGGAACCACTGTATAACAGTGCCCCAGCTCCCAACCCCTCTAGACGGTCCAGAAGGATGTTATGGTAAATGGTGTCAAAGGCCGCTGAGAGATCCAGCAGAACTAGGAAACAGCTCTCACCTTTGTCCCTAGCCCGCTGGAGATAATCAACCAGCGCGACCAAGGCAGTTTCAGTCCCATGATGAGGCCTGAATCCCGATTGGAAGGGATCCAAATGGTCCGCATCCTCCAGGCGTGCTTGGAGTTGTTCAGCCACCACCCACTCAATCACCTTGCCCAAGAATGGTAGATTTGAGACTGGGCGATAGTTGGCCATATTGGCCGGGTCTAAAGATGTTTTTTTAAGAAGCGGTTTAATGACCGCCTCTTTCAGTGGGTCTGGGAAGACTCCCTCACAGAGGGAAGCATTCACCACCCCGCGGAGCCCATTGCCCAGCCCTTCCCGGCTCGCTTTTATTAGCCAGGATGGGGAAGGGTCAAGGAGACAGGTGGTCGGTTTCACTCGTCCAAGCAGCCTGTCCATATCCTCGGAGGTAACAAATTGGAATTGATCCCATGAAACATGACTAGACTCCAGCACTCTCCCGCCCCGCCCCTGCTCCCACGGTGGAGTCTACCTCCTTCCGAATCTGAGCGACTTTATCTGCAAAAAACTTTGCAAAAGCATTGCAGGAGATCTTGGGGTCCCTACCAGACCCCGGTGACGAAGGTGGTTCTCATAGATTACGAACCACCTGGAAGAGTCTCCTGCTGCTGTTTTCTGCAGATGCAATAGAAACGGTGAAGAAGGTCCTCTTTGCCGTCACCATTGCCACTTGGTAGGCTCAAAATTGAGCTCTAACCCGTGTCCGGTCTGATTCAGAATGAGTTTTCCGCCACTGGCGCTCTAGCCATCTCAGCGACTGTTTCATCACCCTCAGCTCCAGGGAAAAACCACGGGGCTGTTCGGGCTCCATGCAATCAGAGAGGGCGCTTCGGAGCCAGACAGTCAATAGCCCTGGTTAACTCCACATTCCAGCAGGCCACCAGGGAATCAGCTGAAAGGCCATCAACATGGGATAAAACATCCCCTACCACTCACTGGAAGCCATTTGGATCCATGAAGTGGCGGGGGCGGACCATCTGAATTGGTCCCACCTCCCTGCAGAGGGGAAGGGAGCAGAGAAGTCTAGTTGCACCAGGAAGTGATCTGACCATGGCACTTCTTTAGTTTCACTTTTATTTAATGTCAGATCACCAGCATCCATAGAGGTGAATACCAGGTCCTCAGCTTTGAGTTGGGCCAGACTTATTCATGGACAGCCCCATGGAGGCCATGCTTTCCACGAAGTCCCGAGCGGCCCCTTGTAAGGTCGTGCCGGCGTGGATGTTAAAATCCCCTAGGACGACCATACTAGGTGTCTCCAGGAGAACATCCGCCACGACCTGAAGCAGCTTGGGCAGGGGATCCTTGGTGCAGCGGGGAGGTCGGTACACCAAAAGGAATCCTGTTATAGTTAATAACTCCTAATTTAAGGCAGCTGGCTATAAAACCATTCTTATGGATAGCAATAACCAACCACAAGCACGTCACGCTTCCTCATCAATATTGAAAGGGGTCTGTATAATACTCCTTCTACATTTTTCTCTGCTTTGCAATCAGGACTATATTGGTTTGTTTCCAAGTGTTCTGGTTTTCGAATGTTTTTCGGAATCCCAACATCCAACATGGTTGTTGGCTATTGTTTCCGGGGCACCTGCAACAATCGAAAGCCGCACCTTCGTTTTCGAATGTTTCAGGAGTCAAACAGATTTCCTAAGTCCTAAGAGAGAAGACAGATGCAACTTGTCCTCCACCATAGAATCTGAACTGGGTCAATGGAACTTCTTCTGTTCTCTTCCTTTGTTGCACCTGAATGGAAAGACTGCTGCTGGGTGGCAATTGAAGGAGAGGGTGAGCCAAGGGCAGCTGTTGTTGTAGTAGAGCTGATCAGAGAATCATAGAATCTTAGCGTTGGAAGGGACCCAAGGGTCATCTAGTCCAACCCCCTGCAATCAATGATGGAGTGGCCCTGCTTCACATCTCCTTCTTTACTGCAGCCTGTTAGAATCTGTTCAACTTTTTATGTATTAAAGCAACTCTCTCATATTCAAATTAGGGTGCAAGCAGGGAAACTGACACCTTAACCGGGTAGAGATACTTTGCAAATGGAAAAATCAAAGCCGCCCTTCATTAATCACAATGTTTTGGTTTTCTCTTTTGGAGGAGATGCTTGCCTCTGTACAAAATGCATAGGCATGATATCAGGAGTACCATGCAACGACCAAACCTGTGAAGTAGATGATGAAGGAACCTGCATTAGCTTCATCACCTTTAAAGGTAAGAATCAGAACTAGCATCACAGCCTTCACAACATATCTTTAGGTGGGCTTAACACCAGGTTGAAATGGTCCTGGCACACACTGGCTTGAGAAATGTTCTGTCCTGCTCCTAGAATCATGGGATTATAAAGTTGGAAGGTACTTCTAAGATCATCCATGGCAACCTCCTGCCAATGCAGGAAATCCACTGCTACATCATCTCCAATAGGTGGCTGGCCAACCTTTGCTTAACATCTTCTAACCATGGAGATTCTAACGCCTTCCAAAGATGACTGTCTTCTAGTAGGGAGAATTTAAATGACCAACAATGAAAGTGATCAAACATTATTGCATTCCTTGAGCCCAGAGAGATCAAACAGGCTGCACCACTAAGATAAGATAAGATAAGATAAGATAAGATAAGATAAGATAAGATAAGATAAGATAAGATAAGATAAGATAAGATAAGACTTATTGTCATTGTACAAGTACAAGTACAACATTGTCTTTGGGCAAGAGATATAGAACAATTAGATCAAGAACAAATAGATTGAAGAATAGTTTCTACCCAAGAGCTATAACCATCTTAAATGCTGTAACTAGATAATATGACCTTGGAGAGTTGTGATGGGTGTGGACGTATGTGCATGTGTGCTGAAATTTTGTTGTTGTTTTTTTGCGCTGTTTTTTGTTTTGTACAAAAATATTATATTTATTTGTGTAGAAGTCTGTACCACTGAAGAAGGCCTTCCACTGAACAGTGCCTTCCTGATTATGTGTGATTTAAAGCCCCTGTGGGCCTTAATTTTATCATACCACAAATATGCATGCCAACCAAAAATATTATCATGCCCTTCCAGGTCTAACACATCTGTATTCTCTAGCAGGAACCATTCCTTCAACCAGCAGAAGGCCGCAGCCTCAAAATAAAGGTTTAAATCTGGCAGGGAAATGCCCCCTGTTTTCTTATCATCTGTTATAATCTTATATTTAATTCTGGGTTTTTTCCCCTGCCATACAAATCTTGATATATCCTTCTGCCAGTTTTTGAAAGGTTCCATTTTGTCTACAATCGGCAGCGCCTGAAAGAGAAATAACAGTTTAGGCAGCACATTCATCTTAATTACCGCTATTCGGCCCAACAGGGACAATTTCAATCTATTCCAAATCTCCATATCTTTCTTAATCTCATTCCACACTTTTTCATAATTGTCTTTGTATAAGTTCAGGTTTTTTGTTGTCATATTAACACCCAGGTATTTCACTTTTTTAACGAATGTAAGGCCTGTTTTTGTCTGTATGCTCTCCTTCTCCTCTAGTGTCAGGTTTTCCCCCAATACTTTAGTCTTGGCTTTATTCAGCTTGAAACCGGCTACTTGCCCAAAGTCTTGTATTACCTCCAGTGCTTTAGTTGCACTGGATTCTGGTTTCTGAAGGGTTAAAACCAGGTCATCTGCAAAGGCTTTTAGTTTATATTCTTTGGCCCCCACCCCCACTCCTTTTATATCATTGTCTTTTCTGATCATGTTCAGAAGTACCTCCAGGACCGTTATAAACAATAATGGGGACAGTGGGCACCCTTGTCTCGTTCCTTTTTCATTTCTAATATCCTCCGATACCACATTGTTCACTATTATCTTTGCTTTTTGCTCAGTATATATTGCTTCTATCTAAACCATTCATGAGACCCCCTCCCACCGCCATTTTTTCAAAATTCTTTTTCATAAAACTCCAAGAAATATTGTCAAAGGCCTTCTCAGCATCCACAAACATCAAAATTGCTTTAGTGTTCTTTTTATATTCCAACCTTTCAAGGATATCCACAATATTTCTTATATTTCCATTTAATTGCCTTTCTGGAAGAAATCCAGCTTGGTCGTTGTGGATAACCTCCATCAACACTTTCTTAAGTCTGTTGGCCATTATATTTGCAAAAATCCACATTGAGGAGGGAGATTGGTCTATAATTTTTCATCTGAGTCTTATCAACATCTGGCTTGGGTATCAAAGTGATGTAAGCGTCCTTCTACGACTCGGGTGCCTTGCTTCCCTTTAAGATCTCATTACAGACTTCCATCATCGGCTGTATCAGCCAGTCCTTTAACTCCTTGTAGTATTTTGCTGTAAGTCCATCCGGTCCTGGTGCCTTCTCTAGTTTCATTTGGCTTATTGCAGTTTCTATTTCCATTCTTGTTATTGGGTGGTTGAGTGGGCCTTTCCTCTCTTCTGGGATTTTATGCAATCCGTTTTTCTTTAAAAATTGCTCTATTAAATCCTGGTCTCGATTATTTTCTTTGTACAACTTTTTATAGAACTTCTGAAAGTTTTTTCTGATCTCCGCAGGGTTCTCTATGTTCCTTCCTTCTATCATAAGTTTAACAATGGTATTTTGTTTCTGTCTTCTTTTCAATTGCCAAGCCAACAGCCTGCCACATTTATTAGCTGATTCAAATGTTTTTTGCTTTATCATCTTAATTTTCCATTCAATTTCTTGGTTAGTCAACTGAGAGAATTCCGCCTGAAGATATTTAATTTCCTTCTGTAGTTTCACATTCTTAGGCCACGTCGTTCAACTGGGAGGACCGATGAGATGACAATTTGTGCATATAATTCCTTCAACCTCCTGCCCAGAGCCTCATAATCACGTTTGATCTTCTGGAGGCTATGGCTTGCAGTGTCATTGGTTCCCAAATGGACCAAAAGGAAGGGGTATTTGTCAGTGGGTTTTATGATTCTTTGTAGCCGTTCTGTTACATCTTGGATCTTGGCCCCGGGGAGACAGCACACCCCTCGAGACATCTTGTCAGGCCCACAGATCACTGCTTCTGTACCCCTCAGTAGGGAACATGGAGAGATGCTGCTGAATCACAAAAGAGTACACTGGCATTTGACAGGACCATAATCGGGATGGGAGTGGGAATATGACATGGCAGAAGGAAAAGACCCCTCTTTCTATATAGCTGCTGTGAAGGGGCATCATGAGCAGAAAGCCAATATGTATCTGTACCTCCTTCCCCAATCGCTATGCAGCGAATGCAGGCTTTGCCCAGGTTCTGCCGTGAGGATCATTCTCTACTCTTGAAATGTAGAACTCCGGAAGCTACATATAGACTTGCATACAGGGGAGGGAACTTGCACCCTCAAAAACAGACATGATGGGGGATGTTGCTGAGGCGACAGACAGGTGTGCAAAAAGCCAGCCACCACCACCACCTGCCAGCAAGGGCCCTGTTGTCCCAAGGGTCATTGGTGGGCAGGGGCTGTTATTCTCCAAGCTGGTTTCTCAAGCGCGATGCTTTTATCCCTTGAAGATTCATAGCAACATTGCCCCATTGACATGTAAAGGGGGAACTTTCTCCCACAGAAAGTATTGATGGTAACTAACCTGGATGGGTTGAAATGAAATGGTCTGCACCCATGGCTCAAGTTAGTATTGTTTTTGTATACCATTAAAATCACTTTTGCATTTTGCTTTTTCTATTGATGGCTACTTTTGTTATGTTGTAGTTATGTATTTTTTCATTATGTAAGCTGCCTTGAGTATGGTTTGAACTGTAGAAAGGCAGCATACAAATAAAATTATGTATTTATGTATGTATGTATGTATGCATGTATGTATGTATGATTACAGGTCTTGTTCTGCAGGGGCAAATGTTCCAGTGGAGACTTGCAGAGCCCATTGAAGCCCTGAGCTAAAAGACTCTATTCCTCCCACACATGGGTGTACGAAGTGGGGGGCAGAGGGGGCGGGGTGCCCGGGGTGCCACTCTGGGGGGACTGACAAGATGGCCCCTCCCACTCATCATTATTGTCCTGTTATGAGTGGCCAGTTCATAATGTCACGGCCCACCAGTTTATCTTTATATGTCCTTTCTGAGTACACTGTGATCTCTAGGGTGGTATTAACAGGAGCAGAGGAAGAAGCTTTTCTAGTCTGGTGGAATCCAGCGAAGGTCTGCACTTGTTCCTCTGTTACTTAGGGTTCTGCTGAGACATACACAGTGTCTTCTGCTTCCAAGATGTCCACCCCAGGCCAACTTCTTCTGGTAACCTGTGCTTTCCTGTGTCTTATACCTGGAGGTATGTTTTCTTCTTCTTCTTCTGAAGGTTGGGGAAAGCATTATCAACCAAGAGAGACAGGTTCAAGGCAGGTTGACTGGTCCAAGGGAGAAGGAAAATGTAACTTAGGTGGATTCACACTGAAATATGAACCAAACCAAATTTCTCCCTCCTCCATAGAATCTCAGCTAAACCAATGAAATTACCCTGCTTCTCTTATGTGATGCCGCTTGATGGAAAGATTGTTTGTAGGTGACAATTGAGGGAGAGGGAGAGCCAAGGACAGCAGTTGTCTCAGTCGAGTGGATGGAGTGGTCCTGCTTCACATCTGCACCTTTCCTGCCACCTGCTACAGTCTGCTGAGATTTCTTTATTTATGCCACTCTCCCTAATATTTAAAGTGGTTAGCCAGGATAGAGGTATCTCGATAGAGATACATTGCAAATACAGTATGAACTCAAGCTGTGGTCAAATCATGGGCTCCATCACCCCTTGAGGAGGCAAAACTTGAAAGAAGAGCCCTATTTGTCACCCGTAAACCAGATCAATCATTCAATCAAATTTTATTATGGTCATAGTCCAGCATTTAAAATCTGAAAAGTGCTTTACAGAGCTAAAAGAAATTAAAACGCAGAATGAATATAGCAGTCTAAAAATTTAAAAGGGGCTAAAAATATCCAAGAGGAGGGTCCAGCTTGCATTTTCCCAGCTTCTGCTCAAGGTCTTCATTCCATTCCCGAACAGAAGAACTGCTACCCACAGCCCAACACCAAGTTCAATACTCTGGGGAGGTCAGGGACTGAACAAGAGATCTGCATACAAAGCCACTGAGCAGTGTCTCCTCCAAAGTAAATGGGTGTGTGGAGCCAGAACTGTTTGACTTCTACTGTGCTTCGGAGCTTTCTGCATTAAATCACATACAGATTGGCCCTATTGCCCCGGGGGCTCACTGCGACTGTTTTCCCCGCTGACTGGTTTGTTCTGGGAGGATAGACTGTGCCTGCAAATCTGCGTGCAGAATCTAGCTGCCATCCGGGTTATCATTTGGTCTTTGCCTAGTAACTGGGCATTTAGTTTAGTCTTATCTGGAAGGTCAGCTAACCTCTCCAATAGGGGGGCAATGATGTCTCTGCGTGCCTTGTCATAAAAAGGGCATCTAAATAATAGATGCTCGGGGCTACCTACTACCCCCAGTGGGCAGGAGCAGAGTCTCTGGTCGTATGAGATCTTTCTGAAGGATCCTAGCAGAACTGGCGAGGGCAGCGCCGAGCTTCGGGCAAGCGTAAAGGCTCTTCTTCAGTTTCTGGAATCAAGAAAGAAGAGATACGCTGCTGGGGCAGCAACATATTTCTCGTTTTCTGCTACAATGAAGTCGGGGGACCTCAAGCAGTCCAGCTGTCTCTCAGAATCCACAATTCTTTATCTGACCGCGGATCTTGCTTGGTCCAGGCCCAGATCCAAGAGGGCTTGGGGTACGAAGCCCAATCTCTGGAGGGTGGCCTGGATCTCCAACTGCCAGCCAGACTGGAACTGATCATGAAGGATCAGTGGGGCCAAGCCTCAGGGGTGTAATTGTAGGATCAGCCATTTATAGATTGATGTTAATCTAATGTAAGCCTCGACTCTCATTAGCCCTGTTTCTAATCTAACCCAGGAATTAGAAACGCATCTGGGGACTTGCAGGAGGGCTCTGAGGAGTTTAGATTGGACTCTCTTGAGAGGGGTGAAGGAAGGGGATGGTGGGCCCAAGAAGGATCCGTATATGAGCTGGGACAGTGTTTTGGCCTTGTATAGTTTTAAGGCCGCGGGGACATAAAAGCCCCCTTTGGATCTGAAGAATTTGAGGGTGGAATTTGCAGATCTTTCTCCAGTGCTCCTGGTGGAAGTTATCTGGACGTAGACCAGATAGTGATGTGTGCTTGGTTGCAATGTGTTGCCCATGTCAGTTTCTCTTGTTTATAAATGTCCATAGTCCCCAAAGAGTTAACAATCCTTGTACTAACCTAAGGCAGGGTTTCCCAAACTTGGGTCTACAGCTGTTGTTGGACTACAACTCACATCATCCTTAACTAGCAGCACCTGTGGTCAGGGATGATGGGAATTGTAGTCCAAAAACCATTGGAGGCCCAAGTTTGGGAAACCCTGACCTAAGGGATTTCTTTGTTGCCAAGAATATGAAGATTTCCAACGAAATGGCTACAAGGCAACCCTCATTTATTCACATCAGATTTTGGTTTGGTCTTTTGGAGCAGATGCTCTCCTCTGTACCCACTGTCAATCCAAGGAACCAGGAGCACCATGCGAAACGAAGGAGTGTGAAGTTGATGGTGAAGAACTATGTGTTGCAGTCATTACCTATAAAGGTAAAAAAAACAACCTGCTATAAGGTTGTACCTTCTTTGGGCTCCACACTCCCTTTCTCCTTAAGAATCTTTTTTTTTGGGGGGGGGAGTGTTTAGCGATACAATAAAGGGAAATAGAATTCAATGTAGCACTAAGTGAGGAATGTGTGGGATGGAAAAATGAGATTCTAGAGATGCATTTCAACAACAGAAGAGTTGGTGGGGTCTCTAGATCCAAAGAGCAGGGCTAGCACACAGAAAGACCCAGCAGAGTTTAAAATCATGTCACACTTTGTGCAGTAGTACAGCGTGGGGTTAGGCTGTTAAAGCTGCTTTAATATCCCATTTAATCCACTAAAGCAGTGAACCCATTTCTATCTCTCTTAGCATTTAAAACACCACACACTGCTAAGCAAGTTTTCAAATGCTTTATTTACAGACGCAAAAGATTGATTTATTATTTGTTCCACGCAGTAGCAAGGAGAACTCAGGTAGAATGCTCTTCGGTGGAAAACACAAACATGCCATCTGAGCTTGTAGGGAGCAGGCTCAGACACATCTTTCCTGGGCATTGAATGGTGGAAGAGAGGGAGAATGTGGAAAGGGAGAGAAGGCTTGACTTCTTCCCTCATTGGAGAAGAGTGTGTGTGACCTAAATGATTCTAGAAGACACAGCTCTCTGGTATTAATCCCTTAATACACTAACTAGCACTTATGCATAGTTATGCTTGACTGCAATTTCCCACATATTAACCTCGTGTTTCTTCTTTCATTCAATTATCAGTATTACCAGACTATTTATTTCTAAGCTCTGCAGAACTCTCCATAGGGGGCACAGCTCAAAGGAGAGCAGTTTGGATATTTTAGGTGAAATCCAGTTAATCATTGCAGTGGCTATGGTGATGCAAACATTCACTCTTTTCTCTCTTCCTTTTTCCTGCTCTCTGTCCCTTTTCTCAGGTGAGGAGGTTTTTGACAAAACACTGACTTGTACGAAGAAGACGACTGTTCTCCCCTGTGGTACAACACAGGATGACCCTGGAAGTGGCATGCATTACAAAGTCAACTGTTGTGATGACAGTGATCTCTGCAATTCAAAGTTCTAAGACAGGTTGACAGCAACCTCAAGATTCTGCTGACTTGTAAGCAATAAAAGCTTATGCTGTTCCCTCTCAGCTTGTCAACTTTTCTTTGAATGTGATTTATGCAGTGGGGTCATAGTCTGAATACCACGAATTGAATAGTATCTTTGCAAAAGATAAAAAAAACTAACGGGGTTTGATCAGGAGAAATCGATGTTAGAGAAGATATTACTAAATAATAATACAAAAACATTGTCAAGAATATATGATTTTCTACTGGAGTGGAACACAAAAGATGAGGAAATCAAGAGTGTGATGATAAAGTAGGCAATAGACCTGGGGTATAACATCTATTTTGATAAATGGTCGAGACTTTGGAATATAGGAATAAAATTCACTGCATGCACATCTTTGAAAGAAAATATTTACAAAATGATGTACAGATGGCATCTTATGCCTGTCAAATCAGATAAAATGTACAAAACAGGAAACAAGAAATGTTGGAAATGTGAGGTAGCTGACGGAGATTTTTACCACATGTGGTGGGGCTGCGACAAAGTGAAACCCTTTTGGGAAAGTATATATAATGAATTAAAGAAAATCTACAGATATACATTTAAGAAAAAAAACAGAGGTGTTCCTGTTAGGAATGGCAGGTGAGGACATCTGTAAAAAAGATCAAAATGTATTTATGTATGCAACTACGGGGGCAAGATTGCTGTTAGTACAGATGTGGAAACAACAACAAATCCCAACTATAGAACAATGGCAACAAAAATTAACTGAATACATGGAGATCGCGAGATTGACAATGAAGATCAGGCATCAAGACGAGGAAACTTTTCAAAATGAATGGGGAAAGTATATGACATATATAGATAAGATAAGTAAAACACAGTAAATGGTGGATGAAATACCTTATAATGTGAAAGGTAAAGTTAAATTGGAAGAAGAGGATAAGTAATACTTTAAATTATATTGTATCATTGTAATTACAGAAGGTTTGAGAATAAATTGTGTATATTAAGTTTTGGATTTAGGAATATGGAGATATATAGGAGAAGAAAGAACGAAAATGCGAAAAATTAAAGATCTGAGAAAGATAGATATAAGAAGGAGGATTGGAAGTCCAGGTGAAATTGTTATATGCTATATAGTGTTAGAAATTATGGATATGTGGGGGAGTAGTTATAGGTTTGTTTTTATATGTGTAGATATGTGGGGGGATAGTTGTATGCTTGCTTGTATATGGGTAGAAGTGTCTTATGTTTTTATGTGTAAAAACTAATAAAGAATATAACAGAGAGAGAGAGAGAGAGAGAGAGAGAGAGAGAGAGAGAGCGAGCCCTGGGAAGAGTTTTTAGAAGTCACAAAACATGCAGCAGTGAAGCATAGGAATATAGGCAATGAGACCATTTTAAATATCCCATTCTCAGTCAATTCCAGTGCTTTCCTTTAGCATTTAACAGAGCACATCGGTTAGTAAGATAAAATAGTTCTTACTTAAATACTTATAAAGTTTGATTCATGCATTTCCCCATAAAGCAGCAAGAAAAAGTGGCAGAAACCTTGGGTTGAAAAAGTTGAAAAAGTGTTGAGGGAAATATCGGATCAAATAAAAGATTTGGCAGAAGATTCGGTGAAAAAGACCCAGAAAGAACTTAGAGAAGCCAAAAAAGAGACAGAAAGAGTGAAAGGAGAGGTAGTTGAATTAAGTAAGATACAGGAAGACATTCTAGATAATATTGCTCTCTTAGAACTGAGACAGCGACAGAAGAATATCAAATTTAGGGGGATCCCTGAGGAGGCAAATGAGAATATTAGAGTAAAATTAATAGAGGAACTAGCAAAATGGCTAGGTACGAAAAATGAGGAAATGGACTATGCGATTGTGAGTGCCTTCAGAATAAGGGTGAAATCGGCGAAAGCAAGAGCAAAAAAACTTCCAGGAGACTGTTTAGTGATGTTTAATTCTATGGAGATAAGAAATGAGATTTTGAAATTGAATTACAAACAAGTTATCTATTGAGGGAAGAGAAATCATAATTTTTAAGGAAGTGCCGACGAGAGTTTTATGCAAAAGAGAGGAATATAAACAACTTGCAGGAATTCTGAAAAAAATAGGTGTGCAGTACTGTTGGGAGTTTCCAGAAGGCATATCATTTTATTTCAAGGACAAGAGATTTAAAATAATGAACCCCTAGGAATTAAAGAAATTTAAGAGCTGGGCCTGAGTAAAAAGAAAGAAGGAGAAGGAGGAGCGATAGGAGGAGAGGAAGAAGAAGAGGAAGCAGAGGTAGAAGAAGAAATAGAGGAAACCAAGGAGCAAGAAGAGGACAAAGACAAAGAAATCTAAGGTTAAGGGAATACTTGAACCCCAACAGCCAGCAAGATGGCATTGAAATTATTGTCATGGAATATTAATGGGCTAAATTGTAAAAGGAAGCGAAAGGAAAGTCCAATGCTGTAAAGAAAAGTATTGCATAGGAACCTGGAATGTAAGAACCATGAACCTTGGTAAGCTGGATGTGGTCAAAAATGAGATGGCAAGAATAAACATTGACATCCTGGGCATCAGTGAACTAAAATGGATGGGAATGGGCGAATTCAGTTCGGATGACTATCATATCTACTACTGTGGGCAGGAATCCCGTAAAAGAAATGGAGTGGCCCTCATAGTCAACAAAAGAGTGGCGAAAGCTGTATTGGGATGCAATCTCAAAAATGATAGAATGATCTTGATACGAATCCAAGGCAGACCTTTTAGCATCACAGTAATCCAAGTTTATGCACCAACTACCAGTGCTGAAGAAACTGAAATTGACCAATTCTATGAAGACTTACAACACCTTAAAAAATGACACCAAAGAAGGATGTTCTTCTCATTATAGGGGATTGGAATGCTAAAGTAGGGAGTCAAGAGATAAAAGGAACAACTGGCAAGTTTGGCCTTGGAGTTCAAAATGAAGCAGGGCAAAGGCTAATAGAGTTCTGTCAAGAGAACAAGCTGGTCATCACAAACACTCTTTTCCAACAACACAAGAGACGACTCTACACATGGACATCACCAGATGGGCAACATCGAAATCATATTGATTATATTCTCTGCAGCCAATGATGGAGAAGCTCTATACCCTCAGTAAAAACAAGACCTGGAGCTGACTGTGGCTCAGATCATCAGCTTCTTATAGCAAAATTCCAGCTTAAACTGAAGAAAGTAGGAAAAACCACTGGGCCAGTAAGATACAATCTAAATCAAATTCTTTATGAATACACAGTTGAAGTGAAGAACAGGTTTAAGGATTTATGTTTGGTGGATAGAGTGCCTGAAGAACTGTGGATGGAGGCTCGTAACATTATACAGAAGGCAGCAACAAAAACCATCCCAATGAAAAAGAAATGCAAGAAAGCAAAGTGGCTGTCCAATGAGGCCTTACAAATAGCGGGGGAGAGTAGGCAAGCAAAATGCGAGGGAGATAGTGAAAGATACAGGAAATTGAATGCAGATTTCCAAAAAATAGCAAGGAGAGACAAGAGGGCCTTTTTAAACGAGCAATGCAAAGAAATAGAGGAAAACAACAGAATGGGAAAAACCAGAGATCTGTTCAAGAAAATTGGAGATATGAAAGGAACATTTCGTACAAAGATTACCACAATTAAGGACAAAAGTGGGAAGGACCTAGCAGAAGCAGAAGACATCAAGAAGAGGTGGCAAGAATACACAGAGGAATTATACCAGAAAGATATGGGGGTCTCATACACCCCAGGTAGTGTGGTTGCTGACCTTGAACCAGACATCCTGGAGAGTGAAGTCAAATGGGCCTTAGAAAGCCTTGCTAACAACAAGGCCAGTGGAAGTGATGATATTCCAGCTGAACTATTTAAAATTTTAAAAGATGATGCTGTTAAGGTGCTACACTCAATATGCCAGCAAGTTTGGAAAACTCAGCAGTGGCCAGAGGATTGGAGAAGATCAATCTACATCCCAATTCCAAAGAAGGGCTGTGCCAAAGAATGCTCCAACCACCGCACAATTGCGCTCATTTCACATGCTAGCAAGGTTTCGCTAAAAATTCTACTGTAGGAGGGGGCTAGCCTTACCTAACCTGAAATTACTATGTTACCCTAGATCCATAAGGAAAGTCTCCAGCAGCAGCAGCATGAACTTTCACTCCTAGTAGCTTGAGGCAGGGATCACGAGACAGACAGTAGACGGGTGAGATTAGCAGCAAGGTCTCAGGTCATGCGTCACTGAGGAAATGGCTAAACCGCAGTCCAAGGGCAAAGCATACGTACATAGCTCTAGGTCTCAGGATGTGTCGCTAGGAAGCCCAGGCAAAGTTCACAGGAACATCATAAGGCTATTCCTTATATGGGTAGAGGAAGGATCTCCTAAGAAGGTCATAGCTCCTGGGCAGGAATGTATAAAAGCTGGATGCAAACTCCGTTTGGTGGGCTTGTTGAGGAATGATCTCACAAGTGCCCTTCTACAGTTCTAGGATGTAGAATAAAAGGTTTTTCTCTGATTCTCAGTGACAATTTTGTCTCATTTTATTCCTCTCCCTTGGGAGCAACGTTGAACCCTGGTTCTGCTAAGGCTACACTACAAGGCAGGCTTAAGCAGTATGTGGACCAAGAACTCCCAGAAGTGCAAGCTGGATTTCGAAGGGGCAGAGGAACCAGAGACCAAATTGCAAACATGCGCTGGATTATGGAGAAAGCTAGAGAGTTCCAGAAAAACATTTACTTCTGCTTCATTGACTACGCAAAAGCTTCTGACTGTGTCGACCACAGCAAACTATGGCAAGTTCTTAAAGAAATGGGAGTGCCTGATCACCTCATCTGTCTCCTGAGAAATCTCTATGTGGGACAAGAAGCTATAGTTAGAACTGGATATGGAATAACTGATTGGTTCAAAATTGGGAAAGGAGTATGACAAGGCTGTATATTGTTTCCCTGCTTATTTAACTTATATGCAGAATTCATCATGCGAAAGGCTGGACTGGATGAATCCCAAACCGGAATTAAGATTGCCGGAAGAAATATCAACAACCTCAGATATGCTGATGATACAACCTTGATGGCAGAAAGTGAGGAGGAATTAAAGAACCTTTTAATGAGGGTGAAAGAGGAGAGCGCAAAATATGGTCTGAAGCTCAACATCAAAAAAACTAAGATCATGGCCACTGGTCCCATCACCTCCTGGCAAATAGAAGGGGAAGAAATGGAGGCAGTGAGAAATTTCACCTTCTTGGGTTCCATGATCACTGCAGATGGTGACAGCAGTCACAAAATTAGAAGACTCCTGCTTCTTGGGAGAAAAGCAATGACAAACCTAGACAGCATCTTAAAAAGCAAAGACATCACCTTGCCAACAAAGGTCCGTATAGTTAAAGCTATGGTCTTCCCAGTAGTAATGTACGGAAGTGAGAGCTGGACCATAAAGAAGGCTGATCGCCGAAGAATTGATGCTTTTGAATTATGGTGCTGGAGGAGACTCTTGAGAGTCCCATGGACTGCAAGAAGATCAAACCTATCTATTCTTAAAGAAATCAGCCCTGAGTGCTCATTAGAAGGACAGATCCTGAAGTTGAGGCTCCAGTACTTTGGCCACCTCATGAGAAGAGAAGACTCCCTAGAAAAGACCCTGATGTTGGGAAGGATTGAGGGCACAAGGAGAAGGGGACGACAGAGGATGAGATGGTTGGACAGTGTTCTCGAAGCTACTAACATGAGTTTGGCCAAACTGCGAGAGGCAGTGAAGGATAGGCGTGCCTGGCGTGCTCTGGTCCATGGGGTCACGAAGAGTCGGACACGACTGAACGACTGAACAACAACAAATTGTAAAATTAAAAGAAATAAAGTGGAACATGTATTAATTAAACAAAATCTGGATGTTATATGTTTACAAGAAACACATGTGGTAAGAAAACACAAAAGAATTCTGATAAATAAGAGATTGGGAATGGACTTTGTAACGGCAGATGCGAATAAAACGAGGCGGGTAGTGGTATATATAAAAGCGAAATATGACCCAAAATTAATTTTTAAAGACGAGGAAGGAAGGGTGATAGTGGTTCAAATGACAGTGCAAGGACAGAAACTATTGGTAATAGGTGTGTATGCACCAAATGAAAAACAGGCAGACTTTTATAAAAAATTAAATGAGAGTTTGATGGAATATATGGATCAAAAGGTAATATTGATGGGGGATTTGAATGGAGTAGTGGTACCTGAAATGGACAGACCGGCAAGGAAAAAGCATACTTTTGAAGGGAAATTGCCTAAGCCTTTTTTTACAATGATGGAGAATTTTGGATTAGTCGATATTTGGAGATTCAAACACCCGACAGTTAAACAGTTCTCATTCTTCTCGGAGCCAAATCAGAGCTCGGGGAGAATTGATTATATATGGATCTCAAAAGAATTGGTAACAAGGGTGAGCAAAGTAGAAATCTCTCCAAGAACTTTGTCAGACCATAATCCAATTTATATGGAAATGAGAGGGGATCAGTCCTCATATAGATGGAGAATGAATGAAGGACTATTTGATGATCAGAGAGTGGTGGAGAAAGCAAAAGATACGATCAAAGACTATTTCAACCTGAACCTTAATAGAGAAACTAATTTAAATATGGTGTGGGACGCAAGTAAGGCTGTTATGTGGGGCTTTATGATACAACAAAACAGTTTTAAGAAAAAAGAAAGGGAAAAGAAGAAAGAATAAATTCTGAAACATCTAATAGATAATGAGAAACAGTTAACATCAAAACCAGGGTGTATGCAGATCAAAAAGAATATCAAAATGTTGCAATCCCAGTTTTCAATGATAGTAAATCAAGAGATAGAGTAGAAGATAAAATGGATGAGACAACGGAATTTCGAATATGCAAATAAGACAGGAAAGCTTTTAGCTTGGCAGCTGAAAAAGCGTCAAACTCAGAACTTGATAACTAAGATAGAGATAATGAAGTGATTGAGAACCCTAAAGAGATCAGAAAAGTCTTCCATGAATTTTATAAAGAATTATATCAGAAAGAAGAAGATGAAGAGGAGATAGATGAATATCTAAGAAAACATAGACTAAAAAGAATCAGCAGTGAGAGACATGACCAATTAAATGAAGCAATAACTTTAACAGAAATACAAATGGCAATATTTGTATTGGCTATATTCCAGCGGCTCTAAAGCTTTATGAGGCGAAGGCACAGGCTCAATTACTCTATGGGGCTCAACTTTGTGCCCCTGCACCAAGTCTAACTCAACTAGAAACAGTCCAGTCTAAGTTAATCAGATCAGCTCTCCAGATCCCTCCCTGTGTGTCAAATGTCACGCTGCGGCTAGAAACAGGAATGACACGGTTGGAGACCAAAATATGGATACAAGCATGTAATTTATGGTTGAAATTACATCTAAACCCACAGGGCCTGGCCCCGTCGATACTGAAAGACAATTATCAATCACCCTGGTCCAGAGCCATCGAGAACAAACTAATGACTATAGGCCTTCAGCCATCTCACCTCTTTTCCTGTGACTATAAAACAGCAAAAAACATAGTCAAACAGAGGGTAATCAACATCGAGAGACAAAATGATCTAAATAAAGTCCCATCCTTCCCGATATCGGAAGAACGAAGATACTTGCCGCTCCCAGCTGACTATCTAACCCAGCTAGAGATTCCATCACACAGAAGGGCATTTACATTGGCTAGGTTCCATACTCTGCCATCTGCGGTTCTATACGGGAAGTATAGACAAGTCCCCTTAGAAGACAGACTCTGTCCGTGCCAATCAGGAGAAATAGAGACCATCGGCCATGTTTTCTTTCGTTGCTCCCTATACAGAAACCTCCGGAAAGAATCTACCCTAAAGATATTTGATGGGTTACCAGGACAATCTGAAGAACGGCAAACAAAATGGCTCCTGTCAGACTCAAATCCAAAGGTCACCGCTATGGTGGCAAGATTTTGCGCCAACGCTATAAGAATCCGGAGTGCATACACAGGAGATATGCAAAATAACTCCTGATCTGAGCCAGACTGATTTCGTTTTAATTTATAGTGAATAGTAAATAATTAATATAACCTAAGGATCCAAGGATGCTTGATCCCTCTTAGATAAGACATTTTAAGTTATTTTAGATAAGATATACTAGTTTATACCAAAATTTAAATATTGAGGATGTAATGCTTTTTACTATGCTGGTCGGTGACCGTAATAAAGAATACTACTACTACTACTACAAATGGCAATAAAAAGAATGAAGACAGGAAAAACATCTGGACCAGACGGGTTGACATCAAAATATTATAAAGTATTAAAGGATCAATTGGCACCGATATTAGTGGAAGTAATGAACAACATCTTAGAGAAAGGTCAGATACCAAATTCGTGGAAGGAGGCCTATATTACATTAATTCCCAAGCAAGATTCTGATTTGTTAGATGTAAAGAATTACCGACCGATTTCGTTATTAAATATAGATTATAAGTTGTTTGCAGACATTTTGGCAAATAGACTAAAATGGGTATTGAAGGAAGTAATTCATATGGATTATTACCCGGTCATCAAATGAAATAAAATGTAAGTAATATAATAGACATTATAGAATATCTGGAATTGAAGATCGATAAACAAGCAGCATTGATATTTATCGATGCGGAAAAAGCGTTCGATAAAATATCCTGGTTATTTATGAAAAAGAATTTGGAAATATTGGGACTAGGCAAAAAATTTGTGAAAGGTATTGGTGCTATATATTCGGATCAAAATGCTAAGCTAATCATGAACAATAATTTATCAGAAAGCTTTAGTATTTTGAAAGGCACAAGACAGGGGTGCCCGCTGTCCCCGCTATTATTTATTACGGTCCTTGAAGTGTTGACAATGAACTTAAGAGAAGCCGAATTGGTGAAAGGGGTGAGAGTCGGAGTGAAGGAACATAAACTGAAGGCTTTCGCGGATGATCTGTGTGAGAGGTGTGTGAGGTCTCCTCAGAAGTAAGCATCCATACGCGCTTGCTTTTAAGCTAATAGCTTTATTTACAGCATCAAGCGTTATAGGTTTCACAATTCATCGTCTGTCTAGTCTGAATCAGATTCCCGGAATACCGGTTGGCGGCTCCTCCCCCAACATAAGAGCTTTGGGCAACCTAGGCGCCGCCCCCTTTCCTTCCGCTTCTGGCGCTAGTCGCCTCCCCTGCGTTCTCCTCTTCCATGCCAGTTGCCTCTAGGGCTTGGACAGCATCCTCTGCACTCATCTCCTCCCTGTCCCCCTCCACTTCCTGCTCCTCGCCTTCCGCCTGCACTGAAGCCCCGCTTGGGTCCCTAAGCCCTCCTTCTTCTTCCGGCATGGCCAGGGCTTTCTCAGTATCCCACTGCCTCAGCACCATCTCTGGCGTTAACGGAGCTCCTCCTTGCGTGGGCAATGCCTGTTCAGTCTCCCAGAGCTTCAGTACCGCTTCTGGAGTTAATTGCGCATTGTCTACGCTGCCAGTGTCTTCCGACCCTGGCTGGGGGCCAGGGTAGCCCCTGACAATCTGGTCCTAACTTTAGAAGTGTCACAAATAAGTGTAATAGAAGCACTCAAAGAAATTGAAGTATTTGGGAAGCTGGCAGGTTTTAAATTGAATAAAAGGAAAACTAAAATGCTGGTTAAAAATATGGAGAAAGAAGAAACAGATCTTTTGCAACAAAATTCAGGTGTTATAGTGACAAAAAAGGTTAAATACTTAGGGATTTGGCTTAGCTCAAAAATATTAATTTATTTACGGACAATTACATACCGATGTGGAAAGAAGTTAAAAAAGATCTGGAAATCTGGAATAGGTTGAGTATGTCATTAATGGGTAGAATCGCAGCTATTAAGATGAGTGCTTTACCTAAGTTGTTGTTTGTGATGGCCTGGGATTCAGACTCAGACGCTGAACCTGAGGGATCCCAGCCTGCACAGGATTCCCTGCCTCCAGAACCAGCAGAGCCAGGGCTGGGGCCTGAGTCTGAAGGGGACTCACCTGTGCTAAATCCTCAGGTGCAGGCATCGGCTGAGTTTGATCTGGCTTCTGATGGGATGGAGGACTCATTGCCTGCAGGTGCTCCACTCCCCGCCCAGTCAGGGGAAGCTGAGGTTGCCTCTGGGTCCGGTAACCCTCCGGCTTCTCCTGAGCTGCAGAGGCTCAGGGCAGAGAGGCGAAGGAAACTAAGTTCCCGCAGGAGGAGTGCTCGCCTCCAAGCCAGGAGAGGCGAGTCACCTGAGGATCGGAGCCACCCTATGCCTCGGGGCAGATAAAAGCCGGCCAGCCCCAGCCCCAAGTTGCAGGAGCAACATCGTTGCTGTCGAGTTCCTGCTTGTTCCCTGTCCTGTTATTCTGCCTGAGCTCCTGACCTGCCTTGGTTCCCTGTTTGTTCACCCGTTCCTGACTTCGCCTGACTCCCTGCCCTGTACCGTGCTCCAGTTAATTCGGACTGCCTTTACGTGTACCTCTGACCTTGGACCGGACTTAGACTTCGCCTTCTGGATACCCCACGGGACCAGCACAGTTTGCTCCTGCCACACCCGCACTCCCCCTTCGTTGGGGTGCGTTCGGGAGAAACCTGTCATCATGACTGACCAGGCGGCTGCGCTGGGGGCATTGGCCCAGGAGAACCAGGTCTTGACCTACACAGTACAGCAGCTAAGCAATGCAGTTACGGCGCTTCAGTAGCGTTTGGACGCCTTACCGGCTATGGATTTAGGTTATAATATTGAATTAGATGCATGGATAAAATTATGGAATCAAAATTTAAATTTCACAGCATGTACAATTTTGAAAGAGAATGTATTGAAAATGATGTACCATTGGTACATAATGCCAGTTAAACTTGCAAAAATGTACAGGATGAAGAATAAGTTATGTTGGAGATGCAGAGAGAAAGATGGGGAATTCTTTCATATGTGGTGGACTTGTGATAGGATTAAGGTTTTTTGGAAAATGATTTACAATGAACTAAAAAAGATGTTAAAATATACATTTCCCAAGAAACCAGAGGCGTTCTTGATTGGATTGATGGGAGAGGAGATTGAGAGAAAAGATCAGAGACTATTTATGTACGCGACCACTGCAGCAAGGATTCTGGTTGCCCAAAGGTGGAAACTACAAGAGGTACCGACATTGGAGGACTGGCAGCAAAAAATGATGGACTACGCCAAATTGGCGAAGATGACGGGCAAGGTTAGGAACCAAGACAATCGGAAGTTCGTGAATGAGTGGAGTAAATTCATAGACTATTTAAAAGAAAGTTGTATAAGTTTAAAGACCGTAACAGGACTGCTGTAATTCCTATGTTGTGAGATGTAAACAATCTCTGACTGAAAACAGAAAAGGAAGATAAAAAAGGTAAGAGATTAGTAAAAATAAAGCGTTAGGGATGGTATATGATTTAAAAAACGTTGAAAGGAGGGAGGGAAGTCGCAGCTCGGCAGAGCAACAAGTTTAATATATGTAATATAATATGATGGAAATTTGAGTAGGAATGTAACAAGAAACTAATATTTTTTTATTTTTTTATGAATCATTTTTATTAAATTTTAGTGCATTATAATATAGGTATAAACTGTTACATTCACACTTTGTTATTTGCATCTCCTAAGAGATTACAGAAAAGAATATTAAACAAAAAAGAAAAACTTGGAATTGCAAGACTCCCACTCTTATAACGTCCGTCTGTGTTGTTACTGTCAATTACTATCCGCACGTTCTAATTTTATTGATTAGTTTTGCCACCAACTATAATCAACCTTCGTCGTTTAGTCCCTCCATCGACATGTCTTATTTTCGTTTCCTTGTCCATCTCTTAATAAGTTTCATCATACTTCACAATTGTCATTTACCAAACATTAAAGATCAAATATTGTAATTATATAAATCTAAATCCATAGTTTCACATATTGTTAATTTACAACCAACAAGTCAATCGGTGTCTGCTTCTATTCTGTGTATAACATGTCCTTGCTTCGTTTGTTCATTAATTTTCTTAATAAACTTTGTCAATAAATTTACCACTTTTCAGGCATCTATCCTGTCCATTTATTCTAATAATACAAGTTGTATTTCCATTTATTGTACTGTTCTTTTAGCACATTTTGTCTATATATTCAATAAACTGCCCCCATTCCCTTTGGAATACACCATTGTCCTGTTGTCTGATTATTCCCGTTAATCTTGCTGTGTCCAGATAACCCATTACTTTTTGCTGCCATTCCGCAACAGTTGGTATTTTATCCTGTTTCCATACCTGGGCAAGCAGTAGCCTTGCTCCCACTGTTGCATATTGGAAAAAAGTTTGGTCTTCCTTTAACACATCTCCTCCTACAATTCCAGTAAAAATGCCTCAGGTCTTTTCCTGAAAGTGTATTTGAATATCTTTTTTAACTCGTTATAAATATTTTCCCAAAATACTTTTACTTTGTCACAATTCCACCATTGATGAAAATAGTTACCCTCTTTGATTTGGCATTTCCAACAGTTTGGATTCCCTGTTCTATACATTTTAAACAGTTTGGCCGGTGTAAGATGCCATCTGTACATCATTTTGTAAAGTTTTTCCACCAACGATACAGATGCTGTAAACTTCATGCCTCTGGTCCATAATTTAAACCATTTGTCAAACTCAATATTGTAGCCTAAGTCCATGGCCCATCTGATCATAACACTTTTGATCTCCTCATCTTTCAATGTCCATTTCAATAAGAAATCGTAAATCTTGGACAGTGGTTTGTTATTACTCTGTATCAGTGTTGTTTCTATTATTGAGTTTTTTTGATCGAACCCTTTACTATTCTTGTCTTTATGAAACACTGTGAATCTGATGATACTCAATCCATCCCGATAGTCGCCCTTGCAATACTTCATATGGTTTGATTTTTGCCTCATTATTTTCCCAAATTATTAACTCTCTGTTGCTTAGCCAGGTTCTTTCTGTACTAGTTTTTCTCACTGCTAAGGCTTCTTGGGCTGAAAACCATCCTGGGGTCTTCCTCTCCAGCCAATCTTTATATCTGTCCCAAACTTGGTACAAGGGTTTCCGTATTTCATGGTTCATGAAATCTTTATGAACCCGTACCTTGTTGAGACAGAGGTAAGCATGCCAACCGTATCTATTCCCTATTCCCTCCAAATCTAATACTCTCATGTTCTTAAGGTTAAACACCGGTCCTGAGAGATCTACATTGGCTCCCAGTACGTTTCCGAGCACAATTCAAAGTGTTGGTGCTGACCTTTAAAGCCCTAAATGGCCTCGGTCCTGTATACCTGAAGGAGCGTCTCCACCCCCACCGTTCAGCCAAGACACTGAGATCCAGCGCCGAGGGCCTTCTGGCGGTTCCCTCGCTGCGAGAAGGGAAGCTACAGGGAACCAGGCAGAGGGCCTTCTCGGTGGTGGCACCCGCCCTGTGGAACGCCCTCCCATCAGAGGTTAAAGCAATAAACAACCACATGACCTTTAGAAAGGTCATGTGGTTCAGGGAGGTTTTTAATCTGTGATATTTTAATGTATCTTTATATTTGTTGGAAGCTGCCCAGAGTGGCTGGGGAGACCCGGCCAGATGGGCGGGGTACAAATAATAAATTATTATTATTATTATTATTATTATTATTATTATTATTATTATTATAAACCATTCTCCCAGCCAAACCAAGCAAGCCGCTTCATAATATAACTTGATGTCAGGTAATGAGAAACCGCCTCTTTCTCTTTTATCGGTTAGCAGTTTAAATTGTATTCGGGGTTTCTTCCCTTGCTACACAAACCTCGAGATTATTCTCTGCCATTCTTTAAAGTGGCTTACCCCGGTGACAATCGGGATGGTTTGGAATAAGAATAATAATTTGGGGAGAATATTCATTTTTATAGCAGCTATTCTTCCACAGAACGATAGATTCAATTTATTCCAGACTTCCAAATTCTTTTTTATTTCTTTCCAAATTAGGTCATAATTATCCTTAAATAAATTTGAATTTTTTGGTGAAAGCCAAATTCCTAGATATTTTACCTTTTTTGTTACTGCTATTCCTGATTCTTTTTGAATTTGGTCTATTTCCTCCGTATTTAAATTTTTAACCATCATCTTAGTCATATTCCTATTTATTTTTAATCCTGCCACCTGTCCAAATTCTTCTATCACTTTTAAGGTTTCGCCAATTGATTTCTGTGGTTCTTGTAATATTATTACTAAGTCGTTGGCAAATGCCTTGATTTTATACTCCCTGGTTCCACATTTTATTCCTGTTATTTGATCTGTGTTTCTTATTTTTTGTAAGAGTATTTCCAATGTTGCTATGAACAGCAGAGGGGAGATCGGACACCCCTGCCTGGTTCCTTTTGAAATTGAGAAGTTTTCTGTTAGGTCGTTATTGATTATTAACTTTGCCTTTTGACCTTTGTATATAGTGTCAATATTCCTCAGGAATTTTTTTCCAAGTCCCATTTTATCCAAATTCTGTTTCATGAATTCCCAGGAGACATTATCAAACGCTTTTTCTGTGTCGATGAAAATCAGCGCTGCTTGTGTGTTTATTTTTAATTCTAGATATTCTATAATATTTATCATCGTGCACATATTGTCTCTTAACTGTCTACCTGGTAAAAAACCCGATTGGTCCTCGTGAATTTGGTATAACAGAATCTTTTTTAATCTTTGGGCCAATATTGTTGCAAACAGTTTATAGTCGTTATTAAGCAACGATATTGGCCTATAATTTTTTACACTTGTCAGGTCCGTCCCCTGTTTGGGAATCAATGTTATAAATGCTTCGGACCATGTTTTTGGTGCCTGTCCTTGCTCCATTATTTTATTCATGACCTCTTCCAAAAATGGGACTATTTCCTGGTTTAGTTTCTTATAGTATTTTATTGAAATACCATCTGGGCCTGGGGCCTTGCCCACTTTCCCTTGTTTAATTACTTCTATGATTTCTTCTCTTGTTATTGGTCTTTCTAAATTTATTCTGTCCTCTTGTGGTATTTCTTTTAATTTATGTTCCTCTAAATATTTTAATATCTTTTGTTTGTCTTCTTGGGGTGCTTTGTAAAGGTCTTTGTAGAACTTGTGAAATAGGTCTTTAATTTCCTTGGGGTTGGTTATATTTTTTATCATTATCTATTAGTTTAGTTACAATATTTTGGGTTGGGTTTTTTTTTTAGTTGCCATGCTAACCATTTGCCTGTTTTATTGGCTGACTCAAAGTATTTCTGCTTTAGGAGCTTAATCCTCCACTCCACCTCTTGATTTATCATTGATTCTAATTGTGTTCGCAGTAATTTATATGACTGTTTTACGTTATCGTCATGGGGCTTTCTGGTCATTTTTTCCTCAGTTACTTTAATTTTATTTAAAATATCTTCCTTTTGTTTCTCTCTCTTTCTTTTAAGGATACTATTCTGTTGGAGGATAACGCCCCTTGCCACAGCCTTACTGGCATCCCAAACTACATTAATGTTGATGCCTTTATTTGCATTTAAGTCAAAATATTATTTCATTGTTTGTCTTATCCTTGCAAGCACCTCATTATTGTCCAATAGATTATCATTCATTCTCCATCTATACTGTATTTGACTTCTGGTTTTCCATTCCATCAATACCACGTTGTTGTCTGACATTATTCTGGGTAGTATATCAGTTTTCACTATTTTTGATGTTAGTTCTTTTGAAATCCAAATTTGGTCTATCCGACTCCAACTCTGGTTTGGCTCTGAATAAAACGTGAATTGTCTTGGTGTCGGATTCTTTAATCTCCAGATGTCTACCAGTTCGTTTAGTTCTACCATCTCATCAAATGTGCTCGGTAATTTCCCTGAATTGGATTTATTTTTTTTAATTGATCTATCCATTTGTATGGATAGTCATTTTTTCCTCAGATATGCTGATGATACAACCTTGATGGCAGAAAGTGAGGAGGAATTAAAGAACCTTTTAATGAAGGTGAAAGAGGAGAGCACAAAATATGGTCTGAAGCTCAACATCAAAAAAACTAAGATCATGGCCACTGGTCCCATCACCTCCTGGCAAATAGAAGGGGAAGAAATGGAGGCAGTGAGAGATTTCACTTTCTTGGGTTCCATGATCACTGCAGATGGTGACAGCAGTCACGAAATTAGAAGACGTCTGCTTCTTGGGAGAAAAGCAATGACAAACCTAGACAGCATCTTAAAAAGCAAAGACAACACCTTGCCAACAAAGGTCCGTATAGTTAAAGCTATGGTTTTCCCAGTAGTAATGTACGGAAGTGAGAGCTGGACCATAAAGAAGGCTGACCGCCGAAGAATTGATGCTTTTGAATTATGGTGCTGGAGGAGACTCTTGAGAGTCCCATGGACTGCAAGAAGATCAAACCTATCCATTCTTAAAGAAATCAACCCTGAGTGCTCATTAGAAGGACAGATCCTGAAGTTGAGGCTCCAGTACTTTGGCCACCTCATGAGAAGAGAAGACTCCCTAGAAAAGACCCTGATGTTGGGAAGGATTGAGGGCACAAGGAGAAGGGGACGACAGAAGATGAGATGGTTGGACAGTGTTCTCGAAGCTACTAACATGAGTTTGGCCAAACTGCGAGAGGCAGTGAAGGATAGGCGTGCCTGGCGTGCTCTGGTCCATGGGGTCACAAAGAGTCGGACACGACTGAACGACTGAACAACAACAACAATCCATTTGTATAGAGAGGACCCCATTGAAGTCCGCTAGCAAAATTATTTTGTGGTCTAGATACTCTGTCATCATCTCCGCCAACTTTTTATAAAAATCTTGTTTCCTTTCATTTGGGGCATATACTCCCACAACGATGACTTTTTGTCCTTCTATTTGTACTGAAATTACTAATATTCCCCCTTCATTATCTTTAAATATTTGTTCAGCCTTAAAATTCTTTTTTACATAGATTACTATACCTCTTTTTTTATGTTCATCTGCTGAAACAAACTCATTTCCCAATTTCGGATTGCTTAACAGTCTAATATGCTTTTTTGTTATATGGGTCTCTTGCAGACAAATTATATCTGCTTTATATTTAGTTAATACATGTCCCACCTTATTTCTTTTGGCCTTATCGTTTAAGCCATTCACATTCCACGAAATCACTTTAACAGTCATTAGGATTGTTTATTAAATGATTTTTCTTTATTAAAGACCTTAAATGCTTCCCTCCTTTACTTCTTGCACCTCTTCCTGATCTAACTCCTCTTCTTCATAATCTGCTCCTTCCAATTTCCCCAGTTCTTTATATTTCCTCCCAATTTTTTTTAATTCATGTTGGGAGTTAATTCTGAATTTCTTTTCTTTATAATAGAAAGAAACCCCTTCTGGGTACTCCCAACGAAATCTTATATTATTTGCGTTCAAATTTCTGGTTAATTCCTTATAGACATTTCTCTTACGCAAAAACCGATTTGGGATATCTTTGAATACAACCACCACCTTCCCCTCAATTATCAAGTTTTTCGCTCTTACGTCCTTCAACACATTATTCCTTACTTCTGTTGAGCTGAAGGTGACTATGCAATCCCCTGGGTATTTCTTTTTTGCTCTAATTTGAGCAGGGTTAACCCTGATTCTAAAAGCTTTCAGTATCATAAGGTCTGCATCCTCCTCTGTAATGGCTAATACTTTGGCTAGTTCTGTAACCATCATTTCTCTCACATTTTCTCCATCCTTCTCTGCTATTCCTCGAAATTTCAAATTCTGAGCCTTTTGATTCATTTCAAGAAAAGCAAGATTATCTAATGTGTCTTCCTGTGTTTTGGAAATTTCTTCAATTTGCCCTTTAATCTTTTCCCCCTTTCCTGTTTTCTCTTAATTCTCTCTGTACTTTTTTTGTCTGGTCTTCAACTGACTGTACTTTGGTTTTCATCTCTTTCATTTGACCCATAAGGTCTGATGCCAAATCTGCTAGCTTTCCCCCAATATTCTTTTCACTTTCCTTCACCTCTCTTCTAATTTCTTTTATTTCAGCCAAAATCTTTGCCATATCTCCTTCCCCCTCTATCTCTGGTTTGGATGGTCTTCTATCACTCGGTGTACCTGTTTTATTAAGCTTATGTGTCATCTTGATCTATCTCTTAATTTCGTCTTAGAAGAGAAGTAAAAAGAAAATTATTCTTCTGTACTACCTAGATTTCCCCACCAGGGGTCGGGTATGTTCCAATCTTTTCTTATCAAGGATGTGTATCCTGCAAAGCCACCAGTAACTACTCTTTCAATCGTAACACCTTAATAGGGTCTTAGTTCAACTCCGTCATAAGTCACAATCATATATCACAAATCACAATCACATGTCATAATCCCATGTCCCCTTTAAATTTTTGCCTCCCTTTAGACCCCAGTAGCACAATATTATTTCTACTTTTGATTTTTTTATCCATCTATATAGTCAGTTCTCTGGGATGGGCAGCACTATTTTCACACTCCTCAATTGAGGTTTCAACAAGGGGAACTACAGTTGAAGTACAGTCCACCAAGCAGTCCGGAGAGGGTGTCTGTGCAGCCACCGCTGTTGAAAATGTCCATTGAAAAGATTTTCACACTCCTCAATTAGGATATCTGCAGGAGGGGCAACAACTAGTATGCAAAGCACCAAACATTTAGGAGAGAAAATCTCTACAGCAGCCGCTGCTCAGAATGTCCATTGAAGAAGTTCCATTGTATCCCACTATCGATAATATCTGGTTACAGAGCGTAACACTTTAACCAACTGTTGGATACAGTCTCTCAATCCTCTGATCCACAAAATTGTTGTCTGGCAGGGGTAAAGTTTGAACTTTAATCCTTCATTATCCATTTCAGTAGTTTCCCAGACTTAGGACCTTCAATGTATTCCTTAAGTCACTGGTCAAGAGTTAACAAAAAGTCCTGCTGTGGTTATGGGGGGGGGGTTACCCTTCGACCAGATACTGAAATTAAGTTCTCATTCCCACAAAGACGCTGACTCACTTGTATTTGACTGTCAGTGCGCCATTTTCAGAGGTCGTTAATAAGAGTCTCCTCCTTGTCAACTTTTTAACTTCTTTCCTGGCTTTCCCTCTCCAGGGAGACACCTTCACCCCGATATCGCACAAGGGGAGAGGGTCCAGGAATTTATCAATCACGGAATGCTCAGCCGCTCGTCCTTTGAGCTCGAGGCTTCACTTTGCAGGCTGTGTTTAGTCCCCGCGTTTCCGTCTCTTCCCCTCCACCTTTCCTGACACTCGCTTCTCCGGGTCAGTACTCACGGAGGAGAGATGTCTCTAACGCCGGTGGGCTCCCTATCCCCAGGGCCTCTTCCTCCTGGGTTCCGAGGTTTGCGTAGCCTTGCAAAACCTCTCTTTTCACCTGGCAAAGTTCAGAGTCGCTCCGCAGAAACGACCCCGTGCTCCGTTCCGGATGGCGGCAAAACCGGGAGTCCCCAAGAAACTAATAAAAATTAGTTAAAAAAAAGAAAAAGAAACTTTGGGTTAATAATATATGGTAAAGTTTATAAACACGTGGTCTAAGCCGGGAGCCCATGGTTCAGACCTCCATTACATATGGGGTTCACATGCTCGGCTGAATAAACAAAGCACTTCTGTAAGCCTTCATCACCAGAGGGGAGGGGGCATGACCAAAGTCTAGGAAAAGAGTTCTGTGGTCCCTTCATGAATTAACTAGTGCTAAACACTAGTGCCTGGCGTGCTCTGGTCAATGGGGTCATGAAGAGTCGGACACGACTGAACGACTGAACAACAACAAAGCACACTGGTTGTATGAGGCTGCAATTACTCCACAAAATGGAACTTCATGGAAAACACATCTGAAGTAACTCCAAAGGGTTATATTAGAAAATATTAAATCTAGCTGAAAGGCAACAGATGGAGATCAGCATTGCTTGTGGCAATACAACCTCATCACCACCATCACCACCACCACCATTATTAAAAGAGCCTGCAAGGCAGGGAGCAGGTCTTCCAGGCCTTTCCTTAAAATCTTCTAACCATGGAGATTCTACGAACTTCCTTGCCTTCTTCCTATGAAGCTTGTCTTTTAATGGAGACCCTTAAAAGAAAGCAATGAAAATGATCAAGCATTTCTGCATTCCTTCTGCCCAGAAAGATCAAACAGGTTGTACCATTAATAGGCCTCCACTGAACATCAGATCCAATTTAAAGCTACAATTTGTTTTGCCAAATGCCTTTTCTGTATCCATGAAATATAATACTCTGGTTTTATACAATTCCCTACTATATTATAGTTAATATCTCCTAATTTAAGGCAGCTGGCTATAAAACCATTCTTATGGATATCAATAACCAACCACAAGCACATCACGCTTCCTCATCAATATTGAAAGGGGTCTGTATAATACTCCTGCTACATTTTACTCTGCTTTGCAAACAGGACTATATTGGTTTCTTTGATGATGGAGATTTCCATGGCAAGATGAAGGGGTGAAAAGCAAGGAGCACAGAAGAAATGGATGGAGCCATCACTTCACCTTGAACAATAAACTTCCACGTACCTGGGAACAACATATCCAAGAACAGTGGAACCTTGGTTCTCTAACAGCTTAGCTGATGAACAAATTGGCTCTCGGACGCCGATAACCCGGAAGTAAGTGTTCTGGTTTTCGGAATCCCAACATCCAACATGGTTGTTGGTTATCGTTTCCATGGCACCTGCAATAATCGAAAGCCGCACCTTGGTTTTCGAATGTTTCAGGAGTCAAACAGACTTCCAGAGCTGATTAAGTTTGAAAACCAAGGTTCCACTATACATTTTATGGGGAAAGTGTTGCAAATGGGGGTATTTCCCCCATTTAATGGGTTAAAATCACCAGGGAACATGAACAGAGTGAACAGAGGGCTTCTCCTTTCCAAACAATAACTCTGCATGGCTAGAAAGCAAGGCAGTTTCATATCTAACTTCAATTTAAGTGTCAGGTCCCCACTACTGATTCTGTGTAGATATCCTTTCTCCCAAACCGAGGACTAGGTGATGCACCCAGACTCCAAGTATCAAATATGTTATTCTTGTTTATCCCTGCGCACAAACCATTGGAAAGTTCCTAGAAGGTACAGTACACTGTTGCTTCCCGCAACAAACTTGGAAGATCGATGAGTTTAGTAGTGTTTCAAGGTGCAACCCTTAAAGTTTGACATGGCAAGCATTAATTTGCATTCCCAGAAACTGAAATGTCACAGTCCTTGGTCTATGGACCTTGTCTGAGTTTTTCATTTCTTCATTTGCCTTTCATGTATGTGTGTTCTTGCCCAGCGTAGGCATTTGCTCTGGTACACTTCCCACAGTGTACTGTGCTATCTGTGACATCTGGTAGAGATCAGCCAGATTCAACTATATTATATACTGTACCTTTACAATGTGCAATTGTGTGCTCTGCCTATGGGTTTCTTGTGTGCCCTGAATGCATTTCTCATGTGCAGGAGCTTTGTGTACCTATATGTCTGGAATACTTTCTCTTAGAAAGTTCAAGAAACCTCTGTTTTGCAATCTTCAAACAGAAACCAAGAACGAGTAACACGACTGCCAATGAAAGTAGTATATTGTTTTCATGTATAATAATAATAATAATAATAATAATAATAATAATAATAATAATAATAATTTATTATTTTTACCCCGCCCATCTGGCCGAGTTTCCCCAGCCACTCTTGGCGGCTTACAGTCAAATGTTAAAACAATACAGCATTAAATATTAAAAACTTCCCCAAACAGGGCTGCCTTCAGATGTCTTTTAAAAATAGGATAGCTGCTTATTTCCTTGACATCTGCTGGAAGGGCGTTCCACAGGGCGGGCGCCACTACCGAGAAGGCCCTCTGCCTGGTTCCCTGTAACCTCACTTCTCGCAATGAGGGAACCGCCAGAAGGCCCTCAGCACTGGATCTCAGTGTGCAGGCTGAACGATGGGGGTGGAGACGCTCCTTCAGGTATACAGGACTGAGGCCGTTTAGGGCTCTAAAGGTCAGCACCAACACTTTGAATTGTGCTCGGAAACGTACTGGGAGCCAATGTAGATCTCTCAGGACTGGTGTTATGTGGTCCCGGCGGCCACTCCCAGTCACCAGTCTAGCTGCCGCATTCTGGATTAATTGCAGTTTTCGGGTCACCTTCAAAGCTAGCCCCACATAGAGCGCATTGCAGTAGTCAAAGCGGGAGATAACCAGAGCATGCACCACTCTGGCGAGACAGTCTGTGGGCAGGTAGGGTCTCAGCCTGCATAGCAGATGGAGCTGGTAGACAGCTGCCCTGGACACAGAATTAATCTGCGCCTCCATGGACAACTGTGAGTCCAAAATGACTCCCAGGCGCTTCCGGTTCCGGCTGCTGGCTGGAGAGGTCGGGGGGAACATCGCTCCGATGTTCCCTGCCCGAAAAGGGGTGAAAGGGGTGTCTTGAGACAGCGCCTCAGCCCCCAAAACTCCCGGGAAGGGCGTCCCGGGACCGGTCGGTCCGGCGGTGGTTCGCGGGGCTTCCCTCCTCCCGAGGAGAACCTAATAAGGGACTCCGGGACGCGAGCGGGGGGAGCCTGAACCCTTTGGATCTGAGAACATCTATCCCCCTGACGGGCGCAGCTGCCAGATCTCTCCTGATCGTGCGCCGGGATTTCTCCTGCCAAATTATCAATTCGGACCTGAAGATTGTGAGTAAAATGGATGTTTTGGACTTATTTCTGGGTAAAGTGTAGGGCTTAAAATGGAGGCCAGCCCTATCACTGCTGAAGCTTAAGAGACGGGGATGCGGCAGCCGAGGCAAAACGAAAGTGGCCATTGAAAAGGAATTTGCTTCAGTGTAACTAGCCCCCCTCTCCCCCCTGTGCTGGAGGAATCTGGCAAGGAATACTTTTTGCAACAAGATATCTAAATGGATTGCTGAATGGAACGATTGTATCTACATTTGACAGAATGACAGGAGCACAGATGGCAAAGCTAGATGTGCACCTATTTTTACAAGGAATGCAGAAATTCAGTGATGCTATGGATAGGATGGAGATACGTTTGAATGATGCCTTGGATAGGATGGAGATACGTTTGAACAGGATCATATCAGAGGAACCAACAACAGGATGTTCCCACGCTGCGAAGCGTGAGAACCAAAAAGAACTTCTGACTTTGAAAAAAAGATTACGCACCCGGCCGCATGATGTCAACAAAAAGAAAAAGAAAGCTAGAAACCATAAGAGGAGAATCATTAAGAAGAAGATTTTCAAACAGGATGAGAAAGTAAGAATGGATCTCTGGGACATTGACGTTGTAAGAAGATTGGGAAAGCAAAGAAGAATGCAACAGACTGCAGCTAAAAAAGCCAATGCAATTCTGGGCTGCATCAATAGGAGTATAGCATCTAGATCAAGGGAAGTAATAGTACCACTGTATTCCGCTCTGGTCAGACCCCACCTGGAATACTGTGTCCAGTTCTGGGCACCACAGTTCAAGAAGGATATTGACAAGCTGGAACGTGTCCAGAGGAGGGCAACCAAAATGGTCAAAGGCCTGGAAACGATGCCTTATGAGGAACGGCTTAGGGAGCTGGGTATGTTTAGCCTGGAGAAGAGACGGTTAAGGGGTGATATGATAGCCATGTTCAAATATATAAAAGGATGTCATATAGAGGAGGGAGAAAGGTTGTTTTCTGCTGCTCCAGAGAAGCGGACACGGAGCAATGGATTCAAACTACAAGAAAGAAGATTCCACCTAAACATTAGGAAGAATTTCTTGACAGTAAGAGCTGTTCGACAATGGAATTTGCTGCCAAGGAGTGTGGTGGAGTCTCCTTCTTTGGAGGTCTTTAAGCAGAGGCTTGACAGCCACCTGTCAGGAATGCTTTGATGGTGTTTCCTGCTTGGCAGGGGGTTGGACTGGATGGCCCTTGTGGTCTCTTCCAACTCTATGATTCTGTGATTCTGTGATTCTGTGACTGTTCCCAAAGAAGTTTTGCTGGCCCATTCAGATCGGACATGGGTGACACGGCGGGTGGGTGTGGGGTGAGAGTGGTTATTTTTTTTCTTTCTTGGATTGATTTGCCGGTTTGACCAAAGTATGTGGATTTAATTTCTGGTATGGTGGGAATTATAGAAGTTATATAAGTTTTGTTGTGGAATATTTGAAAACCAGGTTCTGGGGCATGGGGGGAGGGGGGGGAAAGCAAGTTAAAAAAATTAGGATTTAAGGCCGAGGGGAAAATTAAGATTAGAAATTGCGATAATGAAAATGTTATAAATTAGGATATTATGATGTTAGGAGAAAAATGTTTAGAAGATGATATGTGTAAGTTAAGTTAAAAAATTAGAAGATAATGTATAAATACCAAGATAAGAACCCGTGAGCCAAGAATTATCTATGGATTCAGCAGTGAGAAGCTGTGGAAGCCATTTGATAAAAGTTAGTAATATAGATGCCTAGTCTGGAAAGGGACCAGGTACAAGCAAAGTGAGGGTTGTGTTTAGATGGTTAAATGAACAATGTTAAAAGATACCTCCGTGAGAGGGGGGGGAAGTTATGTATTGTTTCTCAATGTGAGAGGTGGGAAACAAAATAAATTTAACCGTGTTGTAATGTGCTTATAAAATTGGAAAATCAAATAAATATTATTTAAAAAAAAAAAAAAAAAAAAAAAAAAAACAAAATGACTCCCAGGCTGCGCACCTGGTCCTTCAGGGGCACAGTTACCCCATTCAGGACCAGGGAGTCCCCCACACCCGCTCGCACCCTGTCCCCCAAAAACAGTACTTCTGTCTTGTTCAGGATTCAACCTCAATCATTGAATTTCTGGTGGAAGATTAGTTACATATCAATATAGAAGATGATGGTCAGAAGGCGATGGTTATACTTTTTGGTGGAAAAGTTGATGATACCCTTGGAACATTACGACATTGCATACTAGTGGACAAAGTAACATCAGCAAACTCTTTTGTTGCACCAGAACGTGTACCACCAACTACATCTGCAACAAAATTCCATAGCTTTCGATCCTATTACCAGATAATGGAATGGTCATGCCATAAAAAGGGTTTACGACCTAATGACTGGGGTTGGATTATAAAGGAGGACAACCAGCTTCACCCTGTGATGTCAGACATGGCCCTTGCACCTGAAAGTCTTTTGAAAGTTATCCACTGTAACTGCACTACTGATTGTAGTACATTCCGTTGCATGTGGAAAAAAAATAGTTTTCCATGTTCAACAGCTTGTGGTCAGTGCCAGACCATTGGTTGTGAAAATGTGTTGTTGATTGAACATTGTTCTGATATAGAAGATGATATGGATGACTGATATCTGCTTTCGTTATTTGTAATACATAATAAAAGTTCTGGTTCAAGCACCTTATTGTGATCTTGTTTCAATGTACCATTGCCTTCACTTTGTTGTTTTTAGCAAACATTTAAATACAGAAATTATGTAGCCTAATAACTAGATCAATGACAACTTTGTATTATTTTCCCTGATGTTTGGTAACAACAATTAAGAAACATAGGATATACACAATCAAGTTTAGAAAACTAATCGAAATACAATAAAATAGATACAGCAGGTCGGCCATTTTGAAATCACGATTTCTCAGTGTTCCTGTCATTTAATTTTGTCTAATTTTTTATATGTTATTCTACACCCAATTCTCATCAAAATGCCATTTACAGCGATTATGTTGCAATTTTGCCCAGGATCCAGTGTTTTTTCCCGTAGTTTGCCCGGACTAGAGCTTCTACAACTGCATTCCGAATGTGGGAGTGGTGTTCACTTATCCGTGTGCCTACTGCTCGTGTAGTCGAGCCAATGTATAACAAATTGCATGGACACCTGATCAAATAAACCACCTCTTTTGTTTGACACGTACTAAAGTGATTAATCGTTGGACTATATGGAACTTGCCGAACTGACTGGGAGACTCCGCGAACAGAGGGAAGAGGCGGTGGAAAAAGAATGGAAGAAGTTTAAAGATTATATTAAAAATGAATGTAAGATCTAAAGGTAGGGGGGGAAAGCTGGAAGATGTGGTAGATTACAGAGTAGAACTAAGATTAGTTAAGTAAAATTTATGATGTATGATTAAGATGGCTGTTTAATATGAGTAAAGAAATATATAAGTGTTAAGTGTTAAGTTAAACAAGAAATAAGTGATAAGTTAATATAAGAAATAAGAAAATGTATCAGTTAGATAAGAGAAATAATATTAGAAGATGAGAGGAAATTGCTAAAGATGAAATACAATGGAACGCAGTAGGAGAGATAGGAGGAAGTCAAACTAAGATGACAAGGAAAGAACAAGGGAAAAAGGAAGATATATGTTATTTTATTGTTGTAATTGTGTTTGTGTTAGTAAGTGAATGTTAAAGTTGTGTTTTTATGTTTGGAAAACCAAATAAAAATTATTTTAAAAATAATAATAAAGTGATTAATCGTAAACCTAAAGTTTGTTTTGTCATTATAAATCACTTTAGTTTGCAATGCTAGTGGGCAGGAGGAACACCTACCACATTTGAAATGTCCCCTAGGTCCAGTGTACATACCAGTCTTAGTATTATGAATATCTGTAGGTACTAATAGATCCTTAAAACTGCTAGTGCGTCTGAGACCTATAAGAGGAAATTCCGAACAGCCAGGAATATTGCACAGGATAAATGCCAGTGTTTCTTTATTAATTTGATGGCCCTATCCGCATATGGGGAGTATTCCAAAGATTCTGTGATTCGGTTCAATGTGTTTGTTCCACTAGTCCGGGTAAGCAGAGTAGAACAATCACTCACTACCCAATGATTTAATCTTAGCTATATTGATTACCTCCTGTGGATAACCTCTGACACGTAATGAGTCGGCCAACTGATAAGCATTCTTACAAAAATCCTCATGACATGAAGAGTTTCTCTTGAGTCGCAAAAAAAGACCATAAGGTAAATTATTTCTCAGTCTTTTTGGATGGTAGGAGGAATAATGAAGGAGTGAATCGCAAAGCAGTTTCATATCTAATTTCAATTTAAGTGTCAGGTCCCCACTACTAATTCTGTGTAGATATCCTCTCTCCCAAACCGAGGACTAGGTGATGCACCCTGACTCCAAGTATCAAATCTGTTATTCCAATCACTTCTTGTTTATTCCTGCCCACAAACCTTTGGAAAGTGCCTAGAAGGTACAGTACACTGTTGCTTCCCGCAACAAACTTGGAAGATCAATGAGTTTAGTAGTGTTTCTAGGTGCAACCCTTAAAATTTGACATGGCAAGCATTAATTTGCATTCCCAGAAACTGAAATGTCACAGTCATCAGTCTATGGGCCTTGTCCGAGTTTTTCCAGTCCTTCATTTGCCTTTCATGTATGTGTGTTCTTGCCCAGCGAAGGCATTTGCTCTGGTACACTTCCCACAGTGTACTGTGCTATCTGTGACATCTGGTAGAGATCAGCCAGATTCAAGTATATTATATACTGTACCTTTACAATGTGCAATTGTGTGCTCTGCCTATGGGTTTCTTGTGTGCCCTGAATGCGTTTCTAATGTGCAGGAGCTTTGCGTACCTATTTGTCGGGAATACTTTCTCTGGCAATCACATCTTGAGAGCTGCTTCTGAATACCAGATACTGAAAATAACCGGAGGGGAAAGACCCTTGTGCTTTGGTCCTTCAAGCCAGTTTCCCACAGGAATTTGGCTGACTCTTGTGAGAACAGGGTGCTGAACCGGATTGGTCATTGGCCTGATGCAGCAGGCTCTTCTTATCATCTTAATTTTGCAATCTAAACCAAATTCTGAAATTCTAAACATGGTACAGTTGTACCTTGGTTGACTATTACCTTAGCAGTCTAACATTTTGGCTCCCAAACGGCACAAACCCAGAAGTGAGTGTTCTGGTTTGCGAACATTCTTTTGGAAGCTGAACGTCTGGCGGGGTTTCCGTGGCTTCCAATTGGCTGCAGGAAGCTCCTAGAGCCAATTGGAAGCCACGTCTTGGAAGTTGAACGTTTCTGAAGTAGAAAGGACTCCCAGAACGGATTCCATTCGGCTTCCAAAGCATGACTGTATTGCTACATATTTTAGACATTACCTTTACCATTATGAAATGTAATCTTCATGTTCATTCAATGAAACCTGACAGCAACTGAACAAGATAAATCAGTGCATTTGCAACAATAAAACTGTGATCCTATATGAATCTACTCATAAATCAGCACTGCTGAGTTCAATAGAGCTTATTCCCTAGTCTCTTCAATACATAACAAAATAGTGGACATTGTAAGTCCTTCTTCATTAGGTGGGGGAAATGCATTTACAGTAGCCTTTCAGGACTCTGTCACTTATTTACTTACCTTTACTATCAAAATCTGCTGTAAGATTGTTACCTCCATCTTTTGTATATTAGTGAGGCTGCAATCCTTTATGTACCTGAGGAGAAAGTCTCATTGAACTCAATGGGGCTTGCTTTTGAATAGGCATGTCCAAGGTTGCAATGTAAACATAGCTTTGTTTGTGGTGTTAAAATAGTCATTTCTACAATTTAATTACATTAAAATATAAATATTAAACCACCATCCATCGATTACTGTGCAAGAAGTGATAATATTGATGATTACAGGTCTTGTCCCACAGTTCTTTGGTTCTAAAAGTGGCAGCTGTGCCAGTGGAGACTTGCAGAGGCCTTTGAAGCTCTGACATCAAAGAATCTGTTCCACCCACACTTCAAGTTCTCACTTAAAATGGGGTTTTTATTCTGTGATGTGTGGCCAGTTCAGGATGTTATGGCCCACCCATTGATCTTTATAGTTCCTTTCTGAGGGCACCATGATCTCTAGGGTTTCGTTAAAAGGATCAGATGTCCACATCTATGCCTCTGTGATTTGGGGCTCTGCTGGAGAACATACAGTGTCCTTTTGATACGAAGAAGTCCACCCCAAGTCAAGTACTTCTTGCAATCTGTGTTTTCCTGTTCCTCACACCAGAAGGTAAGTTCTTTTTGCAAGAGTTGGGAAAAGCACTGTCAGCTAAGGGAGGCAGGGTAAGTGTAGGTTGAAAGTCCTAACTTGTCCTCCACCATAGAATCTGAACTGGGTCAATGGAACTTCTTCTGTTCTCTTCCTCTGTTGCACCTGAATGGAAAGACTGCTGCTAGGTGGCAATTGAAGGAGAGGGTGAGCCAAGGGCAGCTGTTGTTGTAGTAGAGCTGATCAGAGAATCATATAATCTTAGCGTTGGAAGGGACCCAAGGGTCATCTAGTCCAACCCCCTGCAATCAATGATGGAATGGCCCTGCTTCACATCTCCTTCTTTACTGCAGCCTGTTAGAATCTGTTCAACTTTTTATGTATTAAAGCAACTCTCTCATATTCAAATTAGGGTGCAAGTAGGGAAACTGACACCTTTACCGGGTAGAGATACTTTGCAAATGGAAAAATCAAAGCAGCCTTTCATTAATCACAACGTTTTGGTTTTCTCTTTTGGAGGAAATGCTTGCCTCTGTACAAAATGCATAGGCATGATATCAGGAGTACCATGCAACGACCAAACCTGTGAAGTTGATGATGCATTGGCTTCACCTCCTTTAAAAGTAAGAAACAGTTGCAAAGGTTTGGGCTCCATGGTCCACATTCCCCTTCTGGCGGGCAGGGTGGCTGGCCCTTTCCATGCCCCATTTCTCCATTGGGCAGCGTACCCTAAAGGGCCCAGGTGAGTTTCACTTGATCCAATTCAATTTATGACATAACCCCCCTAAATGTAATAGACCTAGGCATTTTGGCTATATAAGCTGGTTGCCACACAAATTGTCGGGCCTCATATATTTACATGCCTCTTGCAAGCCTGTATTTAATAGGCTTCAGCTATTGGCTCAGGGGCAGTCAGTTTTCTTCTCTCTCCCCTTTAGCTCCGGGGATTCATTGGTTTTGGCATCCTTTTGCAAAGCATGTGACCACAATTATTCATCACCCATCAGGCTATCGCAAGTCAGGTGTTGCCCCAGTCTGGCCAGTCTACACATCTGGCTGGTTTGTTTGCTGGGCTTCAGCCCTCTTCTGGGGATGTGCCTTTTCTGAGGCTGCTAAAGCGGCACTCGGTTGGTTTAACTTCGGGAGCCTTACAATGGGGTATCTTTTTGGCAGGACAATTCAAAACTGTTTCCATATTAGGTCCTATCAGGGCTCCTTCTTGGAAACCAGTGTGGGCATGAAGCTGTTGTGGTCACTATTGCATGCAAGTTAATTTCTTGAAGTTTCTTCTCTTGGTAGTGGCTGTTCACCTTTGGATGGAGGACTTTGGAGTTTGTCTCTGGACTGATAATGGAGCTGTTGTCTGTCTCCCTGCTAAGCAGGCGTCGAGTTCCAGGAGGGTGTCGCTCACGCTTCGCGCAATTGTGCAGCCTAGCCTTAAGTTTATTAGCATCTTCTTAGACATATTTGGCCTATTGGGCAAATCTGTGGGTATCAGGCACAGCCTGCCATCCCACCACAGATCAGGTGCTTCAATACTTTCCATACCTGAGTAACCTGGGGCGTGCTGTTAAGACTTTATGAGGCTAATAAATCAAAAAATAATAAATAAATAAATAAATAAAACAAATAAATAAATATATAGATATAATATTAATACTATAATAAAATATAAAACCAAAATAATAATTAATAATTACACATAATCAGTATATATATATATATATATATATAGATATATATAAAAGAGTAATGATCAAAATAGGAATCTCGCTTGATCTCTGACCCTTTCGTGGATTTCCTGGTCCGTAGAGCACTTGAGGATGGCACATACCCCAGCAGTGACTGTAGAAGGTCCATAATATGTGATATATTCGGCCATATCCATACACAGTTAAGGAGTAGCTGTCGGTCAAAATTTGAGACCTGGTTCTTTTGGCAGACTATTCCATTGCCAAATTTGGTGCTCTGAGTTGGTGAGGTGGTATGTGATGGCCAACCTGATCACACTACCCGCACTGTCCAGCTGGGGTTTTAACATTTGATATATTATGCCAGATTCACAAGCAATTTGCTGGTCTAAATATGAGGCCAGACTCTTTTCAGCTGCCTATTATATTGCCTTTTTGGGGCCTTCTGAGTAGGCGAGGTGGTATGTGAGGGTCATTCCGATTCCCCCACCCGCAGCATTTGGTTGCAAGACAAAAAATTTATCCAGCTCTCAACTTGTCATCCAGCTGGGGACAGGTGCCTGGATGCGCCTGAAGGCAACAGGGCACAGCGGCCCTTGTCCAGTAAAAGATGTCAGGCGTTTCCTTCGCCTAAGGCCTGCTGCACCCGGTCCCTTGCTGATCCATCAGGATGGTTCACATCTGTCATACTCCCTGTTTATGCGCGTAATGCGGAAAGCCATTGCTGCATCCGGCCTAAACCCTAAAGAATTTGCCACTCATTCCTTTCGGATTGGTGCCGCAATGACCGCAGTACATATGGGTTTGTCTGTGGACAGGATAAAGGAGTTAGGCCGTTGGAAGTCCAAAAGCTTTTAAAGGGTACCTCCACAGTTCCTTATGACTACCTAGGGTCTACGATTCTCAGCCGGTTTTCTCCTCTACCTTTCTTTCAGGTGACAATATTCAAATATGGATGGTTGGTCACAGCATCATGCACTGGGCCAGGGTTCGTGCATCCTCACGTGGATTGGGTCGCAATCTGGGACCTACCACCAAGGGTCAAGATGTCCTGGATCACAAGGAGAGGGATGCGCTGGGATGAGTTTTTACCAGCTGTGAAAGCCAAGGCTGCCTCACACGGTCCCACGGATGCTTTGGTGGTGCAGCTTGGTGAAAACGATTTGGCCTATCGCAAAGGCATCGTTTTGCAGTGGAATATTTTCATGGACTTTGATGAACTGTTGACCTCTTTCCCGACCATAATTCTTCTCTGGTCCTCATTGTTGGAAAGGCGTGTTTAGCGTGACTGCCTCTGCCCTATTGCTATCAACAGAGCCAGGAAGCTCTTGGAAAAAGCGGTGGCCCGCAAGGTGACAGTATTCAACAGCTGGGTCATTCCTCACCCGGGGATAAAGTTCAGTGAGGCAGCCCTTTACAGAAATGATGGCGTTCATCTTTCAGATGTTGGAAACGATATTTGGCTTGCTGACATTATTTTAGGTATTAGGGATTGGTTGCGAGTGTGAGGGTGTTGGCGGCGAGCCTTTTTAAGGCTCGATTGGCAGCTAGGCATTGGATTATCTAGGGAAGGCTGAAGGTGGGGGGGAGGTTGGGTCATCACCTCCCCCAAATGCTGAAGGGTACTTCGTTAAACGAGTCCGGGGGGCGTGTCCCTGTCCGAAGCCGTGGTAGGTGAGGGCCAAAGGCACGCCCCACATCGGTGACCCCAGGGTGAGTTCCTAGCTGATGTGCAGCAGCAGGACTCTCCCATCGGTGGTTAACCCTTCCCGGACTGCCAGCACAGCATGCTGGAGTCAGATATAGTTGGTTAGATCCAATGCCTAAGCCAATACCTCTCTACATTCGTAAGCAATAAAGTTGTGGCCTTTCTATGCCCATTAACCTTAATTATTGAGTTTTGTGTCTTTATTTCACCACGGGAGGGGTCGGGATTTGACACGCAAAGTCCCTTCCGCCCGGAGGGTGGAGGGGGGTTGCGGGCATCACGAGCCCTTCACGTGCGCAGGGGATGGCTTCATCCCCTGTCACCATAGGCTGAGCCCTGGGCGCGGCGCCTGGCAGGTCGACCTATCGGTGCGGCTGACAGGCGTGGCTTGCTGGATTTAAGCAAGCGCGCGCAGGGCTCAGCCTCTTGCTTCCTGCCCCGCCAGCTGATACTTTTTCCCGCCCACCCTCCCTTTTTTGCAGGTAGCGTTCTTACTGACCTTGCTATGGACTTCGGTTGGTCGCCGTTGAGGGACCTGGTAGGAATTTTCCCACCTGGCTAATTGGCTGGAGCCTTGTGGTTTTCGCCTACCTCGTAGCAACTCGTCACAACTTAGGTTGGCGGCTAGGCATTGGATTATCTAGGGAAGGCTGAAGGTGGGGGGGAGGTTGGGCCATCACCTCCCCCAAATGCTGAAGGGTACTTCGTTAAACGAGTCCGGGGGGCGTGTCCCTGTCCGAAGCCATGGTAGGTGAGGGCAAAGGCACGCCCCATATCGGTGACCCCAGGGTGAGTTCCTAGCTGATGTGCAGCAGCAGGACTCTCCCATCGGTGGTTAACCCTTCCCGGACTGCCAGCACAGCGTGCTGGAGTCAGATATAGTTGATTAGATCCAATGCCTAAGCCAATATCTCTCTACATTCGTAAGCAATAAAGTTATGGCCTTTCTATGCCCATTAACCTTAATTATTTAGTTTTGTGTCTTTATTTCACCATGGGAGGGGTCGGGATTTGACACGCAATTAGATTTGACCATCCAAATGCTTCACTCATTCCTTATGAAAGCTATGATTTAAAAAATAAAAAGAGGGTTGGGTTATATAATAATCAGGACTACAAAGGCAAACCAAAAACCCTATTCCACGATATATCAGGTTTGAAGGTGTGTTGAATCAGGGGAAAGTTGTTACCTTCAGTTTCCAATCTGTAGTCAGAGAGAATCAGGACTAGCATCACAGCCTTCACAACATATCTTTAGGTGGGCTTAACACCAGGTTGAAATGGTCCTGGCACACACTGGCTTGAGAAATGTTCTGTCCTGCTCCTAGAATCATGGGATCATAAAGTTGGAAGGTACCTCTAAGATCATCCACGGCAACCTCCTGCCAATGCAGGAAATCCACTGCTACATCATCTGCAATAGGTGGCAGCCCAACCTTTGCTTAACATCTTCTAACCATGGAGATTCTAACACCTTCCTTAGATGGCTGTCTTCTAGTAGGAAGAATTTAAATGACCAACAATGAAAGTGATCAAACATTATTGCATTCCTTGAGCCCAGAGAGATCAAACAGGCTGCACCACTAAGACAAGACAAGACAAGACAAGACAAGACAAGACAAGACAAGACAAGACTTATTGTCATTGTACAAGTACAAGTACAACATTGTCTTTGGGCAAGAGATATAGAACAATTAGATCAAGAACAAATAGATTGAAGAATAGTTTCTACCCAAGAGCTATAACCATCTTAAATGCTGTAACTAAATAATATGACCTTGGAGAGTTGTGATGGGTGTGTACGTATGTGCATGTGTGGCTGAAACTGTGTTGTTGTTTTTTGTTTTTTTGGGCTGTTTTTTGTTTTGTACAAAAATATTATATTTATTCATATAGAAGTCTGTACCACTGAAGAAGGCCGCATGGCCAAAAGAGGATGACTATTCCGGGAATCCTTGTTTGAAACTTGAGACATTATAACAACTTTGTTGCACCTGTTGATGGTTTGAAGATTCATTTGGAACCTGAAAAGCTCTTCAAATCTCTCTTTGCACCTGTTGGCTCCCTTCATTTACAAGAATCACTAAGACTGCAATGACTTTTTTGAACTAGTACTGTGATGTTACTACCTACTTGGTCGCTCTTTATTTGTTGTTTCCTTATCATTATACAATTTTGGCTATGATCCAATTGTATCTTTAATTATGTTCAGCAGGTTACGTTTGGTATAATTTTTATGATAACCTGGCATCTCAAACTGAATGTAAATGAACTGTGAAAAGACTCTACGAATTGAAAGTGGAGAGCAGTATGTACTATTTTGGTCAATTAATTTAACAGAGTGATTCTACTTCTTTTCAAATAATATGGCATGGCAAAAAAGGAAAGCAATTTAATATGTAAATGCTACTAAATTGCCAGCAAACCCCTTCTGATTCAGTGTGGATATCCTGACTCCCAAAGTGGGGACTAGGTGATCCATCCATCAGATCTCTTCTTCCAACCACTTCCTGTTTATCCCTGCCCAAAACCTTTGAAAATGTGCCTGGAAAGTACACTACACCCCTGACTCCCCAAACAAGCTTTGAAGATGAATGAGTCCAGTAGTGTTTAAAGGAGCTCCCTGTCCCAGATCCACTCGCAGTTTAAGAAGGTGGGCTGTATGTTTTTTGTTAAAAAAAAATCCTCCCCCACGAGTATCCTGGAGAACAACCTGCCTTCATGTAGGGAACATGGAGAATCACAAAAGAGTACACTGGTATTTGACAGGACCATAATCAGGGTGGGAGGGGGAATATGAAATGGCAGAAGGAAAAGACCCCTCTTTCTATATAGCTGCTTTGAAGGGGCATCATGAGCAGAAAGCCAATATGTATCTGTACCTCCTTCCCCAATCGCTATGCAGCGAATGCAGGCTTTGCCCAGGTTCTGCCGTGAGGATCATTCTCTAGTCTTGAAATGTAGAACTCTGGAAGCTACATATAGACTTGCATACAGGGGAAGGAACTTGCACCCTCAAAAACAGCCATGATGAGGGAAGTTGCTGAGGCGACAGACAGGTGTGCAAAAAGCCAGCCACCACCACCACCCGCCAGCAAGGGCCCTGTTGTCCCAAGGGTCATTGGTGGGCAGGGGCTGTTATTCTCCAAGCTGGTTTCTCAAGGGCGATGCTTTTATCCCTTGAAGATTCATAGCAACATTGCCCCATTGACATGCAAATGGGGAACTTTCTCCCACAGAAAGTATTGATGGTAACTAACCTGGATGGGTTGAAATGAAATGGTCTGCACCCATGGCTCAAGTTAGTATTGTTTTTGTATACCATTAAAATCACTTTTGCATTTTGCTTTTTCTATTGATGGCTACTTTTGTTATGTTGTAGTTATGTATTTTTTCATTATGTAAGCTGCCTTGAGTATGGTTTGATATGTAGAAAGGCAGCATACAAATAAAATTATGTATTTATGTATGTATGTATGTATGTATGTATGTATGATTAAAGGTCTTGTTCTGCAGGGGCAAATGTTCCAGTGGAGACTTGCAGAGCCCATTGAAGCGCTGAGCTAAAAGACTCTATTCCTCCCACACATGGGTGTACGAAGTGGGGGGCAGAGGGGGTGGGGTGCCCCGGGTGCCACTCTGGGGGGAGTGACAAGATGGCCCCTCCCACTCATCATTATTGTCCTGTTATGAGTGGCCAGTTCATAATGTCACGGCCCACCAGTTTATATATGTCCTTTCTGAGTACACTGTGATCTCTAGGGTGGTGTTAACAGGAACAGAGGAAGAAGCTTTTCTACTCTGGTGGAATCCAGCGAAGGTCTGCATTTGTTCCTCTGTTACTTAGGGTTCTGCTGAGACATACACAGTGTCTTCTGCTTCCAAGATGTCCACCCCAGGCCAACTTCTTCTGGTAACCTGTGCTTTCCTGTGTCTTATACCTGGTGGTATGTTTTCTTCTTCTTCTTCCGAAGGTGAGACATACACATTTTCAACCAAGGGAGACAGGTTCAAGGCAGTTTGACTGGTCCAAGGGAGAAGGAAAATGTAACTTAGGTAGATTCACACTGAAATATGAACCAAACCAAATTTCTCCCTCCTCCATAGAATCTCAGCTAAGCCAATGAAATGACCCTGCTTCTCTTATGTGATGCCGCTTGAGGGAAAGATTGTTTGTAGGTGACAATTGAGGGAGAGGGAGAGCCAAGGACAGCAGTTGTCGCAGTCGAGTGGATGGAGTGGTCCTGCTTCACATCTGCACCTTTCCTGCCAGCTGCTACAGTCTGCTGAGATTTATTTATTTATGCCACTCTCCCTAATATTTAAAGTGGTTAGCCAGTGTAGAGGTATCTCGATAGAGATACATTGCAAATACAGTATGAACTCAAGCTGTGGTCAAATCATGGGCTCCATCATCTCAGAGCTGGGGATAGATGGATCAATGTATTTCCATCCTGTGCCAACTCCTTTTAATCCCATTTGGGGCAAATTATGTGAGGAAAAAACAACCCAGCTTTTCAAGCAGCAATCCTATATAATAATCTCCAAGTGTCCCTGCGTCCAGTCCGTGTGTCAGTGGTTTTGCCACTGCACCTGTGCCACAGGGACGCAGGGATTGGATGACGCAGAGACACTTCCAGCGGCCGGGCAAAGGCGAGGCAAAATGGCAGACGGCAGGAAGCCGCAGAGCTCCTGAGGGCGCCCAGTGCTGCCGGAGCTGCCCAACCGGCTTTAGTGCCGCCAAAGCTGCCGCCACTGCTGCCATCGCGGCGCAAACAGTGCGGGCTGCCGGGGAGGTGACCGGGAGCCTGCCGCCCCCCCGTGGGCCCACAACACCCAGAGAGAGTCGTCCGGGGCCGGGCAGAACGGAGGGCTCCGAGGCCTAGCGGCCTGGGACGGCCCACCCAGCGGAGCGCCAGTGCTCCGGAGGCCAAGGAGGGCCGCCCCATCCTCGCCGCCGCTACCGCCGCCCCTGGGGAAAAAGAAGAAGGGGGAGGGAGCCCCTCTCCACCCCCAGCGGCCTGAAACGACCCGCCTCGTGGAGCGCAGGTGCTCTGGAGCCCGAAGAGGGTCGCCTCACACCCGCCGCCATCACCGCCGCCGCTGCAGCCACCCCCGGGGAGAAAGGAGAGGAGGGGGAGCCCCTTCCTGTCCCCAGTGGCCCCCTCTAGCGCAGAGGGGCAGAGGCAGGCAGCCGGGCACGCGGAGAGGAGGAGGAGGAGGGGGCGCTTTGGTGGCGGCGGCACCAACTGCTGAAGCGGAGGCGGCGGTGCGGCCTGCCCCGGTGTCAGCTGGCTTCCCCACAGCCTCGAGAGGGCGGGCGGCTGAGGAGAAGCGAGGCGAGGCTCCGGCGCGGGCTTCCTGCTACGACGGGGCGGACGGGGCGGGGATTTCCTGAGGCGCCTCGGAGTTTTCACCTTGCTTCTCTTCATCCGCCCGCCCTCTCGGCGAGGGTCTGGAGCTTCTCCTCCTTCACCACTCTCCGCGAGTAGCGGCGGCAGTCAGCTTGCCTTCTCCTCCCCTCTCTCCGTTCTCGGCGCGGTCACGTGGGCGCGACTGGTCTCCTCCTCCTGCTGCTGCTGAGGCGGGTGAGGCTGAGAGCGGCGAGATTGAACGCCCAGGAGGGGGGGGAGGAGGTTGAGTGCTGCGGGGCTGGGTCTGCTTGAACCACAACACGGCATCCCCGTGTTATGGGGGTGGCCAAGCCCCCCCACTCTAAATCAATAAAAATCAATAAAAAGTTCTGGGGGTGGGGGGGTTCGTGGGAAGGGTGGGTGGGCGAGTGCGGGGTGTGTGTGTCCAGGGCGCCTGTCCCCAAAATACATGCCCCACGGGGCTGGGGGGCCGTATCCATCCCTCGGGAGTGTTCTCCTTCCCTTCTCTTTCCAAACACTGCCTCCATTTTTCCACCCCCTACCAGGTTGACCATTTGTGCCCTGGAGTTTCTCTTTTCGTGGTGGCAGGCGAGGGTCCGCATGTAGCAACGGCAGTGGGGCTTCTTCCTTCCTTCTTCAGCCCAGCCCAGCCTCCCCACCTCCTCAATTCCCCATCTCTCATGCACGCCGCTATGAATCAAAGCACGTGTTTTGAGATCAGAGCAACAGCTTTCTTCTTGCATCTGTATCCACATATGTTCTATTTCTTTTTTTGAAGTCCACTGTCTGTGAGCATTCCGTCAAGGTTGTTTTTGTAACCTAGGGGCTCCCAAAGTGTCACCCATGAGTGCATCCACAGGGGCATCCCTGGTGCCTACCATATCGCCTCTCCACCCCTTGAGGAGGCAAGACTTGAAAGAAGAGCCCTATTTGTCACCCGTAGACCAGATAGTGATGTGTGCTTGGTTGCAATGTGTTGCCCATGTCAGTTTCTCTTGTTTATAAATATGTCCAGAGTCCCCAAAGAGTTAACAATCCTTGTACTAACCTAAGGCAGGGTTTCCCAAACTTGGGTCTACAGCTGTTGTTGGACTACAACTCACATCCTCCCTAACTAGCAGGACCTGTGGTCAGGGATGATGGGAATTGTAGTCCAAAAACCATTGGAGGCCCAAGTTTGGGAAACCCTGACCTAAGGGATTTCTTTGTTGCCGAGAATATGAAGATTTCCAACGGAATGGCTACAAGGCAACCCTCATTTATTCACATCAGATTTTGGTTTTGTCTTTTGGAGCAGATGCTCTCCTCTGTACCTACTGTCTATCCAAGGAACCAGCAGCACCATGCGAAACGAGGAAGTGTGAAGTTGGTGATGAAGGAGGAGACTGTGTTCTAGTCGTTGTCCTTAAAGGTAAACCCCCCCCCCTGCTTTAAGGTTGTACCTTCTTTGGGCTTCACACACCCTTTCTCCTTAAGAATCTTTTTTTGGGGGGGGTGTTTAGCGATACAATAAAGGGAAATAGAATTCGATGTAGCAGTAAGTGAGGAATGTGTGGGATGGAAAAATGAGATTCTAGAGATGCATTTCAACAACAGAAGAGTTGGTGGGGTCTCTAGATCCAAAGAGCAGGGCTAGCACACAGAAAGACCCAGCAGAGTTTAAAATCATGTCACACTTTGTGCAGTAGTACAGCGTGGGGATAGGCTGTTAGAGCTGCTTTAATATCCCATTTAATCCACTAAAGCAGTGAACCCATTTCTATCTCTCTTAGCATTTAATACACCACACACTGCTAAGTAAGTTTTCAAATGCTTTATTTACAGACGCAAAAGATTGATTTATTATTTGTTCCACGCAGTAGCAAGGAGAACTCAGGTAGAATGCTCTTTGGTGGAAAACACAAACATGCCGTCTGAGCTTGTAGGGAGAAGGCTCAGACACATCTTTCCTGGGCATTGAATGGTGGAAGAGAGGGAGAATGTGGAAAGGGAGAGAAGGCTTGACTTCTTCCCTCACTGGAGAAGAGTGTGTGTGACCTAAATGATTCTAGAAGACACAGCTCTCTGGTATTAATCCCTTAATACACTAACTAGCACTTATGCATAGTTATGCTTGACTGCAATTTCCCACATATTAACCTCGTGTTTCTTCTTTCATTCAATTATCAGTATTACCAGACTATTTATTTCTAAGCTCTGCAGAACTCTCCATAGGGGGCACAGCTCAAAGGAGAGCAGTTTGGATATTTTAGGTGAAATCCAGTTAATCATTGCAGTGGCTATGGTGATGCAAACATTAACTCTTTTCTCTCTTCCTTTCTCCTGCTCTCTGTCCCTTTTCTCAGGTGAGAAAAATTTTGACAGAGTTTTGACTTGTACGAAGACGCCTGATATCTGTGATTCAACAATTGAATACGAAGAAAATGGCACGCATTACAAAGTCAACTGTTGTAATGACGGTAATCACTGCTTTGAAGATTATACGTCAGGTTGACAGCAACCTCAAGATTCTGCTGATTTGCAAGCAATAAAAGCTTATGCTGTTCCCTCTTAGCTTGTCAACTTTTCTTTGAATGTGATTTATGCAGTGGGGTCATAGTCTGAGACAGTGGCACCAGGTGAGTTCAAAACAGCCAGTGCTATTTCTGCAGCAGTGTCCCAAAGCTGCCCAATCGGCGTGAAAAGGGCCAGTGTAGTTTCTAAAGCTAAGCATCTGGAAACACTGAAATCACAAGGGGCTTTGGATTCAAGAGAATGGTGTGCAAGTTCTATTAAGCACAATGTGTCAATTATTTGGTTAATTAAAAAGAATTCAATGGATTCCTAAATCCAAAAGTGCTCTCCAGTAAGAGAGAGCCCCGGCAAGAGTTTTTAGAAGTCACAAAACATGCAGCAGTGAAGCATGGGAATATAGGCAATGAGCCCATTTTAAATATCCCATTCTCAGTCAATTCCAGTGCTTTCCTTTAGCATTTAACAGAGCACATCGGTTAGTAAGTTAAAATGGTTCTTACTTACATACTTCTAAAGTTTGATTCATGCATTTCCCCATAAAGCAGCAAGAAAAAGTGGCAGAAACCTTGGGTTGAAAATATGGTAAAGTTTATAAACACGTGGTCTAAGCCGGGAGTCCATGGTTCAGATCTCCATTACATATGGCGTTCACATGGTCAGCTGAATAAACAAAGCACTTCTGTAAGCCTTCATCACCAGAGGGGAGGGGGCATGACCAAAGTCTAGGAAAAGAGTTTTGTGGTCTTAACCCCTTCATGAATTAACTAGTGCTAAACACACTGGTTGTATGAGGCTGCAATTACTCCACAAAATGGAACTTCATGGAAAACACATCTGAAGTAACTCCAAAGGGTTATATTAGAAAATATTAGATCTAGCTGAAAGGCAACAGATGGAGATCAGCATTGATTGTGGCAATACAACCTACATCATCACCACCACCACCACCACCACCACCACCATTATTAAAAGAGCCTGCAAGGCAGGGAGCAGGTCTTCAGGCCTTTCCTTAAAATCTTCTAACCATGGAGATTCTACGAACTTCCTTGCCTTCTTCCTATGAAGCTTGTCTTTTAATGGAGACCCTTAAAAGAAAGCAATGAAAATGATCAAGCATTTCTGCATTCCTTCTGCCCAGAAAGATCAAACAGGTTGTACCATTAATAGGCCTCCACTGAACATCATATCCAATTTAAAGCTACAATTTGTTTTGCCAAATGCCTTTTCTGTATCCATGAAATACAATACTCTGGTTTTATATAATTCCTTACTATGTTAATAATTGCGAATGTAGGGCACCCAGTCACTCCCACCAATAATTCACACTGGAGACATAATTTTGGTTTGGGTTTTTGGGCATATTTTGGCCACAACTTTATTGAATACAAATCACGTGAGTGGTTGCGTAGGCATTGGTTCACGCTGTCCGACGGGACAGAGCTGACCTAGTCAGCAAGACTAGCTGTCCGGCGGGACAGAGCTGACCACTTGTCAGCGAAGGGAAACCATTAGCTGGGGAGAGTTAACGGGGCCGGATCACACAGAGCCTCCCCCTCCCCAGGGGTCCACAGGGACTCTTGCATGGCCCTGCACCCACCGGGTTTGGACAGCAATGTTGAGTCCCTGGATTCCTTTGCGGAATTCCCATTACCAACATCACTTCTTGGGGGGCACCGCCCACCCATACCACAGAACCAATGCCTAACCGCCAACCTTACAAGTTGTGACTATTTGCTGTATAGTAGGCAAAAACCAAGTGGCACGGCCAATTCGCCAAATGGACAAAATTCCTACCAGGCCCCTCCAAAGTAGAGGCGACCCCATGACTGGCACAGCAAGGTCAACGCCAACCTATACCAGGGAAGGGGGGGGTGGGAGATCCGAAGCTCCAAAAGAGTGACCTGAGATCCACGTGGGGATCTATATAAGGACGCTGGGCCGTCCTACCAAATTGCAACATGCAAAACTGCCTAACAACAAGCAGGTCCTGGAAGCTGTGGCCACAAACCATTCCCCAAACCAAAGGGAGTGACTTCTTGCCCACCTCGCAACGGCAGCTCTCTGCGAGAACTCACTTATTAATAATTTATTATTTGTACCCCGCCCATCTGGCCGGGTCTCCCCAGCCACTCTGGGCAGCTTCCAACAAATATCAAAATACATTAAGATATCACAGATTAAAAACTTCCCTAAACAGGGCTGCATTCATGTATTTTCTAAATGTCAGATAGTTGTTTATCGCTTTGAACAACTGTAGTCACCTGCAATTCCTGCGCAATGTTTGTCTTCTTGCCAAAGGTTGTAGGCAGCTACACCTGCAGCAACTGCAAGTTGATTGCCCTACTAGAAGACAAGGTCCAGCAACTTCAGGCCCGTGTATCTATGCTCCAGAAAATTAAAGAGCTGGAGCTTTTCTTGGATGCAGCAGAGCACACTGTCTGCACCAAGCAGGACTAATCAAAAACAACCCCTGTGTTGCAAGTCAAAGTCCAAACACTGAAAAAAGAGGCAACACGTTGGCCAATCTTGAGTAGATTTAATCCGTAGTAAATTATAATAAATTATAAGACAGCCATCCAGGTAATTTGCTGTTTCGACTGATACTTCGTCAGTTATATAACTACAATAAATCAAACAAATGTAAATCAATAATCATATTCCAATATGTTGCTAAATATAACCAGGAAATAGACGGCACAAGTATACGACTAACAGATCATATTGCTTACATACTACAGAAATTCAGGAAGATACAGTAATGAAACAAACATACAATAATAAAGAACAATGAAAATAAAAATAAAAATGCAACATACCTAATGTTTGTGAATATTCTATGGAGCAAGGATCATAATCATATGTAATCCCTGCTACCAGTTGTAGAAAACAAGGAACTTAATATACTCTAGCCCCACAGGTCACGCCCTAGTTGACCAGGGTTTACTGAAAACTTAAAGAGACATGCATCCCAAGATCCTGACAGTAATCTAATTAAATAAAGCAACTCAAATCAAGTTCAGAATTTAACCCCTCCGGATGGAGCGTTTTGAATAAGAAAATGAACTGCGATTCTTTCTGTCTTAATAGACTGACGTGATCCTGTTTAGTGTTCCCCTTCCTTCTATTGACCCATAATACAGTATACAGCATATCTGAATCAGAATGGTTATTTGTTAAAAAATGCTCGACCAGTGGAGCTTCCAGGACTGCATTCCTAATACGGGAACGGTGTTCTCCAATTCGTGTACCCACCGCCCGAGTGGTTGAACCTATATAAAGTAAGTTACATGGGCACCTGATCAGATATACTACCTCTTTGGTTTGACAGGTACTGAAATGGTTGATAACAAACTTGAAGTCAGTCTTTTCATTATAAATCACCTTAGTTTGCAGGGCTAGGGGACAATTGGGACACCTCCCACACCTAAAGTGCCCCACTGGACTCCCAGGAATACGGATATAAGATGGTCTGTTAACATCTGTATGTACTAATAAATTCTTGAGACAATTAGTCCGCCTGAGTCCTATCAAAGGAAATTCCGAGCAGCCTGGCACATTCCAAAGGATGTGCCAGTGCTTCCGTATCAGCTTAATGATTTTGTCAGTATACGGTGAATACTCTAATGAGGCTGTAACCCTGTTAGGAAGCACCGGTGAGGCGGGCCGGTGTAACAAAGTAGAGCGTTGTTTAGCGCCGGATTTAACTCTAGCCTTCTCAATTACGTCAGGTGGATAACCTCTGGCCATTAATGAGGAAGCTAATAATTCAGCGTTTCTGGTAAAATCCTCATGGCATGAGGAATTCCTCTTTAGCCGTAAAAATAAACCATAAGGTAAATTGTCTCTAAGACGTTTAGGGTGAAATGAGTGGTAATGCAACAAAGAATTGCAGTCAGTAGGTTTTTTGTGGGGCCTCACCATTAATTGTTGATTATGTTTAAAGACCTCCACATCCAAAAACACACATGATTCAGTGCTGTGGTGTCCAGAAAAAAATAAAGAGGGATGCAACGAATTCAACCAATTGGTAAAGCTCATAAACTCAGTCTCATTTTCAAACAGGAAAAACAGGTCATCAATAAATCTGCAATAAAACACCAATGCCTTGGCAAAAGGATTGTTAGTGAGAATAAATGATTTTTCAAACGCCCCCATGAAAATGTTGGCTACAGATGGCGCTATAGGAGACCCCATCGCTACCCCTTGGATCTGGAGATAGAATATGTCCTGAAAACGGAAATAGTTTTTTTCAAATACTACATCCAATAAATCCAGCAAGAAATCAGTGGGAGGGTGGGGGTCAGACCGAGCCCTCAATAAGTTACTAATGATGGCTTGTGCCTCATCTAACGGTATATTAGTGTATAATGAGGCAACATCCAAAGACGCAAGGACTGTGGATTCAGTCACCGTTCTATGCTCTATTAGTTTAATAAAGTGGGTTGTGTCCTGAAGATAAGCAGGTGAATCCTTGGCAAAAGGCTGGAGAAAAGAATCTAAATATTTAGCAGTGGGCTCCAGTACTGACCCCGTGCCTGAGACAATAGGTCTCCCGGGAGGGGAATGAATGTTTTTATGTATTTTAGGCAAACAATAAAAAATGGGAATCCGAGGATAAGGGGGAACTAAATACTCAAAGACTTGCTTATTTATATAGCTCATACTGTAAGCTTGTTGTGTGATGGTTTTTAAGATAGTCGTAATTGCGTCTGTAGGATCCTTCGTAATGGGACGATAAAATTTTTCGTCCGAAAGTAACCTTTTAGCCTCTGCTATGTACTGTTGGGTATCCTGAATGACAATCCCTCCTCCCTTGTCAGCAGGTTTTATTACAATGTTATGGTCCTGTGATAGATGCTTTAAACTGTCTTGATGAATCTTCGATAAATTGTCTCTAGCTCTACACCCCTTCTTCTCTAGCCTTTCAAGATCTCGTAACACCAATTGGTGAAACAACGCAATAGAGGGGTTGGAACCGGTTGGGACAAAGGTAGACTTAGGTTTAAATTGGTGTCTTGTATAGTTACTGGTGCCAAACATATCCCGGAGTTTAATATTACGAATAAGCTTATACAAATCCACCCTCATCCGAAAAGCATTATAAGTCGGCTTAGGCACAAAGCCCAACCCCAATTGTAAAGTTTCATACTCTTCTGTCGTTAAGATGCGCGTCGAGTTGTTGACTATCAGTATTTCCGCCTTGTTCTTAGACGTCTGCCCCTCCGAAAAACCGCTTGACCTCTGGATGCATCACATTCACGTGGAGGTATATCTTGTGGTTCATCAGCCTCTGAGTGCGACGAAAGGCTGGATTGGCTGGTAGCTCTGTTGTCAGGAGGTAACTGGAACTGGCGCTGACGGGGTCCAAAATCAAACCAAGGATACACCTTATCTGTCTCATAATCTTGAAGATCACGTGAGAATTTTCGAGTTTTCCACGCCAAAATGGAGTCTGAATATTCTTTTAATTGGTGTTGCAAATTTTCAATTTGTTTAGCAACAGTGGAGCTCTCTAACGTTGCATTCAAATGTTCCTTAATTTTAACAATCTCTTCCTGTGCGACATTAATTTCCGTTTTGGACCTTTGTATCAAAAGTAACATCAAGTCAAACGAACACTTGTTCAAAATAGCAATCCATTTATGTTTAAACTCCATATCGTCAAGAAACAGGGTCGGGGCTTTTTGTAATCTGAGGCCTCTCGGTATACGATTAGCCTTTAAATAATTGGATAACGAGGATGCATGAAACTCATAGCGTATCTTCCGTTTGTTGGCCGTCAACAGTCTGGAAAAGTCTATGTTAGTTGGACGAGACTCAAAGTCCAACCCGGGCACATTGCCCAAAATATCCTTAGTATCTTGTTCAGAGAACATAAAGGTTTGAGCCCACTTGGCCATGGTACAAAGCAGTGCTAATCAAAAACAACCCCTGTGTTGCAAGTCAAAGTCCAAACACTGAAAAAAGAGGCAACACGTTGGCCAATCTTGAGTAGATTTAATCCGTAGTAAATTATAATAAATTATAAGACAGCCATCCAGGTAATTTGCTGTTTCGACTGATACTTCGTCAGTTATATAACTACAATAAATCAAACAAATGTAAATCAATAATCATATTCCAATATGTTGCTAAATATAACCAGGAAATAGACGGCACAAGTATACGACTAACAGATCATATTGCTTACATACTACAGAAATTCAGGAAGATACAGTAATGAAACAAACATACAATAATAAAGAACAATGAAAATAAAAATAAAAATGCAACATACCTAATGTTTGTGAATATTCTATGGAGCAAGGATCATAATCATATGTAATCCCTGCTACCAGTTGTAGAAAACAAGGAACTTAATATACTCTAGCCCCACAGGTCACGCCCTAGTTGACCAGGGTTTACTGAAAACTTAAAGAGACATGCATCCCATGTATGGAGGAACGTGACTCACAGAAGTAGAATGCCCAGAGATCGCTCTGAGTGTTTAGAACTACACAATCGATTTGAAGTGCTCTCCCTTAACATGGAAGATGAAGAACAGACTCCATTTGAAGATCTCTCCCTCATCACAGTTGATAAGGAATATGAAGACGAGCAGCAAATTCAGTCCTCCGGGAATGTGCAGGTGACCTTGGAAGGGACGGCACATGTAAGAATCCCGACAAAGCCTATGAGGAGGCGTGTAGTGGTGATAGGGGATTCCCTACTGAGGGGTACAGAAGCAGTGATCAAACAGGTTGTACCATTAATAGGCCTTCTTCAGTGGTACAGACTTCTATATGAATAAATATAATATTTTTGTACAAAACAAAAAACAGCACAAAAAAACAAAAAACAACAACACAGTTTCAGCCACACATACACATACGTACACACCCATCACAACTCTCCAAGGTCATATTATTTAGTTACAGCATTTAAGATGGTTATAGCTCTTGGGTAGAAACTATTCTTCAATCTATTTGTTCTTGATCTAATTGTTCTATATCTCTTGCCCAAAGACAATGTTGAAGGGCTCGTGATGCCCGCAACCCCCCTCCACCCTCCGGGCGGAAGGGACTTTGCGTGTCAAATCCCGACCCCTCCCGTGGTGAAATAAAGACACAAAACTTAATAATTAAGGTTAATGGGCATAGAAAGGCCACAACTTTATTGCTTACGAATGTAGAGAGGTATTGGCTTAGGCATTGGATCTAACCAACTATATCTGACTCCAGCACGCTGTGCTGGCAGTCCAGGAAGGGTTAACCACCGATGGGAGAGTCCTGCTGCTGCACATCAGCTAGGAACTCACCCTGGGGTCACCGATATGCGGCGTGCCTTTGGCCCTCACCTACCACGGCTTCGGACAGGGACACGCCCCCCGGACTCATTTAACGAAGTACCCTTCAGCATTTGGGGGAGGTGATGGCCCAACCTCCCCCCCACCTTCAGCCTTCCCTAGATAATCCAATGCCTAGCCGCCAATCGAACCTTAAAAAGGCTCGCCGCCAATACCCTCACACTCGCAACCAATCCCTAATACCGAAAATAATGTCAGCAAGCCAAATATCGTTTCCAACATCTGAAAGATGAACGCCATCATTTCTGTAAAGGGCTGCCTCACTGAACTTTATCCCCGGGTGAGGAATGACCCTGTCACCTTGCGGGCCACCGCTTTTTCCAAGAGCTTCCTGGCTCTGTTGATAGCAATAGGGCAGAGGCAGTCACGCCAAACACGCCTTTCCAACAATGAGGACCAGAGAAGAATTATGGTCGGGAAAGAGGTCAACAGTTCATCAAAGTCCATGAAAATATTCCACTGCAAAACGATGCCTTTGCGATAGGCCAAATCGTTTTCACCAAGCTGCACCACCAAAGCATCCGGGGGACCGTGTGAGGCAGCCCTGGCTTTCACAGCTGGTAAAAACTCATCCCAGCGCATCCCTCTCCTTGTGATCCAGGATATCTTGACCCTTGGTGGTAGGTCCCAGATTGCGACCCAATCCACGTGAGGATGCACGAACCCTGGCCCAGTGCATGATGCTGTGACCAACCATCCATATTTGAATATTGTCACCTGAAAGAAAGGTAGAGGAGAAAACCGGCTGAGAATCGTAGACCCTAGGTAGTCATAAGGAACTGTGGAGGTACCCTTTAAAAGCTTTTGGACTTCCAACGGCCTAACTCCTTTATCCTGTCCACAGACAAACCATATGTACTGCGGTCATTGCGGCACCAATCCGAAAGGAATGAGTGGCAAATTCTTTAGGGTTTAGGCCAGATGCAGTAATGGCTTTCCACATTACGCGCATAAACAGGGAGCATGACAGATGTGAACCATCCTGATGGATCAGCAAGGGACCGGGTGCAGCAGGCCTTAGGCGAAGGAAACGCCTGACATCTTTTACTGGACAAGGGCCGCTGTGCCCTGTTGCCTTCAGACGCATCCAGGCACCTGTCCCCAGCTGGATGACAAGTTGAGAGCTGGATAAATTTTTTGTCTTGCAACCAAATGCCGCGGGTGGGGGAATCGGAATGACCCTCACATACCACCTCGCCTACTCAGAAGGCCCCAAAAAGGCAATATAATAGGCAGCTGAAAAGAGTCTGGCCTCATATTTAGACCAACAAATTGCTTGTGAATCTGGCATAATATATCGAATGTTAAAACCCCAGCTGGACAGTGCGGGTAGTGTGATCAGGTTGGCCATCACATACCACCTCACCAACTCAGAGCACCAAATTTGGCAATGGAATAGTCTGCCAAAAGAACCAGGTCTCAAATTTTGACTGATAGCTACTCCTTAACTGTGTATGGATATGGCCGAATATATCACATATTATGGACCTTCTACAGTCACTGCTAGGAAGCTGGGGTATGTGCCATCCTCAAGTGCTCTACGGACCAGGAAATCCACGCAAGGGTCAGAGATCAAGCGAGATTCCTATTTTGATCATTACTCTTTTATATATATCTATATATACATATATATACTGATTATGTGTAATTATTACTTATTATTTTGGTTTTATATTTTATTATAGTATTAATATTATATCTATATATATTTTTATTTGTTTTATTTATTTATTTATTTATTATTTTTTGATTTATTAGCCTCATAAAGTCTTAACAGCACGCCCCAGGTTACGCAGGTATGGAAAGTATTGAAGCACCTGATCTGTGGTGGGATGGCAGGCTGTGCCTGATACCCACAGATTTGCCCAATAGGCCAAATATGTCTAAGAAGATGCTAATAAACTTAAGGCTAGGCTGCACAATTGCGCGAAGCGTGAGCGACACCCTCCTGGAACTCGACGCCTGCTTAGCAGGGACACAGACAACAGCTCCATTATCAGTCCAGAGACAAACTCCAAAGTCCTCCATCCAAAGGTGAACAGCCACTACCAAGAGAAGAAACTTCAAGAAATTAACTTGCATGCAATAGTGACCACAACAGCTTCATGCCCACACTGGTTTCCAAGAAGGAGCCCTGATAGGACCTAATATGGAAACAGTTTTGAATTGTCCTGCCAAAAAGATACCCCATTGTAAGGCTCCCGAAGTTAAACCAACCGAGTGCCGCTTTAGCAGCCTCAGAAAAGGCACATCCCCAGAAGAGGGCTGAAGCCCAGCAAACAAACCAGCCAGATGTGTAGACTGGCCAGACTGGGGCAACACCTGACTTGCGATAGCCTGATGGGTGATGAATAATTGTGGTCACATGCTTTGCAAAAGGATGCCAAAACCAATGAATCCCCGGAGCTAAAGGGGAGAGAGAAGAAAACTGACTGCCCCTGAGCCAATTACTTTTAAAGGAGGTGAAGCCAATGCAGGTTCCTTCATCATCAACTTCACAGGTTTGGTCGTTGCATGGTACTCCTGATATCATGCCTATGCATTTTGTACAGAGGCAAGCATTTCCTCCAAAAGAGAAAACCAAAACGTTGTGATTAATGAAAGGCTGCTTTGATTTTTCCATTTGCAAAGTATCTCTACCCGGTAAAGGTGTCAGTTTCCCTACTTGCACCCTAATTTGAATATGAGAGAGTTGCTTTAATACATAAAAAGTTGAACAGATTCTAACAGGCTGCAGTAAAGAAGGAGATGTGAAGCAGGGCCATTCCATCATTGATTGCAGGGGGTTGGACAAGATGACCCTTGGGTCCCTTCCAACGCTAAGATTCTATGATTCTCTGATCAGCTCTACTACAACAACAGCTGCCCTTGGCTCACCCTCTCCTTCAATTGCCACCTAGCAGCAGTCTTTCCATTCAGGTGCAACAGAGGAAGAGAACAGAAGAAGTTCCATTGACCCAGGTCAGATTCTATGGTGGAGGACAAGTTGCATCTGTCTTCTCTCTTAGGACTTTCAACCTGCACTTACCCTGCCTCCCTTAGCTGACAGTGCTTTTCCCAACTCTTGCAAAAAGAACTTACCTTCTGGTGTGAGGAACAGGAAAACACAGATTGCAAGAAGTACTTGACTTGGGGTGGACCTCTTCGTATCAAAAGGACACTGTATGTTCTCCAGCAGAGCCCCAAATCACAGAGGCATAGATGTGGACATCTGATCCTTTTAACGAAACCCTAGAGATCATGGTGCCCTCAGAAAGGAACTATAAAGATCAATGGGTGGGCCATAACATCCTGAACTGGCCACACATCACAGAATAAAACCCCCAATTTAAGTGAGAAATTGAAGTGTGGGTGGAACAGATTCTTTGATGTCAGAGCTCCAAAGGCCTCTGCAAGTCTCCACTGGCACAGCTGCCACTTTTAGAACCAAAGAACTGTGGGACAAGACCTGTAATCATCAATATTATCACTTCTTGCACAGTAATCGATGGATGGTGGTTTAATATTTATATTTTAATGTAATTAAATTGTAGAAATGACTATTTTAACACCACAAACAATGCTATGTTTACATTGCAACCTTGGACATGCCTATTCAAAATTAAGCCCCATTGAGTTCAGTGAGACTTTCTCCTCAGGTACATAAAGGATTGCAGCCTCACTAATATACAAAAGATGGAGGTAACAATCTTACAGCAGATTTTGATAGTAAAGGTAAGTAAATAAGTGACAGAGTCTTGGGATTCCTGAAAGACTAAATGCATTCCCCCCACCTAATGAAGAAGGACTTACAATGTCCACTATTTTGTTATGTATTGAAGAGACTAGGGAATAAGCTCTATTGAACTCAGCAGTGCTGATTTATGAGTAGATTCATATAGGATCACAGTTTTATTGTTGCAAATGCACTGATTTATCTTGTTGAGTTGCTGTCAGGTTTCATTGAATGAACATGAAGATTACATTTCATAATGGTAAAGGTAATGTCTAAAATATGTAGCAATACAGTCATGCTTTGGAAGCCGAATGGAATCTGTTCTGGGAGTCCTTTCTACTTCAGAAACGTTCAACTTCCAGTGTTCTGGTTTTCGGAATCCCAACATCTAACATGGTTGTTGGCTATTGTTTCCGTGGCACCTCCAAGAATCGAAAGCCGCACCTTGGTTTTCGAATGTTTCAGGAGTCAAACAGACTTCCAGAGCTGATTAAGTTTGAAAACCAAGGTTCCACTATACATTTTATGGGGAAAATGTTGCAAATGGGGGTATTTCCCCCATTTAATGGATTGAAGTCACAAGGGAACATGAACAGAGTGAACAGAGGGCTTCTCTTTTCAGAACAATAACTCTGCATGGCTAGAAAGCAAGGCAGTTTCATATCTAACTTCAATTTAAGTGTCAGGTCCCCACTACTGATTCTGTGTAGATATCCTCTCTCCCAAACCGAGGACTAGGTGATGCACCCTGACTCCAAGTATCAAATCTGTTATTCTTGTTTATCCCTGCCCACAAACCTTTGGAAAGTGCCTAGAAGGTATAGTACACTGTTGCTTCCCGCAACAAACTTGGAAGATCAATGAGTTTAGTAGTGTTTCAAGGTGCAACCCTTCAAGTTTGACATGGCAAGCATTATTTTGCATTTCCAGAAACTGAAATGACCCAGTCATCAGTCTATGGGCCTTGTCTGAATTTTTCCAGTCCTTCATTTGCCTTTCATGTATGTGTGTTCTTTCCCAGCGAAGGCATTTGCTCTGGTACACTTCCCACAGTGTACTGTGCTATCTGTGACATCTGGTAGAGATCAGCCAGATTCAACTATATTATATACTGTACCTTTACAATGTGCAATTGTGTGCTCTGCCTATGGGTTTCTTGTGTGCCCTGAATGCGTTTCTAATGTGCAGGAGCTTTGCGTACCTATATGTCGGGAATACTTTCTCTGGCAATCACACCTTGAGAGCTGCTTCTGAACACCAGTTACTGAAAATAACCGGAGGGGAAAAGACCCTTGTGCTTTGGTCCTTCAAGCCAGTTTATGAAAGGAAGATGCCTGAGATAGAAAATAGTGTTAAGGAATTCGAAAATAGTTTGAAAGAACTAAAAATTAAGAAGTTTAACAGGGATTTGAAAGATTATGATACAGACAGAGTATACAATTGATGGCAGTACCCTAGAAACATCAAGAAAAAAGTTACATGGGCGGTTCCGGTGGAAGCACATTTGGATTTGGAGACCACCGATGGCGAAAGTTCTCAATCAGCCACTACCTCCGGAGATGATTTTCTTTATGAAAATCCTTCTAGACCTAGATACAGAACCAGAAATAATTTTTCCGGGGAGAATTTTTCTCAGTCACGAGGGAGAAGAAACAGACGAAGGAACTACCCGTCCCCTGACTAGGTTAGAAAGGAAAGTGTTAAATTTCGGCTTAGGCTTTGTACCCACGCCTAGATACAATGCCTTCAATACCAGAATAGATGTTTTCAAACTAATTAGGCTTATTAAGTTAAAAAGATTTTTTGGCAATACATCTAACGAGTTGTCTCAAATCGAGTTTAAAAACAAATCCACGTTTTGTCCTAATATCTCCGATCCAAATATTACAACGTTCGAACAAGTCGTCCTAAGGGACATTACAGAATTGGAGAAGCAAACACGACATACCGGTAATTGGTCACATCTATCTAGAGAAGAACACTTTGCATTGAAAAACCTTATGACTGATAATAGTATTATCATAAAACCGGCAGATAAGGGCAGAGCCATAGTAATTTTGGACAGTAATTTTGGATTATTTCAGAGAGGTACAACGCCAACTCAATGATGCCTCTTACTACAGAAAATTAGACCAAGATCCATCTAAACACGTTAGCAGACTTATAAATATAGTAGTACAAGAGGCTGAGATGTTAGGTCATATAGATTCCCACCTTAAAAAATACCTCATTAATCAAAATCCCAGAACCCCACTTTTCCATATTCTGCCGAAAATCCATAAATCAGGTTTCCCACCACCCGGTAGGCCCATAGTATCAGGTTCCGGCTCACTTTTGGAGCCCCTTTCAAAATATATAGATTCGTTTCTAAATCCCTGCGTCACTCTACTACACTCTTACCTACACGACACCAGATATTTTATTATAAAAGTCGAGGGTTTGTATATACCAACATCAGCTATTCTTGTGACCATGGACAGTACCTCTTTATATATAAACATACCTTTGGAAGAGGCTCGCTGCATAGTGGAAAATATATATTTTGGCCAGGGAATCACAGCAACCACCCACCTTTTTTCTAATGGAGTTCGTTGATCTAATTTTCGAACATAATTTTTTTCAAATTTGGTAAGGATTTCTTTTTACAGACTAAGGGAGTTGCTATGGGCAGTGCATGTGCCCTAAGCATTGCCAATATGTTTATGGGGAAAATTGAGGAAGATTTCATAATGAATCGAGAAGTCAATCCGTTTTTTGACAAAATATTAATGTACAAGAGGTTTGTTGATGACCTGTTCTGGATTTTTGAAACAGTGGAAAATATAACTGAGTTTTTCTCTTGGTGTAACAACATCCATCCCAGCATTAAATACACATGTCATTACCATAGCCAAGAAGTGACTTTCCTTGACACCATAGTATATCGGGATACTACTAACAAACTAGCAGTTCGAACTTTTAAAAAGCCCACTGATAAAACATCATACCTTCATTCTAAATCTTTTCACCCGACAAATTTAAAACATAATTTACCTTATGGTCAATTTTTACGTATCAAACGCAATTCCACTTCTCCCAAGGATTACAACAATGATAGCCATGTCATGGCACAAGAATTCCTTCCAGGGGTTACCCACACGAAGTGATTAAAATGGCACAAACCAGAGCCCTTCAAAGACCTAGATATAGCCTGTTTGACAAACGTTCCAAGCAAGAAATTTCGCCTATAACATGTGCCATTGATCACACGCCTCTTTCATATTCTATTAGTAAAATAATTAAGAAGCACTGGCACCTGATAAAAGAGATACCAGGTTGTTCTTCAACAACACGCATTGGTTTCCGCAGAACAAATTTTTTTAAAAGTATGCTAGTACATGCAGCACTATCAGAACTAGAACGTCGTAACCTATTGGACTTACAAGGACATTTTAAATGTGGCAAATGTGCGGTGTGCAAATTAACCAAAGAAGTGAAAGAATTCACTATACCAGGGACTAATAATACCATCCAACTGGAATCATTAACAACCTGCAACTCTAGAGGAGTCGTATATGCTATACAATGTACCTGTGGTTTATGGTACATAGGAAGCACTATAAGACCAGTTAAAACACGAATATTAGAGCATAAAAATCGCATTCTAAATAAAATCATGGAAGCACCCCTCACTTCACATTTTGTTGAGGCGAATCATAAACCTACAGATTTTCAATGGTTTGTGATTTACAAGCATACTACCCCCGAAGTAAACACAGAAGTTCTTAAAAAGAAATTACATCAGAAGGAGTCCTACTGGATATACAGATTTGGGTCCTTAGCCCCCACAGGTTTAAATCTTAATATTGATTTTAGTTCTTATTTGTAATCTGTGCGTAACCTTCTTATCTGTAACCTTTGTTTACGAATTTGGTGCTCATACAAATCGCATATCCATTCAGTTTTTGTATGTGGCCGGTTGATTTTGGTGGCAATGATGTTGCTTTGGCCTTTTAGAACCTTTTTAGGATTGTTAAATATTCCTTTAAAAAGCTTTCGAAAGTTTGTATATCATGTATTGATGTTTTTCAAATGGAGCTATACCTTTAAATTTCTACATCAAGTATATAGGTAGCAGTATTAGTTACCTGTTCCTTTAAATGTTAGCCTGTCTGCAAGTATTTAACCTGGAGAGTTTTTTGAGTCCGTATTAGCTTTATTTGAATGATGAGTGTTTGAGTTTCTTAGAATAGCTTAGCTATGTGGAATATCCTAGTTCTGTGTTGATGGTGAGTACATGAGTCTTTAATAAGCCTTTTTAATGTATATTCTATTTATATTCTTGGTAAAGTGGATGGTATGTACTGTTGTTATCTAAGACAAAGTCCAGTCCTTGACGAAACTGCTGGTGAAACGGGAAGATTCGAAGCTGGCCACCTGTCGGGAAGACAGACCCATACGTCCGATGGACTTTGCATAACCATCTCCAACACTATATATTGCACTTTGAATTAGCACTTTAATGTTTGAAAGTATATACAGTGGGACCTCGACTTACGACGATAATGCGTTCTGACGCAATTTTCGTAAGTCGAAAACATTTGTAAGTCGAATCCCCATAGGAATGCATTGAGCGAAAAAAATTCATAAGTCGAAAATTCATAAGTTGAAAATTCGCAAGTCAAAAAAATCCTATTAAAGCGGCCGCGACTTCCATTCATAAATCGAAAAATTCGGTTGCGGCGGCCATTTTGTTTCTCCTGGAAGTCATTCGTAAGTCAAAAAACACGTAAGTCGAATCGCTCGTAAGTCGAGGTCCCACTGTACAGGCTTTTGCCTCTGAGGAAATACCTATGTATGCTTTTTGTATGACATTGTCTGTTTAGTTCATGATTCAATACATGTTCATCTATAGCTGTTCACGGTTTTGTATATTATTCTTTGTATAGTTACCGTGATTGTCTGTTGTTGTTTCTACTGTGTCCCACAGGAATTTAACTGACTCTTGTGAGAACAGGGTGCTGAACCGGATTGGTCATTGGCCTGATCCAGCAGGCTCTTCTTATCTTCTTAATTTTGCAATCTAAACCAAATTCTGAAATTCTAAACATGGCAGTTGTACTTTGTTTGATGATTACCTTAGCAGTCTAACATTTTGGCTCCCAAACGGCACAAACCCAGAAGTGAGTGTTCTGGTTTGCGAACATCCTTTTGGAATCTGAACGTCTGGCGGGGTTTCCGTGGCTTCCAATTGGCTGCAGGAAGCTCCTAGAGCCAATTGGAAGCCACGTCTTGGAAGTTGAACGTTTCTGAAGTAGAAAGGACTCCCAGAACAGCTTCCATTCGGCTTCCAAAGTATGACTGTATTGCTACGTATTTTAGACATTACCTTTACCATTATGAAATGTAATCTTCATGTTCATTCAATGAAACCTGACAGCAACTCAACAAGATAAATCAGTGCATTTGCAACAATAAAACTGTGATCCTATATGAATCTACTCATAAATCAGCACTGCTGAGTTCAATAGAGCTTATTCCCTAGTCTCTTCAATACATAACAAAATAGTGGACATTGTAAGTACTTCTTCATTAGGTGGGGGGAATGCATTTAGTCTTTCAGGAATCCCAAGACTCTGTCACTTATTTACTTACCTTTACTATCAAAATCTGCTGTAAGATTGTTACCTCCATCTTTTGTATATTAGTGAGGCTGCAATCCTTTATGTACCTGAGGAGAAAGTCTCATTGAACTCAATGGGGCTTAATTTTGAATAGGCATGTCCAAGGTTGCAATGTAAACATAGCATTGTTTGTGGTGTTAAAATAGTCATTTCTACAATTTAATTACATTAAAATATAAATATTAAACCACCATCCATCGATTACTGTGCAAGAAGTGATAATATTGATGATTACAGGTCTTGTCCCACAGTTCTTTGGTTCTAAAAGTGGCAGCTGTGCCAGTGGAGACTTGCAGAGGCCTTTGGAGCTCTGACATCAAAGAATCTGTTCCACCCACACTTCAAGTTCTCACTTAAATTGGGGTTTTTATTCTGTGATGTGTGGCCAGTTCAGGATGTTATGGCCCACCCATTGATCTTTATAGTTCCTTTCTGAGGGCACCATGATCTCTAGGGTTTCGTTAAAAGGATCAGATGTCCACATCTATGCCTCTGTGATTTGGGGCTCTGCTGGAGAACATACAGTGTCCTTTTGATACGAAGAGGTCCACCCCAAGTCAAGTACTTCTTGCAATCTGTGTTTTCCTGTTCCTCACACCAGAAGGTAAGTTCTTTTTGCAAGAGTTGGGAAAAGCACTGTCAGCTAAGGGAGGCAAGTGTAGGTTGAAAGTCCTAAGAGAGAAGACAGATGCAACTTGTCCTCCACCATAGAATCTGAACTGGGTCAATGGAACTTCTTCTGTTCTCTTCCTCTGTTGCACCTGAATGGAAAGACTGCTGCTAGGTGGCAATTGAAGGAGAGGGTGAGCCAAGGGCAGCTGTTGTTGTAGTAGAGCTGATCAGAGAATCATAGAATCTTAGCGTTGGAAGGGACCCAAGGGTGGGAAGGGAGGGGGGAAGATAGGGGAAAAAAAAAAATGGGGGAATTGCAAATAGTAAAGATACGTGGAATGAATTGTCTTTATGTAAACCTTTACAGGAATCATATATAATAATATTATAGACATGTGGAATGGATTTTGATTTGTAAGCTTTTGCGATGCAAACTTATTTAAATAAAAACAATTTTCTCCAAAAAAAGGGAAGGGACCCAAGGGTCATCTAGTCCAACCCCCTGCAATCAATGATGGAGTGGCCCTGCTTCACATCTCCTTTACTGCAGCCTGTTAGAATCTGTTCAACTTTTTATGTATTAAAGCAACTCTCTCATATTCAAATTAGGGTGCAAGCAGGGAAACTCTCACCTTTACCGGGTAGAGATACTTTGCAAATAGAAAAATCAAAGCAACCCTTCATTAATCACAACGTTTTCGTTTTCTCTTTTGGAGGAGATGCTTGCCTCTGTACAAAATGCATAGGCATGATCTCAGGAGTACCATGCAACGACCAAACCTGTGAAGTAGATGATGAAGGAAGCTGCATTAGCTTCATCACCTTTAAAGGTAAGAATCAGAACTAGCATCACAGCCTTCACAACATATCTTTAGGTGGGCTTAACACCAGGTTGAAATGGTCCTGGCACACACTGGCTTGAGAAATGTTCTGTCCTGCTCCTAGAATCATGGGACCATAAAGTTGGAAGGTACCTCTAAGATCATCCATGGCAACCTCCTGCCAATGCAGGAAATCCACTGCTGCATCATCTCCAATAGGTGGCTGCCCAACCTTTGCTTAACATCTTCTAACCATGGAGATTCTAACACCTTCCAAAGATGGCTGTCTTCTAGTAGGGAGGATTTAAATGACCAACAATGAAAGTGATCAAACATTATTGCATTCCTTGAGCCCAGAGAGATCAAACAGGCTGCACCACTAAGACAAGACAAGACAAGACAAGACAAGACAAGACTTATTGTCATTGTACAAGTACAAGTACAACATTGTCTTTGGGCAAGAGATATAGAACAATTAGATCAAGAACAAATAGATTGAAGAATAGTTTCTACCCAAGAGCTATAACCATCTTAAATGCTGTAACTAGATAATATGACCTTTGAGAGTTGTGATGGGTGTGTACGTACCGTATGTGCATGTGTGCTGAAATTGTGTTGTTGTTTTTTGGGTTTTTGCACTGTTTTTTGTTTTGTACAAAAATATTATATTTATTTATATAGAAGTCTGTACCACTGAAGAAGGCTGCATGGCCAAAAGAGGAAGACTATTCCGGGAATCCTTGTTTGAAACTTGTGACATTATAACAACTTTGTTGCACCTGTTGATGGTTTGAAGATTCATTTGGAACCTGAAAAGCTCTTCAAACCTCTCTTTGGACCTGTTGGCTCCCTTCATTTACTAGAATCACTAAGACTGCAATGCCGTTTTTGAACTAGTACTGTGATGTTACTACACGCTTGGTTGCTCTTTATTTGTTGTTTCCTCATCATTATACAATTTTGGCTATGATCCAATTGTATCTTTAATTATGTTCAGCAGCTTACGTTTGGTATAATTTTTATGACAACCGGGCATCTCATACTGAATGTAAATAAACTGTGAAAAGACTCTGTGAATTGAAAGTGGAGAGCAGCATGTACTACCGTGTTTCTCATAATATAAGACATGCCTAAAATATAAGGCATAGCAGGATTTTCAAGGGGTCAGAAAATATAAGGCATACCCCGAAAATAAGACGTACCGGGTGCCGGTAGTGATATCGGGTACCTGGTGAGTGTGCATCTCCGGAGCGCGTGCTTTTTTTCTCTGTTTTGTTTTTTTGTTTTTCTTTCTTTTTTGGGGGGTTTTTTGGCCGGGGCTGAGTGTCTGATTTTACAAGCCTCGGTGGCAGGGGGGGGGGGAGGGAGATGTTGCATGGAGCAGGGAAGGGGCGGCGGGTGGCGACGGCAAAGGGCGGGAACGAGCAGCAGGGAGAAGGGACGCACAGCCGGTGACGCGATCCATGGCTCTCCTTCCCTCCCTCCTCAGCTCGGCTTGCTGTAAACCAAGGAAAGCGGGAGTCATGTAAGCGGCTCCTGTAAAGCAAGGAAAGCAGGAGAGGAGCTGCTTATATGGCTCCGGCTTTCCTTGGTTTACAGCGAGCCGAGCTGAGCCGGGGGAGGAGGGAGGGAAGGAGAGCCATGGCAGGAAAGCAGAAGAGGAGCCGCTTACACAAGAGGAGGCTGCTGGGATTCCTGTGTCGGGTCTGTCAGTGCATTCAGGGGCACTGAGGGGGGTTCAGCCTTCGGTCCCCGGTTCTCTCCTTTATAATTTGGTTCCTCCCTTTTCGCTACAGCTGGCTTTTAATTTTGCTGAATTCCGACTAAGCATTAAGCCTCTCTAGCCCTTGGGTGGGTTGTTTGAGAGGGGTGGGTTGCTGCTTCCCCGCTCATCACCTAGCAACTGATCTCGCTAATTAACAGCTAATCAGTTTTAACAACAGAATCAAAGCACAAGCCGTAACTTTTACAGTAGAAAAGAGGTAGGGGCTAGGACCCAGACAAGCACTGTTTGCTATTGTTAGGTAGCCACGTGTACAAACAAAGTAGAAGGCTGCAAGGAGGAACATGTTTACACAGCAAATGGCGAATTCCTTGCAATCCAAGTCCTGCTCACGGTACTCAAATCTATCCTGCCTCAGAACAAGCAGCGGGAGGGAAAGGCTGCAAACTGTTAAATGAAAAAAAAATACCCCAGGCACAGGGCAAACAAGTAAAATAGCAAGGGGAGGCAGGCGATTCAAAGCCAGCAGGCGCTTTTAAACAGCTGCAGCAGCCTCAGCTAGCAAAGGTCCGTGAGTTCCCTAAACGGCTGCAGAGGGATGGCAGGGCACAGGAGGGCTTGAATGGGAAGGCTAAAATTTAAGCAACCAGCAGCAAAAAAACAACCACCTCGAGCTCTGAGCCACAAGCGCAGTGAAAACCAGGAGGTAAAATAGGAAGGCTGCTGGGGACGGGAGGGAGCGTCTCAGCTGATCTGCTTGCTCTTGAGCACACAAGCTAAACAAACATACAGCTCCTGTCCCTCTCACTCTCACTCTGATATACCAGTAGTTTATTAAATAGTTTAGTACATTTGATTCAGAATATTTTTTTCCTGTTTTCCTCCTCTAAAAACTAAGTGCACATTATGGTCGGGTGCATTCTATGAAGTGAAAAATACGGTAATAAAAATAAGACATCCCCCGAAAATAAGCCATACTGTGTTTTTTGGAGGATAAAAAGATTATAAGACGGTGTCTTATTTTAGGAGAAACACGGTATTTTGGTCAATTAATTTAACAGAGTGATTCTACTTCTTTTCACATAATATGGCATGGTAAAAAAGCAAAGCAATTTAATATGTAAATGCTACTAAATTGCCAGCTCACCCCTTTTGATTCAGTGTGGATATCCTGACTCCCAAAGTGGGGACTAGGTGATCCATCCATCAGATCTCTTTTTCCAACCACTTCCTGTTTATCCCTGCCCAAAACTTTGAAAATGTGCCTGGAAAGTACACTACACCCCTGACTCCCTCAACAAGCTTTGAAGATCAATGAGTCCAGTAGTGTTTAAGGGAGCTCCCTGTCCCAGATCCACTCGCAGTTTAAGAAGGTGGGCTTTATAGAATAGAATAGAATATATTTATTGTCATTGTCCCCTTCGGGAACAACGAAATTACTTGGCTGCTCCATCCACCCAGATAGGGCACTCCACACAAGACAAAACAACTACAAAAACACTGATTAAAACCATTTTGTTGTTGTTGTTTAGTCGTTCAGTCGTGTCCGACTCTTCGTGACTCCATGGACCAGAGCACGCCAGGCACGCCTATCCTTCACTGCCTCTCGCAGTTTGGCCAAACTCATGTTAGTAGCTTCGAGAACACTGTCCAACCATCTCATCTTCTGTCGTCCCCTTCTCCTTGTGCCCTCCATCTTTCCCAACATCAGGGTCTTTTCTAGGGAGTCTTCTCTTCTCATGAGGTGGCCAAAGTACTGGAGCCTCAGCTTCAGGATCTGTCCTTCTAGTGAGCACGCAGGACTGATTTCTTTAAGAATGGATAGGTTTGATCTTCTTGCAGTCCATGGGACTCTCAAGAGTCTCCTCCAGCACCATAATTCAAAAGCATCAATTCTTCGGCGATCAGCCTTCTTTATGGTCCAGCTCTCACTTCCGTACATTACTACTGGGAAAACCATAGCTTTAACTATACGGACCTTTGTTGGCAAGGTGATGTCTTTGCTTTTTAAGATGCTGTCTAGGTTTGTCATTGCTTTTCTCCCAAGAAGCAGGCGTCTTCTAATTTCGTGACTGCTGTCACCATCTGCAGTGATCATGGAACCCAAGAAAGTGAAATCTCTCACTGCCTCCATTTCTTCCCCTTCTATTTGCCAGGAGGTGATGGGACCAGTGGCCATGATCTTAGTTTTTTTGATGTTGAGCTTCAGACCATATTTTGCGCTCTCCTCTTTCACCCTCATTAAAAGGTTCCTTAATTCCTCCTCACTATCTGCCATCAAGGTTGTATCATCAGCATATCTGAGGTTGTTGATATTTCTTCCGGCAATCTTAATTCCGGTTTGGGATTCATCCAGTCCAGCCTTTCGCATGATGAATTCTGCATATAAGTTAAATAAGCAGGGAGACAATACACAGCCTTGTCGTACTCCTTTCCCAATTTTGAACCAATCAGTTATTCCATATCCAGTTCTAACTGTAGCTTCTTGTCCCACGTAGAGATTTCTCAGGAGACGGATGAGGTGATCAGGCACTCCCATTTCTTTAAGAACTTGCCATAGTTTGCTGTGGTTGACACAGTCAAATGCTTTTGCGTAGTCAATGAAACAGAAGTAAATGTTTTTCTGTCAAACAATTACAGGTGGAACTCTCTCAATTGATAAACCAAGAGATCGAATGGAAAATAAAATTGATGAAACAAAGAACTTTTGAATCAGCTAACAAGTGTGGTAGGCTGCTAGCGTGGCAATTGAAAAGAAGGCAGAAGATGAATACGATCACGTCTCTGAGGATAGATGGGAATGAGGTGACAAAGCCGGCAGAGATAAAGAAGAATTTTGAGGAATTTTACAAACAGTTGTACAAGGGAGAAAAACAAAAAAATGAAGAGATCGAGCAATTTATTAATAAAAATGGACTGCATAAAATCCCAGAACACATGAGAACCACACTCAACCACCCAATCACAATAAAGGAAGTGGAAAATGCAATAAATAGTATGAATTTAGACAAGGCCCCCGGACCTGATGGTTTAACTGCTAAGTATTACAAGACTCTGAAAGAATGGCTGATTCAGCCAATGACGGAAGTATGCAACAATATCTTATCGGGAAGCAAGGCACCCGACTCTTGGAAGGAAGCCTACATTACTCTGATACTCAAACAAGAATCCGACAAAACACAGATGAAGAATTATAGACCGATCTCCCTCCTCAATGTGGATTACAAAATTTTTGCTAATATTATGGCAAATAGGCTCAAGAAAGTGTTAATGGAAATCATCCACAAGGATCAAGCAGGTTTTTTACCTGGTAGACAGTTGAATAGTAATATAAGAAATGTGGTTGATATCTTGGAAAAGCTGGAACAGCAGAAAAATGTTAAAGCAGTGTTAATGTTCGTAGATGCGGAAAAGGCCTTTGACAATATTTCTTGGAATTTTATGAAAAGAAATCTTGAAAATATGGAGGTGGGAGGGGGTTTTATGAATGGAATCCAAGCAATTTATACGGAGCAAAAAGCTAGACTGATTGTTAATAATGTGGTATCGGAAGGAATTAGAATTGAAAAAGGTACAAGACAAGGGTGCCCACTTTCCCCATTACTTTTTATAACGGTCCTGGAGGTCCTGTTGAACATGATTAGGAAAGAGAAGGATATAAAAGGGGTGGAGGTGGGGGCAAAACAGTACAAGTTGAAAGCCTTTGCGGATGATCTAATATTGACATTACAAGAACCAGAAACCAGTGCCATAAAGGCACTGGAGACAATGCAAGACTTCGGGAAGGTAGCAGGTTTCAAACTGAATAAAGCCAAAACTCAAGTTTTGGGTAAAAACCTTACACAAGAGGAACAAAATAGCTTTGAATTGAAAACAGGTCTCCAGTTTGCGAAGAAAGTAAAATACTTGGGAGTTACCATGACCTCGAAAAATCTAAATTTATTTAAAGATAACTATGAAAAAGTATGGAGAGAAATCAAGAGAGACTTGGAGATTTGGAGCAATTTGAAATTGTCTTTGTTGGGCCGAATAGCGGTAATCAAGATGAATGTGCTACCCAAGCTTTTGTTTTTGTTTCAGGCACTCCCTATTATAGATAAAATAGAACCATTTAAAGCTTGGCAGAAAGATATTTCTAGATTTGTCTGGCAGGGAAAAAAACCCAGGATAAAATTTAAGATTTTAACTGATGATAAGAAAAGAGGGGGCTTTTCCCTGCCGGACTTGAATACCTACTTTGAAGCTGCAGCATTCTGCTGGCTGAAGGACTGGATGTTATTGGAAAATACGGATGTGCTGGACTTAGAAGGTTGGGATAACAAGTTTGGGTGGCATGCATATCTATGGTACGACAAGGTAAAGGCCCACAAAGGATTTAAAAGTCATATTGTCAGAAAAGCATTGTTCAGAGTGTGGATAAAGTATAAAGATTTGCTAGAAAGGAAAACACCCAGGTGGCTCTCACCACTGGAAGCCAAGATGAGGAAAAGGATAAATATGGAACCTAAGTGGCCGAAATACAGTGAGATCCTGATAGAAGAAGGGCAAAGTGTAAGGTTGAAACCCTTTGAAGTGTTACAAACACAAATATGTGACTGGTTTAGTTACCATCAAGTTAATGAGATTTTTAAAATGGATAAGAAAATAGGTTTTCAGTCGGAAAAATCAAAATTGGAAACAGAATTGCTAGAACCTAAAACAGGAATTTTGTCTAGAATGTATAATTTGTTACTGGAATGGCATACACAGGATGAATTAGTTAAATCAGCAATGATAGATTGGGCAAAAGATGTTGGACATAATATAATGATGGTTGACTGGGAGAGACTGTGGAAGAAAGGGATAAAATTTACTGCATGTAATGCTTTGAAAGAAAATGTAATGAAAATGATGTATAGATGGTATTTAACCCCAGTCAAATTAGCCAAAATCTATCATTTGCAAGACAACAAGTGTTGGAAGTGTGAGAAGACCGAAGGAACGTTCTACCATATGTGGTGGACCTGCCCAAGGATGAAGGCCTTCTGGGAAGCAATATATAATGAATTGAAAAAAGTGTTTAAATACACGTTTATTAAGAAACCAGAGGCCTTCTTACTTGGAATGGTCAACCAGGAGTTGCCCAAAGAAGATCACACTTTGTTTTTGTATGCCACAACAGCAGCAAGGATTTTAGTTGCGAAATATTGGAAGACAAAGGACTTACCAACGATTGATGAATGGCAGATGAAGATGATGGACTATTTGGAAGTTGCCGAGCTGACCGCGAGACTCCGTGACCAGGGGGAGGAGGAGGTGGAAAGAGAATGGGGGAAATTCAGACAATATGTCAAGAAATGAATTGTATTTAATAAGCAGTTAATAGCTAGGAAGTAATAAGTAGTTTATAGTATTTAGTTGTATAAGGTAGAAATAAGATAAGATAAGGAAATGGGAGATATGTTCAAAAGATAAAGTGATTAGAAGAAGTAAGATAATATTGATGTATAAGACTTGTATAGTATAATTAAAATGGGAATAAGATAAAATAAATATGTATAAGAGAGGATAAGAGATTTAGTGAGGAACATGAAAAGGAAGTGCTAAAAAGGTTATGATAACGAAAAGTGAGAAGGGAGGAGGGGGAGGAAGCCAGCAGACAAGGTTAGGAAATAAGTTTTTTCTTAGGGAATTATATTGTATGTTGTGTATGTTTTTTATTGTAGTTTTGATGTGTTTTGCTTGCTTGTTTGTTTGTTTTTTGTTTATAAAATTTAATAAATATAATTAAAAAAAAAAAAAAGTAAATGTTTTTCTGGAACTCTCTAGCTTTCTCCATAATCCAGCGCATGTTTTCAATTTGGTCTCTGGTTCCTCTGCCCCTTCGAAATCCAGCTTGCACTTCTGGGAGTTCTCGGTCCACATACTGCTTAAGCCTGCCTTGTAGAATTTTTAGCAAAACCTTGCTAGCGTGTGAAATGAGCGCAATTGTGCGGTAGTTGGAGCATTCTTTGGCACTGCCCTTCTTTGGGATTGGGATGTAGACTGATCTTCTCCAATCCTCTGGCCACTGCTGAGTTTTCCAAACTTGCTGGCATATTGTGTGTAGCACCTTAACAGCATCATCTTTTAAAATTTTAAATAGTTCGGCTTGAATATCATCACTTCCACTGGCCTTGTTGTTAGCAAGGCTTTCTAAGGCCCATTTGACTTCACTCTCCAGGATGTCTGGCTCAAGGTCAGCAACCACACTACCTGGGGTGTATGAGACCTCCATATCTTTCTGGTATAATTCCTCTGTGTATTCTTGCCACCTCTTCTTGATGTCTTCTGCTTCTGTTAGGTCCTTTCCACTTTTGTCCTTAATTGTGGTAATCTTTGTACGAAATGTTCCTTTCATATCTCCAATTTTCTTGAACAGATCTCTGGTTTTTCCCATTCTGTTGTTTTCCTCTATTTCTTTGCATTGCTCGTTTAAAAAGGCCCTTTTGTCTCTCCTTGCTATTTTTTGGAAATCTGCATTCAATTTCCTGTATCTTTCACTATCTCCCTCACATTTTGCTTGCCTTCTCTCCCCCGCTATTTGTAAGGCCTCATTGGACAGCCACTTTGCTTTCTTGCATTTCTTTTTCATTGGGATGGTTTTTGTTGCTGCCTCCTGTATAATGTTACGAGCCTCCATCCACAGTTCTTCAGGCACTCTATCCACTCTGACTAAATCCTTAAAACCATACACTCTGATTAAAACAATGATAAAACATAACAGGTAAGATTAGATGACTTCAAAGTCCAGGCTTCCCATTCAAGGCCGCGATCGCTCTGGAAAAGAAGCTGTTTCTAAGACGGCTTGTTCTTGTTGTCATCGTCCTGTATCTCCGTCCCGATGGCAAAAGTTCAAAGAGACGGTGACCAGGATGCGATGGGTCTTTCACTATGTCCAGTGCCTTTCTGTGGCACCTCATGGCATAAATCTGCTCTAAGGTGGAGAGCGAGCAGCCAACAATGCTCTCTCCTGCCTTAACAACTCTGCACAACCCCATCCTGTCCTTGGTAGTACAGCTTCCGTACCACACACATAAGCCATAAGTGAGCACGCTCTCAATGGCACAGTGATAGAAGGCAAGCAGCAGCTTTTGTGGAAGATGGTTTTTCCTTAGAACTCTCAGGAAGTACAGTCTCTGCTGCGCCTTCTTCACAAGCCCCCTTATGTTTGCACTCCAGGACAGATCCTCCTGTAATTCAATGCCCAGAAATCTGAACATTGTTACCCTCTTCACACAGATTCCATCAATCAAAAGTGGTTGGACATCGTTCTTCTTTCTCCTGAAGTCCACAACAAGCTCCTTTGTTTTCATGAGCAAGTTGTTAGCTCTGCACCACTTCGTCAGCTGCTCCACCTCATCTCTGTAGTTCGTTTCACCCTCCTTATCAGAGATTTTTTTTTAATGTTTTTTTTTAAAAAAATCCTCCCCCACCAGTATCCTGGAGAACAACCTGCCTTCATGTAGGGAACATGGAGAATCACAAAAGAGTACACTGGTATTTGACAGGACCATAATCAGGGTGGGAGGGGGAATATGAAATGGCAGAAGGAAAAGACCCCTCTTTCTATATAGCTGCTGTGAAGGGGCATCATGAGCAGAAAGCCAATATGTATCTGTACCTCCTTCCCCAATCGCTATGCAGCGAATGCAGGCTTTGCCCAGGTTCTGCCGTGAGGATCATTCTCTAGTCTTGAAATGTAGAACTCTGGAAGCTACATATAGACTTGCATACAGGGGAAGGAACTTGCACCCTCAAAAACAGCCATGATGAGGGATGTTGCTGAGGTGACAGACAGGTGTGCAAAAAGCCAGCCACCACCACCACCCGCCAGCAAGGGCCCTGTTGTCCCAAGGGTCATTGGTGGGCAGGGGCTGTTATTCTCCAAGCTGGTTTCTCAAGGGCGATGCTTTTATCCCTTGAAGATTCATAGCAACATTGCCCCATTGACATGCAAAGGGGGAACTTTCTCCCACAGAAAGTATTGATGGTAACTAACCTGGATGGGTTGAAATGAAATGGTCTGCACCCATGGCTCAAGTTAGTATTGTTTTTGTATACCATTAAAATCACTTTTTTTGTATTTCTTCATTATGTAAGCTGCCTTGAGTATGGTTTGAACTGTAGAAAGGCAGCATACAAATAAAATTATGTATGTATGTATGTATGCATGTATGTATGATTACAGATCTTGTTCTGCAGGGGCAAATGTGCCAGTGGAGACTTGCAGAGCCCATTGAAGCCCTGAGCTAAAAGACTCTATTCCTCCCACGTAGGGGTATATGAAGTGGGGAGAGGAGGGGGAGGAGGGGCGGAGGGGGCGGGGTGCCCCGGGTGCCACTCTGGGGGGGGGAGTGACAAGATAGCCCCTCCCACTCATCATTATTGTCCTGTTATGAGTGTCCAGTTCATAATGTCACGGCCCACCAGTTTATCTTTATATGTCTTTTCTGAGTACACTGTGATCTCTAGGGTGGTATTAACAGGAACAGAGGAAGAAGCTTTTCTACTCTGGTGGAATCCAGCGAAGGTCTGCACTTGTTCCTCTGTTACTTAGGGTTCTGCTGAGACATACACAGTGTCTTCTGCTTCCAAGATGTCCACCCCAGGCCAACTTCTTCTGGTAACCTGTGCTTTCTTGTGTCTTATACCTGGAGGTATGTTTTCTTCTTCTTCTGCCGAAGGTTGGGGAAAGCATTATGAAGCAGGAGAGACAGGTTCAAGGCAGGTTGACTGGTCCAAGGGAGAAGGAAAATGTAACTTAGGTAGATTCACACTGAAACCAAACTTAGGTAGATTCACACTGAACCAAACCAAATTTCTCCCTCCTCCATAGAATCTCAGCTAAGCCAATGAAATGACCCTGCTTCTCTTATGTGATGCCTCTTGATGGAAAGATTGTTTGTAGGTGACAATTGAGGGAGAGGGAGAGCCAAGGACAGCAGTTGTCGCAGTCGAGTGGATGGAGTGGTCCTGCTTCACATCTGCACTTTTCCTGCCAGCTGCTACAGTCTGCTGAGATTTATTTATTTATGCCACTCTCCCTAATATTTAAAGTGGTTAGCCAGGCTAGAGGTATCTCGATAGAGATACATTGCAAATACAGTATGAACTCAAGCTGTGGTCAAATCATGGGCTCCATCATCTCAGAGCTGGGGATGGATGGGTCAATGTATTTCCATTCTGTGCCAACTCCTTTTAATCCCATTTGGGGCAAATTATGTAAGGAAAAAATAACCCAGCTTTTTAAGCAGCAATATTGAATATTCTGAAGAGGTGGTCTGGGGGTTACCTCTTTCCCTCTTTAGCATTTTACAGCTGCTTGGAGCTGCTCTGAGGCAATGTGGCAAAATAAAATTGGGATCTCAGGAAGTGAGAGTGCGACACAAATTGCACAAATTGCTGTCCCTTCCTGGGGAATGGTATGTAGAAGGGATGCCTGCCCCTGTGTGCTATGGGGGCAGGAATTCTAAAAATACCAATACATTGTAAGAAAGAAAGAAAGAAAGAAAGAAAGAAAGAGAAAATGGAAGGGGACAGAAAGGAAGGAAAGGAAGCTGAGCCTGGGCCCATTGTCTGAAAGTACGTTGACAGATTCAAAAATCTGAAATCAGGCATTCTGAAAGCAAGATAGCTTTCCATTTCTTTTTTTGAAGTCCACTTGAGGAGGCAAGACTTGAAAGAAGAGCCCTATTTGTCACCCGTAGACCAGATAGTGATGTGTGCTTGGTTGCAATGTGTTGCCCATGTCAGTTTCTCATGTTTATAAATATGTCCATAGTCGCCAAAGAGTTAACAATCCTTGTACTAACCTCAGGCAGGGTTTCCCAAACTTGGGTCTACAGCTGTTGTTGGGCTACAACTCACATTCTCCCTAACTAGCAGGACCTGTGGTCAGGGATGATGGGAATTGTAGTCCAAAAACCATTGGAGGTCCAAGTTTGGGAAACCCTGACCTAAGGGATTTCTTTGTTGCCGAGAATATGAAGATTTCCAACCAAATGGCTACAAGGTAACCCTCATTTATTCACATCAGATTTTGGTTTTGTCTTTTGGAGCAGATGCTCTCCTCTGTACCCACTGTCAATCCAAGGAACCAGGAGAACCATGCGAAACGAAGGAGTGTGAAGTTGATAGTGACGGACAATGTGTTGCAGTCATTACCTATAAAGGTAAAAAAACAACCCTGCTATAAGGTTGAACCTTCTTTGGGCTCCACACTCCCTTTCTCCTTAAGAATCTTTTTTTTTTTAGGGGGGAGTGTTTAGCGATACAATAAGGGGAAATAGAATTCAATGTAGCACTAAGTGAGGAATGTGTGGGATGGAAAAATGAGATTCTAGAGATGCATTTCAACAACAGAAGAGTTGGTGGGGTCTCTAGATCCAAAGAGCAGGGCTAGCACACAGAAAGACCCAGCAGAGTTTAAAATCATGTCACACTTTGTGCAGTAGTACAGCGTGGGGATAGGCTGTTAAAGCTGCTTTAATATCCCATTGAATCCACTAAAGCAGTGAACCCATTTCTATCTCTCTTAGCATTTAAAACACCACACACTGCTAAGCAAGTTTTCAAATGCTTTGTTTACAGATGCAAAAGATTGATTTATTATTTGTTTCACGCAGTAGCAAGGAGAACTCAGGTAGAATGCTCTTCGGTGGAAAACACAAACATGCTGTCTGAGCTTGTAGGGAGCAGGCTCAGACACATCTTTCCTGGGCATTGAATGGTGGAAGAGAGGGAGAGTGTGGAAAGGGAGAGAAGGCTTGACTTCTTCCCTCATTGGAGAAGAGTGTGTGTGACCTAAATGATTCTAGAAAACACAGCTCGCTGGTATTAACCCCTTAATACACTAACTAGCACTTATGCATAGCTATGCTTGACTGCAATTTCCCACAGTATGCATGTGGCTAGCAAGGTCTGATCACATAACAAGTATTCCCCCCACCTTTCCTTCCCATATGAACTCCTTAAACCTGTTCTGGGGTTCTGCTAGAGCAGATTAGGGAGCAGGGCGGGGGGGGATGTGTGCCTATACTCAGAATAGCTTTGTTCCCCAAGAGTAATAAGCCTCGTGTTTCTTCTTTCCTTCAATTATCAGTATTACCAGACTATTTATTTCTAAGCTCTGCAGAACTCTCCATAGGGGGCACAAAGGAGAGCAGTTTAGATATTTTAGGTGAAATCCAGTTAATCATTGCAGTGGCTATGGTGATGCAAACATTAACTCTTTTCTCTCTTCCTTTCTCCTGCTCTCTGTCCCTTTTCTCAGGTGAGGAAGTTTTTGACAAATTACTGACTTGTACGAGGAAGACGCCTGATATCATCTGTGATTCAACAAATGAGGATGAAGAAAGTGGCACGCATTTCAAAATCAGCTGTTGTGAAGACAGTGATCTCTGCAATTCAAAATTGTAAGACACGTTGACAGCAACCTCAAGATTTTGCTGATTTGCAAGCAATAAAAGCTTATGCTGTTCCCTCTTAGCTTGTCAACTTTTCTTTGAATGTGATTTATGCAGTGGGGTCATAGTCTGAGACAGTGGCACCAGGTGAGTTCAAAACAGCCAGTGCTATTTCTGCAGCAGTGTCCCAAAGCTGCCCAATCGGCGTGAAAAGGGCCAGTGTAGTTTCTAAAGCTAAGCATCTGGAAACACTGAAATCACAAGGGGCTTTGGATTCAAGAGAATGGTGTGCAAGTTCTATTAAGCACAATGTGTCAATTATTTGGTTAATTAAAAAGAATTCAATGGATTCCTAAATCCAAAAGTGCTCTCCAGTAAGAGAGAGCCCTGGCAAGAGTTTTTAGAAGTCACAAAACATGCAGCAGTGAAGCATGGGAATATAGGCAATGAGCCCATTTTAAATATCCCATTCTCAGTTAATTCCAGTGTTTTCCTTTAGCATTTAACAGAGCACATTGGTTAGTAAGTTAAAATGGTTCTTACATATTTCTAAAGTTTGATTCATGCATTTCCCCATAAAGCAGCAAGAAAAAGTGGCAGAAACCTTGGGTTGAAAATATGGTAAAGTTTATAAACACGTGGTCTAAGCCGGGAGTCCATGGTTCAGATCTCCATTACATATGGCGTTCACTGAGCATTACATAGGCCTCCACTGAGCATCAGATCCAATTCAAAGCTACAATTTGTTTTGCCAAATGCCTTTTCTGTATCCATGAAATATAATACTCTGGTTTTATACAATTCCCTACTATATTATAGTTAATAACTCCTAATTTAAGGCAGCTGGCTATAAAACCATTCTTATGGATATCAATAGCCAACCACAAGCACATCACGCTTCCTCATCAATATTGAAAGCGGTCTGTATAATACTCCTGCTACATTGTACTCTGCTTTGCAAACAGGACTATATTGGTTTCTTTTCAAGAATGATGGAGATTTCCATGGCAAGATGAAGGGGTGAAAAGCAAGGAGTACAGAAGAAATGAATGGCGCCATCTCTTCACCCTGAACAATAAACTTCCACGTACCTGGGAACAACATATCCAAGAACAGTGCAACCTTGGTTCTCTAACAGCTTAGCTGATGAACAAATCGGCTCCCGAACGCTGATAACCCGGAAGTAAGTGTTCTGGTTTTCGGAATCCCAACATCCAACATGGTTGTTGGCTATTGTTTCCGGGGCACCTGCAACAATTGAAAGCCGAACATTTGTTTTTGAATGTTTCAGGAGTCAAACAGACTTCCAGAGCTGATTAAGTTTGAAAACCAAGGTTCCACTGTACATTTTACAGGGAAAGTGCTGCAAATGGGGGTATTTCACCCATTTCATGCATTGAAATCACCAGGGAACATGAACAGAGTGAACAGAGGGCTTCTCCTTTCAAAACAATAACTCTGCATGGCTAGAAAGCAAAGCATTTTCATATCTAACTTCAATTTAAGTGGCAGGTCCTCACTACTGATTCTGTGTAAATATCCTCTCTCCCAAACCGAGGACTAGGTGATGCACCCTGACTCCAAGTATCAAATCTGTTATTCCTTTTTTTATATATGTACATTTTTATTAAAGATTTTGTGTTAACATAAATACATGTCAATAAATTTCACTTGAATCAAACATTTTTGGATTCTTTCATTTTTGTTCTTATTCCATACCTAAAACAACAACAACAAACAAACAAACACCATAAGGGAGGGGAAAGAGAAAGGAATAAAGGGGAGAAAGGGGGAAAGGGGGGAAGGCTGGGGAGAGGGGAAAAAAGAAAAAGGAAAAGGAAAAAAGGGGGGAAAAGAAAGAAAACCACACACACACACACACACACACACACACACAAAATAAACTGTGACACTGGATGGCTCTGTGGAGTCCCATCTTTCTCCAACGTGATTTCCCATTATGAAGTTTACAACACGTTTTCCTAAAATGTTTTTGTGTCTATGTGTGTCTAGATTCAGCCCTTGTGTTTCCTTATTCTTTCAGCCATCAGTATTACCAGGCTATTTAATGGAGAGCACCTTGGATATTTTATGTGAATTCCATTAAATCATTGTGGGGACTGAGGGTGAGGATGATACAAACCTTCACTCTTTTCTCTTTTCCTCTTCAAACCTTGTCTCAGATGAGAAGATTATAGATAAAATACTCGGTTGTGCAAAGAAGAATGTGGTGCAGTGTGATATTCCTACTCGTGAGCAAAATGGCCTGCTTGAGGAACTCAAGTGCTGTGATGATACTGATTTCTGCAATGCAAGCTTTTAAAACAGACTGAGAGCCACCTCAGGATTCTTCCCTCCTGCAAAGAATAAACATTTATTCTGTTCCCCCCTCAGCTTGTCAACCTTTCTTGTTTTTTCCTTTCCTTCAAATATGCTATATGCACTGGTGTAATGGTGCAAGACAGAGCGCGAGGGGGGGGGTAAGTGGGTTCAAATTAGCCAGGACTACTGTATTTTGGCAGCAGTGTCCGATAGCAGCCAAATCGGCATGAAAGGGGAGATTTTTGGTCACTGCATTCTACAAAGCTAAGCATTTAGGAACACTGAAAACATGAGGGGCTTGGGTTTCAAGATAATGGTGGGCAAGTGTTGCTATGTACAATGTGCCAATTACGGTACTTGGATAATCAAAAAGAATTCACTGGCTATGTATGTAATCAAAAATAATTCATTGGCTATGTATATAATTTGCTCTCATTTCCTCTATGTTCACAACTTTCATCAACTCCATATTTTTTGATCAAAACTTATGTTTGATCAAAACTTATGTTTCAAGCCATCAATTCAGCTTCTTACTACACAGCTCCTTCAGGCTTTTTCGAGTGGGGTCTATGAATCTCTGTCTCAGACTTTACAGATCCTTCCCCTCACCCCACTCCATCCCTTTCGGCCCTAAGAATTTCAAAATTGAATTTTTCTACCTACCGGTATATACTGACTCCTGCCAACTTTTAAAATTAAATCTGGTGTTGTGGGTGATGCAAGTCTGTTCAAGAATTCAGACACTGCATTATATACAACTATACAACTAGGCATTCATGTTACAAGACCTCACTCCTGGTGGAACACCAAAATATGTTTTATTTTGTCTTAGGCCATATTCGCACCATGCATTTAAATTACTATGATATCACTTTAAACAGTCATGGCTTCCACCATCCCATAAATCTTGGGAGTTGTCGTTAATTTTTATTCCACTTTTTTATTTAAAAAAATTGTTATCACTTTCCAAAAATATAAACATTAACAGCAAAAAAGGGGTTTCCCCATTCCCACCCCCTCTCCCTGGAACAGAAGACAGATTTCCCCATAAGTCCATGTGAATATTTAATAAAGGGGGAACATATTTCAGGAAAATTATCCAGATCAGATGCCTTGTTGAGACATGAACTCTCTTGGTTAGTTTCTCAGACAAAGCAATTGTCCATATTTTTTGTTTCCATTGTCTGATGTGTAGGTGATCAATTACTTTGCTATGAGTAATTGTGCAGCCACCAGAAGAAAATCAATAAATTCCTTGAATAACAAATTAAGTTGAATATCTGTTAATAAGCCTAGACTTGGATTACATTATATGTCCTGATTCGTGATTTTGCTTATTTCTGTACATACTCTTTCCCAGAATGGTTGCAACAGCTCACATGACCACCACATATAGAAAGTCATATCAGTTGTCCTGACAGTAAGAGATGTTCGACAGTGGAATTTGCTGCCAAGGAGTGTGGTGGAGTCTCCTTCTTTGGAGGTCTTTAAGCAGAGGCTTCACAGCCACCTGTTAGGAATGCTTTGATGGTGTTTCCTGCTTGGCAGGGGGTTGGACTGGATGGCCCTTGTGGTCTCTTCCAACTCTATGATTCTATGATTCTAGTTTATTAAAGGTGCTGAGAGTTGTTTGTAAACTCTCCTATTCCTTCCCAGAGCTACAATTCCAGAGCCGTTTAACAATCAATCCCTCTTCACAGGGAGCCATGGCAACTTTAACAAACTACCATTTCTAGGATAATTTGGGAAGAACTATGACTGTTTAAAGTGTATAGTTTTAGATGTGTGGATTCAAGATTAATGAATTTCTTCTTCTTCTTCTTCTTCTTCTTCTTCTTCTTCTTCTTCTTCAATTGCAGTGCTCACATAAAACATTTTTATCAGACTTTTATTAATCAGCCTTGCCAGCAACTCTGGTGTAGGGTTTTTTTCCATGCAGGATCCTGAATAACGGAAAGAGCAATGGATCCTTCAGCTCTCTTCCACTGAAACCTTCAAAACAAAACAGAGAATGGGGCTGAATGTCAGACCATATATGAAACGGCTGATCCTGCTGTTATTTAAACCATATCAGTTAATCTTTTTAGATTGAAGCTAAGTGTTCATTGCCCGATAACAATAAACTCTCCCTTTAGGTTATTCATTGCTTGTTGACAACGCTGCAAGAATTTTCGAGGATTCCTTCTGGGACCTGAATAAATTGAATGGTTGTTGGGGAAAGAACCTAGATTTGGCTGCTGGTGGGAGATTTTTCATTTACTACAGTGTTTCTCAACTTTTTTCAATCCATGTCCCAATTTTGCTAACATAAGAAGATTCCACACACCCTTCAAACCCGGCTCACGTAATTATTTACTTTGAATTTTTCACGTGGATTGAAATTTTGTAACTTTAAAATTGAACTTATATTGTACATTAAAAAAACACACCGCCACTCTTACACACCCTCCCCACCAAGTTCTTTGTCTGCCCCAGTTGGTTGAGAAAAAAACTGATTTAGTGCATCACAAGTTGTGCAAATCTAGTATGCAGTGAAAAGGTACTCCTTGAGGATGTTTGTTTTGATCAGTTTAGGGCTCATTATTTGCAGAAAACGACCCTTCATTTATTGTTGTGCAAGAAGTAATAATACTGATGATTACTGAGCATCCCACAAAGCTCTGGCCTTTTTACACCTGATCTGTGAGGGTGGTGCTTGAGGCTGCTGAGTTGGGGGGGGGGGAGTTGCAGTTCTTGTTGCTGCTGGGTTTTTTGTTTTTGGGGGGGTTTTTTTGCATCTTCTGCTGTGATTTATTTGAATTGTTCAGTTTGGGTTTGCATTTTGCATTTTCTAAGCTGCCTTGAGTATGGTTTGAACTGTGGAAAGGCAGCATACAAATAAAATTATGTATGTATGTATGTATGTATGTATGTATGATTACAGGACTTGTCCTGCAGGGGTAAATGTGCCAGTGGAGACTTGCAGAGTCCATTGAAGCCCTGAGCTAAAAGACTCTGTTCCTCCAACGCAGGGGCATACGAAGTGGGGAGCATAGGGGGCGGGATCCCCCGGGCGCCACTCTGGGGGGAGTGACAAGATGGCCCCTGCCTCCCCCCAGCTATAGAGCGGCCAACCGCGTGCGCAGTCAATATGGGTGCTGCTTGCGCGGCGTCCATACTGGCTGCCACCCTTGTGCGCCGTCCATATGGCCGTCCTTACTGGCTGCCTCTCGCATGGCGACCGTATGGGCTGCCACTCTCTCGCGGCATCCATACAGGTGTCCCTACAGGCTGCCCCGTGTGTGCACTCTGTACAGGATGCTGCGTGTGTGCAGTCCATACAGGCCTCATGTGTGCGTCACCAGGCAGTTTATCCCGCCCCTCGGCATCCCACCCCTGTTGCCGGAAAGGGTTCCTCCTTCACTGCTCCCACACATCATTATTGTCCTGTAATGAGTGGCCAGTTCATAATGTCACGGCCCACCAGTTTATCCTTATATGTCATTTCTGAGTACACTGTGATCTCTAGGGTGGTATTAACAGGAACAGAGGAAGAAGCTTTTCTACTCTGGTGGAATCAGTCTGCTGAGATTCAGTCATTCATTCATTGATGCATGACATTCTCCCTAATATTTATTCCAATTAAACTTTTTATTGCACTAGCCATAGGCAATGGCATCATTCAGAAGGAGAATTAAAAAAAACAAAACAAAAACCATAAAAGTCATCGGGCACAGACATACAATAAAACCACGGTCACGGCTACTAAAATTATTTGTTGCATTAAATAGAATAGAATAGCAGAAGATTCTCAAGTAAGATGTGCCGAATTAAATATCCGAATCCCCTTTGCAGTCGACCACTATTTTTTCTAGTTCCTTCCTCCTGATCTTCTTAGTTGCCAAATCATAGAGTGCTACAAAGTCGTCGGTATCACTCAGCAGCCATTTCACTCTTTCCAACCTATTCAAATGTGTTCCATTCGTAAGCAGGGCTTTTATAAATCTGTCTCTTGGGTCTATATATAATGGACACTGCAATAAATAATGGCAAGGTCCTCGATGCAGGGTTGTACACACAGACAGAGTCTTTCTTCATAATGTACTTTGCCGTACCGTCCATCCAACACTGCCGAGGGCATCGATTGGAATCGTAGTTTTGTAAACGCAATTCTTAGTATGGCAAGTGGGAGCTTTGTCACGTATTTGGCTCGGGCATGCTCCATTTTGATAAGTTGGAACCATGGTGAGCTCTTGGTAGGAGCAATCATGGTTAGATCCCTTTCTGCATCGGACCTAAAGAGACAGTCTCTTAAGTGCCTCTTATCCATCTTTATGGTCACCTGAAGATCTTGTAATTGATATTGGGACAAGAGGCGTTGGATGCCAGACTTTCAGCATTTGGTCTGTTCCCGTTCTGTGTAAGACATAATGGGAAATCTCTCCTCTGAAAGAAATTCAGCACAAAGAAGAGCAGCAGGGGTCCCGTTGGGGAGCGAGAACACTTTCCTGAGGAATTTGTTCTGCACTATTTCTAAGGCTGTGTTAGTGTTTGGGTCCATGCCTCATATCACTACTCCATAGAGCATCTGGGAAACCACTTTGCTGGCAAAGATTTTCAACACAGGTTCTAGTAACTGGCCACCCACCGTAAAATAGAATTTCATTAATGCTCCGCAAGCTTTCTGCACTTTGAGTTTCGTAGCCTCAACCCTAATATTTAAATTGGTATCTGTGGTCTTAACCCCTTCATGCATTAACTAGTGCTAAACACACTGGTTGTATGAAGCTGCAAATACCCCACAAAATGGAACTTCTTGGAAAACACATCTGAAGTAACTCCAAAGGATTATAATAGAAAATATTAGATCTAGCTGTAAGGCAACAGATGGAGATCAGCATTGATTGTGGCAATACAACATACATCACCATCACCATCACCATCATTATTAAAAGGGCCTGCAAGGCAGGGAGCAGGTCTTCCAGGCCTTTCCTTAAAATCTTCTAACTATGGAGAGTCTACCAACTTCCTAGCCTTCTTCCTATGAAGGTTGCCTTTTAATGGAGACACTTAAAAGAAAGCAATGAAAATGATCAAGCATTTCTGCATTCCTTCTGCCCAGAGAGATCAAACAGGTTGTACCATTAATAGGCCTCCACTGAGCATCAGATCCAATTTAAAGCTACAATTTGTTGTGCCAAATGCCTTTTCTGTACCCATGAAATATAATACTCTGGTTTTATACAATTCCCTACTATATTATACTTAATAACTCCTAATTTAAGGCAGCCGACTATAAAACCATTCTTATAAATATCAATATAGGTAAAGGGACCCCTGACCATTAGGTCCAGTCGTGACCGACTCTGGGGTTGCGGTGCTCATCTTGCATTATTGGCCGAGGGAGCCGGCGTACAGCTTCCAGGTCATGTGGCCAGCATGACTAAGCCGCTTCTGGCGAACCAGAGCAGCGCACGCAAACGCCGTTTACCTTCCCGCTGCAGCGGTACCTATTTATCTACTTGCACTTTGACGTGCTTTCAAACTGCTAGGTTGGCAGGAGCAGGGATCAAGCAATGGGAGCTCACCCCGTTGCGGGGATTCGAACCGCCAACCTTCTGATTGGCAAGCCCTAGGCTCTGTGGTTTAACCCACAGCGCCATGTGGTATAACCAACCATAAGCATATCACGCTTCCTCATCAATATGATATTCTAAAGGTTGAAAGGGGTATAATACTCCTGCTACATTTTACTCTGCTTTGCAATCAGGACTATATTGGTTTCTTTTCAAGAATGATGGAGATTTCCATGGCAATTTCATAGTGAGATGAAGGGGTGAAAAGCAAGGAGCACAGAAGTAATGAATGGAGCCATCTCTTCATCCTGAACAATAAAATTCCATGTATCTGGGAACAATATATCCAAGTACAGTGGAACCTTTGTTCTCTAACAGCTTAGCTGGTGAACAAATCGGCTCCCCAACGCCAAAATCCCAGAAGGAAGCGATCCAATTTTTTAATGCTTTTTGGAAGCTGAATTTCCGACACAGCTGTCGGGTATCTTTTCTTGGGCACCTGCAGCAATCGAAAGCTGCAACTTGGTTTTTGAATGTTTCAGGAGTTGAACAGACCTCCAAAACAGATTAAGTTCGAAAACCAAGGTTCCACTGTACATTTTATGGGGAAAGTGCTGCAAATGGGGGTATTTCCCCCATTTCATGGATTGAAGTCACAAGGGAACATGAACAGAGTGAACAGAGGGCTTCTCCTTTAAAAAAAACAACATTGCATGGCTAGAAAGCAAGGCAGTTTAATATTTAACTTCAATTTAAGTGCCTGGTCCCCAGTACTGATTCTGTGTAGATATCCTCTCTCCCAAACCGAGGACTAGGTGATGCATCCTGGCTCAAAGTATCAAATCTGTTATCCCAACCACTTCTTGTTTATCCCTGCCCACAAACCTTTGGAAAGTGCCTAGAACGTATAGTACACTGTTGATTCCTGCAACAAACTTGGAAGATCAATTAGTTTAGTAGTATTTCAGGGAGCAACCCTTAAAATTTGACATGACAAGCATTAATTAGCATTCCCAGAAACTGAAATGACACAGTCCTTGGTCTATGGACCTTGTCTGAGTTTTTCCAGTTCTTCATTTGCCTTTCATGTATGTGTGTTCTTGCCCAGCGAAGGCATTTGCTCTGGTACACTTCCCACAGTGTACTGTGCTATCTGTGACATCTGGTAGAGATCAGCCAGATTCAACTATATTATATACTGTACCTTTACAATGTGCAATTGTGTGCTCTGCCTATGGGTTTCTTGTGTGCCCTGAATGCGTTTCTAATGTGCAGGAGCTTTGCATATCTATATATCTGGAATACTTTCTCTGGCAATCACATCTTGAGAGCTGCTTCTGAACACCAGTGACTGAAAATAACCGGAGGGGAAAAGACCCTTGTGCTTTGGTCCTTCAAGCCAGTTTCCCACGGGAATTTGGCTGACTCTTGTGAGAACAGGGTGCTGAACCGGATTGGTCATTGGCCTGATGCAGCAGGCTCTTCTTATGTTCTTAATTTTGCAATCTAAACCAAATTCTGAAATTCTAAACATGGCAGTTGTACCTTGGTTGACTATTACCTTAGCAGTCTAACATTTTGGCTCCCAAACGGCACAAACCCAGAAGTGAGTGTTCTGGTTTGCGAACATTATTTTGGAAGCTGAACGTCTGATGGGGTTTCCATGGCTTCCAATTGACTGCAGAAAGCTCCTAGAGCCAATTGGAAGCCACGTCTTGGAAGTTGAACGTTTCTGAAGTAGAAAGGACTCCCAGAACGGATTCCATTCGGCTTCCAAAGTATGACTGCATTGCTAAATATTTTAGACATTACCATTACCATTATGAAATGTAATCATACTGTGATCCTGTATGTGTCTACTCATAAATCAGCATTTAGTCTTTCAGGAATCCCGAGACTCAGTCACTTATTTACTTACCTTTACTATCAAAATCTGCTGTAAGATTGTTACCTCCATCTTTTGTATATTAGTGAGGTGCTATCCTTTATGTACCTGAGGAGAAAGTCTCATTGAACTCATGGTGGTCCAGGCATCAGGATCCAACAAAATTCATACTAACTCAAATGGGTTTGCCGGAGAAAGATCTGCAAATGCTATTCTTAATTTTTTTAGAACTCAAGGGGGTTTTTATGTCCCCACGGCTCCAAAATTATACAAAGCCAAAACGCTGGCACAGCTCCTTTATGGATCCTTTCTGGGCCCGCCTCTCTCCTCGTTCCTTCCCCTTGAAAGAGTGCAATCCAAACTCCTTAGAGCCCTTCTACAAGTTCCCAGATGTGACCCAAATGCATGGGTCAGACTAGAAACAGGGATGATGAAAGTCGAAGCTCATATTAGTTTAACATCAATATATAAGTGGCTAACTTTGAAACTGCTCCCCCGAGGAATAGCCCCATTGATTCTGAGTGACCAGTTTCAGTCTGGCTGGCAGACAGCAGTCCTAAACACTCTCTAGAAACTGGGCCTTGCTCCCTAAACCCTTATAACTATGGGCCTGGGCCAAGCTAGATCCATGGTTAGGCAAAGAATCATGGACATAGAGAGACAACAGGACTTTACAAGGGTTCCCGATTATAAAACCATAGAAAACGGGAGATACGTAGCTGCTCCAGCAACATATCTCCATTTCCTCACATCCAGAAATGCAAGAAGGGCTTTCACTCTTGCTAGAAGCTTGGCCTTGCCCTCATCAGTTCTGGAAGGCTCCTATGGTAGAGTCCCGTATGCACAGAGCCTTTGCGCCTGCCCATTAGGGGAAATAGAAAGCCCCGAACATATATATTTTTTATATTTATATTTTTAGATGTCCTTTTTACACTGAGATTCGTAGAGAAACCATCGTTCCTTTGCTGAAGGCTTGCCGATCTTACAGAAAAGTCTAAACTAAATTCTCTCCTCTTAGACAAAGATCACAAGACGACCTGGCTGGTAGCCAGATTCTGTGCCCAGATTTGTAGGCACAGATCATCCTCTAGAATAAAATAGCTCACTAGGGAAAAGCTGAAGTCCCTTTTTTTGGGCGCATTAGGATCAATTTTTATGGTAGCCCAAATCTCAGTCGTACGGATGTATGTATATATTTCAATTTTAACTCTTGAGCTATTGCTGCAATCTATTCTAATTGTATATTTTATCTTCATGAATGCTGTCACTATTGTGTTCTGCAAGTTGGTCTTTGACCGTAATAAATTATTACTAACTCAATGGGGCTTACTTTTGAATTGGCATGTCCAAGGTTGCAATGTAAATATAGCTTTGTTTGTGGTGTTAAAATGGTCATTTCTACAATTTAATGACATAAAAATATAAATATTAAAACCACCATCCATCGATTACTGTGCAAGAAGTGATAATATTGATAATTACAGGTATTGTCCCGCAGTTCTTTGGTTCTAAAAGTGGTAGGTGTGCCAGTAGAGACTTGCAGAGGCCTTTGAAACCCTGACATCATAGACTCTGCTCCACCCACAATTCAAGCTCTCACTTACATTTGGATTTTTGATCTGTGCTGAGTGGCCAGTTCATGATGATATGGCCCACCCATTTATCTTTATAGTTCCTTTCCGAGAACACCATGATCCCTAGGGTGTCATTAAAAGGATCAAAGGAAGAAGATTCTGCACTCTGGAGGAATCCAGTGAAGGTCCACATCTATTCCTCTGTGATTCAGGGCTCTGCTGGAGAACATAGTGTCCTTTTGATACCAGGATGTCCACCCCAAGTCAAGTACTTCTTGCAATCTGTGTTTTCCTGTTCCTCACACCTGGAGGTATGTTCTTTTTGCAAGAGTTGGGAAAAGCACTGTCAGCCAAGGGAGGCAGGTTAAGTGCACGTTGACAGGCAGAAGAGAGAAGGCAGATGCAACTTGGGTAGTTTCATACTAAAGTATGAACCAAACCAAATTCATCCTCTGAGACAGTGAAATGGAACTTCTTCTGTTCTCTTCCTCTGTTACACCTGAATGGAAAGATTGCTGCTAGGTGGCAATAGAAGGAGAGGGTGAGTCAAGGGCAGCTTTTGTTGAAATTGAGCTGATCAGAGAATCTTAGAGTTGGAAGGGACCCAAGGGTCATCTAGTCCAACCCCCTGCCATCAATGATGGAGTGGCCCTGCTTCACATCTCTTTCTTTACTGCAGCCTGTTAGAATCTGTTCAACTTTTTATGTATTAAAGCAACTCTCTCTAATATTCAAATTAGGTTGAAAGCAGGGAAACTGACACCTTTACCGGATAGAGATACTTTGCAAATAAAAAATAAAACTCAAGATGTGGGCAAGCCTTCTGTAGCAAAAGAAATATTTAATAAAAACTATTTAAAAAAAAAAAACAAAGATGAGGGGAAGGTATGGGTTCATCTCAAAGCTAGGGGCAGAGGGCTCAATGTTTTTCCATCCTGTGCCAACTCCTTTTAATCCCATTTGGGGTCAATTCTTTAAAGAACAAGCCATGAAAAATCCACCCAGCTTTACAAGCAGAAAGTCCTTCAGAAGTGGTCTGGGGGCTGCCTCTTTCTCTATTTCTCCATTGAACATTTCACAGCTGCTTAGGGAAACTCTGCAGCCATTTGGCTATTACTTTGTTTCATCTTGTTAAATATTCTATATGATTTGTGCTGTATTTCTGGTGCTCTGTTATGCTATTGTCATTCATTGTTTCTAAGACACTTTGGGATTCCTTTGAATGAAAAGCGGCATAGAAGTATAATGCATCAATCAAAGCAACCCTCCATTATTCAAAACATTTTGGTTTTGTCTTTTGGAGCAGATGCTCTCATCTGTAAAAAATGCGTAGGCATTTTACCAGGAGCATGTTACGATGAAAATTGTGAAATTGATCATGAAGGAACCTGCTATGGCTTCACCACATATAAAGGTAAGAAACAGTTGCAAAGGTTGTGCCTTGTTTGGGCTCCATGGTCCACATTCCCCTTCTGCTTATTTTCCATTTCTTCCAGCTTAGTGATACAACCAAGGGGAATAATTCATGCAAATGCCTTTGTCAGAAGCATAATTTCAGGCATGCAGTCTGAGCTTGTATGCAGCAAGCTCAGACATCTCTTTCCTGGCTGTTGCATAGTTGAAGAGAGTGTGAGTGTGGAAAGGAAGAACAAGTCTTATTTCCTCTATCACCCAGTGGTGTAGCAAGGTCAGGTGGTACCCAGGGCAGAAATTTATTGTCACCTCCCCTACCAGCACATTGAAATGATTAAAAGAAGTAAAAATAAGATACTTGCATCACCAGAGAAGAGGGTGTGTGACCTAATTCTATAAAACACAGCTCTCTGGTCTCAAACACTCCATGCATGCTTATGTTTCACTGCAATATCCCACAGTATGCATGTGTGTACCACACAATACGCCCTCCCCCTTCTCCTTCCCATATGTGCCTCCTAAACTTGTTTGTGGGTTTCTCTCTACATTCTAGATCTGGAGCATATTTATGGGCTGTAGAAGAAGGTGGAAAGAGAACGTGTACCTGTATTCAGAATAGCTTTGTTTCCCCAAAGTAATAAACATTGGACTCAGCTGCATTAGTAAAGAAAAAGTGTTTTATATGTGTTATAACACTGTGACACCGGATGGCTCTGTGGAGTCCCATCTTTCTCCAACGTGATTTCCCATTATGAAGTTCACAACACATTTTCCTAAATTGTTTTTTGGATGTGTCTAGATTCAGCCCTTGTGCTTCTTTATTCTTTCAGCCATCAGTATTACCAGGCTATTTAATGGAGAGTACCTTGGATATTTTATGTGAATTCCAGTTAATTGTGGGGACTGAAGGTGAGGACGATACAAACCTTCACTCTTTTCTCTTTTCCTCTTTCTTCCCCTTCACACCTTGTCTCAGATGAGAAGATTATAGATAAAGTACTCGGTTGTGCAAAGAAGAATTTGGTGCGGTGTGATATTCCTACTCGTGAGCGAAATGGCATGCTTGTGGAAGGCAGCTGCTGTGATGATAGAGATTTCTGCAATGCAAACTTTTAAAACAGGCTGAGAACCACCTTAAGATTCTGCCCTCCTGAAAAGAATAAAAGTTTATACTTTCCCCCCACAGCTTGTCAAGATTTCTTGTTTTTTCCTTTCTTTCCAATATGCTATATGCTGTGGTGTAATGGTGCATGATAGAGGGGGATAAGTGGGTTCAAAACAGCCAGTATTATTTTGGCTGCAGTATCCGATAGCAGCCCAATCAGCATGAAAGGGGAGATTTTTGGTCACTGTATTCTGCAAAGCTAAGCATTTAGGAACACTGAAAACACGAGGGGCTTGGGTTTGTCATGTACAATGTGTCGATTTCTTGGTTAATCAAAAAGAATTCCCTGGCTATATATATCATTTGCTCTCATTTCCTCTACTTTCAAAGCTTTCATCAACTCAGCCATCAATTCAGCTTCTTACTACACAGCACCTTCAGGCTTTCTCGATTGGGCTCTATGAACCTCTGTCTCAGACTTTACAGATCCTTCCCCTCACCCCACTCCATCCCTTTCGGCCCTAAGAATTCTGAAATTGAATATTTCTTCCTATATACTGACACCTGTATACTGACAACTTTTAAAATTAAATCTGGTGTTGTGGGAGATGCAAGTCTGTTCAAGAATTCTGACACTGTGTTATATATAACAACTAGGCATACATGTTACAAGACCTCTCTCCTAGTGGAACAGCGAAATATGTTTTATTCTGACTTAGGCCACATTTGCACCATACATTTAAATTACTATGATATCACTTTTAACAGACATGGCTCCCCCACCCCTAAAATCTGGGAATTGTCATTTATTTTTATTCATTTTTGTTTCCCCCATTCCCACCCCCTCTCCCTGGAACAGAGGACTAATGAGATAGCTTTTCCCATAAGTCCATGTCAATATTTTATAAAGGGCTAACATATTTCAACAAAATTATCCAGATCTGATGCCTTGTTGAGACATGTACCCTCAAAAAGTTCAACAAGTTCTCAAAGAACACTTCAAGTTCTTTGCTTTGAGCAATTGTGCAGCCAGCAGAAGAAAATCAATTAGTTCCTTGTGTAACAAATTAAGTTGAATATCTTTGAACACTGTTAATAAGCCTGGGCTTGGATTACATTATATGTCCTTATTTGTGATTTTGCTTATTTCTGTAAATACTCTTTCCCAGAATGGTTGCAACAGCTCACATACCCACCACATATGAAAAGTCATATCATTTGCCCTGTAGTTTATTAAGGGTGCTGAGAGTTGTCTGCAAATAGCCTATTCCTTCCCAGAGCCAGAGCTACAATCCCAGAGCCATTTAACAATCAATCCCTCACAGGGAGCAGTGGCAACTTTAACAAACTACTGTTTCTAAGATAATTTGGGAAAAACGATGACTGTTTAAAGTGGTGTCATATAGTTTTAGATGTGTGGATTCAAGGTTAATGAATCTCTTCTTCTTCTTCTTCTTCTTCTTCTTCTTCTTCTTCTTCTTCATTGCAGTGCTCACATAAAACATTTTTATCAGACTTTTATTAATCAGCCTTGCCAGCAACTCTGGTGTAGGGTTTTTTTTCCATGCAGGATCCTGAATAACGGAAAGAGCAATGGATCCTTCAGCTCTCTTCCACTGAAACCTTCAAAACAAAACAGAGAATGGGGCTGAATGGCAGACGTGCACCCCATATATGAAACGGCTGATCTTGCTGTTATTTAAACCATATCAGTCAATCCTTTCAGATTGACTCTAAGTGTTCATTGCCCGATAACAATAAACTCTCCCTTTAGGTTATTCATTGCTTGTTGACAATGCTGCAAGAATTTTCGAGGATTCTTTCTGGGACCTGAATAAACTGAATGGTTGTTGGGAAAAGAACCTAGATTTGGCTGCTGGTAGGAGATTTTTCATTCACTACAGTGTTTCTCAACTTTTTTCAATCCACGTCCCTATTTCGCTAACATAAGAAGATTCCACACCCCCTTCAAACCCAGTTCACGTAATTTGTTACTTTGAATTTTTCACATGGATTGAAATTTCGTAACTTTAAATTTATTTACTTATATTGTACATTAAAAAACACACACACCACCACCACCACTTTTACACGCAATCCTGGTTGAGAAAAAACTCATTTAGTGCACCACATGTTGTGCAATCCTAGTATGCAGTGAAAATGTACTCCTTGAGGATGTTGTTTTGACCAGTTTAGGGCTCATTATTTGCAGAAAACCACCATTCATTTATTGTTGTGCAAGAAGTAATAATACAGATGATTATTGAGCATCCCACGAAGCTGTGGCTTTTTTACACCTGATCTGGGAGGGTGTTGCTTGAGGCTGCTGAGTTGTTGTTGTGGAGGGAGTTGTTGCTCCTGTTGCTGCTGGGTTTTTGTTTTGTTTTTCATCTGCTGTGATTTATTGAACTTTTCAGTTTGGGTTTGCATTTTGCATTTTCTATTGATGGCTACTTTTGTTATGTTGTAGTTATGTATTTTTTCATTATGTAAGCTGCCTTGAGTATAGTTTGAACTGTGGAAAGGAAGCATACAAATAAAATTATGAAAGTTTGTATGTATGTATGTATGTATGTATGATTAATGGTCTTGTCCTGCAGAGGTAAATGTGCCAGTGGAGACTTGCAGAGCCCATTGAAGCCCTGAGCTAAAAGACTCTGTTCCTCCCACAAAGGGGCATACGAATTGGGGGGGGCGGAGGGGGCGGTGTGCCCCGGGTGCCACTCTGGGGGGAGTGACAAGATGGCCCCTGCCTCCCCCAGCTATAGAGTGGCCAAGGGTGTGCGCAGTCAATATGGGCACTGCTTGCACGGCGTCCATATGGGCTGCCGCTTGCACGGCGACTGTACGGGCTGCCGCGCATGCGCAGCCCATATGGGATGCCGTGTGTGTGCAGTTTGTACAGGCGTCATGTGTGCAATACCGGAAGGTTCACCCTGCCCCTTGGCGTCCTCCCCCTGGTGCGGGAAAGGGTTCCTCCTACACTGCTCCCACACATCATTATTGTCCTGTAATGAGTGGCCAGTTCACGGCCACTTTATATGTCCTTTCTGAGTACAGTTTATATGTCCTTTCTGAGTACACTGTGATCTCTAGGGTGGTATTAACAGGAACAGAGGAAGAAGCTTTTCTACTCTGGTGGAATCCAGCGAAGGTCTGCACTTGTTCCTCTGTTACTTAGGGTTCTGCTGAAACATACACAGTGTCTTCTGCTTCCAAGATGTCCACCCCAGGCCAACTTCTTCTGGCAACCTGTGCTTTCCTGTGTCTTATACCTGGAGGTATGTTTTCTTCTTCTTCTTCTTCCGAAGGTTGGGGAAAGCATTATCAACCAAGGGAGACTGGTTCAAGGCAGGTTGACTGGTCCAAGGGAGAAGGAAATATAACTTAGGTAGATTCACACTGAAACCAAACTTATGTAGATTCACACTGAACCAAACCAAATTACTCCCTCCTCCATAGAATCTCAGCTAAGCCAATGAAATGACCCTGCTTCCGTTATCTGATGGCGCTTGATGGAAAGATTGTTTTTAGGTGACAATTGAGGGAGAAAGAGAGCCAAGGACAGCAGTTGTCTCAGTCAAGCTGATAGAGTGGCCATACTTCACATCTGCACCCTTTCTTCCACCTGCTACGGTCTGCTGAGATTCATTCATTCATTCATGGATGCATGTCACTCTCCCTAACATTTATTCCAATAAAACTTTTTATTGTACTAGCCATAGGCCATGACATCATTCAGAAGGAGAATAAAAAGAAAAAAAACAAGAAGAAAAGAAAAACAATAACCATAAAAATAATCAGGCACAGACATACAATAAAACCATGGTTACGGCTACTAAAATTGTTTGTTGCATTAAATAGAATAGAATAGATTCTAGAAGAAATTGAAGTCTTTTCACATAATTTAGGCACAGATAATCAATTCTGGCCTGTATTGTTGTCATGTCAGCTTCAGGACGAAGAAGAGCAGCAAGGGTCCCATTGGGGAGCGAGAGCACTTTCCTGAGGAATTTGTTCTGCACTATTTCTAAGGCTTTGTTAGCCTTTGGGTCCATGCCTCATATCGCTACTCCATAGAGCATATGGGAAACCACTTTGCTGGCAAAGATTTTCAACACAGGTTCTAGTAACTGGCCACCCACCGTAAAATAGAATTTCATTAATGCTCCGCAAGCTTTCTGTACTTTGAGTTTCGTAGCCTCAACCCTAATATTTAAATTGGTATCTGTGGTCTTAACCCCTTCATGCATTAACTAGAGCTAAACACGCTGGTTGTATGAAGCTGCAAATACCCCACAAAATGGAACTTCATGGAAAACACATCTGAAGGAACTCCAAAGGATTATATTAGAAAATATTAGATCTAGCTGAAAGGCAACAGATGGAGATCAGCATTGATTGTGGCAATACAACCTACATCACCATCACCGTCACCCTCATTATTAAAAGGGCCTGCAAGGCAAGGAGCAGGTCTTCCAGGCCTTTCCTTAAAATCTTCTAACCATAGAGATTCTACCAACTTCCTAACCTTCCTATGAAGGTTGTCTTCTAATGGAGACACTTAAAAGAAAGCAATGAAAATGATCAAGCATTTCTGCATTCCTTCTGCCCAGAGAGATCAAACAGGTGATGCTGAAGCCAATCCGTTAACAGTTCTCTAATATCTTCATCCCCCCCCCCAATTTTAATTGGTCTCCTGCCTCTTTTAATAAATCTTTATAGGTGGCCCACTCACCTCTCATATTTACTTTTTTAACTGAAATTGCTTCCAATGGAGAGAGCCACCATGGTGTTCTTCGTTCTAATAAGTTATTATACCTGTCCCATACCTCATAGATTCATTTTCTTCTCAGATGGTTCAAGAATCTTTTAGTTACTTTTATTGTAACTAAAAGATTCTTGAACCATCTGAGAAGAAAATGAATCTATGAGGTATGGGACAGGTATAATAAAAGGACAATAAAATAGGATTCGAGAAAGAGAATTCAAAATTATGGGAAATATTGATATTGGGAAAAGACAAATATATTAAAAATTTGTACAACATATTGCTGATATGGGAAACAGAGGAGGAAACAGTTAAAGAAGCAATGATTAAATGGTCTCAGGATTTGGGTAAAACAATAACAACGGACCAATGGGAAAAATCCTGGCAATGGAACATGGAGTTTTCCCCAAACTATGATGTCCAGGAGAATCTACTCAAAATACACCACAGGTGGTATATGACCCCAGTCCAATTGGCAAAGATAAAAAAAGGAGGGTGTAATAACTGCTGGAGATGTAAAAAGGAGCTGGGCACATTGTACCACATGTGGTGGAATTGTAGTGAGATTAGGGGTTTTTGGAATATGTTGTACAATGAATTGAAAAAGATATTGAAATACTCATTTAAAAAATCGCCTGAACTATTTCTGTTGGGGATACTGGATACCGAAATACGACCAAATGATAGACAATTTATGATGTACGCAATAACAGCAGCAAGATTATTAGTGGCAGTAAATTGGAAAACGCAAATCATACCAAAGAAAGAGGAGTGGCATCTCAAAATGCTAAATTATCACAGTTTAGCTATAAAAGAGAACGAAATTAAGGGAAATAGTGATAGCTTAAGAAGAAAGGAATGGAGAGCATTTGAGGAATATATATTTTGAAAAACTGGAGACCACCCTCTGAGCAGAATAAGTAAAAGTTCAATTGGTAAGAAATTGGAATAATCTAAGCATCAGGAGTATAGTCACGATATGAACAACAAAAAAGTAGCATAGCACGTACTGAGAAGCATTGGGGAAAGGGGGAGGGATCGGAGGGGAGAGGAGAGCGGGAGGGATCTTTTCTGAGTAGTGTATATAATGTATTTGTAAATGTATTTTGTTTTTCTTTTTTTGGTTACTGTTTGTTTTTATTGGCTCGTTTTTAAATTGTAATGCTTGAAAAGATCAATAAAGTATATTAAAAAATAATAATAATAATAAAAAAGAATCTTTTAGTTACTTTTGTTTTGTCATACCACAAATTTGTGCGCCACCCAAATCTATTATCATGCCCCTTTAAAAATCTAGTAAATCTGTATTTTTTAACAAGATCAATTCCCACAACCAGCAGAGACAGGACACTTCATAATGTAACTTCAAATCTGGCAGGGAGAAGCCCCTCTTTCTTTGGAACCAGTTAATAATTTATATTTTATTCTTGGTTTTCCCCCCTGCCAGATAAATCTTGATATTACTTTCTGCCATTCTTTGAACAGGACACTGTCTTCTTCATTAGGTGGGGGAAATGCATTTAGTCTTTCAGGAACCCTGAGACTCAGTTACTTATTTACTTACCTTTACTACCGGTATCATAATCTGCGGTAAGATTGTTACCTCCATCTTTTGTATATTAATGAGGCTGCAATCCTGTATGTACCTGAGGAGAAAGTCTCATTGAACTCAATGGGGCTTACTTTTAGATAGGCATGCCTAAGGTTGCAGTGTAAATATAGCTTTGTTCTTGGTGTTTATATTGTCATTTCTACAGATTTATTATATCAAATTAGAAACATTAAAACCATTGTCCATTTATTGTTGGGCAAGCATTGATGATTATTCTGATTTTGCCCTGCATTTATTTGGTTCTAAAAGTGGCAGGTGTGCCAGTGGAGACTTGCAGAGGCCATTGAAGCCCTGACATCGAAGAATCTGTTCCACCCACACTTCAAGTTCTCACTTAAATTGGGGCTTTTGTTCTGTGATGAGTGGCCAGTTCATGAAGTTATGGCCCACCCATTTATCTTTATAGTTCCTTTCCGAGAACACCATGATCTCTGGGGTGTCATTAAAAGGGTCAAAGGAAGAAGCTTCTCCACCGTGGAGGAATCCAGTGAAGGTCCACATCTATTCCTCTGTGATTTGGGGCTCTGCTGGAAAACATACAGTGTCCTTTTGATACCAGGATGTCCACCCCAAGTCAAGTACTTCTTGCAATCTGTGTTTTCCTGTTCCTCACACCTGGAGGTATGTTCTTTTTGCAAGAGTTGGGAAAAGCATTGTCAGCCAAGGGAGGCAGGTTATGTGCAGGTTGACAGGCAGAAGAGAGAAGGCAAATGCAACTTAGGTAGTTTAATACTGAACCAAACCAAACTTATCCCTGCCCCTCCATAGAATCTGAACTGAGCCAATGAAATGGCCCTTCTTCTGTTCTCTTCCTCTGTTGCACCTTAATGGAAAGACTGCTACTAGGTGATAATTGAGGGAGAGGGAACGCCAAGGGCAGCTGTTGTTCCAGTAGAACTGATGAAGTGGCCCTGCTTCACATCTCTTCCTTTTCTGCCCCTGCGGAGATGGTAGTAGTAGTAGAAGAAGAAGAGTTTGGATTTGATATCCCGCTTTATCACTACCTGAAGGAGTCTCAAAGCGGCTAGTATTCTCCTTTCCCTTCCTCCCCCACAACAAACACTCTGTGAGGTGAGTGGGGCTGAGAGACTTCAAAGAAGTGTGACTAGCCCAAGGTCACCCAGCAGCTGCATGTGGAGGAGCGGAGACGCGAACCCGGTTCCCCAGATTATGAGTCTACCGCTCTTAACCACTACACCACACTGGCTTCTAGTACAGAAACAGTGGCACACGTCCTCCTGTCTTGCACCCTCTACAAAGATCTGAGGAATGAGATTGTTGTGTATTGATTCAGAGTGTTATCATATCTGTATTACTATTGTCTGTAATCACATTAGGGTAAAGTAACTGCCTTCCTGTCCCAGAAGGAACAGTTACTATTGGTGCATTCAAGTTGCTGCATTTGGATCCTCTGTCTTATTGGTTCCCACCAAAAAGCAGCGGTGTGATTGCTTGAGATTGTTCCCTCCAAAATGTATCCTTTTCTAGTCAGTCTTCTGTCCCTATAAATGTAGCTTCCCTACCCTCAGTTCCCCAGTCTTGCTTTGCCTGAATAAAGAATCGCTACATGAAGACGCTGTCTCCTGCCTGCTATGTCAGAAAGCTGAAATCACTTGCTGAAATCATTAACCCCACGCTACAACAGAGATCATCACCCCACTCCTATCCCAATCCCAGGGTGCCCAACCACGGCCATAATGTCCTTTCTTCTATCAGACCAAAATGAGCAGATAGTGGCTAAGGTTGCCAGGTTCATAGCAGGGGCTATTAGAATAAGAGCCACTAACTGATTGATGATTCAGGATTTTAAAATGTGCTTTTAGATCAAATTCTCTTTTCTGTATACATTGTAATGTTTTATTAGGCCATTGGCTATGCGAATAAAGTTTTATCTCTCTCCCTTTACTGCAGCCTGCTACAGTCTGCTCAGATTTATTTATTTAAGCTACTCTCCCTAATATTTAAATTTGTGTGTCAGGGTTTTTCTGAGTAAAGATACTTTGCAAGTAGAAAATAAGACTCAAGATTTGAGCAGGCTATAGGTGTCGCACAGTGGTAAATTAATCAAAGCAGAGTCTTCTTCATAAACAGAATAAAACTTTTACTTGAGAAAATATAGTTGTTCATAAACAGCATAGTTAAAGAGCATACACAGAGTGCTCACAGCAGCTATCTGACGCTTCACAGAGGCACAGTCTCAGTTACTGATTTACTAGAGTCCTGGAGCCACTCTGTCTGCAACAACACAACACACACACTGAGCTGAGACACACACTGGCTGGCTACTTTTATAGGGAGAATGAGTCACCACTCAAGATGAGTCACAAGTCACAGTGACTTAGCAGTTTGCTGTTAGCAGTTAGCAGTTAGCTGGCTTGAATGATTGTGTAGGCCTTGTAGGCTTTACTGCTTCTGCTCTCAAGAAGCTTTGTCTCAGGACAACAGGTTCCATCATCTAAGAGCTAGGGATGGGTGGATCAATATATTTCTCTCCTGGGCCAACTCATTTTAGTCCCATTTGGTGTCTATTCTGTGAGGAACAAGCCATCAAAAATCCACCCAGCTTTACAAGCAGAAATATGAAGTTCTGAAGAGGTGGTCTGGGGGCTGCCTCTTTCTCCCTTTAACATTTTACAGCTGCTTAGAGCAGCTCTGAGGCCATGTGGCAAAATAAATCGGGTTCTCCTCCGAGGAGAGGACGCGTTGCGGTGGGGGCCGGCTAATTCACCCCCCACTGTTGCTAGGGAGTTTTTGGACTTTGGCCTCCACTCTGATTGGCCCTGAGTTGTTGTTGGGGAAAATTAAATGTTGCAATTTTGGCTGGGTCTGCTCGGGTTTATAACCCCTGTGCACGCTGGGTTAATTCCTCTTTGCTGCGTGCAACGGATCTCCCGCCCGTCCTCTCCCAATTTATTAGGCCCCTGTGTTGATCTTGCTATGCCTGTCATGGGGGTCGTCTGCTGTTGGGGCAGGGGCCTGGTAGGAATTTTTCCAGTTGGCTGATTGGCTGGTGCCTTCTGGTTTTCGCCTACTGCATAGCAATTAGTCACAACTTGTAAGGTTGGCGGTTAGGCATTGGTTCGTATGTGTTCGTTGCTGGAGGGGATAAGCCTGGCTGTGGCTGCCCCTCCAATGGTTGCTGCTGCGTGGGGAATTCCGTTAAAGGAATCCAGGGGCTCACCTTTGCTTGTCCATATCCCTCCGCTTGGGGTCCAGGGCCATTGCAAGAGCTCCTGGGAGCATGTGTGGGGCGGGTTATAGAGACTTGACCCCGCTCATAATCTCAACCCCAATAAGTGCTCTCCCATACTGACGGTCGTCAGTTCTGTCCCTTAGGGGGCAGATAGCTTGAACCAATGCCTATGCAACCACTCACATCGTTTTGTATTTCAATAAATTTGTGGCCAAAATCATGCCAAAAAACAAACCATAATTAATGTCTATGGTGTGTGTTATTTTGGGGGTGAATGGGGGACCTCGACACGCAAAATGATTTTACAAAATGCTGTCCCATCCTGAGGACTTGTATGGAGAAAGAGATGCCTGCCCCTGTGGGCCTATGAGGCAGAAATTCTAAAGCTACCAGATACATTGTACAGAAGGAAGAGAAGAGAGCTGAGTCTGGCCCTATTGTTGTTTTTCCAATGTCTGTACATCAGGAATTCTGAAAGCAAGATAGGGAAACATTTCTTTTCTCAAAGTGCACTGTGGGTGAACATTCCTTATGTTGCAAATGGATGGGCTCATCAAATCAGCATGGTTTGTAACCTAGGGGCTGCCAAAGTGTCATCCCCTCCCGCTCTCATTGATGGAATTAGGTTTGAAAGAAGAACACTGTGTGTTACCCACAGAACAAGTTGTGATGTGTGCTTGGTTGTTGTGTGTTCAGTTTCTCCTGAGTGTAAATATGTCCATGGTCCTCGACTAGTACTAACCTAAGTCAGGATTTTCCAAACTTCCTTTGTTGGTAAGAATATGAAGCCTCCAACGAAATGGCTACAAAAGCACCATCATTTATTCACATGGGATTTTGGTTTTGTCTTTTGGAGCAGATGCTATCGTCTGTCTACAGTGGCTAGTCAGTACAGGTATACCAGAAATCCCATGTAACCTCCAAACCTGTGAAACTAAAGATGGAAGCCCCTGCATGGCCATCCTCCTATATGAAAGTAAGAACCAGCTGCTAAGGTTGTCCTGTCTTCGGGCTCCACCACCCACCTTCCCCTTCTCCTTAAGTTCCATTTATTTTGGCTTAGGGAAAGGTAAAGGGACCCCTGACCATTAGGTCCAGTCGTGAACGACTCATCTCGCATTATTGGCCGAGGGAGCCAGCGTACAGCTTCCGGGTCATGTGGCCAGCAAGACAAAGCCGCTTCTGGCGAACCAGAGCAGCGCACGGAAACGGCGTTTACCTTCCTGCTGGAGTGGTACCTGTTTCTCTACTTGCACTTTGACGTGCTTTCGAACTGCTAGGTTGGGAGGAGCAGGAACCGAGGAACGGGAGCTCACCCCGTCGAGGGGAGTGGTGCAATAAAGGGAAAGAGGTCACAGAAATGCCCTTATCACATGCCTGGGCATTTAGGATTTTATAATGTTTCCAGCAACAGTAGGAAAAGCATAGAAAGATTATTGGCTATGTACATGTCAATATTGTGTCCTGTTAGGGGAATGTTCTGGGTGAAATTCCATGTAGGACGAAGTGTAGGATGGAAAGATTCTGGTGACCCATGTCTGTGAGTGAACAACAGAAGAGCCAGCAGGATATCTAGATAAAAAGAGCATACAGAAAGACCCAGGAGAGTTTAAAATAATGTCACAATTTGTGCAGCAGTACAATGTGGGGAGGGACGCGGGTGGCGCTGTGGATTAAACCACAGAGCCTAGTTGTGATGGCCTGGGATTCAGACTCAGATGCTGAACCTGGGGGATCCCAGCCTGCACAGGATTTTCCGCCTCCAGAGCCAGCAGAGCCGGGGCTGGGGCTTGAGGCTGAAGGGTTCTCACCTGTGCTGGATCCTCAGGTGCAGGCACCTGCTGAGTCTGCTCTGGCTCCTGATGGGATGGAGGACCCATTGCCTGCAGGTGCTCCATTCCCAGCCCCGTCAGGGGAAGCTGAGGTTGCCTCTGGGTCCGGTAACCCTCCAGCCTCTCCTGAGCTGCAGAGGCTCAGGGCAGAGAGGCGAAGGGAACTAAGTTCCCGCAGGCGGAGTGCTCGCCTCCAGGCCAGGAGAGGCAAGTCACCAGAGGATCGGGACTGCCCTATGCCTCGGGGCAGATAAAAGCCGGCCAGCCCCAGCCCCAAGTTGCGGGAGCAACATTGTTGGTTGCCAGATCCTGCTAGTGTTCCTGCCTTCGACCTGCCTTGTTTTCCTGCCTGCGTTCCTGACCTCACCTGATGCCCTGCCCTGCTCTGCTCCCAGCTTTCGCTACTATGGACTGTCTCTACCCTGAACCTATTAACCACGGACCGGACTATGACTTCTTCTCTTGTGTAACCCTCGGGACCAGCACACTAGGGCTTGCTGATCAGAAGGTTGGCGGTTGGAATCCCCACGACGGGGTGAGCTCCCGTTGCACGGTCCCAGCTCCTGCCCACCTAGCAGTTTGAAAGCACCTCAAAGTGCAAGTAGATAAATAGGTACCGCTCTGGCGGGAAGGTAAACGGCGTTTCCGTGCGCTGCTCTGGTTCGCCAGAAGCGGCTTTGTCATGCTGGCCACATGACCTGGAAGCTGTATGCCGGCTCCCTTGGCCAGTAACATGAGATGAGTGCTGCAACCCCAGAGTCGGACATGACTGGACCTAATGGTCAGGGGTCCCTTTACCGTTACCTTTTACACTGTGGGGACAGGCTATTAAACCTGTTTTAATATCCCATTTATTTCACTGAGCACTGAACAAAGCACACACTGAGAGATAAGTTTACAAATGCTTTACTTACAAATTCAAAAGTTGGATTTATCCATTGTTCCATGCAGCAGCAAGGAGAACACATGCAGAATACTCACATAGAAAATACAGAAGCATCGTTTCAAGGATGCAGTCTGAGCTTGTATGCAGCAAGCACAGACACTTCTTTCCTGGCTGTTGCATGGTTGAAGAGAGTGTGAGCATGGAAACGAGGGGGGCTTCACTTTCTCCTGCACTGGAGAAGAGGGTGTGCATCTTAACTGAGTCTAGGAAACATGCTTCTCTTGTCTTACTTTATACACCAATTAGCACTCATGCAGAGTTATCCTCGACAGCAATTTCCCACAGTTTGCGTGTGGGTAGCCAGGTCTTCTCCCCACCTCTCCTATCCACATGCATGCCTGGGGTTTCCCCCTACCCTCTAGAGTAGATTTAGGAGTGCAGGAGTATGAAGTGGGGGGGGGGACATGTGTTCCTGTACTCAGAATAGCATCAGTATTACCCTACTACAGGCAACTCCTAACTTGTGCAGGGATTCCATTCCCAGCTCCCGCATATATCAGCAAAACACACATCATTGTGTCCTTCCTTTTCCGACCCTGCACTGCCCTCACCTCACCCCCTTCTGGTGCCAAAAATGCCGCATTGACAGCAGCCCCACGTGTGCTGATTGTGCACAGGTAGTGCGGTGCCTGTTATTATTTCTGTGCTCTGAAGTGGTTTAGTCATGCTGGTCACATGACCAGGAAAGCTGTCTGTGGACAAATGCGGGCTCCCTCGGCCTGAAAGCGAGATGGGCACCCCAATCCCATAGTCGCCTTTGACTGGAATTAACCGTCCAGGGGTCCTTTACCTTTTATATTACCTTACTATATATACCCCAAACTCCCAGTCAATAGGGAATACAGACACAGCTCACTGGAGAGCACCTTGATGAAATCCAGTTAATCATTGCCGTGGTGGTGGTGGTGACCCAAACATTCACTCTTTTCTCTCTTCCTCCTGCCTCCTTTCCATCCCTTGTCTCAGATGGGAAAGTTACTATGAAAGTACTTGGTTGCAAGACGAGTAAGTCTGTGAAGTGTGGTGCTGTACATTATGACCCAGAGAACGTCTCCCATCAGGAACTCCACTGCTGCAGGGGTAAGGATTTATGCAATGGAAAATTGTAAGACAGCTGAAAGCAACGTCAAGATTCTACACTCCTGCGAAGAATAAAAGTTTATGCTGTTTCCCCTTGGCTTGTCAATTTTTTCTTGTTTTTGTTTTAATTGTTCTAGGTGAAGTGGTCTAGTGGCCCGGGATAGCAGGCAGGGTTTGGGGGTTTAAAATGGAAAGTACTATTTCCTCCCAATGAGTATGAAAGGGAAAGTTTTGGCCACCATATTCTACAAATCTAAGCATTTAGGAACACTGAAAACACAAGGGGTTTTGTTTTCAAGAGAATGGTGGGTAAATTTATTATGGACAATGTATTGATTATTTAGTTAATTGGAAAGAATTTACTGGATCCCTAAATTCAAACATAGGACTAAAGACTCTTTGGTAATAAAGAGCCCCCCGCAGTGTTTTAAAAAGTCACAAAAAATACAGCAGTAAAGCATGGGAATATAGGCTGTTAGATCTTCTAATCTAGACTCTAGAGATCCCATTCTAAGTCAATTACAGTGTTTCCCCTTTCTAAGTTCTGTAATATTTAATAAACTATACCATTTAGTAAGTTAAAATGGTTTTTACTTGCATTTTCAAAAGGTCAGATTCATGTGTTTTTGCATACAGCAGCAAGAAAAACTCAGGTAGAAAACTTGGGTTACAAAATATGCTAAAAGTAAAGGGACCCCTGACCATTAGGTCCAGTTGCGGACGACTCTGGGGTTGGGGCGCTCGTCTCGCTTTATAGGGAGCCGGCGTACAGCTTCCAGGTCATGTGGCCAGCATGACTAAGCCACTTCTGGCGAACCAGAGCAGCACACGGAAACGCCGTTGACCTTCCTGCCAGAGCGGTACCTATTTATCTACTTGCACTTTGAGGTGCTTTCAAACTGCTAGGTTGGCAGGAGCAGGGACCAAGCAACAGGAGCTCACCCCGTCGCCGTGATTCAAACCGCCAACCTTCTGATCAGCAATCCCTAGGCTCTGTGGTTTAACCCACAATGCCACCCGCGTCCCTTACAAAATATGGTAGAAAGTTTATAAACATTTAGCCTCCTGGATCAGGCCAATATATCATCTAGTCCAGCATCCTGTTCTAACAGGGGCCAAAAAGATGCCTGTAGGAAAACAGCAAGGAGGACCCAAGAACAAGAGCACTCTACCCTGCTGCAGTTTCCAGCAACTGATATTCAGAAGCATTATTACCTCTGACCATGGAGGCAAAGCATATACTTCAGTCATAGGTAATGGTCATTGATGGCCACCACCCCCGCCATGAATCTGACGAGTTCTCTTTCAAAGGCACCTAAGCTGGTGGCCATACCTGCCTCCTGGAGGAGCCAATAGCTCTGTGGTCATATGTGAATGATTCTTTTCACTCACAAAAAGGGAAGCTGGTGTTGAGGACAGCATTCTCTCTCTTTTTTAAAAAAATAATCTTTATTGAAATTTTAAAATTAAAACAAAAATCAACATCAAACAGAAAAACAGAAAAACCAAACAAATAAAAACATATATCAGATCATTTGATCCTAACCAAGCATGACAAATCGAATCAAGTCAAAATTATATCCAATTTTACATATCAGATAAACATTTAAAGCAAAAGAAACATATTAAATCATAAAACTTAATATTCATCTACACTAGATCATCACTTTCCTCATCTTTTTTATTTCTCTTATCCTATTCTGTTTATCTCCAAAAATTAATTCAAAACATATCCATCACTCCCCTCCCGCCACCTGACTTCCGCTTACCTTCCTCTCGGGTTTTTTAAGTTCCTCATAATTTAACTGTGTTAATGTCTCTTCCTCCTATTTATTATCCTCTATTTACTTCACTTATCCCTCTTATCCTATATTATTCTTCCATGCAGAATATTTAGAAATAGATCCAAGACTTCAGTGTGGGGCATTGCTTTTTCATATAATCACCAAATTTTTCCCAACTTTTCTGGAATTTTTGACTGCTGTGTCCCCTGATCGAATCTGTTGATTTTGCTAGGTCTACTGGATTTCACATAAAATATCCAAGGTGCTCTCCAATGAGCTGTGTTTGCATTCCCTATTGACTGGGAGTTTGGGGTATATATTGTATTGGAGTACAGTGGTACCTTAGGTTACAGACGCTCCAGGTTACAGACTCCGCTAACCCAGAAATAGTACCTTGGTTTAAGAGCTTTGCTTCAGGATGAGAACAGAAATAGCGCAGTGGCAGCGTGGCAGCAGTGGGAGGCCCCATCAGCTAAAGTGGTACCTCAGCTTAAGAACAGTTTCAGGTGAAGAACGGACATCCAGAACAAGTTAAGTTCTGAATCCGAATTACCATTGTACAGAAATAAATACAGGCATTGCCCTACTTCTGCACAACCAGCACAGGTGGGTCTGCTGACATGAGCAACACTTTTGGCACCAGAAGGGGGTGAGGTGAGGGCAGGGAAGGGGCAGAAAAGGGAGGGACAGAATTACAAGTGTTTCGCTGATGCATGGGGCAGATGGGAATGGAACCCACAAGCCCAGATTTAATTTTAAAAGTTGGGAGGTGTCAGTATATAGGTTGACAAATACAAGTTCAGAATCCATAGGGCCGCAAGGGATGGAGTGGGGTGAGGGGAAGGATCTGTACAGTATGAGCCATAAGCTCATAGATCCCACTTGAAAAAGCTCGAAGGAGCTGTGTAGTAAGAAGCTGAATTGATGACTTGAAAAACAGGTTTTGATCCAAAAATATGGAATGAAAGTTGTGAAAGTAGAGGCAATGAGAGGAAGTGTTATATATATAGCCAGTGAATTCTTTTTGAATAACCAAGAAATTGGCACATTGTACATAACACTTGCCTACCATTCTCTTGAAACCCAAGCCCCTCGTGTTTTCAGTGTTCCTAAATGCTTAGCTTTGCAGAATACAGTGACCAACAATCTCCCCTTTCATGCTGATTGGGTTGCTATCGGATACCGCAGCAAAAATAATACTGGCTGTTTTGAACCCACTTATCCCCCTCTATCTTGGACCATTACACCACAGCATACAGCATATTGGAAAGAAAGGAAAAAACAAGAAAGGTTGACAAGCTGAGGGGGAACAAAATAAACGTTTATTCTTTGCAGGAGGGCAGATTTTTGAGGTGGCTCTCAGCTTGTTTTAAAAGCTTGCATTGCAGAAATCAGTATCATCACAGCAAATAAGTTCCTGACGGATGCCATTTCGCTCACGAGGAGGAATATCACACCGCACCAGTTCCTTTTTTGCGCAATCAAGTATTTTATCTAAGTACTCCTCATCTGAGACAAGGTGTGATGAGGAAGAAAGAGGAAAAGAGAAAAGAGTGAAGGTTTGTATCATCCTCACCCTCAGTCCCCACAATGATTAACTGGAATTCACATAAAATATCCAAGGTGCTCTCCATTAAATAGTCTGGTAATACTGATGGCTGAAAGAATAAATAAGCACAAGGGCTGAATCTATACAAACATACACACAAAAAACATTTTAGGGAAATGTGTTGTAAACTTCATAATGGGAAATCACGTTGGAGAAAGATGGCAGTCCACAGCGCCATCCGGTGTCACAATGTTATAACACATATAAAACACTTTTTCTTTACTAATGCAGCTGAGTCCAAGGTTTATTACTCTGGGGAAACAAAGCTATTCTGAATACAGGTACACATTCTCTTTCCACCTTCTTCTACAGCCCCTAAATCTGCTCTAGAAGGCAGAGAGAAATCCACAAACAAGTTTAGGAGGCATATATGGGAAGGGGGGGGCGTATTGTGTGGTACACACATGCATACTGTGGGATATTGCAGTGAAACATAAGTATGCATGGAGCCAGTTACTGGGAGGTAGCCATTTTGACTATGCATGGAATGTTTGGGACCCCAGACCTGCGTTTTCTAGAATTAGGCCGCACGCCCTCTTCTCTGGTGATGTATCTTATTTTTCCTTTTAATTTTTTCCAATGTTCTCGGGGGGGGGGATGACTAGAAATTTTCTGCCCCGGGTACCACCTGACCTTGCTACGCCACTGGGTGATGGAGGAAATAAGACCTTCTCTTCCTTTCCACACTCACACTCTCTTCAGCTATGCAACAGCCAGGAAAGAAATATCAACGCTTGCCGCATACAAGCTCAGACTGCATGCCTGAAACTATCCTTCTGACAAAGGCATTTGCATGAATTATTCCCCCTTGGTTGTGTCACTAAGCTGAAAGAAATGGAAAATAAGCAGAAGGGGAATATGGATCATGGAGGCCAAACAAGGCACAACCTTTGCAGCTGTTTCTTACTTTTATAACTGATGAGGCCAACGCAGGTTCCTTCATCATCAACTTCACAGGTTTGGTGCTTGCATGCTACTCCTGGTATCACGACTATGCATTTTATACAGAGGCGAGCATCTGCTCCAAAAGACAAAACCAATATGTTGTGAATAATGGAGGGTTGCTTTGATTGATGGATTATACTTCTACGTCGCTTTTCATTCAAAGGAACCCCAAAATGTCTTAGAAACAATGAATGACAATAGCATAGCAGAGCATCAGAAATACAGCACAAATCATACATAATAATTAACAAGATTTTAAAAAAGTAATAACCAAATGGCCACAGAGTTTCCCTAAGCAGCTGTGAAATGTTCAATGGAGAAATGGAGAAAGAGGCAACCCCCAGACCACTTCTGGAAGACTTTCTGCTTGTAAAGCTGGGTGGATTTTTCATGGCTTGTTCTTTAAAGAATTGACCACAAATAGGATTAAAAGGAGTTGGCACAGGAAGGAAAAACATTGAGTCATCCACCCCTAGCTTTGAGATCAACCTATAGTTTGCCCTCATCTTTTTTAAAAAAAAGTTTTTATTAAGGATTTCTTGTGCTACAGAGGGCTTGCCCACATCTTGAGTTATATTTTTTATTTGCAGTGTATCTCTACCCAAAGGCCTGGAAACGATGCCTTATGAGGAACGGCTTAGGGAGCTGGGTATGTTTAGCCTGGAGAAGAGAAGGTTAAGGGGTGATATGATAGCCATGTTCAAATATATAAAAGGATGTCATATAGAGGAGGGAGAAAGGTTGTTTTCTGCTGCTCCAGAGAAGCGGACACGGAGCAATGGATTCAAACTACAAGAAAGAAGATTCCACCTAAACATTAGGAAGAATTTCTTGACAGTAAGAGCTGTTCGACAGTGGAATTTGCTGCCAAGGAGTGTGGTGGAGTCTCCTTCTTTGGATGTCTTTAAGCAGAGGCTTGACAGCCACCTGTCAGGAATGCTTTGATGGTGTTTCCTGCTTGGCAGGGGGTTGGACTGGATGGCCCTTGTGGTCTCTTCCAACTCTGTGATTCTATGATTCTACCCGGTAAAGGTGTCAGTTCCCCTTCTTGCACCCTAATTTGAATATTAGGGAGAGTTGCTTAAATACATAAAAAGTTGAACAGATTCTAACAGGCTGCAGTACAGAAAGAGATATGAAGCAGGGCCCCTCCATCATTGATTGCTGGGGGTTGGGCTAGATGACCCTTGGGTCCCTTCCAACTCTAAGATCTCTGATTCTCTTATCAGCACTACTGCAACAACCGCTGCCCTTGTCTCACCCTCTCCCTCAATTGCCACCTAGTAACAGTCTTTCCATTAAGGTGCAACAGAGGAAGAGAACAGAAGAAGGGCCATTTCATTGACGCAGTTCAGATTATATGGACAGAGCATAAATTTGGTTTGGTTCATATTTCAGTATGAAACTACCCAAGTTGCACCTGCCTTCTCCCTTCTGCCTGTCAACCTGCACGTAACCTGCCTCCCTTCGCTGACAGTGCTTTTCCCAACTCTTGCAAAAAGAACATACCTCCAGGTGTGAGGAACAGGAAAACACAGATTGCAAGAAGTACTTGACTTGGGGTGGACATCCTGGTATCAAAAGGACACTGTATGTTCTCCAGCAGAGCCCCAAATCACAGAGGAATAGATGTGGACCTTCACTGGATTCCTCCACGGTGGAGAAGCTTCTTCCTTTGATCCTTTTAATGACACCCTAGGGATCACGGTGTTCTCAGAAAGGAAATATAAAGATCAACAGGTGAGCCATAACATCATGAACTGGCTACTCATCACAGAATAAAAACCCTGATTTAAGAGAGAACTTGAAGTGTGGGTGGAACAGAATCTTTGATGTCAGGGCTTGAACGGCCTCTGCAAGTCTCCACTGGCACACCTGCCACTTTTAGAACCAAATAAATGCAGGGCAAAATCAAAAATATCATCAATGCTTGCCCAAAAATAAATGGACAATGGTTTTAATGTTTCTAATTTGAAATAATAACTCTGTCGATACGACAATATAAACACTGCAAAGCCATACTTACATTACAATCTTATGCATGCCCATTCAAAAGTAGCCTCAATGTATTGATTATTTAGTTAATTGGAAAGAATTACTAGATCCCTAAATTCAAACATGGGACTAAAGATTTTCTGGTAATAAAGAGCCGCCCCCCCCCCCCCAGTGTTTTAAAAAGTCACAAAAAATACAGCAGTAAAGCATGGGAATATGGGCTGTTAGATCTTCTTGAGATCCCATTCTAAGTAAATTACAGCGTTTCCCCTTTCTGCGTTCTGTAACATTTAATAAACTACACCGTTTAGTACATTAAAATGGTTTTTACTTACATTCTCCAAAGGTCAGATTCATGTGTTATTGCATACAGCAGCAAGAAAAACTCAGGCAGAAAACTTGGGTTACAAAATATGGTATTAAGTTTACAAACATAAGAAGAGTCTCCTGGATCAGGCCAATATATCATCTAGTCCAGCATCCTGTTCTAACAGGGACCAAAAAGATGCCTGTAGGAAAATGGCAAGGAGGACCCAAGAACAAGAGCACTCTGCCCTCCTGCAGTTTCCAGCAACTGATATTCAGAAGCATTATTACCTCTGACCATGGAGGCAAAGCATATACTTCAGTCATAGCTAATGATCATTGATGGCCACCCCCTCCATGAATCTGATGAGTTCTCTTTCAAAGGCACCTAAGCTGGTGGCCATAACTGCCTCCTGTAGGACCCAATAGCTCTGTGGTTATATTGAACAATTCCATTCACTCACAAAAAAGGAAGCTGGTGTTGAGGAAAGTATTCTCACAGAGCATGTGAAAAGTATTGCTATTAAGTGTATTGTGTTTATGACACTATGGGCTTATCCCAAGATGTGCGTCCAGCATGGCCCACCATCTGATAGGGCTGATGGGAACAGAGAACAGCTAAGACAAACACAACATATATTAAACAAGCGCCCAAAGGGGTTGCTGCCATACTATTGGCAATAGCACTGCACCATCTCTAGTTTGCGTTTGCTAATAGATTACACCAAAAGAAACGACAAGAAAAGAAATCCAAGATATGAACATGGTGCCGCATATATACTAAGCCTGTACTCGGCTATGACTCTTCTCAGAACAGAGATGGGGAATCCCTTCGTGATGTTGTTGGACTCCAGCTGCCATCTGCCCTAGCCAGGATGGCCAAAGTATTTTAATTGTGTCAGTTTCACAAGATTTCTCTGCCACTTAATTGACAAAAAAGTCTGTAGTTTTCATAAGGACATATAAACTATTCATTAAAAATACTGATAAAACATTAGATTGAGTTACAGAGAGGATGTCTCTGAGAAATATTAATGGGCAGGCACTTCCAGGGAGTAGGGGCTATGCTAAAGGAACAGTTTATTGGGGTGGATGTGTTGAATAGTTCTCTCTATATAGCTGACAGACGAGGAATCAGAAGTTCTCAGGAATCAGGTGGGGGATTCCCCCCATTTCCTGGATTGAAGTCACAAGGGAACAAAGGGAACATGAACAGAGGGCATCTCATTTTGAAATAACACAGCATGGCTGGTAAATTGCAAAACAGTTTACCGGTAATATGTAACTTCTTCTTAATTGCTCACTCCGTCCAATTGAGTGTGGATATTCTCACTCCCAACGTAAGGGCTAGGTAATCCATCCTGACTCCAAGCATCATATCTGTTGTTCCAACCACTGCCTCTTTATTCCTGCCCATAAACCTTTGAAAATGTGTCCATAAAGTACAGTACACCCCTGATTCCCCCAAGAACTTTGAAGATCAATGACTCTAGTAGTGTTTAAGGGAGCACCCTGTCCCAGATCCACTAGCAGTTTAAGAAGGTGGGCTTTATTTATTTATTTTTTAAAAAAATCCTCCCCCACAAGTGTTGTGGCCAATGGGCAACCCAGTCCAGCACCCTGTTCTCACAAGAGTCAGCCTGATGCATGTTGGAAACTGGCATGAATAATCAACACATTGTCCACAATAAATTTACCCACCATTCTCTTGAAACCAAAGCCCCTTCAGAGTCCCTATATGCTTAGCTTTGTAAAATACAGTGGCCAAAAACCTTCCCTTCCATACTCATGGGGGGGGGGAATAGTACTTTCTCTTTTGAACCCCCACTGCTGCCTGATATCCTGGGCCACTAGACAACTTCACATAGAACAATTAAAACAAAAGCAAGAAAAATTGACAAGCCAGGGAGAAACAGCATAAACATTTATTGTTCGCAGGAGTGTAGAATCTTGACGTTGCTTTCAGCCTGTCTTACAGTCTTGCATTGCATAAATCCTTACCCCTGCAGCAGTGGAGTTCATAATGGCTTATAAGTTAAAGAACCACACTTCAGAGACTTATCTGTCTTGCAACCAAGTATTTCCCCAGTAACCATAGAATCATAGAATCATAGAGTTGGAAGAGACCACAAGGGCCATTCAGTCCAACCCCCTGCCAAGCAGGAACACCATCAAAGCATTCTTGACAGATGGCTGTCAAGCCTCTGCTTAAAGACCTCCAAAGAAGGAGACTCCACCACACTCCTTGGCAGCAAATTCCATTGTCGAACAGCTCTTACTGTCAGGAAGTTCTTCCTAATGTTTAGGTGAAATCTTCTTTCTTGTAGTTTGAATCCATTGCTCCGTGTCCGCTTCTCTGGAGCAGCAGAAAACAACCTTTCTCCCTCCTCTATATGACATCCTTTTATATATTTGAACATGGCCATCATATCACCCCTTAACCTTCTCTTCTCCAGGCTAAACATACCCAGCTCCCTAAGCTGTTCCTCATAAGGCATCGTTTCCAAGCCTTTGACCATTTTGGTTGCCCTCTTCTGGACACGTTCCAGCTTATCAGTATCCTTCTTGAACTGTGGTGCCCAGAATTGGACACAGTATTCCAGGTGGGGTCTGACCAGAGTGGTACTATACAGTGGTACTATTACTTCCCTTGATCTAGATGCTATACTCCTATTGATGCAGCCCAGAATTGCATTGGCTTTTTTAGCTGCTGCATCACACTGTTGACTCATGTCAAGTTTATGGTCCACCAAGACTCCTAGATCCTTTTCACATGTACTGCTCTCAAGCCAGGTGTCACCCATCCTGTATTTGTGCCTTTCATTTTTTTTTGCCCAAGTGTAGTACTTTACATTTCTCCCTGTTAAAATTCATCCTGTTTGCCTTGGCCCAGTTCTCTAATCTGTTAAGGTCATTTTGAAGTGTGATCCTGTCCTCTGGGGTATTAGCCACCCCTCCCAATTTGGTGTCATCTGCAAACTTGATCAGGATGCCTTCAAGCCCATCATCCAAGTCATTGATAAAGATGTTGAATAAGACTGGGCCCAAGACAGAACCCTGTGGCACCCCACTAGTCACTTCTCTCCAGGATGAAGGGGATCCATTAATGAACACCCTTTGGGTTCGGTCAGTCAGCCAGTTACAAATCCACTGAATGCTAGCATTGTCTAGCCCACATTTTACCAGCTTCTTTACAAGAATATCATGGGGCACCTTGTCAAAGGCCTTGCTGAAATCAAGATAGGCTACATCCACAGTGTTCCCTTCGTCTACCAGGCTTGTAATTCTTTCAAAAAATGAGATCAGATTAGTCTGACATGACTTATTTTTCGGAAACCCATGCTGACTTTTTGTGATCACAGCGTTCCTTTCTAGGTGCTCACAGACCATTTGCTTAATGATCTGCTATAGAAACTTTGAGATCACTGTTATTTTTCTCTCCCTTAATTTTGACCCAGATACTCTCAATTTGGCTTTGAAGTTTTAAATCATGGATCTCTTCACAGGTATACACATCCCTGACATATAACGCCACTCCTCCTCCTTTCCTGTTTGGTCTATTTCTCTGAAATAGATTGTATCCCTCTATTACTACATTCCAATCATGAGACTCATCCCACCAGGTTTCAGTGATGCCTATTATGTCGTATTTAGTTTGCTGTACCATGAGCTCAAGTTCATCTTGTTTATTTCCCATGCTCTGTGCATTTGTATACAGACATTGAAGACCATTGATCATTCCCCCTATTCTCCTACTTAAGGATTTTTTCCTCCCACCACTAGGTCTGCGTGCTGTTTGCTCCCTTTGGTCCTTGACATTTGGATGATCATCTTCAGCATTTGATAGACTCCTACCTTCAGGACCACTGTCTCCCTCCCCCACATAAGTCAGTTTAAAGCCCTCCTGATGGTTTTTTGAGATTGTTGGCAAAAACATTCCTCCCAGCCCTTGTGAGGCGCAGCCCATCACTTGCCAGAAGTCCATCTTCAAGAAACTGCAGACCGTGATCTAAGAATCCAAACCGTTCCTACTGGCACCATTTGCGAAGCCAGTTGTTCACTTCCCCTATTTTTCCCTCTCTCTATTTTTCCTTCTCATCTGAGACAAGGGGTGGAAAGGAGGAAAGAGGAAGAGAGAAAAGAGTGAATGTTTGGGTCACCACCACCACCACAACAATGATTAACTGGATTTCACATAAAACATCCAAGGTGCTCTCCAGTGAGCTGTGTCTGTATTCCCTATTGACTGGGAATTTGGGGTATATATTGTATCAGAGTACAGAAACAAATACAGGCTCCAACCTACTTGCACTCAATCAGCACATGTGGGGCTGCTGACATGAGCAACACTTTTGGCACCAGAAGGGGGTGAAGTGAGGGCAGGGAAGGGGCAGAAAAGGGAGGGGCAGAATCACAAGTGTTTCGCTGATGCATGGGGCAGATGGGAATGGAACCCACAAGCCCAGATTTAATTTTAAAAGTTGGGAGGTGTCAGTATATAGGTTGACAAATTCAAGTTCAGAATTCATATGGCTGCAAGGGATGGAGTGGGGTGAGGGGAAGGATCTGTACAGTATGAGCCAGAATCTCATAGATCCCACTTGAAAAAGCTCGAAGGAGCTGTGTAGTAAGAAGCTGAATTGATGCCTTGAAAAACAGGTTTTGATCCAAAAATATGGAATGAAAGTTCTGAAAGTCGAGGCAATGAGAGGAAGTGTTATATATAGCCAGTGAATTCTTTTTCAATAACCAAGAAATCAACACATTGTACATAACACTTGCCCACCATTCTCTTGAAACCCAAGCGCCTCGTGTTTTCAGTGTTCCTAAATGCTTAGCTTTGCAGAATACAGTGACCAACAATCTCCCCTTTCATGCTGATTGGGCTGCTATCGGATACTGCGGCCAAAATAATACTGGCTGTTTTGAACCCACCAATTCTATGAAGACTTACAACACCTTATAGAAATGACACCAAGGAAGGATGTTCTTCTCATTATAGGGGATTGGAATGCTAAAGTAGGGAGTCAAGAGATAAAAGGAACAACTGGCAAGTTTGGCCTTGGAGTTCAAAATGAAGCAGGGCAAAGGCTAATAGAGTTCTGTCAAGAGAACAAGTTGGTCATCACAAACACTCTTTTCCAACAACACAAGAGACGACTCTACACATGGACTTCACCAGATGGGCAACATCGAAATCAGATTGATTATATTCTCTGCAGCCAAAGATGGAGAAGCTCTATACAGTCAGCAAAAACAAGACCTGGAGCTGACTGTGGCTCAGATCATCAGCTTCTTATAGCAAAATTCCAGCTTAAACTGAAGAAAGTAGGAAAAACCACTGGGCCAGTAAGATACAATCTAAATCAAATTCCTTATGAATACACAGTTGAAGTGAAGAACAGGTTTAAGGATTTAGATTTGGTGGATAGAGTGCCTGAAGAACTGTGGATGGAGGCTCGTAACATTATACAGGAGGCAGCAACGAAAACCATCCCAATGAAAAAGAAATGCAAGAAAGCAAAGTGGCTGTCAAATGAGGCCTTACAAATAGCGGGGGAGAGAAGGCAAGCAAAATGCGAGGGAAATAGTGAAAGATACAGGAAATTGAATGCAGATTTCCAAAAAATAGCAAGGAGAGACAAGAGGGCCTTTTTAAACGAGCAATGCAAAGAAATAGAGGAAAACAACAGAATGGGAAAAACCAGAGATCTGTTCAAGAAAATTGGAGATATGAAAGGAACATTTCGTACAAAGATTACCACAATTAAGGACAAAAGTGGAAAGGACCTAACAGAAGCAGAAGACATCAAGAAGAGGTGGCAAGAATACACAGAGGAATTATACCAGAAAGATATGGAGGTCTCGTACACCTCAGGTAGTGTGGTTGCTGACCTTGAGCCAGACATCCTGGAGAGTGAAGTCAAATGGGCCCTAGAAAACCTTGCTAACAACAAGGCCAGTGGAAGTGGTGATATTCCAGCTGAACTATTCAAAATTCTAAAAGATGATGCTGTTAAGGTGCTACACTCAATATGCCAGCAAGTTTGGAAAACTCAGCAATGGCCAGAGGATTGGAGAAGATCAGTCTACATCCCAATCCCAAAGAAGGGCAGTGCCAAAGAATGCTCCAACTACCGCACAATTGCGCTCATTTCACACGCTAGCAAGGTTTTGCTAAAAATTCTACAAGGCAGGCTTAAGCAGTATGTGGACCGAGAACTCCCAGAAGTGCAAGCTGGATTTCGAAGGGGCAGAGGAACCAGAGACCAAATTGCAAACATGCGCTGGATTATGGAGAAAGCTAGAGAGTTCCAGAAAAACATTTACTTCTGCTTCATTGACTACGCAAAAGCTTTTGACTGTGTCGACCACAGCAAACTATGGCAAGTTCTTAAAGAAATGGGAGTGCCTGATCACCTCATCCGTCTCCTGAGAAATCTCTATGTGGGACAAGAAGCTACAGTTAGAACTGGATATGGAATAACTGATTGGTTCAAAATTGGGAAAGGAGTACGACAAGGCTGTATATTGTCTCCCTGCTTATTTAACTTATATGCAGAATTCATCATGCGAAAGGCGGGACTGGATGAATCCCAATCCGGAATTAAGATTGCCGGAAGAAATATAAACAACCTCAGATATGCTGATGATACAACCTTGATGGCAGAAAGTGAGGAGGAATTAAAGAACCTTTTAATGAGGGTGAAAGAGGAGAGCGCAAAATATGGTCTGAAGCTCAACATCAAAAAAACTAAGATCATGGCCACTGGTCCCATCACCTCCTGGCAAATAGAAGGGGAAGAAATGGAGGCAGTGAGAGATTTCACTTTCTTGGGTTCCATGATCACTGCAGATGGTGACAGCAGTCACGAAATTAGAAGACGCCTGCTTCTTGGGAGAAAAGCAATGACAAACCTAGACAGCATCTTAAAAAGCAAAGACATCACCTTGCCAACAAAGGTCCGTATAGTTAAAGCTATGGTTTTCCCAGTAGTAATGTACGGAAGTGAGAGCTGGACCATAAAGAAGGCTGATCGCCGAAGAATTGATGCTTTTGAATTATGGTGCTGGAGGAGACTCTTGAGAGTCCCATGGACTGCAAGAAGATCAAACCTATCCATTCTTAAAGAAATCAGCCCTGAGTGCTCACTAGAAGGACAGATCCTGAGGTTAAGGCTCCAGTACTTTGGCCACCTCATGAGAAGAGAAGACTCCCTAGAAAAGACCCTGATGTTGGGAAAGGTTGAGGGCACAAGGAGAAGGGGACGACAGAGGACGAGATGGTTGGACAGTGTTCTCGAAGCTACTAACATGAGTTTGGCCAAACTGCGAGAGGCAGTGAAGGATAGGCGTGCCTGGCGTGCTCTGGTCCATGGGGTCACGAAGAGTCGGACACGACTGAACGACTGAACAACAACAACAATCCCCCTCTATCTTGGACCATTACACCACAGCATATAGCATATTGGAAAGAAAGGAAAAAACAAGAAAGGTTGACAAGCTGAGGGGGAACAAAATAAACGTTTATTCTTTGCAGGAGGGCAGAATCTTGAGGTGGCTCTCAGCCTGTTTTAAAAGTTTGCATTGCATAAATCAGTATCATCACAGCACTTGAATTCCTGACGGATGCCATCTCGCTCACTAGGAGGAACACCACACCGCACCAGTTCCTTTTTTCCACAATCGAGTACTTTATCTGTAATCTTCTCATCTGAGACAAGGTGTGAAGAGGAAGAAAAAGGAAAAGAGAAAAGAGTGAAGGTTTGTATCATCCTCATCCTCAGTCCCCACAATGATTAACTGGAATTCACATAAAATATCCAAGGTACTCTCCATTAAATAGCCTGGTAATACTGATGACTGAAAGAATAAAGAAGCATAAATCTGGCTGAATCTAGACACATCCAAAAAACAATTTAGGAAAATGTGTTGTAAACTTCATAATCGGAAATCACGTTGGAGAAAGATGGGACTCCACAGCGCCATCCAGTGTCACAGTGTTATAACACATATAAAACGCTTTTTCTTTATTAATGCAGCTGAGTCCAAGGTTTATTACTCTGGGGAAGGTAAAGAGAAAACCACAAACAGGTTTAGTAGGCACATATGGGAAGGAAGGAGGGAAGGTGTATTGTTTGGTACCCACATGCATACTGTGGGATATTGCAGTGAAACATGCATGGAGGGTTTGAGACCCGACAGCTGTGTTTTCTAGAATTAGGTCGCACACCCTCTTCTCTGGTGATGTATCTTATTTTTCCATCTTCTAATAATTTCAATGTGCTGGGGGGGGGGGGTGACAAAAACTTTCTGCCCCGGGTACCACCTGACCTCGCTACGCCACTGGGAGATGGAGGAAATAAGACCTTCTCTTCCTTTCCACACTCACACTCTCTTCAGCTATGCAACAGCCAGGAAAGAAATATCAACGCTTGCTGCATACAAGCTCAGACTGCATGCCTGAAATTATGCTTCTGACAAAGGCATTTCCATTTATTATTCCCCTTGGTTGTGTCACTAAGCTGGAAGAAATGGAAAATAAGCAGAAGGGGAGTGTGGACGATGGAGCCCAAACAAGGCACAACCTTTGCAGCTGTTTCTTACCTTTATAGCTGATGATGCCAATACATGTTCCTCCATCATGTATTTCACAGGTTTGCTCCATGCATGGTACTCCTGGTATCGTGACTATGCATTTTTTACAGAGGCGAGCATCTGCTCCAAAAGACAAAACCAAAATGTTGTGAATAATGGAGGGTTGCTTTGATTGATGGATTATACTTCTATGCCGCTTTTCATTCAAAGGAACCCCAAAATGTCTTAGAAACAATGAATGACAATAGCATAACAGAGCATCAGAAATACAGCACAAATCATACATAATAATTAACAAGATTTTTAAAAAGTAATAACCAAATGGCCACAGAGTTTCCCTAAGCAGCTGTGAAATGTTCAATGGAGAAATAGAGGAAGGGGCAGCCCCCAGACCACTTCTGAAGGACTTTCTGCTTGTAAAGCTGGGTGGATTTTTCATGGCTTGTTCTTTAAAGAATTGACCCCAAATGGGATTAAAAGGAGTTGGCGCAGGATGGAAAAACATTGAGTCATCCACCCTTAGCTCTGAGATGAACCTATAGTTTGCCCTCATCTTTTTTTTAAAAAAACTTTTTATTAAAGATTTCTTGTTCTACAGAAGGCTTGGCCACATCTTGAGTTTTATTTTTTATTTGCAAAGTATCTCTACCCGGTAAAGGTGTCAGTTTCCCTGCTTGCTCCCTAATTTGAATATTAGGGAGAGTTGCTTAAATACATAAAAAGTTGAACAGATTCTAACAGGCTGCAGTAAAGAAAGGGATGTGAAGCAGGCCACTCCATCATTGATTGCAGGGGTTGGACTAGATGACCCTTGGGTCCCTTCCAACTCTAAGATTCTATGATCCTCTGATCACCTCTACTGCAACAACAGCTGCCCTTGGCTCACCCTCTCCCTCAATTGCCACCTAGCAACAGTGTTTCCATTAAGGTGCAACAGAGGAAGAGAACAGAAGAAGGGCCATTTCATTGACTCAGTTCAGATTCTGTTGACAGAGCATAAATCAGGGGCGTAGCAAGGGGGCGGGGGGGCAGGCCGCCCCGGGTTCCACCCTGGGGAGGGTGACAAATTGGGTGCTTTTTAAAAAAGGCTATTTTCGGCAATGCTGGGGTGGAGCCGCAGGGGTGGCCAGCGAGGAGCGGTGTCACCCCCCCCCCGCTGGCCGCTCCTGCGGCTTCACCCCGGCAACGCCGAAAATAGCCCCCCCTTCCAGCGGCTTTTCCCGCCGCTGGCTGGCTTGTGGAGCCGGGGCATGGAGAGGGGCGCCCCTCTCCCTGCCCCGACTTGCGCTCCGCCGAAGGGGTGCAGGCAGCGAGGAGGAGGCGGCAGAGGGGTGTCACCCCATCGCTGCTCGCCTCGGCTCTCCCCTCTCCCCTGCAGGCGGCGGGAGAGGCGAGCAGCGATGGGGTGACACGCACCCCTCCGCCGCCGCCTCCTCACTGCCCACCCCGGCAGCGGGGAAAAATGCGCTTTAAAAAAGAGCAAAGCCAGGGCAAGCTTGCCTTGGCTTTTTCTCTTTTTTAAAGCGCTCCCCCCCCCCGCTGCAGGGGCGGAGCCGCAGTGACGTTGCGTCGTGCCGTCACGACGCGACGTCACGACGCCCCACCCCCAGGGGGGTGCCTCCTCCGCTCGCCGCCCCGGGTAGTGAGGAGGCTTCCTACGCCCCTGGGTTTGGTTCATACTTCAGTATGAAACTACCTAAGTTGCATCTGCCTTCTCTCTTCTGCCTGTCAACCTGCACTTAACCTGCCTCCCTTGGCTGACAGTGCTTTTCCCAACTCTTGCAAAAAGAACATACCTCCAGGTGTGAGGAACAGGAAAACACAGATTGCAAGAAGTACTTGACTTGGGGTGGACATCTTGGTATCAAAAGGACACTGTATGTTCTCCAGCAGAGCCCCAAATCACAGAGGAATAGATGTGGACCTTCAATGGATTCCTTCAGAGTGCAGAATCTTCTTCCTTTGAGCCTTTTAATGACACCCCAGAGATCATGGTGTTCTCGGAAAGGAACTATAAAGATTAATGGGTGGGCCACACTATCATGAACTGGCCACTCATCACAGAATAAAAATCCCAATTTAAGTGAGAACTTGAAGTGTGGGTGGAATAGATTCTTAGATGTCAGGGCTTCAATGGCCTCTACAAGTCTCCACTGGCACACCTGCCACTTTTAGAACCACATAAATGCAGGGCAAAATCAAAAATATCATCAATGCTTGCCCAACAATAAATGGACAATGGTTTTAATGTTTCTAATTTGAAATAATAAATCTGTAGAAACGACAATATAAACACCACAAAGCCATAGTTTAATCACAACCTTATGCATGCCCATTCAAAAGAATCGAATTTATTCTTACTGTCTCAGACCAGCTTATTAAATCAATCATACAAAAATAATACATTGAAATTTACATAACAACAGTAGTACGTAGACAGCAAAGTTTAAAATATATGAATTAAAATCGTGGCACTAAAATATGGCCTAAAAATGGCCATTTGTATGCCCATTCAAAAGTAACCTCAAGCAGACATTTTAGCCTCTCTAATATAGAGAAGATGGGAGTGACAATCTTATAGCAAATTTTGATAGCTAAGATGTGTAAATAAGTAGCAGAGTCTTGACGTTCCTAAAAGACTAAATGCATTTCCCCACACCCAATGAAGAAGTGTTTTAGGAATTCCTTTAAACATCCTTTGTTTTATTTTGTATTGAAGAGACTTTGTCCACTCAGTCAGTAAACCTACACCCACTTACCAGGGAGTGAGCTCTACTGAACTCAGCAGAATTCACTTCTGAGTAGACCCATACAGGATCACATTTTTCAGGTTTCATTCAATGAACATGAGATGTGTCGTGTAATGTTAATGGAAATGTCCAGAATATCTAGTAATACTTTATTTAGAATTTCAGAATTTGGTTTTGAGTGCAAGATTCAGAATGTAAGAAGACTTTGCTGGAACTGGCAACTAATTTGGATGGCTTTCAGTGAGAATTGGACATATTAATGGAATATAAGGCTATCCGTGCCTAATAGCCATGATAGTTACGCTTAGTCCCGAGGGTTGGAGACAGTATTACTTCCGAATACCATTAAAATAATGAATTGTTGTGGAATTCTGGAAAACTGAATTTAGGAATCAAGAAATGACACAGAATCCAAAATTTGCATATGCGTCAGTTGCCATAGTTCTTCTCTCCCATGGCATGTGTGTATAAGCTGCCTGCCTCTTCTTAGACTGTGTGTGTGGCCACTGGCATGAACCCCTGGTGCCTTCTGAATGTCCCTGGAGTTGAAAAACAGGATTCATCTCCGCACTAATATATTTCCCTTTAAATGTTAACATGTCAAGCTTTCTTTTGCATTTTTGGAAACTGAAATGACACAGTCATCAACCTTCGCCCTCCTGCAAAGAATAAAAGTTATATACTGTTTCTCTTTAGGTTGTCATCCTTTCTTGGTTTTTTCTTTTCTTTTCTTTCAAGTATGATATATGCAGTGGTGTAATGGTCCAAGGGGGGGGGTTGAGTGGGTTCAAATTAGTCAGTACTATTTCAGCTGCAGTATCCTAAGGTAAAGGTAAAGGGGCCTCTGACAGTTAAGTCCAGTCGCAAACGACTCTGGGGTTGCGCCACTCATCTCGCTTTACAGGCTGAGGGAGCCGGCGTTTGTCCGCTCCGCAGATAGTTTTTCTGGGTCATGTGGCCAGCATGACTAAGCCGCTTCTGACACAAAGGAACACCGACACCAGAGCAGCTCACGAAATGCCATTTACCTTCCACCGGAGCGGCACCTATTAATCTACTTGCACTTTTTGGCATGCTTTTGAAATGCTAGGTTGGCAGGAGCTGGGACCGAGCAACAGGAGCTCACCCCGTTTTGGGGATTCGAACCACCGACCTTTTGATCAGCAAACCCAAGGCTCAGTGGTTTAGACCACAACGCCACCTGCAGTATCCTAGAACAGCCCGATCAGCATGTGTCAGGGAATGGTCTGAATCAGAGGATTGGGGAATGCATTCTCAGCAGATCAGATCCTCTTTGAAGAGGAGCTGGAGGAGTGGGAAGATTCGCGCCCCTTGCCTCCAGGGAGAGACACAGAGCAGCTTAGATAGGAGTTGCCTAGCTATGAGATAATGGAAAGAAAAACAGAAGGGAAGGGACAGCCAGCAGAGATGACATTAGAGAGTGTAGGAGACCCTCCCTCCCCAAGAACTAGGAGATCTGTCCGTATTAGAGAACAAAGAATGCAGAGAGGAGGAGAAACTTCCCGTTGGCACCCGGGATGTTGTGGGAGATGGAAGGGGTAGGATTTATAGTAGTCAACTGCGCTCCTTGTGGAGGGATGTAGATTTTTGCTTGCAACCAGATGACTGAATAAAAAGGACTATCCTATATAATAAAGTGCAAGTGTCTCTGCGTCCAGTCCCTGTGTTCCTGGAATTGCGCTACTGTGCATGTGCCCCACGGACAGCCGTTGGGACTTGGAGCGCAGAGGCGGGTCGCGTGCTTAGGCTGCGATTGGCCGAAGAAAGCACTTGCTGGCGCCGATCGCAGAGCGCTGTTCTGAGCAGCGATTGCTGAGGCGAAAGACATGGAGACGGGCTGGGGGCTTTTCCTGCGGGCGGCATCGGCGGCGTAGCTCTGCTTGGCCGGGGCAGCCTCTGCCTCAGCGCCCCCTCAGCGCTACACCCCCGACCTCTCAGCGCTACACCCCCAACTTACGGATTGAAGCGCCCTCCGTTTTGGGCTGCCCTGGGCAAAGCAACCTAAGCAAGGCATTTACCTGTCGTCCCGCCAGCGCCGGGTTGTCCCTGTCAGGAAAGTCCCTGTCAGGAAAGTCCCTAGCTTGCCTCAGCCATGCAGGCCCTCGCCACCCCCAGACTCGCTGCAGCGGTCATGCTTCCTGCTCGGGCGAAGGCCTCTGACACACGGGAAGGAGGCGAGGCTCCCCAGCCGGCTCCTCCCTGCGGTGGCCCAGCAGTGCCTCCTCCTCTCCCCCTGCATCCCCTTCAGCCGCGGTCGGGCTGAGGCGGCGGAAGCGGATTGCCCCCACGGTGGCTGCCGGCGAGGCGAGGAGGAGGCGGAGGAGGAGGCAGTGCTCAGCTTCACCTTCACCAGGTGGGAGAAAGGGGTTGACAGGCGGGGAGGGTGGGGGCGGGCAGCGCTGTGGGGAGCTGTGTCGCCCTGATAGGAGATAGGGAAGGAAGTATGGAAAAATGTAGGGAGGGAGGGAGGGAGGAAGAACAGAGGGAGGGAGGGAGGGAGGGAGGGAGGGAGGGAGGGAGGGAAGGAAGGAAGGAAGGAAGGAAGGAAGGAAGGAAGGAAGGAAAAATGGAGGGAGGGAGGGAGGGAGGGAGGGAGAATAGAGAAAGGGAGGGAGGGAGAAAGGAAGGAAGGAAGGAAACATGGAAGGAAGAATGGAAAAATGTAGGGAGAGAGGAAGGAAGGAAGAACAGAGAGAGGGAGGAGGGAGGGAGGGAGGGAGGGAGGGAGGGAGGGAGAGAAACAGGGAAGGAAGAACGGAAAAATGGAGGGAGGGAGGGAGGAAGGAAGAACAGAGAAAGGGACGGAGGGAGGTAGGGAGGAACAAACAACAAAACCCAACCTAACCTAAACATTAGACCTAAGCATTACAAAAACATCCTTTCCATGATGTTCTAGCGCCCGTTAATTTAACGGGCTTAACGTCTACTAGTAAAATATAAACTGCTCGTTAGTTCTTATCTTTGAAGTTACCGAAGGGAGGGGAGGACTCTCCACGCCTGATAGCATGAAAGGGGAGATTTTGGCCAGAAACAGAAATGAGACAGTCATCAGCCTATGACCTTATCTGAGTTTTTCATTTCATCATTTTGCCTTTTATGTATGTGCTTTCTTGGCCAGCAGATGCATTTGCTCTGGTACACTTCCCACAGTGTACTGAAATTATATGGAGGCAGGCAGGAGTTGGGACATTGCTATCTGAGTTCAGCCAGATGGAACTATACTGTGTACCTTAAGTACAATGTGCAATTGTGTGCTCTCCTTATGGGTTTCTTGTGTGCCCTGAATGCATTTCTAATGTGCAGGAGCTCTGCGTACCAATTTGTCAGGAACACTTTCTTTGGCAATCACACTTTGAGAGCTGCTTCTGAATACCAGTTGCTGAAAAATAACTGGAGGGGAGAAGACCCTTGTGCTTGCCAGTTTCCCACAGACATCTGGCTGACTCTTATGAGAACAGGATGCTGGACTGGATTTGTCATTGGCCTGATCCAGCAGGCTCTTCTTATGTTCTTAATTTTGCACTCAAAACCAAATTCTGAAATTCTAAATAAAGTATTACTAGATATTCTGGACATTACCATTACCATTACATGTCACATTTCATGTTCATTGAACGAAACCTGAAAAAAGGTGATCCTGTATGGGTCTACTCAGAAGTGAACTCTGCTGAGTTCAGCAGAGCTTTGGTAAGTGGGTGAAGGTTTACAGACTGAGTGGACAAAGTCTCTTCAATACACTGGAACCTCGTGTTACGGATGGGATCCGTTCTGGAGGCCAGTCTGTAACACGGAACTGACACAAGCCAAAGCGCTGTGTCTGCACGGCATAATTTAGTGCTTCTGTGCATGCACCAGCAGAAAATCCAGAAGTAACCCTTTCCAGTACTTCAGGGTTGCTGAGGGACACAACACGAAAACACGTAACCTGAAGCGGACGCAACATGAGGTATGGCAGTACAAAATAAAACAAGGGATGTTGAAAGGAAGTCCTATAACACTTTCTTCTTCATTGGGTGTGGGGGAATGCATTTAGGCTTTTAGGAACGTCAAGACTCTGCTACTTATTTACACATCTGGGCTATCAAAATCTGCTATAAGATTGTCACTCCCAGCTTCTCTATATTAGTGAGGCTAAAAGGTCTCCTTGAAGTTACTTTTGAATGGGCATACATAAGGTTGTGATGTAAGTATGGCTTTGTGGTGTTTATATTGTCATATCTACAGATTTATTATATTAAATTGGAAACATTAAAAACTTTGTCCATTTATTGTTGGGCAATCATTGCTGATATTTTTGATTTTGCCCTGCATCATTTGTTTGGTCCTAAAAGTGGCAGGTGTGCCAGTGGAGACTTGCAGAGGCCGTTCAAGCCCTGACATCAAAGAATCTATTCCACCCACACTTCAAGTTCTCACTTAAATTAGGATTTTTATTCTGTGATGAGTGGCCAGTTCATGATAGTGTGGCCCACCCATTAATCTTTATAGTTCCTTTCCAAGAACACCATGATCTCCAGAGTGTCATTAAAAGGCTCAAAGGAAGAAGATTCTGCACTCTGGAGGAATCCAGTGAAGGTCCACATCTATTCCTCTGTGATTTGGGGCTCTGCTGGAGAACATACAGTGTCCTTTTGATACCAAGATGTCCACCCCAAGTCAAGTACTTCTTGCAATCTGTGTTTTCCTGTTCCTCACACCTGGAGGTATGTTCTTTTTGCAAGAGTTGGGAAAAGCACTGACAGCCAAGGGAGGCAGGTTAAGTGCAGGTTGACAGGCAGAAGGGAGAAGGCAGGTGCAAACCAAATTTATGCTCTGTCCATAGAATCTAAACTGAGTCAATGAAATGGCCCTTCTTCTGTTCTCTTCCTCTGTTGCACCTTAATGGAAAGACTGTTGCTAGGTGGCAATTGAGGGAGAGGGTAAGCCAAGGGCAGCTGTTGTTGCAGTAGAGCTGATAAGAGAATCAGATAATCTTAGAGTTGGAAGGGACCCAAGGGTCATCTAGTCCAACCCCTGCAATCCGTGATGGAGTGGCCCTGCTTCATATCTCTTTCTTTACTGTGGCCTGTTAGAATCTGTTCAACATTTTATGTATTTAAGTAACTTTCCCTGATATTCAAATTAAGGTGCAAGCAGGAAAACTGACAGCTTTACCAGGTAGAGATACAGTACTTTGCAAATAGAAAATAAAACTCAAGATGTGGCGAAGCCTTTTGTAGCAGAAGAAACCTTTAATAAAAACTATTTTAAAAAACAAAAACAAAGATGAGGGCAAGCTATGGGTTCATCTCAGAGCTAGGGGTGGATGGCTGAATGTTTTTCCATCCTGTGCCAACTCCTTTTAATCCCATTTGGGGTCAATTCTTTAAAGAACAAGCCATGAAAAATCCACCAAGCTTTACAAGCAGAAAGTCTTCCAGAAGTGGTCTGGGGGTTGCCTCTTTCTCCATTTCTCCATTTAACATTTTACAGCTGCTTAGGGAAACCCTGTGGCCATTTGGCTATTACTGTACTTTGTTTCATCTTGTTAATTATTCTGTATGATTTGTGCTGTACTTCCAATGTTCCTCTATGCTGTTGTCATTCATTGTTTCTAAGACACTTTGCGGTTCCTTTGAATGAAAAGCGGCATAGAAATATAATCCATTAATCAAAGCAACCATTCACAACATTTTGGTTTTGTCTTTTGGGGCAGATGCTCTCATCTGTAAACAATGCATAAAGAGGATAGCAGGAATGGATTGCCCCCACCAAAGCTGTGAAGCTGAGGAAGGAGAAACCTGCTATAACTTGGTGACCCTTGAAAGTAAGAAACAGCTGCAAAGGTTATGCCTTGTTTGGGCTCCATGGTCCACATTCCCCTTCTGCTTATTTTCCATTACTTTCAGCTTAGTGATATAACTAAGGGGGAATAATTCATGCAAATGCCTTTGTCAGAAGCATAGCTTCAAGCATGCAGTCTGAGCTTGTATGCAGCAAGAGTTGATATTTCTTTCCTGGCTGTTGCATAGTTGAAGAGAGTGTGAGTGTGGAAAGGAAGATAAGGTCTTATTTCTTCCACCACCCAGTGGCATAGCAAGGTCAGGTGGTACCTGGGGCAGAAAATTTCTAGTCACCCCCCCCCCCCGAACATTGAAATGATTAAAAGGAAAAATAAGATACATCACCAGAGAAGAGGGTGTGTGACCTAATTCTAGAAAACACAGCTCTGGGGTCCCAAACACTCCATGCATACTTATGTTTCACTGCAATATCCCACAGTATGCATGTGGGTACCACACAATATGCCTTCCTCCCCTCCTTCCCATATATGCCTCCTAAACTTGTTTGTGGGTTTCTCTCTACCTTCTAGAGCAGATATAGGGGCTGTAGAAGAAGGTGGAGAGAGACATGTGTATACGTATTCAGAATAGCTATGCTTCCCCAGAGTAATAAATCTTGGACTCAGCTGCATTAGTAAAGAAAAAGCATTTTATATGCGTTATAACATTGTGACACTGGATGGCGCTGTTGATTCCCATCTTTCTCCAACGTGATTTCTCACTATGAAGTTTACAACACATTTCCCTAAAATGTTTTTTTTGGATGTGTATAGATTCAGCTCTTGCGTTTCCTTATTCTTTCAGCCATCAGTATTACCAGGCTATTTAATGGAAAGCACCTTGGATATTTTATGTGAATTCCAGTTAATCATTGTGGGGACTGAGGATGAGGACGATACAAACCTTCACTCTTTTCTCTTTTCCTCTTTCTTCCTCTTCACACCTTGTCTCAGATGGCGTGTTTAGAGATCAAAAACTCGGATGTGAAACAAAGGATATTTGTCAAAGTCCTCCTAGACAAAATGGCCTCGGTGGGTATGTCAATTGCTGTGATGATAGTGATTTCTGCAATGTAAACTTCTAAAACAGGCTGAGAGCCACCTCAAAATTCTGCCGTCCTGCAAAGAATAAAAGTTTATTCTGTTCCCCCTCAGCTTGTCAACCTTTCTTGTTTTTTCCTTGCTTTCCAATATGCTATATGCTGTGGTATAATGGTCCCAGATTAGGGGGGGGGGTAAAGGTAAAGGGACCCCTGACCATTAGGTCCAGTCGTGTCTGACTCTGGGGTTGTGGCGCTCATCTCACTTTATTGGCCGAGAGCCGGCGTACAGCTTCCAGGTCATTTGGCCAGCATGACTAAGCCGGTTCTGGCGAACCAGAGCATCGCACAAAAATGCTGTTTACCTTCCTGCCAGAGCGGTACCTATTTATCTACTTGCACTTTGACGTGCTTTTGAACTGCTAGCTTGGCAGGAGCTGGGACCGACCAACGGGAACTTACCCCGTGGCAGGGATTCGAACCGCCGACCTTCTGATCAGCAAGCCCTAGGCTCAGTGGTTTAACCCACAGCACCACCTGGGGGTAGGTGGGTTTAAAACAGCCAGTATTATTTTGGCTGCAGTATCCGATAGAGCCCAATCAGCATGAAAGGGGAGATTTTTGGTCACTGTATTCTCGATAGATAAGCATTTAGGAACACTTGAAACACGAGGGGATTGGGTTTCAAGAGAATGATGGGCAAGTGTTATGTACAATGTGTTGATTTCTTGGTTATTCAAAAAGAATTGACTGGCTATATATATATCACTTGCTCTCATTTCCTCCACTTTCAAAACTTTCATCAACTCCACATTTTTTGTTCGAAACTTATGTTTCAAGCTATCAATTCAGCTTCTTACTACACAGCTCCTTCAGGCTTTCTCGAGTGGTGTCTATGAACCTCTGTCTCAGACTTTACAGATCCTTCCCCTCACCCCACTCCATCCCTTTCAGCCCTATGGATTCTGAAATTGAATTTTTCTACCTATACACTGACACCTGACACCTTTTAAAATTAAATCTGGTGTTGTGGGTGATGCAAGTCTGTTCAAGAATTCAGACACTGCATTATATATAACAACTAGGCATTCATGTTATAAGACCTCACTCCTAGTGGAACACCGAAATATATTTTATTTTGTCTTAGACCACATTCGCACCATTCATTTAAATTACTATATCACTTTAAACAGCCATGGCTTTCCCCACCCCATAAATCTTGGGAGTTGTCGTGTTTTTTAAAAAATTATTATTATTATTTTTAAATTAAAATCTCATTGTTATCACTTTCCAAAAATATAAACATTAACAGAAAAAATGGTTTTCCCCATTCCCACCCCCTCTCCCTGGAACAGAAGACTAATGAGTCAGATGTCCCCATAAGTCCATGTGAATATTTCATAAAGGGGGAACATATTTCAGGAAAATCATCCAGATCAGATGCCTTGTTGAGACATGAACCCTCTTTGTTAGTTTCTCAGACAAAGCAATTGTCCATATTTTTTGTTTCCATTGTCTGATGTGTAGGTGATCAATTACTTTGCTGTGAGTAATTGTGCAGCCCCCAGAAGAAAATCAATAAGTTCCTTGTATAACAAATTAAGTTGAATATCTGTTAATAAGCCTAGACTTGGATTACATTATATGTCCTGATTCGTGATTTTGCTTATTTCTGTACATACTCTTTCCCAGAATGGTTGCAACAGCTCACATGCCCACCGCATATGGAAAGTCATATGAGTTGCCCTGTAGTTTATTAAAGGTGCTGAGAGTTGTTTGTAAACTCTCCTATTCCTTCCCAGAGCTACAATTCCAGAGCCATTTAACAATCAATGCCTCTTCACAGGGAGCAGTGGCAACTTTAAAAAACTACCGTTTCTAGGAAAATTTGGGAAGAACGGCGTTTCCGTGCGCTGCTCTGGTTCGCCAGAAGCAGCTTTGTCATGCTGGCCACATGACCCGGAGGCTGTCTTCGGACAAACGCCGGCTCCCTCGGCCTATAGAGCGAGATGAGCACACAACCCCAGAGTCGGACACGACTGGACCTGATGGTCAGGGGTCCCTTTACCTTTACCTTTATGACTGTTTAAAGTGGTGTCATATAGTTTTAGATGTGTGGATTCAAGGTTAATGAAACTCCTCCTCTTCCTCCTCCTCCTCCTCCTCTTCTTTTGAGATTGCAGTGCTCACATAAAACATTTTATCAGACTTTTATTAATCAGCCTTGCCAGCAACTCAGGTGTAGGGTCTTTTCCGTGCAGGATCCTGAATAACGGAAAGAGCAATGGATCCTTCAGCTCTCTTCCACTGAAACCTTCAAAACAAAACAGAGAATGGGGCTGAATGTCAGACGTGCACCTCATATATGAAACGGCTGATCCTGCTGTTATTTAAACCATATCAGTTAGTCTTTTCAGATTGACTCTAAGCGTTCATTGCTCAATAACAATAAACCTTTTAGATTATTCATTGCTTGTTGAGAATATTAAAAGAATTTTTGAGGATGCTGAACACTTTTTACAAATACCAAATCCCTACCGTCTCTCACTTCACCTCCTGCTCCTGAAATTAATTACTGGTAACTAGCACAACGGAAAGAAGTAAAATGGTAGTTTAGGGAAAATGTCATTGCTTAATCGAGCAGTCAGCTATACAGAGTGTTGCCAAAATAAGTGGAAGCATTAGATTGTTGTAATGAGACTGGACTGCCATGACTGAGAATGAACATCTCACCAGGGATTTGGATATATTAAACATATGGGGGGATTCAATGCGGTTCATTAGCAATGGGACCCTAGATGTTAATTCCCTATCATAGAGCTGGGCTCTACCAACTGTAAAACATACGGAGCACATTAATTCCAAATAGGAAAGCAATCTATGGTGTGTGGGTCACAAATTATTAGGTAATGAAAGCCAGTGGTCCTCCTGAATATGGGACAGAGTTAAGCCTCCTTGCCTTTCCGGTGCTGTATCACTGCCACCTTTCTAGTTCAGTAAAGGTAAAGATAGAGGGACCCCTGACCATTAGGTCCAGTTGTGACCGACTCCGGGGTTGCGCGCTCATCTCACATTATTGGCCGAGGGAGTCGAATGCCTTGCAACTCGAACGTTTTGGCTCCCGAACGCCGCAAACCCGGAAGTGAGTGTTCCAGTTTGGAAATGTTCTTTGGAGCCCAAACATCCAACATGGGTTCTGCGGCTTCTGATTGGCTGCAGGAGGTTCCTGTAGCCAATCGGAAGCAGCACCTTGGTTTCTGAACATTTTGGAAGTCAAACGGACTTCTGGAATGGATTCCATTCAACTTCCAAGGTACGACAGTACAGGGGAAATAACCAACAGTGAAACAAATAAATTTGCTGAGAAGGCCTGGTTAAACAAAATATCTTTTGGTATCAAAAATATCAAAATGGCAGCACCTGTCTGATTTCAGTAGGAACAGTGTTACAAAATACTGGTGCCACTACACACAAACAGGGGTAGCCAATATGGTGTCCTTCAGATGTTGTTGAGCATTGCCCACCAGCCTCAGTCATCATGGTTAGGAATGATGGGAGCTGTAGTTCAGCAAAATAAATAAATAATGGCTACCCCTGGTGCAGAAACTAAATGAATTTTGCATGAATAGAAAGCAGAAGGAGCAGTGATGCACCAATACCTGGGTGAGAGGAGGTGGCCATTTGCAAAAGGTGGCCAACCTCACATACTGTTGTATACTTACGCAGTCTGTTCTGGGATGAGAAGGCTGTCTCCATTTGCTAGAAACAGAGTATTACTGTCAGCAGTAACAACAGATGTGCCTTCCTGAAAAGGCAGGAACAAAAGACAGGCTTTTAATTCTTCCTGGGACTGTCATTAGCAGCCACAAACTAGGAAGTACGGTATATCTTAATGAACTAATCAGTCAGTCTAACCAAATCATCAGCAATCTAGCGATCTGGGAAATAAACAAATCAATTAATTCTGTAATAGCAGGGTTTGTGACCCAAAGCAGTCATTAACAACTATAGGCCTCAGGCTCAATAGACATTATTGGTTCTTATCTTTCTGAATGGTCGTTCGGACAAGAACCTAGATTTGGCTGGTGGTGGGAGATGTTTCATTTACTACAGTGTTTCTCAACTTTTTTTCAATCCATGTCCCCTTTTAGCTAATATAAAAAAGATTCCACACACCCTTCAATCCCAGTTCACGTAATTAATTAATTTGAATTTTTCACATGGATTGAAATTTCATAACTGTAAATTTGTTTACTTATATTGTATATTACCAAAACAAACCCCACTCTCTAGCACACTCCACACCAAGTTCTTCGTGTGCCCCCGTTGGTTGAGAAAAACAGATTTAGTGCATCACAAGTTGTGCAAACCTAGTATGCCGTGAAAAGGTTCTCCTTGAGGATGTTTGTTTTGATCAGTTTAGGGCTCATTACTTGCAGTGGGGAGGGAATTGAGACCTATATTGTGAATCGATGTAGAACTTTGGGGGAAAGCTGTTCCCCTCTCCCTGGAATTCTGTAGTGATAGCTGACCTTTTCATTTGTGGAACTATTTGAATTGAAAAAAGAAAAGAAAAAACCCGAGTGAGGCTTAACCTCCACAGAAAACCTCCCCTGCTACCAAGTACAGATGTACTGTGAGTAGCAGCAATCAGGCTGAGTTTTGCAGTCCACAGCTCCACATAATGAAGCTGTCTTGGGGCAACTCACTTCTGTGGCATTGTTAATCAACTAAGCTAGCAGCGTGCTGATAGATATGTCAGCCTGAAAATACGGCACTTGGTTGTTCGAAGTATTTTTTCAATCTTCTCATCAGATCCTTGAAATACTTTCCAAGACCTGAAAAGCTGCTCACCAAGCCAACAGGGACTAGACTGACATTACTACAAGAAAAACCATGCACTACTAAAAAGGGCTCATATCTGTCTTGTAAGAATGATGCTCTGTGAGCCATTTCATTCCTGGGAGGACTAATGGAGGTCTTGCATGAACAGAGCTATTTCATATGGGCAGGTAGGGAGAGTGCTTTTCCACTCAGGTTGTGCTTGTGGGCTGCCAATGGGACATCTTGTTGGCCTCTGTGAGAACAGAGTGCTGGGCTATATGGACTTTAGACCAGATCCAGCAATAATCATCTTATATTCTTAAACTGAGGCATAGCCAGCATCAACAGTAGACTAGGTTCAGAGACTGCTGAGGAACCCATGGGTGAACCCCACTGCCTCAGTCCAACTGCAGCAATGACGAGGGTGTCCCAGCGTCGTCTGTAACCCCTGAAGTGAAAAGACTTTTCTCCTGAGCCAAACTCAAACCCACAGCTGGATCCTCTGCCCATGGAGGCTTCACCGAGTGGGGCAGAGCAGCTATGCTAGCTTTCTGACAAGTGTGTTGTTATTGCTTGCCAGGAGGAAAAGGGACAAGGCTGTGGGGTAGGGGTGGGAGAGACATTGCCAAACACTGGATTGGCTTTGCACCATGCCAGCCTCTATGTCACCTTGCTGCTCTCCCTCCAGATAAGCAACTGGCTACCCCAGAAGCTACCATAGCATTTCTGTCCTACCTGTTGAGCCACTTCTGATCAGTGCACACACCTCATTTATTTCCATTGCTTGTTCGAGGGAAGAATTATTGCCAGTGCGGAAACGTCGGCTCCCTCGGCCTGAAGCAAGATCAGCGCTGCATCCCATAGTCGCCTTTGACTGGACTTAACCGTCGTTTACCTTTTTACCCTACCTACATAGTTAGTGCGAAATGAAACTAGCATCACATACCAGCTGCCATAGCCATATATCTGCATTCTTTCCTCCCTCTTTGGTTATTCCTGGTCCAAAAATTATAACCTGGGCAACAAACCAAGAAAATGCAATGAGAAACATTTGTGTCAATGTAAAATTATTTAACAGAAATTGTGAGAAGATGCATTAACCTTGCCAAAGGCTTTGTATACCAGAATGTAAAAACAAAATGTAACAGATCACATCTACACATTTCTCTCTCTCTTCACCTCTATGGTCTTTGTTCATGTACTCGTCTGATCCTCCCACTAATAGCTTTGTGCTTTTATCCATAGCGCACACCACTCTTGGGACAGAGAGTGCATTTTCCTTTCGCCAGAGGCTTGCACTTGAACTTAATGGGGATCTTTTTCTGGACTTCAGACAGCTGTGATTCCTCATTTATTTTTCTCTTCTCATTCCTCCTAATCCCTGTTTAGAAGTTAGAGGCAGATTCCAATGGTTAACATCGCTGGCATTGGTCTTTGCAGCAATGCTCTGCACTGCTTGACCCAGCTCCTGGAGACTATGGGCACCAGTCCCAGTGCTACCATTTCCACACGAATTGGGAGAGTAGGATTGGCCCAGTGGTAGAGCTCATCCTTTCAATCGGAAAGTTGTTGAATCCTTGGCACCTCCAGCTAAGAGGATTTCAGACAGCACCATGAGAAAGACCCTTGCCTGACACTTTGGTGAGCGGCTTCTAGTTGGAGTAGAACAGTGCTAAATTAGGCTGGCCAAAGATTTGACTCACTATAAATCAATGGAAGAAGGGAAGATACTAAATGCAAAGAAGTTAGCATCCATCCCTGACAGCAGAGGGAGAATAATCCCAGACCATCTACCCAAGTCGAAAGTGAGTTAGTCCACTTTAATGTGTATAAAGCTGCTGGGTGACCTTGGGCTAGTCACACTTCTCTGAAGTCTCTCAGCCCCACTCACCTCACAGAGTGTTTGTTGTGGGGGAGGAAGGGAAAGGAGAATGTTAGCTGCTTGGAGACTCCTTCGGGTAGTGATCAAGCGGGATATCAAATCCAAACTCTTTCAAAGTACTTAATGTTTTTTTTTACCTCAGTTTCAGAGCTGTCTCCAAAAAGTCTGGAGGATTTATTCTGATCTATCTCTTTACGATGATCATTCAGCCAGCCTTGAAAGGAAAAAGGATCCATGACCTTGGCTTCGTTTAACGGGAAAGGCATTTCTTTCAAAAGTTCATCTAAAAACAAAGAAAACCTAGAGGTAGAATATATATATATATATATATATATATATATATATATATATATATATTTCTGATTGCTTTAGAAGTGGTGACAGGTGTTTGCCCATCAGAAAGCTTATTGCAAGAACAAGTGATATTGTCATATTATTGCTTGGTGTTTCAGAAGATTCAAACATAGGGGTAGAAAAGGACAAGGGCCAAATTTCAAATTATCTAACAGTCCATGACAGCACCTTTGCTTCTCCTGCCCTTCACCAGCTTCTTTAAACCTACCACCGATTAGGTCCTTCAACTCCTGCTTTGTCATAAATACAGACAACATTAAGCAGACATGTTTACTGCCACTACTCATTACCTCCCCACTGTGCGCTCAAATGCCTTCTAGGGGTTCTCTTGGCCAATATGGAACAAAACTGATTACGCAGCACTTCAAAATTTAATACCCTGCATTTCCTGATTGTTTTGAAACAGTCTGAAACACTCTCTGCCCTTTCAAATCCTGTTCTGAGGTTCACAGTTTTGCACCCTGTGAAATTAACTTCAGTCTCTTAACTAAATGCAAAGGTGAAATCTTCTCCCACACTCCCATTTTCTTCTCCAAAAGCCACGGGGTACTCTCAAAATATGTCTCTGGGGTGCTTTTTCAGTAATGGTTCAAAATAAGATGCAGAAAAATGCAACATCTCTCTGTGGTATCCCAAGTAGTAATGAAGGACATTAGGTAAGCATCAGTAGTATAGTCAGCCAGGGGTGGGGTAGTGTGATTGTGTTCATTTGGCCTACTTAAAAACCTTCCTGTATCCTGTATAATTGTTTTTGCAGATCAGGTTTAGATGTGAAAAAAATGTACTGCACTGGGTATAACAAAGACATGGCATCAAAATTTATAATTAAAAAAACCCCAAACAGATAAGAAACTTGTTAAAACCCTGCAGATCTCTGGGAAGAAGAAGAAGAAGAGTTTGGATTTGATATCCCGCTTTATCACTACCCGAAGGAGTCTCAAAGCGGCTCACATTCTCCTTTCCCTTCCTCCCCCACAACAAACACTCTGTGAGGTGAGTGGGGCTGAGAGACTTCAAAGAAGTGTGACTAGCCCAAGGTCACCCAGCAGCTGCATGTGGAGGAGCGGAGACGTGAACCCGGTTCACCAGATTATGAGTCTACCACTCTTAACCACTACACCACACTGGCTCTTCCTGCTATTCCTGGTAATTGGCCTCTAAGGTCTTTTAATTTTAAAAATCCTCAGGCCAACACTTCATGCATGGTGGAGCAGCACAAGCTAGGCAGCTTTTTCCCAGCACCTGCCTTCCCAATGCCAAGAGTCACTGTTAGTTCTGGGGAAGGAATAGGCTTAGCAGAGGTAGTCCAGTGCTCTTGCCACCATGTTTGCACCACACTGAACTCCCTACCCTGTGTCTCACCTTTCCTCCTCTCAGGAATGCTCAGCGTTGGGAATGCAGGTGAGCAACGTTGCTCTGCCTACCCGGGCCCACCCCCCTCCGATGGCTGCTGCATCTAGTGGTGTCTTATAGGTAGAGATGGGGGAGAAATTCAGTTTAGTGAGGACTTGCAATGCAAACCTACCTAATTGGAAGTTCCTGAAACAACATGCAAATCTTCAAGATTTGCACTTCTCTACATTTTACGATGCAGTTCCCCAACCAAATGATGCGTACAAAAATGTGTACATTAAAGTGTGCATCAAAAGGCATATGTTCCTGAAAACAACATATAAAATGCAAAATTGCTTTGCAAAAAATAAAAGTAATGTGTATGCCAGGCAAAATTGCAGATAAAAGGAGGAAATTTCACTAAAATGCTGATGAATTTTCATGGGATTTTTTTTTTTAAATCACATACTGATGCAGACATGTGAAATGACTTGAAAAATGAGAAACTGAAACCAAAGTGGGCAGATTCACCCACCCTTATTCCAGGAACTTGTCATGTACATTAACATCCTTGAACAGCAAGGATGACTGCACTTAACTAAATGAACAATTGACGCAGAAAACAGGTCACAAAGATATTTTTCTTGCATTTCCCTCCTACCTTTCATTCAAGGCTGCCCAGAGCAGTTTAAACTTTTCTCTTTCTCCTTCTCTCCTCCATCATTTTAACTCCATAGCAACCCTGCTTGGGTTGAGAGATAGTGAACTCACATGGTCACATCCCAGGGTATAATATGAATGGATGGCATATGTGACACGAGGTAACTTCTACTAGATCTTTAAAGAAGGTGAAGGAATCTGTGTGTCACTCCCATTTTGGTGGCAGCCAAATGATTACCACTAGTTCTAGTGTAGCACCCAGTTAGGGGTGAACCAGGAATGGGGGGTCCATGGATTTCCAGATGTTTTGCTGAACTACAGCTCACATCATCCCTGGCCTTGCTGGTTGGTGGCTGATGGGAACCGGAGGACAACAACATCACCACTCATCACTTTTAATTTGCATACCGCCTTTCTTTCTTACAATACTCAAGGCGGTTTACAAGCTGAAGAAACAAAAAATGTACACCTTATAACAATCTAATGCAAGACAAAAATGTGATAATAAAACATAGCTTTAAAAGAAGCAATCAAATAAAGTACCGTTCAACTATCATTAGAATAGTATAGAATAATACTAAAAGGTAACGGTAAAGGGACCCCTGACCATTAGGTCCAGTCGTGTCCGACTCTGGGGTTGCGGCGCTCATCTCGCTTTATTGGCCGAGAGCCGGCGTACACCTTCCAGGTCATGTGGCCAGCATGACAAAGCCACTTCTGGCTAACCAGAGCAGCACATGGAAACGCCGTTTACCTTCCCGCCAGAGCAGTACCTATTTATCTACTTGCACTTTGATGTGCTTTCGAACTGATAGGTGGGCAGGAGCTGGGACTGAGCAACGGGAGCTCACCCCGTCGCAGGGATTCGAACCGCCGACCTTCTGATCAGCAAGCCCTAGGCTCTGTGGTTTAACCTTCTTTTTATCTAGAAATAAACACAAGTGGTTTTGTTATTGTTAATAAAATAGAGAAGGAGAGAGAAATACTCTCATAAGAGTTTTTAAGGGGTGGTGGTGGGAATAAACACCTTAGACAAAGCACAATAGCTCCTCTTTTGCTTTGTAATACTCTTAACCATAGAAGCCGCCCCGTGGGGCAGTGTGCAAACAATCATCCCTAAGAGCTTTCCTAATATTTCACCATGGGAACTGAACCGAACCACCGAGAACTTTTTGCACAAGTTTATTGAAGCTGTCAGAGGAAGCACAAACACTCCAGAGCAAAGTTTTCCTCTTTCTTGCGAAAAGCTTTGTTAGAAAGCTATGTATTTTAATTTCTGAGATTCTGAAAAGCTCAGAGAAAGCTAGGCAATAAATCCATCTCCCTGTTGTCTCTACCCTTTAATTCTGGCAGAGTCTCCGTTAAGAGAAGAAGAGAGAAGAAAGTTAACATTTCTCCTGCAGAAGTTATTTCATTTGGAGCAGTGTTTAAAGAGAGACAGTGGTTCTGTATATGCCATACATTTAAATCACATCCACCACCATCCCCAAATCCTGGAAACTGTTAAGGATGCTGAGATTGGGAATAGTAGCTCTGTGAGTGGTAAACTACAGTTCCCAGGATTCCCAAGGTGTGTGTGCTTTGAATGTGTCATTGTGTACACAGCCAGTAATAATAATAATAATAATAATAATAATAATAATAATAATAAATTTTTATTTATACCCCACCCTTCCCAGCCACCTCAGGGTGGCTAACACTAATAAAATCACAACAAAACATAAAAAACAATCAATTAAAATACAGGTTAAAATACGATTTAAAGTTTAAAATGCAGCCTCATTTTTAAGTAGCCCTCCAATCAAACCATAAAGGAATGAAACATCAGGGTTAAACTGAAACCAACCCAAAGGCCAGGCGGAACAGCTGCGTCTTGCAGGCCCTGCGGAAAGATGCCAAATCCCGCAGGGCCCTGGTCTCTTGTGACAGACCGTTCCACCAAGTCGGGGCCAGTACTGAGTTGAGGCCCTAGTTGAGGCCAACCTAGCATCCTTGTGGCTCGGGACCTCCAAAATGTTATTATTTGAGGACCTTAAGGTCCTACACAGGGCATACCAGGAGAGGCGGTCCCGTAGGTACGAGGGTCCTAGGCTGCATAGGGCTTTAAAGGTCAAAACCAGCACCTTAAACCTGACCCTGTACTCCACCGAGAGCTGGTAGAGCACTGGATGAATGTGGTCCCGCAGCAAAGACCCTGTAAGGAGCCTCGCCGCGGCATTCTGCACCCGGTGGAGTTTCTGGGTCAGCTTCAAGGGCAGCCCCGCGTAGAGCGAGTTACAATAATCAAGTCTGGAGGTGACCGTCGCATGGATCACTGTGGCCAGATCAGGGCGAGAGAGGTAGGGGACCAACAGCCAGTAATAATAGGGGGTGGGAAAACCACCCATATTATTGCTTGTTGAATAATTGCTTTGATCCTGAAATCAGTTTATATTACCTGGATTGGGTTTTCCAGTCTGATACTGCCTTGAGCTGAAAAACCTGGAATGACAAATGTTAAATAAGTAAAACTTTTCAGACTAATATAGGTAACCAAATTGTATGTCTGGGCGACATTACAAATACATGTTTGCTTTACCATTCCCTCTGCGAGAAGTGAAGCAACAGGGAACTAGGCAGAGGGCCTTCTCGGTAGTGGCACCTGCCCTGTGGAAAGACCTCCCATCAGACGTCAAACAGATAAACAACTATTTGACTTTCAGAAGACATCAGAAGGCTCAGGGAAGTTTTTAATGGCTGATATTTCATTATGTTTTTAGTGTTTTGTTGGAAGCTGCCCAGAGTGGCTGGGGCAACCCAGTCAGATAGTTAGATTAGCAGCAAATAATAATAATAATAATAATAATAATAATAATAATAATAATAATAATAATAATAATAATAATACAACTTGGGCCCATTACCTTCAGTGGGTCAGTTCTGAATAAAAGTTATTTGACTAAAACCCAGTGCAATAAAATGGAGAAGACTTACTCTTGGATTATTGGGATAAGTTGTGTGCCAAGGTCTTCACAGTAAAACCATCTCTCAAAAAGGACATTGGTTGATTCTCCAACGTAGTATCTGACAAAAGGTTGGGGGAGGAACTGCATTAAGTGGTTGTATCATATAAAATGGAAGGCTGTGTTATTTTACTCTCTAAATGCGTTTCAAAATATTATGCACTGGTTTGTGCCCCGGGGAGGTTACATATTGCATAAATACTGTATTTATACTACAGTATTTGTATGCCACTTTTTTGAACCAAAATTGTTCTCAAAGTTGCTCAAGGTAATAGAATCAGAGTTTTAAGAAGATTATATTTCACCTGAGTCCATCGGTTTCAGTCTTTAATCTTTTTCTCTCAATAACCAATCCCACAGTGTTTGCGAATCTCTGAGGGGAATGTGGTATCCTGGCTGGTAAGAGGAACATCTGCCCAGAAAAAAAGAAAGAAAGGAAGTTGAAACAGTTCCTGGCAGGAGTGGGGAACCTAAGGTTTGGGGGCCATATCCTGCTCTATCTGGCCCTCAGAATTCTCCACAGGCCATGCCTCTCACTGGCCTTTTTTTCACCCCCTGAATGTTTTCTGGCTGGAATGTGTCCTTGAACTCTGATAATACCTCTTGCTTGTCTGGATGGAGGATACAGAGGTTGCATCAGAGAAATGTTGGAGGGTATGCTATACACATGATAAGGGGAGGACTACAGGCGCATCCAGAGCTCGTTCTGTTTGCTTGTTTTTCTTTTCCTATAGCTGAAGAGGTAAGCCACAAGTCAATGGAAAATGTGGCTTGTTTCTTCAGCAGAGAGAACTATGACAAATACACCCTTGCTTTATGTGCATATCCCCCCTCCCATTTTCCACTAACCATTTGCAAGCCTATGTTTACCTCTCCTTCTTTAATGTAGATATCCTTGTGTTTTCCATTCTCTATTATCTTCAGGCACATATCTCCTTCCAGCTGGTAGAACAACTACAGTGTAGGAGAGGGGAAAACTTTATTTAAAGCATGCATATCACAATGCCATATGTACAGTCTGCAAGGATTCGTGTATATTGCAGGGCCCGCGCAATCAGTTTTGGGAACCTGTTTAAGGTGTTGAACTGTGGTTTTAAAAATTCAGTATGAGGGAATATGCTGACATCTATTGGATACATGGAAAACTGCGAGCTACGAATGCTAAAATGCTCGCTTTTAAAAAATAGCTTAATGATAATACAGTGGTACCTCTGGTTACGTACTTAATTCGTTCCGGAGGTCCGTTCTTAACCTGAAAACGTTCTTAACCTGAAGCACCACTTTAGCTAATGGGGCCTCCCGATTTCTGTTCTCATCCTGAAGCAAAGTTCTTAACCCAAGGTAATATTTCTGGGTTAGCAGAGTCTGTAACCTGAAGCGTCTGTAACCCGAGGTACCACTGTAGCCCCCTACTCCTCTATCAGTCCCAGCCAGAGTAGCCAATGATCAAGCATGATGGAAGTAGTAGTCCAACAACATCTAGAGGGCATCACGTCATAGATGGTGCAAGCCTAAGTAAGGACATTGTACCCAAATCACTAAATGAAAGACTTTCCCAATGTGTTACCTCTTCTCCTTCTTCAATATGATAATCCTTCCTTTGGTTTGGCCCACCAACAAACATTACATTGAGCTGGCAGTGGTGCCTGCAGGGTAATAAAAAAGCCAATTTTTTAACATAAACTTATGATAAATTAAGGCATAAAAGGATAAAAGAGTAAAGACTCATCAAACCAGCATTTTTGTATGCAACCTTGCCTAATTGCACAATTTTGCATGGCTGTCTTCCCTAATATAAATCATATCTTATATTAAAAATCTGACAGTTCCAAATTACAGAAGGCTATTTACAAAAGCCAGACTTAACGTCTTTCCTTCTGCAGTGTTGGATGGCAGATTGAGAGGAGTTCCATACCAGGACAGACTATGCTCATGTGCTCAAGACATTGACTCTATAAAACATATTTTGCTGCACTGTGTGAAATCCGAGCAAGCCAGGGAAGAACTGATATTACCCTTGCTAGTACCTTTCCTGGGAAAATCAGAGGCTTACTATGTCAGGTTCCTACTGGAAGACCGGACAAATGACAGAACATTAGCAGTGGCGAAGTTTCTATCGGTGGTTGCAAGAACCAATTATCCCTATTCCTAAGCCTGAACAAAATGCTGGTGTAACCTGAAGACGGGCTGTCGAAATTGTGTATTGTTTTGTAATGAATTGTTGGGTCTCTGGACCGTAATAAAGATTTGATTGATAAATCATATCTGCGTACTATTTTCATTGACAGGTGCACTTTTATACACTTTACTTGGTCAACAAACTACACTGCAAAATTTGGAGAAGTTCAGATTTCAAAGGATGTTCAAATAGTGTAAATTAGTTAGGTTCACCTCTACATGAGAGATGAATCAAATTTCTCCCACATCCCTGCTTTCTAACATTCAGAGAGGGAGCTTGCAAAAGAATGAAGCCAGTGAGAGCTGAGTTGTACTTTAACGTTTTCACCATCGCTCTCCCCAAGCACCGTGATTGGAAAGTGTTCAATGAGGCTCTAGCTCTGGGTTGGGAGAGAGAGCTCTCAGTGAGCAAAGTCCAACTTCCCAACCTGCAATCCACCTAATATGTTGTTTTAATTAATAATTGCAACACCGGGGGGGGGGCAGCCAGGCTTAGACAGAGTTCCAAGCTCCAAATGGGCTCAAATCACTCCCACTTTAGTCAGAGCAAGTTGGAGTGGCCTCTATTCGATTCAGATTCAAGCTGAATCATCCCAAATCTTCCTGAGTCAGTGGGATTCAGCCGAAGTGGTCTCACAGCCCACCTCTGAGCTATTCGCCAGCAGTCTGTGGATCAAAAGCATGGTTAGCTAGAAGCCACACTATCCTAAAATTGTTGTTGCACTTTGATTATAATAGGTTATCCCCACCCTCTTAGTGCCTGGAAAACTCAAACATGTTTCCCAGTTATATGACCTACTTCTTCAAAACCTGGAGTTGTTCTTCTGAACCTGTGTTTTATTTTAAAGTGTGAATAATACTATTTGTGGAGTGTTGTACACTCTTACAACCTGCTGTCCACAGGCATACAACAAGTTTATTATCGGTGCATTTGTGAATGCCACAAAGACTACAAAGACTGTTGACAGTGGGATGTGGGTGGCGCTGTGGTCTAAACCACAGAGCCTAGGGCTTGCTGATCAGAAGGTTGGTGGATTGAATCCCCACAATGGGGTGAGCTCCCGTTGCTCGGTCCCAGCTCCTGCCAACCTAGCAGTTCAAAAGCACGTCAAAGTGCAAGTAGATAAATAGGTACCGCTCCGGCGGGAAGGTAAACGGCGTTTCTGTGCGCTGCTCTGGTTCACCAGAAGTGGCTTAGTCATGCTGGCCACATGACCCGGAAGCTGTCTGCGGACAAACGCATGCTCCCTCGGCCTATAGAGAGAGATGAGCGCGCAACCCCAGAGTCGTCCACGACTGGACCTAACTGTCAGGGGTAACTTTACCTTTAATGTTGACAGCTATGGCTTTAAACCTGCAAAACAACCTTTAGGTTTGATTGCTTCTGTTTCGGCCAGACATTGAAGACCTTTGACAGACATACTCTCGGACCATAGGGAGCTGCCTTGTACCGAACCAGACCACTCAGTATTGTCTACACTGACTGGAAGTGGTCCTCCAGGGTTTCAGGCAGAGGAATCTCCCAGTGTTACCTGAAGATGCCAGGCGCTGCACCTGGAACTCTTGGTATGCAAAGCATTGCTGCTCTACTGAGCCGTGACTCTCCTCTCCTCTTTAATTTGCATAAGAATTGAAAAACAACGTTTTGTTTTAAATGAAACATAGAACAGCGAATTATAGAATCTTAGAGTTGGAAGGGACCCAAGGGTCATCTAGTCCAACCCCCTGCAATGCAAGAATCTCAGCTAAAGCATCCATGACAGATGGCCATCCAACCTCTGCTTAAAAACCTCCAAGGAAGGAGAGTCCACCGCCTTTCGTGGGAGTCTCTTCCATTGTCAAACAGCTCTTGCTGTCAGAAAGTTTTCCATGATGTTTAGTCAGAATCTCCTTTCTTGTAACTTGAAGCCATTGCCTCGAGTCCTACCCTCCAGAGCAGGAGAAAGCAAGCATGCTCCCTCCTCCATGTGACAGCCCTTAAGATATGTGAAGATGGCTATCATATCTCCTCTCAGTCTCCTTTTTTCCCAGGCTAAACATACCCAGCTCCTTCACGCGTTCCTTGTAAGGCTTAGTTTCCAGACCCTTGATCGTCTTGGTTGCCCTCCTCTGCACATGTTCCATTAAAAAAACAACACAAACCCATTAACTTACATGAGCTTATTGCATACTGGAGGCAAGAAGGCAGCTCTGTTTTCTTCTACCCATTTCTGTATGTTCATAAGCATCTTCTCCATGATTCTTGATAGCGAAGTGCGCCGGAGGAAGGAAATGAGTTTGCATAGCTCAATACATCATGCCAACTAAGTTTTGCACAACCCTCGTGAGCTGCTGTACGTGGTTCTAAGCTACTTCGGAGCCGCAGTGTCTGCTCTAACTATACCTCTAACTATACCTCTAACTATACCTCTAACTATACCTGCATCTCAATAGAATGCCAAATCTCTCTGCAGTTCAATCTTCCAAAGGTCTCTTTATTCCAAAGAGTATCTCGGTAGCTTAGCCAATGATCAACTTGTGCAGGGATAAAGTACACAGCAAGCTGCTCCCTTTTCAAAAGCTTGCACATGGTGAAAGTGATGTGCCAGCTGTGTGTGTGTGGTTTTTTTCCTGAAGGCTGCTCTGCAAACCGGTCCTGCTGAATCAGCCCGATAGTCCATTTGGCCCAACATCCTTTTCTCACAGTGGCCAACCTGATGCCTATGGGAAGCTCAATAGCAGAGCCCAAATTCAACAGCAATTTCCCCACTTGTGATCCCCAGCAACTGGAATTCAGAGGCACACTGTCTCTGCCACTGGATGAAGAACATAGCCATGTTGTATTGTGTTTTTACTAATTTTTGTTGGGAGTCACCCAGAGTAGCTGGGGCAACCCAGTCACTGATAGCTTTTTATCACCCTCTTTGTCCTCTATGCGTGATATGTGAGAGTGAGCATCTATCCTATGTGTAGATTACAATTTTCGAAGTGCAACGGGACTCTTGTTATTTTCCTCTTTTTTTCTTGATTAACTCTTTGGAACTTTTACGTTGTCAAGGGAGATTGAATGCATGCAAGTTGCAACGTTTCGTCGGGCCTAATAAAGGTATGACCCAATTGTGGACTTTGGGTTTATTATTTTTCTCCATACTGTACTCTCCTTTTCGGTATGTGTGAGGGAGCAGAATTAACAACACAAAACATACAACCAATCCCCCTTAATATATAAGGGATGTGGGGGAGAACAGGGGTGAGAAAGAAACTCAAGGATCCAGCACCTTTTAGATAATAGATAATTTATTTATTGTCATTGCACAAGTACAAGCACAACGCTATACAAGTGCAACGAAATTGCATGCCATCCCGTAAAAGAAAAAAAGAAAAAAGCACAAAACACACACACACACACCAAAAAGGCCACACACACACACACACACACACATCACAGCTCTCCAAGGTCATATTATCTGGTTACAGCATTTAAGATGGTTATAGCTCTTGGGTAGAAACTGTTCTTCAGTCTATTTGTTCTTGATCTAATTGTTCTATATCTTCTACCCGAAGGCAGTGGTGCAAAGAGACTATATCCTGGATGAGATGGATCCTTTAAAATATTGTTAACCTTTTTAAGGCAACGGGAACTGTATAGTTCTTCCAGAGATGGGAGAGGATGACCAATAATATTTTGTGCTGTGGTTATGACCTTCTGAAGTACCTTCTTCTCCCTGGCTGTGCAGCTGGAGAACCAAGCACAAATACAGTATATATGAATGCTCTCTATGGAGCCTCGGTAGAAGCACACCAGCAGTCTCTCACTCAGATTGTTCTTCTTTAAAAGTCTGAGGAAATAAATTCTCTGCTGGGCCTTCTTTACCAGAGCAGTAGTATTTGCGCTCCAAGTCATACCCTGCTCTATAATCACTCCCCAAAACTTGAACACAGCCACCCTCTCCACCTGGTCCCCGCCGATATACAGGGGCTGAATATCCACCTTTCCCCCCCTGTAATCCACCACCAGTTCCTTGGTCTTGGCAGTATTAAGAGCCAGATTGTTATCTCTACACCAAGCACAGAACTGCTCCACCTCATCCCGATAGGCTTTTGGGTCCTTCATAACCTGATCAATTTCCATCCCAACTGGTTGCTGGAATAGCTCAGTCGGTAGAGCATGAGACTCTTAATCTCGAAGGGTGTGGGTTTGAGCCCCACATTGGGCAAAAGATTCCTGCATTGTAGAAGGTTAGACTAGATGACCCTTGAGGTCCCTTCCAACTCTATGAATCATTATAAGAACTTTGTAGTTTCTATGGTAACTCTATAGCTACTATATTGGTTTGCTTCCTGCCTATCGCTTTTTCATTTTGTGCCAGGGTCTTTCAGTTCTATAAGCCTGGGTGTAGCAACTGTTTGGGTGGGCTTTTTTTATTATTGACCTGAAAGCCACTCTTGGCTTATTCTTATTGATCAGCAAGCCACTCTGTAAGCCTAAAGAGGAGCGCAAAAATGCTTTAAGTAAATAAAGAATTGATTCTGGTGACTCTGCTGATGCCACAGTCCAAGGCCTTGCCCTCATTTGCCCGCACTGACGCGATAATGAATGAATGACTGGACTGCCTAAAATTGCTTCTCTCTGTGTGTGCATTGGAGAAGATAATAGTCCAAGTCCCCCCCCCCCACACACACCTCACAGTCTTTCTTATCGGCACATGAGTGCAGCTGTCTCCCACAAGGCAATCCTGCTTGGTCACCCCCACAGCTTTCTGGGAAGGCCCCCTTAATAAGTCTCTTTCTCACAAATCTCACCAGCTCCTCCCTCACAGCTCCACTCAGCTGCTGTTTGCTTCTTCCCTTCCTTAATTCTCACTTTTCTCTGCTGAAGGAGACAGGTATGGGGTAAGCCTCATTAGAGTTAGTAGTAGTAGTAGTAGTAGTAGTAGTAGTAGTAGTAAAGGTAAAGGGACCACTGACCATTAGGTCCAGTCATGACCGACTCTGGGGTTGTGGCGCTCATCTCGCATTATTGGCTGAGGGAGCCGGCGTACAGCTTCCGGGTCATGTGGCCAGCATGACAAAGCCGCTTCTGGCGAACCAGAGCAGCACACGGAAACACCGTTTACCTTCCCGCTGCAGCGGTACCTATTGATCTACTTGCCCTTTGACGTGCTTTTGAACTGCTATAATAATAATAATAATAATTTATTATTTGTACCCCGCCCATCTGGCTGGGTCTCCCCAGCCACTCTGGGCGGCTAGGTTGTCAGGAGCAGGGACCAAGCAACTGGAGTTCACCCCGTTGCGGGGATTCGAACCGCCGACCTTCTGGTCGGCAAGCCCTAGGCTCTGTGGTTTAAGTAGTAGTAGTAGTACCGGTAGTAGTTGTTATTATTTATTTATTTATTATTAGTGCTTTTTTCTTTAAAAATGTTTAGGGGTACTCTCATTTTGATGCAAGAAAACCACCATTTTATAGTTCAAATCAGGAAAAATAAATACAGTAAATGGACAAAAGTACAAAGATGTCACAAAATGTTTTAGGGCTATGCATACCCCTGCATCCCTTCAGAAAAAAAAACACTGATGATGATGATATTTGTACCCCACCTTTCTGGGACTGGGTTGCCACAACCACACTTGGTGGCTTCCAACATATATAAAAGCATAATCAAACATTAAGCATTTTGAAACTTCCCTAGTAGGGTTCAAATCCCCACTTCTGCCACAAAACTCATGTGGGTGACCTTGGGCCAGTCACAGGATCTTGGCCTAATAGACCTCACAGGGCTCTTGCGAAGATAAAATGGGGAGAAAGAGACCCATGTTCACCACCTTTGAGCTCCTTGGAGGAAATGTGGGGTATAAATCCAATAAATAAATAAAATAAACAGGATAAATGTTTCAGCTTTCGGTTCAGTATAAAATAGGGTTACCAGGTCTGCTTCCAAAAAATAGCGGACAAGCGGGGGGGGGAGGTTAAATTAAATTAAATTATATATTTTCTTACAAACATTTTCACACGTATTAAAATAATCACTTCAAAACTTTACTTAAAATTCAAAACATCAAATATATTATAATAATATCTAAAATATTAAATTACATTTTACTTTGCTGTCATGTGTATTTTTTATTTGACTGCGCAGCTTTGATCAATTCTTTGTGTTTAAGGAATAATTCTTTAATTTCAGTACAACGTTGAGAGATATTAAAAAATATACAAAGTTCACTTCGAACTGATGGTACAAGCAGTCGGTTACGTTCGTCAGCCCACAAATTTCCCATGACGCTGAAAATTCGTTCAACGTTTGCATTTTCATTGGATATTCGATCTTTGTCTCATTCTTATTTATGGAAAAAAAGACCAAACGCGATTCTCCTATCCTTATTCTCTTAGACTATACAGCTTTAGATTACGTACCATTTCATCATAAAGCTTTTGAATAAAAAAAAGTCCACTATTTTGTGAAAAAAAATAGTGAACATAATGTGAAAAAAGCGGACTGTCTGGTCAGATAGTGGACACCTGGCAACCCTAGTATAAAACAGTTTCAACTGGGAGCCGGACAAGAGCACCAGCTGAGCATAACTTCCCCTTAATCACCACCCATTGTCTACAAAAAATCTCCATTCCCAGGGGGCTAAACTTGTTTAAATCCAGCCTCCTTTCAAATTTCTACCCAGGCCAGTAGCAAAGCCCTTTTAAAAACAAGAAATGCCTGATCCTATTGACTGCATCAGCAGCTTGGGGGAAGCTAACCAAGGATATAGATTTAGAACAACCTAGCAATTGAGCCCAATAAACTGAAAGCTCCTAGGTGATAACAGATATCCAGATAGACAGCTAGCAGGGACTCAGCTATACAGCTGCAAATGAAACGTTTTAAATGTGTTGTATCGTGCAATATACAAATTTGACACTAGATGGCGAGAGTGAGCTATGCCAAATTCGATGTATTTTTCAAAACTTATTTTTTAAAAGCATTTTCACAGCGTTTTTAAAATGTGTGTAGATTCCACCTAGGGCTAGGGGCGCTATCCAGGTTTCTGCATTGCAGGGGGTTGGACTAGATGACTCATGGGCTGCCGTCCAACTCTACGATTCTCTGATCCTAGGGTGTAAGCTAGGGTTTCAGGGAAGGAGGTGCTGCTCTGAGGGGAAAGATCTGAGAAGGAAAAGACCCATTTCTTAGGAAAACAGGTATCCTCTCATGTCAAGGACTGTGGGGGGGGCCTAGCATTGGGTGATTTGATCATTAGGGATAAAGATGACTGGGTATGAAAGCACCTTGTGAATTTATTCAGCCATCTTTGAGACAAGAAGCAAAACTGGCATAGTGGATAACTTGCCATGTTTACTTTCGTCAAGGACTGCAAGGAATGGAAATGAAATTATTTCCTCCTCTCTGTTTCAGCACTGGAATGCACATCTTGAAAGAGGAGCACACACACACACACACACACACACACAGAGAGAGAGAGAGAGAGAGAGAGAGAGAGAGAACCATCCCCAGGCTTTTTCTTTTCTTTTCTTTACATTGCTTTGAATATATTTTTAATATTGAAATTGTACTAAATGCAGTGGACATGCAGAATATTGCCTGCCCAAACTGAGAGTTTCTCCTCAAGATTGTTTCATAAAATGTATACACTGCCCGATTGCTAAAATACCTCAGAGCGGTATTTTGCAAAAGACAAAACAGTAAACTCAAGAAAAATTCACAGCCCTACTTTAAAACATACATAAGTTAAAATACTAACTAAAACATTAAAATTACCTCAACTTTCTGAGCATCTAAACAGGAATGTTTTTTAAGCAGGCTCCAGAAATGAGTACAGAAAATAATAATAATGGAGACCTGCAGCCCTCCAGATGTGTCCCATCATCCCTGAGCATTGCCCACGCTGGCTGGGACTAACGGGAGCTGGAGACCAACTAATTCTCGAAACAAAATAAAAAAATTCCTTCCAGTAGCACCTTAGAGACCAACTAAGTTTGTTCTTGGTATGAGCTTTCGTGTGCATGCACACTTCTTCAGATACACTGAGACAGAAGTCACCAGACCCTTATATATAGTGAGAGGGTGGGGAGGGGTATTACTCAGAAGGGTGGTGGGAATGGGTGATTAGCTGATAGGTTAAATGGCCCTAAACGGCCTCGGTCCTGTATACCTGAAGGAGCGTCTCCACCCCCACCGTTCAGCCCGGACACTGAGATCCAGCGCCGAGGGCCTTCTGGCGGTTCCCTCACTGCGAGAAGCAAAGCTACAGGGAACCAGGCAGAGGGCCTTCTCGGTAGTGGTGCCCGCCCTGTGGAACACCCTCCCAGCAGAGGTTAAAGTCATAAACAACTATCCTATATTCAGAAAATACCTGAAGGCAGCCCTGCTTAGGGAAGTTTTAACTTGTGATTTTGATGTATTTTAATATTTGTTGGAAGCCGCCCAGAGTGGCTGGGGAGACCCGGCCAGATGGGCGGGGTACAAATAAAAAAAATATTATTATTATTATTATTATTATTATTATTATTGGTAAACCTGTTGACGACTGTTAACGACTGCAATTGGTCTTGCAGTTGGTCTCTAAGGTGCTACTGGAAGGAATTTTTTTTTATTTTGTTTCGACTACGGCAGACCAACACGGCTACCTACCTGTAATTCTCGAAAGCTACAGGTTTCCCATCCCTGCCTTTGGAAGTGCTTGTTCCTATGACTGGCCCGCTTTCTGCAGTTCAGGCAAGAGGTGGCGCTGTGACCACGTGCCTGGGTGGCGAAACTCCCCAGGCAAAACACAGGGAGAAAGAAAGCAGTTTCTAAAAAGAATAAGAGGCCCCTTGCCAAGCACTCACCATGTTTGTTCCTCAGAGTGAGAAACAATAGGCCCGCATTCCAGTGGTCAGGGGGAAAGCCAGAGCAATAAATGGAGGGATAGGATGGGTTTTGTGTGTGAGTGAGACCGATATCTTCCAAAGCCAAGATTTTGGAAGCAAACTGATTGCTGGGGTGCCATGTAAGATGACAAGAGGCAGATGGAAAGTGTGTGATTGTGAATGGCATTTTTATTTTGCTTCTCTGTGAGCTGAGCATTCTTCAGCAGGCCTGTTAGAATCGGCCCTGGAAATGGAATCTCCGCCTCTAGGGAACAGTGGATCAGCACTCAAACTTCCCTGCAATTTTATAATGTAAAGGATTTGATGGCTGCGTTCTGTGGCTAGAACCCTTCCCGTGTGCTGGGAAAGGTTTTAAGAGAATCTATTTTCCTGATAGCAATCAAGGAAGAAAATAATATGTGGCGCTTACTTTTTAAAAGTTTATAAATTGGCTTTTGGCTTAAATCCAGCATGGGATTTTTATTCTTCAATTGTGGTGCGCTGGAAAGAGTGAAGGCAGGGCTGTCTTAAGCATATGTGGCGCTGGGGTGCAAAGATCGCCCCCCCCCCCAGGTTGCCCAGTCCCAGGTGCACAAGAGGGTGGAGCCAGGCAGCCGCCTCAGCATCTTGCTGGCTCGGTTGCCCCTGAACCCATGGCACAGAGCCGCCCGCAGCAGAAGAGCCCGCCGCAGCGCTCTGACCGACGGGTGGGCTCTTCCCCGGACTCAACTCTTGGGCCCCCGACTCTTGGCGCCCCTGAGAGTCCAGCGCCCGGGTGCCCTGCACCCCTAGCGCCTATGGGTAAGACGGCCCTGAGTGAAGGCCTGACAGACTGGAAACTATCCACACAGTGTTCATAAAGAGATTTGAGATCTGCTCAGAACACGTGCAAATTAAACCTGCCTTGCAGTATCAGCAGAGTCACTGGAATATATTCTTTTTTTACTTAAAGCATTTTTCACTACTCTTTAGGCTTATAGAGGGGCTTATAGATCAAGAATAAAATAAACCACCCACCCACATAGCATTGCACACAGATGGAATGTAGTGGATTCACACAAGGGGGTGGGAGAGGTAGAGAGTAGACCCGATCCAACAATGTGCTGGGCACATGTGTAACTGCAAACGAGTTATACATTCTGCCACTACTACATGCACATCCTATTGTTCTCTGCAGACGGGTGTGAACTGCAATCCATATCTCAGTCATCTTCATTGCAAACGAGGTGTGGTGAGAGCAGGACCGGTGCTGGCAATTTTGGCGCCCTAGGCGAGGGGGCGGGCCACGTGACGTCATTGCGTATGACGCACGTTGCGGAGCGGTGCCCCGCCCCCTGCCCGTCCGGGCGCCCCCCGCCGCTGCAATTTGCTTGCTCCACCGCTGGTTGGGGCGGTGGTGGGCGGCGGCGGGTGACAGGCTGGCCAGCGCCCCCTCCATTTTGGCGCCCTCGCCGCCGCGGTTTTCGCCCCAACCTGCTTGCTCCGCCACTGGTTGGGGTGGTACCGGGTGGCGGCGGGGGGCAGGGGCAGGCTGGCCAGCGCCCCCTCCATTTTGGCGCCCTAGGCAATTGCCTAGTTCGCCTAAATGGACGCGCCGGCCCTGGGTGGGAGTCCTCCAGGGCATACAATGTTATCCTTGTTTCTTGAAAAATCTGTAATGCTGAGTTCATGGGGATTTTTGCTTCCAAGGCAGGGAATGCAGGGTTGCAGCCATTAAAATGACCATTCTGCAGATTAAGGAACTGAGGCTTTAATCTTTCAACGACGTTAAAAGTGATTCTTACTCCAGTCAGATTAGTCACTGCATCAGAGAAAATGATGACTGCAACTCAAAAGTCTCTAATCTGTCCTTGGCATGAATAGTAGCTAGAGAATAACACAATGGGGGAGAAGAGGCTCAAAAAATAATATAAGTTTTGCGTGTGAAAGACAGCGCATAATTTTTCTAAATTCACCAGCTAGTGAAATACAAAAATCAAGTTTTGCACCAGTTGCTGATGGCCTCAGGAGATAAAGGCAGGTGGGCATCAGGAAGGTAAACAAGAGAAGAAAATCAAGCTTTTCCGTGAGGTCTTTTGGATTCATCGAACCCTTTGAAGAGAGGTGACTGGAATCCATATAAACACAACATCGATTCCAATCAGATACAGAGCAGCATAAGAATTTCCACGCAAAAGGTTTGTTGAAAATGAAGGTTTTAAAAGGTGCTGAAAAGACAACAGAGGCAACGCTTGTCTGGTATATGCAAAAGGAGGGACTTTCAGTGGGTGGACCCCTCTACACTAAAAGCCTGATTCCTATATCATATGGAATAAACTTCCTGATGAGATTGTATCTGATGAGATTTTTTTTATCCTGTGAACTGCCCTGAGACCTACGGGTTTAGGGAGGTATACAAATTTAATTAACAATAACAATAACAGCTGCAAGATGCCCTCTCATAAGAGCACAGTGACTGGTTGAGTATAGAAGAGGTGTTGTGACGTTTCAGGTATCCTGGTCCCAAACTATTTAGGGCTTTGTGCACAAATATCAGGACTTTGAACTTAGCCTATTAGGTAGTTGGCAGCCAGCGCACCTGAGGCAGAAAATCCCACAAGCATCTCTCCCTGGAAGTAAAGATACAGTAACAATAAATCATATATTTGCAGCATTTCAGTCAGGTAGAATCCGCTGACTGAGGCAGCTGCCTCGCTGTACCTAATGGTAGGACTGGTCCAAAATAAGGATCTTGGTCTCACATCATGATCTGAAGGGACATGATAGCCCAAGCTTGTGAAAGTACAGGTCTGGATTTGGCCACTTCTTGGAGAGGATATCTCCCGAAAACCCTATGCATGCCACCATGAGTTTCACCATGGAGCTTAATATATAATCAGTTTTTATTTTATAGTTTAAGAGCTAACTTGAATTGTGCCAAGAGACGCTCCAAAAGGCATTCTATTTTAGATGTTATATTCTGAGATGTTGAGCATCTGAGATTTTTTCTCCATGGAGAAATCCCAGCACACTTAAAACTCAAAAATGGAATGTGTACTATGAGCACTTTAGAAGAATAGGGAATAATAATAATAATAATAATAATAATAATAATAATAATAATATATTTTGTTATTTATACCCCAGCCACTCTGGGTGGCTTCTAGCATAATAAAAGCACAGCACAGCAAAACATCAACCATTAAAAACTTCCTGATAGTGGACTGCCTTCAGATGTCTTCTAAAGGTTTGAATTGTGCTCGGAAACGTACTGGGAGTAAATGTAGACCTTTTAGAAATGGCATCAAATGTGATGTTGATGAAGGCAAAGCGGCGGAGAAACTCTGTCCCCTGGGCACTGTTTGCGCCATGAGGCCACTTTTGCTAAGCTGTGCCCATGTGCCCCATACCTGATATAATAAGTTGTCAGGTGTAGGACAGGTAAGGATGTTGCAAAGCAGAGTTTGGAGTTGGGGGCCTAGAAATGGCATTGCAAAGGCTTTCCCTCAAAACAGCTCTACCTAAGAACATTCAAACATCGCAAGCTAGAAATCTTCCACAGTGTTTTCTTCCATGCTCTTGGCAACTGCGCCCTCTGCAAGAGGCCCAGTTCGTTTGCCAACGCTGGGCTGGAATATGCGCACACAGACCATCCTTGGGAGCTAATTTTGCATAGATGATCTAACTGTGTTCCATCTCCAGCGCTTATGATTTCCTAAAATTGCAGCTGCCAGAAAGAGAAACTGGCTGCAACCTTTCAGGAATAATCGTCGCATGTGAAAAGAGTTCTGTGTTGCCGATGCCTAAATGGTAGGTTGGGGCTGTGGGTTTTATTATAATGCCATGCCTCTTCCCTTTCCCTCCCATAGTCACGAAAGTTTGCATAGCCAAAGGAGAGCCCAGCATGATGCCTGAGAACCATCTGCAGCAGCGGAGAGGGAAACTGTTGGATTGTTTTTATTCCTCTGGTCAGAGATCAGATCAATTTCCTCCCCAGTTTTTATTTATTCAGAAATATAAATGGCACATGATGGGTTGCCATGTGTGTGTGTGTGTGTGTGTGTGTGTGTGTGTGTGTGTGTGTCCCTCCTGTCAATTCACAAGTATCAATTCTGTGGCGTGTCTCAGACATTCATATTTCCACCAGTATGGAAGTACCAGGAAGGTCAACAAATCGCACCCTGACCCTTCTCTGGGCAAAGTGAAAGCAAATGAAGCAAGGACTCCATTATGCAACAGCTCAGTGTTTCTCCAGGGCAGATTCCTTGCTGAACTTACAGAAGGAATGTTATTATTTATTTATTTATTTATTTATACCAACGTCATCATAGGTCAGGAATGAGGAACCTGTGGCCTTTCAGATGTTGGATTACAGCTTTCACTATCCCTAGTCATGGGCTATGCTGGTTGAGAATGATGGGAGTTAAGAATATACTGACAAGCTGGAACGTGTCCAGAAGAGGGCAACCAAAATGGTCAAAGGCCTGGAAATGATGCCTTATGAGGAACAGCTTACGGAGCTGGGTATGTTTCGCCTGGAGAAGAGAAGGTTAAGGGGTGATATGATAGCCATGTTCAAATATATAAAAGGATGCCATATAGAGGAGGGAGAAAGGTTGTTTTCTGCTGCTCCAGAGAAGCGGACATGGAGCAATGGATTCAAACTACACAAAAGAAGATTCCACCTAAACATTAGGAAGAACTTCCTGACAGTAAGAGCTGTTCGACAGTGGAATTTGCTGCCAAGGAGTGTGGTGGAGTCTCCTTTGGAGGTCTTTAAGCAGAGGCTTGACAGCCACCTGTCAGGAATGCTTTGATGGTGTTTCCTGCTTGGCAGGGGGTTGGACAGGATGGCCCTTGTGGTCTCTTCCAACTCTATGATTCTATGATAGATGCAGTGAGGAGATGCATCTGGTCGTAAGGAGAATCAGTCACCAGTTCCAAGCCCTGTCTCTGGCTGCAAAGGAACTGCAGCTGGCGGTGACTTGTTTTGCAGGAATGAGGACCACCAATGTTACTTAGCTCAAGGAAGGAATGAAACTGCAAGAGGAGTAGACGTGCCTGGCGTGCTCTGGTCCATGGGGTCACGAAGAGTCGGACATGACTGAACGCATGAACAACAACAACAATTAGAATAAAATAGTACACAATCAAATTAACTCTCAAAACATCAACAAATAATTCTACAGAAATTCACTCTTAACAATTACAATAAATAATTACTCAACTATGATTATTAAAAAGTCGTAATGCATAAAATACCACAATACACACAAAACCATGTAAAAGGGTCAAATAGGCAACCTTGTCCTCCATGAATTTGATAAATCCTCTTTCAGCCATCCATGTTTGTGGCCGTCACTCTTTCCTGTGTGTGAGAGTCCCACACATCTTAACAATGCACTGCATGAATAAGTTCTTTCTTTTCCGTGTCCTTTTCATAATGATAATGGAATCACTTGCAAATATAGTTTGAAATGACCTGGATATTGTGGGGATCTCTACTGTATGAAAAACACATCTTATGTGATAGGGCAATGTCCAATTCTGGTGCTCACTAAACTCAGAGAGATATTAAAGGTAAAGGGTAAAGGGACCCCTGACCATTAGGTCCAGTCGTGTCCGACTCTGGGGTTGCGGCGCTCAATCCACTTTATTGGCCAAGAGCCGGCGTACAGCTTCCAGGTCATGTGGCCAGCATGACTAAGCCGCTTCTGGTGAACCAGAGCAGCGCACGGAAACGCCGTTTACCTTCCCGCTGCAGCGGTACCTATTTATCTACTTGCACTTTGACGTGCTTTCGAACTGCTAGCTTGGCAGGAGCAGGGACCAAGCAACGGGAGCTCACCCCGTCGTGGGGGATTCGAACCGCCGACCTTCTGATCGGCAAGCCCTAGGCTCTGTGGTTTAACCCACAGCACCACCCACGTCCCCGGAGAGATATTACTGGACTTTAAAATGCATCAGGGTTGAAGGTGAACTTCTTGAAATCCTCTATGTTATGCTTAAAAGTTATTCTGCAACAGCAAAATTACCTAAGCAGAACATTTAAAATGGAAACCTGCCCAGGTTGTTTCAAGTACTTGGGAGTCATGATCACAAATGAACTGAGACAACTCAAAAAGCCTAACTTTGATCATTTAATGGGACAGCTTAGGAAGGATTTACATTGCCAATGTGAGCTGAATCTTACCTAGCAGCGTAGAATAGCTGCAGTGAAGATGGCGCTTCTACCTAAGCTCCTCTTTCTTTTTCAGGTTTTACCTGTCTAGCTTGAGAAGGATGTTCTTCATAAATGGTGAAAACCTTAGACTGCTTTCATTAATGGAAATAGCAGATAAAGGGTTGGTGATAATGGGGGTCTGGGGGATCCCCAGACTTTCATCATTATTGTGATGCTTGCCTGCTTAAGCAAGGAATTCAATTTTATAAGAGGGAATGAAAATGTAAACTGGTCTCCACTGAACCTGAAAAACCTTATGAAACTGACACACTATAGGGCATTGCTCAGTTCACACTAAAGGAACTAAACAATCCATTCTGCATTATTACTCTGAAGACTTGGAAGAAATGCTTGGTGTTTGGGCCAGTGGCAGAGGAAGTCTCTCTGGCACCCGGTGCGCAGTGCCAAGGGGCAGGGTGAACCGTCCATAGGGGCGGGACGAACTGCCCACAGGAGCAGGGCAAACTGCCCTGCTGCGCACACAGAGGTTCATGAAAAAAGAGACACATTCATTAGTGTTTGGTACCCATTTGCAGTGGTTCACATGGGAGCAGTAAGCCTCCTGATGCTCAGAAATCATTATGTTACTGAGACAGTTATGGTCACAACCCTCTTAGCATGAATCTCCAGCTGTTGTCTGTTTTATCCCCATTTTAATTGTGCTTTATACAGTTGACAATGGATGTATTGTTTTACTTACTGAAATGTTGTATGCTTCCTATATATAATTTTTATTAAATTTTATGTTTTACTATTTAGAATATCCATTTAAACAACCTTAAAATGTCAATGACTTCCCTTTTTCCCTTTCCATGGTTCATTTTTTGTATCATAAATCCTTGCATATTTTACATAAACTAAACCATTCAGTATTCCATTATGACATCTATCAAAACTTGTTTACACTGCTGGATTTATCTTAATGCTGCCCATGTTTTCAAGTATACACAATTTCTCTCCATATATTCAATAAACATTTTCCAATCTTCTTTAAACGTATGTTCTTCTTGTTCTCTTTTTCTATATGTGAAATCCGCATACTGCATATATTCCATCAGTTTAAGTTGCCATTCCTCTTTAGTTGGGACCTTGCTTGTTTTATGCTTTCTACACATGGGATGCATAGTACAATGATGAGGTGATTATTTTTATTTCTTCCCTGCTTTTATTTCTTCGGCTGATTGTTCAGCTTTGGCCTGATCTTCCAGGTTTCTTGGTGTCTTGCGTGTCGAGGTCCCCAAACCACCCCTCAAATGAAACACACTTCAGACAGAATTTTAAGTTTAAATTTCAGACAGAAATTTAAGTTTAAGGTTTTTGGCATAATTTTGGCCACAATTTTATTAAAATACAAAATATGTGAGTGATTGCTTAGGCATTGGTTCCGACTATCTGTCCCGCTGGGGGCAGAACTGACATTCGTCAGTAAAGGGAAAACACTTTGGGGAGAGAATGGGAGCTGGGGGTCTGACCCTCGCCTCTCCCCAAATGCTCCCAGGGGCTCTTGCATGGCCCTGGCCCCCGACCGGGGGATACAGACAAAAGCATGGTGAGCCCCTGGATTCCTTTAACGGAATTCCCCACGAAGCAGCAGCATTGGAGGGGCAGCCACAGCCAACCCTGACCCCTCCACCAACCAAATTAATAACCAGTGCCTAACCGCCAACCTTACAAGTTGTGACTATTTGCTACGCAGTAGGCGAAAACCAGATGGCACCAGCCAATCAGCCAAATGGAAAAATTCCTACCAGGCCCCTGCCCCAAAAGCAGACGACCCCATGACAGGCATAGCAAGGTTAACGCAGAGGCCTAAAAATAGGGAAGGGAGGGCGGGTGATCCGATGCACGCAGCAAAGAGGAATATCACGCTGCAAACCAAACAGTATATAGACGCTGGGCTGTCCATCAACAAATTGCAACATGGAAATCTCCCCAACGACACCCAGGACCCAATCACAGCAGTGGTCATCTATACGATCCCACCCAGCAACAGAGGGGTGACTTGCTGGCCCCCACTGCAACACGCTTTCTTAAATGTGCAACATGACATAACTGCTTCTAGTGTTTTCCCATGCCTGATACAATTGGTTGGTTGCCTGTTGCCGAGAGTGTGAAAATGTCAGACATGTGCCATTCATTTATTTTACTAGGTGGTGCAGAGGATTTGCATGGTGGTGCCACCAGCAGCCATATGTTTCCCACAACGGCGACTTTCACATCATACATTTAAAGCGTTGTGGTACCACTTTCATGGCTTCCTGCAAAGAATTATGGGAGCTGTAGTTTGTCAAGGGTGCTGAGAGTTTTTGGGAGACTCCATTTCTCTCTCACAGAGCTACAGTTTGCAGAGTGGTCTAAACAATCGATCCCTCTTCACAGGGAACTCTGGTAAGTGTAGCTTTGTGAGGGGGGACTGGGGATCTCCTTATAATTCTCAGTACCCTTAACAAATTGCAGTGCCCAGAATTCTTGTGGGGGAGTCATGACTGTTTAAAGTTGAATGGTACTGCTTTAAAAAATGGTGTAAATGCGGCCAATGTCTAGCTAGGCTTTTTAAAAAATATGAAAATTCAAGAAAATCTAGAAAAGGCGACTGTCCAATAGATGGCAGTATTGCACTCTGCATCTTCCAGTGACACCCTTCTTGCGCTAACAAAACCAGCGCTTTTTCTAAACTCATCTATGGCCCTCCTAGAAGCAACAGCCTGTAAAAAAAGAAGAAGAAAAAGAAAAAATTGAAACATTCTTGGAAAATGTTTTACAGAACAGATTCTAGCATATAATGCTAATTGTGTCTTTTTGGAGAGGGGTGGGATGGGAGATCACAGTTGTCAACTTGTAAATTCATCATTTGGGCCTTACAAACGTCCTCCAAGTTGAAGCTCTGCATCTAAATTGAAAACAAAGTTGTGTATATGAAATGTCTGAAAAATGGCTCTGAGCACAGGAAACTCTAGCAGATAGCAGATTTAGATAGAGCATTCTCATCTGCAAAGTGTTAACCTTCTCCCTCTCTTTCTAAAAGATGTGCCTATCCAAAATTAAGATCATATGGGAAAGACCACAAGTCACTTCCCACATTGGATTTCATGGCTCCCCCCCCCCCGCCCCCGCCCAGTGAGAACCAGAGAGACCTCAACCAATTTATTCCAGAATATCTCCTAACGTTAGTGGAGATGGCTTTGGGGGAGACAAGTTGCAACCTGTGTCTGCTTAGAGCTGGCATTCTCAATGGTTACAGGGGGCCCACCATGCAGAGAGTTCAATTTGTGCAGTAGAAACTGTTATGTGTTGGTTTAATATGTATACATGAGTTTCACTGCTAGTTCTGTAACTACCTTTCCAGCTCCAGGGTGATTCAAACGGGTGCAGTGACAGTTGCTATTGGTTAACTTGTTGGCACAAGTTAACCAATAGCAACTGTTGGATCCTTACTCTTGATTGGGTCCCGCCAAAATCTAAATGTATCCTTTCCCTGACACTGAGGTCCAGTGCCGAGGGCCTTCTGGCGGTTCCCTCACCACGAGAAGCCAAGTTACAGGGAACCAGGCAGAGGGCCTTCTCGGTAGTGGCGCCCGCCCTGTGGAACGCCCTCCCAGCAGATGTCAAAGAGAACAACAACTACCAGACCTTTAGAAGACATCTGAAGGCAGCCCTGTTTAGGGAGGCTTTTAATGTTTAATAGATTACTGTATTTTAATGTTCTTTTGGAAGCCGCCCAGAGTGGCTGGGGAGACCCAGCCAGATGGGCGGGGTATAAATAATAAATTATTATTCTTATTATTACTCCTGTTCCTGAGAGTATAAAAGGAGCTTGCCCTTTCCCCCCAGCAGTCAAGTTCCTACTGCAATAAAGGAGATTGTTCTTGTTAGGCTTGACTCCTAGCATATCCTTGCTAGCATGCTGAATCACTAGGTAAAGGTAAAGGGACCCCTGACTATTAGGTCCAATCGTGTCTGACTCTGTGGTTGCGGCGCTCATCTCGCTTTATTGGCTGAGGGAGCCGGCGTACAGCTTCCGGGTCATGTGGCCAGCATGACTAAGCCACTTCTGGTGAACCAGAGCAGCGCACGGAAACGCCGTTTACCTTCCCGCCAGAGCGGTTCCTATTTATCTACTTGCACTTTGACATGCTTTCGAACTGCTAGGTGGGCAGGAGCTGGGACCGAGCAACGGGAGCTCAGCCCGTCGCAGGGATTCGAACCGCCGACCTTCTGATCAGCAAGCCCTAGGCTCTGTGGTTTAACCCACAGCGCCACCTGGGTCCCTTGTGCTGAATCACTACCCAGAGCTGATTACACCAAGAGCTGAAATCGTATAGACACTGCACTGCACAGAACAGAAACAAAGTTATAACACTGGACAGTACCAGTTCGGAAATGGGAGGGGTTTCAATGTTTGAATATCCCTAGCACCACTAAAAGATACATCATGCAGTATAATGAAAGGAAAATAGGAGGAAATGCTTTGCAGGAATGTGTTGGTGTTGTTTCTGTGACACGGCAGTGCGTTCAAATGCGTGATTCCCAACCTATAGCCTGAAGTGAAATCTAATATCAAATTCTGACTTTGGGACAGCCAGTCATTCACGCACTTTCCATTTTGCATGGCTGGATTGATTTTAATTCCAAGAAAGCTATGGAGCAGAGATCCTTCAATGGCAGTAGTGTTGAAACATTTTCCTTGACGAAAGGCAAGATGTGACAGCAAAGTCCTCTTGTCCATTGGCCACAGGGCAGCACGACCCACACTGACAGTGGAACATAGGAAGCTGCTTTAATCTGTGTCAGACCATTGATGCACCTAGTTCAGTATTGTCTACACTGACTGGCAGTAGCGCTATCAAGGGTTTCAGACCAGGGACATTCTCAGTCCTATCTGCAGATACCAGGGTTTGAAACTGAGACCTTCCACATGCAAGGCAGATGCTCTAGCACTCAGTGATGGCTCTTCGCCAGATGGCCATTCCATCTGGCCATAACCATTATTTAAGAGTCGGTACCTGAATGTACATATTTTCCTCTTCCACTCTTGTCACTTTTTCTTTTTTCTTATGTTGGTTTGATTGTAAGCCATTGTGGGAGGCATAGGGTGAGGAACGGTCTCCCTCGGGAGGTTGTGGACTCTCCTTCTTAGGAAGTTTTTAAGCAGAGGTTGGATGGCCATCTGTCATGGATGCTTTAGCTGAGATTCCTGCATTGCAGGGGGTTGGACTAGATGACACTTGGGGTCCCTTCCAACTCTACGATTCTATGATTATTTAACTGTTTGCTAGAGTTGGGGGAGAAATTTTGTTTCATTGTAATGCAATTCTCCCTAATTCACACTTGTCAAAACAATGCATAAACCAAAACACTGGGCTTCTTTGAATTTTGCGATGCAATTTGGCAACCCAAAACTATGTACAAAATGTCTATACTGAGGGAAAGGTTTGCATATAAATGCATATATTAGTGAAAATCAGCGGGGGGGGATGTGTTAAACTGGGGTAAATTGCTTGCAAAAATGTGTATATTGAGCAAAAGTGTGTGCAAATTGTGTATTTTGGGAGCAATGCACATGGACATTTTCCCTCGTACTGCCCTAAAAAAACACAATCAGGGGAAAGATTTTCCTCATGGTGGGAAGAAAGGGTTAAATTATCCCTCCATACCTGTTGCAATTCTGGTAATTATTACCTCCTGGAGCCTCAGTTGATGCTGTTCTGCAATTCTGCAAAAAGTGGATGAAATCTTTGTTTGTTTAGGTGTGTGTGTGTGTGTGTGTGTGTGTGTGTGTGTGTGTGTGTGTGTGTTTGCTGTCTTGCCCACCCTCCCCACTTTCAGGATGCAACAAGCTTTAAGTATAACTAAATAACTAAATAAAGCAATCAAGCAATCTACAGATACAGATGTTGAGGATATAATGAGGAAGGAAGAGGAGAAGGCAGGAGGGTTAAGGGGAGAGTACAGCTGCTCAAAGCTGTGCGGTGGCAGAGAGCCAAAGCATTGTTGTGGCAGATCTGATGCTAAATGCAGAGACTGGTTGTGGTGCTTGAAAAGCTTGAGTTATATGGCAAGGAAGGAGGGAAAGGGAGAGACAGAAAGAGAAGAGAGAGAACAAACAAATCTGCAGAAGTATTAAGGGTGCTTTGGCGTCTCCTGGCAATGATGTAAGATGGGGGACAAGGAAGAAACATTTGTGTGCAAACATGTGTTTAAAACGTCAGTGAACAACCACATATAGAAAGCAAGTACCAGTAACCTACCTACTTTAGATTAACACTACGGTCCTATTCCTGACTTGGGAGCAAATTTATCCCCATCCATCTTCCATACACCAGCCAAAGTCAAAGATAGACTGATGTAGGAATGACTGATGTCCACAATGGTAGTTAATTGCCAAGGCAGCAGGACACCCCTGGAGGAATTTGGGCTGAGATGGAGGTGTGGAAGTTATCTGGAATCTTATGCTTGCTCAACTGTCTGTCCCACTCCTAAGAACAGGGAACTGATTTGTGGCCGACCCTACCATTAGGCAGGGAGGTGGCCCCCTCCCGTAGCTCATTTTAGCTGCTCAAAGTGTCCTCTGGTCAGCCCCAGCTTACACTGATGAATTCCCTTGGGCTTACCTGGAAGTGGCAGCTCTGCACTGCTGTGGTTGAAGGCTGCCATTTTGACTTCCTGCAATGTACCAAAACACTCAATGTAGTATCACTGCGTAAAAATGGAAGCTCACATACCCAGCTGCTCAGCATTTTGTAAAGCATTTTGTTATATATATATATATGTGATTATGTTCTAGATTTTGTTGTTTTCTATTATGCTTTCTTTTATCCTTCTTTATTGTAAATTGCTTTTATTACTTGGGTTTTTAAAGTGAGTAATAAATTTAATAATTAAGATAAAAATTAAATGGAGGGTATGGGGACAAGGATCAGTACTGATTGGCCCCCGGTGGGGCAGTGGACTCTGGCAGCTACCGTAGGTTGCCAGCTGCTGGTTTCAGGCATGCCAAACGATTGCTCCATGAGCCAAAAAATACCAGACAAAACAGGAAGGACTTATCATTGCTTCCAGAAGGAACACAAAACTTCAGAGAAATGTGGGGGGTGGGAGGAATTCCACTTCAGCTTAATGTCACTGAAGTTAATGAGCCCGTTCCAAAATGAGATATTTAAGGACTGCAGCATAGTTGTGAAATGATGACTGCCATCCAGGGAATGTTAAGCGCTTAACTTAAATGTTAAGCGCTTGGTTTCAATGGGTCTTAGGTATGCTTAATTTCCCCTGAATTATTTCATTTTTATTTCTACACATATTATAATGGCATTAAATTGACAAATGGTGAGCAAGGTGGGAAAGCGTACATAAAGACTCAATACAACGTACGATCTGCAATCTCAGTGCAGGTGATTCAAGAAAATGGCAACAACATCTTTCAGTTTCTTCTTATTCACATCTAGCCCAGGTGGACAGGAACTGAACTGACATCTGGTAGCTAAATGTGCAATTGATGACACCATCTAAGTGATTGGCCTTTGCATTTGGGGTGTGGAGTAGGGGGTGTCTTGATTATACAAACTGTGGTCTGGATCTATATTCCATAATGCAACATCCGCCAATCTGATAACTTCCAGAAGTTTTGGGTCTCCAACTCCCATAATCCATGAACATTGGCTATGCTGGTTGGAGCATGGTTTGCTTTAGAGCAAACGATGTTTGGCTTCGCTTGCCAATCTATGGGTTCCCCAGCCACCCATGTAGGTTTGTGTCCTGTGGCCTGCTTTGCTTCTGGTATAATGGCAGGGTTATATTGTTTTACACCTTTCCGTTTAGGTAGAGGTGTGGGGGAGGTTTCCAGGTGTGTGCCCTGACCCTTGAAGAGTGGTCCCCAAAGAGCGGGACCAGGAAACTGCTCTGCAGAGGAAATCCTCTACTTTTAACAGGATAGAAAGTGGCAAGCAGGAGGAAGACCGCATTTCATGGAATCATAGAATTATAAAGTTAGAAGGTACATTTAGAACTGTGTATCTTGAGAGAAAATATGTATGGTATATATTAAATCTGTATGCAGATTTGCTATATGGCAATTCTTTAATGCCGATTTCATTTTTAAAATGTTGATTAATACAAAAATGGGATGGGCCCGAGTTATGGGAGAACATATGCAGAACTGATGGTCTCTGTGTCCATCCCTATATTGGACTTATGAATCCAATGTACCCTGTACATTGTAGCCAGTGTACCCTGGAGCCTGGTGGAGGGCAAATTCTGCAATTCCGAAGACTGCCACAAGTCTTTTATAGTTCAGGCAGCAGGTATGTATGTATCCACATCTCCCACCATGCATACAACTTAACTAATGTTTCATTCTCCTTAGAGACTGCAGCTACCAGAATGCAAACAGATGTAGAAATGCATATATAGCCAGTGCTTTTTTTTTCTGGGGGTACTCAATGGTACGCATTGCTGGCACCTCCCCCCCCCCCCATTTTAACGGTGTGACATTTAGTGTAACAACTTCATGGTGAGTATTGGCACCTTTTTTTCTAAGAGAGAGAGGGGGAGAGAGGGAGAGAGAGGACCGTATATAACGATGTTATATTCTTGTAGAGAGTAGGAATGAGAGTCTTTGTGGCGTAGTGCTTAGGACCTGGAAAACCAGGGTTCAAATCACCACTCAGTCATGAAGCTCACTGGGTGACTTGGGGTCAGTAACTACCTCTCAGCCTAACCCACCTCACGTGGTGGTTGTGATAATTAAGGAAGGAGGGTGAGAACCATGTACACCACCTTTAGCTCCTTGACAAAAAAGATGGGATATAAATGCAAGAAAACAAATAAGAGTACTTGTGCATTAATAATAAAATTAGGCTGCAGAAATGCCTTTGAACCAGATTCCTCTACCATCCCTAATCCTGACCAATAGCCATTGACTGAATTTGCCTAATCCCCATTTAAAATCACCCATGCTGACAGCCATGGTCAACATCTTGAGATAGTGAACCCCATGTGTGAAGAAGTCCTTCCCTTGTATAACCTGAATCTTCTAACATTCAGCTTCATTTAATGCCTCCATTGGGTTTCTAGGATTATGAGAGAGGGAGGAAAATGAAACATTTGATGGTGGCGCCCAGAAACTCGAGCTTTATGTTGAGCTCTGTGCCTGGCTTCTGCCTTAACATTTGGTCCTGGCTCTTATACAACTGGGTACTGGAGCCTAAACGTTAGAAGTCTTTGTCGAACTCTACCACTGCCAAGCATGTCTGGCTCAAGCTGTCTGAGAATTTAAAGCCATTCCTTTGCCAAGAGGCAATAGCCAAAGGGGGCCTAGCCCACTTTTTGTGGTTGCGGCCCTGCCTAGCTGCCTATAGAAGAAAGTCATGTATATAACTAGCCTGCTGTGCAAAAATGTTCTGCCTCCACTGTCAGAGGCAGTGTGCCTCTGGATGCTGGTTCCTGGGAAACACAAGCAGGGAGAGTGATCTGGTACTCAGGTCTTGCTTGTGGGCTTCCCAAAGGCATCTGGCTAGCAAAGGATCCTAAAAGGGATCCTGAAAGAGATATAGCATCTACCTTGGCCAAGGTCAGGCCCACACATGAGGCATGGTGAGGCGACTGCCTCGGGTGGCAGGATCCATAGGGGCGGCAGATCCTAACCCCTCTTGATACTGATCTTCATTCATCACTTTTTCCCTTAAGGGGAGGGAGGACACTGTTTTGTGGTTCACCTCAGGTGCCAAAATGTCTTGGTTTGGCCCTGCCTTGGCCTGTTCCAGCAAGTTCTTCCTCTAATGAGACCCTGGTCTTCCTGGGTCACTAACAGCACAGTCTTTACTTCCAGGTAAATGAGTACAGACTCACTGTGTGGTATCATACCACTTTAAACAGTCATAGCTTTCCACAAATATTCCTGGGAACTGTAGTCTGTTAAAGGGGCTAAGAAAGTTATTAACAGACCCCTATTCCGTACCTAAAGGGACGTGGGTGGCACTGTGGTCTAAACCGCTGAGCCTTGGGCTTGCCGATCAGAAGGTCGGCGGTTCGAATCCCCGTGACTGGGTGAGCTCCCGTTGCTCAGTCCCAGCTCCTGCCAACCTAGCAGTTCGAAAGCATGTCAAAGTACAAGTAGATAAATAGGTACCGCTCCAGCAGGAAGGTAAACAGCGTTTCCGTGCGCTGCTCTGGTTCGCCAGAAGCGGCTTAGTCATGCTGGCCACATGACCCGGAAGCTGTCTGCAGACAAACGCCGGCTCTCGGCCAATAAAGCGAGATGAGCGCCACAACCCCAGAGTCATCCGCGACTGGACCTAATGGTCAGGGGTACCTTTACCTTTACCTTTATTCCATACCTGGACCTACAGTTCTCATAGTTGTTTAACAATCATTCACTTTTCCCAAGGAACTTTGGAAATTGTAGCTCTGTGAGGGGAATAGGGGTCTCCTAACAACTCTCAGCATGCTTAGCAAACTACACTTCCTACGATTATTTGGGGGAAGCCATGTCAGCTTAAGTGGTATGATGCTGCATTAACTGTACAGTGCAGGTGGGGCCTAGCTGTTGCAGATGAGGAATAGGCTGGTTTTCCATTTTAAAAAAAATACTCTTTGGAAGGAAAGAGTCTCACAAGGACCATCTGACCCAGTATATATTCTTCTACACCAGGGGTTCAGAACCTCTAGCTCAGAGGCCAAATGTTGGCCTCCAGGCCCCTCTATCCCCCCTAGGCCATGTCCCATTCACACCCTCTTCCCCCAGGTCACATACCTCACCTGTATTGCTTCACATCCTCAGTGAGTGTTTTTGCCTGTGTGGAATGTTAACCTTGAACTCTGATAATACCTCTGGCTTTCCTGGGTGGGGGATGGGGAGGGGTGCATGACTGGAGCAGAAACCACCCTGTTGCACAAAGGTAACACATTCTACACACACTTTCGTCTGTGACCCTGCTGTGGACCCCAGAAGGCTCCTGTGCTGGTGAAGTTCCTTCACCCCTGTTCTATGTGGACCAGCAACACTTCCCAAGGTCTCATTTTGACTGGAGACTAAACTGGCAAGAGCCAGCCCTACACCAAATTGTGCTCCAGGGAAGGAACATCTACTCTGTCCCTCTGTCTCTTTAGCTTTTGAATATGTTCCTTTTTCATTGCATTTGTAGCCGATTTCATGACTTTGGCACGCAGTTTGCATCCATAAATAATACATCCCTGTCATATAAGTTGATAAATGTGCATGCCAGGCTCTGTAAATCTATATTTATTCATACCATATGAACTGTTTATACTATTTATTTCAGCCAAGGAATGGATAATTGCAAAGATAGTCTGTGGTGGATGTTTCCTGAGCCTGGCAACCCCAAATTCTGCCTCTCAAAGCAGCTGCCTGGTTATCTGCTTCTAAATCCACTCCCGCCTGAGTTGTCAAACATGTGCTGTACCATATTGCTAGGACCTTCCCCCCTCACCCCAACATAGGTGCACCCAGAGGCACCAGTAAGCCTGGACCTGGAGGCAGATATCTGAGTACCTCCACTCAGTTCATTGAACAAGAGTGCCTCCAAGCCAAGATTTGTGTTATATATTGGTCTGGAAGAGGCACACATGGAGACAGAAAACGAGGGTCTCCATTGTTGGAGGAGCTGGCAGGACAGAGGCTTGGTCAATGCACTGTTCCCACAACCCCTGCTACCTTCCAACAATGGAGATCCTGCATCCCTCTCCTCCAGGCCCATTGGAATCACCAGCAAGAAAGGGGATGGTGGTGGCCATGGGAAACTTAAAACACTCTAGATCAGCTGGGAGGCAAGGCAGATAGAGAGAGAGAGAAATGGTCCTGGCAGGAAGCATGCCTCTCTTTCCTCCAACATATGGGCTCATCTAGAAATTGAACCCAGGACCTCTGATGTCCAAAGCAAGAACCATCAGACTCCCCCAACCTAAGTCCATCTATCAGGCATCCCCAAACTTCGGCCCTCCAGCTGTTTTGGACTACAATTCCCATCATCCCTGACCACTGGTCCTGTTAGCTAGGGATCATGGGAGTTGTAGGTCAAAACATCTGGAGGGCTGCAGTTTGGGGATGCCTGATCTAGATGTTATTGGACTATAAGTCAAAGCATCCCTGGCCATTGGCCATGCTGGTTGGGACTGATGGGATTTGGAGTCCAACGGCATCCGGAGGCAGCAGGTTGGGGAAAGCTGCCTGCCTACCAAGCCTGACCTTCAAGGAGCCAAATAAATAAAGAAGCAAAATAATCTTGAAATCATTATACAGGCATTCCTTTAGAACAGGGATGAGGAATCTGTGACCCTCCAGATGATACTGAACTACAAATCCCATCATCCCTCACCATTGGGGCTGACGTGATTGAGTCTAGCAACATGTGGAGGTCTACATTTCCCTACCCCTACTTTAAATTGTGCTTGTCCCAGACGAGTTATTCCCTGCCATTCATTCACCAGTATCACTTTCTGCCCAGTGTTATCCTGGTGTGTTGAAAAGCGCAGTGCAAACGAGTAACAATTCTAATAGTGGCAGCAAGGAGAAAGCATGAAATGCATTCAGATGGCATTTTGGTACTTCCTTGTTGTGATTTAGAAAAAGAAATGTTCCAGTGGTTTAAAAACCTGCAAAATAACAGGAAATCTCTTAAATCGTACTTTCCATTCCTGTAGTCAAAAATGCATTCCAAACCCTGGCTATAAACATAAGGCAAAAGACTAAGTGGTCACAGAGAGCTATATTTAGCTTTGATGAAACAGCATTCTGAAACTGGCTATGTTCTGAACTTTCTTTGAACACAGGCTTCCAAGGATTCAGAATGTGTATAGTTTTCATGAAGGCACCTTTTAAATGGCCTGTTCTCTAGCACTGAGTTGGGTTTACTCTACTTTGCTGATCATAAATAGAGCAGCTTATGAGGAGAGTTTGTCCATATTTTCGTAGCTGTGATTATTAAGGAGATACACTTTTCTATAGGCAATATATATATATATATTGCTAAAGTTACTTCTTTATTAGGCATTAATGGCTACAAGATGCTTGCTTGAATGTGCATGGATGATCTGCTAGCTGCTAGATGGAGGACCCTTCCCCTGTTTCAGTGAGGACTAGAGGGAATCATAGAATTGTAGAGTTGGAAGAGACCCCAAGGGTCATCTAGTCCAACCCCATGCAATGCAAGAATCTCAGCTAAAGCATCCCTGATAGATAGCCAGCTAACCTCTGCTTGAAAACCTCCAAGGAAGGAGAGCCCACCACCTCCCGAGGGAGGACAGTTCCACTGTCAAACGGCTCTTACTGCCAGAAAGTTCTTCCTTGTATTTTATCATCATCATCATCATCATCATCATTATTATTATTATTATTATTATTATTATTATTATTATTAATTTGCACCCCACCCATCAGGCTGAGTTTCCCCAGCCACTATTTAGTCAGAATCTCCTTTCTTGTAACTTGAAGCCATTTTTTTTATTATATTTATATTATTTGGTTGGAGAACTGCAAAATTGCAACGTTCAGAGATGTCTGAACGCCAAGAGGTGTCTCTGTGTCGGTTTTCATATAGTTTCAGAAATTGTGAAGGGAAGGGCTGTAGCTCAGGGGTAGAGCATCTGCCTTGCAGGCAGAAGGTCCTGGGTTGAATAACCAGCATCTCCAGGTAGGGCTGGGAAAGACTTCCTGCCTGAAATCTTGGAGAACAACTGCCAGTCAGTGCGGATATCACTGAGCTAGTTCTCATTCAGCATATGGCAGCTCCCTGTGAATCTTGGCCTTTAAACATTTACTAAATTACCATACTTTTCCATGTATAAGACGAGGTTTTTTTAACTCTAAAATTATGTTCAAAAACGTGCCCCGTCTTATACATGGATAGTGAATGGGGGTGGGCAGGTGATTGGCTGCAGCTGCGAGCAGGAGCTTGTCAGCGACGATTGTTGGCTGCTAGAGGGGCTGCTTTGGATTGGCTGCTGCTTCTCTAATTGGGTTGGTGATTGGTTTCTGCAGCAAACACTGCTGCGGATTGGCTGTCGCTGCCGTGACTGGCGGCTGCTGTTCTGGGATGTGAGCGATTGCCAGCAGGGCAGCTTTTCTCAGTTGGGTAAGAGATTTTTTTGCTGGGGAAGGGTCTGTTTGCAATTGGCTGTCACTGTGGCAAGTGGGTGATTGTCAGCTGCCGGTGATTGTCAGCGTGGATGCTGCGTGTGAACGATTTTTGGCAATCCCCTCCCCCAAGCTGTAAAACTCTGGGCAATCCTCCGCAAAAAAAAGCGGAGCCATCTCCCCCCTCCTTTTCTGAAATCTGAGTCCCCCAAAATAGGGGGCGTCTTATCCATGGGGGTGTCTTATAGACAGAAAAGTATGGTAAAGCTTCACCCCCATATTTAGTTAGAAGCCTGTCAATCCCTGTGAATTCCTGCAGCAATTGAGAAGGAGTGATCCATGTCTGCCTTGAGATGGGGAATCTTCTGTTCACAGGTGGATCTCCATGCCGGTGTTTTGTGTAGGAAAAGTGCCATGTGAGACATACTTTTTAAACGTAAATATATATATATATTTAATACCAAAAAATAACACCCATCAAGATCCCTAACCCACTCACAGCTCCCTAAAATGACCCCTTCTCCACCCTCAACATTACCTGTTTATCAGCAGCCAGCAAAATGATGCTTTATTAACAAAACCCCTCTCATATTTGTTTTCTGTTTTCAAAATAGGAGCCTCATTCATGATTTATGTAGGCTACCACTTTCCAATTTGTAACAAAAGGTTGTCTAGACTCACCATTAGTTTCTCAAGTACAAATACAGGGCTGCGGTAGTGTCGTGTTGTGTTTTTTTTTGCTTCGCTTTGTGTGTTCTCTGAACTCTAAACAGTGGATAATCTTAACCAGTGCTTTTTTTTCCTCCTAAAAAAATGTTTTGGGTACTCTCATTTTGACTCAAGAAAATCACCATTTTATAGTTCAAATCAGGAAAAATAAATGCAGTAAATGGGCAAAAGTACAAAGAACATGCATTACCTCCACACATTCCACACTGCTTCACACACTGACAATTCACCATGCTAGAGAAGAAACAAATAATAATTTTTTGTTTCTTCCCCTGTTAGATTCACAAAATGTTTAGGGGTATGCGTACCCCCAGGGAAAAAAAAGCACTGCCAGTGCCACATGGTATGGAAGCAAGCCACGATGAACACCATGTATACTTGGCAGTGGCCTAAGTTCACATGTTCAAACAAGCGAACAAAAGATGCCTATTCAAATGAAAACCTAAGATTTATGGCTAGTTAGAAGCCTCCCTCATAGGGCAATGAACCCTAGAGTAAAGAGCAGGTAATTTGAGCATTGTTGCCTTTTAGCGGATTAGGAGCTGGCTTTTCCAAGCCATTAGTGAAAAAGTAAATATGTTTTAAAAGCTAGACAAACTCAATGGGTGAACAGTTTGTTTCGGAAAGAGCATAAATCCTTGGGGTCCTCTAGACTAACTGTAGCCTGAAATGTCTTTAAAAAACACACAGTGATTTCCTTCGCTCTTAAACTCTCATAGTTCTTTCTGAAGTCCAGTGTCTGCCAGCCCAACACTTAAGGAGGGGCAAGCTGAGGCAAGAGACTCTCATCATCACAGGAAGTGAAGGGCCTGGCTGGTGCTTTTTCTGAACTTCTGACCATTATGGAAGCTCTGAAGCATTCACAAATGTCTTGGATTTTATGTCAACCAGATCACCCCCTTAATGAATCAAGGGATGTCTTAGAAAATGCAGTTTTTAAAAAAAGAGTACAGAGTCATCTTTGTTGTGTGTTTTTAACAAAGCATCTTGAGAATATTTATCCCCCGATGCATTGCAAATAATGTGTGGATGCTGGCATGTGTCTGTCTCGGAAGACAACGGAGGAGTGTGCCTTTATGGGTGAAGTCAAACGGTTGGAGGGTTATAGTGCCTGCTGTGGCTGTGGAGACAGATTTGGGAGAGAGATGTTTTGTTGCAGCTGGGGCAGATGAAGATGTCCAGTTGCGCAACTGCAGATGCACCATTGCGTTTCTGCTCTCTGTGCTCCTCCCAGCGGTCATTCCTCCTCTGGTCACTGCTAGGGATACACGACTTAACAGTCTGTCTCCAAGCCACTGTGGCTGTTGCAGAGGCGGTTGATGTTGCCAGCTTTCATGTCACATTTACAGACGTTATTGTAACACAGAGTTGGTCTGCCAACAGGCCTGGTGCCTGAAGCTAGCTCCTTGTAGAGCACGCCCTTGGGGAACTGCCATCTTCCATTCTGTGGACATGACTAAGCCAGCATAGACGTTGCTGAGACAGGAGTGTGAAGATGCTGGGAAATGTGTTCTTGGAAAGCACATCTTTGTTTGAAATTCTGTCCTGCCATGTGATATCCAAATCCTCTTTTGTAAGAATAATCTGCGGATAATAATAAGAACATAAGGAGCACCTTCTGGATTAGGCCCATAGCTATCAACTTTCGGATTTGAAAATAAGGGATTTTCCCAAACTTTCGGATTTGAAAATAAGGGATGCCGCGAGGGCGGTGCAATGGCACCAAGTAGCCTCGCCACTCTGCGCTCCAGAGGCTGCGCGTGAACGGGTGAGCGAAAGAGCAAGCGCATAGACGGCAGGCAGGCTGTCTGTCTGGTTGGGCGTGAGGGTCTGGCTGCACAAGGCATGCAAGCTCCACCCCCAGTCGGTCTCAGACTCCTTATTGGCAGCCGAGCAACGCAGCTGAGGAGCCTCCCTGGCCGGCAGGGAGGGAGAGGAGCTGCTTCCTTTGAAATCCGGGAAATTTAAGGGATATCAACAATCCGGGATAGCAGCGGGAAACGGCATTGGAATAAGGGAGTTTCCCGCAAAAAAAGGGAGGGTTGACAGCTATGATTAGGCCAATTGCCCACCTAGTTCAGCATCCTGTTCAAACAGTAGCCAATTAGCTGCCCATGAGGAACCCATGAGAACACTCTCCCCGCCCACAGTTTCCAGCAGCTGGTATTCAGAGACATATATCCTCTGACTGTGGAGGTACAACATAGCCATTCAGCCGTGTCCTCCATGAATTTGTCTAATCCTCTTTTAAAACCATCCAAGTTGGTGGCCATCACTGCCTCTTCTGTTAGATAGCTATACAACGTTGTTACTTAGTTTAGTCACTAGGTCAGGGGTCTGCAACCCGCGGCTCCGGAGCCGCATGTGGCTCTTTTACACCTTTGCCGCGGCTCCGGGGTGGCGTGTCTTCTCCCGCTCCCCTTTCCCTCCCGTCGCGTCGGTGTGTGTAGTTGGGGGGCGGCGGGAGAGCGAGCTGCAGAGAGAAAGAGAAGTTGGCGAGCTGCGACGGGCGCGTCGACGGCAAACCAGAGCCGAGCGCGGAGCCCGAGAGCGAGAGCAGCGCCTCCTCCTCCTCCTCCTCCCGCTTCCCGGCTGGGCAATTGACAGAGCTCATTATCATGCTGCGCTCACTCACTGCCTGTCTAGGGCCGGAGGGAGGGAGAGCGAAACGCGCGCGCACACAAAAGCTGGTGTGTGTGTGTGTGTGTGTGTGTGTGTGTGTGTGGAGAGGAGGCAGCGAGCCCCAGACAAAGCCCGTGCAGCTGTATTTGAGGTGGGCCAGCGCTGGCAGACGTGCTGCCATCTCGCAGGAGGCTCCTGATGGACGCTTGCCTAAATCGCAGCGGCGTGGGGCGGCAGGGGGCGGGGCACCGTACGTCATGCGCAATGACATCACATGGCCCCGCCCCCTCGCCTAGGGCGCGAAAAGCGGCTCCCAGTTTTTTTTTCCCTTCGGAAACGGGTCCAAGTGGCTCTTTTTGTCTTAAAGGTTGCCGACCCCTGCACTAGGTAATACTGGACAGAACTTTGCCTGGCTGGGGTCAGGAGCTTTCAGTTACTCTTGTATTCTTCTTTCAAAGAGGCAATAAAGAGATCCTGCCTAGTTTCCTGGCTCTTGTTTTTCTAAGCCACCCATGAAACTCCTTACAACTTCCCTCCATTCTGGTAGTACCCACTGTCTGTGTTTAGGATACCTTGCCAAAACAGATACAGGAAGTTGATAGGATACATGCAAAATCCCTTCCAAGGTTAGATTAAGAAAACAGAGTGATGCACATTTTTCTATGTAATTTGGCCTAATATACACATTTTTGCAAGCAGCTCCCCCCAATATATTTCTTTGTGTATGTTCTTTCACTAACATATGCATTTTATGCACACTTAAGCCTAGTACAGTGGTACCTCGGTTTACGAACTTAATTCGTTCCGGAAGTCCGTTCTTAAACCAAAGCATTCTTAAACCGAGGTGTGCTTTCCCTACTGAGGCCTCCCGCCGCCAGTGCCCTTCCACCGTTCGGCTTCCGAGGCAAAGTTTGCTAACCGGAACACCTACTTCCGGTTTTGTGGAGTTCATACACTGAATAGTTCATTAACAGGGCTGTTCGTAAACCGAGGTACCACTGTATGTGCATTTTTTGTACATATTACTTGGCTTGGGTTATTTGCATTGCAAAATTTAGAGAATTGAAAATTTCAAAGGATGGCCACATTTTGGTTTGCATATTACTATAGGTAAGAATTAGGCAAGTTTCCAATTAAATGTGAATTGACCTGATTTTCTCCCTGTTCCTGCCAGAGGGCACTTTACCCAGAGCTCCCTCAAACTGGCCTCTTTTAGCTCGTCTGTCAAGAACTCAAAAGTATCCAGCCTTTCTACATGGAGATTTCATTGCACTCTCGTGGACAATTGCCCTTTAGACTTACTTTCAGTGGCATCTGTCTAAACCTAAAGCAGTTAGTGGTCATTCCTTGTTCTTGACCTAATAAATTCTATAAGTAAATTTTGAGTTGTGTGAGGCAAGCAAGATTCTCTCTGCCTCATATATTTTAGATATGAATGCAAATCTCTTTTATATACCAACGCAAAGCAGAGGGTTCTGTGGCGATGAGCATTGGTGAAGTTAGAATTTAAATTTTACAGGTAATCATTTCTTCTACCTTGGGGGTTGGGGCTCTTTACACAAGCAAGAAAGTTGCATGTTATGTTATAATGGCAACAAAGGGCCCGCCTCCTATCCCTTTTCTCTGTAAACCCAGTAAGGCTGGTATGTAACATCAAAGCATGTGGTATTAGGATTGAACTTTTGTCTCCACCAAGGACTGAAGAGCTATGGATTCCACATTGTTCATGTTTTCTTTCAAAACAGCCTCGACTCTCGCCCTTTTGGGGTCTGCATGTGTGAATGAGTGGATGTTTGTTATTGCCAGCCTCACTGAGAACAGCAGAGTTAAACCCCTGGCCTCTGTGGAAGGCACAGAGGGGGCAAGCACTTAATATAAACACCCTGGTCACAGGAACATATCACAATGTTCTTAGTGAGGGCTATAATTCATCTCAAGTCAATATGGTCCTACTTTCTCCCGTCTGTCTTATGTGAAAGAGAGAGAGAGAGAGAGAGAGAGAGAGAGAGAGAGAGAGAGAACAGATCTGAAAGGAAAATTATTAAGATAAAGGAGAGGGGTTATCACTCAGGAAATAGGCACACATCTTGTCACATTCAGAAGAGTCTAGGTTCAATTCCTGAGATGGGGAGCAATCCGGGAAAGACAGTTCTGTTGCCCTGTAGAGCTTCAGTGGTATAGGTAAAGGTAAAGGGACCCCTGACCATTAGGTCCAGTCGTGTCTGACTCTGGGGTTGCGGCGCTCATCTCGCGTTACTGGCCGAGGGAGCCGGCGTACAGCTTCTGGGTCATGTGGCCAGCATGACTGACAAAGCTGCTTCTGGCGAACCAGAGCAGTGCACGGAAATGCCGTTTACCTTCCCGCCGGAGCGGTACCTATTTATCTACTTGCACTTTGACATGCTTTCGAACTGCTAGGTTGGCAGGAGCAGGGACCGAGCAACAGGAGCTCACCCCGTCGCAGGGATTCGAACCGCCGATCTTCTGATCAGCAAGCCCTAGGCTCTGTGGTTTAACCCACAACGCCACCTGGGTCCCGTGGTATAGGGTCAGTATAGTCAGTGGTATAGGGAAGTTTTTAACGTTTGATGCTTTATTATGTTTTTCTATATGCTGGAAGCCACCCAGAGTGGCTGGGTCAACCCAGCCAGATGGGTGGGGCACAAATAATAAAATTATTCTTATTAACTCTGGCCCCACTCTTGAATTATCTCTGTGAAGGGAGAGTCTGTGGGTTGTATTCAAATGAGCGATGAAGCAAATGTTCCATCCTCCTCCCCCTCTCGTCCATCCTGTGCCCCCAAAATTTGTTCTGGGGTTTCTACCATCCCTTTGGAGAAGATTGGGGGATGGCTCAGGGGGCACACAGTGGGAATCCCATTGCACAAATGCATAATTTAGCTGAATAAGGCGCTCTTTGTTTAAAGAGTCATAAGACCATAGCACCAGCTCTGTTTCAAACATCTCATGGTTTCTTCACCTCCACTTACTGGGCACCCAAAAAGAGGCTGTTCTGGAGAATCCCATAACTCTCTGGAGCTGATTTGAAAGAGGCACTGGGAAGTGGGGACCAGCAAAAATATTGTTGTCTTCTCTTCCTTGAGACTGGCAAACCTGTGGCACTCAAGCTGTGGTTGGGCTCCAGCCCCCCAACAGCTCCAGCTCATGTAGACACAGGTCAGAGATGATGGAAGTTTTTTGTTTTTATTTATTATTGCATTTATATCCCATCTTTCCTCCCAGGATATCAAGGGGTGTCCACCTCATATCCTGGGAATCAAAAATATTCTCCCACCATTCACAACATCTGTTTGTACACACACACAGGTCACATTGTAACCCATGGGGACAAAATGCCATGAAATATACAGTAAGTGACATTTGGTTTCTCTCACATCTGTTTGCAATAAATAAATAAATAAGTCCTCGTGAAAATCATCAGCATTTTAAGGCTCATTTTCCCAAATACACACATAATATGCACTTTTTGCCCAACACGCAAATTTTTACAAAGCAACCTTCCCCCAAATAGGGCATATGTGTATGTTATTTTCATGAATATATGTAGTTTTATGCATACACTTTCCTAGTATATGCAATTTTGTACACAGGACTCGGCTGGAGAATTGCATTTGCAAAATTCAGAGAAGAGCACATTTCGAGGGACAGCTGCATTTCAGTTTGTAGATTGTTTCCTAAAGCGAAATTTCGGTAAGTTGCCTTGAAATGCAAACAGGATCAAACTTCTTACCCATCCCGACTCACAACTGATGGCGCAGGATGTCTTGATGTACGTATGGCCTGGCACCCCGGAAACAATATGTGTGCAGAGGTCAAGCTGGAGTGGAGCAAGCTAACAGCAACAGCATTTTAACTCCTTATTCAGTTCTTGCAGCTGCAGATACAAGACCTGAAGTGTAATTGCTCTTTAAAACTGAAAAGTGCAAAAGCCAGTTTCTAAATGCACAGAAGAGTTGGCTCTGCCTGGTCCGCAGCCAAACATATACTCCAATGCTCAACTTACACTCAGCATGCAAAGGCGCTGTTTGAGAAAGCTGAAAAGCATGCAGGGAAACTGATGCAACATCTGCCTCTACTTATGCTTGTCTCTTTAGACAATGCCATATATATCTTTCCCTTTTATAAACAAAAGCAGAGAACAGAGAAAGAGGAGCTTTCAGATAACCAAAACAGCTAAGTCAGGAATGGCAGGATGATGGAGTTAATCAAACAATTCATTTTGAAATGGCAGTCAAATATCCGTATGCATGTTTATTTTTTAGAAATGGAAAGTCAAAACAAAGAAATGAAGTTCAATTCCCTCCTAAAGCCATATGATGAAGTCATGCATAATTGGAAGTCCTGCAGGCACAGTCTCCCCAAATGTTTATGATACAAAGTAAAAGCTCCCTCTCTGTCGAATCCTGGATTTAGGAAACAAAGAGCAAAGTGCTGCGATTATGGCAAACTGGTAGGTTTCTGCACACAAGAAGAAAATGGGCACAATTCGGACATCAACAATGCCAATGGTCAGAATCCAGAGAAATTGCACTTTCATCTCCTTTGGCGCTCTGCTGCTGACCTCAGAGTCACCATGCTCTCAACAAAGGATACTTCAAGGGAGGCCCCACAGCAAGATGGATGAACTCGACATTATTAGCAAATTTGCTGACTGATTCTGTTTGGTTTGGACTGAATTGGAACTGCTTATTTCTGTCCCACTTTGGGTGTTACATTAGCAGAACAGAGATAGGAAGACAGTATCGACTGTGGTGCCTGTTTTGAGTGGGTCACAATGCAAACATCTAGGTCAACTGTGACATTTGTAGGCACTAAACTTAAGAGAGGACAAATGGGAAGCTGAGGGCAAAGCAGCAGGGCAAACAGAAAACCGTTTGGACACGTTTGGCAGGGGGTTGGACTGGATGGCCCTTGTGGTCTCTTCCAACTCTATGATTCTATTATTCTACGTACTTTCTAGGCACGGGACAAGCGTATGTGTGGACAAGCCCTTAGTCTTGCACCTAAAGCTCAGCAAAGAGAATGCCTGCCTAATCTCAGTTGGGAGGGAGTTCTAGGCACAGGATGTGTTTGATGGGTTTCATAAGGCAAGGTTTGTCTTTAAATGCAGACTGAATCAAATTTCTTCCCCATCTGGCCTTGAAAACCCCCACTGATTTTACTGAGTGAGGAATGCCTTTCTTTGGTGAGTGAATTGAAAAGGCAGTTCTTGTGGTATGGGAGGCTAATGTTGGTTTAGGGCCAGTCTGGGAAAGCTGTGGTTCTTCCAATGTTGTTGGACTGCATCTACCATCATCCCTGACCACCCAGGCCATTGGAGTCCAGGTATGGGAGAGCAAGCTCTGGTGTTTCCTCAGAAAGCATCAAACAGAGGCAGAACCCCATATAGCTGCAGTATTCCTGTTGCTAGCCGCACCCTCACCGGAAGGTGCCTTTTTGGTTAAAGTGCCCTTGCCTCCTCCATCAGGAAAGAATCTGGTCTCATTAGGGTCTCTGTGATGGAATCCTCTAAATCTGAGAACAACAGCACTACATCCTCGGGGCACAAGCATCCATGGCTGATCTAGTGGACGTGCTTCTGTGTGCCCTTCCCCTTCTCTTCTCTCCTCACCCTCATTCCCTAAACCAAAGGGATCAGAAACCAAGATCATGCCAATTGGCTAGCCAGATGTTTCAGGGCATGAAAGTTGCCTCCCCTCCCCAGTTCTCCCCACCATCTGATGGGGTGGTACCCTGTATCCACACAGAACGGCCACATGCCTCTCCGATGCATAGCAAAGAGCAGTAGATTCCTCTTTCTTTCATTTTTTTCTAAAGAGAAATTTGATTCTCTAGTTGGATTTGTTTCAGCAGCAGACTAGCCAACAGCACTTTCTGTTGCCTCACCTGGAATGGGTCTTTTACACTTCTGACATGCTTTTGGCAAGGAAATAAGCTGAGTAAGGAGAAGTCTAGAAGGATTGAGAGTCCCATGGACTGCAAAAAGATCAAACCTATCCATTCTTAAGGAAATCAGCCCTGAATGCTCACTGGAAGGACAGATCCTGAAGCTGAGGCTCCAATACTTTGGCCACCTCATGAGAAGAGAAGACCCTGATGTTGGGAAAGATTGAGGGCACAAGGAGAAGGGGACATCAGAGGACGAGATGGTTGGACAGTGTTCTCGAAGCTACCAACATGAGTCTGACCAAACTGCAGGAGGCAGTGGAAGACAGGAGTGCCTGGCGTGCTCTGGTCCATGGGGTCACGAAGAGTCGGACACGACTAAATGACTAAACAACAACAATTGATGTCAGTGAGTCTACTTCCGGGTATGATTTAGTTGACTCCCACCCATGAGATAATTCAAGTAAGGACCTAAGAATGTGGAGATGCTTGCTTTATATACCATTGGACTGTGTGAATTGCAAAACTACCTACCTAGTGATCCTGCGTCTCATACTTAGGGAACATTCCTGTATAATTTTATGAATGAGCTGTAAAATGGAGAAAAATAGGATTACAAATGTCCTCAAAATTGCTGCAGAACATCAGCAGCCTTTAAATAAATTTGCAGTCAATGTTCCTCTTGTAATGTTTGCCATGGGTGTTGTGAAAGGTGTTTCCACTTTGGCACATTACCGTTCTAAATTTGGAGATGTCTTCCCTCATTGGTGCATGGGTGAGCTATTCGCCTAATCTCTGTTGACACTCGTGGGTGTCACATGGAAATTGTAAGTCCCCAACACATTCCAAGAAGAAGACTTTCTGCTAGTGTCCTTTTACTTGGAGCTGGGGATTTCTCGACACTTGGTCTACATCTGCAAAGGGCTGTTTCGGAGGACCAATGTCCCAAATCCCAAACCATACACAAATATGGTGTTTTGAGGTGGAGAGTTTGCGAAACTCCAAACATATTTTGGAAGCCACTGACACAGCCATGGGAATGTTCCACTATCTTCCTTACATCATCTTTCCATTTAGTCAAATAACAGGGCGGCAGGGTTGCATGGAGACAGCCACAAAACCATAGTGACAGCATTGGCCCATCCCAAAGCATTCCCATTTATAGGGATACCAGTTACACACCTATGTTTGCAGCAAATTAGCAGTGTGGGTTTTTGGGTCTGGATTTGCTCTCTGCCAGGATGTGGGATTTGTACTGAGCAGGATCAGCCTTTTGCTGAAACGGACAACCTCCAGTGCTTTCTCCTGCAATTGCCAAAACACATCTTCCTCTTATGACTACACATAATACTGTCATAAGATTGGTGGGTTGAACTGGATGACCTTTCAGGGGCCCTTCCAACCTTGTAGTTCTGTAGCTGACGAAAGATGCCTGCTAAAGTGGTAAAAAACAGTTGGACAGAAGATTGCTCCAATAGGCCAAGCTTAGCCTGGCAAACCTCATCTGTTATGGAGATTGGACCAATGGGTGCAATAGTTGGCCTTTTCAGTGACATCTTTCCATCTCCCCTGGCTGTGAATGATGTCATCAAGCAGTGTGTGTGTGTCAGTGGCAGTTAGAAGGAGAGTGAAGGCAGTGTGAGAAAGTCAGATTTCTGTCTTTGTAAAAGTCTCTTGGAGGTACTAGCTGTTCACCTAGGAATCTGAAACAGCAGTAGTGAGTTTTGGAACATCTGTCAAAACGTTAAAGTTGTACCTCCACCTGCACTTAATTATTATATCTGTAAATCTATTGGCTGTTTTGCCTTTTGATTGTCTTTATTGTACATCACCTTGAGATGGTTGTTTAGAAGGCGATTAATAAATCAATGATGATGATGATAATAATAGTTGCTGCTGCTGTTGGCTTCCATCTGTCTTGCGAGACAACAGTGTGCCTCCAGGAGTGAAGTCAAACTGCAGGAGAACCACAGAGACTGCTGTTTCTGCAGAGACACAGTAACTCATAGCTGCTGCCTCCTGCATTGTTTTTTTGCTGTGTTAGCAGCACCGATGTGACCTCTCCAGGTCACAAGCTTGGGCAATATGTGCAGAGATCCTAGGCTGCCCAGACGACAGGACACTCCTCTCAGCCTCGCTGATGAAAGGAAAGCAGAGCAATACATTTGGCAGTGAGTTTCATGACCGAGTGGAGATTTGAACCCTGGTCTCCCCGGTCCTAGTCTGACACTTTATCCACTGTGCCATACTGGCTCTGCACTTCTGAATTTGCCACCGAATCCTATACTCCTGCCAGTGCCACACCAACCTCCCTTCTATTTGCCCCTCTCCTTCCTGCTAAGTGACCCACCTGCCAGTAACCAACCTGTGAGCTGTTTCTGGTTTAGAGCTGCAAGTAAGGGAGCAGGAGCTGGGAAAACAGCCTAACAAGCTCTCTGTTAACTATGGAGCATCTCACATAACAAATAGTTCTGGTATTATTTTTATTACCAATAGTAGTAGTAGCAGCAACAGCAGCAGCAGTACACAATGGGCACAACAAACCACTGGAGTATGTTCAGATTCGCAGGTCGAGCGGTTTACATAGCTGTGGACATTTTTTGTTTTTTTGCCCTGCCCCAAATTGTAGGTGGGGGGAGAGGGTTGTGTTTGCTTCCTTTAGCTATTTAAAACATAAGCTTGCATGAAATCAATTTGGATTCCTTGTGGATGAGGTAACAGGCCTTGGACCAAGTTTAGTTTCAAAATATGTTCCAAGGTGACCCAAAGAAGACGCCAACATTTCGCTGATGAAAATAGGGACGCCCTAAGAAAAAGCAGGACACTTGGAGGTTCTCCGTTCCTGCCTTAGCCAAAGTACGATACAGCAGGTAGGTCATTAGGCCACATCTACCCCATGTACTGTATGCAAAGCACTATTATTTCACTTTAACAGTCAGGGCTTCACCCAGGGATCCTGGAAACTGCGTTTGGTTAAGGGTTCTGGCAGTAGTTAGGAGATCAGGGTGGTTTAATTCTCTTCCCAGGGAATTCTGGAAATTGTAGCTCTCTGAGGGGGAATGGAGGTCCCTTAACAATTCTCAGCATCTTCAACCAACTGCAGCTCATTCATTTAGGTGGTTGTGGCTGTTCAAGTGGCATACGGGTGCTTTAAATGTCTGGTGCAGAAGTGGCATAAAAAACAGGGCTGAGTCCTGTGATGCTTTCTTTGGGTGCCTTGAGCAGAAAAAGCCGAAGAAGAAGAAGAAGAAGAAGAAGAAGAAGAGGAGGAGGAGGAGGAGGAGGAGGAGGAGGAGTTTGGATTTGATATCCTGCTTTATCACTACCCGGAGGAGTCTCAAAGCGGCTAACATTCTCCTTTCCCTTCCTCCCCCACAACAAACACTCTGTGAGGTGAGTGGGGCTGAGAGACTTCAAAGAAGTGTGACTGGCCCAGGGTCACCCAGCAGCTGCATGTGGAGGAGCGGAGACGCGAACCCGGTTCCCCAGATTACGAGTCTACCGCTCTTAACCACTGCACCACACTGGCTCCAAGTCCTCTGGATGAAGTGGGGAGAGGGCTGGGCGGTCTTAGTGCATAAGGAAGAGCAGTTTTTCACGGAGCCCCAAGGCAGTTTTCATAGTAAAAAAGAAAGAGAAGAGAAAAACAGCATTTGAACACACCAACCAAGCAGATGAAAATTACTGACTCGTATGGGACCAAAGGCTTGTTGGAACAAGTGAGTGACTCAGGCAAGACAAGACAAGAAGCAAAGAGGCCAAGCAGAGTTGGCTTGGGCCCATTCTCTTTTGCCAAAAAGCACTCTGGAGTCTGTCACCCACACCACAACTATCGGAGACACCAAAGTGTCATGCCAGTGGGGTTCCTGGATGCAGCCCCCCCCCCCGTTTCATTTTTTGGGTTTTTTTAGATTTGTTTGTGCAAGGTTTCAACGAAGCAGAGATCTTAACAGTCAAGAAAATAGTGTGTTTGGAACGAGAAGAGAACAAAGATACAATCTTATAAGATCATTACTTCACAATTTACAATGGAGCTATTGACATAACGTTATGGTGCAATGTTTTTCCAAAAGCCCTAATCTTGCAGAGCAAAGAAAACAAAACAGTATACTTGGAAATGGAAGAGAGCAAAACAACCATGTTACCAGGCTGATAGTGAAACTTCTACAAATGAACTAATAATGTAAATAATTGTAAAACTCCCACATGCTCCTCGTTTAACAAACCAGATACCACATAGATTTGGAAGGCAATTTGTGGGTCATCAAGTCCAACCTTTGTATGTAAAAGTTCTCAATAATAATAATAATAATAATAATAATAATAATAATAATAATAACTCTGGGCGGCTTTCAAGACTTGCAATCCCCAGAAGATGCTCTACCAGTAACTTCTTTCTTGCCCTTTCATGTATTAATCTCCCTCTGCTAAATAGACTGCCTGGGCAGTCTAGAAATGATCCCTTCCTGATCACTGTATTTGGAAAAAAGAAGATACTCTGAACATCTAGTCGTACACTAACAACATATTTCTAAACATGTTCAGAGTGGAGAGAGCTGTGTGTGGCATGTGACTTGCCCTGAATTCCCTAAGCTAGCCTGTTACCCACAAGTAGAGGGCAATGTTCCATTATCAGTGTCAACATACAATTCAACTGCCAGGCTGGTAGACTTTTGTTGAATGGAGAGACCTCTTGCCTCAGGTAGTAAAATGTCTTGAGCCAACTCACAAGTAAGATAGCTACTAGCCATAATGACTATGATCTGAATTCACTGTTGGATGCGGAATGCCCCTCAATGCCAATTGCTGGGATCACAAGTGGGGAGAGTTCTGCCGTGCTCAGAACTTCTCAATGACATCTGCAAGAATAGGATGCTGAGCTGGATGGGCCAATGGCATCAGACTCTTTTTATGTTGTAAAACCAGAAATCCTATTAAGTTCAATGGGTAGACCTGGCCTCTGAGAGGAAGAGGGGTTTTTTTTTGGGGGGGGGGGAGATGCAAATAGATTATTAGTTGGCCTGATCTTCCCAGCTGGTAGATGTTCCAGGAAAAGAAGGGGATTAGATTGCAGCCCAAGTCCCTTTGAAAGCAATAGGTCTTACTTCAGAATAAAGATTGTGTTGTAAATAGCACATCCTTTAACTGAATGGAACCTATGTCATTGAAAGTTTGGGGTTACTTATTGCTTTTATTAGTATTATTTCCACCACTTGGTGCTCCAAGCAACATGCAATGAACAAAATCTATATTGAAATTTGCAGATAGCATACAATGTAACCCAATAGCAGAGATACAATAAAACCAGAGAGCAATTAAAATTCTATTAAATTACAAAGCATCGGCAATAAAGTTCCCTTCCTTAGCAGTAGTCTCTGAATTAGTAAAGAGGAATAGATTTTATATGCTGATGGAGGGATCAGGTGCACTTCCTTCTGTAGGGTCCCTCCAGAGTCTAGGCACAGCACCAAGTATGCTCCACACCATGCCCTTAGAGCAGGGGGTGGGGAATATTTGTGGCCTAGTGAGTCAGATCCTGATCTGTTCCCACTCCCGAGGGCCAACTTTGACACACAAACCCCAATCAAAGTGCCTTGCACAGCTCTGCCCAAGCACCCAACAGCCAGCTAGTTGTTGAGCACTTGGGAACCACAGTGCAAGGGGCTTTGCCAGCCCTATGTATGTCAAAAAGCCACGATTAGGGCTTTCAAAGTTGCTTTCTGAAGGGATCAGCTGTGCAATCAAATTCCCCACGGGGAACTCAGTCACATAGCCAATCCAGCATGGTTGAAGTCAGTGCGCAACACAGTTGATAGAGCTTCAACTATGCTTTCTGGAGGGATTGGCTTTATTATTGTGTTCCTCAAAAGGAATTCCATTGTGCAGCCCGGCCAACTGTGCCTCTACCTGCCCGATACCTGACATTGCATACTGTGTCACTTGTGGGACAGGTGGCCCTGGTTTGGGAGAAACGGCCTCATGAGTCAGACTGGGACGCTCCCTTAGAACAAAAAAACAAAAGTTATGTGAAGCATGGTGGCCCCACATATTCTCATTGCCTGGGAAGGCTCCCATGAGAAGAAGGTGCCTCCATACAGATATCATTCTGGGCTTTAGGACTTAGTGGATGTGGGCACTGATTTGGGCTCAAAAACTAATGGGAAGGCAGTGCAGAAGGGTCAGAGCAGGTATGGTGCTCCCCCAGCACTTTTTTTTTTTGGGGGGGGGGAGACATTTAACAAATTGCCTTGTTCCATACCAGCTATACAGAAGGACTTTGTTAGCGCACCTCTGGCTTTCTGTGCTTCACTGAAAGCTGGGGGGGAGGCATCATGAGGTAGCTTCTGCTTGGGGCCATTTTCGGATCAGAAGGCACAGGCAGCTAGGGAGGCTGCAGAGCACTGCAGAATTGTTTAATGGAAAGAGAGATGTGCACAACTGGGGAGGGACAAATGTGTCAATTCCCAGTCTTTCTCATTTTCCCCCAACTTAAATTCAGTTCTCTTTATTTCTACAATAGTTTGCCATTTTTTATTTTTTTAAAATCCCAATGAAAATTAATCAACAGCTTAATGAAAAAATTATTCTAAAAATACATTTTTATTTGCAGTTTTTACTAATTGACACATTTTGGTAACATGTAATTCCCTGGGTTATTTCTCTCTCTCTCTCTCTCTCTCTCTCTCTCTCACACACACACACACACACACACACACACAGAGAGAGAGAGAGAGAGAGAGAGAGAGAGATTCTCATAAAAATGCAAAAAATAAAAATAAATCTTCCATCCCTACACAGCACCCACAGTAACCTCTCAATAACCAGGTAAGCTCAACCCCACTCTCACCAAAATGCTAAATAAATTATACTGTGCAGAGAGAGAGAGAGAGAGAGAGAATGGAGAAAATTTTCAAGACTTTGTATTGGTGAGAATGGCGTGGCTCTAGGGGACACACATTATGTTACTTGCACAATGACTCATCTTCTAGGGAACTACTATATAAAAGACATAGGATGTAGTAGTGTTGAGTAACATGCTGTTTTAGTCTACACGAGTCAACTACTAGCTGGAGTTGTGAATGAGGAAATGGTGACGGATCCATGCATGTTTATTTTAGGATTGCTTTTCTCAATGCAGAGATTAACCAAAATTCTTTGCAAAAAGTTATAGTGCATGTGTGCTGGCCTTCAAATGGCCGAACTCACAGCAGTTATGTCATATAGAGAAAGCCAAACGCTCCAGGTAGTGAAGGAAGTCAATTCCTGGGTGTAGCTTACAACTTAAGAGCAATGATTGGGAAGAGACAGGAACCACCTGTCTGAAAGCAGGCTAAGTCTTGCTATGTTTATCACAGTAATACTTTTTCTAGAATCCCCCAAAGTTTGGCATTTAGAGTAGAATTCTTGGTGGACTTCATGGAGATTTGAGGAGAAAAGAGACTCACTTTGTTCTGGACAGATGTAGCTTTTGACACTCTCAGAATGGGGACCTAGACTTTATCTGGATTTTGAAGGCTTCCTTTTAAAAATCACTCAGAATCTTAGGCCTCTTCATGCAATCATTGAAAAGATTAGGAAGTGAAAGAAGGTTGGATGTTTAATGATTTCATGAGACCCCTCACTAATATATAGAGTGTTGATTCTTCCTTGTCCATTTCAACAGAGGGTTTGGGTGGGAAACTTTCAAGTGCACTTGTCCCTGGTATTCCAGGTTCTTACTAGCTTACTGTTCCATACAAAAAGTAGCATTTTGAGTCATGGGTGGACGTACAAAATGGCGGAAGATTAGACATCTCTCCAGTAACAGATGTGACTCTACTTAACTTGGTGGCAACCAAGCAACTCCTGTGTCAAGGGTGGGGGACTTGTGTCCCTCCAGATTGTATTGGATTCCAACACACATCAGCCCCAGCCAGCATGGCCAATGGTCAGGGGTGATGGGCATTGGAGGCACAAAGATTCCCCATCTCTGTCCTGTACAATATAGTTGCAGCCTTACAAACACATAGGATACTTCTACAATGATGTTGTCTTCCCACATTTTGGGCATGTTTCCCATTTGCTTTTGGTGACATCTGAGCCCCCCACCATTTTTTAAAGTAAGAACAATAATTTTAGATTTCTTTCATCACTCGAGTCTGTTTTATCACATGTCATGAAGACATTTCGGGACTAATGCATGTAAATGATTCCAAAGCATGATTTGCAATTAGCATACCAAACTAGTTTCCCACCAAGTCTGATAATTAAAAGCCTCAAATATAGCTGCAACACCCATGCTCCCAGGATGAAAAACTACAGTTATGAATCCCTTAGAGCCATATGTTTATGCATGCTCATGGATTTCTAATTGCAAACAAGACTATGTATTGATTATTTGCCAACTTAGTTTGTTGCTGTGCTCCATGTTTCCCATGCACATTATTAGCATTTGTTATGAAAAACAGTTGGTGGGACTGACGTCCTTCCTTTGTGACCTTCTTTTTATAGCAGCAGGAATTTCATCTTATAAAATGTGAAATCATGCTCTACTGCAGCTCAATATAATGTTGCAAATGAGGGCTGATGAATCTGTTTTTAAGTGTGTGCGTTCATGTGTGTTGCTGGAGGTTGGGTTCACAAAAGTAAACCAGACATCACTACCCACTGAACCAATTTGCAGAGGCGAAATCCAAAAGGAGATGAAGAGCAGTTTGGATACTGGGCATCATGACTCTGGGATTTCTGAACTGGAAGGGGAATTGTATGCAGAAGCTAGTCTGCAAGATAAGACCATGGCACCTGGGTCCAGGGATGTTGTACTGAGGACTCCATTACAGAAACCCCGGTACAATCAGGTTCTCCACTGCTGCACTGGAGTGAGCTAGACTTCTTTAACTGAAGGGACACCTTTCAGTAAAAGTGAAGCTTATAACTGAGATAAAACATAGCCTGAGCCCTTCAAAGTGTCTTAGGGCCGACATCATGGCACTGGTAGCAGAAGGGGCATGCTTTCTTGGCAAAAGATGGGTGCTATTTCTGGATTCTGGCAGCTGGGCATATTAGGCACCAGCTCTTGTGAAACTTTAGAAGACCCCAGGAGTTCATGGGGTGGAAACACTGGGATATTATTAAAGGTTCAGGTTAGTACAGGGGTGTCACACTAGGTTGGTGAGGAGGAATCCTGCATGAGGGCAAGCAGGCTCTCTTTGCAAAACTAAGAGATGAAGCAACCTCTGCTACCCGAAGGTGGAACTAAAGGTAAAGAAAATACAGGGTTGTGGGCTCAAACAGTAGCTTCTAGTTTTCTCCCATAATTTGCAATGCAAGTTACCCTGTGGTGTGATAGCATTATAATATGCATTTCTACATCGGCAGCAAGGGGCAGTCAGCGATGTTGGCTGCGGTGAGAAAGCACACAGTACAATTGTACTAAATGTTATGGAGAAGGCTACTCAACATAGAGCTTTCATTTTTGCTACCGATGCTATTTTGTACTTAGGGGCAGCACACTAACTAAGCACTGATTCCTTAGCCACAGCTCAGGCATCCCCTCTAATTTTCTTCTTTTGGATTTGTGGAAACCCTGCTGTTAGCCAGTATTTGGATACCTGTTACAAGGCTGGATAGCTCAGTCAGTAAAGCATGAGACTCTTAATCCCAGGATCATCGGTTTGAGCCCCACATTGGGTGAAAGATTCCTGCATTGTAGGGGGTTGGGCTACATGACCCTTGTGGCCCCAGCCAACTCTACAATTCTATGATTGTCTCAGTTTCCCATTTTTTCAATCTTAAATTCAATTATCCATATTTCTGCAGACATATATAGATTTCATCTCTCTCCCTCTTACACACACATATATGACCGCATGAATTTTATCAGCCCTTTAGTGAGCATTTCTCCCACTTTGTGTGCAATTTTGCCTAATATATGCATTTGCAGGGGGTTGGACTAGATGATAATCTTGGTCCCTTCCAATTCTACAATTCTATGATTCTATGATCCTGCAAAACAATTTCACCTAACATAGTGCACTTTTGTATACTATTTCAATAGCATACACACTTTAGGACGCGGGTGGCGCTGTGGGTTAAACCACTGTGCCACTTGGGCTTGCCGATCGAAAGGTCAGTGGTTTGAATCCCCGCGACGGGGTGGGCTCCTGTTGTTTGGTCCCAGCTCCCGCCAACCTAGCAGTTCGAAAACACGCAGTGCAAGTAGATAAATAGGCATCGCTCCAGCTGGAAGGTAAACGGCGTTTCCGTGCACTGCTCTGGTTTCACCAGAAGCGGCTTAGTCATGCTGGCCACATGACCCGGAAAAACCTTCTGCAGAAGCGGACAAACGCCGGCTCCCTCGGCCTGTACAGCGAGATGAGCACCACAACCCCAGAGTCTTTCGTGACTGGACTTACCGTAATTGTCAGGGGTCCCTTTACCTTTACACAGTTTATCCTCATATATGTACACATTACTTGGTCAGAGAATCATATTGCAAAATTTGGAGAAGTATGGATTTTGAAGGATGGGTATGTTTTGGTTTGTATATTGTTTCAGAAAGTGACAATTTGGTAGGTTTGCCTTTAAAAGCAAATCCCACCCCCGATTTCTACCTAGTATGGACCTCTGTATGGCCTACTTGATAAGCTTTTTATGTTACCAACATGTGTCCAGAGCCCAAGTGAGTGATCAGTATTCCACACACAACATGAGCCCCTTGTTTTTCATAAGATCTAATTCTTCCCTGAAGCTACAAATTCTCCGCAACCCCCCTCCCATGTTGAAACATCTTTGTCATCTGGTAGTATGTGCCTGCGTGGTTCCATTTAGCTATGCAAACTTATATCCTGGTATTAGCAGGCATGAGAAAGGGACCTAGGATAACAGAGAAAAGTTAGCCTCACTGGTAGAATGCAAAGGACTCTCAAAATAGCCTCACCTCTGCAACATTTAAGCCACCTTGTAAAAATGATTGCTTTGAAAAGAGAGAGCAAAGGAGGCTTTGAAATAGAACTGTCAAGAACGGCAGACCATGTACAATAGCTTTTACAACATAAATCTTTTGAACCCACCCTCAGACAATAAAGTTTTCCCTTCCAGGTGCACACCATTCTGATGTTTTGCAGACTTCATCATCTCAGAAGGGGTGGCCATGTCTGGAAACTGCACTCAATTCTGGCAGAAAACAAAAAGGTTAGAAAATTCCATTTTCTTTAAGTAACGAAATTCAAGGCACCCTACGCAAAACCCCAGAGTATGTCTACTTACAAGTTGGCAAGCTTTCTCCATTCTGCAGGTACTAGCATGATGGCAAATTTCAGCTGCTTTGTCCCAAAGGTGAGAACACTATAGCCATTTTTAGATGCCCCATTATAGTGCATAGGGAACACAGATATTTGTTTTCTAGAGTGTGGCTTCGAAGCCAGAGCACAAATCAACAATGAGATTGCACAGAGCAACTCAAAAACAGACTAGGATTTTAAAAACACAGAAATACATGGGACCTGTCTTGGGACACTCCTATTGCATACTGTAACACTTAGTGACAGTGGAGAATTTAGTTTGGTCTGCATTTTAAAGGGAATTGGCCCAACAGTCCTGGACTCATATGGAGATTGGAATGTAGCTATAAATCGGATTGTATGCTGAATTTTGTAAAGCAGTTTTGGTTCCAAAATGTGTACACAAAAATGCAGATTTTAAAGTTAAAAATTGCTTACAAAAATGCATCTCTTGGGAGAAAGTCCACAGAAAAGCACATACAAATGCATATATTAAGGACTGAATTTAATTTAAATGCAAAGGAGAATGTTCATGTTGTTGTTTTTAAATCTGCAGGAAACAGGATGGAATGAACTTCTAATGGAATGCATGTGAAACTGACACGGAAAGGAAATAGTCTCTTCTGTCTACCCCTAGAAAGACTTTCCCTTTCTGCCATGGTCCTTGGCTGATGCAACTGCAAAATTAATCTAAACACAAACATTAAACAGGCTGATCATGCATCAATTATCACCATTATCAATAATTGCAACGGTTGAAAAAAATATTATCAGATGGTGCTGTTGGCTTTGTTTGCTCATTTATATTTCCCCCCTAGGTTTAACTCAGGTTTAAACTTGCATTAACAAGCCCTCTGTCCCAAACTAGCTTTCCGCTCAGGGCATTTCCAGGCTGACGTGTTACAAAGCAGGGTTTTACAACTTTTTAACTGAGAGATTTTATCTCTTCCCAGTGAACCTTGACTCACAGTTTTAGTGTTGCAAAGTCCCCATAAAAGATATTTAATATTGCAGTCCTGTATTTTATTTTATTTTTGTTCTGTGGAAATATTTTACACTGTCTTAGAGATTATCTCTGAATCTCCTCTAAGGTTTAGGGGAAGTCTAGTTCACAGACCTGTAATTCTCAGAGTATTTTGATTTTCTCTCTTCTCTCTATGCTCAAAAACTCCACATTAATTAATCCAGAATAATTAAACACTTTCTGGATTGGGACAAAGAGGTCTAATCCGAACGCCACACTTTACCCCACGAAGATGTATGGAAAAGGTCTGGCTACATCACCTTGCCGACAAAGGTCTGTATAGTTAAAGCTATGGTTTTCCCAGTAGTAATGTACGGAAGTGAGAGCTGGACCATAAAGAAGGCTGACCGCCGAAGAATTGATGCTTTTGAATTATGGTGCTGGAGGAGACTATTGAGAGTCCCATGGACTGCAAGAAGATCAAACCTATCCATTCTTAAAGAAATCAGCCCTGAATGCTCACTAGAAGGACAGATCCTGAAGTTGAGGCTCTAGTATTTTGGCCACCTCATGAGAAGAGAAGACTCCCTGGAAAAGACCCTGATGTTGGGAAAGATGGAGGGCACAAGGAGAAGGGGACGACAGAGGATGAGATGGTTGGACAGTGTTCTCGAAGCTACTAACATGAGTTTGGCCAAACTGCGAGAGGCAGTGAAGGATAGGTGTGCCTGGCGTGCTCTGGTCCATGGGGTCACGGAGAGTCGGACACGACTGAACGACTGAACAACAACACATACAGTTTAATGTGAAATGTTGATGCACTCTCCATTTTTCCTGCTGAAGTTAGAGTCGTTCTTTTTCACCAGACTGTTATTCTTCTGCTGTTTATTGGACCCTCACAAATGCAAATGTGGGTCATCCATTTGCAGTAATACATTATGGTGCACAATATTGGGGTTCTGTGTTTTTCAAAGAAGAATAAAGCTATGTGCGGGGTTTGGTTTTTTTTAAGGACACGGGGCAGTTTTCATGCAAGATGTTACAGTCCCATAAATTGAAATAACACACTTTTTTTTTTTGCTATTTGAGTCTTAAATATATCATAACATATTGATCCAGTGAAGAGCTATTTTTTTGAAAAAGGAGAAAAAAGCCTTCCCCACCAAAAAGGAAAATAAAACATAACCCTTCAAAGGAGTGCGTTGTTTCGCTTAGGGCAACCATCCACACCAGGAATGACTGAAGGCTCCTCTTTCCTAAACTCGATGAGACAGGTGAATCCCCAGAGAAGTGACTAGCCAGTGGCTAAATAGAACCTGTCGGGCTTTCATGCAAACTTCCTCTACATGTTTTTTTGCGGCTTCCAAGCATATGGTACAGTTTATTAGTATTTGCATGCATAAAGAAAATGACGGCGGGGAAGGAGGAGAGCAATAATATTTATTCTTCAGTGATATTTTCAAGATAAATATTTATTAAGTTGACACAGAGGCTGATCCTGTGCATACAGCTGAGACCAGCAGCTCAGAGCGGTTTGATATGTAGCTTCATGGCTACACACACACACACACACACACACCCCATTAGGAGTCAAGAAGATTCCTTGTATGTGCAGGGTTGTCAGACCCCTGGGCAAAACTGACTATGTAGCTAAGATGCAAGTTTTCCAACTCGGTGCCGGCCTACGATATTTTGCTGCCTGAAGTTAAGCACAAATGGCCATCCCTTTCTGGGGTGAGGAGCAGAGGCAAGAAATTTGGTTCAGTTTGCATTTGAAAGCGAGCTATCAAATTCCTATTCTTTCTAAAATGATATAAACTGAAACACAACACAACTATCTGTTGAAACTCACACTTATCTGAATTTTGTAATACAATTCTCCAGCCAAACAATGCTTACAAAACTGCAGATGTTGAAAACAACATAGAGAAATGCGTTATATTTGGGGAAATTGCTTGCAAAACTGTGTGCGTTAGTCCAAAGTGTATACAAAAATGTGTTTATTGGGGGAAATTTACACTAAAATGTGACTGAATGTTTGTGAGGATTTAAGAAATAAACAAATCACACATTGCTGCAGTTGTAGAGAATTGAATTTCAGTTTAGAAATATGGGGAACTGAGAACTGAAGTGGATGGATCGTTTCATCTCTAGCTCGGCCCAAAACTATATCTATCTATCTATCTATCTATCTATCTATCTATCTATCTATCTATCTATCTATCATCTATCCATCTATCTATCAGCTATCTATCCTTGTTGCACAGTGAGTTCAGACACCAATTCTTACCTTCATCTACTTCCTTGGTCCCTATAGTACCACCAGAAGCAGATCACTTCACTTTGTTGCATGGCAAGGACAGTCCTTTCCTTACTGCACAAATCTACAATTGTCAGCTCTGGAAGCCTGAAGGGTTGTCTTCTCCCAAAAAACTGTCCTAAATATTAAGAACATCAACATGTGTACCAGAGTCATGTCTGGCTGGAGTAAGAGAGGATATAATATAATAATAATATAATAATTTATTATTTGTACCCCGCCCATCTGGCCGGGTCCCCCCAGCTACTCTTTTAATGTATATTTTAATGTATATTTTAATTATACATTAAAATATCACAGGTTAAAAACTTCCCTAAACAGGGCTGCCTTGAGGTATTTTCTGAATGTCAGATAGTTGTTTATCTCTTTGACCTCTGCTGGGAGGGCGTTCCACAGGGCGGGCACCACTACCGAGAAGGCCCTCTGCCTGGTTCCCTGTAGCTTTGCTTCTCGCAGTGAGGGAAATGCCAGAAGGCCCTCGGTGCTGGATCTCAGTGTCCGGGCTGAACGATGGGGGTGGAGACGCTCCTTCAGGTATACAGGACCGAGGCCGTTTAGGGCTTTAAAGGTCAGCACCAACACTTTGAATTGTGCTCGGAAACGTACTGGGAGCCAATGTAGTTCTCTCAGGACTGGTGTTATGTGGTCCCGGCGGCCACTCCCAGTCACCAGTCTAGCTGCCGCATTCTGGATTAATTGCAGTTTCCGGGTCACCTTCAAAGGTAGCCCCACGTAGAGCGCATTGCAGTAGTCCAAGCGGGAGATAACTAGAGCATGCACCACTCTGGCGAGACAGTCTGCGGGCAGGTAGGGTCTCAGCCTGCGTACCAGATGGAGCTGGTAGACAGCTGCCCTGGATACAGAATTGACCTGCGCCTCCATGGACAGCTGTGAGTCCAAAATGACTCCCAGGCTGCGCACCTGGTCCTTCAGGGGCACAGTTACCCCATTCATATATTCTGCAGCTACACCTGGGTTCTATGATCTACTATTTAGGCAAACAATTACAGATTGATTCATAGTTCATCATGAGAGGCATCCTTGACTGCTAAAAGATATTTCAGGTTGCTTCTCATGAGGTCCCAACAAAACAGTACTGACTTTCCCATAAGGGAGTACTTTGAAGTAGAGAACATTGCTCCTGGTTGTCAAGGTGTTTTCCTGTCTTCCACCGCCCCATGAGGAAAGCACTCACATGATATATATATAGAGAAATCTTCCTCCACCTGCTTTCAGGCAAAGAGACAGAAATGCAACCGGACATGCTGCTGAAGTAATGAGATATTCCATTATATGAATGAAGATGTCCTTATTTGTCAAACTAGTTGTTGGGCAAAGGCAAATTTCCATTGTAAACAAGCAAGCATGGCATTCTTGAGGGCCTGTATGGGCTGAGGTTTGTTTACCACACTTTTCTGGAGGCAGGAGATGTTCGCATTGTTGTAACCCGCCCCGGAATCCCATAGCAAAGGGCATATCACAAATCCAGTAAATAAAATTGGAAATAATAACCACAGAGACATGAGTGTAACACAAATGAATTTAATGCTTTACTGATAGACTAGGCTCAGGACAGAAACACCAAAGAAATAATAGCAGGAATGTACATGAGAAGTTCATTCTAAGCAAATCAATGTACTGAAAATATGAACCTTTTTGTGTGTAAAGTGGAACAAAGTAACATTGATTCAAGATAGGGACTACACACACACACACACACACACACACACACACACACACAGTTATTTTCAATAAACAAAACAATTTACAACTGTCATTTTTTACAACAGCAGAAGAAATGAAAGAAGAAAGTTTAGACAAATGGGAGAAAGAGAAGACAAATTTATGAGTGTGCATAGGGTGCTTCTGAGTGTTGTGTGGGATACTTCCGGAGGGGGGTATATTTTGCACATGAGATATCACAAATGGGTGGTTGGTAACAGGGTTTTTTAATGTTATTTTTTAAAATTAACCTATTTTTTTTTATTAGTTTTAACAGTAAATCTGGATTGATGGGGGCATGGGAGTATGGTTGGCATTTCAAGCCAAGGGTATTTGGTGGATGCTGACAGAAAATTACCTTTCATGGACCTAGAATCAGTGGATCATCATTCAGGACAGAATTCAGGACAGAATTTTACAATATTATTTGTTTCATTGTTCACTGCCTTGAGAGGGCTTCCTGTCAAAAGAATAAAGTGTAGAAGTTGAGTTGTACATCTGCAAATACCTATAGGGTTGTCACGTGGACATTGGAGCAAACTGGTTTTCTGCTGCTCCAGTGGGGAGGACCCAAACCTATGGATTCAAATTACAATAAATGAGATTTCAACTAAACATTAGGAAGAACTTTCTGATGGCAAGAGCTGCTTGACAGTGGAATGGACTCTCTCTGAAGGTGGTTGCCTCTCCTTCTTTGGAGGTTTTTAAACAGAGCTTGGATGGCCATCTGTCACAGATGGCTCCATCTTTAGCTGTGATACCTGCATTGCAGGAGGTTGGACTAAAAATTATCCTTGGTAGTCACTTCCAGTTCTACACAGTTCTATGATTTTAACACATCTTTGAAAATCCTTCTTCCAACCCTTATAGAAGGAACTTACCTTCATAAGGAAAGTAGAGAAGAGCACAGAAAGCAAGGTTATTGCGTACCAGTGTGTAGCATCAGATCAGATTAGGTGGTGGTACGTCTCATGGTTACTAGCCATGATTGAGGCTATGTTGCTTCTGAATACCAGTTCCTGGGAAGCTGCAGGAGGGGAGAATGTTTTTCTGCTCAGATCCAGTTTGTGAACTACCCTCAGGCATCTGGTTGGCCTTTATAAGAACAGGATGCTGGACTGAATGGGCCATTAGCCTGATACAGCAGGCTCTTTTTATGGTCTTACGTTTGTTTGGCTTCTTTCATTGTCTCCCTACCCCCTCAATCTGCAGGCTACAGCTGTGCTGTCATAACATGTATTAGGAATGTTTAATGCACACCAGAGCACATAAATGCACCCTCCACCTAATTAAAATGTATGCTTCCAACATATACAAGTACAGCCACATCCTCAATCACCTGAATATCATTCATAATGTCCCAGCTACTGTTCATCCCCTGTGGGTAGATACTTCATTATACAATTTCACTATGTTCTGAATGGTGTACCATAGAAAAAGCACATGGTAAGCCACCAGTAAAGCTCTTTGAAATGCAAATGATTAAACGAGGTAACTGTTAGGTGGATTTGTAGCTGGTTGACTGACCGAACCCAAAGAATTCTCATTGATGGTCCTACTGTCCCTGACACAGGACTCTTCTTACTTGCTTCTGTTCTTTGGATGTTCTAAACCTACGCCCTGCACCCTTGGAACCCCAGATGTTGTTGGACTACAACTCCCATCATCCATGACCAATGGCTAAGCTGGCTTGGCCTGATGGGAGGCCCAAGACTGAAGAAGGCAGTCCTCCAAACCAGCCCAGTTTAGAATGTCCCCAAGTGAACTTGCATATTTTCTTTTGTGGGCAGATTTGTGAGCTGTCTGCATTTGGAGACTTGAGCTTTTCTTATGTAATGTCTTCTAATTTGCATGATATAAACAAATGGCAGCGCACAGACTTTATTAAAAGGCTCTTATAATCGATGTGGCAAAGGCACAAAAACTGAGTTATTAGAGTTCCTCTGTTATTGAAGGAGCCAGTGAGTCACCGAACTTATAAAACATTCTGGCTTTATGAAGAACTTACTTTTAGACATTGTGTACTGATTTTTGAAAAAAGATGGTAAGTTGCACTGATGATGATTGACAGTAGTCACCACCCCTTGCAGTTTTGCTAGCTCTTGTGAAAGTTCCTCTGATGGAAGCCATCTATTCTTTTTAAACGTGTGTGTAGATCTTGATAGATACATAGATAGATGATAGATAGATGATAGATAGATAGATAGATATAGATAGATAGATGATAGATGATAGATAGATAGATAGATATAGATAGATATAGATAGATAGAGAATAAACTACCAGTTGCTACTACACCACTCTCAAGGGTAGCCAAATACTAGAGACGTTATTTCAAATGGTTCCTTATTAAACGTGTTTCATTTTAGTTTCCTTTAAACTTCTAGTAATGCAAGCCTTCAAAGCAGAACATGAAGGCCTTGTTTGAATGGGGATTTGTCTCTGGGGTTAGGCAGTGCTGTGAAATAATATCCAGGAAAAGGAGTCACCGGACCTTTCTTACATGTGAATGTGTGTAACACGTAGTTCCACCTGAAATATGACTCTCCTTACCACCTCTTTCCTCCAGGTAGAATAGTTTATTATCTTCCCAACACTTGGGATTACTGGCGACAGATTCACACCAATGTCATTCCATCTGTCCGTTTGAATGTTCTCTGTCCCCCCTTCCTTTGGCATTTCCCCCTTTGGATAAACAAGGAAGAATTGAGTATCAAATACAAGGTGTTTGTTAGGCCTTTAATGTCAGGGGAGCAAAGAAAGCTGACCCCCGAGGAAATAATAACTTCTGTCCAAGAGAGAAATCTTAGAATATTCAATAGGACTGAAATAGAACTCTACAGGGACTTTTTAGGAACATCATCAAAGAAAACATGCCCCGGCCCGTCACAATGAAATGTCTGATGACGAAACAGGAATGAAATCATTTTTTAAAGGAACAAAGGGAAGCAGAGACTCACAATAGATGAGTTAGTGCGCAAAGTTGTTATCTCTTGTATCAGGCAAAAACCCTTGAGACCTTCAGCAATGCTGGGACGGGGACACACACAATGAACATCAGCACTGAATCATTTTGAAGGGGGAAACTTTCAGTTTTTACTCATTTGAATCTATTTTGTAACATTCAAAAAGAGTTTGGGCAGTACCCAGATGGTTTTCTGAAAGGATGCCGTCTCTTGTTCAGTTGATAAATTGCATTTGTTTGTTCAGATTTCTGCCTCAGCCCATCCTTAGGGTTTGGCGTGAATATAAAACATCACACACATGCACACAAACACACACACAATTAAAAATAAATAAATCGAGCCGAAATAAAATGGAAAAATGTAATCCTAGTAGCCAAAAAAGTTATATGTAAATAAAGTCCCCTCCCTTCTCCGATGGGCAGAGCAAACCTGGTAAAAGCTAAAAAGAACATGCCTATTCACAGGCATCTGGGTGGCAACTACAGTATGAGAACAGGATGCTGTGCTAGATGGGCCGTTGGTCTGATCCAGCAGCCTCATCTTAAAATATATACAGATTATTAATATAATTTACACAAATAAGAATAAAATAAGAAAAATAAGAAAAACATATTTCTATACGGAACAGCAGTGGCAAGATTATTAATTGCAAAAAAAAAGGAAAACGACAACAATACCAGAGATATTGGAATGGAGATCAAAAATTTGTGAATTCATGATAATGGCAAGATTAACAGAATCGGTGAGAGGAGGTTCCACTCAGAAGATAAAAGAAGAATGGGAATGTGTTGAAATATATATGGGAAAATTTGGAACAGTAAATTAAATAAGAACAAACATTACTAGCTGTATATTGCAAGGTGATTGAATAATAATAAGAAAGGAATGAATATAATGAAAGAATGCAAATAACAGCAGAATAAGATAATACTAGCACAATAAGATCGCAGGTAGGTGAGGGAAGTTGGGTAGGCAGGCGGAAGGGGGGAGGGAAGAAAGAATATTAAGGGTTAAAATAAAATAAGATGTAGTAGGGATTTGTCTGATGATTTTATGGTTTGATTATGTATGTATGTTTTGATTATGTATATATGTTTGATTTATTTCTCAATAAAGTCTTTTAAATAAAATAATTTACACAGACTGCTCCAAAGCCAGTTTAAGAGATTTCTATATTGCCTTTCCACTTTATAATTTCCTATCAGGGCAGCTTACAGCAGATGAACCAATACACCACAAAAACAACATGTACACTAAAAACAATGCAAACTAGTACAGAGAAACACAGTATTGTCCACAATGACTGGCAGTGACTCTCCAGGGTTCTAAGAAAGCAACAATCCTAGAGCCCTACCTGGAGATGTTATGGATTGAACCTGGGGCCTTCTTCTTCCATAGCAGATGCTCTTCCAAGGAACACTCCCCCCAATAAACAAAAGCAGCTGCAAAATCTTTCACGCACACACACAAAAATCAGAATCCCATATTACCCCCATGTGGAGCCAGACTGAAATCGTCATTCATATTCCCCCATATTGATGTATATGGTGTATATCAGGCATGTTCAACAGGTTGATTGCTGAATAATAAAGTAAAGTGATCAGCTTTGTGTTCCTTATTGCTCCCTAAAAAAGCTCAACACATTTTGCCAACCGTCCTGTAAAAGAAGCTGAACAACTTTGGTCAACCAAAAAAAACCTCAATAGCTCCTGGCAATGACAATGGGTAGATCACAGCCACTTTTTTTTTACATTGGGAGTAGATCGCAGTCTCTTGGGAGTTGGACGTGCCTGGTGTATATCATTCGTTTCAATAGCCTATCAACATTGAAGTGTTTATTCTACTGAGATATAAGGAAACGATGTTGTGTTTTTAAAATCAACCCAGAAAATTCACCTTCCTCGTTTCTTATAAAAGAAGATTTGGTTTCAGAGGCATGGCCCAGTCCTAGAAGTGTCTTATATAATTCGTGCAGGGTCAAATAAAGGACCTGCCTTTCCATGCAGGGGACATAGATTGTAAATTACAGTAATATCATTTCCATTCCATCTCTGCAATGTATCCAAAATATCCAGAAATATCACATGGCAGGGAAATAAAATAAATCATCGTGGCAGTCTGGCAAGCTTATGACTGGGTCAAAGCGTTTATAAATAGAACTGGGTCACTGATATACTTAGGTTCTGGCAGGTCATCTTGTTTTCATGATGCACTTTGTGCCACCATGAGATCAAGAGCGCTAAGGGGCAATGTTGTTTTTTAAAACAGAATTTAAATCGTTTTCCCATATGGTGCCATTTTGGGTTTTTTGTTTGCAGAAAATAACTGTGGGTCTCTCCAACAACACAGAGAGGAATGACACTGCTTTCAGTTACAACTCCACTGAATGAAACATGACTTATTTTTACTGACTTGGGGTTGCCATATTTCAAAAAGTGAAAATCCGGACACAAAATTTGTTGTGGAGCTTTTTTGGGGGGGGGGGGTGGACAAATCCAGGAATCCCGGCTATGTCCAGGAAATTCTGGACGCATATCAGCCCTGTAGTGGCTGTGCAAACAACAGCAATTAACAGGGACTCCTTCTATTTCTGATCTTCAGATGCAAGTGCCATGACATTGCATTGGTAAACAAAACAGCATCAAGAAGGAGACATCAGAAGAAGAACTTGAGGCTTGCAGAATAGGGAAAAAACAAAACTTTAGGGGGGGGGAACACTGGTAGGAGGAGAGAGGAGGCCCAACACTGAGCATGTGCGGTGGTCACAGAATGCTGCAGACTAAGGGCTCATCCATTCTTTCACTTGTTGCATACCTAGAAAATACATGTCTGGGTGTTTTTCTGCTTGCCCAGGGGTGTAGGAAGTGGGGGGCGGGGGGCCGCCCCAGGTTCCACCATGGAGGGGGTGACAAATTATCAAGGAACAATTACTGCCCTACTAGGCAAAACAAAATAAATAAAAAAAAATTCCTTCCAGTAGCACCTTAGAGACCAACTAAGTTTGTTCTTGGTATGAGCTTTCGTGTGCATGCACACTTCTTCAGATACACTGAAACAGAAGTCACCAGACCCTGATATATAGTGAGAGGGTGGGGAGGGGTATTACTCAGAGGGGTGGTGGAAATGGGTGAAAGGTTGATAGCTGTGGTAGACCTGTTGACGACTGTTAACGGCTGCAATTAGTCTTACAGGAAAAAGCAAGGGGTGAGAAGGTTAAAAAAGCTTTGTCATGTATAATGAGATAAGAATCCAATGTCTTTGTTCAGACCAGGTCTCTCCATGGTTTTAAGCTTGGTAATGAGTTGCAATTCAGCAACTTCTCTTTCCAGTCTTTTTCTGAAATTCCTTTGCAATAAGACAGCTACTTTGAGATCTTGTATAGAGTGTCCTGGGAGATTGAAGTGCTCTCCTACTGGTTTCTCTGTCTTGTGATTCCTACCTTTAACTGCCCTACTAGGGTGGTTCATAAAAAACTTTTTTTTAAAAAAAAATACCTGCTCCAAAGGTCTTATCTTACTACACTAGGGATTATATAGCTATATATGAAATTTCATGCATATCAGTTAATATCTTGACCCTCCTCCACGAAAATAGCTGTTTACTTGGCTGTTTTCCTATGTCGTGAAGGCTGAAATTTCAATTCAGTGGAGCACTTACTGTTCCCAACCCTAACCCTGCGGAAAGCCATCTAATTAGACTTTAATTTGATTTTGACATGTTTTTAGGAGGTAATTTAATTATTGTTTGATTTTATATCAATGTTATGTATCTGATGTTAGCCGCCCTGAGCCCGACTTCGGCCGGGGAGGGCGGGATATAAATAAAAGTTTATTTTTACTTATTATTATTCCTTTTTAAGAAAGTATGAAATAACGTAAAACCATTTTTGCAGGCAAAAAAAAAAATCAATCAATGTGTGGGGGGGGGCGGGTGACAAGAAATTTTCCACACCGGGTACCACCTGACCTTCCTACGCCTCTGTTCTTGCCCCATGCTTTCTAGGCATGGGTCAGATTGGTTTGGCCTTTCTGCTGCTTTCCTCTGGAAAATCGGCTCTATGGAACTAAATTGGAACAAATGGCAATCTGTAGAAAACCTTACTGCCGTTTGTTCCAGTTCAGCACTAATCCACAGGTTTTCACAGGGGAAAGTGGCAGGGCCGATTGAAGTGTGGATGAACCCTAACTGTGGGCGGGGGAGCAACAGAAAACTGGGTAGAAAGGGAGGAATGGAGTATTGTAGAGGAGAGCAGAACTGGCTGACTGAAAAACCATTATTTTATAGGCCTTCCCCTCGTTTATTATTTATTTACTAGATACTTGTCATGCTCTGTCTGAAGGATTTTTCCTTCAATATCTACAGAAACTGGCTTTGGCATTTTGAGTCTTCCCACCCTCCCTTCAAGGCTTTTCAAAACATTCTGCTCCAGCTATGTTCCTTTCTCGTCTTTCTGCTTAAAATCTAAGCAAGGGCTCTTTTCAGACCGCCAAAGGGACTTGGCTGACTGGGATTTCAATATTTTCTTAATCCCCATCGTATTTATTTTCTAACATTACAACATTTTCTTAGGGTCAACAGGGTGAGGACTAATTAAGTCCGGGGTCTGAGATGTCTGGTGCCCTCAAACATCCCGAAATTTCATGTCTAAATTTCACCTATCAGGTAAACTCTCTCTCCATTTATAAAATCAGCTTTGTAGGGAGAGAAGCCAAATGCATGCCTTTTCCCAGATCCTACGGCTCCTATTGCAGGGCTAATGCTTGTTCCTTAAATAGTCATCATTCCAAGAGTATTTTGATGTTGGGCGGAAGCCTGATCACCCCAGCTCTTTACACCTCTAACATTTCTAGGCCAGGAGCAATGGAAAATACCTGCAACATTCTGCAAAGACAGGTGTGGCAAATCATTGCTCAGTATAGGACAGCAGCTTGAGGTCATAACCTTATGTGTTTCCCCGTGACTACCAGCAGAAGCCAATGGTGTCGAGTGGAGGTGGGACAAGTCACATTGTGATGGCATCCCAACAAGTGACCCTCAACTTTGTGCAACAGAGTGGCAAACACAAAGTAGGGGTGCTATTTTCAGCCCTGTCCCCATGGCATGTCTTCTGGCTCGGACTCACAAATTTGATAGTATATGTAATGAATTTCTAACTTCTAGGAAATGTTTGCATTTGGGCAGTGATGTGACCACAATAGCAATTTATGACTGCAAAATGTGCTTTTCAGCTAGAGAGATTGGAGAAATGTGCATATAAGATGAGAACTGTCTGATACAGAGTCAGACCCTTGGCCCCTCTTCGATCCGCACTGACTGGCAGCAGCTCACTGGGATTTCAGACAGGGACCATTCCCCATTCTTACCTGGAGATGCCATGGACCTTTTGTGCACCAGACACGAACTGAGCCAAGGCTGATCATGGTGGAGCTTTCTTTCTTTTTTTATTCTAAAACAAATAAATAAAAATTGATGGGCCACACCACTAAACAGCATGGAAGTGGCATGATCTTTTTATTTATGACTTGCTTCCATACTATGAACCACATAGCCATACCTCATTCTAAAACAAAATTATGAAAACCCAACACAGATTGCTATTTTGCAGCATGTAAGAACTAAAGACCATGCTGAGACAAACCAGTTGTTCAGAGGACTTTGACAGTTTTGACGTGTGAAGCATAGAAAATGGTGAATCTGTAGTGCCGAATTGCATCACGCACGTGTGCAGACGCAGCGGCACGGGTTGCGAATGCTGCGGGTTGCGAACGCACCTCCCGCATGGATTGCATTCGCAACCCGAGCATCCACTGTATCAGTTTTCTTTTTTCATATATAAAGACAATCTTCTTGAGAATTTGTCTGCATTTCAGTGTATTTTTCTCTACATTACATTTTTTCTCAAATTTTTGTATGCAATTTTGCCTGTATACATATTTTTTTACAAGCCAATTCCACTAATATACTGTATATTTCAATTTTATTTTCATTAGGCACCAGATGCTGATCAAAGCAATAAGAAATCAGTTGACATACATCTTTGTGTGTGCAAATGTGTGTGTCACACATTAATGTTAATTTCTAACAGCTCAGTCCTAAGTATGTTTATTCAGAAGTAAATTGCTCTAGGCCCAAGGGGAGTTCCCCTGTAATCAATGGGTTTCACGAGTGCTACCTGAGCTGCTTTTTGTTCTTCTGCAACGCAAACAGGGAACCTGTAGCTCCCCAGATGTTGTTAGATTCCAGTTCCCATCAACCCAGGGAACACAGCCAATGGACAGAGATGATGCATCGTTCAGCTGTATCAGAAGGATTAAAGGCTCCCCATTCCTGCACATGTTTGGGATCTTTTGGAGTTTTCCCTCCCCTCAAACCAAATTAATTTGACAGACCCAACAATTTTTTTGTGGATTGTGGTTGGTTGGTTCCATACCTTCCTCCTGATGTTGCTTTGAAATGGTAAAAATTAAGGCGGGGTAAGAGACTTCTCCATGATTCTGGTTTTTTCTTTTCTTTGTGGGGTGAGGGGAATAGTTGGATATTTTTTAGGTTCCTTGAGTTTCTGAAAAAGCTTGCCTGTTTTGCAAGAGCTCTCTCCTGGTGGGTCAAGCTGCTTGCTAGTGGTGCTGAATGAATTGTCGTATTGACACTAGCGATTTCAGTCTGGTTCCACCTGCCATGCCACTGCTCCATAGCATCAGCCATAGCAGAGAGACATTTGCACAGTCAGCACTCCCTCCCCTTCTAAAAGAAGAATTGCAACAAGAGAGGGCTTTAGACAGGGAAGTAGTACAACTACCCCGAAGCCAATTGCCCCAGGGCAAAAATGAAACAGGCAATCTGGTGCTGTTACCTATGCAAAAATATGTGCAAGAGATTCTAGCTGGTAAACAGGTGCTAGTTAGCAGAGGCTGGGGAAGAAAAAATAGCTGGATCAGGCTGTGTATCTAAACTGAGAATGGAATTTTCCATAGCTGTCAAGTTCAGACACAAGGCCAGGGCTAACCAACTGAAGCCATACATTTTTTAAAAAACACCAAAAAAAACCAGTTGTTTACTTTTGCACAGCCTGTCTTTGCAATGGCTGGCAACACACGGTTGGGCAATCGGCTCGTTGCCTTATTGTTCAGCTTTGAAAACAGAGCTGTTTCTTTCCTCTTTGAATGTTTGTGATATGGGTCACGGCCGTGCCTCTAACTTGTCTGTGCCTGGAAGGTCAAGGCAGGGAGTGTTTTGCCTGAACACAATACCTGTTACTGTGCTCACAAGTTATTAAAACTGGCTGGCTTGATAAACATCAATGGGAATGTTTAACTGCACAGATTATTAGAGGGAAAGACTGAGAAGAGAGAGAGAGAGAGAGAGAGAGAGAGAGAGAGAGAGAGGGAGAGAGAGAGAGACTAGGCAAGCCATCTACCATAAAGGCAGCTTGCTGAACTGATCGAAAGACCATAAACGAATAAATGATGCTTTTGTATCATTCTATCAGATGTTGCTAGACTGTAGAGAAGTGTTGAAATCTACTGAGTGCCACAACCCATGCGCTAGCTAGCAGCAGATCCTGGTGTGGTGGCTCTCTGCCGAATGTTTAGTACCAAATAAACTCCATTTGCAGTTCTCTGGACCCCATTTTGGTCTCTCTCCCTCCCCTACTCACACCGTAAATGTTTGCGCTGGTAGCAATTACATCATCTACAATTCATTTCAAAACCACCTCCAGGAAGACAAACGAGGGTTTGAAGAATGCAGATGGGAAGGGAGAGATGAAGAATAGCTGTGGAGTGGCCTGTTCGCGGGAGAATAAATATACAATTTTTGATAATTAAATACATTTTAATCCTTTTCAGTGTTGCAGAATTACAGGAGGGATGACTCACCCACACAGGCTGTCATCATCTCTCTCCCTCTGTTCAGCCTAGCAAGTAACAGGGTGATTAGCCTGTTAATAATTATAAACTTCTTGTCTTCTGGGTTCACTTCACTTTGCCATAAGGCGAGGACGTCTTTTGAAAAGCCAGGGCTGACATACTGAAATGTTTAAGACACCAAAGTGTGACATGTGTTGTTGTCTGAGATACATCTTGTGCATGGTAGGAGGGAACAGGACTATTTGTTCCAGTTGTTATAAATATTTATTACACAAAGACGGGGCCATGCTTGCCACCACCGGTGGAAGTGTGAAAAATAAGGCACATCACAGCAACGTTTGCCCAAGCTTCTAAGTGCGGAGCATAGTTAAACTACAGAACATGCTCCCACAGGAGGCAGTGATTGCTACAAAGCTAGATGGCTTTAAAAGGGGCTTAGACAAATTCATGGACAAGAGAGCTGTCAGTGGCTAATAGCTATGATAGCTATGCTCCATCTCCAGAGTCAGAGGCAGGAATGATTCTGAATACCAGTTGCTGGAAACCACAGGAGGACAGAGTGCTCTTGTGCTCGAATCCTGCTTGTGGGTTTCCCACAGGCATCTGGTTGGCGACTGTGAGAACAGGATGCTGGACTATACAATCATAGAATTGTAGAGTTGAATTCCAGCCCCCTGCAATCTCAACTAAAGCATCTATGGCAGGTGCCCATATAAGCTCTGCTCCAAATCCTCCAATGAAGGAGAGTCTAGATGGGCCATTGGCCTGATCCAGCGAGCACTTCTTATTATGCACAATGAAAATGACTTTCATGGACACCCCGGAGGGAACACTGCAGCAGCGTTGGACTTGACGATTGCACCACACCTCTCTGTACTGCCTGCAGTGTTGTTTGTGCAGGTCAACACTGCATTTCTTGTAGGCATTCAAAGGGAGAAGGATCTTAGCTCAGTGGTAGAGCATCTGCTTTTCGTGCAGAACATCCCAGGTTCAATCCCCATCATCTCCATGTAAGCCTGGGACTGTCCCCTGTCTGAACCTGATGCGCCAATGGTCTGACTCAGTACAAGGCAGCATCCAATGGTCCTATATTGCAATGTGAAGCCACCAAATTCCAGTTCATCAAGAGATTCAGTGCTATGACCTGTAGACTGAATTGGGACAGAAGGTTATTCAAATAATAATAATAATAACACTGTGCCACATTGCATCTTTCAATTGGATTCTCAATTCCAGGGATGCCTGTGTTACCAGCAATAACCACACTGGAATATACATATATATGTGCAACACTCCTATAGTACCTAGTACAAGCAGATGTGATCTGTATAGACACAGTGGGATGCATTTCAAGTGCCACGCTGAATCTGCTGCTTGCTTAGGACTTAGTCTGGGACTTTCATGTTTCCTTTTCACTCTGTGGTTCAATACACTGACATATTATATCCTGACATTTTAAAAAAGCATCTGTTTCAGCATGTTAAGGTAACTCTGTCTGGCTCCACCTTTGTTTGGTCAGGTGTCGGCTCACCAAATTGAATTAAAGCCTCTATTCATTGTGCCACCGCTTTTTGACATGGTTAGCACCTCGCTTAGATGTTTCGCACAACCTCCTGTAATCCCACTGAAAACAACCCTCGCCCTGAGCCCCGTTTCATAAATCTCTTTGTGTGCTATTGTCCTCTTCCTGCAAAAGACTTTCCTTTTGTGAGAACCAGGATTTCGATGTTGTTCGGTGTCAACCAGGCCAGGCAAAAGGTTGGGTTGATACAAGTACAAATTTATTGAACGGTCACAGACCAAATCGAGGTTGGGTTGATATTGCAGGAGAGGTTCCAGTGCTTTCCCATTAGATCTCCCTTGTAAAGGTAAAGGTAAAGGGACCCCTGACCATTAGGTCCAGTCGTGTCCGACTCTGGGGTTGCGGCGCTCATCTCGCTTTATTGGCCGAGAGCCGGCGTACAGCTTCCGGGTCATGTGGCCAGCATGACAAAGCCGCTTCTGGCGAACCAGAGCAGCACATGGAAATGCCGTTTACCTTCCCGCTGCAGCGGTACCTATTTATCTACTTGCACTTTGACGTCCTTTCGAACTGCTAGGTTGGCAGGAGCTGGGACTGAGCAACGGGAGCTCACCCCGTCGCAGGGATTCGAACCGCCAACCTTCTGATCAGCAAGCCCTAGGCTCTGTGGTTTAACAAACAGCGCCACCTGGGTCCCTTAGATCTCCCTTGTACCATTGCCTAGTTACCCTTCCCCTTCCTCTCCTCTCCTTTCACTCCCACAAAAATCTGTGTTCTGGAAGGTCTCTCAAAACACTGGAGCTGATTGGTGCAAAGGGGGTGCTGAAGGGGAGAGGGCAAGTTTTGTTGCAGAAGCAGAGCAAATGGATGAGCAAATCAGCTGTCCAGTGTCTGTATCTCGCTATTCTCTCATGCCAGGTCTCCTCTAGCTTTAAGAATTGTATGGAAGAGGAAAAGCTGGCAGGCGAAGCCTGACTATGCAAGGATGTCAAAAGCAGCACTTCTATTAAAGGCAGAATTGAGAACCAGTTTGTTGTTGTTGTTGTTGTTGTTGTTGTTGTTGTTGTTATTATTATTATTTATTATTATTTATTGCATCTCACCCCTCACCCCCAGGAATTCAATGTGGTGTACAGTGGTACCTCTGGTTAAGTACTTAATTAATTCCGGAGGTCCATTCTTAACCTGAAACTGTTCTTAACCTGAAGCACCACTTTAGCTAATGGGGCCTCCCGCTGCTGCTGCGCCGCCAGAGCCCAATTTCTGTTCTTATCCTGAAGCAAAGTTCTTAACCTGAAGCATTATTTCTGGGTTAGCGGAGTTCTTAACCTGAAGCGTATGTAACCTGAAGTGTATGTAACCTGAGGTACCACTGTATATGGTTTTCTCTCCCCTCCTTGTTTAATCCCCCAAACAAGCCTATGAGGTAGGGTGAGGGGCAGAGAGTGGCCACCCAGTGAGTTTCATGGTCGAGTGGGGATCTGAATCCTGGCCTCCCAGGCCACTCTCACCATTACACCACACCGGCTCTCATTGTTGGGAGTGTCAGAATAGGACTGAGGAGAGATGCAATCAGGACCCCCCTCAGCAGTGATCACTGGCCATTCACTGCATCTTGGCCTTTCCTATCTCACAGAGCTGTTGTCAGGAGTAGCTCACCAGGTGGGTCAGAGCTACTACAACAGCTTCCAGCCAGGTGGGGATCACCACTTTTGCTTCTAGCCATGCCCACTACTACTGGTGTGTGGTCTCTGGAAGGTTCCTGAAGGGAATGTGGATCCCAGATTGAAAAAAAGAGCCTCATCCCTGCATTATAGAGCTTGTTTCTGAGGCTTTGCTTAGAGCTGTGTTGTAAGAATATCAAGGTCTCTCTCTCTCTCTCTCTCTCTAATATATATATATATATATATATATATATATATATATATTTGTTCATAAGTGTGCCAAGCAAAACAAGGCCACATGTCTGAAGCAGCACATGTCTGACCCTCCCAATCTGTGATGCATCTGTGATGTATCTGGGGAGTGGTCTGGGGTTACACCCCTTCTGTGATGTATGTGGGAGGTATCTGGGGGTGGGGCTGGACTCCGAGGAGGAAGTTTTGAAATTTCTTTATAAGAGCATGTGCTCCTTTTGTTCGAGGTCCTTTTCCCCCCTACTCTCTGGTGTGTGGGGCAAAAACGCCATGTTGCAACAGAAATAAATTCTTTGCTTCTCAATTTTTCTCTGGTTGGCCTCTGTAATTTACTCATACCAATGGAGAACCTCAAAAGGCTCTTGTGTACCCCATAAGGGAATAAGAGCAGATTTCTGTTTATTTCAGCTGATCTGTGTCTCTTCTACAACTTTAAGCAGCAGACAAGGGAATGAGGTGATGCTAGAAAAATGAATAAGGTGCATGTTATTCCCTAACAGGTCCATCCTGTCCCCTGCCCTTGAAAGCAGTTTGTCTAGCCGGGGGTTCATGCCTCAGCAGCCTCAAGAAGAGAGCCTATGGGCAACAATGGAGTCTATTGGTGCCAAAGACTTCTACAGGAGAGTATGGCCAGTGAGTCCAAGCTTTTCTGTAAGCTTTTTGGGCTAAATCAGATAGTACCTCTCTGTGATCCATCCCACACCCTACAGGTCTGATGTAAGAAGAGTCCGCTAGACCAAGCCAATGGCTCATCAAGGCCAGCATCTCGTTCTCACAGCGGCCAACCAGATGCCTATGTGAAATGCACCAGCAGGACCTAATTGCAAGAGCACTCTCCTCGCTTGTGATTACCTGAAAATGGTATTCAGAGGCATACAGTGGAGGTAGAACATAGCCATCAGTTGGCATACCCTCCAACCTTTCTCCAATGAAAATAGGGACATGCTAAGGAAAAGGGGGACATTCTGGGATCAAATCAGAAACCAGAACGGCTTCTGTAAATCTGGGCCTGTCCCTGGAAAAAAGGGACACTTGGAGGATCTGAGCTAGTAACCCCTGATAGCCTATCTAGCTTTTGTTGTCATCATCTTCCAGTAAGAGCTGTAGGCAATACTGCTGTACACTAGAACTAGGTATTGGAGTACAGCATGGCAGACCTTGATAAATGTAGTCTTGCTTGGTTTATGTAGCCACTCAAGTTGGTCCTTCTCAGCACCAAGTGTGGCCAGAGACACTTAATGTCATTGACCTCAGTTAATAATTACACTTATGGTCCCTTTGATCATTCACAGATACACAGGGTCTGTTTCATGGCTTCATAAATATTTACCAGAGTCATGAGGCTCTTTGTTTTGCTATCTGCCCTGCCCAGGCTCATTGTTGCTAAGCATCAGCTTGAAGCAAGTAAGTGCCCATCTAATTGATCTATGCATGAAAGGAAGTGGCCTAGTTCATAAAAAAAGATTGTTGTCTTTACATTCAGAGTCACTTCGCCACTCTTATTTCTTTTGTTTATTGAGTTGCTGGGAAATGGTGGGAAATGAGAAACACAAGAAGCCTTGCTCTGGACATCTCGATACACTGGTGAAATGCATTGTTCTATGCACAGGGAATTAGTTTAGGTCACACCCGCACAACTTGCGCCCACCAAGCTGAATACTTCCTGTCAGCAGATCATGGATTCAGGTAGGTAGCCATGTTGGTCTGACGCAGTCAAAAATAATAATAATTGTCCAGTAGCACCTCAGAGACCAACTAAGTTTGTTCTGGGTATAAGCTTTCGTGTGCATGCACACTTCTTCAGATAACACTGAAAGAGAAGTCACCCCACCCCACCCTCCCACTATATATAAGGGTCTGGTCAGGTGACATCTGTTTCAGTGTATCTGAAGAAGTGTGCATGCACACGAAAGCTTATACCCAGAACAAACTTAGTTGGTCTCTAAGGTGCTACTGGACAATTTTTTTAATTTTTTTATTTATTTTGTCATCAGATCAATAAGCCATGGGTGTGGTCAAGAACTTTGCAGCTGACAGGACATAGCTTTTGCCTAAGGTTTGACGGGGTCTGCCAGCCTGTTTTAGGTCCATTGGTGGATTTCACTTGGGTATAATTTGCAAGAGCACTGCCATGCTTTTGTGCTGCTCCCATTCATTTCAGCAGCTAAAGGAGTGGGATCATATCTCAGCGATAGAACATAAACCCAACATTATTGAGTTTTTCCTGCTTTTGTTTTTATTATTTATTTTGTGTTTTTTTTGTGATTTTATGTTGTGTATAGGGCAGTATACAAACTATCATCATCATCAACAACAACAACAACAACATCTTTAAAAAATACATAAGAGGGATTTGGGGGAAATTCAATTATATTCACAACTGAATTTGAACCAACCTAATCATGAAATAATACAAAAACAGGAACACAACTCTCCTTTGAGAGAAATGTGAATGTTAGAAGAAAGTGTGCATTAAAATGTATATATTAGTGAAAAATTAAGTCAGCATCTTGTTCTCATAATGGCTAACCAGATGCCTATGGGAAGCCCACCAACAGGGCATGAGCACAACATCAGTCTTGAGACATGCACAAATATACAAATATCTACCACATCATCCCTAACTGTGAGCTCTCAAATAACTCAAAAAGTGAAACAACGCTTACATTTGCAGAGAACTTATCGTTGAAGGCAACAGTCCTCACTGTTCATCCACAATGCATGGCTTTCTAACACTTACCACCCCTTAACATGCTTGCAGCATTTAGCATGGCCATACAAACATTACATTGCATGTGTCACATGTATACATAGACTATCCTGGTCAATTTGGCAGCTAGGGTTATGGTATATGGGCAAAACAAAACATGACTGCTCTACAACAGAAGGTCAGATAGCACTGGTTTTCCTGTGAAGGCAGCCATGCAACATTACATATAAGGATCCCCACTAGGGAATATGTTTGCCTTTCCAATATAATAAATATAATATAATATAATATAACATAACATAACATAATATAATATAATATAATATAATATAATATAATATAATATAATATAATTAATATAATATAATATAATATAATAATTTATTTCCTCATTCTTACTGGAACAACTCGTTATTTTTTCAGATTCCTTGTTGAAATAAGCTGCTGGTTTGAATGGGCAATTTTAACTTAATGGTCAACATTTGTGTATCCCCCAAAGGAATACAATCTCTTATTGTGGGAGGCAAGGCTCCTGGAGACTGTACAACTGGCTATGTGGTGAGTTATGAGTATATGAGCATTTAGGGAAGAGAAGATGAGACAGATTTTATGGGGAAACATTATGGTGTTAAAGGGGGGTGTAGCATTTCCATATGAGAAAATGTCTAGAGGCAGTTTAGATAGCTGGAAAGCAAGTGGTGAATTGTTGTATTGGGAATAATATTAGGGTAGTCTGCTGTGCTAATTTATTGAGCTACAGTGCTCCTTTAACTGCCTGAGTTGTTTGGTTCCCCCACAAGGAAACTCATGGGAGGTAGGAGCAAACCTTTAATACTTAGGAAAATAAATATTTTTTAAAAAAATGAAAGCAAAAACAAAATCAACTTCAAATCCACCTTGAGAGAAATACAGTTAATTGACATTTTCCTCCTTGAACATGTGAGCAGATGGCGGTTAGGGTTGAGTGGGGTGCAGTTTACAGACGTCACAATCAGAATTTAATCCAGTACAATTACAAAATGTTGGGTGGGAGATGGACGTTTAGAATAAAAAGTTGACAACTCCAGGGCATGTTTACTTGAAAGTTGTGATAAGTTCAAAAATATCCAGCTTGCGGAAAAGTCCCCATATCGGAAAGTTTGCTTTCTTTAGTTAAAAGTAGGTATATATTTGAAGCTAACACGCTGAATGGAATATTCTTGCAGGATGCTAAAGTGGTCAGGATACTTTAGAGAACAAAGTTGGATAGATTTTTTTTTTAAACACCACTAGGGCTTTGAGGCAATCTCTTGGATGCTCATCAGCTTCCAAAGGAACATACTCTTCCATTTCCTACTTTTTATTACAAGTGTTCTGGTCAAATGCTAATTTCATTGAGCTAATGATAGAGCAGAAAGTTACTTTGCCCCAGCCCACTCCCCACCCCTTACCACATCTACAAATGCAGACCCTGATCAGGTTGAGATCAATGGGATAAATCAATTAAATGCCACCAATATAAGTTAAACACAACTAATTTTTCCTGAAGGGGCTTAGCCAGGGGAGAGACTCCCGGGATTCATCCCCTGGCCCACATTGGCATAACAGGCAGCCACAAGTTACGTCCATGTGCCTCATCACTCCCTATAGGGGAAAGGCTGAAGATCGGAGGTAGAGCATCTGAAGACCCATGTTCAACCCCCAACATCTACAGGTAGGGTTGGGAATGTCCCTTGCTTGAAACCCTGGAGAGCCACTGCCAGTCAGTGTACCATAGAGAATACAAAGCCAGATATACCAATGGTCTGCTTCAGTACAAGGCAGTTTCCTGTGTTCCCTGCCAACATCCACAAATTTGCCCCCTGCAGCAGGCAGGGGAATGTGCAAGTGAAGGCAAAGAGGAACACCTAGAAATCTGCAAGATAAAATTTGCAGGGGGAGAAAAGAGAAACCTGCACTTCCAAAGCATTTCCCCTTCAGCCTACTGACAGATTGCTTTGTCCATCACCTTCCCTGACACCAGCTCATGTTTTTTCACACAGCCTGTCAACTGGAAGAATGCCATCTTCTCTACGTGCTGCCAAAGGCTTCCCAACAACTGGCTATCTTGACTATTAACCAGTAAATTGCCTAACGCAAGAAGAGTCCTGCTGGGTCAAGCCACAGGCCTATCTCACCCAGCAATGGCCAACCGGAGGAGTGCTGGAAGCCTAGGAGCACAGTAGCAGCATCACAATGTTCTAATGCAAGGGTGCTCTCCAAACATTGTAGACTACAACTCCCATAATCCTTGACCATTGGCCATACTGACTGAGGGCGATGTCAGTTGTAGTCCAAAACACATGGAAGACGTCACGTTGACTGTCATTGTTATAATGTGCTATTGGCCAACAGAACAGGAGAAATCAAGGTTAGCACCTATCCCCGCAGAAGCAGGAGTACAACTGTTCATTCATTCATCCATATAATTTATATTCTGCCTATGAAACGCGTAGTGAAAATCATGCACATTGGTTGGATTTTGCTGCCTCCATTCTCCCGCCTCTTGACACTTGTAACCATTATAAATATTCCCAGGAAGAGGCAGGAACTTGCTGACTAACCCTATGACCATCAGCTAGAATCTCCTCCTTGGTTTGTGAGCAAGAAAGCAAATTCACACTCTGTTCTCCCAGCAGCTGAACATTTACATGTGAAGCACTGAGGAACCAGAGCTGGCAGGAAATAATGCAGTTTCCCTTTGTTCATGGTGTTTACTCCAAGCCACTGTATTTCAGACAGAAATCGCATAAGGAGACGCAATGTGGTGTAGTGCTTAGAGCGTTGGACTAGGACCAGGGCCAGGGAAAGGCAGGTTCAAATCCCCGCTCTGGTTTGGTTGACTTTGGGCTTGTCACTATCTGTCAACCTAGCCTACCTTACAGGTTTGTTATGGGGATAAAATGCAGGGGAGGGAACTATATACACTGCCTTGAGTTCATTAAGGAAAATATGGGATATAAGTGTAGCAAATAAATAAATGAATTTGCATGAAGTGAGGCCACCACCTCCTGGGGCCGCCTGTTTCCTGGCCAAACACTGCTTACTGTTAGGAAGATTCTGCTGATGCTTAGCTGAAATCAGTTTCCTTTACATCTCCACCTATTAGTCGTGCCCTCTGGAGCAACAGAGAATAACATCTGCAGCATCTTCTGTGTCACAGCCCTTCAGATATTTGAAGAAAGCTATCAGGCTCATTGCTTTCAATGTCTGCTTTTAGAGTTACACAAATTCCTTAGCAAGGATTTATTATTCTTCAGACGCAGTTGGAGACTCTTATATGAAGTAATACTGGTGGTTCCATCTTGAAGGCCCATAGGTATGATTAGCTGTTTTATAGCTGTTGCATCTATTCGTGGATTGCAGATCCAGATCTGCCCATCTGAACGCTCTTTAATAGAACACTCTACCGACATATCTGTTGCTATAGCCCATGCAAAGGGAAATGAATTGTATGCATTTCTCATTTCCTGAGGGGCAACGAGGGGAAATGAAGGTCATAGGTGTCCTCTGCAAGCCTTTGTAGAGGATTTAGTAGAGTGTGAAAAGAGGAAAAGGAAGAAAGGGGTTAAACAGTCATTGGCCTTGTCCATGGCTGCTGTTTTCATGGTGATGTAACTGACTTCCTGGATTGTCCTCTGGGTTTTTCCTGTACATTTTCAGCACAAATCATGCTTATGACAGTAGTATTTAATCTGTCAGAGATGAATTCTGCTTCAGCCTCTCTGGCGAGCTTTTCTATCTCCACAAGTTCGAGCTTGATCATTTGCCATTGAGATCTTTCCTTGATTCACATATGGGGCGTGTTGCTGGGATCAGCCATGCCAAGGTGAGAGTCATATGTAAACAAATGAAACCTTCGTGTTTACATTTTGATCAAGGGACTTTATGGCTTAGCTGGAGCTGTGTCAGCAGTTGCCATGCGAGCTCTGTTGTGTTTGAAGAGGTCTTAGCAAAATTCTGAAAAGGGGTGTGGAACATTGACTTTAAAGTGCCATTGCGCCCTTCCCAAACCTTGAGGCACTGTGAACTCCAGGCTGTTTCCTAGCTGCGAGTCAGCTTCAAGGACTATTCCACTCCCTTGAATTTGTGAGGACTTTTGCTGCCAACAATGTGCTGTGTTTATTGCTAGAAGTAGGGCAACACTGTTGGGGTCACACCCAGCCTTCTTGGCTACAAGCAGGGGTGGGGTAGCCTATGGCCTCCTGGATGTTGCTGGATTACAACCACCATAATTCCTGACCTTTGGTCATGTTGGTTGGGGAGTTGGAGTCCAGCAATAGCTGGAGGGCCTGACAGGTCATCCTGGTCTACAGTTTCAGGATGAATTACTGGTGCAGAATTCAGTGGCCATGTTGCTCACTAGGACAAGGTCGAACTGTAGTGAGACATTATGCCTCATTGTTAAGTTCACTAGGGTTGTTATCATTTATTAAATTTGTATACCGCCCTTCATCAGCAGATCTCAGGACGGTTCGCAACCTAAAAGTACAATGTAAAAATACCAAATGCATGACAACAACAACAACTCAATAGCCCCCCCTCATATTCTCCCCACAAGCACATTTAAAAGGGGTATATAAAAAGCATATCACACTGATCCTGGCCAGACTGCATTGGCTGCAAATTAGCTTCCAGGCCTAATTCAAAGTGCTGGTTTTGACCTAAAAAGCCTTAAATGGCTCAGGACCACAATACATTCAAGGACCGCCTCTCTCCATAGGGACCTACCCAGACCCTGAGATCATCCTCTGAGGCCCTTCTCAGGCCCTTTGTGTGTCTCCTCCACAAGAGTCCACAGTGTGGCAACTCGAGAACGGGCCTTTTCTGCAGTGGCTCCCCATTTGTGGAATGCTCTCCTCAGGGAGCTTTGGCTGGTGCCTTCAGAATACACCTTTAGGAGCCAGGTGAAAACCTTCCTTTTAAACCAGGCCTTTGGCTGATTAACACCATATACCCCTTTTAAATGTGCTTGGGGGAGAATATGAGGGGGGGGGGGGCTATTGAGTTGTTGTTGTTGTGCATTTGGTATTTTTATATTGTACTTTTAGGCTGCGCACCGCCCTGAGATCGGCTGATGAAGGGCGGTATACAAATTTAATAAATGATAATAACAACCCTAGTGAATCTAAGAATGAGGCATAATGTCTCACTACAGTTTGACTCACTAAGCTCCACACATTACTTCTTCTATTCCACATGGGCATCTGGCTGAAGGACAGGCTGTGAACATGGCTTTTCTTAATCTTGGGTTATGAGAAATTAAGACCAACCTTGTAAGTAACCCATACATAATGTAAGCCTGTATAATGGGGAGCTGAGGAGATGCTCCAGAGCTATGGAGCTCCAGAGTTATCTTTTGATTTCCCTCACCATGTATATGAGACAGGCACCATCTCTGCTGTCTTTTGGGTGCCTTAAAAAGCCTTCTTTTAACATGCCTTTTAAGTTGAGATCTTCCCTAGTCTAAATCTGTATTGGAGTTGTTTTTAAGATGCCTTCTTACTTGTTGTTTGCCGCCCTGGGCTCCTTTGGGAGGAGGGGCAGGGTAGAAATTTAATGAATGAATGAACAAATAAATAAATGCAGGCTGAGCTGGGTGGAAATGCCAAGAGAAAGAGTGGAAAGGGTGGCAACATTTAGATACTGTCACAGGGAGGCAGATAGCGTTTCTAAGTCCAAGTAATGAATGAATAAATAAAGAACTTCTGGCCTAAATATAGACGTAAGGATCAGGTTCATGGGGCTCCAGATTTATAGTTTAACATCCGTTAATCAACAGAAAAATATACACATACAACCTTGCATGTGGCGCACAAGTAGAAGATACGAAATGTTCCAGAATCACCTTCCTTAGTATGAATGCATTGCTTTGAGGATAATTGGATTAACTAATGAAACTGAATTAAGACTAAATATGGCAGCATTGTTTATTTGCCTAGATGTTCTTTCTACTGAATATCTAAAAGCCCACTCATTGATTCTGGAGCCTCTAAAGCAAATGACCACAAATTACTTTTACAAATGATTATTTCCTCCCTCTTCCCCACCCCACCTTTTTTCTTCTTAATGACTCTGTTAAGCAACTGCTATATCCTCTGGAAATGAATCATTAGAGTGGTCCGGTAAGGACTGTGCCTGAACCAAACCTAATGTGGGGGGCGGGCGGGAGAGAGAAGCATTCTTGCAAAGCAGAGGATATGAAGCATGTTGATCTTATGTCATATGCTGTAATGTGGGACCAGCAGCTCATCTCTTAGGTGCAATTAGCTGGTCCATCGAGCACCTAATCTGGCCCTTCAGAAGGTAAGACAAGTTGATCAGCCATGACTTGCAAGCCAAGCTGCAGAAGGGGCCAGATGAGTTTGAAAAGGAAGCTAAGGAACAAGCCCCTCGGGGCTACAAATTCTGGATCTGAGACACAGCCGGAGTCAATGAAATGTTGCACCAGGGAGCCCTGCAATGGAATTGAGGGGAATGAGTGACTGATCTGAGAATGTTCCCACAGTCATCTCTGACAGCAGCCCTCTATATAAAGGTTCAGCAATCCCCTATAAAGGTTACAGCATTAGGGTCTTAAAGAGGAAGAGGAAACATGCCAGAAGAGTAACATGATGGTACCATTTTATGTAAACCGTTTAGAGATTTTTAAAAATTGAGTGGCATATCTATTATTATTATTATTATTATTATTATTATTATTATTATACCACCCTTTATCCATGGATCTCAAGGAGGTTCACAACATGAAAATACAACACAAAACCACAAAATGCATGTTAAAAACAAGAGCAACAACAACCTCAGGTGGGTGCCATTGCCATTATAAGAGAACAAGGGAGGCATTCACGGTGTGGGAATGTATAGAGGATGGAACTTCAGATTGAGGTGGTGGTGGAGAATCAGAAACTGAAATGAATACATTTGTCCATCCTTAACAGTGAATGAAGATTTCAGTAGCTGCTTTTCAACTTAGCAATGGCAACTCTCTTCCTCCGACGATCCAGTGTGTTCAGTAATAGAGCTGAAAGTGTAGTTATTGGTCTTCCTTTACACCCATGAGACTAGAACCTAGAAAGTTCCAGTGGCGTGCGGTCATTGGACAAAGGAGACTAGGCTAGTCCCCTAAATGTTCCCCTGGTGCCTCCTTCCCAAACCTGGGAAGCTTCTGCTCAACTTAGGGAGATGTGAGACTCCAATGGGTCCAAAATCCATCCTACCATCTTTCCAAAGCCCATCCGGCTTTTGGAAGGAGGCAGGAGGGCTCAAGAATCCTGTCAGAGCCCTGGTACCTCCTTCACAAAGCCCAGGAAGCTTCTGACCGGCTTGGGAAGTGAGGCACAATGCTCACATGCTCGACGTCAAGACATCACAATGTCACATGCATGACATAGCCCCCTATCCCCATCGCAAACTGGCGCCTCTGGCCCTAACAGTTCCTCTATGAAAAAATTCGCTCCCCAGAGAGCCAGTGTGGTGTAGTGGTTATGAGCGGTAGACTCGTAATCTGGTGAACCGGGTTCACGTCTCCGCTCCTCCACATGCAGCTGCTGGGTGACCTTGGGCTAGTCACACTTCTCTGAAGTCTCTCAGCCCCACTCACCTCACAGAGTGTTTGTTGTGGGGAGGAAGGGAAAGGAGAATGTTTGTCACTTTGAGACTCCTTTGGGTAGTGATAAAGCGGGATATCAAATTCAAACTCTTCTTCTTCCCCAGGAACGAACATAGCTTCAGACTGAAAAGGTTCCCACCCCACTGGAATGGTCTCCATCACTGCAGCATAACTCTGGAACTTTTATTTCCCCTCATACCTTCTTTTTCTGTTCTTAGTCTTAGTTTTGCACCTCAAATGCTACATGTTATACAATGAAGTTAAAATGAAGAAATCTTGCCGCTTACAAGTTCACAAATGGAAGAAAGATAATCTGGACAGAAAGATAATCACCTAAACTTCTTCTTCTCCTTCTTCTCCTTCTTCTTCTTCTTCTTCTTCTTCTTCTTCTTCTTCTTCTTCTTCTTCTTCTTCTTGTTTTGTTTAAAGCAGACCTCTTAAACCAAGGGTGAGGAATCCGTAGCCCACCACAAGTTGCTGGACTCTATCTCTCATCAGCCTCAAACAGCATGACTAGAATGATGGGCATTGTAGTCAAATGACCACTGGTTCCTCAACGCTGACCTTAATCTTATCCCACTCACTGTCAGGACTGAGCTGTGGGCTGTAGTCTGAAGTGAGCAAGGAACATGGGATCCGACAAAAGTCAGGAGCGAAGAGCAAATCAGAAACTGATGACAAACTATGCATCGCGATGAAGGAGAAAGCTAGCAGTCAGAACAAACAAGCAAATCAAGACAGAAGGACAAATCAGAAAGTGGGATCAAAGAGTCAGGTAGAAACAATCATAGAATCATAGAATCATAGAGTTGGAAGAGACCTGAAAAATGACTGAAAAATACCCAATAATGTAGAGACAGAGTTCACAACGACCATGCTCCTCAAGCAAGGGTCCACTGGAACAGAAAGTCCTCTCATGTTCCTACATCTGTCCATAAGGTTCCAAAGAGAAATGAGTTAGCTGACTCAGTCCAAGGCCTGAAGGTTCTACACTGAGAGAGCTTCCATCAGCAGTTCAAAGGTTCACCACATGGGGAGCTGTACACAGAATCGGTTGTTTCTGATACTCAAAAATGACCTTTAACTCCTACCCGCAACATTTTATTTTACTGTATGAATGCATTTCTTCCCACCCCCTCAACACATTTTATTTAACAAATTTTCAAAACTTTAATAAAGGGGGGAACGACCCCAAAAGAATACAGAAACAACAAGTGAAGAGAGCGACAAAACAGAATGTTTCACAACATTCCTGACAAATTCAGTCTTTCTAAACTTATTCTAGTTCGAGTTTTGCGTCAACCAGTGTCTAGAATTGTGAGGAACGATTTTGTTCATTTTTCTATGTGTACAATTTCAACTCTTTTCACAAGCCATTCCAATATAGCAGGAACACTGGGGGATTTCCAAAAGTGAGCATAAACTGACTGCTTTTGCAGAAATCAACAAGTTCATAATGAACAACTGGGTCGTCTTTTATCTTTCATCTTTTAAATAATTAAAAAGAATTGTTACTGCGTCATCATTCACAGTTTCTCTAGTGATCTCCTGAATATCTATTATGTGAAGCCAATATCCTTGAGCCTTGCTACATAACCACCAAAGGCAATATTAGTCTGCTTGATGAGGATTAAATTTCCAACTCTTAAATGTGTTTACACCTTTAACTGCAACCTGAATCAAATGACCCACATTAAAAAAATTAATACATGCACATGCCTCTCCCATTTTATTTTTTCTGTCTCTCTCTTCCATATTTCGGTTTTGTGCTTTGTGTGTGTCTTTAAAAAGAAGGCAGTTGAAACACTATTGGTACAACCACTGTCTGAAAAGAAATGTTACATAACATGGAATCTGGGCATGTGTTTTGGGACTAAGTCGCAACATATAGCTATATATAGGACTTCAATCAGAACTTTATGGAAGGCATTACTGGCTAACCTATGTCCTTCCAGATGTTGTTGGACTGCATCTGCCATCATCCCTGAACATTGGCTAGAGCTGATGGGAACTGGATTCCAACCACATCTGGAAGGACTAGGATTGGAAGGATCTGTCAGTTTTGGTTCTCTCTGCTTTTCAGTTTTTCCAGTCTTCAGTTAAGTGCAGGGATCTGAGAGATGGCCAAGAGGTGCTGAGTATTCACTGAAGTGGACAAATTAAGAGGAAGGGACAGGAGAAGGAGAGAGAGAGAGAGAGAGAGAGAGAGAGAGAGAGAGGTCTGATTTTATGACAACTAGGTAGATTGATTGATTGGTTAGTAGGTAGGGATACAGGAATGCATTTATGTCAAGAAGAAGAAGAAGAAGAAGAAGAAGAAGAAGAAGAAGAAGAAGAAGAAGAAGAAGAGTTTGGATTTAATATCCCACTTTATCACTACCCAAAGGAGTCTCAAAGCGGCTAACATTCTCCTTTCCCTTCCTCCCCCACAACAAACACTCTGTGAGGTGAGTGGGGCTGAGAGACTTCATAGAAGTGTGACTAGCCCAAGGTCACCCAGCAGCTGCATGTGAAGGAGTGGAGACACGAACCCAGTTCACCAGATTATGTGTCTACCACTCTCAACCACTACACCACACTGGCTGTGGTCCTCTAGAAGTTATTCAACTCCCATCAGTCTCAACCAGCATGGCCCATGGTGAAGGGTGATGAGAGTTATAGCCCAACAACATCTGGAGGACCACACATTCTCCATTGCTGGTCTAGAAGAAGCCTTAGCATTTCTCTTCCAGAGTGGTTCAGGCCATTCACTCTCACAAATGGGTTTGTACCCATTAAAACTGTATCTGGTAAGTGCTCTGATCTGTTTGCATTTGTTTGCCGTATGAGGTTAATGGGAACCATTCATTTACATGACAGAAAGTGATGGATGCACTTAGAAATAACATTTGACTGGTGATCCCACCACCAATCAGAATCAAGACTGCTCCCTAAATGCATAGCCCCATCCTGAGTTCTGTTTCTTGGTCACGCTAATGTGCCATGGGGCGTTGGGAAGAGATAGATATATTTTCTAATTTGGCATGGCTCAAGCTCAAGAAGTGTTTCCTTTAAATAAATAAATAAAATCCCCCCCCCTTCCTAAACACAATTTGTAGATTTTGGCAACTCCTAATGTGAAAGAAAAGCCAAACATCTTGCTGTAGATTAGGCAGAGGCAGTTTCTTGGTCAAGAGATGCTGTTGTTCTAGCATGGTGTTTGCAACAGTAATATTCTTAGCTTAGTGCCAGCCACTCCATTAGGTTCCATCCCTGTTCCTCCACCACTCCTTCACTCTGTGGGGTTTATAACTTGGCTGTAATGTAAAGTTTCCTCCTGGTTGAAATTTGCCATGCTAAAATCTCAGCCCAAGGGATAATTTCCTTTCTCTTTCCCTCCAAAAAAGCATTTCAGCTTTCTGCATGTATTTATAAAACTGGAAACAGCTTTTGAGCTTTGAGGAGTCAAGCACATTGCTCAAAATACCTGGATCTGTCTTCCATCAGCCATTTATGTCCTGAAAATAAAAACGTTAAGGCCATTTTCAGATCTCTAGGCTTGCAAAGCAAACCTTCCACGGTGAACTGATGCTACACTATCTTCCTGCAGCTGCAGACAATCTGTAGCTATGACTGTGAACTATTAGTTTCATTATTAACCCACCTATCACCCTAAAGTCCCAAAGTGGGTTACAACCATTAAAACTCAGTATTTAAAACATTTTAAAACGACTTATGATCATAGAAATAAGATGGGTTCTGAAAATAAACATCTCAAATGTCAAAAGCCAGGGTTAAGAGATGTGTCTTCAGCATTTGCCGAAAGCTTTATAATGAAGGTGCAACAAAAACCTCTGTGGGGAGGAAGTTCTACAGGTATAAGTTAGGGGCTCCCACATATAATGTCCTCTCCCAGGTCACCACCACCCTGAGCTTCTGAAGGTGGTGGAACAACCAAGAGTGCCCCCTCTCCTGATCTTAGCACCCGAGAGGGTCTGTAGGGAAGGAGACAGTCTTTCAGGTAATTTGGGGGAGGTATGGTATTTGCTGGGGCCACGCAGTGTAATGAGTGGGTGCTTGAATGTTCAAATGGGGAGTCAAGACCTCAGGGCACCACATGGTGCATTCTGCAGTGAGTGGGGACTTGGTCTCAACAGACATTTTAATGGACATGGATTTCTTGGGTCTATCAGAGGACAGCAGGGATGTGCTTCCCTACTTTACTTCTAACTCACATGGGGAGGGAACATAGCTCAGGTAACTAAAGGATAGTCTAGGCCAGTGATGGCTAACCTTGACACTCCAGATGTTTTGGGACTACAACTCCCATCATCCCTGACCACTGATCCTGTTAGCTAGGGATGATGGGAGTTGTAGTTCCAAAACATCTGGGGTGTCAAGGTTAGCCATCACTGGTCTAGGCAAAGTGGTTAAATAGCACATAATGTAAAAAAATAATAATCATTCAATTGAAACCCTAGAGAGCAACTGTCAATCAGAGTTGGGGATACTGAGCTAGTTAGACCAATGGTCTGATCCAAGGAAGCTCCCTATGTTCCCATTTACAAGAAGAGTTTGGATTTAATGTCCCACTTTATCACTACCCGAAGGAGTCTCAAAGCGGCTAACATTCTCCTTTCCCTTCCTCCCCCACAACAAACACTCTGTGAGGTGAGTGGGGCTGAGAGACTTCAAAGAAGTGTGACTAGCCCAAGGTCACCCAGCAGCTGCATGTGGAGGAGTGGAGACACGAACCCGGTTCACCAGATTGAGTCTACCACTCTTAACCACTACACTACACTGGCTCTCTAGAATGAAGTTGAATTTTGTGGTCATTTTTTTTAATGTGGAAAAGTAACCACAAATAAACCACAAAGTAATTCTTGCTTGTCATTCAAAATTGTGATGAAACTTTCTTTTGAATGGATCCAATGTTTAGCCTCTCTAGGATATCAACAGAAATGTAGCTAAACACTCTAAAGAAGGATCGTCTCAAGTAATTGTAATTATGGGTTTCAAGGAAAATAATTGCTCCTGCATTTCTCAGGTTTCTCTTCTATTGTTTAATTTAACAGTCTGTAAAGTTTTGCAACTCCTGAAGTTATTTTCAGTTGTTACTGTAATCGTTTTTTTGCTACACACTGCCACTTTCATTATGCCTGCTGCCTTCACACGTGTAATGTTTGAAGAGGTCTACATTTGGAGGGGAGGAAGGGGGCAGTTGAACACATATGTATCATGACTATATTAATTGCCAAGCTGTACTCTGACTTTGAACAACACCAGGTCTTGTAAGCTTAAACATATGTGCGATTTTGGAAATGCTTTAAAGAGATCAGTACCCATGCTGAGGTCAAACATGAATGTGAATGGATATTTCTGGCAAAAGGAACAGAGACATATTTGTCTGACTTGGTTTGAACTGGATAGATATTTAATACAGAGGCTATATCTTCCACAAAGGCAAATTTTAAAATATTTGTAGGTTGTTCCATTCCTATTAGATGGGTAATGACTCTGGGCCAGAAATGTGGTTTGTGATGTGGTTTCCATGACAATTACTACACATACTGGAACCCACTAATTGCTTTAGCAAAGTCATGTGAAATGGCTGTGTTTTCTGTCCAGCATATAAAATGGGCAGAGACTCTTTTTGCCCATTTCTACCTTCTTCCTATGTGGAAGCAAAATATTTTACCACAGAATCTTATACATGTCTCTTCAGCAGTAACATTGCATTCCTGTACATACATTCTCAGAAGTTAGTCCTACTGGATTCAGTGGAACTTACCCCTGGATAACCATGTGTAGGATTACAACCTTAATTCCCTTCATTCAAAGTAATTTAACCCCAGGCATAGGATTGCCTCATAACCTTGTTGAAGGACCTCTTACTTGTCAAATGGCACCAGAAGATCCCCAAAGTTATTGTGGCAAATGTTTTCTAGGACTAGACGTGTCTGATGAAGTGAAAGGGATGCCAGAAGAGGGGACTCCAACAACCTCTGGAGGGCCAAAGGTTATCTGCCCCTGCTTTATGGCAATGCTTTATGGTTAGGCAACATTATTTATCCTATATTGCAGAAGGGGAGGAGAGAAATTCATGCACAAACATAATTGTAACATTACCACAGAGTCATTACATATATAACTGTGAGGACACCACACAGAAATCATCATAGGGAACCTAGATTTAGGTAGGTAGCCATGTTGGTCTGATGCAGTTGAAATAAAGTAAAAAATTAAAAAAATTGTCCAGTAGCACCTTAGAGACCAACTAAGTTTGTTCTGGGTATAAGCTTTCGTGTGCATGCACACTTATTCAGATACAATAAATTTGGTGTCTAAGGTGCTACTGGAATTTTTTTTAATTTTTTTTATCATAGGGTGTAGTGGCAGACTCTGGCCTCTCAAATTTCAGCAACGTCCTGTGCGACATTAAAATTTGCCCCCACCTCTTGCGTTACATTCCACAGCATTGTTGTGGCGCCCCCTGGAGTGCAGTGCCTAGTGAGGCAGAACTAGTTGTGCTACCCTAAAACCACGTCTGATACATCCTCTTATAGTACAGGTGGGGAACTGGCTTCAGCCAGATAGCCAGTTCTTTCCCTTCTCCATCTTCCACAGGTTAACTTTGACAAGTGGTCTCACATCCTTCTCAATTCTGGGTGACACAAGCAAAGAAAGGAAGTTGAGAAGATTCAGTTTTGTATATAATTTGGTAGTAGCACACTGTTTTATGAAGTTTGTTCCTTCTAATTTATTATCTGTGCCTCGGCTGTAATTTTGTAAATACTACAACTGGGGGTGGAATGGGTTTGTTTTGGGAGAAATGGTCTTGTAGGTCCTATTGGGATCTCCGCTGGACAATTCCCAGAGTGGCTCAACAATCAATCCCTCTTCGGAGAGAACTCCAGGAATTGTAGCTCTGTGAGGAGAATAGTAAGTTAAGCACCCTTAACCCAGAATTCTTGGTAAGGTAAAGGGACCCCTGACCATTAGGTCCAGTCGCGAACGACTCTGGGGTTGCGGTGAGGGAGCCGGCATACAGCTTCCGGGTCATGTGGCCAGCATGACTAAGCCGCTTCTGGCGAACCAGAGCAGCACACGGAAACACCGTTTACCTTCCCGCCGGAGCGGTACCTATTTATATACTTGCACTTTGACGTGCTTTCGAACTGCTAGGTTGGCAGGAGCATGGACCGAGCAACGGGAGCTCACCCCGTCACGGGGATTCGAACCGCCGACCTTCTGATTGGCAATCCCTAGGCTGTGGTTTAACCCACAACGGGGGACCATAACCATAAAGGTATAATGCTTCTTTGAATGTAAAGTGCTGATGGGGCCATTCTTCAACTTCATTTCACTTATTACGTGGGGAGCAATGGGGAAACCATTAACGATGGGAGGGAAAATAACTTGTCTTAATAGTGTGCATTGTTCATTCTTAAAAAATAAAATCTGGGAAATAATACACTTTCAAAATGGAAGTATTTGCTTCCCCCTTCCAGTAATGACTGTGTTTTTGTTCTTTATGTGCTCTGTATCACTTTCAAAGACCATTTATTGAAAGAAAAATGTAAAGTAGTTGCAGCCTGCACCTGCATGTAGACTGTGTTTTGGGCAGTGGTGAATGTGGGTTCAATAGAGGTTCAGTGTGTGAGATAATAGAGCATATTGTACAAATAAGGAATGCCATAGCATGGAAGCAGCCAATTCAGTCACTTAGACAGCAGCACAGACTCATTCCAGAAGAATTATGAAGAGATGCTGCTGCCTTTGCTGAAATAATAAATAAGGGGAGACAAATTCATTTTAGTTCACATTTTAATTCACACTTCCCAAGACAATCCTCTAATCGAAACACTGCTATCCATACAAATCCAAACTTTTCTGAATTGTGCAATGCATTTCTCCAACCAAAACATACATACAAAATTGTATTACAGAAGGATATGTACTGTGTATTATTATTATTATTATTATTATTATTATTATTATTATTATTATTTCTACACCAATCACAGGGCAACTTACAATATAAAAACACAAAAATGCATAACACAATAATAAACAAAAACAAAAACTCCCCACCCCACAGTTTAAATAGCCATTAATTGTTTAATTAGCCAATGGCCTTGGGAAAGAGGGATGTTTTTGCCTGGCGTCTTCATTACATATTTTTAGGTGCCAGGCAAAAGGTCCCTGGGGACAGCATTCTGCAAATGGCGAAATGGACAGGCCTTTGCTGCGAGGCACTTACAGGGAGCAAAAATATGGGAAGGGGGGGAAGGGGAGGCAGAGTTAAATGGCACAATGTGTGTGTGTGTGTGTGTGTGTGTGTGTGTGTCAAGTAATCTTGTTATATTTATAATATTGAAATGTGTGTTTTGTATGTTATTATATTTGCTATCGTTTTGCTATGTTACTATGACCTTGTTACTATTTTTGATGTTTTGCAATGATATAGTGAAATTGTTTCCATAGTGCTTGTTTGAAATGTATGTTTCCTTTGTTTTATGCTGCTTTGAGCATGATTTGTGTGTGTGTGTGTGTGTGTGTGTGTAAAAGTTACATACAAATAAAATGAATGAATGAACAAGATTATTTCAGTGGCATGTGTATCTATTAATGGTCTGGCATTTTGTGGACTGCAGTAAATACCGTACATTTAATGAACAGATCTGAACTTACGATTAGTTACAGGCTGAGTTACACGAGGGCAGGTGGACCAGGAGGTTCTTCCAAAGGTTTTCCACAAAAGGTGGGTTTTGAAGGAAGGAAGAGAGGTGGCATCAACCAAGTGTTCTTGGAGTCAATTCAAGTTATATGAGGCAGCAAATGAAAAAGGACTGGGCGTTTTGAGGCGTTATCAGATGATGGAGAGTGTTGGAGCTGGAGCAGCAAAGAGAGAGAAGGTGGAACATGGAGGCTTTTAAGAAGCTTTTGCTGGATCCAGCTTCCTTTTGCTGGAAGATAATGAGGCAGATAAAAATAACTGATGACGACAACAACACAAAAGGCAAAAGTCACTCAGCAGGAGAATGCAGTGGGATCTAGATCGAGGATCTAGATCCACCTAAACATTAGGTAGAACTTCCTGACAGTAAGAGCTGTTCGACAGTGGAATTTGCTGCCAAGGAGTGTGGTGGAGTCTCCTTCTTTGGAGGTCTTTAAGCAGAGGCTTGACAGCCACCTGTCAGGAATGCTTTGATGGTGTTTCCTGCTTGGCAGGGGGTTGGACTGGATGGCCCTTGTGGTCTCTTCCAACTCTATGATTCTATGAAGATGGGGAACCTGTGGCCCACCAGATATTGACACACTCCAACTCCCATCAGCCCCTGCCAGCATGGACCGTGGTCGGGGATTGTGGGAGTTGTAGTCCAGTAACAAAAGGAGGGTGCCGCTTTTGCTATCCCTGATCTGGAAGAATGCTGCGAGTGTTTGATGATGTGGCCTGTAAACGGCCTAGAACTTAGGGTCATTGGGATCAGATGCTGTTCCTGGCCCTGGAGGAAAGGGTGCCTCTTCTTTTGCACCAGCAAGGCCATTCTACTGAAATTTAAGGAATGCTTTGATGGTATAGCCACTGGCGTCGTAAGGGGGGGCGGAGGGGACGATATGCCCCGGGTTCCAGGGGCGGAGAGGGTGACACTTGGGCTGGCCCTGCCCTGCGCGGGGCCCGCCAGCCATTACCGCTGCTGCTCCCGCGGCGCCCTTGCGAGCCGCCGCGCCAAAAGCAGCAGCGGCGGGGCACCCCCCGAGCCGCCAATCGCGTGCGGCGGCTCGTGGGGGTGCCACTGCTGCTGCTTTTGCCGCGGCACCTCGCAAGGGCGCCACGGGAGCAGCAGCAGCCCGGCGACGCAGTGCGCATGCGTGACATTTCACGCATGCACACTCCGTCGTAACATTGCGTCGTGACGTCACAACGCAACGTCACAACGCCACGCCCCCAGGGGAAGCCTCCGTTTGCCGCCCCGGGTGGTGAGGCGGCTTCCTCCGCCCCTGGGTATAGCAGCTCATCAGAATTTTCATTCACCCCCTCCCCATTCTAATGTAAAGACCAGACTGGGCATCGTTCAGAGGAGAAATCCTTCTGGTAGCAAATCTGTCGTTGGCACTAATACACACTGGATAAATGGTTCACAGCTTTTCTCATGAAGCTTACAAAGAGCCAGGACTTCTTGATCCAGGAGGGTTACACATAATATATTTCTATAAATATAATAAGCTCGAGAATAATTAAAAAAAACAACAACTCCAGCTTCATCTTGGCTTCTGAAAAAGACTCCTACTGCTTCATTAACTCAGATGTAGGATAGCTTCCAGCAGCCTTATTTTTCCTTCCTGGTGTGCTGAGACCAGGCACAATAAAATAACCACAAAATTATAATGCAGTACCATGTGCAGTTTTCTTAGCAAAATGACTGAAATGTCATTAGCATTTTGTAGCTGGGAACAAAGATGTTTATTTTCATATTGCGTTCCTAACTAGCAGGGTTCTCCCGTAATTGTTAATATATTTTCCCCCGTGACAAAACATGGTGAACTGTAATTATTTTATCTGTCACATTCACTACTAAGGAATTTAGGATACTGTGCCATAATAATGGAAGTGTTTAATTAATTAATTAATTTTTAAAAATCTGTATAAGAACATAAGAAGAGCCTACTGGATCAGGCCAGTGGCCCATCTGGTCCAGCATCCTGTTCTCACAGTGGCCAACTTGATGTCTATGGGAAGTCCACCAGCAGGACCTGTATCCAACAGCACTCTCCCCTCCTGTGGTTTCCAGCAATGACTTTTCAGAAGCATACTACCTCTAACAGTTGAGGTAGAACATAGCCATCAGTGTCCATAGCTACTGAGAGTCTTATCCTCCATGAATTGGTATAACGATCTCTGGCAAGCAAGCAGCCTGATAAGCAGCAATGACTCTCCGTCAGTTTTATGTAAGTTTATTTACAAGAAGAAACACATCCAGAGCTCAGATTTCCTGCCTGTGCTCATTAACAGTAGTTGCTCAGTCTGACTCATCGTCCCTCCCCCAACAGGCAGAATGCGAAAATCCAGCCTTTCTCCTCCTCCCTTTTTGTTGTTCTCTCTGAGCTTCTCCTGTCTCCTAGTAAAGGGACTGAATGGATGGCCTGTCTCCCCACCACCAACCCTCCACTCTCAGAAGACACAGTCGCAGACTCTGGCTTATCTGATGGTTGCCTGGCAATGCTCTGGCTCACTCCCAACTCCTCCTCTCCTTGGGAGCTAACAGCTTCTTCTCTGGGAAGGAGCGGGGCTGGGCTGTCCTCTCTAAACTCTGACAAACAGGTCTCATCTGCAGGGTCGGCCCCTTGTACACTTAGCTCAATTTCTGAGGCTGACTCTTCTGCTGCGCTCTGGGGAGGCCACGTTCCTGACAATTGGTCTAATCCTCTTTGAAAATCATTAAAGTTGGGGGCCATCACTGCAACCTGTGGATGCAAAGGCCACTGGTTAGCTATGGGCTGTGTGAGGAAGTGCTCTTTTTTGTCTGTTGCAAATTCCCAACATTCTGTTCCATTGGATATACAGGACACTCTGTCAAGTGGCCTAAGACAGAGATGGGTCATCTACAGCCATCCAGATGATGGACTCCCGCTTCCATTTTCCTGGACCATTGGCCATGCTGGCAGGGGCTGATGGGAAATGGAGTCCAGGAACAGCCAGAGAGCCACAGGTTCCTTTCTTTGGCCTAAGGGAGTGATGACTAACTTTTGTGTTTGTGCGAGAGAGAGTAATAATAATAATAAAAAAAAAGTGATGGTGTCATTTGTCCCTATACTTGGGGTGGCTTTGCTCAGTGCTTGAAAAGAGTCAATAAGCAAGAGCACAAGACCATCAGAAGCTGCCTTATACTGAGTCTGACCATTGGTTCATCTAACTTAGTACTGTCTATTCTGATTGGCAGCAGCTCTCCAGAGTTTTAGGCAGGAGCTTTTTTCATTATCTATTTCCCAGCCCTGCCTGGAGAAACGAGAGATTGAATCTTGGCCGTTCTGCACCTTATCTCACCACCACCTCACCTCATCCCAAAACCATGAGCTATTGTCCTTATTGAAAGACCATCACAATGTTGTAGCAGATCTCACAAGCTGTCTGATCGAGGTGCAACACAAACTCCTACTTCCTATCTCATTTTTAGCACCCGTGCTAGAAATTGCCCACTCTTGGCCACAGGGCATCAAAACTATAATATATGACATAGGAAATGCAACCCTCTCAAAGCTGGCCAAAGTTAAAGTTAAAATCAGCTAAGCCTTATTGATTTCACCAAAAGATTTACCTATATGCTTCATTCTCTCCCACTGAAATCCATAGGATTGTAAAAATGCTTAACTTTGGCTGGATCATGAGATCAACTTGCAGCAAGGGCACAAGCCGTCAGGGACCCTCACATTGGACTGCTAAAGTGTCAGATTTTTCCAAGTTAAAATTGATTTATTTATTTTTTACCTTTTAGGCTGCTGTCAAAGGCACAAAAGCAAGGCAAGAGGGGGGAAAAGATGTCACAAAACATAGGTGGAGTATGTCTCCCTATAAATCAGGAGTAGGCAGCCAAAGGCCCGTGGGGTAGGCAGCCAAAGGCCCCAATCGCCTTCTCAATCCGGCCCACGGATGGTCCGGGAATCTGCGTGTTTTTACATGAGTAGAATATGTCCTTTTATTTAAAATGCATCTCTGGGTTATTTGTGGGACCTGCCTGGTGTTTTTACATGAGTAGAATGAGTGCTTTTATTTTAAATGCATCTCTGGGTTATTTGTGGGGCCTGCCTGGTGTTTTTACATGAGTGGAATATGTCCTTTTATTTAAAATGCATCTCTGGGTTATTTGTGGGGCCTGCCTGGTGTTTTTACATGAGTAGAATGTGTCCTTTTATTTAAAATGCACCTCTGGGTTATTTGTGGGGCATAGCAATTCATTCTCACCCCCCCCCCATAAAAAATATAGTCTGGCCCACCACATGGTCTGAGGGACTGTGGACTGGCCCAAGGCTGAAAAAGGTTGCTGACCCCTGCTATAAATCAACAACAATCATGAGCTCATTAAGTCTTTTTTGAACAGAAATACTATTGCCGTGATTTCTCTTAGCTCTGACAGCAAGTACCGTCTCTGCTTCTCTGCTCAGCACAGCAGCCAGCCAAAGGGGGGGGAGGAGGGGGGAGTTGTTCTCACCTGTAAGACTGGGCTCAGAGTTCCTCTTTCCTTGCCAAGCCACAGGGGATTGGAGGGTAAGCCGTAGGGTTCAATCCATGATCCCCTATTTTCCCTTCATGGGTGGGAAACTCTGGAGTAAGCAAGGTAAGCTTTGCACCCCATTGCAAATTTGGAGAGACAGCTGAATTTCCTTCCAAACTACAAACTTCAAAAGTTTCACATCAAGGCTCGCTAAAATGAGAGGCTAATCTGAGGGGATTTTCTGCAACCTGAAAGTATTCTTGTCTTAAACAGAAAAGCCTTATTCCCTTCAGCGAAGCATTTGCAACATCCATGGGAGTTAAGCTTGCAAACATTTTGTGCTAGCAGAGCATCCAACGCTTTTCATGCAGGCATTCAACAGGTGATGTTGGGGTTTCAATCTCATCCATGGACATTGCAATCCCAGATGTGTCCTAAACAACATCCGAGAAGAGAATCCAACACATGAAATAAGCCCAGCCTAAAAACCGAATATGCACATAAGCAGCAGCTAAAAGAAAGATAGAATTGATTCCTATTAAAGTCACAGGCAAAAAGGACAGGCTTAGCAAAGCATATAAAGGAGAATCCTGACAATGTGTTTAAGGACAGCAGTGGCACGTGAGGTGGTAGATTGGAACTGCTGTTGCTCCATGCTGGGGTGACCTGGTGGTGATATCAGAGGCACTCCAGGTTTTTATTTCCTTATTAAACGTATTAGTTGCTGTTTCTACAAAAATATCTTATAGTGACTTACAACAATAACAAGGAGGAAAGGTTGAAGAAGCTGGGTATGTTTAGCCTGGAAAATGGGAGACTGAGAGGAGATATGATAAGTAAGGTAAAGGGACCCCTGATCATTAGGTCCAGTCGCGGACGACTCTGGGGTTGCGGTGCTCATCTCACTTTACTGGCCGAGGGAGCCGGCATTTATCCGCAGACAGCTTCCGGGTCATGTGGCCAGCATGACTAAGCCTCTTCTGGTGAACCAGAGCAGCACACGGAAATGCCGTTTACCTTCCCGCCAGAGCGGTACCTATTTATCTACTTGCACGTTGGCGTGCTTTTGAACTGCTAGGTTGGCAGGAGCTGGGGCCGAACAACGGGAGCTCACCCCGTCGCGGGGATTCGAACTGCCGACCTTCTGATCGGCAAGCCCTAGGCTCAATGGTTTAACCCACAGCGCCACCCGCGTCCGTGAATTTGATATGATAGTCAACTTCAAATATCTCAAGAGCTTTGTCACATGGAAGAGGGAACAAGCTTGTTTTCTCCTGCTCTGGAGGATAGGACTCGAACCAATGGCTTCAAGTTGCAAGAAAGGAGATTCCGACTAAACATCAGGAAGAACTTTCTGAGAGTAAGAGCTGTTTGACAGCTCAGGAGGTTGTGGACTCTCCTTCCTTGCAGGTTTTTAAGCCGATGTTGGATGGCTATTTGTTATGCATGCTTTAGCTGAGATTCCTGCATTGCAGGGGGTTGGACTAGATGATCCTTGGGGTCCCTTCTAACTCTACAATTCTATGAAACAAACAAACGAAAATCCAAAAGGCAATCATATTTGTGGATTGAAACATCCCACCCACTCAAGTTACAGGGAACCAGGCAGAGGGCCTTCTCAGTAGTGGCACCCGCCCTGTGGAATGCCCTCCCACCAGATGTCAAAGAGAACAACTACTACTAGACTTTTAGAAGACATCTGAAAGCAACCCTTTTTGGGGAAGCTTTTAATGTTTGATGGATTATTGTATTTTAATATTTTGTTGGAAGCTGCCCAGATTGGCTGGGGAAGCCCAGCCAGATGGGCGGGGTATAAATAATAAATTATTATTATTATAAGGAGACCACAGATAAAAGCCAATGGCCTTACAGAAAGGAAATGTTTGTGCCTTGTGCCCAAAAATATATTATGATGGCTCCAGGCCGGTTTCCTGGGGAGAGCATTCCACAAGCAAGGAACCACTGCTGAAAAGGCCTGTTCTTGTGTTGCCACCCTCCAGACCTCCTGAGAAAGGCCTCAGATGATGATCACAGGTTCCAGGTTGGTTCAGCAACCCAGAGCTCCCACAACCTCCCCCTACCCTATCCCTGTTAGGGGCAGCACTGCTGCTCAGCCCCCTTCACACACCACTACTGCTTTGGGAGTTCCATAATCCTGGCGCCACCACAAAGAAGACCCTGCCTCTAGCAGAACGCCAATAACCTCTGTAGGTTGGGGCACCCAAAGAAGAACCCTCTGATGAAGGTTGTAGGTTCAAATTACGTATTTCAGCAAACAAGCTTCTGAAAAACTCGCTGCTTCTCTTTCGAAGAAAATGTAGAGGAGGGGCCTGCTCTGGAAACGTGCAGTTTCCTGCTTAAAATACCCCCCCACACACCCCGGGCTGTCATTTGCCCTTGAGGGTGCTGTTCACAGAAAATAATAACAAGAGACTAAATCAGAGGAAATAAGCAGTCTTTTAGAAACCCCAGGCCCAAACTGTTTAGGGCTTCATAGGTCAGAACCAGCCTTTTGAATTAGGCCCAGAAACAAGCCCAGACCCAGTCAGATTCCCAAAGAGTGAAGGAGGGCACCCTTGAACAATTCCAGAGATGAGAACTCTTTTAGCAGTGCTGTTTTTGTCAGTCTACATGGCAACAAGGTGGCCTTGCCAAAATTCCCTCTTACAGGAGCCCCACATGCTGTTGTGTCTGATCGGTTTATTTGAAAGCAGTCCAGGAAATTATTTAAAATGAAGAGAATGGCTTTCAAACTCCTAGCATTATTTCAAACTCCTAGCATTATTTAAAAAACAAAACAAAACCCCTGTACCATACTGGATCCAAAAAGATACTGGTTTACATTCCTTTGACCAGGCAAAGGCACAGTGTGTCGGTGTGCTTCCCCTTTGCTTGATTAGTAATTAGTAATTAGGAACATGAGTTCCACTCTTAAACACTCCAGTTTTGCTGTTCTAACTTATAAAGGAGACCTCATCTCTAGCTGGCTGTACCTTTTAGCTCTGGGTCACTGGTTCGACAAGCTCTCATTAACAGGGCACGGATATTAACTCTTCAGTCACTCGCTGTGAGATTTTGCTATGCAACCTGTTTCTGGGCATGGGGCTGATGCAATCCACAGGCATTTAATTTCCTTTGTCTTTTGTCTTTCCTTATTCCAAGCAGGTCACCTATTCATTTTAAGATTGCTAGGATGGCTGACATCTGTCTGTCTCAGGAGACAATGGAAGAATGTGCCTACAGGGTGAAGTCAACCCAACTCGAGAGTAATTGCATCTGCTGTGGCTGCAGAGACTGATACAAGAGAGACATGTTTTGTTGCAGCTGGGGCAGATGAAGGTGTCTCGTTGTACCAATGCAGGTGTACTGTGGCGTTTCTTCTTTCTGTGCTTCTCCCAGTGGTAACCCCTTCTCTCTCTCTCTCTCTCTCTCTCTCTCTCTCTCTCTCTCTCTCTCTCTGATTTTTAATGTTTTATTGATTTTATGTACAATCTTTACAACAGAGAACTTTGCAACCAAAATAAACCTTTACAGCAGAAGACTTTAGAACAAAAATAAAACCAGGATACAAGTAATAACATGACTCTCATGTTTTCATTTGTAGCAAATTCTTCTCAGATTTCCTTATTTTACTATTCATTAACTTAAATCTTCTTTTAATTCCTTGTTCTTAACCTCCTAAAGGGACCCAGGTGGCGCTGTGGGTTAAACCACAGAGCCTAGGGCTTGCTGATCAGAAGGTTGGCGGTTCGAATCCCCACGACGGGGTGAGCTCCTGTTGCTCGGTCCCTGCTCCTGCCAACCTAGCATTTCGAAAGCACGTCAAAGTGCAAGTAGATAAATAGGTACTGCTCTGGCAGGAAGGTAAACGGGGTTTCCATGTGCTGCTCTGGTTCGCCAGAAGCGGCTTGGTCATGCTGGCCACATGACCTGGAAGCTGTACGCTGGCTCCCTTGGGCAGTAAAGCGAGATGAGCGCCGCAACCCCAGAGTCAGACACGACTGGACCTAATGGTCAGGGGTCCCTTTACCTTTACCTTTAACCTCCTAAATCACATATTTGTCCTCTACAATTTTCCAATTACTGCCTTATACCTCCCTCCCCCTTTACCCATTACTTCCCTTCACCCATGTGCGATCTTCTCTGCATACTGTTATTTCTTGTGTTGACAGCTATTAAATTTGTTTTTCCATTTGTAATGTAATATTCTCTTGTATCCTTGCGTACTTCAGGCTATTGCATGTAAAATTTAAGCTCTGAAACCAAATCTTGTCATATATTCCTGTACGCATTCCCATTCTTTGTAAGTTTTTTGATTAGTGCAGCCTTTAATTGATGCCGTTAGTTTTGCAATTTCTGCAAATTCACAAATTTTAGCTCGCCATTCTAGTAATTCAGGTATTTTTTCTGATTTCCAGTTTTTTGCCACTATTATTCTAGCCGCTGCTGTTGCGTACAGAAATATGTTCTTTTTGTCCTTGGGATCATTCCTTCTCTGGTCACTGCTGTGGATAGGCAAGCTGACCGATTGTCTCCCGGCGCTGTAGTCATTTGCAAGAGATTCCCGCACAGTGGTGTTGATGTTGTCTGTCTTCATGTCACGTTTGCAGACATTTTTGTGGTGCAGGTATGGTGCCTGAAGCCAGCTCCTCACAGAGCACATCCTTGGGGATCCTGCCATCTTCCATTCTGTTGACATGACCAAGCCAGCATAGACGTCACTGAGACAGGAGTGTGAACATGCTGGGAATGTGGGCCTGGAAGAGCACATCTTTGTTTGAGACTGTCCTGCCATGTGATGCCCAAAATCTTCCTGACACAGTGCATGTGGAAGGTGTTGAGACATTGCTCCTGGCAGGTGTAAGTTGACCACAACTCACTTCCGTAAAGAAGAAGAAGAGTTTGGATTTGATATCCCGCTTTATCACTACCCAAAGGAGTCTCAAAGCGGCTAACATTCTCCTTTCCCTTCCTTCCCCACAACAAGTGGGGCTGAGAGACTTCAGAGAAGTTTGACTAGCCCAAGGTCACCCAGCAGCTGCATGTGGAGGAGCGGAGACGCGAACCCGGTTCACCAGATTACGAGTCTACCACTCTTAACCACTACACCACACTGGTGGTTCATAAAGCAGCATGCTCAGCATGCAAGCCTGGTAGACCTTCATTACTTCCATTGCCTCAGATGCCACTGGTATCAGTATCAACATACTTTTCGATGCAAAATAGGGAAATGAAAATAGTGTACGGTGGAAGTTAGTCCATTAGTAATACCACTAAATTTGAATGCTTATCACTATCCATTGTGTTTACAATATACACTTAGCATAGTGGCTCTTCTGTGTTTCCGTGAGTGTGCTGTGTGTAAAATGAGACTGGGAGATTTACTGCCTAAGTTACAGGAAGATATAAACTTCCTTTATTTAAACGTTCATTGCCCATCTAGCAGGAAATGTCATTACCGCAAGAATTTCAACAAGTTTCAAGATGCAAACGGTATTCTTAGTGGGATTACTTATACGGAGTTTTCCAGCCTATCAAAGAGTTTGGGGATTATTGTGCAAACAACTACATGTAGAATCTTTAAGAATATATGTCAGTCAACTCCAAAGCAGGTCTGTATTACCTTTCCAAAGGATATATTTCAGATGTTTCAAAATCCTTTGAGGGAAAATTAGGGATGGAGAAATCTGTCAATTGCAGTTTTGCTCTGTTACTCATTTCCCCAAATTTAAGTTCAGTTCATCTCCACCGGAGTTGGGGATTTTTAAAAACGAAACACCCTTGTGAAAAATTGCTGGCATTATAGTGTCATTTATCCTTTTAATATGCAGTTTTTGTGTGTCGGCATTTGACAGAGACCACACAAAACAGGGAAATGGCTTCGACTGGCCGGCTAAACCAGGTGAGGACAGCTGAAGGGTTTCAAACCCTCCTCCACGAAAATATGGTAGCTGTTTACTTGGCCGTTTTCCTATGTCGTGAAGGCTGAAATTTCAATTCAGTGGAGCAGGATCAAGATATTAACTGATATGCATGAAATTTCAGATATAGCTATATAATCCCTAGTTTAGTAATATAAGACCTTTGGAGCAGGCATTTTTTTTTAAAGAGTTTTTTATGAACCACCCTATTGCCCTACCCTCCGCTGGGCTTCCCGAGTCCTGGAAAGTCGGCCTATGTGAAGAAAATGAGACTAGGCCGAGTAGATTAGGCCTTGCCTTGCCTTCGCCCCGCCCCCTGCACGCAGCCAATTTTTTCTTGATTTTACTGCTGTAGTGTTTTGTTTGTTTTTTGGTAAACCACTTTGCAGGTTTTTTAAAATAAATTTTATTAAATAAATAAAATATAAATATAAATAAAATAACACAAGCCAAAACACAATCCATCCTGTAGATTTAAGTATCTGTCCATAGTCGCCTACTTGTTATCAGAGGCCCAGAATCCACATTCCTTTGTAGAAGAAGAAGAAGAGTTTGGATTTGATATCCTGCTTTATCACTACCTGAAGGAGTCTCAAAGCGGCTAACACTCTCCTTTCCCTTCCTCCCCCACAACAAACACTGTGAGGTGAGTGGGGCTGAGAGACTTCAAAGAAGTGTGACTAGCCCAAGGTCACCCAGCAGCTGCATGTGGAGGAGCGGAGACGCGAACCCGGTTCACCAGATTACGAGTCTACTGCTCTTAACCACTACACCACACTGGCTCTCATATTTTGTAAGAAAATATGAAATAATGTAAAACCATTTTTGCAGTGGGGGGGGGATCAATCTGTGTGTGTGGGGGGGGTGACAAGAAATTTTCTGCACCGGGTACCACCTGACCTTCCTACGCCTCTGTAGGTGGTTTCTGCACGTACTGTAGAGGAACCTGGGAAGGTAGCCCATTTAGGAGAAGGAAGACTCTGATCCACTGTTGACTTGCAGGAGAGAAAAAAGGCTAAGGTGTAAATCCCACACAAATCTGGAGTGGAATCCCTACGATAGTTGGATGACACCTTGTACACCTCCTGCCAGTAAATTCCTGCAGTCAAGCTGCTGCCAAACGTATTGCTGTGCTTTCTTTCGGACCACATCAGTGAGGCTGAGAGGGGGGGTGTTGCCGTCTGGGCACCGTACATACTGTCCAGGCTTGCGCCCCAGAGAGGTCACTTTGGTGCTGATAACACAGCAGTTATCACCTCACCCCCGGAGGTGCACTCCATTGTTTCCCCAAGACTGACAGATGCCAACAATGCAGTTCACACAGTCTGAAATCAAGCTAAAAGGCCTATCAAGTTGAGCTTCCTGTTCTCACAGCCAGCTGCCTATGGGAAGCCCACAAACACCAATTGTGATTCCCAGTAACTGGTATTCAGAGGCATACTGCCTCCAAAGTGGAAGAATAACATAGCCATCATGGCTGGAAGGCACTGACAGCCTTATCCTCCATGAATCTGTGCTCAGTGCCCTGAACACTAGCAGTGAAATTTGATAATAATGATAAATCCTTGTTTAAGAATAAAACTTCAGTCAGATCATTGTTTACATAAAAACTTGCCGGAGATTTCAAGGCGTATCTGTCAGCCTGTATTTATCTTGCCCCACTGTGGTTTAGGGAACATGTTTCCAAACCAAAATGCCCTAAGCAAAATTTGCTGACATCTTAATATGCAGGAGACGCATTTAAATTGCTTCAGATATGTTTTGGGGAAAACAGACTGCAGAGATTTGTCAAATCCTGGAATTAGCATGACTACAAAGGACGTTGGAAACTGTAAATAGGAAGGTAATCTTGAGGCCTGCTTGTTGATGTCCCATAGATTTCATTGTATCAATCAGTTTAGTTGAAAACGTCAGTCACTGATTCATTTTTATTTATAGATTGAAATGTATTATTTTTCCACAGGTGAAAACGGGCAGAAAACCCATTGTGAGTCTTGTTATTTGTCAAGATGAATGCAGTGGGAGAGGAGCAGAGAAACAAAACCTAGACCTGGCAGTAATTATGGGATTCAAGGTGGTTATGTTGGCTTTGAAACCTATGTGTCAAAGTCGAGATTTATGGCCAAAATGTTCAAACCTGCAAAACGGTAAAGCCAGACTTATAATTAGTCGTTAGCATTGAATAGAACTGGCATTGTTTCAGAGTTGATTCAAGTCAGAGAACCTTTCTTTATACATTAGATTTTGGAGGATAAGCTTCCCTCTCCTGCCCTTTTTCATGGCACCCTTAACTAGCACTGGCAAAAGAAGAAGAATGAACTAGAGAGCCAAATTGGTTTAGTGTTCTCCCATAGTTGCAGAGCTAGATGATAATTCTCTGTGTACACAAGAAAGTGTAGGGGGCGCTTTTCCACCCTAAAAAAGAGCACCCAAAGCGGCTTATAATAAAACAATCATTTTCTCTTTCTAGGTGGTAGAACAGGGCTGTAGAACCTTCTTCAGCCTGAGGGCTGCATTACCTCACGGGGGGCCCATACGAACATTGGGCAGGAGGAGAGGCAAAAATGGGTGGAACAATGAATGTGTCTCTTACCTCTGCACATTTGGGTACATTCCAGCAATGCTAAAGTCAGAGGTTTATACACACACACCCTCTGCCCTCCATGCACAGTCATCATCACAGTGCAAGAGCACATTCCAAAGAAGCAAAAGCCCTCAAGGGAGGCTCAGAGCAGGACTGGTGGGACATATGTGGGGTGGGGTGGAAGAGTTGAAGGTCAGATACCACACAGACTATGACTCTTGGACCTGGTGTTCTCCTGTAATAGGACCATGGCTGGATCTACACTGATCTGGAAAATGCTGTAAAAACAAACAAACCCTTAGTATAGCTCTCAATGCAATTTTACATTGACAACAGATCACTGCTCTACAGCACCCTCCGGTGTCACATTTTTATAACACATTTCTAATGTTTTAACTGACCAGTGTAGATGAGTCCCAGGTCAGGGCTGGAGTCAGGCATAGGTCAGCAGCAAAACAATAAATCAACCGAGGCCAGTGGAGTGAATTCTTTATTCAAGGAAACAAACCATAGCTCCGGCCTAGTGGTCTCAGCAACTCTTTCCAGGACATCTTGTGAGGACTGAAGATCCCTGCCTTCCCAGTGCCCACTAGGACTCCCCCCACCCAGGTCTTTCCCACACAGTCTCAGGCTGTGTCTGCGCACAAACCCTCCTTTGCTCTGCTCATTTCATTTCTCGGTGTGTTCTAGGAGACCAGATGGGAGGGGAGCTGGTCACAGCATGAGGGGGAAACTCCCTGCCTTCTGCTTCTGCCTCGGAGTCTGAACTGTGTTCTGGCACAGCCTCTTCCTGTTCACTAAACCCTGTCACCTCTTCTGCTTCTGACACCTCCCCCTCCCAGTCTACTCCTTCTCCCTCCGACCACTCATCATTGTCCCACCACCAACCCCCTGGTTCTGAGCCTTCTTCCCCTGGGGGTTCCCTGACTGGTGTCTCCCACCACTCCTCTACATCCAGCCAGCCAATGACAGACCAATAGGAGCATACTGTTGCATTGAGCTCATGTCCTGCTTCTGAGCTTCCCATAGGCAACTGTTTGGCTGCTATGAAACAGAACACTGGAGTTGATAGGCCTTTGTTCTGATCCAGCAAGACTCTTCTTAACTTCCTTTCCCTTTTTGATCTAGCCATCCTTCGACATTTTTTATTTAAGGTCCCGTCTCCCGTCCCCCGGCCAGGTGTCCAGAATGGCAGATTCTACTATAGGTGGAAGCTATTCTTGTTTTTATTTGTTCAGGCAGGTGGTCTAACGGTCCTACCCTTTGGATGAAATACAAAACCGATTGTGGCGTTCAGCCCAAACTGCGGGACCGCATAGAAAGAGTTAAAGAGTTTAGTCAGTTAGAACCTTAGGGGGCGGAGTTAAGAGGAGTATATAAATCCACCCCAGGGAGTGTGAGGGTAGTTAGAGTTAGAGTTGTTGTTGTTGAGAGCTGGGGTTTTAGAGGCTGGAAAGGGTGGTGGAGAATTAGGAGATAGAGGGGGCTGTGAAGAGAGTGGGAGTGTTAGGGAGAGGTTAGGAACTGTTAGGGACTGTTAATAAACAAGAGAACAAGCAAAGGAAAAACTATTCATTTGGAAACCATATACTTAAAAGTTGTACTTCAATAAACACAATTTTGTTCTAACGTTCTCCTCGACTGAAGTGAGTGAAATAATTACCAGGCATACTGGTTGGTGGCAGCGTGTAATTAACCGTGGTAGGTGCAGGTACCAACGGACCGTGAAACATCTGGGGGTTCTGTGCAGGTGAAGGTAACCGCCACACCGATGGTCTCTGAAAGCTTAAAAAAGTATTTGGTGGAAACAATTGTCCCCAAGGAAGGAAAACAAGGAGGGAAACAAGACATCTGATTGAGTGGAGCTAATTGCAAACATGAGCTTAATTCCTGCTCACCACTTGGAAACTCTGGTACATCCAATTAGAGATTGTGGTCAAACAGAATGATTGCAAAGATGCTGGACAATTCCATCAGGTACACAAAGCCAAGAGACTTGTGGGGAGAAGCACTGCGGTCTCTCAGTAGTCTCAAAATAGCATGTACCCTAATTGAAACCTTCAGGTGTAGATCTGTGGCCACATCTTAGATGGGAGCTTAAATCTTACCACAGATAAAAGCAAAGCAGAATAAGAGAAATGGGATGTGTTCAAACCATGTTCACACTACGTCTGCAAAAGGAAAGGTCTGTATATAACACATTGACCGGGAAAGCACGCACAGCGACTGACCGCATCTGATACCATTAACAATTGAAAACAAAGCGGCAATTGCAGAATGCGTCTATTTGTTTTGACACGCAGATGTTTCAGTTCTCTTATTACCTCTGGTGGCTAACTGGAGAGGAAACAGAAGTCAGAAGAGCAGGGAAGGGAAACAGAGGAGCTATAAAAAGACAATGTATACTTTTGCAAGCAAAAGGACTGAAATCTCTATTCGAAGCACACCATGTTATCACTGGAAGAGTACCCCAAAATTGTCATGAAAAAAAATCATTCAGCTGCAAAGTCCAAAACTGTGATACCGACTGAGGTGCTTGTAATCCCTAAAAAGGTCAGCCCATCGATCAATAACATGGTTTAACCATGCGGCACAAACAACACAGGTATAGTTTTCTTGGGTGGAAATACAGGAAAATAGCTGGGAGTTATCATGAGGCACATCCTCCTCCATGACTTACATAATGAAGAAGAGAATACGGAAAGGAAGAGAAGAAACACACCACTTCCTCCCTCACAGAGGTGAGGGGGTATGCCCTAACTGAGCCTACTCTAGCAATTAGAACTCTGTGTTTCTTAACCCCTTCATATACTAACTAGCAATTCCTGCACAGTTATGTTCTCCCACATAAACTTGTCCCACTACCTCTACTTTTCAGGGTTCCTGATTGAAGATACAGCTTTTCACTAAAAGATTGCATGGATTAGCTCTGTTCTAGGCTGTAGACCCTCTGCAGATTGGCTACGTGTGGTTTTCTGCTCTGTCTAATTGCCTTCTAATTGTTCATGAAGACTTTATACAATGGTTTTTAAGGTTGTTGCTGCATGCATAATCTGCTGCTGGCACAGCTTCCTATTCAGCAATGATGAATCAAAATGTCATTTGTCTGTAGGAGCATAGGAACATCCAGCTCAGTCTTGCCTACAGTGACTAGCAGTTGCTTTTCAGGATTTCAGAAAAGGTTTTCCCTCAGCCCTACCTGGAGATGCTGGGAAATGAACCTGGGAAATTCTACCGCTGAGCTGCAATTCGGCAACCACAAATGGGGGTTAAATGTCTAGTAATTTTGGGATATCACCAACGGATGCAGGATTGGATCAGAAGGAGAGGGGAGGCCATTGAGAATCTGGCATGCCTCATAAATAAAATGGGAATTTCTTGCTTGAATAATGTCCAATCAAAAGTATGCCTATGAGATTAAAGTAAGAATCACCTGCATTGAGATGTGAACAATCTCAAGCAAGAGTCTTTTGCGGCTTTGCTACTTGAGTTTCAGCTGGAATGATTGAATGTGGAACCTTACCCACATAAAACATATGGTCAACAGTAGAACCACTATGTCCCCGTCCATCCCTCTAGTTTCTCATCTGTGGTCTTCTGGGTTTTGCAGGACTACCAAGTCCCATCATCCCTCTCCATTGGCCATTCTGGCTGAGGCTGATGGGAGTTGAAGTACAACAACATCTGGAGGGTCGCAGACTACCCACCCCTCCTCTAGTAGGTTTCCATCTGTTTTCTTCTCTCAAAGCTCCCCCATGCCCTGATGGATTAGCCCCGATTGCATACTTGAAAATCGTTTGACTATAATATCAATGGGACTACTTTATAGTAATTGGTTTGCAGAATGTACTTTAAATATATATATATGGAAAGAAAGAAATGCAAACAAAAGTGGACAAGCTGAAGAGAAGATTTAAGTACTGGAGATGATAGATTGCAAAAATGATGGGAAGCCGTTCCAGCAGGGAATCGCTGGATGCTAAACAGGAAGAAGCAGCAAGGCTTAATGGAAGCCATAATTCACAGCGCTTCCTATGGAAATTTTAATTCTGGCAAAGATTGAGAAGATAATTCTGAGGGGGTGTGGAATCCAGGGAGTGCCTTTAAATTTGAGTCCTATGCAGCATCTATTTCTGTTTGTTAAAGGCCTTTTTAAAAACACTCACACGCACCTCTGGCGGCATCTTCATTTTTCTTGGCTTTGGAGTAGAAAGAAACGTCCAAGTCCATTAAAAAAAAAAAAAAAGGAACAGCCAGGTGGCAAGTCTATTTGCCACCTAGTCAGATGTGGAAAATACAGAATGATCGAATGAGAGTTTCTTTAAATAACATGAATCCCGGGACAGAAAACGTGCCAAAGCAAGGAATTTCTGAGTTAAAGGAAATTCATTTCCCCTGTCCCCCCATGCCTGAAAGGGGGCTGGAGTGAATATTCAACTTATTCACCACCGTTATTTCAGTGTTAATTTTCTTATTCATGTAATGTAAAACTTAAAAGCCGTGTTTACCCATCCATGTGTTGGGCACACATCAGTGTGTTGTGAAAGGGGCTGAAGTGCGTCTTGAAAAATTAAACCAACATGTCAGATGTATCTCCTGCACCATGCCCCCCCCCCCCAGACTGGAGAAGTTCGCTGCAGCATTGATTCTCCCCCCCTCTCACTGCTGGTATACGTGCAAGTGCTGGCACCCTGAGGCCAGGAGTAAAGATAATTTGAGATTCAAAAATCAAAGATGGAACCAACTACATTGGCCTTCTGTGCCGTGGATTTTCTGCATCTCCAGAGGGTTGAACTCTATGACCTTTGAGATACCTTGCAACTCCTTGATTCTACATCTGTGAGGCACTGAGCAGGAATGCCGTGGTCAGTTCTGGTACCTTCTCCTGACAATGATATCGTAGAGATCCAAACATTTCAGAAAGGGGTGACCAAAATGAGGAAAGGTACAATATTTGGTGCTGTTTAATTCAGAAAAAAAGTGAGACAAAGGGGACATGATAAAGGTGTATAACATTATGCATGCTGAGAAGAAAGTGGACCAGAACTCAGGACAGAAAATAGAAAGTCCTTCTTCACATAGTGTATCGCTGAACTATGAAATTCACTTCCAAAGGAGGTAGTGATGGCTACCAACTTGCATGGATTTAAAGGATTAGTCTAATTCACGGACGACAAGGCTATCAATGGCTGCCAGTCATGATAGGTATTCATATAATCATGGAATCGTAGCGTTGGAAGGGACCATGAGGATCATCTAGTCCAACCCCCTGCAATACAGGAATGAATATGCAGCTGTCCTATTTGGGGATCGAAGCTACAACCTTGGCATTCTCCGCACCATGCTCTAACCAACTGAGCTATTCATTACCTCCATGATCAGACGCAGTAGGCCTCTGAATAATAGTTGCTGGGGAACACAAGTAAGGAACGGTGCTGTTCTTATGTCCTACTTTGGGGCTTCCCATGCAGATCTAGTTGACTGTGGTAAGAACAGGATACTAGGCTAGAGAGACTCTTGGTCTGATCCAGCAAGTCTCTTCTTGCATTCTTAATCCCAGAACCATGACTAAGGAAATAACTCATTGCTCCTCTCTGCCCAACCTACTTATTGGATTGTGGAAACTTGCCGTGGCTTTTGCAATTTGCTCCATTCTGGTGGAGGAGAAAGTAATGAAAAGCTAACCTGTTGATGGATTGGAGTCTTTCGGATATGAGGGGAGGGGAGTAGTCCAATCTTGGAGATGGCATTGCATTCTAAGGACTTCAGATTCAGCATAGAGAAGAACTTCAATCCATCCAGGAAGGACAACATAATATTACTATCCTTTAAAGGTAAAGGTAAAGGGACCCCTGACCGTTAGGTCCAGTCGCGGACGACTCGGGTTGCGGCGCTCATCTGTCTTTACTGGCCGAGGGAGCTGGTGTACAGCTTCCGGGTCATGTGGCCACCATGACTAAGCCGCTTCTGGCGAACCAGAGCAGCGCACGGAAACGCCGTTTACCTTCCCGCTGGAGCGGTACCTATTTATCTACTTGCAGGAGCTGGGACCGAACAACGGGAGCTCACCCCGTCATGGGGATTCGAACCGCCGACCTTCTGATCGGCAAGCCCTAGGCTCTATGGTTTAGACCACAGTGCCACCCATGTCCTTTACTATCCTCTAAAGGTAAAGGTAAAGGGAACCCTGACCATTAGGTCCAGTCGTGACCAACTCTGGGGTTGCGCGCTCATCTCGCATTATTTGCCGAGGGAGCCAACGTACAGCTTCCAGGTCATGTGGCCAGCATGACTAAGCCACTTCTGGCGAACCAGAGCAGCGCACGGAAACACCGTTTACCTTCCCGCCGGAGCGGTACCTATTTATCTACTTGCACGTTGACGTGCTTTCGAACTGCTAGGTTGGCAGGAGCTGGGACCGAACAACAGGAGCTCACCCCGTCATGGGGATTCGAACCGCCGACCTTCTGATTGGCAAGCCCTAGGCTCTATGGTTTAGACCACAGTGCCACCCGTGTCCTTTACTATCCTTTATTGGATCACAAATATCTCAGGAATGTATATTTGGGTGTTCCTATCGTCATCATCAGCTTTCCCATTCAGGAAATTGGTGCAAAGCTCCGCTACCAGGCAGGAGGGGGACCTGAAAAAGGATCTCTTCCTCCCACCCAGCAGGGAAGACTCCACAAATGCTTCTTGAGGAGAAGTCCTTACAGAGTTTGCCCCCCACCAGTCACTGGGGTGGCAATGGGGTGTTTCACATCAGGTGCCAAAATGCCTTGGGCCGGCCCAGTTTGCTAGGAAAGTCTGGGAGCAGTCAGGTCTGTTGCACTGTTGGGTTTTACAGCCCACATTTGTCAATACTGCAGAAAGGGCCTCTGTGTTTCTGTGTGTGTGTGTGTGTGTGTGTACGTGCGCGCACATGTAAGTTTAAGGCACTCCTCACCCAGGATGCCAATTATCCCAGAGCTGGCCCTGCAAGTGGAACTAGAACTCCACTTCATCCCTAAGCATCACCATTTCTCAGAAAACATATTTCCACCCCTGAGCCCTGATTGACAGAACAAAGTGGCTTGTGGGATGCTGCAATGCAATATAAGCCAGGCTATCCCACAGTAGTAGGGTGGGTGCCCGACTTTTCTGGGAATCAATTAAAAAAAATGCATATATATCTCTTCCTTTGTGGTACAGCATGAACTATGTCTTTAATTTTAATCCATTTTTTAAAAAAGAAACATTCCAGGTATCATGAATTTGGGAAACACCGGCTTAAAGTCTTCATTTCTGCCTACAAAGCAGTTCTGCTCCCACACCCACCTGGCTTTAGACTGTGTACCTCTCTGTGTATAATATATGCCAGCAATTAATCCACATTCCTCGGTCAAGAATTTTAAAGGAAAGGGGCAATTTTGGCACTGAAATGTAATCTCTGTAAAGTAGGATATAGGCTAGGCTATTGGCTGACAGAGTTTAAGCACCAACAAAACTCCTTTGAAATATAGAAACATTAGATCTAGGATTGAACCTTTAAGTAATGTGTTGATTGCAAAAGCTTGTCAGCCTGGAAAAACAAAGGACGGCATGGTTAGTTTTATTATTATAAGCCCTGTTTTATACTTGTTTTCTCACAACCTGAATAGGACCATCTGGTTAAAATATCACCTCTAACCTCACTTCTTCTTTTTTTCTGTGTCTGCTGGGCATTCATGAATTGGAAAGCTACTAACCTAGGCTAATAAAGAGAGCTGTGTTTTCAGCGATTCGGAGCTGCAAAAAATACTCCAGATGAAAACTGCTGTGGGATTTTTAAACAAAATTCCACGATGGAATCAACAGGAGGTTATGATTTGATTTCATTCGTTCAAGTAGACGGGGAAGGCACGATAAATTTGAAAAGGTGGCTCAGCAGTGCAATCCTGTGTGTGCCTACTCAGACGTAAAGCCTGTTAAGTTCAACGGGGTTTACTCCCAGGAAAGTGTCAAATCTTTTCAGTTTGTTGCTCCTGTTATTCTTCATACGGTCTGTAGTCCTACCATCCTAAAGAAATGCAGAGGGAATACAGACCTGTGTTCCTTGCTTCCAAGAAACTCACAATATAAAAAAGACAGTGTGGAACCAGTGGGAGAAGTAAAGGAGGAAAGGAGAGTCATGGATGGGCAAGTCTATCACTTTCTGTTTCTCTGATTTTCTCATTTTTTTGAATATTCAATTCTCAATCTCCACATCAGTTTGTAATTTTGTTTTTTGAAATCCTCATTAAAATTCATCAGAAGAATAAATGTTTGCATGCCATCTTTCTTAGTATGGTTATAACACACCCTCCAACATTTCTCTGATAAAATAGGGATGTCCTATTCAACAACAACAACAACAACAACAACAACAACAACAACAACAACAACAACAACTTTATTATTTATACCCCACCCTTCCAACTGGGTTGCCCCAGTCACTCTGGGTGGCTTCCAACGTATATAAAAACATAATAAAACATTAAACATTTAAAACTTCCCTAGACAGGGCTGCCTTCACATGTCTTCTAAAGGTTGTATGATTACTTATCTCCTTGGCTCCCCATCTGCAGAATGCTCTCCCCAGGAAAGTTTGCCTGGTGCCCGGCAAAAACGTTCCTTTTTAACCAGGCCTTTGGTTGATCTTCCTTCCAGTAGCACCTTAGAGACCAACTAAGTTTGTTCTTGGTATGAGCTTTCGTGTGCATGCACACTTTTTCAGATGCCAAGTGTGCATGCACACGAAAGCTCATACCAATAACAAACTTAGTTGGTCTCTAAGGTGCTACTGGAAGGAGGGGAAATTATTTTTTATTTTGTTTCGACTATGGCAGACCAACACGGCTACCTACCTGTAACTAGAACTTTGGTTGATCTGATTGACATCCTATGCCCTTTTTAAAACGTGGCTCCTTGTGGGGGGGCATGTTGTATTGGGTTGTTGTTTTTAATTTTATTATATATATTGTGGTTTTTATGTTGATGTTTTCTGTGAACCGCGCTGAGATCTCCAGGTATAGGGCGGTATGTAAATTCAATAATAATAATAATAATAATAATAATAATAATAATAATGTTAAACAGGTCAGTGTAGATCCAGCCCATGTCAAACCATTGGTTCATTGAGCTCAGTACTGTCTACACTGACTGACAAGAGGCTCTCCATGGTGACAGCTAGGCATCTCCCCCAGAAGCTAGGGGATTGAACCTGGAACTGTTGGAATGCAAAGGATGTATCCAACTTCTGGGCCCTTCCCCAAACAGGTATATATACTTAGCTCCAGTGCCAGATTTACGTATAAGCTAAACAAGCTATAGCTTAGGCCCCCACTCTCTTGGAGGTGCTAAAAAAAATTTAAAGGAAAAAAAAACTGGATGTACATTTCCAAAATATAAGATAAAAAACAAATAAAATAAAACCTACATACAGCAACAGTGTTTTGTGTTGTGTAGGCTCCAATGATGTAAGTAATGGGCCCTGCCTGCTAGCCTGCTCCCTAAAATATCACTGGTTTGCTCCTTTCTATATATAGGGTGCCTACATTCTGCATGGACTGGTTGCAAGGCAACATGTAGAAATGGCTTTAGATACCTATTAGGTCCATAAATTACCATATAGTATATATTCAACACCAAAAAAAACAGCGACAATTTGTTGTTGACAAAGGACAGCTGGACATATAAAGAGCCCCATTACCTTCAGTAGCTTAGGGCCCCATCAAACCTAAATCCGGCCCTGCTTAGCTCAAGCTCTTGGCTTCATTGCTAAACTGGTGTTAGGCAAATAAAAGTCCCTCAATGCTCTGGAAAGATCAGGGGATAAATGTGCCAAGGAATCTGAGCCTCTGAGCCACGTTTGATTTATGCCGTCTGAACTATGTGTGGTTGTGGACGGCTTTCCAGTGTTTTGCTCAGTTTGACTATCCACATATGGCATGAAAGCATCTCTCCAGAAGAAAAAGGGAAGTCTGAGAAACTTGTTAGTCAACCACTCTCTGTTTGACTTCATGGGGATGGTAGCACCCATTATGAAGATAGGGAAAACTCTCATTTTAAAAAATAAATAAATTCAGTGATGAGAGATCCAAACGTTGCTTGAACACAGCGAGCGATGTTTATCCTTGCTCTGAGAAAGACCTCATGCATTCAGCAGAAACAGCCTGCCCTTTTCCCCCATGTCACAAATGCATTTAATTATATATTTCCAACAGCATTTATAACTCATCTTTTAGCCGAAAAGAGTATCTTACAAAAATAAGTCCTATGATGCAACCAGATGCCTGTGGGAAACCCACGAACTGGACTCATGCACAAAGAACACTCTCCCTTTCTGTGGTTTCCAGCAACCGGCCTTCAAAAGCATTACAGCCTCTGGCTGTGGATGCAGAATATAGCCAGGATGGCTTGTAGCCATTGATGGCCTTCTCATCCATGGATTTGTCCAATCCTCTTTTAAAGCCGTCCAAGTTGATGGCCGACACCTTCTCTTGCAGGAGCAAGTTCCATAGTTTGATTATGTGATGCATGGAGGAACTACTTCCCCTTTTATCTGTTCTGAATCCTTCAAGGGCTCGGCTTCATTTGTCAGAGAGGTCTAGCCCATAGCTGTCAACTTTCGGATTTGAAAATAAGAGATCAGCAGCCTCACCTGTCCCGGGGACAGTCTGTGGTTCTCGGGGACAGTCCACGCCGTGCTAAGCCCCCCAGGCTACAAATTAATTTACACCAGGCCACACACCATCATCTTTCCCCACCTCAGGGTTTCTTTTCCAGGGAGTCTTCTCTTCTCATGCGATGCTTCAGGATCTGTCCTTCCGGTGAGCAGCCAGGGCCAATGTCCTTCAGAATGGATCGGTTTGATCTTCTTGCAGTCCATGGGACTCCAGCACCACAATTCAAAAGCGTCAATTCTTCATCGGGGGGATTGATCAGGTTCACTCTTTTGGCTCTCTAGCATCCATTAATGACTTATACAAACATGTTGCAGACTTTGCATCCTTTAACACTCTTTTGGAAGGAGTGTATTTGTGGGCTGGGCCAGAGTAGTTGATTTTACATGCAAGCAAAGCACAAACAGTGCTGTTGTCTAATGACATCCTATTCTCTGTAACTATTGGTGAGCAACGCAACCGAGCAACGCAGCTGAGGAGCCTCCCTGGCCGGCAGGGAGGGAGAGGAGCTGCTTCCTTTGAAATCCGGGAAATTTACGGGATATCTAACAATCCGGGATAGCAGCGGGAAACGGCACTGGAATAAGGGAATTTCCCGCCAAAAAGGGGAAGGTTGACAGCTATGGTCTAGCCTTCGAAAGGTGAAGTCACTACTTGATGTGTGGAGGACATAGCTTGTTGCAAGCATCATCCGTTGCAACACACAGGATTCTTATGCCATAGAAAGTGGGCAAAGGTGAGTTGTGGTTTGTATTATGCTGACCAGGAGTAGAATTGCAAGCAATAGAAATGATTTTTGCTTAAAGCTCAAAGGAAACATGGTGGGTGGGTGATAACCTGGACACTTCCCTTCATTTGATGCGACTGCAGGTCTCTGAAATGAAGCACCTAGATCTGTAGCAGTCCTGTACAGTTGATCCACATATTATTAACACCGGTTGAATGAATGAATTTATTATTTCGGTCAGAGACCAGTTCCAGCTCACATACAAAATCAGGGAAGTCATGAAACACAATAGGGATACATTTAAATTTGCAGTTCAGTAAGAATATCCATTTTAACATTTGTGGAGTTGTGTTTTGTGTGTTTCTTTTTTGTTTTAGTATCATATTCTTCCTAGGCGAAAGCTTTCTGGATCACCTGCTTAAAGAAATGACACATGCATTGCAGGCATATAATCCTACACACACACACACACACACACACGCAGATATCCTGTTTTATCCTGTTTTTCTCCCACTTCACAAAGAAAACTCAGTGCTAGAGGGAACTGCAAACTGGGTTGTGCTAGAATGGCCTAAGATAAATTTAGCTGAAGCCAAGAATGCCCCTGGTTTGGCTCTGAGAAGTATGCAAAGCAGCCAAGGACATTGGGATGGCTGGTTCAATGTCAACATGAAGAACACAGCGCATGGCACTTTGCAAGGAACACAAGTAAATTACATATATCCTATGTGGATTGCATAAGGGATTCAAAAGCATTATGCTGCGACCCACGCAGAAGACTGCCGCTACCCAGTGCAAGGAAAGGGCAACAGCCAGCAGATTTCTGCAATTAGTAAAGTTTTGTTCTTCAAGAAAGGTTTTTGCTTCAGTTTGTTTTTTTCTGAGTATTTACCATTGCTGACTTTTTGCTTTCTGTTGAATTTTATTGTGCATAATCTTGCAGTCCTGTGCACACTTGGAACTGGGAAGGTTGGTTCTAGGTTTGAAGGGGTCTCAATGATGTGGGCTTTCAGGAGGCATCAATCTTATCAGTATGTATAGTTGTTGAGCTGTCTTCAGCCTGTTATGTTAATCACCCTTCGCAGCTGTTTTGTATACTTTTAATCTTTATTTTCAAAAAAGTTTTTAAAGGCGTTTTTAAAAAACCCAAATCTATGTGGTCATCGAGCTGCCATTTTAAATACCTCACGATGCCCAATGTAGCCTTGCACCATGGTGAGATGAAATCATTGCCACCAGAGGTTGCTATTTCAGTTTCCCACAATGCCCTGAAGATACATACTGAGGCATTCTGGGAATTTTAAAATGGCTGGTGGCTTCCAAAGCTATTTATCCACAGGGTGTAGGAAAGGGGCTGGGCCTGTGTAGGCAATGGGCCCTGCTGAGGTTCTTGTGCCCTGACAGCTGCCCCAGAATGCCCATTGCTGCCACCATCCCCGGAATTAACTTCCATTGAACTTGATGAAAAATACATTCAAGTAAACATATATAGCAGGGGTGGCCAACTCCCAAGAGAATGCGATCTACTCACAGAGTTAAAAACTGGCAGTGATCTACCCCCTTTTTGGGGGGTTCGGGTCAAAGTTGTTGAGTTTTTTCAGGGAGGAGGTAAAATGTTGAGCTTTTTTAAGGGGAGCCACAGTTGTTCAGCTTCTTTGGGGGGAGCCAATGACCTACCAGTGATCTACCGCAGACGTCCAGTGATCTACCGGTAGATCACAATCTACCTGTTGGACATGCCTGATATATAGGATTAAGCAGGTTGCATTTTTGAGGGATGCAGTTATGTCTCACGACAGCATTGATACCCTGAGAGTGGAAGGGGCAGGATGCAACTGCTAAATGAGTGCATAAATAGAGGAGACTTCTGAAATGCTTAGTAATTGGATTGATTTCCATTCTGTAGCCCTTCCAGTAAGCAATCATGCCAGCAACTACTTCCGGTTGGGAATAATATAAATGTGATCCGGTATGAAAATTAAGTGAAGGGCCTTAGTATGGCAATTGGATCCATCCCAGAGCCTACTAAAAATAGTAGTTATAGGGGAAGACATCACACCAAAGGTAATGGTCTGGGTTCCCCTTTAATTCCTTCCTGTGCCCCCCACCCTAGATAATAGTAGCAATGGTTCAGGAGTTTTGGTTACAGCCAATGCAGGATGTTTGGGGAAGGTGAAGGGAGGAGTAGGATTTCCTCTCTCACCCCTTTGTATGGGTATCTAAACATGCCGAATGCTTGCGACGGCAAGGGAAGCAATAGGGAATTCCCGGAAAGGGTGGGAAAAAGAACACACTTTGCCTTGATTCACAGGCATAGACCTGAGCTTCCACAGATGCAGTGGTGCAAGGCTCTGTTTGCCGAAACCAATCCATGCAAAGCACCAGACTTGGTCAACATATGTCTGTTAGATGAAGTTGGAATAATTTCGCTCAAATGTATGACTTTTGCATGGATTCCTATAATTTTCGCAGGGACTAAAATAGGGGCTTTTAAAAAAAAAATCACCCAGGGTTCCCCAAATACACAGTATCGAGCTCAGAGACTTTTCTTTTGGGGAAGGTCCTTTGACGAAATGTGTTTGTTCAGGAAAAAAAATGTATATAAACATCTATATTAGGAGAAAATTGTTGATGAATTTTCCTGGGCATTTTCTTATAAAAATTGAACAAAACCACAAACTGATATGGAAATGTAGAGAACTAAAGAAAAGTGTTCAGAACCAATCAGTAAGTTAAGGGGGAAATAATTAGGGGGAAGGAGGGTATAATTAAGGGAAAGGGGGGAATAATTAGAGGAAGGGCTCTAGCTCAGTGGTAGCACACCTGTCTAGCTTGCAAAAGGCCCTGGGTCCAGTCCCTGGCATCTTCAGGTAGGACTGAGAGAGACTCCTTCCTGAAACACTGCAGACCTGCTGACAGCCAGTGCAGACAGTACTGAGCTCGATGGGTCAGTGGTCTGACTTGGTGGAAGGCAGTTTCCTAAGTTAATGTGGAGGTAGGAATATGTGGGTGGGTGAGAGCTGAACATTATTTCAATGCTAGGGTCAAGGCAGCAGGCTAGCTTGTGTCAGGGACTGGACAGAGGAGGTATGGTAGAGCCTTCCAGAGAAGAGGAAGACAGTATAGATTTACAACAGTGGTTTGTGGGAGGTCATAGCTCAGAGGCAGAGGAGAGAAGCTGGGATATAATGGGAGAAGAGGAGGGGGAAGAAGGGCCGGAGCAGCTGGCTGACATGTTATCACTAGAAAGCATTCCACACACACACTCCTTCTCCCAGAACCCAGCGAGCATTGAAAGTAGGAGAGCAAAGGGCTTGGAAGCAAATGGCCATAAGGTGGGTGGTGCTGTTGAAGATGGAGGAGAGAAGGGGCGTGGAGGTTACTCACAGCAACGCCATTACTTGAAGAGGCAGCATTTCTAAGCCTCTCTCTGTGAATATCAAATAAAAGACCTTGGTAAGACTTTCCTTGTCTATCTATTGCTGGCAGCCTACCACACGGGGATTGGATTCCCTCACGCCTGACAGCTTGGGGGTTTCAGCACAAGATATGTGGCACATATGTCAGTCCTCTTCAAGTTCTTTGGCCTGGCCAGAATGATCCTTTCAACTGTGATAATGTCTCTTGCTTGCCTGGGTGGAGGGTGTGTTGAATCCTCTGGCTTACTTGCACCCTACAGTACAAAGGGTCTGCCCACTTCTGCAGTTCCACCCACTATTGACAGAAGGTTGCCCTCGAGGGAATGTGGACCTGAGGCTGAAAAGGGTTCCCCATCCTAGCCTTAAGGCCATAGTCTTCAAGCCCAACTGAAAATCAACCTTCCTACCTATTGAGTGCATTTGCATCCTTTGTTAACTTTTCTCTTCCTCCTCACATTGTCTAAAATTTTTGATTGTAAGCTCCCTTGGGTTGGGAATGATCATCTCTGTGTGTCATCCTTCAAGGTGCCATGATGAAACTAAATGACAGGGACAATTTCACATGGAATTGGGTTGTGAACCCTGATCTCAAGCTCTTTGGAACCAGACCTAGTATTCTAACCAATGTCTATGCAAGAAATCCTAACATCCTGATCCCATTAAGCGTACTGCTTTACAATACTTTGGATAACATTGTACTCTGACCATTTTAAAGCTTCTAACATGCAATCAATGTTTTCCACTTCATGTGCCAAAGAACTGCCATGTCCTTTGAGCTGAGTGAAGCCAAGTTGTCAAACAGGAGACACTGCGGAATTGTGCGTTCACGCAAACTTCATTCTGCCGACCAGCATCATATATCCTTGACATGCTTCTGAACTCCTGGCTTCTTTCTGGGATGCCATATGCCATACTCTTCTTTGAATCACAAACCACAAGCAATGAAAGAACATCCAGACCGAGGCAAAGCAATAGTCCACCTCGCCCAGTGTGATTTTGAAGGCCAGATGTGCAGCTTGAATGGTGAAAGGGTGGGGACCAACATACACAAATTGGCAGACGGTATAATAACATCACAAGAGACAGTGGGCTAAATTGACCAAGAAGTTTTCCTGTGCTCTTGTGCATATCTGTGATGATGACTTACTCCTTCAAGTGGTTGTTTTGGCAAGGACTCCTTGAAGGATAATGGAGGGGGAAGCAGAGCACAATTTCACCTTGGAAGACAATGAGGCAAGATGGAGGAGCTGGAGTACTTGGTGGAGACCTTAGCAATTTGATCAATGAATAGTAGTTAGATCAGTGAGCAGCAACAAAAAGGGTTCCGGAGTTTGTCATTTGATAGAAAAGCCTATTGTCAGGTCTAGAACCTCCATCCTTTTCAGTATCTAGACCAGTGATGGCTAACCTTGACACCCCAGATGTTTTGGAACTACAACTCCCATCATCCCTAGCTAACAGGATCAGTGGTCAGGGATGATGGGAGTTGTAGTCCCAAAACATCTGGAGTGTCAAGGTTAGCCATCACTGATCTAGACACTTTTGAGCTTAAAAGACAGAAGCAGTACTGGCACCAACTTATATTGCTTTATTGGAGATTTAAAGATTTCGTGGAAGATAAGGCTATCAATGGCTACTTATCATAATAATTGTATACTACCTCCAGGATCATAGGCAGCCTGTAGCAACAGGAGAAGACTATTGCCTCCTTGTTCTACTTGTAGGCTTCCCAGGATCATCTGGTTGGACACTGTCATAAGTAGGATGCTGAGGCAGATTGGCATTTGGCCTGTTCCAGCAGAGCTCTTCTTATGACCAAAGAACTCAGTTACTAATGCAGGTTACTGTACAAGTAATTATTATGGACATTGTTTATGACATTGGGTCTAATAACCCTGGACCTTTAGATCTGAACAAGTGAGCTCACGGCAAAAAAAGAGACTTGGACCCACAAGTACAACATCCTAAAATACATTATCCACATTCTTTACATAGCTATATGGAACATAAGGTCAGGTTCAAAATAAGAGGGTGAGGACTCCCATTGCAGATGAAGAACAGGTTATTTCTAAGAATGCAGAACCTGTTATTCTTCCCCAGACATGTCAGTTAAGTGACTAAATGAAGGGTTTAAGTCAGTGTTTCTCAACTGCGGGTGCATATGTAGGTCTCAGGAACAGAGAGAGCGTTTAAAAAAAAATGAACAATATAAGTTTTTTAAAAAATAAAATATAATATAAAAGTATGAAGTGTTATTTGGAAAAGTATGAAGGTTTGCGTCTATTCACATTAATAATTAAGCCCTTGCATTTATGGGAGATATGAATTACTCTCCCTCAGTCTGAAATCCACCTGGGAATTAGTCCCATTGAACTCAATGGTGTCTACTTCTGAGTAAACATGAATTTCTGAATATATGTAGTTAAGAAGTTTGCAGATTCAAAGTATTGGTGGAAATGTCCTGTTGAGCTCTCATAAAAAAATCTGAAGAAGTGTGCATGCACACGAAAGCTCATACCTAGAACAAACTTAGTTGGTCTCTAAGGTGCTACTGTAATGAATTTTTTTATTTCATAAAAAAATACAAAGTGATCTCAAAATCTTTTCCTAGACTAGTTGTAACAATGAAAAGAAAAAAACCTACTATTTGAATTCCTTAAATTATGCTGTGGTGGTGGTTGCTGTACAAGGCAGTTTACATAAAGAAAGAGTTCAATTCAAATGCAAAATAAGGTAGAATGAAAAGATAGAAACAGAGCTAATAAGCAAAACTAAGCAGCAGGCTACACCAATTTAAGGCAGTTCATAATTACCAGTATCAAGCATGTCACTATTTTGCTTTGCCATCTGAGGTAGCCTCCAGACTGTCACTATTTTGCTGGAAGGATTCAAGCCACAGAAGGGGGGAGAGCAGCTCCAACCAGGTCCTGTTTGCAAGTTTCCCATAGACCTCTGATTGGTCACTGGGAATAGGATGTCGGCCTGGATGCGACACTTGCCTGATTTAGCAGGCTGTTCTGATGTTCAGAAATGTTAAGGTAAAGGGACCCCTGACATTAGGTCCAGTCGCAGACAACTCTGGGGTTGCAGCGCACATCTCGCTTTATTGGCCGAGGGAGCCGGCGTACAGCTTCCAGGTCATGTGGCCAGCATGACCAAGCCGCTTCTGGCAAACCAGAGCAGCGCACGGAAATGCCGTTTACCTTCCTGCTGGAGCGGTACCTATTTATCTACTTGCACTTTGACATGCTTTCGAACTGCTAGGTTGGCAGGAGCAGGGACCGAGCAACGGGAGCTCACCCCGTCGCGGGACTTCGAACCGCCGACCTTCTGAACGACAAGCCCTAGGCTCTATGGTTTAACCCACAGCGCCACCCGCGTCCCGCACGTTCAGAAATGTAAGTTTGCACAATTGAAGTGGCTTAAAGCATTCTATCACCCTGGCACAACAACATCAGCCCAGACATTTGTGGTTAGAAAATTAATGGGGAACAAATGAATGAGTTTGTTTTAAATCAGTGAATTTTAACTAACTAACTAACGTTGTCCTCAGTGCTGCTTTTGCAGGGATAATGGCTTTGGCATTGACTGAAATGTTTTAGCGTTCTACATTGCCTTAGGTATTGCAAATGGCTACAGGGAAAACATTGTTTAAAAAAAAAATCACAAGAAGTTGCTTAAAGCAACAAAGGCTATGATTAGTCGTGACACAAAGGATTTGAACACAACTCATGCAAAACATGTGGTGCTTGTATGGTCCTGTTCTCATGAAGTATTTGATTTCTCAAGCCTTTTTCCTGCCTCTTGACAAGCGGTGCTCACAAAAAGAAATCTGAGGAGGGAAGCTGCTTAGAGACCTTTCGCATGGTTCCCATTGTAAAGAAAGCCACTTCCTGACCAGAGCCTGACCAAAGAAAAACAACCGACTGGAGACACCCTCTTGAGCAAACGACAGAGGCTTCTGAAGACAAAGCAGGGCGCAGAGTGGGGAGAGAGAAAGAGATAGAATCATAGAGTTGGAAGGGACCCTGAGGATCATCTAGTCCAATGCAGGAATATGCAGCTATCCCTTATGGGGTCTGAACCTGCAACCTTGGCATTATCAACACCATGCTTCAACCAACTGATCTAGATGTAGGTGGAAACTCAAAGCAGAAAAATAGTCAAGAATAACTCTGCATTATCAGAGTAGGGTGTGTGATATAAACCCCAATTAACTACACCTCCCAATTTTTATTTTTATTTTTGAAAAATAACCCTATCAAACTTCGGGTAGCTAATTTCTGAGTGGACCTGGGAATTCTAATCTTAGGCAGCTGTGGTGAAAACTGATGTAGGGTGCTCCTTAGTTTGGATTAGTTCAGAATCCAGAATACCTTTGTCTCTGGCTCCTCCCGACTTCAGCTCTGGCTCTACTCATGAAAGGCACAAATACAGGATGGGTGACACCTGGCTTGAGAGCAGTACATGTGAAAAGGATCTAGGAGTCTTGGTAGACCACAAACTTGACATGAGTCAACAGTATGATGCAGCAGCTAAAAAAGCCAATGCAATTCTGGGCTGCACCAATAGGAGTATAGCATCTAGATCAAGGGAAGTAATAGTACCACTGTATTCCGCTCTGGTCAGACCTCACCTGGAATACTGTGTCCAGTTCTGGGCACCACAGTTCAAGAAGGATACTGACAAGCTGGAACGTGTCCAGAGGAGGGCAACCAAAATGGTCAAAGGCCTGGAAATGATGCCTTATGAGGAACGGCTTAGGGAGCTGGGTATGTTTAGCCTGGAGAAGAGAAGGTTGAGGGGTGATATGATAGCCATGTTCAAATATATAAAAGGATGTCATATAGAGGAAGGAGAAAAGTTGTTTTCTGCTGCTCCTGAGAAGCGGACACAGAGCAATGGATTCAAACTACAAGAAAGAAGATTCCACCTAAACATTAGAAAGAACTTCCTGACAGTAAGAGCTGTTTGACAGTGGAATTTGCTGCCAAGGAGTGTGGTGGAGTCTCCTTCTTTGGAGGTCTTTAAGCAGAGGCTTGACAGCCACCTGTCAGGAATGCTTTGATGGTGTTTCCTGCTTGGCAGGGGGTTGGACTGGATGGCCCTTGTGGTCTCTTCCAACTCTATGATTCTATGATTCTAAGTTACCTCTGAGGAAATGTAGGCCTCAGCAGGTAAAACAACAACCCCTTGCCTACCCAAGGTCTGAGGGAACATCAATGTCGATCTTCTCTTTATCTCTGTACCTCAGCCAAATGTCCCCAGGGCTTTATATTGTTTATTAACTTTCTACCCCACCCTTCATTCAAGAAGTTCAGGCTAGTGTTAAAAAAAATGAATTTATGACATGCAAACATTTTTATAAATACATGAATAAATACAATACTCTCTTTGTTGAAGTGAAGAATACTTATGAGTTTCCAATTGGTTGGTCAATATGGATGGGTTCTTTAAAAGATGTGATACTGCAACATAACATTAAGCTCTACTTGCTGATTTCCATTTAAGTACAGCAAATACAGTAATCAGAGCTTATTCAAACCTCATTGTTTTGAGGTTGTGTATAAATAAAATAAGGGCAGTATATAAATAAAATAAAATATATGGTGTGAATGTCACCTGAGCTGAAATGCACATCTGCTGGTCAAAGTCTTTCCCATCTGCATCTGTACATATATATTTCCATGTGTAATTTGTATGCAAATGAGCATCCTCCTTTTTGGTGATCCCTTAAGCAGCTGCCCTGAAAACGTAGCTTACAAAATACGAAACTGGTGAAAATCTAGCTCATGTTCTTTCACCATCATCTCATTCTCCCACCTTTTCCTTTTCAAGTCAGAACCAGTTCCTTCAGAAAAAAAGGAATTTCCTCTGCAGCTTGATTCATTGCTTTAACAAGTGGTTTTATTTTGGCTTTTTTTCTAAAAAAAGGAAAAAAATACAACAACAACAAAATCTACATGAAAAATGGAGAGAGTTTCTAGCATGTTATAAGAAATGTTAACAGAGCCATGCAATCAAAATAGTTCTTGCCAAGGAGATATAAAAAGAGACTACACAAACATTCCTGGAATAATTTATGCTGAGTTCAAGTTGGAAACCAGAGACATAATGGCATATTATGTGTTCTCTTGGTGTTCCTTTTTGGAATCAACCAAACAAGCTCACCTTTTGCCCTCTGCGCAAAGTCCTCAGTTCCTTCATGTGGCATAGCCTGGAGTGCAACAAACTCCAAATAAAATTTCTTTTTAACCCGCCCTCCCAGAAAAAAAACAAAAAACCAAACCATGTGAAGGTAGATGGTGGGAACTGGCTCCTTCTCTTGGTTTAAGAAATCATTAAAGACTCTTCCACCACCAACCTCCTTGCCTTCCCAACGCTGACCCTTCTTGGTAATCATTCAAAACACAACTGCCTTCTACTCACAACCATAGCTGTCAACTTTCGGATTTGAAAATAAGGGATTTTTTCGAACTTTCAGATTTGAAAATAAGGGATGCCATGAGGGCGGTGCAATGGCGCCAAGTAGCCTCGCCACCCTGCGCTCCAGAGGCTGCGCGCGAACGGGTGAGCGAAAGAGCGAGCGCATAGACGGCAGGTAGGTTGGCTGTCTGGTTGGGCATGAGGGTCTGGCTGCACAAGGCATGCAAGCTCCGCCCCCAGTCGGTCTCAGACTCCTTATTGGCAGCCGAGCAACGCAGCTGAGGAGTCTCCCTGGCCGGCAGGGAGGGAGAGGAGCTGCTTCCTTTGAAATCCGGGAAATTTAAGGGATATCAACAATCCTGGATAGCAGCAGGAAACGGCATTGAAATAAGGGAGTTTCCTGCAAAAAAGGGAGGGTTGACAGCTATGCTCACAACTTTTTTTTCTTACATATTTTTATGGACTTATGGACCAAAGCTATGACTTTTGAATTTGCGCAAGATGCTGAATGATGATATAAGCTGATTATATAAACAAGGGGGGTTATCCCTCATTTCACCAGTTGCTTGTGCAACAGAGCTTTCCTCTTCTCCTCCCGTGTGCATCTCACGCCTTCCTCCCCAAATCGGCTCTGGAGGATTGAGGGAAACTGCTGAATGAATGGCAGGAGATGAGCGGTGAAACACTCCATTCTGCAAGGGTACATCCTTGTGCTAATAGAGCAAGAGATTTAAGCACTACTTTGCACAGAAGCCGTACAATTCTATATCCTACCTCCAATGTCCTGATTAGAATGGCCAGGGGTCATACTCAGCTCAGTAGACCCATTGAAATGAATGAAATGAAATGAACTGCAGGCAGTTATGAAATGAAAATGACTGCAGGCACAATACATTTAAAGCACATTACGTCCTCCAAAAAATACCCAGGAACTGTAGTTGCCCCCTCACAGAGCTGCAATTCCCAGTACCCTTAACAAACCACAGTTCCCAGGATTCTTTGGGGAAAGTCATGTGCTTTAAATGTGTGTTGGATGTGCTTTAATTATATGGCTACCTCTGAATAATAATAATAATAATAATAATAATAATAATAATAATAATAATAAATTTTTATTTGTACCCCGCCCTCCCCAGCCGAAACCGGGCTCAGGGCGGCTAACAACAGCAAAAATCACAATAGAATAAAAACCAATTAGTTAAAATACAAGTTAAAAACCAGTTTAAAATGCCGATTCATTTGCACCCATTACCAAACCAAGGGGAGGAAACCATCAGACTTTAAGTGTCCGACCCGAAGGCCAGGTGGAACAACTCTGTCTTGCAGGCCCTGCGGAACGATGTCAAATCCCGCAGGGCCCTAGTCTCTTGCGACAGAGTGTTCCACCAGGTTGGGGCCAGAACTGAAAAAGCCCTGGCCCTGGTTGACACCAGTCTGGCAGCCTTGTGGCTCGGGATCTCCAGCAGGTTATTATTAGTAGACCTTAAGGTCCTTTGCGGGGCATAATGGGAGAGGCGGTCCTGTAGGTACGAGGGTCCTAGGCCGCATAAGGCTTTAAAGGTCAAAACCAGCACCTTGAACCTGATCCTGTACTCCACCGGGAGCCAGTGAAGCTGGTAAAGCACTGGATGAATGTGGTCCCGCGGCAAGGACCCCGTAAGGAGCCTCGCCGCGGCATTCTGCACCCGCTGGAGTTTCTGGATCAACTTCAAGGGCAGCCCCGCGTAGAGCGAGTTACAATAATCAAGCCTGGAGGTGACAGTCGCATGGATCACTGTGGCCAGATCCGGGCGAGAAAGGTAGGGGACCAACTGCTTGATACGTCGGAGATGGAAAAATGCCACCCTTGCTGTGGCTGCAACCTGCGCCTCCATGGAAAGGGAGGCGTCGAAGGTTACACCCAAACTCTTGACAGAAGGCACTGGCACTAATTGGGCCCCCGCAAGAGATGGGAGTTGGCCCCCCAGCCCCATGTCGCCCCGACCCAGCCAGAGGACCTCTGTCTTCGAAGGATTTAGCTTCAACCGGCTCCCACGCATCCATCCAGCCACAGCTTCCAAGCACCTGGTCAGTGTGTCTGGGACCGAGTCAGGGCGGCCATCCATCAACAGATGAAGCTGGGTATCATCAGCATATTGATGACAACCCAGCCCAAAACTCCGGACAATCTGGGCAAGAGGGCGCATAAAGATGTTAAAAAGCATCGGGGAAAGGATTGCGCCCTGCGGGACTCCACACACCAAGGAGTGCCGCGGCGACAACTCCCTCCCTAGCGCCACTCTCTGTCCCCGACCTGAGATAAAGGAGCGCAGCCATTGTCGGACTGTGCCCTGAATCCCCACGTCGGCAAGGCGGTGGTCTAAAAGTTCATGATCGACCATGTCAAAGGCTGCTGACAAATCTAAAAGGATCAGCAGTCCTGACTCGCCTTGATCCAGCTGTCTACGGAGGCAGCTGAATACCAGGCAGGGGGCGTTCTTGGTAGTGGCGTCCACCCTGTGGAACGTCCTCCCACCAGATATCAAGGAAATAAACAATTGTCTGACTTTTAGAAGACATCTGAAGGCAGCCCTGTTTAGGGAAGTTTTTAATGTTTGGTTTTTTTAATATTCTGTTGGGAGCCACCCAGAGTGGCTGGGGAAACCCAGCCAGATGGGTGGGGTATAAATAATAAATTATTATTATATTATTATTATACCAGTTACTGGGAATTTCAAATGGTCAGAATGCTATTACTACTACTACTAATGTTGCAATACCACCATCTCCCTCACCCTTTTCTGCTCACGCAGAAAGTCACACAGCCTTATCTGTTCCTTGGTCTTATCCACGGACAGTTGCCACAAAGGCCACAAAGTCAGAATTGGGGGCGAACGAAAGCTCCAATTATAGCATGTTGTTGTGTGTATAAATAATGCCTTTTTCAAATTGATGCTTCAATGTTTAAACTTAACCAAAACAACAACAAACAACCCCCCCCCCCTCAGTTTTAAGAATTAGGTTAGGTCAAAAGTTTGAATTCCAGTTTCAGCATATTATCAAAGAGAAAGAACATATAACCGTGGAATCCTGTGTGCACTTGTTTGGAAGCAAGTCCTGTTGAACAAGGGGGACTGGCTTCTGAATAAATATGCATAAGATTGCACTGTAAATCTAGCTAGTATGGGTCCTTTCTGAACTCTTGGTGTATTGCATAAAACCTTAATAGGCTCGGCTAAAAATCTTACACCTCATAATCATTATAGCAATGTTAAGAGCATGAGGAAAATTGTCACCATTTTGAAGCTGAAGGATTTGGGTCTTGGCCAGGGGTCAGCAAACTTTTTCAGCAGGGGGCCGGTCCACTGTCCCTCAGACCTTGTTGGGGGCCAGACTATATTTTGAAAAATAATAATAAACGAATTCCTATGCCCCACAGATAACCCAGAGATGCATTTTAAATAAAAGCACACATTCTATTCATGTAAAAACACCAGGCAAGCCCCACAAATAACCCAGAGATGCATTTTAAATAAAAAGGCACGTTCTACTCATGTAAAAACAAGCTGATTCTTGGACCGTCCACGGGCCGGATTGAGAAGGCGATTGGGCCACATCCGGCCCATGGGCCTTAGGTTGCCTACCCATGGTCTTGGCCATACCTACCTAAGGCCAATAGGTCCATTTCATTGTTAGCTCAATGTGAAACCAGTGAGGAAGGCGACTCGTGATGTAATGGCAAGTAAGTGGGGGAGAACAGTCAATACTACTTTCGTAAAATATTGTTCTCAGCTATAGATCAGGAGACAGAGCCACTGGACCATCAGAGTGATGATGATGACGATGATGATGATGATTGCAATCAAACATTTTTAAATGATCTAGCAGGAATTCCTACCGGTATATACCATTTTTGTTGTTGCTGCTGTTCTTCAGTAAATAGATTTTTCTACCACTGCAATACGCCCATAAATTTGCATTGCTATTCCTCTTTGGAATCCAGGCAATCATACTAAGTTGTGTGCGATCGGAAGAAGAAAGAGATTTAATGAATAGCAGTAAAGTGCTTCCCTCCCTCCCTCTCTCTTTCTAAAACCACATTCCAGTGCTTCTTTTTCTCATGCAGAGACCTAACCTTTGCTAGGAAATGACTGAGCTAAAGTTTTCTTTAATGAAAAGAGCCCATTGTAATCAGGACTGCTGAGAGTACGGCATTCTGCATACATCACGGAGTTGTCAGATGTTCTTCATTACGGGGCAGAATTCCCGCTAGATGCTAAGTCATCTTCGTCCGATGTAGGCAATGTTAGAATTGGATGCGCTTCCAATGTAGCTGCTTCTTTTATTAAATAAATTAAAATGAAAGGACGTTTAATTGAAAGTAAGCTCTGCTGAAATAATATATTCATTGTTTTCCATGGACATATACTTCATATATATATATATATATATATATATATATATATATATATGTATATATATATATATGTATAATATCTTTATTGTCATTGTCCCCTTTCGGGGGCAACAAAATTACTCGGCTGTTCCATCCACCCAGATAGGGCACTCCACGCAAAAACAAAACAACTACAAAAACACTAATTAAAACCATACAGTATGATACAGCATAACAGGTAAGATTAGATGACTTTCAAAGTCCAGGCTTCCCATTCAAGGCTGAGATCGCTCTGGAGAAGAAGCTGTTCCTAAGACGGCTTGTTCTTGTCCTCATCGTCCTGTATCTCTGTCCTGACGGCAAGAGCTCGAAGAGACGGTGACCAGGATGCGATGGATCTTTTACTATGTCCAGTGCCTTTCTGTGGCACCTCATGGCATAAATCTGCTCTAAGGTGGAGAGTGAGCAGCCAACAATGATTCATTGATGCTTGGGGGGGGGCGCATTTCACAGCGATCATTTATTATTATTATTATTATTATTATTATTATTATTATTATGCTATTAAGGAGAACTCATGCCATTAAAAATGGATTTGCATTTTTCTGACATTAAAAATAAATAAATCCCATGAGTGCCAAAGAGAGCCGGTTCACTCCAAGGCAATCAGCTATTTTCACACACACACACACACACACACACGCACACACACACACACACACACACATGTATTGAGAACAAGATTTGCTCATGTTGACTACTTTTCAAAATGCATAAAATGCACAAACTGTTCCAGTATTATTATTATTTGGGGGGGGGAACTATCTTGCTTTGAGTGGAAGATCATTCTGCCACTGATTATTCACTTGTTAAACATGAAAAGTTTATATTGTAAACCAGTGTGGGCTGGCTAATCTTAAAAAAACAAACAAACAAAAAACCCTCAAGGGCCATATTTGCTGTTAGCCAACCCATCAGGGGCCACATACCCATGGAAAGTGGGGACCACCAAAGTTGCCATAGCCATGCGTTTCTCTCTCTCTCTCTCTCTCTCTCTCTCTCTCTCTCTCTCTCTCACACACACACACACACACACACACACACACACACTCTCTCTCACACACACAGAGAAATATACCATATGTGTGCATGCCTGTACTCTAACCCAGTGTTTTTCACCCTCTTCTGGGCAACGGAACACCTGTCTTAGGAAAAAAATCTCGCGGCACAGCACCCACAGCGCGCGGCTTTTTCTCCATGGGGGGGGGGGGCCGGCACAGTTTTTTTTCGGGCCTCCGAGGCCCAGCGCGGCTTTTTCCCGCACTGGGGAGGCCCAGCGGGGCTTTTCCCCGCGTCGGAGAGGCCCGGCGGAGCTTTTGCTCACGCCGGGAGGACCCCAGCACAACTTTTTTTTTCGGGCCTCCGAGGCCCAGCGCGGCTTCTTCCCGCGCTGGGGAGGCCCGGCGGGGCTTTTCCCCGCGTCGGAGAGGCCCGGCGGAGCTTCTGCTCACGCCGGGAGGACCCCGGCACAACTTTTTTTTCCGGGCCTCCGAGGCCCAGCGCGGCTTCTTCCCGCGCTGGGGAGGCCCGGCGGGGCTTTTCCCCGCGTCGGAGAGGCCCGGCGGAGCTTCTGCTCACGCCGGGAGGACCCCGGCACAACTTTTTTTTCCGGGCCTCCGAGGCCCAGCGCGGCTTCTTCCCGCGCTGGGGAGGCCCGGCGGGGCTTTTCCCCGCGTCGGAGAGGCCCGGCGGAGCTTCTGCTCACGCCGGGAGGACCCCAGCACAACTTTTTTTTTCGGGCCTCCGAGGCCCAGCGCGGCTTCTTCCCGCGCTGGGGAGGCCCGGCGGGGCTTTTCCCCGCGTCGGAGAGGCCCGGCGGAGCTTCGGCTTTCCCCCGCGGCACAGCAGCCGGTGTCTCGCGGCACACTACTGTGCCGCGGAACACCGGTTGGGAAACGCTGCTCTAACCACACCCATGCAGATAACCCACAGCCACATTGTGTCCACATACATGTGAAGATGTGAATAGGACTTTAGTCAGTGCCCATCTCTGCATCTTATAAGTTCAAATCCAAGTGATTAATTGTGCGATGTGTTCAGAAGTACTTCCTAACCATAGAATTAGTGAACTGTCAGTTTGCATTTCTTAGTGCAGAAAGTAATCTGATGTGTAGAAATCTTTCCTATTCTACTTAATATAAGAGGGTTCTGGAAGCTTCTCTGTGTGAAAGAAGCAAGCAGAAACTTCATGATGTTTGGGTTATTCCTTCAGAGACGCTAAGTACAGCTGATTTAAACTGGTTCTGTTACCTCTTTCTGTCAAGGTCATGCTGACTATAATAGTGAGGTCAGAAGGAGCCTGGGTTTCACTCTCTCTCTCTTTCTGTCTCTCTTTCTTTCTGGTGTGGTGTTCTGTATGTAATGTTAAGGTTTTAGTCTTATTATATGTTTGTAAGTTTAAGTTAAGTCTGCCGCAACTGGACTTCTTACGGACAATGCCAATCCTGAATGTAATGGATTTGTGACCATTATGCTAATTTGCCTTCAGTAAAGCTCTGCTGGATGAAATAAAATTGCCTCTGGTCTATTTTTGGGGAATCCTGCAACGTGTTTTTACTCTGCTAACTATACATTGCAGCTCTGCTCTGGCTCAATATTGAGTAGAATTTCAATTTCAACCAATGAAGTTGAATGTTGGACAATTCAGGACAGATAAAAGAAAGTACTCAACATGGCATATAGTTAAACTACGGCGCTTACTCCCACAGGAGGCAGTGCTGGCCCATAAACCGAGATTGCTTGATGAGCATTAGACGAATTCATGGAGGAAATGATTATCAATGGCTACTAGCCATAATGACTCCATGGTCGGAAGCAGAAAGGCTTCTGAATGCCAGTTGCTGAAAACCACAGGAGTGGAGAATCCTGTTGTTCTCATGTCTAGCTTGCAGGCTTCCCACAGGCACCTGATTTGCCATTGTGAGAACAGGATGCTGGACTACATGGACCATTGGCCTGATCCAGCAGGCTCTTCTGATCTTCCTTTCGTCTCCCCTAAATCTGCCACCAACTGTCACAGAGTGGCAACATAAAGTACAGGAATTTGCTGAGATGGCTTATCTCACCAACAGCATGAGAGGCAATTCTAAGCAAAAATTCGAAGATAAATGGAATAAATACAAAATATATGTTCAAAATTATAGTAAGGGTATGATAACCATGACAGCTTTTGGGTGACCTTAGAAGATGTAGAAGTTAGATAAGAGTGGTAAGGGTGCAGGAAGATAAAAGAATGTATTAGAAAAATGGCAAAGAAATGTATAATAATAAGGAAGACATTCATTTGTATTACTTGGTTATGCTTTTGGGTTGGACAGGAAGTCTATGTATTTAATTGTATTTTTCCCCTTTTCTTCTTTTTTAGTTTTATGCACGTTCCCAACTACTTTTATGACCAATTTTTTTCTTCTTTTTTCTTTTTCTTTTTTCTTCTTTTTCTTTTTCTTCTTCTTTTTCTCTTTTTTCCTCTCTCTTGCTATCTGTTTTCTTTATTGGCATGAGATATTAGATACTTTGTATTAGTGAACAAATGAGATGTATAATAAGAGACATGAAAGTATTATATTTTAACGATGTTTATTACTGTAAAATATGAATCGGATCAATAAAGAAAATCTAAAATTCAAAATAAATAAATAAATAAATCTGCCATCATTCTGCTTCGTTGAAGGACCAACGCTGGATATAAACTATGAGGAGGGTTGCTGTTTTTCACGCCCTGATTTGATTTCTCAGGAGCATCTGGCAAGCCTTAGCTGGAAACCAAACCAAAGAGTTCTTCAGCTCCAATGCCACCAGTCAATCCAAAGGTGCAAATAGATGATTAAGTTCTGCCTACAAAACCATTTATCTTCCTCTATTGCACAAAAGAAGTGAGCCTCGGTGTCTCCTTCCAAAACGTTATCATTTATTTTCCTGACAGATGTGCATTGCGTTTTCGAGCAAGCGATTCAGACTGCTTGTAAGGAAGCGACCCATAATCCAGCGGCCAAAAAGAAAACCTGTAGATTTGCGTTTTCTTTGACCCCAGGATCCCAACGGCTGTTTCCTTTATTCTTCTCAATCCTTGGCAGTTTTCTTCTACTTGTTGCTCTTCAGGTTTAGCTGGGAGTTGACACACACAAAGTAATGAAAACATAATCTCTTAAAGCTAAAGGAGAGATGGCTTGATATTTGAAGTAGGGAAACTGATAAAAGCAAAACAACAGCTGCAATTGCGTGTTGTGTCATTTGATAGTCCCCTCGAATCATTAACATGCTACCTCGCTGAGCTTACAGTACAGAAGAATGTGTGACCTATGACTGTTCCCATAGAATATTTACAGCAACCACAAGCTGGTCTGAAACATGACACTTTGCCACTTCAGACTGCGTTTCGCCTCAGCTCACACCTGTGCCAAATGGGTGTCATCAGCATCTCGACATCAAGTCAGGTGGTGCGTGAGAGGTCAACACTGTGAGTTCCCTCATGAGAAGTTACCTTATGCTCTCCCTGAAGAACCCAGTTTTGCTACATGGGTTTGTTTTTATCATGGCTCTGTCATGTAAATGACATTTCAGTCCTCCGAAATTGCTTGAGAAAAGGAGTTTGACGGAATGAGTTCTAGGAGAGTTCCGGATGCTATATTTGTATTGGCAAAAGAAAGTACTGTATATTCCTGCGTATAAGACTACTTTTTAACCCAGGAAAATCTTCTCAAAAGTCGGGGGTCGTCTTATACGCCGGGTCGTATTTCTTATACGGTGAGTATATCCCAAACTCTATATTTTAACTGGAAAAGTTGGGGGTCGTCTTATACGCCCAGTCGTCTTATACACCGGAATATACGGTATCTCTTCACACAATGCATAGGTAAAACCAGTGCTTCCCCCCCTAAAATAATGTTTAGGGGTACTCTCATTTTCCTACTCATCTTGAAATACTGCCCCTCAATGAGGCCAAACTTAGATTCACAAAATGTTTAGGGGTATGTGTCCCCCTGCGCCCCCCCTGAAAAAAAGCACTAGTGGGATTTGCCCCTGCCAGAAGTACTGAGAGCCACCAATTTGGATGGCTTTAGAAAAAGATTGTACAAATTTGCTGAGGATAAGGCTACTAACCATCATGGCTATGTTCAACCTCCACTTTCAGAGGCAGCAAGCCTTTGAATGCCAGTCGCTGAGAGCCACAAGTTGGGAGAGTGCTGTTGTGCTCAGGTATTGTGTTTGGGCTTCCTACAAGCACCTGGTCAGCCACTGGGAGAAAAGTATGCTGGACTAGATGGGTTAATGGTTCTCATCCAGAAATGGCCGCTTATTGGACACAAATAAGAATTATGCAGAGTTGTGTTAAGATCAGATGGAGGGGTGGGTGGGAATTAGTGGCGGCATCTCATCAATGCATGTTTTTCATTCCTGCTTGGCAGGGGGTTGGACTGGATGGCCCTTGTGGTCTCTTCCAACTCTATGATTCTATGATTCTATGATTCTATGATTCATCTCCAGTTCCATCATTCAAATTTTGAGGGGAAAGTTTCAAATTTGATACGCGTCCTGTTAGCATTGCTCTATGTGCTTGTTCCCAATTTTGCTAGTGGGGTTGGAAACCCCGTAACATAATGACACCTGTCAGGACTTAGGGCAAGCAAAACTATTACACAGCTGGGGAAGAAAGAGACACAGGACAAGCCAGCTTTCTTGTCATTTGTGGTTCCATCTTAAGAGGGCGCTGTCAGCCAACCCAGAGGTCAGTGTGGATTGAAGGAAGGGAGTCGTCTTCTGTAGGGATTTATATGCTACAATTGTTCCTTGACTTCATTCATTCCGGAAAATATGCTTTGATGTCCTTGCTTAAGAAGTCCTCCATTGCTGCAAAGCAACGATATCGTTTTTACATCTTTACCTCTTTCATCCTTTTGTGGTTGCGTTCTCCGGGACTACATCTTCTTGTTGTTCACATTCCTTTCGTTCGGGCTGCTCTTCCTTTAGGGAAATCATTTGTGGTCCTTGTTTTTCATCAATGCATGAAACTGCAAACACCTGGGAAGATTTTCCATGGTGCAAGCACTTAGCGCACCCCTGGACAGACATCTGAAACCCATTTGGTGCTTCCCAAAGGCCTATTCAATCACAGAACAAGATGGTCCCCCCTCCTTTTATAAGTCGCATTGCTCCACTGGGATCGATCCCAGGGAGATAAAAGGGTGTGCGTGTGTCTTTTTAACTGTTCAAATTCAAAATGAACTTTATTTGAAACACATGTGTGCACACTTCCCCCACCCCTTTTAAAACCATATCAATAGGATTTGATTAAAATAAGGCTCCATCTATCCGATGTTTAACAAATATTCAGCCTGACTTGGGGCAATTGGTGTTGACATCTGAAATACAATGTTGTGGCTAATAAAAAAAAATTAATCTAGTTTAAGTATTGTTAAACAGGGCCTCACCTGACACTCAAACCATTATATATATATATATATATATATATATATATATATATATATATATATATATATACATATTCTGAATAAATTGCGGGGATGAAATGTTGGCCAAGACCAGCATTTTTCAAACTCTGTTCTGGGAAATGGCTGTGTTCCTGGGTAGCTTTTCAGTGAGTTTCTAATGGGAAGATCCATCACAGTGCACAGAGTTCCCTGAAAGACTCTGGGCTGTATCCAACATGCTCTGTCTGCTAGCAGAAGGGGCTTTGCACTAGCAAATGGGCAATTTTTAATGCTGCAGTGGAATCCAAAACAACAGCTGTGCTTGCAGAAACCCATTGTGCAATGGGTTCTGCAATCTGTTGTGCAGTAAAGTTACCAGAGGCTTTCAGTCTTGGCACAAACACATATGTGCCCCTTGTTATGGTACCTAGGTATCAACAAGAAAGCTTTTATCCTGCTGATGCCAGTCATTCCTTTGCGCTGTATTTGATAGCATTGATCACGAAGTGCTGGTGACATGGTCTGACAGTCAGTTGTAGCTTGGCATCATCTTGTCCCCTGGCTGACCTGACCTGAAGCAGAAGAACAGCACCTGAGCTGCTTAGACTGCAGTCAAGATCGAGTTGATCAAAAGATCTAATATCGTAGCATGATATCACCAATGAAGTCTGGTCTCGGCTCCAGGCACGTTGGTCGAATCAAACCCAAGACGCATGTCAACATCACCCAATCTGCTCTGAAAACATTTGTTTGGCATGTGCTGCACTTTCACAAACCACTGGTAAGGTTAAATTCCTGTGGGGTATATATGAACTTTGGCTGATCCTATCCCAGGTCATAATACTTGGCAAATGTTCTACCGAGTGATGACTGCCTCCCTTTTGTGTTCCGGTGATAACGCATCAGAGAGTAATATTTTGCTTACCTATTAACTTCTTGTGTGCATTGAGTAAAATGTGAAGAATGTTATCAGCCCATAGGGAGAGCCATTTATGATGGGAGTGTTACAATATATGTCTGTACAGTGTGTGTGAGTCAGCTCTGTGTCTGAACGGCACTTGGTCCTTTACGTTGAAGGACAGGATTGCAAACCACATCCTAGGCAACTGGAAATCACTTCCTAATGAGGCCGAGGACATGCATTCCTCTTAACCAAGTACTCTTTCTTTTTCTGCATTTCCCCCCATGTCACTTCTCAAAAATACATATTTAGGGAAGAAGTCAGAAGATGACCCCAAACTGTGTTGTTTTCTTTGATAATTTCCAAAAGTTATGCATCGCATAACATGGTCGGTCAGTTGCATCACTGGTAGAATGTTAACTAAATAATAATAATAATAATTAATAATAATTTTATGCCACCCATCTGACTGGGTTGCCCCAACAACTCTGGCGGCTTCCAACACATTAAAACATTAAGCACAGTAAAACATCAAAAAGTTCCCTATACAGGGCTGCCTTCAGATGTCTTCTAAAAGTCATGATAGTTGTTTATTTCATTGACATCTGATGTGAGGGCGTTCCACAGGGGGGGCTCCACTACCAAGAAGGCCCCTGCCTGGTTCCCTGTAGCTTCACTTCTTGCAGTGAGGGAACCGCCAGAAGGCCCTCGGCGCTGGACCTCAGTGTCTGGGCAGAACGATAGGGGTGGAGACACTCCTTCAGGTATACTGGGCCGAGGCCATTTAGGACTTTAAAGGTCAGCAACAACACTTTGAACTGTGCTCAGAAACGCATCTTTCGGCAGCTGGGGCCTTGTTGGTGGTGCTGTCACCTGGGACCCCTTGATTGGCACTGAATCAACATTCCTTGATTGTGGAAAGTGAGCTGGACCATTCCCCACCAATGCAATTGGTTTTCCCAATCCTGGAACAATAAATATGGATTAAGAAACAGACCTCACATTTTGTTAATATGATATTATAGCCTGCCTCACACACATATGATGCAAAGTCCTGTGTTAATGCAGTTTGCGGCAGAAAATATCATGTAAAGTGTAATAATTACCAGATTGTGTAAAGCTGCTTAAAAGAACAACAAATGAAAACATTTCTGAATGTGATACAGTGGAGCTCGCAACCATCTGTAAACATTTCATGTGAATTGCTTCTCAGTTGATTTTTCGTAGCAGCCAATATTTAACCCTAGGTTAAGTTATAGGATTATCTTCTGAAACCCAACTACTTAGGTATGTTATTAGCAACTGTGTAGTCTCTTCTCATGCAATTCAGAAGAGAGCATCAAAGAAGAAAGGAATGGGCCCTGATTGAGACATGAAAACAGGCTTTAAAGTAGGCAGTCATCTCATTTATTTCTTATTTTGTGAAGTTCCTTTGGACAATTTTTTGCAAAAGAAAAGCACACCCCTTCTATAAATGGAGTCAACACCCCCAGAAGAGCTCATTAGTATAATTTGCCACAAATTCCATGGACTTAACTGTTTCCACACTGCATGGCTATATATATCCAAGTTAGAACATGCAAGGCAGAACCATAATAACTGTTTTATAGATATAGTTATAAGACTGTGTGGGATTTTAAGACATGCTTTGGCAGTGGTCATTCTTTGCGTGTCGAGGTCCCAGAGAAATGTTAGAGGGGATGCTGGGGCACATTTTTCTCCCTAATTAATAAAAATAAAACCCAGTGCCATATTTAGGACAGGCAAAAGAGAATACTTTTTCACACAGTGTGTAGTTAAAATATGGGTTTAATTTCTATGGGATGCAACAGCCACCAACCTGAATGGCTTTAAAAGAAGATTAGGCAGATTCCTGGAGGATAAGCAGTTCCGGATTAAACCCTGTGGAGGCCCCAACTAGACAGTTGAAATCTCGGGAGGGCCCCTTGTGGGATAACGCTGTACTAAGAAAGCTTGATTGCAATTTTATTTCAAGGTCAAATCACTATTATTTTTATCTGTTGTCACAGGGCCCCTAAAAGGCATGGGGCTCATCAGCCGGTGCCTACTCTGCCGATTTGGTAATCTGGCATATAAGAAAAAAGCTTTCAGAAACTGACCACGCTGGCTATGTTCCAGCTCCACTGTCAGAGGCAGCATGCTTCTAAATACCAGTTGCTAGGAATCACTGGTGGGGAGAGTGCATCAGGGGCCTACTCTGTTCGTGGAGACCCCCAGTGCAAGATGAACACCCCTTTGGAAGATCAACATTCCTAACTGCATCCCCACTGGAGACATTCAGTGCCCGGCTGTGGGGGACAGCAGGAATGGGTATGCATATGGATAGGTCCCTGTGGAGATGGCAGTACCGAATCGGTGGCGCACGCCCTTCTGGCTTGCACTCTTTATAAAGACTTGAGGAATGAGATTATCACCCCTCTTTTATTGTCCATTCCGGGTCGCCCAACCACTGCCACAGTCTCCTTTCTCTTGGCAGATCAAGATGGGCAGGTGACAGCAAAGGTTGCAAGGTTTTTAGCTGGGGCGATCAGGATAAGACCCACTATTTGACTATTGATTCAAAACCCTAAAACGTATTTGATATAATTGACTTTTTATTTCTATTCTTTGTATATCGTATTGTTGTTTTACTGCTATGGCCGATGGCTGGTGCAAATAAAGATCCATTCATTCATATGGATAGGAGGGGGTGAGGTCAGTGGAGTGGAGACTCACCCCTGCCGCACTGGGAGGTCCAGTGGAAGAAGGAGGACAAGCGAACCAACCCCACAGAAGAGCCTCCATATGCATTCTCAGAGAGTCCCCCCTCCGTGCTGTTGAGAGGCCCCGAGCCTGCTTAGCTTCAGCAGCCGAACGCTGTCAAGCGCCTACAGACCTGTTCCGCGGGCCTTTGCCTCATGCAGGTAATTGGATGAAGATGCTGTTACAGACCCCCTCGCCGTTAAACAAACCTGTGATTCTATTAGGAGGAGTGGACTTTGGATAGCTGCACCCTGTCAACTCCAGCACCGTTCCGATGATTAAAAGGGCCATTTGGATATTTTGCTGGCGAGCCAGAGTGCATTTTCCCCCTTAGGTCTCCTTTTATAAACACCTCCCGGGTGTAAGTACAATGAGTGCATTATGAACCAGAGTTCAGGCCTAGTCAAGCTTCTTCCAAACAGAGCGGAGCTGTGAAGCTGGGGCCGCAGCTGAGCCCTGCTTATCGGAACAGCGCTGGCAGGATGAGCTTTCGCGTATCTAAATATTTATGCCAGCAGATGCACATTAAAACCACTTAGAAATAAATATGACTTTCTGAAAATAGAACCATCCGCAATGACATCAGGAGCTGTTTATCTTCCAGAACTGTGGGAACGGGCTCAGATAATAAAATATTTCATTGAAAAAAGATGGGGGGGGGTAGAAAACTAACCTCAGATGGAGCTTTTAACGTTTATTTTGACATAAGCCGTCTGGCTGGGCCAAGTCTGCAGATAGCGCTGGTTCTTCGCAAGCCAGACATTACCTTTACGTCAAACACATCACCTTGGAATCTGGAGCTGCTCTTAGGCGCAATCTCAGTAGCATGCAGAGATGATCGGCGCTGGAATTATTGGTTAATTAGTAGCATTAATTGCAGCAAAACACACACACAAATGACCAACCAGCACATTGCAGTAATCGAAATAGGAGGTTAAGAGAGCATGGATCACAGAAGGGAAATTATGCAGACTGCATTGCAGTCAGGGACGTCTTTACCATTGGATGTAGTGGTGCGGCGAGCCAGGGTGCCAAGCAGCGGAGGGCACCAGGCGGAGAGTCTGGGGAGAGTCCGGGGAGGGGAGAGCGGGGAGGTAAGTGAGGCGGAGTGGGGGCTTGGTGCCTGCGCGCCTCCAGCGCCCAGTGGAGGCGGGAAGGCTCTGGATGCTCTCCCACAGTCCGGAGCTCTCTCCGCTGGCTCCGCGACACAACACCTCCTCGGCTGCATGGTGCGTGCTTGCATCCCAAACTATGTGCAGAATAAACGTGACTCTACCACCGCTCCCCCTGCCCACTCTACCTCGAAAGATCCCCGTACTTGAGGCTACACACTGCAACTGCTGCCCCCAGCGCCCCTCCCACCTTCCCCTGCTTCTCCACCGCCAGTGTGGTGTAGGGGTTAAGAGCGGTAGACTCGTAATCTGGTGAACCGGGTTCGCGTCTCCGCTCCTCCACATGCAGCTGCTGGGTGACCTTGGGCTAGTCACACTTCTCTGAAGTCTCTCAGCCCCACTCACCTCACAGAGTGTTTGTTGTGGGGGAGGAAGGGAAAGGAGAATGTTAGCCGCTTTGAGACTCCTTCGGGTAGTGATAAAGCGGGATATCAAATCCAAACTCTTCTTCTTCTTCTTGTACGGAGCCTGCCTCCTCCTGCTACCCCCACCACCTCTGCACTTCTTCACATGAACTGCATTTCCTTCCCCTGCACGATCCCCTCCCAGTCACACTCTCTCCTCCCCCCTTGCTCCCCAAGCAAGGATGGCAAGACTGTGGCTGAGTGAGCGCGCTTCTCTGCTGCGATGAGGCGGACGGCCCAGCTCGCTTCGCCTGTCTCTGCCTGGCCGAGGCCCCCACTTGCCTCCTGTGCCGCCCCCATCGCATCCAGTTGCCCAGCCCCACACTATGATCCCGCCGTGGGAGCCAATGCCCGGCCGCACGCAAGCAGCACGGGGCAGCAGTGCAAGGGCGGGAGCAGCCTTTCCTAAAAAAAGGTCAACAACTTTGCCCCCCCCCCTTAGAAAAGGTCGACAACTCTGGGAAATGGGGAGGGTGCGCCGGAGGGATCTTAGCACCACGGCGCCGGATATGCTTAAGACGGCACTGATTGCAGTTATAAATGAAGGAGAAATTCAATTTGGTTTCCATTTCAATAAGAAGCTACCTTATTCGTACTTCTCAAACCACTGTGTCAACTGAAGCACAGGTAACCTTTGAAATTAGCACTTTTCCAAATTCTGCATCGTAGTTGTCCAACCTAATAACATGTTCAAAAATGCATATATGAGGGGAAAATGTAAATTAGAATGCATATATTTGTGAAAAACACATTACAAAAATGCATTATATTGGGGGGAAATTCCTTGCAAAATTGTGAATACAGTTTATTTTTACATGACCTGCTCACATGCTTGGTGCCAGGAACCTGGAAGTGGAACCCAGGAAGTGGGGACCACCCTGGAGAGTCCTCCTGGCTTGCGAGGAGACCCTCACCAGAGGTTGAAGAGGCTATCCTCTTCAGGCTCTGGGGAGGATGTCCTCACAAGCCACAAGGATTCCCCAATTATGCGCATTTCACTTATGGGGGGAGGCTCAAACGTAATCTCAATGTAAGTGGAGAGTCACCTGTATTACATAAAACTCCATATAAGACTGACTGGGATAGCTCAGTCAGTAGAGCATGAGGCTCTTAATCTCAGGGTCAAAGCTTCGTGGTAATTGCTTTGCCGTGAAAGAACACTGACACAACAAGCATTTGGTATACAGCCAACTTCTAAGTTGGGTGCTAACTCTGCAAGGTTAAATCAACGTCTCTAAGGTCTTCCAGTAGATATTTTCCCCAGTCCTGCTTCCTGAACTGGATGTGTCAGGGACCATCCATAAACAAGCACATGTTGCACCACTGCATTATTGTTCTACCCACTGTCCTTCCTTAGCTAGCCAGCTGCCTCCACAATAATAGAATCATAGAATTATAGAGTTGGAAGAGACCACAAGGGCCATCCAGTCCAACCCCCTGCCAAGCAGGAAACACCATCAAAACATTCCTGACAGGTGGCTGTCAAGCCTCTGCTTAAAGACCTCCAAAGAAGGAGACTCCACCACACTCCTTGGCAGCAAATTCCACTGTCGAACAGCTCTTACTGTCAGGAAGTTCTTCCTAATTTAGGTGGAATCTTCTTTCTTGTAGTTTGAATCCATTGCTCCGTGTCCGCTTCTTAGGAGCAGCAGAAAACAACTTTTCTCCCTCCTCTATATGACATCCTTTTATATATTTGAACATGGCTATCATATCACCCCTTAACCTTCTCTTCTCCAGGCTAAACATACCCAGCTCCCTAAGCCGTTCCTCATAAGGCATCGTTTCCAGGCCTTTGACCATTTTGGTTGCCCTCCTCTGGACATGTTCCAGCTTGTCAGTATCCTTCTTGAACTGTGGTGCCCAGAACTGGACACAGTATTCCAGGTGAGGTCTGACCAGAGCGGAATACAGTGGTACTATTACCTGGTACTTCTGCCTTTGGATGAAGACCCTCAGCTCCTAGAACATAATGTGTTGATCTTGTGTTGGATAGCTAAGCAGGCTGAATATGTGGATATAGTCTGTGCACATACTCCGTATGGGCTCCTTGGGTGCTAGAAAGACGCCGAGAGACCTGTGAGAGACTTTGCGCAGGCAGCTGGTGGCGCTTGTTTGCAATGCTCAGTTCAGTTGCAGCACAACGGCCTGCAACATGATTACATAAGCCAGCATGTTTTGCTTTGTTTTTGTTTTAAAACCAATGTGGTAGAAAGTTCACGTCTCCCAGCCTGGTTTTGAATGTCCGTACGGATTTGGCCTCTTTTGAGTAAGCCAAGCGTTTGCACTCTGTGATTAGGATAATCTTTACAACCACTTCTTCCTGCGTAATATCATTTTATGACCGCACCCAGCCTGGAAGAAGCTTGCTTGGTCAGACGGGCTCCTAATCATAGAGGGTGACGCGACGAGTCACTTTGTGCGCAGAGCCCTTGGCTGCAGCTTGGGAAACTGTGTAGGTCTGAAGGCTCATTAAATATGAAGCCGAACCTAGTGGTTATTTCCATTTAAAATTAAAAAAAAAAAAGAGGAGGGAAAAGGTTTCTGACCTAAAAGCTTACCTCTGAATCCCAGATGTTTGGAAACAGGGCTGTGCTTACTCGGTGGTAAGGAAAATACACTCCTTCCTCTATAGCACAGGCAGGGAACATGCGGTTCCAAGACATTGTTGAACTCCAGTTCCCAGCAGCCCCAGTCAATGTGACCAGTGGTCAGGGATGATGGGGGCTGTAGTTCAACAACATTGTAAGGTCACAAGTTCCCCACCCCTGCCCTAAAGCAAAGGCGGAGGAAGGGGGTGCAGTGGGTGCGCCCCCCAGGTGTCATCCCTAAGGGGTGTGTGACATCGCTGCACCGCCTCCCGGGGATGCTCGCCGTGGGCGGCGCCCCCCGGGGATGCTCACTGCGGGTGGATCGCCGTGCCCCCACAGCATGTGCACCGCTCCCGGTGCCGGAGCAGCTAGCTCCACCTCTGCCCCAAAGAAGTGAATTTTCAGCTCAAACTTGGGGGGTGGACAAACGATTCTCTGAAATCTTTTTCCCAGCAACCAGCTTGATTTTTTCTCTCTCCTGCAAGCTGTTTCAAGGTCCCGGTGGTGCAGGTTTAGGTGGTGTCAAGGTCCATGTGATGGAGCCACTTGGTGGTGACTGTTATCTTCCTCCCCACCACACACACACACACACACACACACACACACACAGAATGAAGATGATGATGATGGAAAGGCTAAATATTCTCCCACTGGGAACAGGCACTCACAGACAAAACACAGTGTGGGGCAGTTTAAAGGCCCTCTTGCAAAGAGCTCCATGCTAATATTTGCAGAGGTTACCTCTCCTCCTCCTTCCTGCTGATGCCCTGCCCTCTGACAGCTTTATATCACCCCAAACCAGCTGACCCAACCCAGCATTATCTGGGACTAAATCAAACCATGGATCCCTACCCCCCACCCCCCAAAAATCAGCCTGATTCAGTTTGGGATTCAGGCTTGGGCCACATCTGGAGCACAGTCCTACTAAATATATGTTGCCTTTTCAATATCATTAGAAAAGTATTGCAAGCTTTTAAAAATTCCACCCTAAAAACTCGAAGGGATAAGACAAAAAACAACAACAAACAACAACAACAACCACAGAATGATTGCACCAATGGGAGCAGAATTCGCAGAAAAGGAAAATGCTGGGAAACTGTGCTCAGGTTTGCCATGTTCAGTATCTAGGTAAAAAAGGTAAAGGACCTCTGGACGGTTAAGTCCAGTCAAAGGAGACTATGGGGTGCGGCACTCATCTCTGCTTTCAGGCCGAGAGAGCCGGCGTTTGTCCATAGACAGCTTTCTGGGTTATGTGGCCAGCATGACTAAACCGCTACTGGTGCAACAGGACACCGTGACGAGTGCCAGAGCGCATGGAAACACTGTTTACCTTCCCATGACAGCGATACCTATTTATCTACTTGCACTGGTGTGCTTTTGAACTGCTAGGTTGGCAGAAGCTGGGACGGAGCAATGGGAGCTCACCCCGTTGCACGGACTCGAACTGCCAACCTTCTGATCAGCAAGCCAAAGAGGCTCAGTGGTTTAGACCACAGCGCCACCTGCTCCCTGGTCAGTATCTATCAGTCTTTGAATGGATAAAGGGGAACATCTTTAAATTTCTCCTGAAAGTCCATAATGAATGAGAAAGATGCACCTCACCAGGGAAGCCATCACAGAAATCGAGAACCACCACCAAGAAAGCCCTGCCATGAATCAGTGCCAACCGGCCAACAGTCCTGCCACACATTGGCCCCCACCTTCTCTGTTCCAGACTTTCCTGTCTTAAGCAGACCAAAACTGAAAGAGGCTTTGACTCATGGTCACTTGAAGTACACACAATCAGGAGCCCTGGGCTACCAAGGTTCATGATCTCACAGATGTTTCTACTTGCATTCATGTGAATGTAATGAGAATCCCCCTTCAGACATTTTCTGCTCAGAATGGAAAGGACCCTGCCTGGGGCAGTTTGTGAGACTGCCCCAAAGCCAGAGCAAAGGCGTGTGCGCACATCCCCGGCTACAGAAGTAGTCTGGTGGCGCTGTCATATGTGATTGTTCCCCACATGAAGAACAACACACACAAGCCATAATTAAGGCTAAACTATTTATTGTAGGAATAGTACAGAGAGAATCTCTGCTGCCAGCCCAATAAGTCAGAGCTGCCATAAAGCCGTCTGTCCAGCATCGTAGCAAGTCAGAAGAGAAATCATAACAGAAAAATCATAACAAGTAGATGGTCATTTGTGATGTTGCCGGAAGAGCTGGCTCATGCAACCCTGTGCTACCAACACAGATGTATATTTCCTGTTCAGACATAGCACCTAAACAGGGCCCAAGTAATTCATAATTCCAATATCCAGAGGAAAACTTGAATGTAGACTGTAGCGGCTGGTGGTGTGGTGCGGTTCTTGCTCCCCTGGCTTCCCAGTGCTGCATATTGCTTCTGGTTGCCAAGAGGGAGATGGGGTGGGCAAGTTGAGCAGGGAGCTTGGTGTGTTGTGGACACAGCAGTGAGAGCCTGGCCAGCTGCTACTGAATGTGGGGAATTTCTGAAGTCTCCCAAGCTCACTGCAGAGAAGTCTGGTCCCCTGCATGGTCCCTTATCCGTTTCCCCTCTCCCCCATGCCCCTCCTGCACACCCACACCCACCCCAAATCCACTCCAGAGCATTAGGGGGAAGCCCAGAACAGATTTGGGTGGCGCACAGGAAGAGGAGAGGGAGAAGAGATCTCATTGCACAGGCCCTTAACTAGGTGACTTTGCAGGATGCAACCCAGGGATTTTGTACTCCCACATCTAAAGGCTCTCCCTTCAAACATTATTTATGAGTCTCCATTAAACGTTGCCCTTTCTACCTTTTGTATTGCTTTGTCATCATTACGTAACATTTGGCAGGAGAATTCTAAGCTGCACACAGTATCTGAGCTGTAAGTGTCATTCTTGGGCACGAGGCTGTTTCATCACAACAGGAATTGCTGCCTGAGAACTTGTTTATTTGAAAAAGAAAGGTTTCCATTGTTCTATTTTGGTTTTATATAAAAAAAGAGAGAGAGTTTTCTTAATTTGGCTTCAGAGACACACCAGGAAGAAAGCCACAGAATTTTTGGTACAGATTGAAACTGTTGAATCACACCACCTGCACTTAACTAAATAAACTTCATTAAGCAAGGAGGACTTGTTGCTTCCAAATTATCGTGATGGAAGGATCTAATTGCTAAAAATAAAAATAAAAACTCTCGACTTAAACTTGGCCCAAGCATAATTAAATTACTTTTGTTTATGTTGGTATGCTGTGTGATGGATTATACTACAGCGGTATGAGAGATACTGGGGTTCACAATTGTGTGTGAGATGCTCTTGTTATTACGACCATCTGCCCAGGCCCTGTGAGTTTTCATTGTGCATGTTGCTGCCACAAGTCATCACAAATGATGGAATCATCGTTTGGTTCAGATCTCATTTTTCCCTCACATTTTTCATTAAAACGCGTTGCCAGAGCATTTTTACGTATTTGTGGTCTCGCAACTTGCCCTGCAATCTAATAAAAGAAAACATATAAAGCGGGAAGTAGGGAACGACACTGTCTTCCCACAACTCTGGCATATATCTCTCCTACGAATGTGGACAAGCAACCTAACATCTTGTGTGCCTGTTTCCATACCAATAAAACACAAATGAGCTTAATATTCAACATGGCCATGGTAAGACGCTGAATGAAATTATAGCTTTGTTGATGTCAAGACGGAAGTCCTGAGCTCTAAATTCGCTGGTGGAACACACTGAGGCCCTCATCCAGCAAGGGAAATGGATGAAGAACATAATAAGAGACCAGCTGGATCAGGACTGTAGCCCATCTAGTCCAACATCATAAGAGCATAAGAATATCATATCCGCTGACATTTCTCCAATGAAAACAGGGACGTTCTATTCAATGTTCATAATCATACATACATACATAGCCTGACCATCTGACTGGGTTGCCCCAACTACTCTGGGCGGCTTCCAACATATATAAAAACATAATATTAAGAAATAAGAATTAAGAAACTTCCTTATACAGGGCTGCCTTCAGATGTCTTCTAAAGGTTGTATAGTTATTTATCTCCTTGGCTCGGGGGGTCACATAACTCCATACCCTCCAACATTTCTCTGATGAAAATAGGGACGTCCTGAGGGAAAGCGAGACATTCCAGGAACAAATCAGAAACCGGGATGGATTCTGTAAATCCTGGACTGTCTCTGGAAAATAGGGACATTTGGATGGTCTGGAATATAAAACATATTTTCTTATCTGAAGAAGTGTGCATGCACATGAAAGCTCATACCAAGAACAAACTTAGTTGGTCTCTAAGGTGCTACTGGAAGGAATTTTTTTATTTTTTATTTTGTTTTGATATTTTCTTACGTTCTTAGAGGGAAATTGATGAAGAGCCCTGCTGGATCCGTCCAGTGGCCTATCCAGTCCAATATATTGTTCTCACAGTGGCGAACCAGATCCCTGGGGGAAGAATATGAGCAGGACTCCTCACTTGTGATTCCCAGCAGAGGCATGCTGTCCACTGCAATGAAGGTGGAACCTAGCCATCATGGCTAGTAGCCTGATCATCCACGAATTTGTCCTATTATCTTTAAAGGCATCCAAGTTGGTGACCACTACTGCCTCTTGTGTGGGTCAATCCCACGCCAAGCTCTTCCTTTCATCTGTTCTGAATTGTCCAACTTTCAGCTTCCTTGAATGGCCCCCAAATTCCAGTATTATGTGAGAGGGAGAAAACCTTCTCCCTGTCCTCTGTATTCAGCAGCATACTGCCTGTGACCTAGTAACAGTTGGGGAGGGGGCACAGGCTCACCTACCCTCTGGGCAGCGAGCGTCGCTGCTGGTTTCTGAGAGCGGGTGAGGTACAATCATAGAATTGTAGAGTTGGAAGGGACCACGAGGGTCACCTAGCCCAAATCCCCTGCAAGGCAGGAATCTTTCGCCCAATGTGGGGCTCGAACCCACAACCCTAAGATTAAGAGTTTCACGTTCTACTGACTGAGGTACCCCAGAGATGCGTGGGTAGTGAAGTGGCAGGAGCCACACCTTGCTCCACGGGCCTCACCCCTTCAAGATCCGGCAGCAACACTTGAAAGCAGGTATGCAATGCCAGCCCACCAACCACTCCTGCCTCCAGACACTGGTGACAAAGCATAGCCATGAGGGTTAGGTAAAGGTAAAGGGACCCCTGACCATTAGGTCCAGTCGTGTCCGACTCTGGGGTTGCGGCGCTCATCTCGCTTTATTGGCCGAGAGCCGGCGTACAGCTTCCGGGTCATGTGGCCAGCATGACAAAGCCGCTTCTGGCGAACCAGAGCAGCGCATGGAAACGCCGTTTACCTTCCGCCAGAGCGGTTCCTATTTATCTACTTGCACTTTGACGTGCTTTCGAACTGCTAGGTGGGCAGGAGCAGGGACTGAGCAATGGGAGCTCACCCCGTCGCAGGGATTCGAACCGCCGACTTTCTGATCAGCAAGCCCTAGGCTCTGTGGTTTAACCCACAGCGCCACCTGGGTAGCCATGAGGGTTAGTAGCCCTCAAGAGTCTGTCCAGTCCATTCAAGTTGATGACCATCACTGCCTCCTGTGGGAGCAAGTGCCACAGTTTACCTATGCACTGTGTGAATAAGTCCTTTCTTCTATCTGTCCCGAATCTTCCAACACTTGGCTTCATCGGATGTCGATGAGTTCCAGTGTTATGGGGGGGGGAGTGTTTCTCTGTCCAATTTCTCCATGCCATGTATACTGATGATTTTCTGAACCGCCTCATTATGTCTTCTCCACGCTATGATCTGACACAGGGGGAGTTTTGTAGCTCAGTGGCTGACCTCATGCTTTGCATCCCAAGCATCTCCAGGTACGGCTGAAGAAAGACCCTTGTCTGAGACCCTGGAGAGCTGCTGCCACTCAATGTAGCCAACACTGACATAGATGGACTGTTTGTCTCATCCAGTATAAACAGTCAGCTCTCCAAATGACTGACCAATAGCGATGGATGAATCTGCCAATTTTGACTTCTTTCAGCTTTTTATTTTTTTCATGGAGACTTAAATTTGCTTCATCATATCTCCGCTTAATTTTGTCCAGCTTTTTTTAAACAACAACAACAACAACAACAACAACAACAACAACAACAACAACTGATTAATATACAAAATTTAGCATGCACATGTCGCCAACATGCACATTCTGAACAGATCCTTTGGTTGGAGAACTGCATCAACAAATTTCAGAAATGCAAATTGCAATGGAGAGTCATGGTGGGTAGATTTTGTGGTCCTGATTGTGCCATGAGACCCGATTGTGCCACCATGAGACCTGTGGGTATAGGGTGGCATAATTTTTTTAATAATAATAATAATAAATCCAAGCCCACACTTCGGTATAGAACAGGGTTTCTCTAACTTGAGTCTGCAGCTGCATTTGGACTACAACTCCCACCATCCCTAGCTAGCAGGTCCAGTGGTCAGGGATGATGGGAAATGTAGTCCAAAAACAGCTGGAGACCCAAGTTTGGGAAACCCTAGTCTAGAATCATAGAATCATAGAATCATAGAATTGTAGAGTTGGAAGGGACCCGAAGGGTCATCTAGTGCACTCCCTGCAATGCAGGAATAACTTTTCATTGCTGTGCTACAGCCTGCTCATCAATCTGTTTTATTTTGTAATACATACCATATTTATGAGGGTTTATGTATTGACCACGGGATGCTATGTCTCAACTCACCAGGAAATGGATGCATGCAACTCTGACTAAGAATGATATGTTCTTTGCATGCAGAAGGTCCAAAAATAAAACAATTTTCAATTGGAAGGGCTTCTCTCAGCCCGAGACCCAGGAGAGCTGCTGCCTGTCAGAGTAGACATTATTGGGCTACATGGACAAGTAATCTAACCAGGTATGAGAACTTCCTATGGTGTTCCCAAGACAGTGCTCGCTGTATGGAAAAGGAATTGCTCAATTCTATCTTTTGTGGGACACTTCCACACTCACACTTTTCATTGACTTTAGTTAGAGCAGAATCCTAACCACTCCTCCCCACCACTGGGGCTTTGTGGGGTGATATGACCACATCTATGTCCCTGCCGCTGCCATGAGATGATGGCAGTGAGACCAGCTCATGATCTGGGCCAACTCAGCCCCTCCCTGCCTCTGGAATGCCCTGTTTAGGGGCCTTCTACTGATTTCCACCGGTATAGAACCCACCAACAAGTACTCCAAACCTCTGGCACATTTGGTAGGCAGAAGGTGGAGTATTGTGCCAATTTACTGATGCTGTCATCAGTGCCTAGCAAGTGGCTGGCTTTCCTGGCAGAGCTCAGCAGAGGAACACCTCTGCCTAATCCACACACCCCAGCCTGCCATAAGTGTGTGTTTTTTTGCTTTATTTTATTCCACTGCTAGTTATCTGTAGTAAACTTTCTGTCCCACGATTTCATTTCCAATCAAAGGTGCTCAAGAAGTCAACAAAGTCAACAAAAAGACACCCCCCCAAATGCAGTCAGTTAAGAGAGCCATTAAAAGGTAAAGGTAAAGGTACCCCTGACCGTTAGGTCCAGTAGCGGACGACTCTGGGGTTGCGCGCTCATCTCGCTCTATAGGCCGAGGGAGCCGGCGTTTGTCCGCAGACAGCTTCCACGTCATGTGGCCAGCATGACTAAGCCGCTTCTGGTGAACCAGAGCAGTGCACAGAAATGCCATTTACCTTCCCGCCAGAGCGGTACCTATTTATCTACTTGCACTTTGACGTGCTTTCGAACTGCTAGGTGGGCAGGAGCTGGGACCGAACAACGGGAGCTCACCCCGTCGCGGGGATTTGAACCACCATCCTTCTGATTGGCAAGCCCTAGGCTCTGTGGTTTAGACCACAGTGCCACCTGCGAGAGCCATTAAGAGACCCAAATAACACAGAGTTAACTCCTCCCCATCCACTGTTGGCATAAAACCCCAAACTGAAAGTGCTAGGTTACTCCATGATTCTCCACTGTGGCCTGCAGAAATATTTTAGTATATAGCATCAAAAGCTGCCGAGAGTTCTGCTACAATCCACAGGATTGTATTTAGCTGTCATTCTTCGGCTGACGATCCATCTTCCGAAATAATCAAAGCAGGATTGATCCCTGCACCACATTTTTTAAAAAATGAAATTATATTTGGAGGATCATATATTAAATCCTCCTGGGCCTATCAATAATCATCAGAGCTGTGAAAGGCAGACACATCTTCACTGAAGAAATCCTGGATTTATATATTTATGCAATTGTTGTTTTTATTTTTTAAAGGAAGACAGTTGTGCAACATTGCGGACATCGTCTTAATTGAAGCTGTTCCTACGTTCCAGCCATGAGGTTTAACCAAAAACAGCTTTGGGGATATCGTGATGTCGGGAGTGGGGGAAAGCAAAATGTCCTGATTGCATTGGGACTATATTAGCTGCAACGCTGTCTCAGCAGCTGGCCCACAGGCTTTTGAAAGCAGAGTTATTCCAAGAACTATATAAATAAACAGAGACCTTGGGAATTTTTATTCGTCCAAAAAACCCTCTTTGCCAAGCCAACCATTACCCAAAGTTTCTCTGTATGTGTGCCTCATATGTAGGGTACTTGACACAGAGGATATGATGACTGTTTGCCTGTGCCAAACCCTTTAGACAAAGATCTGGCAAACTCCCATTCTAAGGTGGACGGATTTTCCAAGGTCTAAACTCTCAGTCATTACTCAGTTAATTCTAATTAGGACTCTTTTTTTTTATTGCTCCTACTGTCCATCTGATAAGTTGCTTACTCTGAAGTCAGTGGACCTCTGCTGTGAATGCATGTCTGGGGGTGTGGGGGTGGCACTGTATTGATATAAATTTCCAGAAAAGATTCCACAGCTTTCTGATTCTCAGTAATCTAAACTCAGCATATTTCCGTAGCCTTTTGAATCAAACAGCTTGCAGTTTCCATGTGTTTCTGCTAGGAGTCACTGATCTCACCTGGGAGCTAGAAATTCAAATGGTTCCCTCCCTCCTTTTCCTGCTAGGAGGAAAACAAAGACTCGTATCCAAAAATGCATTTTGCCACCTGGCCACAGGTTACAGGGCAAGAGCAACATGTGGGCTGCTGTTATTCCAAGTGAAGTAGCCATGCCACTTCTAAGAATATTGCTTTTGTTGGCATCCGTCTGTCTCGAGAGACAATGGAGTTAGCCTCCAGGGGTGCAGTCAAACCGCTGCGCTGGCAGCTCCAAAGTGATCTCTTTGGGGCACAAGCCTGGACAGTATGTATGGAAGTCCTGAGCTGCCCAGACAGCAAGACCCCCCTCTTGACCTTGCTGATGTGCTCCAAAGAAAAACAGAGGAATACATTTGGCACCAGTTTGGCTACAAAAGTTGCCAGAAGGAGGCGTAAACACTGAGCCAAAATATCTTTCCCCTCCCTCCCCCTAAAAAAACCTCATTGGCAGGTTATGTGATGGCTCATTTATATACCATTTTTTGGACCAAACAGCATATTAATATAAATAAAATCCCACCATACATTTAAGGCACTATGATAAAACTTTAAACAGTCATGGCTTCTCCCAAAGAACTCTGGGAGCTGTAGTTCGTTAAGAGTTGTTATATGGCCACTATACCCCTCCCAGAGCTACAGTTCCCAAAATGGTTTGACAAGCAATGCCTATTCACAGGGAACCCTGCTAGTTTTGTGGATACCAAGGACAGGACCTTTTTCGGTGGTGGCCCCATACCTTGGAATTTCCTCCAGGAAAGTTCAGATGGTTTACTCATGGCTATTATTTTAGGAGAACTCTGGATACTCCCCCCCACCTCCAGTCTGTATTTGGTTAATATGTTGTACTTGAAAAGGCATTGGTTGAAAGAGCTGCTGTGTGTTTTAATTAATGGTTTCGTCATTTGCTGTATTTATGGTTTGATTCTTTGATGCTTTAATGTTTGTTTTCTTTAAAATGTGTTGTGGTCGTGCTGTGCTCTGAAAGGTGCTAGGGATGTGCTCATTCAATAATTGTTGCATAACCTCCAACATTTTGTAAGAAAATTTCGGGACAACCCCACCACCACCATCCCCCATCTCCGTTGCTCGCTGCCTCTCTGCCGCTGACCCCTTCCTTGCCCACCCACTCACCTCCGCCTTCCCTCCCTCGGCTTCCTGCTCAGCGGCCTAGATCAGCCTCAGGAAGGTTGTCCTAGGCCCCGTAGCACTAGGAGACACAGCACAACCTAGAGCAGCCTCAGGGAAAATTGGGGCATCCCAGATTGGGACCAGAAGCTGGGGCAACTTCTGTAAATTCGGGATGTCCCGATTAAATCAGGACACTCAAGGGGTCTGTTGTTGTTGGCAGCTGTCCGTCTCGAGAGAAAATGGAAGTGTCCACCTTCGGGGTAAAGTCAAAAAATTGGAGAGTCACAGTGTCTGTTGTGGCTATAGAGACCAATACAGGAGAGACATGTTTTGTTGCAGCTGGGGCAGATGAAGGCATCCGGTTGTGCTGCTCAAGATGCACCATGGCGTTTCTTCTCTCTGTGCTCCTTCCAGCAGCCATTCCTCCTCTAGTCACTGCTGTGGGTACATGACCTGACCATCTGTCTCCAGGCACTGTAGTTGTCTGTTGCCAGCCTTCATGCTATGTTTGCAAACTTCTTTCTAACACAGAGTTGCTCTGCTAACAGGCCTGGTACCTGGGGACAGCTCCCCTCAGAGCATATCCTTGGGGGACCTGCCACTCTGAGTAAAAAAGGTAAAGGGACCCCTGACCATTAGGTCCAGTCGTGTCCGACTCTGGGGTTGCGGCGCTCATCTCGCTCATCTGGCCGAGGGAGCCGGCGTACAGCTTCTGGGTCATGTGGCCAGCATGACTAAGCCGCTTCTGGCAAACCAGAGCAGCGCACGGAAACGCCGTTTACCTTCCCGCCAGAGTGGTACCTATTTATCTACTTGCACTTTGTGCTTTCGAACTGCTAGGTTGGCAGGAGCTGGGACCGAGCAACGGGAAGCTCACCCCGTCGCGGGGATTCGAACCACCGACCTTCTGATCAGCAAGCCACTCTGAGTACACGACCATTAATTCATGAACATTAAACAAAAATATGCCTAAATGCAGTGAATGCATGCCTGCAGCCGCCTTATTTTCCAGGTAAGGATGCTGAGGGCTGGGGAGGGTTAAATCTTTCTGAGTCAAATATCATCCCCTCCTCTGCCCTCTAGACAGAAAATAGATAGCTGCAATTGCTCATTTAAAAGCTTCTGGCCAGGCTTCTTAAACAGTCAATCTTGGTCAGTTCTATCTGGTTTGCACATGTGTTTCCTGTTTTTCTTCTAAATTCTATACCGTTCAGGGACCTGGGGAATGAGAGTCCAGGATTTTCCTGAAAGGAAGGGCCGTTTTGTTCATTATTGCCTTGGGAATGTGTTAAAGTTTAGCATGTGTACTGCAGGCAACCCACCGCTTTTCCAAGGGCAGTAATCAGCTTTGCTTGTTAAATAAAAGAAAAAAGAGGTACAGCCTAAAGGAAGGCAATAATCGGAATGTTTCTTTTAGATGTTGGCATTATCGACCCAAGATCCTTTTTTACTTGCCAAAACTAGCAGGGATGTCGTGAAATGAAAGCAAGGCTCTTAAGTGCATAACCAAAGAAGGTTTAGTCAGTGGTAGATAAGGGGTGGTTTCCAAAGTCTCGTCATCTGAATTTATCCTCCAGATTTTGGCGTTTCAAATGACGCAGTCTCGTTTCAGAAGCACAATGTTAAGGTTGTCATACGTCCAGGAATTCCCCGACATGTCCTCTTTTGGGGGTCCTTCATGCCCATCCGGGGTGGGGGTGGGGCGGGAATTGTACATTTTAAAGCAAATGTCCTGGATTTTGGGATTTAAAAAATAATAATTGTGCGTGAGCGGCTCTAGTTCAGGTCTGGACTCAGACCAATGCCGGATTTACGTATAAGCTAAACAAGCTACAGCTTAGGACCCCACTCTCTTGGGGGACCCCCCAAAAAAAATTAAAGGGGAAAAACTGGATGTACATTTGCAAAATATAAGATAAAAAAAACCACAATTAAAATAAAACCTACATACAGCAACAGTGTTTCATGTTGTGTAGGCTCCTATTTGTTATGTGCAAATGGCTTTAGATACATATTAGGTCCATAAATTACCATACAGCATATATTCAACACAAAAAAACAGCAACAATTTGCTGTTGACAAAGGACAGCTGGACATATAAAGGGCCCCATTACCTTCAGTAGCTTAAAGGTAAAGGTAAAGGGACCCCTGACCATTAGGTCCAGTTGCGGACCACTCTGGGGTTGCGACGCTCATCTCGCTCATCTGGCCGAGGGAGCCAGCGTACAGCTTCCGGGTCATGTGGCCAGCATGACTAAGCCGCTTCTGGCGAACCAGAGCAGCGCACGGAAATGCCGTTTACCTTTCCGCTGGAGCGGTACCTATTTATCTACTTGCACTTTGACGTGCTTTCGAACTGCTAGGTTGGCAGGAGCTGGGACCGAACAATGGGAGCTCACTCCGTGGCAGGGATTCGAACCACTGACCTTCCGATCGGCACGCCCTAGGCTCTGTGGTTTAGACCACAGTGCCACCCGCATCCCTAGTAGCTTAGGGCATCATCAAATCTAAATCCAGCCCTGTCGTGTCTGACTCTTCGTGACCCCATGGACCAGAGCACGCCAGGCACGCCTGTCTTCCACTGCCTCCCACAGTTTGGTCAAACTCAAGTTAGTAGCTTCAAGTTAGTAGCCCTGCACTCCTTGTTGTTGTTGTTGTTGTTGTTCAGTCGTTCAGTCGTGTCCGACTCTTCGTGACCCCATGGACCAGAGCACGCCAGGCACGTCTATCCTTCACTGCCTCTCGCAGTTTGGCCAAACTCATGTTAGTAGTTTCGAGAACACTGTCCAACCATCTCATCCTCTGTCGTCTCCTTCTCCTTGTGCCCTCAATCTTTCCCAGCATCAGGGTCTTTTCCAGGGAGTCTTCTCTTCTCATGAGGTGGCCAAAATCTTGGAGCCTCAGCTTTAGGATCTGTCCTTCCAGTTCTTCCACTCAGGGCTGATTTCCTTCAGAATGGATAGGTTTGATCTTCTTGCAGTCCATGGGACTCTCAAGAGTCTCCTCCAGCACCATAATTCAAAAGCATCAATTCTTTGGCGATCAGCCTTCTTTATGATCCAGCTCTCACTTCCGTACATTACTACTGGGAAAACCATAGCTTTAACTATATGGATCTTTGTTGGCAAGGTGATGTCTCTGCTTTTTAAGATGCTGTCTAGGTTTGTCATTGCTTTTCTCCCAAGAAAAAAATGTATAATGTGTACTCACATTATAAACTACATTAGCCTATTTTCACTCTAGTAGATGTGGCTACAACATTAATATTTGTACAGTCCTTTGGCTATTTCCTTTTGTTCCACACAAAGGATCTACAGACACATCCACATCCTTGATGAATTTACGTTGGCAAACGTCCCTTTGCAACAAATGGGCAGTTTCCAGGAGAGTAAATTTCATTTCATGGACCTTGCTCATGATTCTGGCCACTTGGTTGCGCTCCATAAAGAACTAGCACCAGGTTCCTGAGTTTTAGGGCAAGGATTGTAGTCCAGGCTACGGATTTGGCATTCCAGAAATTAAAACAAATAAATAAATAAACCCCAGCGGATAAATGAAGTAATTCACACAATCTCCTGAAATAATCCCAATTTTGAAAAAGAGATGTTATTTTATTGCATTCATTAGGTAACTAGTAATTTGCTGCTGTCGCTGCTTATGGAAAATATGACTTGCTCTCCTCGTTTATTGGGTTTTAAGGAAAGGCCTGTGCAAAATGGGGAGCAAAAGACGCTTTTCAAAGTTTGGAAGTTCCAGCATGCCAGGAAAAATAAAATAAAAATAAAATCTTTGTCTATTTATTGCTAATTACAGAAACATCTTTATTAGATGTGGGCCTCAGTTATATTCCGATACAGACAGTGAATTTTCGCCAGCAGAAGAAAGACTGAATTGGGTGCTACACACAGATTCATGGAGGTGAAAAGTACAAATTGGGAGCCAGGGCTGTGTTCTCCCGTCAGTGATGACCCGTGTAAAGCAGGAAAAATAAGAGAATGGGTGCTATTAATGATGCTCTGAAATGATCCTGTTACCTGGATTGGGATTTTCAGCCCATTTCTTGCAGTTGGATCATGACAAGGGTGTCCCTGCTTCAATCCATGCCCCTGGTCAAAATTCTTTTATTTCAGGAGACCACTGAACTCAGATGTCTTTAGTAGTAGTAGTAGTAATAATAATAATAATAATAATAATAATAATAATAATAATAATAATAATAATAATAATTTATTATTTATACCCCACCCATCTGGCTGGGTTTCCCCAGCCACTCTGGGTGGCTTCCAACAAAATATTAAAATACAATAATCCATCAAACATTAAAAGCTTCCCTAAACAGCTTCAGATGTTTTCTAAAAGTCTGGTACTTGTTGTTCTCTTTGACATCTGGTGGGGAGGGCATTCCACAGGGCGGGCGCCACTACCAAGAAGGCCCTCTGCCTGGTTCCCTGTAACTTGGCTTCTCGCAGCGAGGGAACCGCCAGAAGGCCCTCGGCGCTGGACCTCAGTGTCTGGGGAGATCAATGGGGGTGGAGACGCTCCTTCAGATATACTGGATCGAGGCCATTTAGTAATTTACATTATTGAAGTTTAAGATTTTGGAGGTTTTAATCATGTTTTAATTCCTTTGTATGTTTTAATGTTGCAGTCAACTTTCTGACCTACACGGTGAAAAGCCAGAATTTAAATTTTAGATAAATACATAGGGGTGTTTCATTATTGGCAAACAGTGCAAAATGTGCTTTTTGGAATTGTTCTCGGCAAATAGTGCTCCGCAGTGTGGTTTGCAATCACCAAATCATAGAGCAATAAAACATCATAAAACGAAATTACCTCCAACATTCTAAAAATCAGTCTAAGATTAAAGTCGCCAGCATTACCTCCAGTGTTCTAGAGTAGCCTCCATAGGTTAAGCTAGAAGAAGTGAGTCTTTAAAGCCTGTTTGCAACACACACACACACACACACACACACACACACACGGCGCTTACAAATTACGTTGGGCAAAAGTAGGCTCCCAGATTTCTCCACCCTTTTTGCAGATGGCATAATGTGTGAATTTTGCTTAACATTCCCCAGGGCAGAGAGTGGAGGGTGCCATCGATAGTATAACAAAACTATTTTTGGTTTGCACTGGTCGGTGAATGAGTTAATAAAAGGGGGATTGGAAGGGTAGGGGATAGCCATTGCTTCTTTTACCGATATTAAAATATATTTCAGGGATGGGAAAACCTTCCAGATGTTGTTGGACCATAGCTGTCAACCCTCCCTTTTTTTGCGGGAAACTCCCTTATTCCAATGCCGTTTCCCGCTGCTATCCCGGATTGTTGATATCCCTTAAATTTCCCGCATTTCAAAGGAAGCAGCTCCTCTCCCTCCCTGCCGGCCAGGGACGCTCCTCAGCTGCTTTGCTCGGCTGCCAATAAGGAGTCTGAGACCGACTGGGGGCGGAGCTTGCATGCCTTGTGCAGCCAGACCCTCACGCCCAACCAGCCAGCTAGCCTGCCTGCCGTCTATGCACGCAGTCTCTGGAGCGCAGGGTGGCGAGGCTACTTGGTGCCATTGCACCGCCCTCACGGCATCCCTTATTTTCAAATCAGAAAATTTGGAAAAAATCCCTTATTTTCAAATCCGAAAGTTGACAGCTATGTGTTGGACCCCAGCCCCCAGCTGCTCCAGCCAGCATGGCCCATGGTCAGGGAAGATGGGAGTTATAGTTCAACGTCATTTGGAGGGCACCCCCTGATAGCGTTGCCACCCATCCCTAGAAAAATGTGAGCACCCTTTTCTGGAGAAAAGCATGCCGGTGGCTGCTGAGGAGGAGGAGGAGGAGGCAGATCTAACTTCCAAGGAGCATGCTTTCCTTGGAGGTTGGATCTGCTGCCCCTATGATTCCTGTCACCTGAAGCAGTCACCTCACCTTGCCTCATGGGTGGGCCTGGCCTGCTGAGTGCTCACCCAAACTCCCTCTCGTGTTTACCCAAGCAGCTTCCTCCGCCATGTGCTGGTTTACAACAGGCAGGGAGGTTTTCCTTGGTGTGTTTTCTTACAAGCACGTCAACTGTTTATTACCATGTTTTAAGACAAACATTTGCAATGCGGCTCACAAATAATTAAGCGGTTTAATTCCTTTTCAAAATAGAACAGTAAAACCATATTAAAGCAGCTCAAACCCATTTAACAGAAAATTGCAGCAGCAATAAAATCAGAATCAACAATAGCACATAAACACACAATTGTTTCCCGTTAATTTCAGAGGTCTGGTAGAATAAATTAAATAAAAAAACATGTTGCACAATGGCCTCATATACTTTGCAGGCTGCTAGCCAAAGCAGAGCTTGCTAAAGTCTCAGTGTTGTCATGCTAACTGGTTGCAAAAGCCGATCATTTGCCTCTGAGCTCCTAAGGCAAGTAGATCCCTGGCAGTGTTTGAAAATGTATGGTGTTGCCTACTCTCAAAGCAAAGGGCTTAGGCTACATACAATATGTGTCTACTCAGAAGCAAGTCCCAATTAATTCAATGGGGCTTACTCCTAAGTAAGTGAAGTTAGGATTTCAGCCTAATTAGACTCTATGGGCAGGATTGAAACTAATGCCCCATTAGCTAAAGCCCTGTGCTTGTGCAATGGGGCTCCCCCCCCCCCGTGCACCCCCAAAATTGGTGGGTGACACCTGCACTGGGAGTAGGCATGGAGGGGAACATCAATTCAGTGCACTTTTACAGGCAAGGCTACCTAATTCACACTTTCTGAAGCAATACAAGAACCAAAACACAGTCATCCTTCAAAATCCGCTGTTCTCCGAATTTTGCAATGCAGTTCTCCAGGTAAGTAATGTATACCAAAATGCACACACCAGGGTAAAGTGATCTGGACTGCTTTTCTAGTCAAGCCATTCCTTAGCAATAAAGCAGTACCCAGCCCTCTCTGTTCAGGTTTTCAGCTTTTCCCTTTTGATTTCAGCTCATTCTCCTTTCTGCTCCAACTACAGCTCTAAAATGCAATCCTATGGCCCCTGGGAGGCTATCTGAAGGGAAACAATATTTTGCAAGGAGATGTTCTGAGGGTGTGGCAGGGGCTGGTCTGTGGAGGTTTTATCAGTCCAGAGCAGTGTGTAGTTAAATTATGGAGCTTGCTCCCACAGAAGGCAACGATGGCCAACAACTTGTCTTTAAAAGAGGATTAGACCAGGGGTAGGCAACCTAAGGCCCGTGGGCCAGATGCGGTCCATGGGCCTTCTCAATCCGGCCCATGGACGGTCCGGGAATCAGCATGTTTTTACATGAGTAGAATGTGTCCTTTTCTTTAAAATGCATCTCTGGGTTATTTGTGGGGCACAGGAATTCGTTCATATTTTTTTTCAAAATGTAGTCCGGCCCAGCACATGGTCTGAGGGACGGTGGACCGGCCCACGGCTGAAAAAGGTTGCTGACCCCTGGACTAGAATATCCTCAGGGTCCCTTCCAACTCTATGATCCTATGACTAGATGGCCTATTGGCCTGATCCAGCAGCCTCATAAAAGTCTTATAGATTCCTTGCCACACCTCTAAAATGGGGGAGCAGGGAGAACATCACCCCTGGAGATGACATATTTACTTGCCTCAATCTGACACACTGCTATTGCTCTCAGTTTTTTGGTTGTGGGCTTCCCGGAGGGACGCGATTGGCTACTGAGAGAAGCAGCATGCTGGACTAGATGGGCCTTTGGTCTGATTCAGCAGGGCTATTTTCATGTCCTTAAGACCTTATTATGTGCCCAACCTTTGCAAATACAGGAATTTCTACCTGCCCCGCTATGTCATTGTTTTTATCGCCTTGGCTTTATTGGATTTGGTATGTTATCTAACTCTGGGAACTTTGCCGGCTGAAGAGTGGGGTATTAAGTTTATTATATAAACCAACCGACCAAATAAATAAATCTCTCGCTATCTCGCTCAGCTAATCTCCCATAGCAATTGAAAGGAGGAGGAGGAGGAACCGGGGTGTGGGTGTGTAGGAAATCAGAAAAGGGGCAAAAAGCCAGCCAGCTTGGCAACTCCTTCCATCCACTCGAACAACGAGCTATCCTTTTTTTTCTTTCTGTATTTACAATGTATATATATATATATATATATATATATATATATATATATATATATATATATATTGATGCATGCCTTATTGGTTTTATAAATTGTCAACACACAAAAGAAATACACATACTGATGCAAACCGCAAATAAAATACTGCACATCAGCAAAGCATGTCAGTTCACAAGTGCCAGTTTACAAGACCAGATTTAAAATTAAAAAAAGAAAAGAAAAGAGGAGAAGGGGCTATTGTAAGAGGGAAGAAGGGAATGCACTGACAGAGCCCTGACACTGAGGTCCAGCTCCGAGGGCCTTCTGGCAGTTCCCTCACTGCAAGAAGTGAGGTTACAGGGAACCAGGCAGAGGGCCTTCTCGGTAGTGGCGCCCGCCCTGTGGAATGCCCTCCTATCAGATGTCAAGGAAATAAACAATTATCTGACTTTTAGAAGATATCTGAAGGCAGCCCTGTTTAGGGAAGTTTTTAATGTTCGATGTTTTTACTGTTATTATTAATATTCTGTTAGGAGCCGCCCAGAGTGGCTGGGGAAACCCAGCCAGATGGGCGGGGTATAAATAATAAATTTATTTTAAAAACATCTGCTTAAAACATCCAGACATATATAATTTCCATGTGATTTTCATTTCCGCTACTGTTGAGTTCATCTTTTAAATACCTTTTTAAACCCATGATTTCAATGTTTTATTTTATATTTTTGTTTCGAGGTTTTCTTAAAATCAAGCGGTTTATAAAGTTTGCAAAATTCACAGGGGGGTGGGCTGAAATTTCAGTTAATGCAGCTGTGCAGCACAGATTTTTTTTGTTGTTGTTGTTCTTGCAAAACCAAAACCCTGGCAAATATTCTTAAAAGCCTCCCCCTACCTCCCCCTACCCCTAAGGCAACAGTCTGCCGGATAAACAAGCTTTCAGAACATTAGAACTTAAGGCAAGCCTGTTGAACCAGGCCAATGGACCATCGGGTCCAGCATCCCGTTCTCACGGTGGCCAACCAGATGCCCGTGTGGAACCAGCATGCAGCACAAAGCAATGGGCGCTCCTGAGCATCATCGCCTCTGACTGCGGGCTAGACAATGCTACCATTCAGTGGATTTGTAACTGGCTGACTGACCGAACCCAAAGGGTGCTCATCAATGGCTCCTCTTCATCCTGGAGAGAAGTGACTAGTGGGGTGCCACAGGGTTCTGTCTTGGGCCCAGTCTTATTCAACATCTTTATCAATGACTTGGATGATGGGCTTGAGGGCATCCTGATCAAGTTTGCAGATGACACCAAATTGGGAGGGGTGGCTAATACCCCAGAGGACAGGATCACACTTCAAAATGACCTTAACAGATTAGAGAACTGGGCCAAGGCAAACAGGATGAATTTTAACAGGGAGAAATGTAAAGTACTACACTTGGGCAAAAAAAATGAAAGGCACAAATACAGGATGGGTGATACCTGGCTTGAGAGCAGTACAAGTGAAAAGGATCTAGGAGTCTTGGTAGACCACAAACTTGACATGAGTCAACAGTGTGATGCAGCAGCTAAAAAAGCCAATGCAATTCTGGGCTGCATCAATAGGAGTATAGCATCTAGATCAAGGGAAGTAATAGTACCACTGTATTCCGCTCTGGTCAGACCCCACCTGGAATACTGTGTCCAGTTCTGGGCACCACAGTTCAAGAAGGATATTGACAAGCTGGAACGTGTCCAGAGGAGGGCAACCAAAATGGTCAAAGGCCTGGAAACGATGCCTTATGAGGAACGGCTTAGGGAGCTGGGTATGTTTAGCCTGGAGAAGAGACGGTTAAGGGGTGATATGATAGCCATGTTCAAATATATAAAAGGATGTCATATAGAGGAGGGAGAAAGGTTGTTTTCTGCTGCTCCAGAGAAGCGGACACGGAGCAATGGATTCAAACTACAAGAAAGAAGATTCCACCTAAACATTAGGAAGAATTTCTTGACAGTAAGAGCTGTTTGACAATGGAATTTGCTGCCAAGGAGTGTGGTGGAGTCTCCTTCTTTGGAGGTCTTTAAGCAGAGGCTTGACAGCCACCTGTCAGGAATGCTTTGATGGTGTTTCCTGCTTGGCAGGGGGTTGGACTGGATGGCCCTTGTGGTCTCTTCCAACTCTATGATTCTGTGATTCTGTGATTCTGTGACCAGAGCCAGCAAGACTAGAACAATAATTAAAATGCTCTGCTTCCCATTGACCTTGAATAACAAAACAGAAAAGCTTCATATTCCAAACCGCCAACTGGGGCAGAAGTTTGTGTGACCAATTCTCCAGCACTTCCTTGAAGGGAAATCTGATAACAAGACCTGACTATCTCAACTGAAGAAGGAACGAAAGATAGCATTTAAAAGCTGCACTGGGCCATTTGTTCATTATTTAATATGCAGTTCCAGCCTTGAGTGCACGCAGGCCTAATGACTTCCTTCCTCCTTCCCAGCAGTAATTCATTCCCATGCAAAATCAGATAGCGGGTTCGGGGGCCATGGTCTAATACACACTGCACCTGTGATGTTATCCGTGACCCTAATTACAGATGTTCCAACATAAGGAAGCATTTGGATTTTTACCCTCTTCAAAAGAGGTTTTGGAAGATGCAAAGAAGCTAGCGTTTCTGTCCCTGCCCTCCCCCCCCACTGCCATAATACATTGTTGCCACAAGAGCACTTGGCTTGCTCACTTATTCCATCTCACTAGGGGCTTGCAAGCGACAGAGTTACTATTAGGGACAAGCCATAGACAGCTGTCAGAGGGAGACCAGAAGCTGTGCCAGGGACTCGTAGCTGGAGGGACGAAGTCAAGAGCTAGAGCCAGACTGAGGGACAAAGGTGGAGTCACGCTAAATTATTCTAGAGCCAGGAAAACCATAGTTCCTTAGGCCTTTGGCCTGTGATGGAAGCCCTTTATACTCCTTCCCGTTTAGGAGGAGCCAATGGCCAGAGTCATGGATCCCAGCACTTCAATCCTGTGAAGCATATCTAGGTGTAGCAGTTTCTGTTGCTGCCATGCCCTCTATTTCAGTCTTCCTCAACTTGGTGCCCTCCACATATTTGTTGGGCTATTACAGCCCCCATCATCCCTGAGTCCCATGGACTGCAAGAAGATCAAACCTGTCCATTCTTAAGGAAATCAGCCCTGAGTGCTCACTGGAAGGACAGATCCTGAAGCTGAGGCTCCAATACTTTGGCCACCTCATGAGAAGAGAAGACTCCCTGGAAAAGACCCTGATGTTGGGAAAGATGGAGGGCACAAGGAGAAAGGGACGACAGAGGATGAGATGGTTGGACAGTGTACTCGAAGCTACCAACAGGAGTCTGACCAAACTGTGGGAGGCAGTGGAAGACAGGAGTGCCTGGCGTGCTCTGGTCCATGGGGTCACGAAGAGTCGGACACGACTAAACGACTAAACAACAACAATCATCCCTGATAATTGGACAGTTAAGCAAGGCTGCCCTATTCTCTGTGAAAAGGAGGTCAGAGACACTGTGCTCTGTCCCATCAAGATAACCATAAAGAAGAAGAAGTTATTATTTCTACCCCGCCCATCTGTCTGGGTTTCCCCAGCCACTCTGGGCGGCTCCCAACAGAATGAAAAGCACAATAAAATACCAGGCATTAAAAACTTCCCTAAACAGGGCTGCCTTCAGATGTCTTCTAAAATTCAGATAGTTGTTTATTTCCTTGACATCTGATGGGAGGGTGTTCCACAGGGCAGGCGCCACTACCGAGAAGGCCCTCTGCCTGGTTCCATCATAACAGGGATGGATGGTGAATGTCAAGGAGTTGTTGGACTCCAACTCCCATCATCCCAGACCATTGGCCATGGTGGCTGGGGTTGTGGGAGCTGGAGTCTAACAACATCTCAGGTTCTCCATTCCGGCATTCCGGCAATTCATGATTGCAAGTGCTGTGTGCTGAAGGAAATGGAAGAATTCTGGTGCACACTGGAAAAGTTCTGCGTTAAAATGGCCATCCAGCTTAAGTTAGGAGAGTATCGTTCAGCATAAAGCCTCTTCTTGTTGAAACAGGCTCCACGAGGCCTGTTCTGCTTTTTCCTTCTCTTTTTTTAAACATTGGACAGAAAAGGGAGTAACTGCTTATATGAAGGCTTGCAGCTCTAATTATTTCTGACAGTCCTCCCATCATTTTAATAGGATTCCAAAAGGGTAAAGAAAAACAGATATTTTTATATTTCGGCCTGGGCTGTCATTGTGAAATAAGTCAGGAGCAGAAGAATCGCTTAATGTTTTATGATGAGCATTTCTAAAAGTGCGCAGCACCTCTCCCTTTCTCTCTTGCTACAGATCTGAGTGCAAAAAGTAGAAAATGAGAGCCAGGAATGGCTTTTTTTGTGATCTATCTGCATTTGGCCTCCTGGAAGGTTTAAAGGGCAGATAGAACACCGGCAGCTGTATGTCACTACTAAAAGAAAAACGAAAAACCCACAAAGTGAGTTTTGGCAGTAAGTGTTTACAGGCAGTTTGCCAGGATCCTGAATCAGTGTTTATGGGAACATCTTCAAATAGCTCCCAAATTAATGACTGTATCTACCATCACTCTCATATGATGCCTGAACATGAGGAGAAAGTAAACAAGAGTTAATGATCTGGGATCTGCTGGCAGATGCTGAATTTGCTCTGGTTCTGATTTTCACTTATCAGTCGCAAGCTGTTCTGATCAGATTTTATCCTGGGGCGTGGAAGAGGAAGGACACACACACACACACACAAACACACACTGGACAGCTGCCCCCCGGGATTGTTATTCCTTCCACAGCCTCTTCCACTGAGGAAGTTTCATACACAATCAAATTACTTCACAGGACGCAACTTGATCAGATTGAAAATGGTCCTTTAGGCTGTAACTCTTACCTGTAACTCTTACCTCTTATCCACTTACCTGAGAGTAAGCCTCACTGAACTCCGATGGAATCTACACACATATAAAAAAAAGTTCTGAAAATGCTGCTTCTTTTTAAGCGTTTTAAAAAATACGTCGAATTTTCCATAAGGCTCACCATCGCCATCTTGTGTCATATTGTAGATTGCACTTAAAACACACTTAAAACATTTTATTTGTAAAACGTATAGCTAGATATGTACAGTATAGTTAGATATGTACAGGGTTGCACAATTGGAATATTTTCCTCTTTTTGTAATCCATAAGAAACCTGAACAAACCGTACAGGGTATGGTGTTTCCCATTTTAGCTATGGTGTGTACAGTCCATGTCTGACTCATCTAGAGGCTTCTTAAGTAAAGTCTGCCCACCCCCATAACGCTCAGATTTCTGGATCAAGCTACCATGGGGTTGTTTTAAGTGTGACAGTTTTCGCACAATATTTTGAATGTGCCCTCCTGTGGTAGGAGCTGGCATTACCCAAGGGGAAAAGAAACATTTGAGCACAGAAGTTAGCCCCTCATATGGTAGATAATATATATTGTTTTGTGTTTGGCTTCCACCTTTTTGTAAGGCAGCTAACACCAATAATACAAAAGTAATACACTACACTACACTACACTACACTACACTACACTACACTACACTACACTACAGAAGCTAAAACAAAACAAAGTTTTAAGAAATATAGCAATTAAGGTGGGTAAAATATTACCAATGCTGCAAACTTATACATGTTTATGCAGAAATAAGCCCCGTTAAGTTAATGAGAGTAATTCCTTGGTATGTAGGCAAAGGATTGCATCATGAAACCAGTTCATCAGGAGTGGCTCACCCAGTGATGCAGAGCTGCAGAAATATTGTAAGCAATGCTATTTGAAGCAGGATCTCTCCCTATGTTCTCTTGTCTAGAGCTTATGATCTTGCCCATTCTCAATGTTTCTGCTGTGGAATGCCCTCCTCTCTTATTTTTTTGTTTCATTTGGGCACCAGCCTAAAACAAATCTAAGCCTTAGACCAGGCATCCCCAAACTCGGCCCCCCCAGATGTTTTGGGACTACAATTCCCATCATCCCTGACCACTGGTCCTGTTAGCTAGGGATGATGGGAGTTGTAGTCCCAAAACATCTGGAGGCCCGAGTTTGAGGATGCCTGCGGCTTAGACCATCTTGGCTGTGAGTCCTGGAAGACCTACTCCCTGCCTTGCAGGCCTTTTCCCACCTGGCCCAGGTGGGTGGGGCCCTGACTGACTCCAGCTACAAAGGCAGAGGCTGCTGAACTGACTCTTGGGCTGGGGTGTTGCTTAGAGGCTTTCGTTGGGGGTTGTTGTTGCTGTTATTGATATTATTTTTTGTGACTTTATTTTAGATCTTACTATGCTTTAAGTAGAGACGCGGGTGGCACTGTGGTCTAAACCACAGAGCCTAGGGCTTGCCGATCAGTAGGTTGGCGGTTCGAATCCCTGAAATAGGGTGAGCTCCCGTTGCTCGGTTCCTGCTCCTGCCCTCCTAGCAGTTCGAAAGCATGTCAAAGTGCAAACAGATAAATAGGTACCGCTCCGGCAGGAAGGTAAACGGCATTTCTGTGTTCTGCTCTGGATCACCAGAAGCGGCTTAGCCATCACTGGGCTAGAGTGTTGCACTAAGACCTGGGAGGCTGGGATGTTAATCTCCACACAGCTATGAAGCCAAATGGGTGACCTTGGGCCAGTCCCTGTCTCTCAACCTAACCTACCTCACAGGGTTGTTATGAGGATCAGGTGGGGAGAGGGAGAACCGTTTATGTCACCTTGAGCTCCTTGGAGGAGAAGGTGGAATATAAGTGCTTATTATTATTATTATTATTATTATTATTATTATTATTATTATTATTTGCCACCCATCTGACTGAGTTGCCTCAGCTACTCTGGCCAGCTTCCAGCAGAGTTCCCTATACAGAGCTGCCCTCAGATGTCTTCTAAAAGTCAGATAGTTGTTTATTTCCTTGACATCTTTAACTTCACTTCTTGCAGTGAGGGAACCACCGGAAAGCTCTCAGAGCTGGATCTCAGTGTCCAGGCTGGACGATGGGGGTGGAGACGCTCCTTCAGGTATGCAACAGGTTGGAATTGCAGTGCTGGGTTTTTTTCTTTTTCTTTTCACCAGTGCAGAAATCCTGCTTGTCTTTTGATTGCTTGGATAAGATTGTCTGAAAGGGAATGACTTACATTTTGCTGGAAATTTAAACATGAATGATACCCAGTGGAACTAACGTCATACGTTCCCGACAACTGAGCAAGGAATTCTCACATTGTAGGCTGCCAAATCAAATAAATCCCCATATAGCTCACATGAGGCTATACCTCCTTCGCTTTACCAATGCCTCTTGCACGTGTTCTATTTTATTTTTCTAATGAAATGGGGGGGGGGGGGATTGAGGCTAGCAATTTCTGAGCTCTGGTGAGAGTGCTGGGCCAGAGAAAGCCATGTTTAAATCTTTGCTCAGCTTTTAAGCTTTTATTTTTTTCCACCCAAGGTGACCCAAATGCAGGTTGTCACAAATTCTAAGTAATAGTTTGAATCCAGGAGCAATATTGCCAGTAGTGTTCAGAGTTGCAGTGTTCTCACCTGACCTTTCATAGACCATGTTATTGGGAGGTATAGAGGAGGAGCATTGAGGCAGCAGAGAGCTTGGGATAGTGCACATGCTTTGGTGTAGCCAATGCTATGCTCCCGCCGGTGTGGTTACCCCATGTTGCCATTGTTGCCATCTTGCCCTCCCCACTTCCTGATAAACATCAGAGACACAGGTTATTGGAGGCCAGGTGAGCACCACCCCCCTGCTCCTGGATGTTGGGATCCAGGAATGAATCGCAACGATGGCCAGCAACTTTGATGGCTTTAAAAGAGGCGTAGACAAATTCATGGGGAATAAGGTGCGGGTGGCGCTGTAGGTTAAACCACAGAGCCTAGGGCTTGCCAATCAGAAGGTCGGCAGTTCGAATCCCCACGACGGAGTGAGCTCCTGTTGCTCGGTCCTTGCTCCTGTCAACCTAGCAGTTCGAAAGCACGTCAAAGTGCAAGTAGATAAATAGGAACCGCTCCAGCGGGAAGGTAAACAGCGTTTCCGTGCACTGCTCTGGTTCGCCAGAAGCGGCTTTGTCATGCTGGCCACATGACCTGGAAGCTGTACGCCGGCTCTCTCGGCCAATAATGCGAGTTGAGCGCCGCAACCCCAGAGTCAGACACGACTGGACCTAATGGTCAGGGGTCCCTTTACCTTTTTAAGGTTATCAATGGCTACTAGCCATGATGGCTATGTTCCACATCCAGTGTTGGAGGCAGCCTGTGTAGGGCTTTGTAGGTCAGAAACCAGCACTTTGAATTGTGCCCAGAAACAGACCGATATCATCTTGAGGGAACCATGGTGACTAACCCTGGTTTAGACAATCTAAGTTGTGGAATTCCCTCCCCAAAGAGTTGCATCTTGGGACCTTCATTTTACAGCTTTCGGCGAACACTGAAGAATCACCTTTCTGGCCTTTCTGTTGACACACGAGATGTATATTTTAAGAACCCACCTCATTGCTGCAATTGTAGGTTATTTTTTAATGTTGTGTTTTGATTGTTGTAACCAGGCCTGGGGTGAAAAATGCTTTGGTGGGTTGGTAGTGCACGGCTATATGGTTCTGCTTCCCTGGGACGATTATTGTGAAGGTTTGAGATCTTTGTCTTTATTCTCAGGGCATTGAGAAGCTGCAAGCCCCCGTCATTTCAAAAAGTTTGACCATGGTCTACCTTATCGGAGAAATTTCCCATTTAAATGTTACTTTCCCCCAGGTAAAGATTTGTGATGGTTTCCTGGTGTTTTTCACAGCTCCCACTCACTCTGGATAAGCTTCTAGAGGGAGAGTCACTTTTGATACATGCCATTTAGCAAGCATTTCCACACTGCTTTGGCCTTTCATCTGTGAACTAATAAGTCCTTGCTAGCAGAGTGTGCCATTCATAAGCAAGCAACCTCTCTTCTCCATTGTTCCCCTAATTACTTATTGTTGATTGGTCTGACTTGCTGCACATTGTTTCAAAGCATGATCAAAGACAATCTCCAATTAATCTACTAAACTAGATGTCAGATTAGCAAATTCTTGTGTGCTGTTATGAAGATTTTATTTTCAGTCGTCAATAAAAAGCTTGTCAAGGAATAATGGCTTCAATATATCTCTGGCAGGTCAGTGCAGAGGTCATTTTCCAAAACATGCAGAGTAGCAATTTGTGGTGCCTTGTTTATATCCAAGTGAAATTTCCATCCATTTTGTTCAATTTCATTTAACGAGAAATAGATCTTCGTTGACAGTCTTACAATGCTGGGGAACAAGCAACTTATTATACAGATTTGTGCCCTTCACTATGTAAAATATATATGTTGACCTAGTAGAAACTGTGGGTATGATCCAATTGAAGGTTCACATTTTATTATTTACTAGCAGCCTCATACCCAGGGGTCGGCAAAGTTTTTGTGGCTTGGGCAGGTTCATGGTCCCGCAGACGCCACAGTGAGCCAGTGTGTGTGTGTGTGCACACGCAGAGGAGGCGTGCGCAGCTTCCCATTGGCTGCAGGAGCTTCCTGCAGCCAATGGGAAGCCGGCCAGCATCACGGAAGGCAGTCCCCGCTCTGTTCCATGCACGGGAGCCGCATGAGCGGGCGGCAGGAGTCCATGGGCCGGTCAAACGACCCCCATGGGCTACTTTTGGCCCATGGGCCTTAGGTTGCCGACCCCTGCTCATACCAGATGTCACTTGGAAATTCTAAGAAACAAAAGAAATCTGTACAATTTTGAAATCAATGGTTAAAATCAGTGTAGCTTGGAAAGCTTCAGTCTGCCACCTTGATTCAAAACGATGTCCAATTGTATCCAAACATAGATGGAAACCTGCTTCTCAGTCTCAGGAACCGTTATGCAAAATCTGGTTACAAAATCTTAAGAGGTGTCCAAGCGCACGGTGAAAAAAACAACTCTCCAAAATATATAGTAGATAGTAGATGACCATCTTTCTGCATCTTCCAATCTCTCCCCCCCCCCCCCCACTTTATCCTTAGCTCTCTCCATGTCCCCCATACGTGTGCTGGATCTTCTGTTTCTACTTATCATATTTTGAAAGACAAAAAAAGAACATGATAATTGTACCCCAGTTTTTTGACATAATTCATCAAGTGGAAGACTAATGGTGACCTAAGGTGCTGAGTTATGACAGCTATGTAGCCATGCCAGGGACTCTGGAGATTTGCCTAAGTAAAATTTGGGGAGAAGAAATTTGGGGGAAAGAATTGGCACAGTAAGGGTGTTCCAGGATACAGAGGAATTTTTTTTTGTATTCCCCTCTCTGAGGCGACAGAGTGCATTCCACCCATGAAGAGGGAGGTGTGGCCTCATAAATCTCTTTTCTTACCTATAGCCAGTGCTTTTTTTTTCTAAAAAAATGTTTAGGGGTACTCTCATTTTCTCACTCATAATGAAATACTGCCCCTCAATGATGCCAAACTTAGTTTCACAAAATGTTTAGGGGTATGCGTACCCCTGCGTACCCCCCCCCCCCAGAAAAAAGCACTGCCTATAGCTACAGAAAGGTTGACAGCCAGTGTCTTTCTGACTTTGGAACTCCAATATCCATAAGCACAAATAAGACATTTGTCAATAAGGACCCTAGGGACGCGGGTGGCACTGTGGGTTAAACCACAGAGCCTAGGGCTTGCTTATCAGAAGGTCGGCAGTTCGAATCCCTGCAACGGGGTGAGCTCTCATTGCTCAGTTCCTACTCCTGCCCACCTAGCAGTTCGAAAGCATGTCAAAGTGCAAGTAGATAAATAGGTACCACTCTAGCGGGAAGGTAAACGGCGTTTCCGTGTGCTGCTCTGGTTTGCCAGAAGCGGCTTAGTCATGCTGGCCACATGACCTGGAAGCTGTATGCCGGCTCTCTCGCCAGTAAAGCAAGATGAGCGCCGCAACCCCAGAGTCATCCGCGACCGGACCTAACGGTCAGGGGTCCCTTTACCTTTTACAATAAGGACCCTAGCTCAGTGGTAGGACATATGGTTTGGATTCAGAAGCTCCCAGGTTCAATCTCTGGCATCTCTAAATAGGGCTGAGAATGTCCCTTGTCTGAAACCCTGGAGAGCTGCTGTCAGTTAGTGCCGAAGTAGGTTTTTACTTCTTGGAAAAAGGTATCTCACCGCTGAATTAGAACTTACTGTCATAAAGTCTGAGATCAGATAATGGCTGTAGGCTCCCCAACTCCTGCTCCAACCCACAGCACTCTGGTAACTTTAGTAGAGAAGAACCATTTCGAATTGGTTACATGTTACTCCTTCCAAAGTCTTCTTTCTCCAGAGAAATCTACCTTTCTAGAATCAATCTCCAATCTACAGATTGGGGGATCTATGGCTTTCACATGCTGTTTGACTCCAGCTCCCATCAGCCAGCACGGATCATGGTCGGTCATGATGGTATCTGTAGTCTAAAAATATCTTGAGGGCCATAGATTCCCCGTTCCTGCAACAGGAAAACTATAGGATATTCTTCACTTTATAAAATTTGGCCAAATGTAGCGCCATAAAGCCTATTTTCATTTCTGCAAGCCATAGAATGACCATAGTCCTGAATGTTCCAAGGCTAGTAGATATTTCCCCGCAGCTCTGCATGCTGAACTGAGGTCAATTTGTACCTGAACTCTCTCTTTTTCATTCGTGTCAGCAGATTGCTGCAGCTTTCTAGAAGACAAAGAAAGAAAGCTGAACAGCTGAAAATAATTAATATTGGACCTGACACATCAAAAATGTAATTTGTCACTTGTGATTATAGCATGTATCTTTAGTTTTATTTTTACATCCATCACTGCTCTCCCTGAGCTATCATTAGATTCCACATGGTTAGAATTAAGCCTGACCTTTGACCCTCCTTTACCAGATCCAAATCATTCCATTGCTTCAAAACTGGAGCCCAAACCAGCCCAGCAAGAGCATGGATGAACATAGTTAGTATAATGTTCATCTTGTATTCTGTGGGGTGTCGTCTTTGATGTGCGTACCTTTGGGCTCCACGCTGATTAATGTCCGGTGATGAGAAGAGGCATCTCCCAACATAAATATAGCACCGGCAAAAGAAGAGCATCCAATTGTGTTCCTTGTTTAAGAGCAACCGAGATCAATCTGCTCTCATCAATTCTGCTGAGGTTATATCCTTTGGCTTAAATAATTTCCGTTATTTTCTGTAGTGCCAAATGAGAAGCCTCCATGGATTATCAGCAAATCTGGAATTTCACATAGTTGGTTTATGTTAGGTAAAAGAAACCAACAACATAAATAGCAAAGGAGGAGGAATCCATTTTAAACAGATTTATTGGCATGATTCGGTGGTTCCAATCCAACAGAGTTTTGCATCAAGTGCCTACTTATGTCCCAGCCACTTGTGCATTGCCAAGTTATTGTTTTGAAAACCTAATTATATTCAAAATTACATTTTCAAAATTGTATATTATATGTAGAACGCATATAAAAGAGTCAAGACCCATGCTGTATTTTATTTCTGCAGCATAGTTTTATGAGTATCAATATGTAAGGTTTTTATACAGTTAAACAAACTATGTGTGTTTATGTGCTGGTTACTTTAGGAACCCTGACGCATATGTGTGTATGTATAACATGCAATAATCTTTGTATTTTTGGTGGAACCATAAAAAAATAACTCACTTCTCATTGAAATTTAGACGCAAGAGGGAATGGGGGGTGGTGGAATCCCCTGATTACTTATTACTTTATTTTCTTTCAGTTTCAGAAAAAAATGAATTTCAGGAAAATTCTGAAACTGGGATTGATCAGTTTCAGGGGGGGAATAAAACAAAGCTTTCTAGGTATGAAATTTACTGAAAATCTTCATGCTGACTTTTAATAGATCCCCTATAGTGTATTTCATATAAAATAGTAATCTTCACCCTGATTTATTAAGATAAACTACAAAATCCTCCTTGAGCTCCATCTAGTATGAGATCAGCTATGTTAGTGAGCATAAAATACATGACCTTCTCAGTGGTGTCCTCACAGTTGTAAAACTCCCTTCTTATCGAACTATGAAACCTCCTCAGTACTGACCTTCAAACATAGCTGAAGGAACTCTTGCAGGCACAACTGACAGATGATTAGTTGGAAGTCACTTTTGCTTATCTCCTTCTCTCTCCTTATTCTGTTATTATTCATACCTCTTTGGTTGTTTGCTTGCTTCTTCATTTTCTTTATTTATTTCTTGTCTTGTTTCTGTTTTTTATTGTATGTCAAAAAGTTTTAATAAACCATTTCATTTTTTTTAGAAAAAGAAACAATAATTTGCTGGTTTGTCATCAAACATGTATTATTGATTCAGTCATTCATTCCAAGTAGTGATACCCTATAACCCTATCACAAACTTCTGAGGGCGACTTACAACATGAACAAAAAACAAAATGTAAACATATCATAAAACAGATCAATAATAAAATATAAAATATATACACTATACAGATAAAATCAAATTCAAAGCTAAAACAGATTAAAAAGCCCAGGAAAATACCCCCAAAAAAGGTTTTTGCCTGATGCTGAAATTCAGAATATAATAAAAACAGATCAATAATAAAACATATGAAGGCTGCATAAATCATGTGCTGGAGAGAAAATCAAATTAAAAGCTAAAATATAGAATCATAGACTTGTAGCGTTGGAAGGGACCCCAAGCGCCATCTAGTCCAACCCCCTGCAATGCAGTAATCTCAGCTATAGCATCCATGACAGATTGCCATCCAACCTCTGCTTAAATACCTCCAGAAGGAGCCTCTCCACCCCCATTGTCCAGCCCAGACACTGAGGTCCAGCTCCGAGGGCCTTCTGGTGATTCCCTCACTTTCAAAAAGCAAAGTTACGGGGAACCAGGCAGAGGGCCTTCTCAGTAGTGGCGCCCGCCCTGTGGAAAACCCTCTCATCAGATGTCAAGGAAATGAACAACTATCTGACTTTTAGAAGACATCTAAAGGCAGCCCTGTTTCGGGAAGTTTTTAATGACTGATGTTTTAATATATTTTTAATCTTTTGTTGGAAGCTGTCCAGAGTGGCTGGGGAAACCTAGCCAGATGGGCAGGGTATAAATAATAATATATTATTATTATTATTATTATTATTATTATTATTATTATTATTACTCCAGTGAGGGAGACTCCACCCCTTTCTAAGTTACCGTATTTCATTCCGCGGTCAAGCAGTTCTTACTGTCAGATAATTCTCTAAGACTCTTTACACACTTTACCTTCAAAACACATTCTTTCTCTCAAAGACTTCTGGACACTGAAGCTTGCCCCATGCAGAGTTAAAATTCCCAGCAACTCTTCACAGACTACAGTGCCCAGAAGTCTTTGAGGGGGGGAAGGTGCTTTGAATGTGCTTTAATGGCATAATGTGTACACACAGCCTGAGTTTCCTTAAAGAAGGCCAGTAGGGTCTGAAACATGTTGGAGCAATAAACTCTTTTCATGTTTAACAACTTGCTTTTTTGTTTTGCTTTGGCTCCCAGTCACATTCTGGATGAAAGAAATTGCGTTTTAATTTAATTTGTTAAAAATAGGCAGAAGTGCAGAGCCATGAAAGTCATAAAAAATGTAAAGATCGTTTCAATTTTACACAAGTGTCCTTTCTTTTTTTCTGGCATTGCCAACCTAACCTGTAACTTGCTTTTTAAAAACAGTAGGGGGGGGGGAAGCATAAGTTTACTATTAAACCTACTTAAGTTACGGGCTCTGTAATTTTTATTGCATTCCTGTTTTTCAGGTGTTGTCGGGAGTCAAAACAATGTTAAAAGTTTCCGCCTTCAAAATGCTTTTTGTCGGTACAGGTACGGGGTCTTTTTCCTCGAATTGTAAATTATTATTTTTCTTGGCAGAAGTTTATTGAGTCATATTTTCTATACAATAAAATGGAACATGTTTTCCCCCCACTCCAGAATTGCATGATCGTTTGAACTCAAATCTGAATGCAGTCCAGGAATACAAAGGTGCTTAATAGTTATTCAGTTTCAGAGGTAGGTTACAGACTTAAGCCAGCAAAACTGATAGTTGCTTGCTGTTTATTTTTCAAATCAGGCATTACTGTTTGTTTGTTTGTTTGTTTTTGTTTGTTTGTTTGTTTGTTTCCCACTATCCCACTATTCAGCTCCTAGTCCTACACAGGAGGGGTGAGGGTGGGTGTATTTTGGAGTGGGTGTCTAGGAAATATTAAAATCTTTGACAGCTGTTCTCAAGCTGTATTTCCAGTTAATCAGTGAGAAGATCAGTCACAGCATACAAGCTTTCTTTAATGCCATAGTTGGGAATCTTTGTTTTCTCTTGTTTTATTCTCTTCTTAATTCCTCAATTTTAAATGTGCATTTCATATTTGACTTCATTTAGCAATGTTTTCTTCTGAAATATTTAAGATTATTTTTGCTAACTTTGTGTTAGATATGTATTCTACAGTTGACCTCCTTTCGAATAATTTTTTTGGGAAGTCTTTAAGATAATAATTAGGGACCCAGGTGGCACTGTGGGTTAAACCACAGAGCCTAGGGCTTGCCGATCAGAAGGTCGGCGGTTCGAATCCCCGTGACTGGGTGAGCTCCCGTTGCTCGGTCCCAGCTCCTGCCCACCTAGCAGTTCGAAAGCACGTCAAAGTGCAAGTAGATAAATAGGTACCGCTCCGGCGGGAAGGTAAACGGCGTTTCCATGTGCTGCTCTGGTTCGCCAGAAGCGGCTTTGTCATGCTGGCCACATGACCTGGAAGCTGTACTGTATTGGCTCTCGGCCAATAAAGCGAGATGAGCGCTGCAACCCCAGAGTCGGACACGACTGGACCAAATGGTCAGGGGTCCCTTTACCTTTTTTTAAAGATAATAATTTAGTTTGCTGTTAATTATGTTGCTTTGAATGTATACTTTATATTTGACTATTCCAGCCCTGGAAACCCATATAATTATGGGAGATTTGCCTGCGTAAAAAGACTTTGGGTGATATTGAGGCATACTGCGCCATGAATCATGGGGGTACAGAAGCACACATGGACACAAAGGGTGGGCGATTGGCGACAGGTCTGATGATGTCCACTGTTGTGTCATGCCATGCCCAATGGGGTGAATGGAATTTAGTGCAATATGGCGGCACAGCGCTCAAAAGGTTCTAGAACACAGCAGGAACTGCAGTGTAAAAGGAAGATTAGAAATAGGGAGAGATGTGCTTGCATCATAGCCAGTAAAACTAATGCCGTAAGCCCGGCAACTGAATGTAGGGTTAGGGTCAGGGTTACACCCTCCGTAAAACACCAGTCTGGAGGGGCCCTCACTCTGCAGCCTGATGCACATGTAGCAGCTGAGGGCCCAGTTGAAAACAGATGCCGAGCACATAAAATCTGCACGAGCAAGTTCCTGCTTACCTTATGTCATGTTTAAATGAGGCCTAAGGCACTTGACTGAAACCACTGACAAGAAAATGGATTGCAGGCGTATTAGGCTCTTGCTAATAAACGAGATCCTCAGCTTGAAAAGTTCAAATTTTGGTACAGCCCGTTTCCTGGCACCGATCCCATATATAGCAAGAGTGTACTCTGGATAGTTTCACTGCTTCTGTCTTTCATTTCTTGCCGTATTGTTCATTATCATGCTATTTTGGGAACAAGAAGCTGAAGCGACTGCATTGCAACTTGGACTTCTAAAGGAGAAAAAGAAATCCCCTTTTCAAGGCGCATGTTTTTTATTCCCCTTTTGCCTTTATTCTCCACACACACACACACACACACACACACACCACTTAGTCTGTTCTTTTTGGTTCCTGACAATCCCACTTTGTTTTGATTGTGAAATTACAGAACAAAACTTTAATTACAGTGTTTGGATGATAAGCAATTAGCAGACTAAATGTTTTGCTCTTGGTAGTCGAGTAGTTATGTCTTGTCTGGAGAGACACCAATCACTGCATGCATTTGTGAGGGAGGTTAGACCTGAGGTCAGGGGATTGGAACTGCCAAATACATCACATTCTTCGGGCAGGTATTCCACAGCTAACAGAAAACAGACCTTGCGTCAAACTCCTACAGCTGGCTGGGAAATCTGGCAATTTTAAAAATAGTAATATGCAAAATGGTAGATCATATTTTAGATCGACCCAGCCTAAGCCCACCTTAACCATAACACACACACACACACACACACACACACACACACACACTTTGAGAGTTCAAAACATTTCACAAAAAGCCATGGTAATAATAGTCGTTCATAAAATGGGGGGGGGGAGAAATTCTGGAACCCCCAAAAGCGCAACCTATTATAGACCTTTTCGTGTGGCAATATAAAAATGGATTTGTTAATATAATGAAACATCAAGTGTATGTTTGTGAGAGAGAGACACACACACACACAATCATCTGAGAATTTAGGATAGTTTTCCCCAACCTGATGGGGAAATTTTGAACTGCAACTCTCATCTGTCCCAGCCAGCAAAGCCCATAGTTAGGTGTGATGGGAGCCCCAGACCAGAACAACTGGAGGAAACCAGGTTGGGAAAGGCTAATTTAGGAGAATACAGGGTATTCCAACATGCTTTCATAATCTCACCCAGAGGACTTATTAGACAACCCGTTTAAACACCCCGGTCCTATCCTATCCCTTGCTTTCCATTTCCTCACAAATGTTCCCATGAAAAGCAAAGGTCACTATGTTGATTCATCAGGGGCAAGGGATTGCAAAGTACTAATACCGGCCTTAGGACCAATAAGAACGGCATAAAAATGTGATGTGCTTTTGAGTTCTCAAGAGCTCTTCATCAAGCAAGCTGTTACGCAAAGCAAGGTGTGGTGATGTAAGTGAAAAAGAAAAAGTAGGGAGAAATTAGGCCAGAAATTGTAGCCATGAGGTCAGCTTGTAGGGTTACTGTTTTACCTGTAAGGTGAGTTCCAAGATGGCAATTGCTGGTCTCCAGTTCGTCATCAAGATGCGATGGAACTCAATATGAGATTAGCATCAACATGAGCACAACCCAGCTTAAATTCCATAGGGTACGTGTGCCATCCCTACCATGTATGTATGACCAAGTTTGAGAAGGGCTTTCAAAATATTGGGTCTACAGATTCTTCTGTATTTCTTCTTGCAGAGATTCACATCTTCACTTCATTTTTCACATGTGATTTCAGTAGCTCTATTGGAACCCCCCTCCCCATTAAACAGGGGTGTACTTTTAGAATTCTAAGCAGATTTCTGGGAACACATGCATCTATGTCTGTGTGGATGTTCTTTTTACCACCTGTGAACGGCCATTGTTTCCTTGAAATGCTGCAACTTTGGAACTACTGTTTTTGTTTGTTTTCTCAGAGCTCCGTCCACCTTCGCAGAACGATCCCAGCTCATCCGAGATCACATACTGAATGAAATGATGTCACAGTACTGCATAGCCAATCATATCTGACTAGATGACACCATAGCAAAAGGCAAATTTGGAATGTGGGCAATGCTTTGAGATAGGTGGCTCTCCCTCCTGCCCTCAATTAAAGAAGAATTCACAATTGTCCTTCTATTTTAGGAACTTTTAGTAGATACTGGGTTTTCCCATTGTGCATTGAACCCCTTCTAAAAAGGTGGTGGAGAAAGTCAAGATGGAACAGCTTTCATCCAACTGCCCACAGGAAGTATTAATTTTCCCATCTCCTTGTTGACACTGTGCCACTGCTGTTGAAGCAGTGCTAGTGCAAACACAGAGCTAACAATAACATACATTTTTTAAAAGCCTTAGATCACTTCCCCTTTTCAAACAATCCTTTCCCTTTCCCTTTCTTATGAGAGAGAAAGCCATTTAGTGGGTTTTAATGGTTTGGGGAGATCAGGCTATTTGTTTTTATATCCACTCACTCCATCCAGAGGCATCTTTCTAACTGACCAGCAGGACTGGATTAAAAACCACAACTAATGAATGAAGCATACTTAAAAAGCATAAATAAAAAGAGTCATGGTTTACCTCTCACCACAAGAAGGAAAACATACAACCGTGATGGGTGGCGTATCGCGGTTGCTTTATTGCGAATCACAATATAGCAGGGGAATAGGAAACCTGGGATACTAAGGGGAATTCGGTAAACAGCAGTGAAGAGGATGCTGGTGAACAAAGTATGCTGGTGATATTTAACTTTCCATCCATGCACTCATTTCCATCAAATCCAGGAGGGCAGGAGTGAAAGCACTGGCTCAGCTTCAAGGCTTTTGAGTTGATATACAAAGCCCTGAACAACTTGGGTCCCAGATACCTTAGATGACTGCCAGAGCCCATGTATCCCAGCTCAATCACTGAGATAATCTACAGTAGTCTTCTTCAACCTTGGGTTCCTAAATGTTGTTGAACTTCAACTCCCACCGGCCCTGTCCATTGGCTAAATTGGCTTTGGATTGTGGTAGTTGTGGTCCTACAATATCTGGCAGCCAAGTTTGAAGAGCAATGATCTAGAACAGGGGTCAGCAACCTTTTTCAGCCATGGGCCGGTCCACTGTCCCTCAGACCATGTGGTGGGCGGGACTATTTTTTTTTATTTTTTTTGAGGGGGGAATGAACAAATTCCTATGCCCCACAAATAACTCAGAGATGCATTTTAAATAAAAGGACACATTCTACTCATGTCAAAACACACTGATTCCTGGACCATCCACAGGCCGGATTGAGAAGGCAATTGGGCCACATCCGGCCCACGGGCCTTAGGTTGCCTGCCTCTGATCTAAAGCAATGTTGTTAGTTACAGAGGCCTGACTGACCTCGACCAGAAGTAGGGGCCTTTCCAGACCTATTCTGTGGGAAACTCATCAAGTAGAGATTCAGCAGGCCACCTCCCTTTTGACTTCCAGGCATCTCTTGAAGACTTGCTGACAAGCCTATGCAGTTGTTTACAATTTTCTCGTAGCCAGTCATTTTAATGATTGTTCTGTACTTTTAATGTGAAATGTGAAAGGCTCTTCCATTGTGACTTGGGCAACCATTTATGTTTAACTCCAAAAGAGGAAATACAGCAGCCCCCCCCCCAAAAAAAAGAAGACAAAATGGGAAAGATAAAAAAATATGCATATGCTAATTTAGAGAGAGATGCAAACTTAGAAATCATTAACAATAATTTATACAGAAGTAGTGCATCTCACCATAGTGGGAGATTCTGGTCAGGTGACCTCTGTGCCTTCTCAGGTGCTCAGTGTGGTGCATAGCTGTCAACTTTCGGATTTGAAAATAAGGGATTTTCCCAAACTTTCGGATTTGAAAATAAGGGATGCCGCGAGGGCGGTGCAATGGCACCAAGTAACCTCGCCAGCCTGCACTCCAGAGGCTGCGCGCGAATGGGTGAGCGAAAGAGCGAGCACATAGACGGCAGGCAGGCTGTCTGGCTGTCTGGTTGGGCGTGAGGGTCTGGCTGCACAAGGCATGCAAGCTCCACCCCCAGTCGGTCTCAGACTCCTTATTGGCAGCCGAGCAACGGAGCTGAGGAGCCTCCCTGGCCGGTAGGGAGGGAGAGAAGCTGCTTCCTTTGAAATCCGTGAAATTTAAGGGATATCAACAATCCGGGATAGCAGCGGGAAACGGCATTGGAATAAGGGAGTTTCCCGCAAAAAAGGGAGGGTTGGAAGCTATGGTGTGGTGTAGTGGTTAAGAGCGGTAGACTCGTAATCTGGTGAACCGGGTTTGCGTCTCCGCTCCTCCACATGCAGCTGCTGGGTGACCTTGGGCTAGTCACACTTCTTTGAAGTCTTTCAGCCCCACTCACCTCACAGAGTGTTTGTTGTGGGGGAGGAAGGGAAAGGAGAATGTTAGCCGCTTTCAGACTCCTTCGGGTAGTGATAAAGCAGGATATCAAATCCAAACTCTTCTTCTTCTTATTCTCATATTTGATGGCAACTTCAAGGCTTCTGCTCAAATTTCGTCTGGGTTTTTATCATTAAACTAGACTTGGACTGGCCAGCTTTTCAAACAGAGGACGCTAAGCAGAGACCTACCATCCTTTTTCCAGGCCTAAGGTCTTAACAGTTCACTCCCAAATCCAGGAAATACTACAGCAAGCTGCAATGTTGTTTTGGTTTGCAATTAATTTGACAACCGCTTTTAGAAGCAAAAGCAAAAAATAAATAAATGAGAGTTAATTTCATTGGGCACCCTCCACCCTTGATTCAATCCTCTGGCTTCCCCTGAACTTTTGAAATGCAAGACATGCTCATTCTGTGGTTGGAACACCAGCGGCTGATTCTGATTTATTTTTGGTTGGATGTCAACACAGCTGATGTTGGCATGATTTGTCATGCATTAAGATCGGCCAGGAAAATGGGGGGGGGGGCGAGAGAAACCCATAATCTTTCCTGAAAATTGCATGTAGCCAGGTGCTAGAGGGCATGTGAGAGAGGGTGCCTTCCAAAGCTCATATAAGCAAGTGCTAAATATGGTAGAAGATAAAAGAAAATCACCAAACCTCCTCTCCAAAATGTAAGGGGGAAAAATGACAAGCTCCAGAATCCTCCAAGAATCTTAATAAATCCATGTTCTGGTAGATTAAAAAGGAAAGCCATAGGAGGTTCAAAGCCATGAGGCCATTCTACAGTCTAGGGCTCAAGCTACAGTTAATAATATCTGATTTTATTTTGCACTGACCTGCCTTGATATTGCCAGGAAATGTGGCATTCTTCCTAGTACAGTGGTCCATCGACTTACGAAATACTCGACAGCCGAACTTTTCGATTTACGAATGAAAAAAGTGGCCACACTTTTCAGTTTTGGAAAAAGAAAGAAATCCAGTGGGGCCAGATTGGGAGAATATGGAAGGTGGAACAACTCAGTAACCCCAGTAACAATTTCACGCGGAATATGCAAGTTTTCCACATCATTTGGTCAGACAAACACCAATCCTGCATCAATAACTCATGAATTCTGTCAACATTTGCCGCTGTTCTCCTCGTTGATGGTCTGCTAGACCAAGGGTCATCTTTGATGGTTTGCCGCCCTTCACGGAAATGCTTAAACCACTCATACACTGTCTTTCGAGTTACAGATTCATCTCCGTACACAATTGTGAGCATTTCGTGGGTTTCCGATGCTGATTGTTTGTTTGAATATTTATCGCTGTCTGATTTCTGTGACCGTTCACCCAACTTTCCAGTCACATCTTATACATTCCACTGCTTTATGAAGGACCACATGCAAAATAAACCCAGACTGGAAAAAGACTGATCCATCCATCCCTCTCTCTAGATCCTTAGGCAGGGGACTTTCACAGCCTTGCCTGGGGAGGCCAGGGATTGAACCTGGGACCTTCAGCATGCAAAGCAGATGCTCTACCGCTGAGTTACAGTCCTTTTCAGGTTAGCACTTGTGCATCTGATGCATAGTCAAGCTAAAAATGACATCTTCCGTGACCCATTTAGGTAGCTGTGTCCATAGGTTCAAAAGCTGCGACTATTGTTTCCTGAATAAATCCATTGGCTTCAGGGTTTTGATTTTTTAATAATAATCATAATCATAATCACAAAGCATAATGGCCCTGACTGTTTTTGTTGGACTGCAAAGCTGTAGATAAATGGCTCATGAATCAAGGGCTGGCAGCTTGACTTTCTGGGGCTTATTAATTCCCATGCTATTTACCTCTTTGCATGTGGCATAGCAAAAACAATTTGAACTTCAATATACCAATCTTCTGCACCACTTGATCATTATGTGTTCGGCTTGGTTAAACAAATGCCTCCAAAGGAAGACAATGGAATGGTGGAGGGTCTTTTAGTTGGAGACTGCCGAGTCACTAGAAAGTGCAGCCACAGCTAAAAACCGTCATTTTTCTGGAGCAGTGAATTGGAAACATGGATCTCTGCCATGAACCTTAAGGTACCATGTTTCCTCCATATTAAAGTCTCTCCCATCATAAGAGCACAGGATGTATTACAGCAGCTATTTGTAAGCAGGGTGAAGGTTCAAAAATGAGAGCAATTTTTTTTGAGGGGGGATGTATTTGGTTAGGGTGCCAAACTAGCTCCCGGAGTGAATCAGGTTCACATCCCCATTCTGCTACAAAGCTTGCCTAGCCTACTTCACAGGGCTGTGGCGAAGATAAAATAGGTGGGACTGAGGGATCATGTACTCTGCTTTGGCAGAAAGTACTTTCAGACTCTCCAAGTGTCCCTATTTTAGAGGGACAGTCCCAGTTTCTGATTTGATCCCAGAATGTAGGATTGTTACAGGTATTGTTGCTTTACTCCCAGCAAAAGTGTGCTTAAATGAGACTAACTGAGCAGGAATCCATCAAGCCCTCGCTTTCAAATGTGTTTCCACCTGGCAGCTCAGTCAGGCTGGGGAAATGTGGAAAGGACCTTTCCTTAAAATCCTGCACCAGTTGCCCCTGCCTTTTTTTTCTAGAAACATCAAAGTAAAAGGTTTCTCACCTCTCCCAAGCTTTTTACCTGTACCATTTCCTGGTCAAGTTTCTACTCATTCTGAAACAGCTGCCTTGTCTAACCACAGCTATGGAAATTGCACATAACATAAATAGTTGAGCTCCATATATTGCAGCAAAAAGAGAGAGAGGAAGTTGAATTCCTCTAGTGTTTTTGCTTATTGTAATAGTTCACAGTTGGTCTGACATTGTCAGGCATGTGGCTCCATTTGTAAGTCACTGGGAGGTCACCATTTGTTCTTTCATTAAAGACAGTAAAAATACAACCTTTTCCTCCATTGCGGCTGCATGAACCATGTTTTGTTTGTTTATTTTTAATTTATGAATCTGTTTTTCAGATTAACAGTCTAAAAAGCCATTTTTAATAGCAAGATTTCTTGGAGTGCAATGTACCAAAGGAGAACCCAGCAAAAAAATTTTTTTAGGGAAATGGGATAGGCAGAACATTTTTACATCAATAGCTGCTGATGACTAGTGCTTACTAGTAATTAGGAATAGTGCTTACTAGTAATTAGGAATCAGCAGTACCAGACTTCTCTGCTCTGCTAGGCTAGATTTTTTCTTCGGTTCTCCAACCAATAAATTTGTACAGCTGGTTTAGCTGCTACCTTAGTAAAGAAAGCGTGTCCTCCCTAAACGAGGGCACGTGTTGCGGTGAGACCTGGAGACTGACCCCCTGGTTGTGGGTGGGTATATTGGTCAGCCACAACACCCAATTGGTAGGTCCCTCATTACTGGGTGAAATCTGGCCAATGGGGCGCAGTCTAAATGGGCCAAGGGACTTATTTATACCCATGCACATGACCCAGAGCTTCCTCTTTCGGCTCGTGCATCGGAACACCCACCCACCTCTCCCTATATTTAGGGCATTTTGCGATTGACCTTGCTATGCCGTCATGTGTCGTCTGTTGTTGGGACAGGGGCACGGCAGGAATTTCCCCATTTGGCTGATTGGCTGTTGCCATTTGGGTTTCGCCTGCTGCGTAGCAAATCGTCACAACTTGTAAGGTTGCGGATAGGCACTGGTTCATGTGATAGGGATGGGAGAACGGTCTCGCCATCCCTATGTGAAGGGTATTCTGTTAAAGGAATCCAGGGACTCAACTTGGTTTGGTCAACTCCCGAGAGGGGGTTGTGCCCGTGCCTGAGTCCAGGGGAGCATCTGGGGAGTGGACATAGTCTGTTCCCGGGCTTTTCACCTACTTCAGGTGTTCACCCTTGGCTGACCTATGATAGAGCTCTGGGTCAGCGCTACCTGCAAGGGTGCAGGGAGCTAGTCGAACCAGAGCCTATGCAACCACTCACTTTCTGTAATCAATAAAGTTGTGGCCTAAATTCTGCCAAAAACTAAAACTAAAATTTGGGTCAACTGTGTTTTTATTTAGGGGGGAGGTCTCTGAACATGCAAAAAGCGTTTTTTATGTGTTATACCGTGTTTCCCCTATTTTAAGACACCGTCTTATATATTTTTTTCCTCAAGAAAACACACTATGGCTTATTTTGAGGGAATGTCTTATTTTTATTACGTAAGCCCAGCCCAGCCTTTTCCTTGGCATCCTCCAGAACTGCGCCTATCACTATGGCTTATTTTTGGGGTACGGCTTATATTTCGCAAATGCGAAAAAATCCTACTATGGCTTATTTTATGACTACGTCTTAAAATAGGGTAATACTGTGACACCAGATGGCACTGTGGAGTCCCATCTTTCACCAACGTGATTTCCCACTTAGAGGTTTACAACATGTTTTTTCTGAAACGTTTTTTTGATGTGTCTAGATCCAGCCCGGTGTGAGAATGAGCCTTCCACTATGGCTCTGTAACAACTCTTTAAAAAGGATGTTTCAGCCGCCACAGCTGAAAGCAGAGACCACTTCCTAAACTGGCACAGGCACCTCCATACTCTACAGCATGAAAACAAAAAAAGTATCCACCTTAATGCTGTAATAATGTAAAGCACATTCAGCAAGGATTATTGGTGATGGATATATGTTTGTAAATTCAAAGCCTGTTCTCAGACGGAGCCATCTGACCCTTTGCCTGAGGCAAGATCAACAACGCTTAATCCATGCCCTCAGCTAGACTTCAGCTCTTTGGCCTACCTCAAAGCCTCTGTCCTTTCTTCCTTCTTCGGAAGAATTGCAATAAAGTACACAAAAATGAACTAGAGAAGGGAATGAACTAGACGAAGGAGGAAGCAACCAGCAGAGCCAGCTCAAAAGTACAGGCTTCCAGAACTGGATACATTTTCAGATAAACCCACAGGTGTGAAGAATTGTTCTCCCCCCTCCCCCCTCTCTTTCTCTCTCCTTTTTTCCCTTTTATTGAATGTGAGCACAATTTCCCTTAAATTTCAGGGTGAATTTCAGATATGTCCATTTCAAAGTCACTCTGAGACTTATGGGTGAAAAGGGGGATATAAATTTGTTTTTAAAAATAAACAAACAGGGTGGCCACATGACCTGTTTTCACATAGCTGTCAACCTTCCCTTTTTTGGTGGGAAATTCCCTTATTCCAGCACCAGTTTTCGCTGTTTCCCTTTTTTGCCCGGCTGTGTTGCTCACCAATAGTTACAGAGAATAGGATGTCATTAGACAACAGCACTGTTTGTGCTTTGCTTGCATGTAAAATTTATGGGAGTTTGTTCAGCCTTTCATCATAGTCAAATGCCCTACATCCATTACAGTCTGCATGACAATGTTCATAGATAGCATGAAGCTTTCAGCCAAGCTTAATGGAAGCAGCAGTTTCCACAGTTCAGCATTATTTCGCCCAATTTTCAGTAAGACCTTCCTGGTGGGTTTTTCATCCTGCATCCCCAGCTGTGTTGTAAGTCATTTGGAGACTTCTGGGTAACAAGGGACTAACAAGTCTAATGATAAGAATGACAACAGCAACTCTGCTGATTGCATCTTAATTAGTCCTGTGCCCAATTCTGGGATCTTGTGATGAGCAAAGAATGAAAAATGCCCTTAACCAACAGACAAGCAAATAATAAAAGCATTATTCTAGTGGTCATGAACTGAAAGATCTTTCTCTATGGCTGCTTCCATCAAGAATAAAAGCTTCGATGTTCATCTTAAACTTGTTTACTTAAACCAGCTGAGTGTTGATCTTGGGATCAATTTGTATAATAAATGGGTCATAATGAAATGGCCAGACATAAATAAGGCTTCTGATTAGGTGCTATTCATTCTGTACACAACTGTATCCAGAATAATTCTCGTCTAAATTAAATTTTCCTGACTGCCTTCTGAGCTGTCTGCACCCAACGGTAAAAATCAAAGTGGCTTCTAATGGTTTTAGGAAATTGGTCGTTCTCCTAAGGCGGCTGGCTTCCTTTAATATCTCAACAGACACTGAATCAAATAGTCATCTGATGATTTGTTGGCCTATTTTAGGATATGAGCTATTTTGGTCATTTGTGACTTTTACAGGGGTAATTCTTGTGTGTTCTGTGGAGAGGGAAAATAAAAGCCTTTGAGATCCAGGAGACAACAGAAAACTTTCCATGACTTCAAGCTTGTACAGCTGCAGGCCCCAAGGATCTTCAGATCCATAAAGATATTGCAACAAAAAAACCGTGCAGATTTTTTTTTGAACCAATACCAGTATTTATGGACTGAAGCCACATGAGGTCACTTATGTTGCTGAAGGTCTGGGTCTGGTCAGTGCCTGTATGGGAGACCATCTGGGAACCAGACCACTTTAAGAAAAACTTTTTTGGCAGTTATGGCACAAGTCAGTCTGAAACCATACATTTCTTGTGCATGCTACATCCAGTACATACACAGCCTTGGCATGGTTCAGCTTCTACTCTGCTGTGCGAAGAAGAACCAACCAGTCGGGAAAACATCAGAGAAACAGGCCAGGCAGGAATGCAAGTTCTAAGTGGACTATGTATCCCAAGATGTGCTAATTGGTTTGTAGAGCTGTGACCATCAGGGTTCTCATTGCTGCCAAGGGGCCCTGATAACCACTGAATTCTTCATGCTTTCATCCATAATGTCGCTGCCCACTCTGATCATGCAAGCTGTGACAAGAGCAAAGTAATGGAAGAGCACCTCTTTGCTTCCTTTTCTTCTGGGTGTGTGTGAAAGCTGAGCAATGGTGGTAAGGAGAAGCATGGCCCGCTTGGGAAACTTTGTCCCATATGGCACTGGAAGGAGCACCGAGTTCTGTGGTGGGCGAAGCCATGCATTAGGCCAGGGGTGGAGAACCTGTGGCCCTCTAGATGTTGTTGGACCCCAGCTCCCATGAGCCCCGGACAATATGGCCAATGGCCAGGGATAATGGGAAATGGTTTGGTTTGTCATTTGACAATGTGCATTTCAGGTAATATCATTAAACATATGCTTTAACAGTTGGTGCATGCTCCTTTGAGGAGACACTCTGGCTCAGTGCAGCTCACAGATGCACACACAAGGCTTCTTATGTCTCCCATACGCATTTGCTCTCTAAACTAACTCTCCCCTGGAAGATCATGTGTGTTTTCATCTGGGAATGTTTTCAAAGCCGCCATCTACAAGGGTCAGTCCGAAGAAGGCTGTCAAATAATAAACAGCATCTTTATGTAACCCAATTAATTTTCCCAAAGCTCTCCAGCTGGTGAATGGTTGGTAAACAAATGGGGCAAATGCCAAGATAAATATTTACTTGGGTACAGAGGCGGCTGCGGAACAAGCAGGACTTGGTCATCAATGGCCTGTGTGTGCACTCTGCTAAAGAGGACCATAAGTGGCTTTGAGCAAATGCTCTCACTGGTCGCTGAACGTTTTACAGAAATCCTACTCTGGCCTGGTCACTAGGGCATTAGAGCAGAGACAGGGAGACCTGGATCGTGTCCCACCTCAGCCTTTAATTCTATACATCCCAGAATGAAATGTTTGGGCAATAGCTTGCTACCCACTGTGTGGAACTAGCAAGAACCCTGGCAATTTGAGGGGAAACCACATATGGTCCAAAGCAGGGGTGAGGAACTTGTGGACCTCTGGATGTTGCTGGGCTAAAACTTCCATTATATCCCAGTGCTTCCATCTTTATTTAGAGTGTGATCCTATGCTTGTTGACTCGGAAGGCTGCTTCAATGTGTTCAATGGGATTTACTCCAAGGTAAATTAGTTTAATGGACCTACCTTAGGCCACATTTTCACCGAGCATCTAAAGCAGTATGATGCCACTATAAGCAGTCATGTCTTCCCCCAAAGACTTCTGGGAGCTGTAGTTTGTTAAGGGCTGAACACAGCTGGTCTCACTTTTGAGGAAACAAGCATAGACTCGCACTGTTAGCGTTGAATGAAGCTCTGTTATTCACTTATATTGGTGGATGGGGCAATAAGGAGGACTGGAATGAACCCATTTCTACATATGTGTATGGCAGTGGTACTGTTGTTGTGACTCACTTTGCATCAGGCTGTGACCCAGCACTGGGTCCTCCTGACTCACCAGCAGAAGACCAGTGAGCTAGACAATCATCTGGATTTCCTTTTTCAAGTAGGACTCAATAAGGCCTCATCTATGATTTAAAGAGGCTTCATTTTTGTTTATTTAATTTCCCTGCACTTGTAGTCAAGCAACAACAATTTGGTCAAATGAAGGCCAGCATCCCTATGAAGTCAGAAATGTCACTACGGTTCCATATGTCTCTCCTCTCCACGAAACCACCAGGAAGTTAAACCATTTGGTTTCCTTCTTCTATCCCTGGGCAAAGAAAAAAAAGGTTTCAGACTAGCGCTTTCTCTCCTGTCACATGGTTAGTCACGATCCAATGGGAACTGACATTCTATGCTGAAATCCCACCCTGCTTTCCGACAGGATCCAAACAGCTTTCTTCCTTAAAGGCTGGTAGCGTCAGAGTTTGGACAGCCTGATTCCGTGTTAGTCCTGTTGATAACGAAAAGCAAAAAGTCAGAAACAATCTGATTCTGCCTGATTATTATTTTTTTGCATTTTTTAAAATGAAACCTCTCTATTGTCAAGTTCTTTTTCTACGCAATTATCTCTTGGAGGCTGAGCAATTATTTACACAGTGCAGCAAGTTTCATCCAAACAACCCCCACTCTCCTCCCCTGTCCCACTTTATTATCAACATCCTCTTTGTGTTGCTTTCTTTTGTACTCCCCCCCCCTCAATCCCTCTGCACCTTCTGTCTTGTCTCTTAAGTTATGGGTTACTTTCTAAAAGCCAACATCAATATTTCTCTCTGCAGACATTCACAATTAGGGGAATTTTATAGCCAAGCGGGGGGCTTCGGCAATTCGAGATATTGTGTTCTCTTTCTTCTCCCCAAAGCTGCTTTGTGGGTTTGGAGGAAACTCCTTCGAAGCATCTCTCCACACTTTGGGGTGCTTTGTAGGTTGTTGCCGTGTGCTTTTGTTGTTGTGCAAGTGGATCCTCATTAGTTTGTTTCTGCATGCTGAATCCCCGGCGGCTGCTTTGAAGACATGTTAATTATAGTAATAATTTCCAAGTCATTTACTAGTCGTTGCCAATTTTCTTACAGGAGGAGAGAGGGAAGCTAGGACTTGTCCAAACCACTCCGTCTTTGAACAGAAATGCCTTGAGATCTGGATATTTTTATTTTCTTATAATTTATTTATTTGCTCCAGTGATAGTTGCCAGAAGTGATTTTTTCCCCATTCTCAAGGCCTTTTCTAAGAAGCTGCTTGATCCAAACTGTACTAATCCATCTCCCCCTGCCCCCCCCTCCCAATTTTGGGAACGGGGAATAGGGGAAATTAACCATCAGCAGGAGTGTATGAAAGCTGTAAGCCCTGTTAGATGGAACATATTCATTTACTGCTGGCTAAATACATCGTGATTATATGCAAGCTCACGGTCTCCAAATTCTAACCTCTGAGCTTGTGAACATAAGATGGCTCACTGTGGTTATTGGAACAAGAACCGCCTGTCTCAAAGGAACCGACTTGCTGAGGTGTAGGCGACTTTCTGTGTGGCACTCAGTTCCCACCAGGCTAGTGGAGCCAATTCTTGGTGAATCAAGCGCATGGCCAAATGTCCTCAAAAGCAGACAAAGAGCTAGTTCTTTGCGTGACAGTTTGCTTTGGATATTTGAGGGCACGTTCACTGCGAAAGGAATGGGGATGTTGTTCCCTTCGAAATTTACCGAAGGCTGAACTGGGCTGGCATATGATGATTTCACCAATTCATATCTCCAAATCTTGGCATTCTTGGCGAAAGTCACCACATATCTATCCATTAAGGAACACAGTTATTGTTGTGCTCATATGGGTATTACTGGCCATCTGTCATGGATGCTTTAGCTGAGATTCCTGCATTGCAGTGGGGCTGGACTGGATTACCCTCGGGGTCCCTTCCAATTCTGTGATTCTACGATTCTACCATTCCACTGGGATATCTGCCTTTTGACTGATCAGTTGATTGTTTGCACCTATATACCTCCTTTTTGCCAAGGCAGATTATGGGCTAATCTACACTGGTCAGTTATAATGTTAAAAATGTGTTATAAAAATGTGACACCAGAGGGTGCTAGAGAGCAGCAATCCATCATCAATGGGAAATTGCATTGACAGTTATATTACAGGGTTTTCTTAGTGGTTTTTTCCCCCCAGATCAGTGTAAATTCAGCCTATAATTTAAAATATTAGAATAAAACAGATGCTTCAAAATATTTTCAGGCCAACTTCAAGAGCTGATAACATAAGCCTGGTCTTCCTTGCTTCTATCTTCCCTCAGGTCCGACAGGTCTTAAGTAGGCCTAGAAATGGGGAAGGAGCTGTAGTAAACCATTTTTACTGTATGCTAATCCTTTCTAACCACATCAGTTCTTGTACAGAAATCCACATCATGTGTATTCTATGGTGCATTCTTTTTCTTTTCTTAAAGTATTTTATTGCTTTTTTTTTGCATATAATAAATGCAACTGATTTACAGAAGCCGTCCTGGTTTCTGATTTGATCCTGGAATGTCCTGCTTTTCCTTAGGAGGTCTCTAGTTTCATCGGAGAAATGTTGGAGGGTGTGGAATTATGTGACCCCCGAGCCAAGGAGGTAAGTAACTATGCAACCTTTAGAAGACATCTGAAGGCAGCCCTGTATAGGGACTTTTTTTTTTATTCAATGTTTTATTATGATTTTATCTATGTTGGAAGCCGCTTAGAGTGGCTGGGGCAGCCCAGTCAGACGGGGCTGGGTATAATTATTATTATTATTATTATTATTATTATTATTATTATTATTATTAAACAAGACATCCCTATTTTCATCGGAGAAATGTTGGAAGGTATGTGACAATAGCAGCTAGTCTGTCATTGCTTGGAAAAAAGCATAAAAGGAACAAAGCAGCTTCAAGTTGCAACCGCTTAGAACAAGTGTATAACAAATCTTAAAGTCTCTAGGCCAATACAATAAGAAGAAGAGTTTGGATTTGATATCCAAGCTTTATCACTACCCGAAGGAGTCTCAAAGCGGCTAACATTCTCCTTTCCCTTCCTCCCCCACAACAAACACTCTGTGAGGTGAGTGGGGCTGAGAGACTTCAGAGAAGTGTGACTAGCCCAAGGTCACCCAGCAGCTGCATGTGGAGGAGCGGGGAATCGAACCCGGTTCACCAGATTAAGAGTCCACCGCTTTTAACCACTACACCACACTGGCTCTCTCTAGATGTTTCCATGGGTCTGGGAAGGTTGCCTCAATCACATCCCATATGGGAGATGAATGGATACCAGGTGTTGCAAAATGATAAAGGACTCATCTTACCTCTGGCTACGCTGACAGGTCAATTTCTCATCCAGAGCATTACACCCGAGCATACCATGAGTCTATTGGCAGGCCTGTTGCAGAGGACCAACATTTCTAACTGAGCATCTCCCAGCAAAAATGTGGCCCTCCAGGGCCCTCAAGATTCTCTCCAGGCCACACCTCCTCCCTATCCACACCCCTGCTCCCCAAGCCATACTGCTCCCCAGCCCTGCTGGGCACCCTCCACAAGTGTTTTGCCTGGCTGGAACGTGCCCTCGAACTCTTGACAATGCCTTCTGCTTGGTTGTTTGGGGAATTGTGCCAAAACCAGCCTATGACAAAGGTAAGATTTACATTGGTTGCTCCACCCACTTTTAGCTCTTGCCCTGCCCCTGACAACCCTGTGTCCCCCAGGTTGCTAAGAGGAAAGCATTGCCCTCAGCCTTAAAAAAAAAAAGATGGCATCGGTACATGAGTCAAAGGTGGTTCCAGCCTAATCAAAGCCTTAGTGCAATATTTCCACAACCCCGTTTTCTCATTGTTAAGCACATAATTTTTGCTCCATGAGTGTAAAAAATAATGGAGGGAAGAGAGAGATGCTTTATTCCCAGTAACATCAGAAGGGGCTTCCCCCGCCTAACATCTCCCTAGCACCTGATCCTTCTGCTTTGATTGTTAACATGAGCTGCTTTAATTAATATCTTAAATATAATTAACTATGAGGGTTCAGTAGCAGATTTATCACCACAATCAACCTCTGGGCTTTATTTTATCTATAATATCTGAGACAGGAACAATCATGTCAAGCACATGATGGCTTTTCTGAAAGCCCTCAAGGCAGAGTGAACTTTGAATGGTATTTCTATATGCTGGAGTTCTCCGAGATTTTCAAGTGAGAAGATCCAGGGCTTCTTTCGGTTTGGCAACTTCTAGTTTCCACCAGCTGAGGCATCTCATTGGTTCCAATAAACAATAACAGTCAGAACATTAATCCAATAGAAGGAGACAGAGCTTGAGAACTTCCCATGGGTGAGCAGGGAGGACATATTAGGGAGACAAGACTTTGATATTACACAGAGCTTGAACTTTATAGAATGGCTCTGTTTGATTTAGATTTACTACCGAAGCTGAAGATTTTAAGACCACCAGCAATACAATCCTTACGATGGCATTGCGCAGAAAGTTGTACTCTCGCATAACTCGCCAGACAGTGACATTATGTGGACACTGCAGAGTTTTTACATGTGATGTGATGCAAACCATCAAATGTTTGCTTTTGAATTAAACAGGCATTGTGAGACAAGTTGGAAGCAAGAGCTCCCTCAGATGTAAACGATCCTCAGGGACATTATCTTGTTTTAGGAACAATTCTGGGCCTGTCTGATAGCTAAATAAACTGAAATATAACTAGTATTCAAAGCTCTGAACTGTTCCAGTGAGCACGTGAACCTTCGTGAGGCATGGAAGAGTTCCCTGCTTGATCAGGATTGACGTTAGACCTTGTTAGAAATGTGGGTTGCTAATTCTAATGTGTTGAAATGGATGAAGTGTTTTAAATGCTATTTATTGTGATTTATTGTTGCATTTTATGAATAATTTTCTTTTTTGAAAGATGGGATAGAATTTCAATAAAATAATTTTGTCGGAATTCCCCAACATCTCTACAAAGAGCAAATACTTTCAAGTAAATGAAGGGCAGGCACAAGAAGTGACATGATCTGCCAGGGTTATCAGCACAATGTGACTCCCATTTATTTAGTAGGACTTGTGTGGGGATGTTTCACCTGAAGAGAATCACATTTAGCACCGTACAAGTTTAGTGCAGTAAAACATTTGCCTATAAATCAATGGCAATAACTACTAGGCCTGTTGTGACCCCCTAATTGGCATGAACTTATAATTTCCTCCTTACAGCGTTCTATCAACACCTTTTCTTTCTTTTTTTACATCTATATCACTTGCATGGGCAAGCAACATCTAAGTACATCTCTCTGACATGCATTGTGACTTACCACCCACGTAAAGGAGTATTATTCAACACTCCCAGCACACTTTATTCCCTTGGATAAGCCAAAATTGAGGCAGGTTTCCTAATCTTGCAGCAACAGGATGCAGATATTGACTACTGAAGATATTAAAGTTAGTCTACTCCTGCAAGTCTCCTCCTATGTTCTGAGGTCTGCCCAGAAGGTGTGTGTAGAGACTTCACGGTTGTGTTAAGAGAGGAGCTGAATTCACCAGGTACATTACACAGAAAGTGACCAGATCTATCCATGTGCCCATAAGAAGGATGAATAACCATATACAGTGGTACCTCGGGTTACAGACACTTCAGGTTACAGACGCTTCAGGTTACAGACACCGCTAACCCAGAAATAGTACCTTGGGTTAAGAACTTTGCTTCAGAATGAGAACAGAAATCATGCTCCAGCAGCAGCGGGAGGCCCCATTAGCTAAAGTGGTACCTCAGGTTAAGAACAGTTTCAGGTTAAGAATGGACCTCCAGAACAAATTAAGTTCTTAACCTGAGGTACCACTGTACTGAGAGCAACATAACCCAAGCGCATACTGGCACCAAGCTAAGGTTACCAGATATTTTTCAATGAATCCAGGGACACTTTACAACTTCATTAGGAATTATAGGATTTTGTCAGAGGACTGATTTGTAAATCTCAGGACTGTCCCTGGGAAACAGGGATGCCTGGTAACCTTATACTTAGCCTATAATGAACCCTATGTATAATTGCATATCCACCTCCTGTTTATCCCAGTCTGTTCGGCAAAACTTAGAAACTTCCAGTGGTCCAAAACGAAGCATTCAGAGTACTGTTCAGGGCTGGCAACATTAACCCCGCCGTGTGAGAATCCCTTGTAGATTACCATAGAGCCTGGAGACAATCGATTCATGTATTCACAGCAGTGACCAGAAGAGGAATGGCTGCTGGGAGGAGCGCAGAAAGAAGAAACGCCATGGTGCATCTGCAGCAGCACAACCGGATGCCTTCGTCTGCCCCGGCTGCAACCCAACATGTCTCTCCCGTATCAGTCTGTAGAGTCACAGCATGTGCTGTAACTCTCTGACGGTTTGACTTCATCCCTAAAGGCACATTCCTCCATTGTCTCCTGAGACAGATGGATGCCAATCAGCTCATTTAACTCCTGTTTTAAAACAGCTGCACTGGTTGGCAGCTCGTTTTCGGGTCTAATTCAAGATACCCAGGTTGGTGTTTGATGATGTGTAGGGTGTTCCAAGCCCTAAATTACTTAGGCCCTAAACAGGGGCGTTCCTAGCCCCCTGGCTACCCGGGGCGGGAAGCCAATAGGCACCCCCCCCTTCTTGTCCGCTATTTTTTGGAAGCAGACCTGGCAACCCTAGTTGTGAAGATAAAATGATGAGGAGCAGAACACCACCTTGAGCTCCTTCGAGGAAAGGTGGGGTATAAATGTAACAATAAGTAAACAAAGCAAGGTCCAAAAGTCTCCAAAGAAATGAAGTTTGTGGCTACAGACTTCCCCCGTGCTTCTGCTTGGAGCGCCAGATCGATCGCTGCCATCTTAGAAATGATTTTATTTATTTTTAAAGGAAAAAGGGATATTCTGTAGGCCCTGGTATTTGCCCTATCATGGTGGGTGCTGAGACCAGGTATGCATTGCGTTGTGGCCACTGGCCTTAATTAAATTTAATGACAGCTTATTCAAACAACAACAGTTATAAACTCTGAACAGTTTACACAAACTAGCATAAATAAAAAATACTGATAAAACCATTAAACTTTCAAAACAAGTCAACGTAATACAATTACTCCAAAAAATATAGATAAAATCAACAACATTTTTTAAATAAAATATAATAAAATAAAATGTCTGGGTACATAAAAATAAAAGTTTTTAGCAGGCATAAAAAAATACAAGAAAGACACCATGCTTCCCATCAGCAAAAGAAAGATTTTTTTCCAGCCCTGATCTGATAAAAAGATGCCAAATTTAACTGAAATAGCAGAGTGGGCAGGATTTAAGAAGAGAGAGCAGAGCATCTGAGAAGCATGCCAAGTATATGGACAGAAGGCACAACTTTATTTTCCCAACTCCCAAACTCATGAAGTTGTGAAGGCAATAAAGCAAGGATTTTCGTGCATGAAATAAGGAGTTCTGAGCATTAAGCGAAGAGAGTCTGGCAGCTGAAGTACATTAGCCCCGCTCTGCTAAAGATAACAGGAAAATTCACAACAGCGAAACACCAGGAAATGCGTAAGCAACTACAGTAATATGTGATTCACCACATATTGCTGGAAATAATAATCTCTAGACCGCTGACATGCATGGTAGAGAAAACGGTCACATATATACCTAACCAACTCAGGTTTGAACCTAATAATTATTTGTCCTTTCGTTCATCTGGGACTCACTACCAGGAAGATGGAGGCAGATGGATTGGTGCCCTGTTCCCAAAACAGATATCCTTACGTTTAACCTGCAACCTTATTTATTTGTTCGTTCATAAAATGTATTATCTTTCTTCACATAAAACTCAGTCTGATGACCCTATGAAAAAAAAAACCCAAGAACAGCAGTAGTTTATGAGAAGGGTGGGGGAGAGAGTCACCCTCCCAACCGTGGTGTGTGTGTGTGGGGGGGACAATTTTCATTGAGAATGTGTCTGGGGAGGTGAACGTTAAATATCCCCTCTCTGGATAGGAGAGCCAGTGTGGTGTAGTGGTTAAGAGCGGTGGACTCGTAATCTGGGGAACCGGGTTCACTTCCCCGCTCCTCCACATGCAGCTGCTGGGTGACCTTGGGCTAGTCACACTTCTCTGAAGTCTCTCAGTCTCACTCATCTCACAGAGTGTTTGTTGTGGGGGAGGAAGGGAAAGGAGAATGTTAGCCGCTTTGAGACTCCTTAAGGGGAGTGAAAGGCGGGATATCAAGTCCAAACTCTCTTCTTCTTCTTCTTCTTCTTCTTCTTCTTCTTCTTCTTCTTCTTCTTCTTCTTCTTCTTCTATATGCTGCGAAGTGGATGGAAATTGCCCAGTTACATTCTTAAAAATCTCCATACACTGTTGCAAGCTGCACAATTAGCATGATGTGTACTTAAGCCCTCACTTCGGGCAAGGGAGAGAGATGCAATTGATTGAAGAGATCTGGAGAAAATGGTGAATGTTCTAATTCCAAAATTAATTTTTTAAAAATTCTCCATCTGAAATTACAAAGTTATGGAACTCAACTTTGCACAGAATAGCAGACAACTGGGAAATGTGGTGAAAGGGGCAACGGTCATGTTCAAAGTGGTCAAGGGGGTCGAGAAAATCCCTTATGAGGAAAGGTGACGACATTTTGCATAGTTTTTTTTAAAAAAAAGTTTTAGTAAAGGGGACATCATAGAGGTGTGTAAAATTAGGCCTCGTGTAGAGAAAGTAGATAGAGAAAAGCTTTCCTGCCCCCCACATGATACTAAAACTCAGGAACATGCAACGAAGCTGGAAGTTGGAAGATTCAGGTCAAAAGAAAGCAAAATACTCCTGTTACCTTCCCACCCCAATAATATGAAACTAATATGAAAGTGGACAGATCCTGAAGTTGAGGCTCCAGTACTTTGGCCACCTCATGAGAAGAGAAGACTCCCTAGAAAAGACCCTGATGTTGGGAAAGATGGAGGGCACAAGGAGAAGGGGACGACAGAGGACGAGATGGTTGGACAGTGTTCTCGAAGCTACCAACATGAGTCTGACCAAACTGCGAGAGGCAGTGGAAAACAGGAGTGCCTGGCGTGCTCTGGTCCATGGGGTCACGAAGAGTCGGACACGACTGAACGACTGAACAACAACAAAATATGAATGTGGGTGTTTTTGTTGACCTAATAAAGGTATTGCCCTAATATGGATTATGGAAGAAAGTTCCTCCATAAACACTGGACCTATTTCTCTGCAAATTGACAGGTTTAAACCACTCTAGAAAGGCTCCTAGTCCTTTTTATTTCATCAACTTTGACCAAAAGGGGGAAAGTTATAGGCATTTTTAGATTTCCCATTATAGTAAATGGGTTCACAGAGAGTTGCATCAAAAGGAGTGCCATGTGAACATTGCATCAGCACAAGGATTTCTGCTTAGACAATGGGATGTTTCCCCTCCCCTCGCCTTACACCCCTCCTAAATATGTCTCTTAGGGGTTCTCCCAACCTTCCAAAGCACACATAGGGTGGTATCTGTGTACATAAAAACCCTTGTTTGTACTGCAAGGGTTCATGTATAAGCTTAGTTGCTGCATCCCAGTGTATGCACAGACAAGTTACAAAGTGGACCCATAAAGTAGCAGCGGTTTCAATAACAACAGCCACCCATGTACTTTGCCAGATACTGGGAGAGAGCAAGAGAAAGTTAATATTTGGCAGATTCCAGATGCAGCTGAATGCAAGCTAAAAATAAATTTTCTTTGTTTCTCTTCTTAATGGCCAGTCATTAAGGCAACTGTGCAAATGTAACATATTGTGAAGGTTCTCTTAAGAGCTGCTTTCATCCATCTTTATTATTTATTGGTTCAAGTCAGATGACACAACTGAGCTACTTTATAGTTGGAGGTGCGGCTGATGGGCTGTTTGCCCTATCTGACCTTGGAAAGGGCAAACGTAGTTTAAAGATGTTTATAAATGGTAAATTTCGTGGCAGAGAATGATGTGAAAATAAATCGAGCACACTCCTGAAATGATTAAAAGGAGGACATTGTATAAACAGGATGCTGCAGTGGGCAAGCTTCTGAAAAGTGCGATACAACGCTGGGAGCCAGAGTGAGCCGTGAATCAATGTGTTCCACAAGCGGATCATTATAAAGGATTTCTGTCATTGCTGTTGCTGGAAACGGCATTCGTTTCGAGGGCAATGGCTGCAACGTTTAACAATGGATTACCTGTGGGATGTTGATGTTTAACATTATAGAGAAATGCGAGGTGAACTGGAATGCCTTTCGTAATTGAACAATGAAACAATTCATCACTCCCAAATGAACAAATTAAACAGCCAGGGCCCTACCTATCTGAGAGACCGAAGCTTTCCATTCATGCTCCAATCTGTTAGGGGCTGCTTTGAAACTACTTACATTGTTTTGTGCATGTTTTTGTAAATGCTGAGAAGGACCTCCTGGTTTCGTCTTTGTCAATGACCTTCAGCACCTGATGCAAAATTGGCCATGTTATTTTGATGCTGCCCTTTGTGTGCCATTTTCCTGCATTGCCATTTGTTCGTTTATTTTACTTTTATTTATGCAATTTTAACAGCTTTTATACACACATCATACAGTATCCATCTCTTATCTCTGTTCCTAAGACTTCCCAATCCATCTATCTAGGCATTCTAAGGAAATCTTGATCTGCTGCATATCCTGGTATTTCACCCATTTTCATCTCAAGTCTTCCTTTTTTTGATGTTATCAGCTGCTCATATGTTAACTCCTACTTGTAGGTTAAATTGTATATTCATAGAATCATAGAATCATAGAGTTGGAAGAGACCACAAGGGCCATCCAGTCCAACCCCCTGCCAAGCAGGAACACCATCAAAGCATATTGAACCATCTAAGACAGGCATCCCCAAACTCGGCCCTCCAGATGTTTTGGGACTACACCTCCCATCATCCCTAGCTAACAGGTCCAGTGGTCAGGGATGATGGGAATTGTAATCCCAAAACATCTGGAGGGCTGAGTTTGGGGGTGCCTGCTCTAAAATAATCTCCCAGACACCTCCACTCTTCTCTTAACTCATCATTATTCCTTAGTTTTGCAGTCATGGTTACTAGTTGCCATTTAATCTTGTGAATGTGGTGACACACATTTTTTGCCAGTAAAATCATACACTGGCACCTGGTTGAACTGCAATGGGAAGCCATGGTTTTCCACTGTGAGAATAAACCATGGCAAGCCATGGGCTCACATGCTCTCCCAACCCTCTCCTCTTCCTCTGTGTTTGCATTCTTCTTCCAGTACCTTGTGATGTCCTAGCTCAGAAAACTGTGGTTTGTTTAAATTATAGTCAGTGAGAACAAATTAGGGTTTCAGAATCCGGCTCCTTGACAAACCAAACCATAGCTGAAACAAGCTGCAAGTTCCTCAGTTTTGAGGGATTCTGGTTTGTTCAAAACTGGAGATTAATGATTGCCATTTTCCCTTCTGACATAGGAAAGAAGAGATGTGGGGAGAGGAGAACATGGGAGCCAAGTTCATGGGAGCCTATGACATATCTGAACTGGTCCAAAGGCTGTCCTGATGATGTCACAGACACTTGGAAACTCAATCATGTGAATTACTACAACCAATCAGATTGGATGGGACTGGAGTTATAGTAAGGGAAGAGGACCCTGGCCCTGCTATTGGCCAAAAGGGTCACTAATGCAAGCAAGGAGACCAGCAAGGTCAGTTGTGTTTTATTCAGTTTGTACCTTGTATACCATGCAACAAAGTGGTCTATACAATTTGTTAAATAAATGCATAAATGCTTCCTAGGTGATTGCTGTTTTTCTTATCCTCCATATCTATAGCCCACCGTTCCTCAAAAGGGAAAGCTATCCAGTTGGTGTCTCATGTTATCCTAACAAAAACCCTGTGCGGTAGGTCAGTCTGAGATAGGTTGAATAGTCTTGCATTCTAGCTGCCACACCAAAGTAGAAACATCAGCATCTCACTTAACTGGTAACTGGGGCAAATGCTGCCAAAATAGTCCCCCCTCCTTCATTATACCTGTCCAAAGACATCCAAAAAAAAAAAGTTCATGCCAGCATAGAGCACATTATAGCTACAGTCTCAAGATAATATGGATGCCTTAAGTACTCACAAAGTGTTTCTTTGCCACCTCTGCATTTAAGAAACATATGGCAGCCGTTAATGCCTCTGCTGTACTTCTAATAGACTAAGCGTCTCATCGACAATGTTTTTCCAGCTACGTTAAAACAGATCTACATCATACATAGCTGTGAAGTCTGGACAAAGATTGTGCTGCAATGCCAAATGTTCTCTGTTGTCCTCGGGGCATTGGATTTCTTTATTTTTGGTCAGGCAGGCCATGGCTATCAATTAAAGCTAAAATGAAATAAAAAGCCGGATTCATCTCTAGAATTTAGATCTTACTTTCTAATCCAAACCTGGTTCCTGTTATTACTAGCCCCATGTGACTATTAGAGAGCGTCTTCCCAACCCAATGTTCATGATATTTCCTTAATGGCATGGAGTCCGGAGTGCAGCTAACGAAAAGCATATTACCAAAATTTGAATGTGCATAATGGAAAACATTTCACTGGGCTTTCTCCAGAGAATGATGTATTGTGGCCACACCCTCCTCAATGAGCGTGGAGAGCTTATCTCTCAAAGGAAAGCAAAAATATATTTAGTTCATTACAGAGATATTTAACGGGGAAGGGGAGGTTTTTTAGAAACACCACACACACACACACACACACACACAGAGTTTCTCTCTGCTGTGTTGTTAGTGACCCTTATCTTTACTGTGTATGGAATAAAAATTCATGAGCAGATGTCTCACTTTGCCATTGTAAGCACAACCTTAAAGAGGTTAAAAGCAGAGAAAAGGGGTTCTTAGTGCATAGACATTTCGGAAACAGATGATTAAAGTCTAGTATGTGATTTCTATTCAGATCCCCCTTCATTTTGAGTGTGTGCATGTGTGCTAACTAGAGATTGTGAATTGTATTCCTATCACTTTAAACAGTTGCGGTTCCCCCCCCCCAATATTTATGGGAACTGTAGTTTGTTAAGGGTGCTAAGAGTTCTAACGAGACCCCCACCCCCACCTGAGCTACAATTCTTGGAGGTTTAAAAGTCAAATCCTCTTCCTCTGGGAATTGTAGCTCTGTGAAGGGAACAGGGGTTTGCTCTCACCACCCATAACAAACTACAGTTCTCAGGATTCCTTGGAGCAAGCCATGGTAGTTTAAAGTTGTATAATACTGCTTTAAATTTATAGTGCTGGTGTGACTTGGGTTTTTAGAAATGCAGCAGGATCTGTCTCCACTTCCCTAACTCCACAGGAAGTGTAAATGGGAGCTGTTGGCTATTGAGAGACTGCAGTTACTTTAGAATTATTAGTTTGTTTACTGGGTTAACTGTGCCATGCAATTATACTCCTGCTTTGCTTTCAGCATGGAATTAAGTTTCAGACTTCCCTTAGATGGGATCTTTAAAAATCAATCATGCAAGAATCTGGGTTACTGTGAATTGCCAACACAATAATAGTCCCTTCTTCTCTTCACATGGTGTGACTATGAAGGAGCTCCACTCACATACAACTTATCTGTAAGTGGGATATGGCTTAGCAAAACCTTCCTTGCCCTTTTGCCCTCCAGATGTTTGCACTACAATTCCTGTCAGCCCCAGCTACCATGGTCAATAGGCAGGGATGATGGGAGTTGTAGTACAAAATACCTGGAGAGCAGCAGATTGGGGAAGAATTGTAGAGTTGGAAGGAACTTCGAGGGTCATCTAGTCCAACCCCCTTCAATGTAGAAATCTTATCCATGACAGATGGCCATCCAACCTCTGCTTAAAAACCTCCAAAGAAGGAGAAATCACCACCTCTCAAGGGAGAGTGTTTCACTGTCAGCTAGCTCTTACTGTCTGAAACTTCTTCCTAATGTTTACCTGGAATTTCCTTTCTTGTAATTTGAAGTCATTGGTTTGAGTCCTACCCTCCAGAGCAGGAGGGAACAAGCTCTTCAGATATTTGAAGCCCTTCAGATATTTGAAGATGGCTATCATATATCCTCTCAGTCTCCTCTTTTCCTGGCTAAGCATACCAAGCTCCTTCAACCGTTCCTCATAAGGCTTAGTTTTCAGACCCTTGAATATCTTGGTTTCCCTTCTCTGCACAAGTTGAATAACACTTATCCCAATACAGAACAGATCCTTGGAGGACCCCATGTCTTACCTCTCTGCACTGAGAGATCTGCTCGTTTTACCCATGTTGTTTGGCCAGTAACTGATCCATACAATGACCCACCCTCTTATCCCATGACTGCTAAGTTTACTCAAAAGCCTCTGCCAAAAGTATACCTATAACAGTTGTGCTTAATTTAAGAATTTGGACGGAGATGGCTTTTCTTGCTACTGCCATGCTGCAATTCAGCAATCTGCACCCTGGTGAAATTGTGGCCTCCGCACAATACAAAGTATGGAAGATACGGCCTGGATCCAATTGTAGTCAAGGGCAAATGATGGCAGCCAGTGGCCTTGGTAGCTGGTCCCTGTTTGCATCTATTTAGTTCAGTGGGGCTCACATCAGGATGGATGTGGCTGGGATATCAGATCCATGCAACTGTCTTCTACTGCATCTGGTTACTTTGGGAGCAAGACATTGGAATTTTGCGGCAAATAATTGTTGGGAACTCCCAGTGGGTAAGCAGGCAAGAAATGCATTTCTGGCTTCAGAGGTACCTGAATGGATGGTTTTTCAAAATTAAAAAAAAAGTTCACTAAAGGGAGTGGGAGAAATCCTTAGGACAAAAGGATTTGATGGATGATAGCCCTGTGGCTTAAATTGCCATTCCAAAACCATATTTTGTAGCAAGCACACAATCCAAAAAAACCACCCACTCAGACTCTGATCTTGCTAGATGAAGCTGCATTAAACAGTAATGCCTTTTTCCTTTAGTAATTGTTTTTATGGTCAGTTGGGTTGCCAGTTTATTAAAGAACAGTTCTTTTATTTCCATTTTGGAATTACCCGTGCGTTTTATAAATGATGCAGTCATGACTGTTCCTGGCTTTAACGTGGCTTCATTTTGCTTGAGTAATAATAATGAACTGCTAGATTATAGCAGTATGTGGGCTGCTTGCAGATAATCAACAGGCATTCCTGCAAGCATATCTTTCTTACGCTTGGTGGCCCATCTGTCCCTGCACCTTCTATAATGAAATGTGCCCCAGAGGTGCTTAACAACCCTGGTATTCTCCTCCCAAAGGACCACATGAATCCAACAAAGGAGGCAGGACAGAGTGAACGCAGGTGACCTCCCTGGGGCGCAAGCCTGGGCAGTGCGTATGGAGGTCCTGGGCTGCCCAGATGATGACCCCACTTTTGGCCCTGCTGATGTGGTCCAAAGGAAAACAGAACGTTTGTCACCAGCTTGGCTGCAGGAGTTGCTGGAAGGAGGCATACAAGGCACCATCCTATTGCCTTAGGAATTCCACTCTGGATTTGTATAGGGTTTACTCCTTGGCCTTTTCTTATCCCAAAGATATCCTGCAAGGCAGCGGAGGTTTAGGATCAGAGTTTCCCTTCTCCTAGATGGGCCACCTTTCCAGGTTGGGAAAGGTCTGCCCCTCATTGCCCTCTACATCTCATGCAGAAACCACCTTCTTGACCGTTGGACCCACTATTGGTCTCATTTGCTCAATCTGCCAGAGCCTGTGTTCACATGCAGGGGAAGCCCCTTACTCACCGAGACCCATCAGCTTCCCTCCTCTAGTTTAGCCAGCCAGACAAAGCGGTTCTTGGGGTGTGGCGACTGTTGCATGCTGACAGCTTCTAGGAGCCACAGGTGAGAGTTGAGTGCAGGGGAGGGGGACCAATGGTGGAAGAAGCGATGCTATTTGTCTGGGATCCCTCTAGAATGGCTGGAGGCAGTTTTGAGGAGAGTCCCTGGAAGGCAACCCATGACAGCGACAAGTAGGTAAAGGTTCAACCAAAGCCTCAGAGTTTCAGCCTCCTCCTCAGGTCTTCAGCCTGGCCTGGCCTGTGAATGCAATAGAACTAGAGTAGATTGTATGAGGCAACACTTCTGGTTGCACGTGGCTCCCATGAAACCTCACTCCCCATTAGGGGGAATTGTTCTAGCCCAGCACACTCCCCATTGTGTTTTCTAGATCCAATGTGTTATGTAAGTGAGGATTCATAAATGGGATTCCTCGCCTCTAATTTGACATGCTACAGCTCCTTTGTACCAACTCTTTCACATCATGTGCTAATTCCTAGGCAGAAGTGGCTCAGTAGTAAGGATACAGCAGCAATGCTAACTTCTGAGAGGATGGATCACCATTGCATACCAGGAGAGAGATTGAAAAAAACAAGGTGGTGGTGAGGTCAGCACAGTGCACACACACCACCAGGAGTGTTGGATAGGCTCCGCAGCCGCATTTGCACCGTGACAACCTCTCTGCCATCTCACCCTTCTCCCAGGAAGCAACAGCAGCCCTTCTGCCTGTACACAAGTCTTGTGGCTCAGCTCCACCCAGTGATCCACTTCCGTTCCTAGACCTCAGGCTGGGAAGGAAACAGCTCAGTTTTCACATGGGCAGTCAGAGGCTGAATTTTATTGGCCCTCTCTTCACAGTGAAGCTTGGTGTGATTTCACATGCAGTCAGCCAAGCGAACCTCCCTGCGCATTTCTTGCTCTTCAGTGTTTCCACCTGCCGCTATCAGACTTCCTAGTCTTTCCTTTTCCAAGCCAGGAGAAAGGCACGAGCAGTATAAGGCAACTCCCAATTTTTCAATAGCCATTCCCAGCCATTAGATAAGGTTTGCGACAGCTCAGTGATCGAGTCAAGATGTAAGAGATTAAGGACCTTGTAAACTCACAGAGGAACCTTAAACATTGCCTTGTAGTATGTGGGCAGACACTGTAGACTTTTGAGCACTGGAGTTACCGGTATGTGCTGGTGGTAGTTTGTCCCCAGCAACAGATTCTTTTGACCTTTTCTGTCCTGTGAAAAGGACCACCTAGTTGATCCCCACCTCCCAATAAGCCTTCAAAGAGATGAAATAGTGTCGAATTCTGGTGTTATGAGTGTGGGTTTCTTTCTCCTACCCCTTTGAGACCTTTGGTGAGAACTGAAGCTGTCTTACAGGTTCTGGAACAAACTTTGCCATTATTCCTGGCAACGTCTAGAGGAAAAGATGTTGGATAACCACTTCAAAAGTCATTTTCATTTTTCAAAATATGCATTATTCTCCTGGCATTGAGTAGACAGCAATCTCCCTCAAGCTTCCTAGTGCCATAAATTAAATATTCTAAACTTAGTTTAGGATAATAATGAAAGTCCTTTGATGTCAGCCTAATTTCTAATAGCACTAAATGCAGCAAAGCTCAGCGCGCCGTCCTCATTAACCAGAAACACACTGCGGTGTAAGTTCTCGCCGCAACGCAGGATTTCTCCTTTGTATCTAAGGAAGTTGGGCCATTTCTCTGCATCAAAAACAGAGCTGTTGATCTATGGCTTAATCTAAAGCCCCGTGAAATCAATGAAAAACTTCCACTGCAGTATCAAAAAAAGTTACCAAGAAGCATTTTGCTCCTAGTTATAGAGATCCAGTCTGAATGACATGGCCTCTCGTGTTGCAACGGAATACCCAAATGCTGAGCTGTGTATCAGCCTCTGGTCAAGCAACTTGCAAGGGTAGAAGCCCCCAGAATTCAATTGTGGAAAATATTTGTGATGGAACAACCCAGAATGCTGTGCAGAGAAGGGCTTCCACTGCTAAAGTGGCTTCCACAGCCCCAATAGGCATATGCATAGTATGTATGGATATTTCTCATTCCTGCCGGCCCCTGAAGATCCGAAACAGAGATTCAGAGTCCGTTCTAACAATATATTGCCAAGCCTCACTTGTGCACAACACCAACGTAAATCATTGGAGACTAGATAAGATCTCACAAAATATAATCCATGATACGTGTTTATTTTAGGAAATGTTGACCCTGTCTTTCCATCCAAGGGTTCTCAAAGCAGCCAACAATTATTTAAAAAAAACAACACCAAAAATAATTTATAGAGCATTCAATCCAATTTCTTCCTTGGTTTCAAATCCCCATCAAGGCAGAAGGGGTTTTTAAAAAACCAGAAAGCATTTTTTCATCTCTCGAAAAACAACAACATATGTTTCTTTTAATTAAAGTAATCAGTGCAAACTTATTTAACCAAAACACAGAGGTCAATGTAACTGTGGGGCAGAGAATCATCATGGAGAGTTTAAAACTGATCAATCAGAAATAGCAGACTCAGCTTTTGCTGATTAGGATACAAAGATGGGATTTCGCCTCGTTCCACTCTCCCCCCACCCCAACCCACAAGTCCTACCACTGTTGTGGAGGTGTTTGTTGCAGAGTTTTCTAGTTGTAACTGGTTTGTTTTTTGTCAGGTCACTGCCTGAGTCAGGTCAGGGCTTGGCTTGGCTTTGAAACAATGTCCTCTTTCAAACTGGCCTCACAAGAGACAGTGCAAATGTTCAAGTTGTCAATTAGCAAGAGAAAGTGGGTCACGTCCCCACTGGAAAACCTAGAACACTCAGATTTCCATTCTAAAATGGAAACAAATGTGAAAGCCAGTATTCAAAATACCTTTCTCTTTTCTTTTTCAGCATCACACAAAATATCTAAAAGCCTTCGTGAAACAATAATGTGATGCCTTCACTTTATTTTGCTGTTTTTTCAGTGAGTTGAGAGGATAAGCAGAACGGACCGAAGATATATGAGGCTTTTTCTCATATGCACATTGTGACCTGGTCTCTGCAACTCATCGCAAAAGCTTACAATCATAAAATTGTGGCTGCAGATTTGTGGAATTGACTCCCACCAAAAAGAGAAAAAATGCCTGTTTCAAGGGCCTTGTGGTCCATTTAAGAGTGCAATTAAAAACTTTTTTTTATCCAGATTTGCTTTCGAATACTGACTGTCAGATTTCAGAGTTGCAAGCACAGCCTGCTACTTCTGTTTTAAGAGCTGATTGCATTTATTTGTTTATCTTACTGTTTTAGTAGTGTTATCGGTGACATTCTTCTTGGTAATATTCCCTGGAAATATCTTTTCAAAAAGCAGATTTTAAATGCTCTAAATAAAAATAAGAACCATAAACTGCTATGACTCTATACCTAGGATGGGGGGGCTGTGCCTTTTCCACTCACATCACCTCAGTATTGTTGGACTTCAACTCCCATTTGCTCCATCCATTGTGGCCGATAGTCAGGGGTGATGGGAACTGTGGTCCAGCAACGTCTCAAGGTTTGCCTAATTCTTTCCCCTGCACTAAGCCATCTTTCATATATAGTAGAAAATGAATCACTGAGTGTACCTCAAGACACAGAGACATGAAGGCGGCACAAGGAGAGGTTTTATGTTTTCAGAGGCATTCTTAGATATCAAAGCAACATAGGAAACACCTAAGACACAACAACACCCCACCAAGAATGTTAAAGAAATTAAAAATGAAATGAAACATTTTTTAAATAAAATGTAAAGCATTAATAAGATGTAAAAACGTTTCAAAACAATCACATACCCTCACAGGTAATAATTTCATGGTTCAATACCTTTCAGGCATCGAACGCCCGGGCGAAGATGTGTTTAAATGCCATCTTGTTGTTAATAATGAGGGAGAAAAAGGTGACCACCCCAGGGAAGGCATTCCAAAAAGACGGAGCCGCCACCAGGAAGGCCGTGCCATAGCTCAGCGCCGCCGCCACCAGTGCCTTCCCTGTACTGATTTAGATTTTGTTACTAAATCAATCCATCCATCCATCCATCAATCAATCAATCAATCTCAACCCTCTCTTCTGCCTCTCACTTCCTGGCCCCCTCAACAAGTGATTGGTGTCAGAGCAAATGGCATGCACCATCTATTTGTGCACTGAATTGGCACAATTCTCCACTGCACCCAAGAATCTTTGGATTGGGGCAATTACTTGGAAACAAGGCCCCGCGATATCCGTAGCACTGATATCCAAATATGTGTGTTTCAGATCGAAGCCTAGAGCGACAATCCTTTGCAAATTCTCCAGGGAACACAGCTCAGCGGCATGCTTTCTAAATAAACATGCTTTCGCTCACACTGTGAACATGAAGTCAGAAGCATTAAACACGCTATAATAAAGGCATGAAAAATGACTGTGCTAACAGTATGTCTCGATAATGGCATGTATTAATGAGAGGATTGCTCCACTTCCATTTTCATCAGGTTGTCAGCTCAGGGGAGAATTTCTTTTATCCATCTGATGGCATCCCCCCTCCAACATTGATGTCTAAAAATCATGCACTCAGTCTGATTGTTACTTTGGCTCAGGCATATAGCCCAATAGCCACAGTGACCTTTACCAAAGCTTTTGGAAGTCTAAAAACATATAGAAATATACAAAAAGTTTTAAAGCACCGCAGAGCTGGAAAAATACATATTTTTAAAAAGGGTGGCTGGTGCATATATACTCCACTCATGCAGACCACTATTTTGCAGAGACAGCTACAGATTTACAGAAGCCATCCCAGTTTCTGATCTGATCCTGGAATGTCCCACTTTTCCTTAGGATGTCCCTATTTTCATTGGAGAAACGTTGAAGGGTATGGTAGGACGTTCCCATTTTCATCGGAGGGTATGGAGCTATGCGACTCCCCAGCCAAGGAGATAAGTAACTATACAACCTTTAGAAGAGATCTGAAGGGAAGGTTTTTAAAAATGTTTAATGTTTTATTATGTTTTTATATATGTTGGAAGCTGCCAAGAGTGGCTGGGGCAACCCAGTCAGATGGGGGGGGGTATAAATAAAACCATTATTATTATTATTATTATTATTATTATTATTGAATAGGACAGTGATGGCTAACCTTGACACTCCAGATGTTTTGGGACTACAACTCCCATCATCCCTGACCACTGATCCTGTTAGCTAGGGATGATGGGAGTTGTAGTTCCAAAACATCTGGAAGGTTAGCCATCACTGGAATAGGACATCCCTGTTTTCATCAGAGAAATGTTGGAGGGTATGCATGCAACCTGGCATTTATCCAAGAATACAAGATGTGGGAAGAATTTGTTGCCGTTTTGTGTTACAAGGAGGAGCACATGGGGTGTGCTTCCCTCCACCAGAAACGAAGCCTATATCTTAACAGTTCCCCTCTACCTCCCCCTGCCACCGCCCCACACCTTCCGACTTAATTGCCAGCAAAGATGAAAGCCAAGAGTTGAAAAGCTAAAGGTCAGGCTCCACCTGTTCTAACAGCATCTCGTTTTTTTTTTGTGAGATGGCAAACAATGGTGGCAGATAAGTAAGAGATTACGGCAATGCATTCGTCCAGGGGAGGCAATGAAAGCACAGCTTACGCTCACCCCATTCACATACAGGAAAGAGGAATGGCCAGGCTAGATGTGTTTAGATTGTAAGGCTGGGCATACAAAGGAGTGTACGGTGACAAGGTAAAAGGTTGAGTAAGAGTTACAAGGTGTCATTGCTGTACAGGTTCCCAAAGAATAAGGCAGATTGAAAATGGTTTTTTTAAAAGAAGAAGAAGAAGAAGAAGAAGAAGAAGAAGAAGAAGAAGAAGAAGAAGAAGTCTGCTTTTAATAGGCTAAGCCCTTTTAAAAAATAATAGGCAGGATTTACATTATTAAAAAGGCTGGAAATGCAGAAAAGTTTAAACTCTATCTGATACGTGGCCACCATAAACCTTTGACTTGTACTCAGGCCCGGTGCTAGGGCTTTTCGCGCCCTAGGCGAAAATCGCCCGGCGCCCGGCACGCAGGGGGTGGGGCACCGTACGTCATGCGTAATGACGTCACGTGCCCGCCCCCTGCGCTGCGCGCGCAGGAAATTGCCGGGCTCTGTGCGAGCCGGGTGCTGCCGGGCACTGGGCGCTCCGCGCCGCTGCGATTTTCGCCTCTGGTTGGGGCGGCGGCAGGCGGGGGGCGGCGGCGGGGGGCGGGGGGCACGCTTGCCAGCGCCCCCTCCATTTTGGCGCTCTAGGCAGTTGCCTAGTTCACCTAAATGGACGCTCCGGCCCTGCTTGTACTGTATCAATATTCTATGTACCTTCTCCATGGCTGCACCTAAATTGTGGAGCTCTTTGCTTCACTCCCATCTTCATTTGAGCTGAATGCATATGAGAGGCACACTTTCTCCTTGTTTCCCAAGGCAGACATTCCCAAGCCAATGAAAAATTGTATATTCTATTGGCCGTAGGCCGTAGGCGTCGTCCTTGTAAAGTTTTTGGATCTTGTCATATCTGAGTTTTAGAAATGCATGATGCTTAATTAGTGCCTTGACTTTGTTTCAGGAGTGGGGAAACTTTGGCCCTGCAGATGTTGCTGAACTGCAGCTCCCATCAGCCCTTGCAGCATCTGGAGGACCCAAAGTGCCCCACGGCGACTTTACTCTTCTGCATCTATTTATTGGCCGGGGAATATATTCTCTGTAATTGATTTTTTAAAAAACAACATATAGAATTGCAAGTTAGTTATAACTTCAGCAATCTTGAGCATGTCTTCTTGCTGTACAGAACACATTTGCTTGGATCCTGACCTTGTTTTTGGAGATAGAAGAGGGAGAAGGAGCAACATTTGCCTGTTTCCTCTTCCTCCTTGCACCCTCCCAAAAATCTGCTCTTGTCAACATTTTAGTGCCCATTTCTCCAAATGCACACATTTTTGCAAGCAATTGCGTATTATATTCACTAATATATTTTAGGCACTGTTTCCTCAAAGATATTCTTTTTTATACCCCCCTTTTTATACCCCCTTGGCAGGGGGTTGGACTGGCTGGCCCTTGTGGTCTCTTCCAACTCTATGATTCTATGATTCCTTTTGTTGGAAGATTGCAATATTCAGAGAAGTGCACATTTGGAAGAATAGCGGCATTTCAGTTCACATATTGCTTCAAGAAGTGCGAATTAAGTAGTTTCATATTTAAATGTGAAGGGAACCCGATTCCACCCGCCTTCCTACTTCTTGGTAGCCAGACAAATTCAGTGCGAACATTTCACATACCTCTGGGTTTATCCAACAATGTCTTCCCACTGTGTGCTACTTCTTCAAGAATGTTAAGCTTCTCCATTCTGATTCAATTTTCAGAAATGATCCTATAAAGCCCCCAAAAATGCACTTGAAAGAAATAACCACCGCTTTATGGAGCAACAGAAGCATAGCCACCCACTGCTAGGGAGTAGGTAGAGAGCTTGGTAAGTAAGGGGAATGATTTGCCAAGCCAGTTAAACGATAATTGAAACCTGAAATTAAAACAATCCGCAAATCCCCAAATGATTATCATGGATGCAGGGGCAGAAGGGAGACTTTCAGAATAATAATAAAAACATTGTATATCTAAGTAGTTAGGGGTTGCTGAAGGTGTTCAACCAACAGAGGCTGGCTTGAGTCCTGGATTGTCCCCTAGAGCAGAGGTGGCAAACCTTTTAGAGACCGAGTGTCCAAACTGAAAAACCAAAACCCACTTATTTATCGCAAAGTGCCCAGAGTTGTTGAGCTTTTCTGAGGGAGCTGCTGACCAAAGCTGCTGAGCTTTTTTGGGGGGAGGTACTGACCAAGGTTTTGGAGCTTTTTTGGGGGGGTTGCAAAAGCTGCTGAGCTTTTTGGGGGGAGAGAGAACAGAAAAAAATGGCGAATAATACCTTCGCTGGAACTAACACGCAGCACCGACATCATTGTCTGCCAAAGCGCCAAAAAAAAACAGCACAAAAAGGTTTAAAAACGAACGCTGTTACACCCAATCAGAAACAGCCACTGACACAGCAAATTGAAAAGCAGACCAATCCTGAACACAATCTCTGGCTACCGGCAAAAAAAAAAAGTTTCTGGGTTTTAACAGCGGAGGCAAGCTGTAGCGTGAGGGGGAGCAGGAGAACAAATGGAAAAAACCAACAAGAACAGCACGGGTGGGCCAATGGTGCACGTGCCAGCAGTGGGGGCTCTGCATGCCAAGTCTGGCACACATGTCATAGGTTCGCCACCACTGCCCTAGAGGCCATGGGGCCCAGTGACTTTGCTGGCTACTGATGTTGCATCCAGCATAAGGGGCTGCTAAAAAGCTTGCATCTGCTGCTGCTTTTAACCCATGCTTCCCACACATCATCCCTAGGATCCATACCATTTTTCAGGTGGATGTTCTAGGAGTGATGGCTGGTGCTCATTGGACTGGTATGGCAGAAGGCAGGGATGTGTAGGATGAGCCAGAACCAATGGCAGGCAAAGCTAAGTACACCTAATTATGTTGGCATCCTCCTCTCTGCTGAGCACTACAAGGGCAACACTGAAACTGAAGAGGCAGCAGGAAGTCCCTCCCCCCTCCCGGTCTGATTATAAGGAGGTGGGTGGAGGCTTGCTGAGAATACGTGGAGATCAATGGTACAGTACCCCATATTCCCTAATGGATCTGCCTCCACTTGGCCCTAGTAATTTCACTTGAATGAAGATTCTGATTACTTTTCATGCTCAAACAGGAACTTCTTTTAGCTGTTAAGTGTAATTGTTTAATTGCACACTGAAATGGAGAATGCCTGTATGTGTATTGCTGAAAGGGTTTAACAATTGAAATATCCATTGAAGCATACTGAAGCTCTCTCTGAGTTCTGAGTTGATGATGAACTGCTGATGTTCTCTGCTAGCTCTCACGTGAGTGTTTAACTGTAGAACATGTAATTAAGGCATTCAGTTGCAAATCTCCATTTTTAAAAGGAGCTTCTTTTGCCTTCTCGTTCCCAGGAACAGTGGGAGAATGATATGTAAATGAACCTCTCCAGGAGCTGCATAGCCTTGGGCTGGATGCAGGCTAATGCAAGTCAAGGGAGAGACAGAGCTTTGATTTTTGCTCTGATTGCAAATGTGTTATATATTTATGAAGAAGAACCTATACTTGAATAAGCATAAGCTTTATGGAATTATTTTGATGTATCATTGGTGTTTTGTATGTGTTTTGAAGAAGTTCTGGTTAGTAAAGCTTTGAATAATACTTATGGGTCTGGACAATTTTTTATTCTAAAGAAGTCAGCTTTTGTGCACTCATTTGCTTCAAGCTGTGCAATATTAATATCTGAATATTAGCAACCACCATTATTGTTGCCTGTTTTCTTCTTGTTGCACAGAGATTCTGGTACCATTAAGCTGGCAGAGAATGTATTACATAAATTTCAGATTGCTAAATAAAATATCTAGTTATCTGCTTCTGTTCTCCCTGTGCAATATCCAACTCATTCCCCACCTTGAACCAAGTCAATTTCAACGTTTTGCTAACACAGCTAATTGTGGGGCAAGGCCAGCAGAATCTAAGTGTTTTCATGTTGGTTTTAGTATCACATACCTTCTTTTTTGTGCATTGGAATGACGTATTAGGTAAATCTCATAACTTTAAAATGTGGCATTTTATGAAATCTGGGATTGGATATAAATAAATAACTCCATTATGAAACATAGGTGTAGATTATGGCAATCTTTTTTTTTCTTTCAAAAAGGGGAAGCCAGAAATTATTGGTAAGCATCAGAAGGAAAACAAATATGTTATTTTTCATTCTTGACTTCCAGTCATAATAAACAGCAGAGTTTTGAAACTGTTCAGGGATACTGTTAAATAAAGACACTTGTCAAGTTTTCTTTTTTAATGAGCTTGTTAAAAATTCAGATCTGGGGTTTTGTATTTTTTTTTCCGTTGTGTGTGTAAAATGATCGTTTTCTTTCATTTAGAAAGAACATGTTTTGGCAGATCACAGCTTCGGAATGCAGAAAGACATGTTGTCGCAATTAAAAAGAAAAGCTTTCAGATTAACCATCGCGTACGGGTTGAATGCTTCCTTTGGATTCTCTTGCATTTTATCATTGTATTAACATTTGTGCCCTGGGGTGCAACATGGATTGTTTTGACAGCATGAAACCGCAGTTTTGACAACTTTAGCTGGGATCCATCCCCACCCCCCACTCCACAAGTTCTTGTATATCTTTTAACATATTATTACATTATGCAATAATAACTCATGAATTCAGCACCTTTGACAACAAAGGCCCCGTCTGCACTATGCATTTAAAGCAGCATCATACCAGTTGAAACAGTCGTGGCTTACCCCAAAGAATCCTGGGAGCTGTCATTTGTTAAGGGTGCTGAGAGTTGTTACCTGATTCCCCTTCCAGAGCTACAGTTCACAGAGTTTCCTCAGAAGAGGGATTATTAATCCACCCTGCATAATTTTAGCTCTGGAAGTGGGACAGGGGTCTCCTAGCAACTACATTCATACTCCTGTTTACTGTGCACTCACCTCATTTCCATTGCTGGGTTTTAAATCTGTGTCCACACGATGCTATCATAAATGGCTGTGTACCCTATACAGTGGTACCTTGGTTCTCGAACTTAATCAGTTCCAGGAGTCCATTCGACTCCAGAAACCGTTCGAAAACCAAGGTGTGGCTTCTGATTGGCTGCAGGAGCTTCTTGCAGCCAATCGGAAGCCGCGGCGGACATACAGTTTCTGAAAAATGTTCACAAACTGGAAAACTCACTTCCGGGTTTGCAGCCTTCGGGAACCAATTTGTTCGACCACTATGCTGTTCGGGAACCACTGTACTTTGATAATACTGCTTGATGCATTTTTTTCTCAAACCAGCTTCACACCCGTTAAGCCATTTCCAATTGCATCTCTAGCCAAGGTCTGAACATCTTTGCATGGGGTAAAGGCATCATCGCCCCCTAGAGGCTGGAGGGTGGGAAAGAGCTGTGAAACACACAAGGAAAAAACAACTTGGCTGTGCTCTAAAGAGGCAATGTGAACAACATGCCCTTTGTCAAAATGTTGTTGGTGGGGAGAGTTAGAGTTCTCCTTCACCCCAGACCCCCCAGATGAAAGCTGAATCCCTGGAAGAACAGGACTGATAGTTCAATGGTAGAGTAAAGCACATCCAATTCTGGGCACCACAGTTCAAGAAGGATACTGACAAGCTGGAACGTGTCCAGAGGACGGAAACCAAAATGGTCAAAGGCTTGGAAACGATGCCTTATGAGGAATGGCTTAGGGAGCTGGGTATGTTTAGCCTGGAGAAGAGAAGGTTAAGGGGTGATATGATAGCCATGTTCAAATATATATAAGGATGTCATATAGAGGAGGGAGAAAGGTTGTTTTCTGCTGCTCCAGAGAAGCGGACACGGAGCAATGGATTCAAACTACAAGAAAGAAGATTCCACCTAAATATTAGGAAGAACTTCCTGACAGTAAGAGCTGTTCGACAGTGGAATTTGCTGCCAAGGAGTGTGGTGGAGTCTCCTTCTTTGGAGGTCTTTAAGCAGAGGCTTGACAGCCATCTGTCAAGAATGCTTTGATGGTGTTCCTGCTTGGCAGGGGGTTGGACTGGATGGCCCTTGTGGTCTCTTCCAACTCTATGATTCTATGATTCTATCCTTTGCATTTGTGAGATAACAAGGTTTTCAGTTGATTTCATCCATTTGTGAGGGGGGGGGGTCAGACCTTGTGTCCATCTAACCTGGTACTGTCAACCCTGACTGGCAGCAACTCTCCAGGGTTTCAGACAGGGGGCATTTGCCAGCCCAACCTGAGACCCTTTGCATGGAAAGTATTTGCTGAGGTGTGGCCCTTCCTTCGTAGATCTGCCCTCTGTTTTCACCATTGCTGTTCACAGCACTATTTTTACAGCTTCAGGCAAGTTTCCTTTTAGGATGAGAAGCAAGGACTCATGCTTGGAGTTTAAACATGCTGAAAAACTCCTGCTTTTGCTCTTGAATTCCTCTGAAATGGAGCTCTGTTGCTTTTGATGGTGGACTAACAGCTAGGAAAAGAAATTAATGTATCCTAACAACCCACACAAAGTGTCAGACTGCCCTTTCCCAGACACATGGAAGGAATCTGCCATGTACCATCTCATTAACCACCTGCAAACATTTTAGTGATGCAATCCCCATGTTATGCCATGCATTTGTTTTCATATTCTGTACAGTACTTGCAATATATTTTTAATCATAGCAAAGCTCGCTTTCATCCGTCAAAGCCAAATGTCTCCTTTCAGACCATTTGTTTACTCTTTTCAATACCCATCCTTCATTTCAGCTCTTCTCCCAAGGCGTCCTTCAGGCAAGCAGAAATGTATTATTTTAACAATTGGAACGGGGTTCAGCAAAGGCTATTTCTGAATTCAGAGGCAATCGAAACACAGAGGGGAAGATTCTGTCCTCTGCTCATGTTGGCCCAAGAATGAAGAAGAAATTCAAAATTGATTGCACCCCTTTGTCCCATTATATGTAACAACAGCCCTTCCCACCATAATGGTTAAAAATAGGGGAAAGGCTTGCTGAGAAACTGAGTGTTGAGCTTATCCACATGGATGTTTTTTTGATTCCCATGTCACTCCTTAATCTTGTTGCCATACATCCAGTTCAACTAAAAATACAAGACTTGCATATTATATCACAGAATCATAGAAAATTGTAGAGTTGGAAGGGACCATGAAGATCATCGAGTCCAATCCCCTGCAATGCAGCTGTCCCATAGGGGGATCGAACCTGCAACCTTGGCATTATCAGCCCCACGCTATAACCAACATAAATTTTATATTCATTATCATACTTGAAATACTATATGAGATCGGGTATAAAATTTTCAGCAGAACATTTTCAGAGAACAATTTTCAGCAGAACATTTTCAGAGAACATTATGAAGATGATATATAGGTGGTATTTAACACCGGTTAAATTGGCAAAAATGTATCATGTACAGAGTAATAAATGCTGGAAATGTAAGGAAGTAGAAGGAACTTTTTTCCATATGTGGTGGACGTGCCCAAAGGTGAAAGACTTCTGGGAAAGGATTTATAATGAATTGAAAAAGGTGTTGAAAAACACATTCAGTAAGATACCAGAAGCCTTTTTACTTGGTATGGTAAATCTGGAAATCCCAAAATGTGATAGGACTTTCTTTATGTATGCCACAACAGCAGCTAGAATTTTGATAGCTAAAAACTGGAAGTCAGAGGAATTACCAACGATAGAAGACTGGCAGATGAAAATGATGGACTATATGGAGCTTGCTGAGCTGACCGGGAAACTTCGTGACCAGAGGGAGGAAGCGGTGGAAGAAGATTGGAAGAAATTTAAATTATATTTTAAAAAGTATTGTAAGATTAAAGAGTAGAAGTAAGCTGAAAGATAAGTGAGGCTGTAGAGTTAGAAAATAGATCTAGGTTTTATAATTGTTTGAATAAATGTTATCGATAATAGAAAAGAAGAGATGTTTAAGGTTATTTAATAAAAAAATGTATTCAATGATGTAAAGAATTTACTAAAGATGATTTACAAGGTACGCAGGAAGAGAGGATGGGAGGAAGTCAACCCGCAATGATAAGAAAGAATGGCAGGTTAAAAGGATTCATGTATGTTTTTATTTGTATTATTGTATGGTGTGTGTTTTTTTGTTGTTTGATTGTTGTTTGTGGTTTTTTATTGTATTAATTTGTTAAAACCAATAATATTTTTTTTGAAAAAAACAAAAAAACAAAAATACTATATGAATATCATAAGTATATAAGTATACTTATATCATAAGTATACAATGTTTGATTGTATCAGTATTTTTAATTGATCTTTTATATTGTTTTATGCAAATCCTTAGAAGCTTTCATTGATTAACCAGGATTTAAATCTCATCAAAATAAATTAAAAGGCAGACCCAGGCCTGCTTGTTGTTTTGCCGTTTAGTCGTGTCCGACTCTTCGTGACCCCATGGACCAGAGCACGCCAGGCACTCCTGTCTTCCACTGCCTCCCACAGTTTGGTCAGACTCATGTTGGTAGCTTCAAGAACACTGTCCAACCATCTCGTCCTCTGTCGTTCCCTTCTCCTTGTGCCTTCCATCTTTCCCAACATCAGGGTCTTTTCCAGGGAGTCTTCTCATACGGTGGCCAAAGTATTGGAGCCTCAGCTTCAGGATCTGTCCTTCCAGTGAGCACTCCGGGCTGATTTCCTTAAGAATTGATAGGTTTGATCTTCTTGCAGTCCATGGGACTCTGAAGAGTCTCCTCCAGCACCATAATTCAAAAGCATCAATTCTTCGGCGATCAGCCTTCTTTATGGTCCAGCTCTCACTTCCGTACATTACTACTGGGAAAACCATAGCTTTAACTATAAGGACCTTTGTCAGCAAGGTGATGTCTCTGCTTTTTAAGATGCTGCTTAGATTCAATAAACAGATAGTTTTATATGCCTTTAGCATTCTCTGCATTACTATAAGGGCACCAAAGAAGGAACATGTATGCTACCCTCAGTTCTTGGAAGGAAGGGTGTGTTATAAATGCAATAAATAATAATTGGATCAGTGATCCAAGTAGTCCACCATCTTGTTTCCAGCAATGGTCCACAAGCAAGGCGTGAAGTCAATGTTCTCCCCTGTCGTTTGTCCCCAGCACCTGCTATTCAGAGATGTTGTGTGTCTTGACATGAAGGTTTCACTCAGTCCACAGGCTGAGAGCTATTGAAAGTAATAATTTCTGTTTCATTATTGCTGTTCCAGGAACCAGCCATGACTTCTAGGACTAGGCCTGGAGTCCATAAAGATGATTGCCGCTGATTATCCAAGAGGCAAATAAAAGCAATATGCACCCGATTCCCACCATTTCAGACATAAAAGCATGACAACAATCTTGTTTTCTATGCGACTGGTCGCTGGGCGTATTTCGATCTGCCTGGAGAAGTAAATTACCATTCCCGAACAGAATCGTTTCCGGGCATCCTGTTTTACATTTCTTTAATGCTTCATTACAAACAAAATCAATGTAGTGTGAATAAACAGAAGTCTGGCAAATGGGCAGTGGCTGTACCTCCCTTTGCTAGCTGCTGATACACATCTGTAGATGGCTTAGACTTTGATTAGAGTCAGCCCAACTGTAGGCTGTGACTTCTTTCATGGCAACGGCTGCCTGGAATTGCAAGTGTATAACGTACTGTAAAGGGGCCAAGCCGAAACTGGAAGTGATCGTAAGATCCATCCCACATTGAAAAGTCCATGTGCTTGGGTTTTTCAAGGCTGCATATATATTCATATTTTTAATGCATTGTAGGGCGTGGTAAGATAAACCCTATTATATTGGCATTTGCAATATAGGAAGCTAATATTGGAATCCCATGCACACTTACCTGGGAGGAAGTCTCATGTACTTAATGTGACATTTATTTGTTTGTTTTATTTATACCATTTTCATACAGCTTAATATAGTAAAAACATCTCTAAGCAGTGTACAGAAAAATGAAGCAACAACAGACAACAAAACTATTACCAAAATATATGAATGTTACATGGATGCGAAGTTTCTAATATATAAAAATCAATATCAATTCATTTTCTTTTTGACACACCATCCTTCTCAGCCTCTGGGTTCTCACCCCAGGTCCTAGCACCCACAAAAGTCTCACAACGAGAAGAGTTCCTGGGAACAGGGGACACCATGCTAGTCTTATAATCTAGACTTGCTTTTTATGGGCAGGCACAAAGTGCATGGTAGTTCCTCAGACTGCCCACCTCACTCAGTTCCATGTACAGCAGCTAAACTCAAAAGTCAGTCAGTTAAGGATGTTTTCGGTCTTTGGCAATCCCAATATGAACTGGCAATCTGCACCTCTGAGACCAAGCTGTGTTGAAGAAACCGTGTGCTGCAGACCTCTTAGACAACATAAATGGACTATCTCAGATTTAACACTCATCAGTGTTTAGATTGTAAACTTATTGGGACAGGACGTCTGTCATATTCCATGTGCACTTGATGTCCAGTGTGGGGTAAGACTTTGAGTGTTAAGACTACGAACTGAGAGATCAGGTCTCAAATCTGCAGTTGGACATGAACGGTGGCGTAGGGTGGGTTGCCAACACCCAGTGCCACATGGACGAAGTGCATGCGCATTCAACAGCCTAACAGCATCTGCATCACCCAGGAGATCGCAGCCACAGAGATAAGAAAAGAAGAGTTGTTCTGTTGTCTGGAGAGGTTACTTCCTGGTTCGCATGGAGAAGCCGTTTTCAACAGAGCACAGCAACAGAAGCACGCAGCTGTAGTGAGGCTGCACCAGGTGTTGAAATTTTGTGCCCCTAACAAATTTGCGCCTTGGGAAATCCCCATCCGACGCTACGCCACTGGCCTGGGTGACGCTCTTAGTCAAACTACATTGCAGGGTCATTGTGCGGATAACATGGGGGGAAAGGGAACCCTGAGTGTCACCACGAGCAACTTGGACTAAATGTGGAATATAAATGCAACAACAAAAATATAAATCAGAAGTAGATAACCCCCAGTCCAGGGCTTGATCTGCCCCAAGAGCAATTTTCTCTCTCCAACCCTGGTAAATAAAGAAAATAAATGGCATAGTAGCCACCATGCTTAGGTGGTCATAGAGGTTTAAATTTCTCTGTCCAGCCCTGTGCCCTGATGTACATCATCCTGCTCAGTCATCAGATTGATCACAGATGCAGCTCATGGTGCACTTGCTGAAATCCCCTCTTCTACCCCTCTATTAAAGGTATGAGTGCCCCATCCTCTTTTTGCATCTCACCGTCCTAAGAAAAAATTATGGTTAAAGATGAAGAACAAGCAGTGTGCTGGGAGAAACGCTGCTCAGAATCTAACGCTTTGAGCTGAACAAATGAGACCAGTGTTCTGTTTGTTTATTAACCGCCCAATTGGCGGGCAGGGGTTTCGTTGCGCATGTGTGTGTCAAGGTTGTTAAACAAAGGAAGCAAACAAGGCAACACTTGCAACGGCCTGTTTTATGGACAGGCCCTTCTCCTGTTTGATCGAGACGTTTACCAACTCTTGCATTTAAATGGGTTAACAATTAACCCAAGACCAAACAATAGGAATGTTATTGGTGCAGCAAATTATGCCCAGTCCAAAAGAAGCAAGTTAGAGCTGGGAGCTCTTTGGGGGCGGGTGGTGAGTAGGGGAAAGACTGGGAAGTGATTGCCATCAGCATGCCAAGGCTATATAATGCTGCTTCATATCATTGATAGGGTTCCTATAGAAAACCCAGACCTACCACCAATCCTAATGACAGATACTTTGCTAACATAGGATATATTCAAGCAATACACTTTCTATTCCAGGGATGGGGAATCTATGGCCCTCCAGATGTGGTTGGACTACAAATCCCATCATCCTAGGCCATTGGCCATGCTGGCAGGGGCTGATAGGAACTGGAGTCCCACAGCATCTGGAGGGCTACAGGATCATCTCATTCGTCCCTGCTATAAGGGTTGCTTATGAAAATGGTGGTTGGTAGAGCTTCTTGGCTTGCTCTCAGAGAACGAGCATTATAAAATGGGTGGAGATAGTGTTTCACTGGAGCCCTTTTCTGGTGACAGAGGCATGGCCATGACAACCGCAGGAAAACTAACAAAACTCCCACAATTTTCTGAGTTAATGGGGTTGCAATTTTTTCCTGGAAACAATTAACATGGATGGAGATGAGCACTAGACTTCTGCTAGATTCCACTAGATCTCCAGAAGTGGCTTTTGCATCATGTGGAAGATCATATAAAAAGTGAAATTATCAGATCAGGAAAGGTCGGGGAAACAAAATAAAGTCATGATAGCTATTTAGAGCCTCCAGGGACTCAGCTACATTACTCATGTTACAACGCTATAACTGTGTTATAAACATGTGACACTAGATGGCGCTGTAGAGCACAAAACTTTACCTAAACGATTTTACATAGAGTTCCCCCCCCCTTTTGTTATAACAATTTAATTTATTACCTATTTATAGTGTGTGTTTTTTCCTGTGTATAGATCCAGCTCAGGATGAGGGGCATATACCACTGAATATATCAGTGGCTGAGGAGCAACAGCAGGATGGGACCTTCAAGCCCCACTGCTATAGGGGTGAAGAGGGAATTATCTTATCTTATCCAAACTAATACACAAACCCCAACACAGCTATGCTTTACAATTCACATTGTCAAAATGTGTGATATAGTTATCTTTGGGGAAAATGATTTTGAAGGCTGATTTTGAGATGTATCCCTCTTTTCTTTGTTGTAAGCCACTTTGAGCCTTGTTATTTATGTGGAAGGGTGGCATACAAATGAGGCGAATTATGGTTATTATTCTCCCACCCTTCACCCTAAGGTCCCAGAATTTGCCAAAGCAATTTAAATTAAGCACAGTTCCAAAACAAATTACAATGTTAGTGGGGGGGGGGGGGATTGCTTGTTAAAATGTGTCTATTGGGCAAACCAAAATGAGTATATTAGGAGCAATGCGCATGGAAAAATGTGGGCAACTTTATCCACAAACGGAAACAGAAATAGGGTGAAGTGAACAAGACTGGTAAAATGAGCAACTGAGAGAAAGCAGTGTTGGGAGATATATTCACCCCTACATTACCAACGCATCTGGTTGTCCATCGTGGGAAGTAGACACTGGATTTAATACCCCTTTCATCTGATCATTCATCTGGGCCCTCCTTAAAGGTTTATACTAAGCAAGATGGAAAGATACCTAACAAAAGAATAACATTCCTCCTGAGATCCAGTATCCTGCTTAAGTAAGAACACCGCCAGAGTGCTTTTATAAAAGTTCTGTTGAAAGCCTTCAAGTTCCAGCCTGGCTTTGGCATGAGAAGCAGTCTTTAAAGATTTTATTGATATTATTTTTACTGGGCTGGTTTGAAGTAATGGCATACCATTAAACTGGTACGGTCGGCACAGAAATATTTCACACAGCTGGAGGCTGTCAGTGCTGGGAATGGTGAATTAAGAGGCTGCAAACAAACAGTCCACTGGAAGCATTTGCAGGCGCCCTGGCACAGGTCCAGATTTATTATTATGATTTCCCTGGCATGCCAGGAAGGAGGGCTCTGTTTCAGACCTTGGTTCTGATTCTGTTCCATTAACTGACCTTTCAGGTCTGCGTTTTTCACATGCGGTGCCTTAAAAACACCCATTAAGACGTATATTTGAGGCTGCTTTCAACAGCAGCTATACTGTGAATTCCATTCCTTAAGCTTTATGGCAGAATGATCAAGCAGGCCTACTCTGGTACAAATCAGTCTTACTCAAACAGTCTTACACAAAGTCATTCCTTGGTTGGGGGCCTGTGTGGATTCAGCAACAAGAGACTCAGGAGCTACGAACGGTCAAATCTGTCGGTTTTCGTTTCCCTCACTTTCTTATTTTTTTCCAATCTTGGGCAGCATTCAGGCATGGGGTTTATTGGGTTTGTTTTACTGGTTACAATGCTAGCGCTTCTGTCCCGATCTGCAACGTGCCTTTTAATTTGTTTTTATATATATATATTTCTGTGCCGCTTTTCACTTACACGAGTCACAAATCAGCTTGTTGTTGTTGTTTAGTAGTTTAGTCGTATCCAACTCTTCGTGACCCCATGGACCAGATTTCCCTAGATTTTGAGAAGTGGATTTTATGCCTCGTGAAAGATCACCTAAAATTAGCAGCTAAGGCTATATCAGGAAAACACAATGAAGTGCCCTCTGAATGCAGCCTGATATTCAGTTCTCCACATTTCTGCATCAATTTGCAAATTTTTCTTTTTAAAAAATCCCCATGAGAATTTGTCAGCATTTTAGGGTACATTTCTCCTCTTTTGTATGCGGTTTTGGCCAATTTACACATTTTGCAAGCAATTTCCCCATTTTGATGTGTTAAAACTCATTCAGATGTTATTGGACTCCAACTCCCATCACACATGAGTGTTGGCCAGGTTGACTGGGGCTGAGTCCAATAGCATCTAGAGAGACACAAGCTTAACACTAACATAACAGAATGCGGCAGCTAGACTGGTGACTGGGAGTGGCCGCCGGGACCACATAACACCGGTCCTGAGAGAACTACATTGGCTCCCAGTACGTTTCCGAGCACAATTCAAAGTGTTGGTGCTGACCTTTAAAGCCCTAAACGGCCTCGGTCCTGTATACCTGAAGGAGCATCTCCACCCCCACCGTTCAGCCCGGACACTGAGGTCCAGCGCCGAGGGCCTTCTGGCAGTTCCCTCACTGCGAGAAGCAAAGCTACAGGGAACCAGGCAGAGGGCCTTCTCGGTAGTGGCGCCCACCCTGTGGAACGCCCTCCCATCAGAGGTCAAAGCAATCAACAACTACATAACATTTAGGAAATACCTGAAGGCAGCCCTGTTTAGGGAAGTTTTTAATCTGTAATATGTTAATGTATTGTTTTTTAATATTTGCTGGAAGCCGCCCAGAGTGGCTGGGGAGACCCAGCCAGATGGGTGGGGTACAAATAATAAATTATTATTATTATTATTATTATTATTATTATTATTATTATTATTATTATTATTATAACACTACTGTTCTGTACCATGGAATGAAATGTCTTCGAATTCTCTCCAAGATAACACTGCTTGTAAACTGGTACATGGGTCAACCCAAGGAAAAGAAGTCCTTCAAGAATCAAACCTTCCTTGAGGAGCAGAGCATGCTGGGACATGATAGCTGAAAAACCAAACCTATTTTTTTTCTGTTGCTCCAGCACCGTGCCTCAATGTATTCATTAAAGTCTGGCAAACTTTCATATGGATGCACATCAAAAGGATGATTGCTGGCTCACTTGCTTGCAAGAAAGAAGATCTGATGCTATATCTCAGACCTATTTCAGCAGATCAATATGTACCATATGGCATGGCAAAAGTAAAACAACTTGATTTTGGAAATATATTGATAATAGTGGTACAACTTACTGATTGTCTAGGAAGTGAACCAAGTCATGCTCATTTTAAGATGGCACAATGAAGTATCGGGCATCTTATTTTTTATTTTTTTTCAATTTCTGTTTATTCATTTTTCATTTTACAAAGAGAAAGAAAAAAGATCACAAAAGGAAAAAAAGGAAAAAAACTAACAAACACAAAAATACATAAATATATACATAAATACATAAATAAAAAATTATTATGCATGTCTACACAGATTTCTTCATAATACATTGGATTATTTATCTCCAGCAACTAAATAATAGTCTATAAACAAACCAACTGATACATATTTTTTTCATACTTAATTTCGTGTAGATTTTGTATCTAAATTGACTTCCCTCAACTAGCACTCCATTGCTTCACGTGATAACTCATATATAATATAATATTCCAATTACAATTACCAGATTCCTGTTGCTGTTATTGTTTTCCTTTTTTTGTTTTTGTTTTTTAAGCTCTGAAACCAAATGTTAAAGATCCATTCGATTAGTATTTATTTTGCTTAAAAATTAGTTTTTCACTAGCTGACAATTTTCTGCAAGAGCTATTGCACAGGCATCTTAATTATAGACCTGTGATCTATGACATTTTGTTTAACCTGGGTGCTTTGAAAAGTGTCACCGAAAAATATGATTGGGGAAAATTTGGCTGAGTTTTCATTTTATTGATTAATTAATAAACCTGCTCTTCCTCCCAAAGGAACTCAAGGAGGCACACAACAAAGTAGTAAAACAATACAATTAAAATTTTAATTAAGAAAAACTTATTTAACACAAGCATTTAAAAACAGTCACATGTTCTCACAGCTAACAATTTAAAACTTCGGCCCTCAAATGCCTGGGTGAACAGCAATTTGTTTAAATGCCTCCTGAATGTTAACAATAAGGCAGACAGATTCATCTCAGCAGGGAGGGCCTTCCACAAATGAGGGGCCATCACTGCAAAGGCCTTGTCGTGGATGAATGCCAACTGGGCATCACCCAACAGTGGTACCATCACTTACCAATTCTTACTTCCCAAAACAATTTGTGAACCGAAGGGCAGCTATTCACTGAAATTCACATTTCTCTGAATTTTCTGATGCAGCTCTCAAACAAAACAAAAAAAGTTTGCAAATGCATATATTAGGAGAACTAGTCCATTAAAAATCATATACTGGTGAAAATAACACCCCCAAATACTGGGGAGATGGGCTTTCAAAATCTATATTAGACAAAATTATTACAAAAAGGTGTGCATATTAAAAGAAACAAGCACTAAAATGATGAAAAATCTTTATATCATCTCTGGACAAAAGATTGGAAAAATAAGAAACTGAGAGAAACTGACGTTGACAGCCGTCCATCCCTACCCAGAAACATAAAAAGGAGAACAATAGTTGACACTGAAGAAGCAAGCCACTGTGCAAGTTGAATCTTGTAGTTTTTTTACCACATGCTGCTAAAATAAGCACTTCTGAGTGCAGTTTAAGTACCCATTTCTATTTTAACTTCTCCCAGAGAAGCATTCTCTTGTCTTGCAGCTCTTTCCTCTCAACCTGTTCAGGAAAAACGCTTTCATTAATTATTGTTTTCAACTGAAGGCTAATTTACAAATTGTGAATGAATCAGATTTTTATTTTTTTTACCCTTAGAGGGGGGGAAACGCCCTTTGTTCACTCTTGTTTGCTTCCTGCTTACTATTTATAGCTGACCCGAGCCAGATTCATTTAATGTTCTAGCACATAGCAATTGTGTGTGTTTTGTCTGGGTTTCCTCTGCTTTCAACAAGAAGAATTCTGACTCCATTTAGAGCCAGTTCTTGTGAAAGTCAGGCTTTCCTTTGATTTGTGGTGCCATGGACTTGGGCAGAAGGGGGAGGGCATGCAGGACACATCCCAGAAATGGGTGCCCTTTGCTCTGCCTTGAGGATGCAACATTCCTTGGAGGACTCCATCACAGACGTCCCAGTGACATCAAAGTCTCTCTTGCTCTAATGTAAGAAGAGCCTGCTGGATCAGGCCAGTGGCTCTTCTTGTCCAGCATCCTGTTCTCACAGTGGCCACCCAGATACCTGTGGGAAAACGTCAAGAAGGACCCAAGCAGAAAAGCACTGCCCTCTCCAACGGTTTCTAATAACTGGTATTCATAAGCCAGGCTTTTGATGGCTGAAATTCCAGTTCCTAAGATGGAAAGAATGGTAGATCAAGTTGGTGGACTATGCTGAAATGGCAAAAATGACCGGAAGAATCAGAAATCAGGAAGACCAAAATTTTAATAAGGAATGGGGGGAAATTATGATCTATCTTAGAAATCATTGTAAACAGCTAAAATCGTTAGTGAGATTGGAATAACACTTGTAGTTTAATGATGAATTTTGGACATAATGGAGATGCAAAAGATTTGGATTATTATAAAAGATGCAAGAGGAAATGATTAACAATAGGACCCACAAAGGGGAAGAGGGAAGTCCAGGAGATTATGTGGAATCTTATTTCTATATTGTATGTTGATATGTTATTGTAAAATTATAGTTGAAAAACCCAAATAAATAAATTACCAAAAGAGAAGAGAAGAGAAGTGAAGAAGAGAAGAGAAGAGAAATTCCTGTTCCTGGTGACCCTGAAATTATTTCTTTGAGAGTAGGTAATTCATTTGAGAGTAGGTGATTGCTTCCAGGAGTTCCTAATTATTTTTAGAAGGTGTTTTTAAAACTATTTTTAGAAGGTGGTTTTTAACTGTTTTTAGAAGTTTTAATTGTATCATCTTAATATTGTGTTTACTGCCCTGGGCTCCTTTGGAGGGAGGAGATATACATTTAATGAACATGCTTTCCCATTCACTTCATCAGCTGGTCCAACAGCACCTCATCCCTGGACACATGGAGAACTTCTACTGAAGTAAATGGGAATCCTGTACACTCATTAGCACTCCCATGCCTACAGGAAAAGCCAGAACAAAGTGATGAAAAGGCAGATGCTCAAAGACCTGCATGCGTAGTAGGCTCTCGCTGAGTGGAAACAGACGCCTTGGAATCATGCAATAGCTGCTTAAAGGCTTACCACTGTCTAAATACTCCGATTATGGGCATAATCCACTGGGAACATCTGTATTCTGGTGTATTTCACATTCCTGGATTGTGCCCTTAATGGATCTACCAAGATTTCTGGATCCAGGTGGCTGACATTTTAGTGCAAATCCCTATAGCTCTTTGGCAGTATTTTTTAAACAACCTTCATCATAATGAAATCCTCAAGTTAGTCATGTATTTGCCTGTCCTCAGCTTTAGCATTTGTTTTCCCTAAAAAAATATGGAGCATATTTAGGGTTTGAGACTGGATTTCTTGGGTTAAGGGTGTGAGGAGGCAGCCTGTCTGAAAAGTGAAGACATAAAATCACCCAGCTGAGCATGATAAGTGAAAATACATGTTCTGGGCTGGCCAATTCCAGGGTGCCAACCCCACCCCCCAGTTTTTCCAGGAATCATCAGAGCACAGGATCAAAAGCTTCCATCATTTCTTTCTACACTCAGGATTCTGCATGAATTATCTGATTGTAGAAGCCATTTTCTGAGTACAGTGCAATTCTAATAGCAGAGCCTGAAAAATATTCTTTGAAGAATGAGGACAATTTTATTTTATTTTATTTTATTTTATTTTATTTTATTTTATTTTGCAAAGAGGTGCTATTTTATTGATTGTGTCACATGCACATGAATGAACGCAGTTGTAGACCACTGGTCATTTATCATGGAAAGACACTTTAGGTTAAATTGATTTCATTTGAGAGTTAGCACTTTGGAAACATTTGCACACGAGAATGCTTATTGCTTGTTCGCCAGTTCCACTTCCTGTTGTCACTAGGATTTTCTTTTTCCCAACTTCACAGAAAACAATGGCATAAAAGAGGTCCACTATTTCTGACTTCAGGGTTGATAAATGACCATAAGGACATGTAAGGAATAGTACTGCAAGCTTGGTGGGTTGAACTAGATGACAAGCAGAAGACTGCTATAAAGTGGTTGAAACAGTTGAACAGACCTGGCTGGTAACATCCTTTTGTTAGGAAAACTGGGGCAATATGTTGTCATGGGAACTAGTTGCTAGGCCATCTTCCTGAAAGTCTAGGAAATAGCCAGAGACAGTTTTGGAATGGATATTGGCTTCTCCTTCATAATGTGATCAAGGCTGCATTCAGACATTGGGTTTATTATGTCAGTCTTCCTGGTTAGAAACTGGCACAGAAGTGCCTGAATCACACTCCTGTTGCTTTATGGAACTTAAAAACACACACAGATGAACCGCCATGTTGCGCTAGATTTCATTCCTACCAATGGGCATGGTGTGATACAACAGTGTGTGTCAATTGATAGGGCTGGCAAGTCAGGAAAATCCCAGACCCTGATATTTCAGGGCCCAAACCTGAGAATTTGGGGGGACCCATGGTGAAATCATGAGGGTGGGTCCTGGAGATGGAAGTTAATTGGGGGAGAGAAGCAGAGGAGGGCAGATTCGCCCAGAGATCCATGCTGCAGAGAATCAGCAGTCAGCTCCTGCCAAGCTGAAAATTGCAAGCTGTATCCACAGTCTCCCTCCCTCCCTCCCTCTCTCTCTCTCTCTCTCTCTCTCTCTCTCTCTCTCTCTATCTGACACACACACACACACACACACACACACACACACACACACACCTGGAACCTTCAGGCTAGAGCTGGAGGCCTAGCAACCCCATCATTGGGCATATTGCCACCCTTTATGTGCACATGAGCAAACTTTAAATTTCATTTCAGGCAAAAACCTTGGTGTCAACTCTGAATGACTTTCTAGTAATTCACTCCCCAATGAAACTATTAAGCAAAGCCTGGGCTTCCCCAGTAGATTTTATTTTGAACTGTGAAGTGGTGCAAGGTTGTAACATTATTAATTTGGGAAGCTTTTAATGTGCAATGGTCTGTTGTATTTTTGTATATTGTGCCACTCTGTGTTTTATTTCAAATTCGTGGCTCAGTACACAGTTCCCCTATTTGGTATTTTAAGTCATCTCTATTAACCTGTCAGAACATGCTGCAAGTTGGATTGACAGAATATTTTGATCTTATTGCTGAAAGCACTTCACCTTTCTCATTAATCTGGGATGCCATGAAGGCTGTGCTCCGGAGGCTGGCTGCTAGTGACTCTTTCAAGCTGAACATGATTTCCTCTTCCTTCTGGCATATCCCATTATAAACAGAAATTAAGGAGCTGGAGAAAAGACATAAATCTTTCAGATCCTATAGGGTCCTAAGTTCAATTCCGGGTATCTCCCAGTAGGACTGGAATAAACCTCTGCCTGAAACCCAGACTGTGTAGACAATACAGAATTAGCTGGACCAATGGTCTGACTCAGTATAAGACAGCTTCCTATGGACCAAATTTTAATTAGCATCATAAATAGTTTACTCATAGTTGCAGGCAGTTGGAAAAGAAAACTGTTTTCAAAACCTGCGGGAGATAAGAGGCACCCCACACTTCACTGTTATCATTCTCTCGCATAAAATACATAACTGCTCTGCAATGCTAACATTTATTTATATCTCTTATGTTTACCACTTTCTACTTGCGCTTTCCAGCAACTGGCATTCAGAGGCAATATAGAGAGACTGCGGCCTGTTGAGGCACCGCCGCAAAACCACACAAATCTCACTGAGGCAGAACAAACCTTCACCTAACACAACAACCCTAAACGACTTTCCCAATACATGCTAATCAGATCTGGGAAAGAAGAATTTCTCCTGTCTAGGCATGAACTGATAATATGCCAATAAAATTAAAATGTAAATTGTGTCTCTGGTGCCAGTTCTCATATTTATTGATATTTAAAGATCTGCCGGTGTTCCGATCTAATGTTATAGATTTGGGATGGAGTATAAGTTCAGGGTTTCCAGTCATGGCTGGCATCAACACCTCTCATCTGCACAGCGCCCTGGCAATGCCCAGTGCTGAGGCCTGTCTTGCCTCCCACCTCAATTTCTTTTGCACAACCAGCACTCTGAATATTGCCAGAGTCCATCAAGCAATGCTTTTAATACCCCACCATTCCCCTCAGTACACTGGGGCAGGGTGGGGAAACTCAGGCCAGGGGGACCATGTTTAATGTGGCTCTCCAAGCATGTGGCCCCCAAGATTCTCCCCAGGCTGTCTCCCTCACCAGCCCTGCCTTGCATCCGCCATGAGTGTTTGTGCCTGGGTGGAAGGTATCCTTGAACTCTGACAGTGTTTCACGCTCACCTGGATGGAAAATAGAGAGGGTTGGGTGGGTGTAGACACTAGACTACTGCTGAAAGGTAAAAATTGCATCCATTCCAACACCCATTTCTGCTTCTAGCCCCACTCACCACTGAAACATGTCACCCATAAAGGTTGCCCAGAAGAGAAAGAGAAAGGTTGTCCCACTCATCACTGATCATAGAATCATAGAACTCTAGAGTTGGACAAGACCCTGACGGCCATCTAATCTAACCCCCTACAATGCAGGAATCTCAGCTAAAGCATCCATGACAGATGGCCACCCAACCTCTGCTTAAACCACCCCCCCCCAAGGAAATAGAGTCCGCAACCTCCTGACGGAGACTGTTCCACTGTCAAACAGCTCTCACCGTCAGACACCTTTTCCTTGTATTTAGTCGGAATCTCCTTTATTGTAACTCGAAGCCATACCCTCTAGAGCAGAAGAAAACAAGCTTGCACCCTTGGTACATTTCACCTGTAAAGGTTGCCCTTGGTTTGGGGGGTATTGTAGGAAATCCCTCACCCTGGTTTGGGGGTATTATGGGAAATTAAAAAGTGTGGCTAGGCTCAGCTGCCCAGTACTCTTCTGAGTACTTATTCTGCACTCAGCTGGTAAGCCCACTGACAAAGGGGAAGACGTACCATAGGGCCCCTTTGCCTAAGGCCGCCTCAGGCCTAGACAAAGAGTTTTTTGTGTTTGGGTACTGAAGTTCCAAAAGGCAAACAAGTTTAAAATGATATTATTGTCCTTCTTATTGAGTTCACACACACTTTCTAACATCACAGCACTTGAGAGGCAGTCCAGCGAATGTCACATTGGATGTGAATATGGGGAATTGCAGTTGAGTTTCATTTCTGGTAGGGATATATTAACAGAATCATAGAATTGTAGAGTTGGAAGGGACCTGGAGGGCTCTCTAGTCGAACCCTCTGCAATGTAGGAATCTCAAGTAAAGCATCTGTGACAGAGGGCCATCCAACCTCTGCTTAAAAACCTGGTTTGGACGAATCACTTTTGAAGAGGGAAGGGCATGAATCTCCATTCTCCTTCTCAGATAACCCTAACCATGTGAGCATAGGAGCCAGCTCCTAGGGGCTGAGGTCCATTCGCCCGCCCCCTAAAATATTTGAGGGGGCCTGGTCCCTCCCAACCAAATTGATAGGCATTGCCATTTGAATGGTGTGTGTGCACCATATCATGTGATCGATTATGCAGGGCAGGGCTTACCTGCCCCTCCCCAAATGGTTTATTCAAGTCTGGCATTTCTGCATGTGAGAGAGTGATTGGGAGGGAGAGAGAGAGAATGGGTGTTTATACATCCAAAATCCATTTCCACTATACATACCTAGTTCGCTTCAGCATCTGTTTCTAATGATTTTTATAAAACCAGTCTCGCCATGGGGGAGGGTTTGATATATTGTGAGCTTTTAGTCACGGAATGCCCTAAGAGTTAAGGAGGGGACCCCCCCAAATGCACTATCTGAATTGTGTGTGGTCATTTGGAGCCATGGCAAGCAGATTACAGCCATCTTTATGTGGTAAGCCATTGTCATGCTTTCTGGCAGAAACGCAACGAAACTTGAGAAAGTGCCTAGATCATGCCCAAAGCTTGTGAAGGGGGGACTATTTAGACAGATGCTTCAGGATACACTAGAAACAGGCTTCTAATGATAGTCGAGGGCTCTTTGGACCAATGATGTAAAACACCACACTTTCGACATGTTGTCATTACCTCATTAAATAATGGAATGCAGCACAAAGGATGGCTCCCCCTGCCCCCCAGCATATTTGGCCTCGGAGGTGCAGGGTAATTCTCTGTAATTTCCCCTCCTCCGAAGCATACCAAATGTGTGAACATCCGTGGCACAAACAGAAGGCTAAAATTGCCCGTCGGCAGCCAGCTATGCCAACCAGGAAAGTATGCCTTAAGCTCCCGAGTCGTAATTGTGTTTCTCTCTTGATGAATGCTTTGAAAACATCTTATGTAACTTGTAAGTTTAAAAAGACGGAATAATTACAGTAATCAGAACATCACAGGCTGGGCCAAGGCTCAGCAGAGGGTTACGGAGGAGTTGCGCAAGGCAAGCAGAGATCAGCAACGGTTTGGACTTCTGGGAATTGACAACCATCTTGGTGAACCTCCAGAAACGCACAGTGGGCCTTTCTTTGCATTGTCCCATTATGTTGCATCAATGGCTTTGCAAAACCTGAGCACGGCCCTCCAAGCCTCTCCATCTGGCCCTTGGGTCTCTCCCCCGGCCACATCCGGCTTCCCAGCCATACCCCTGCTTTGCACCCACCTTGAGTGTTTTCGGCTGGCTGGAATGTGTCCTTGAGCTCTGATCATTTCCTTTCCTTGGATGGGTCATACAAAGGGCTGTGTGAGTGCCTGCAGAAACTAGCCCGATGTACATAAGTAAGATTTGTTTCCATTGCCCCACCCACTGTTGCCGCTCCTGCTGCCCACTTCTGGCATGTGGTCCCCAGAAGGTTGCACACACGAGAATAAAAAGTTTCCCCACCCTGTTTAACCACTGTATCAATGCTGCATCAATGACTTTGCCAAATTTCTCCTTTGCCTTTCCTTTGGCCTCATCTAAGGTAAAGGGACCCCTGACCATTAGGTCCATTCGTGTCCGACTCTGGGGTTGCGGCGCTCATCTCGTGTTACTGGCCAAGGGAGCCAGCGTACAGCTTCTGGGTCATGTGGCCAGCATGACTAAGCCGCTTCTGGCGAACCAAAGCAGCGCACGGAAACGCCATTTACCTTCCCGCCAGAGCGGTTCCTATTTATCTACTTGCACTTTGACGTGCTTTTGAACTGCCAGGTGGGCAGGAGCTGGGACTGAGCAACGGGAGCTCACCCCGTTGCAGGGATTCAAACCGCCGACCTTCTGATCAGCAAGCCCTAGGCTCTGTGGTTTAACCCACAGCGCCACCTGGGTCCCTTTGGCCTCATCTAGGGATGGACAAATCGGTCAATATCAGTTCCTCTCTGTTTCTCATTTTTCCACTCTTAAGTTCAGTTTGCTCGTTTCCAAATCAGTTTGTGAACTGATTCTTTCTGCCAAAAGTCCTTGTGAAACTTTCTGCTTGCTTTTGTGTTGCATTTTTCTGAATAGGTACTTTTATGCAAGTAACTTTCCCTACCACTATGCATTTCTGTACATTATTTTCAACTCATGTAGGCAATTTTCTCCACACATTTCCCTAACACATGCTTTTTTTGTGTGTGCACAAATCTTCATTGGATTACATCAGCAAAAAAATGGCAAAATGCGGATTTTGAACAATAGCCATGTTTTAGTTTGTGTAGTGCTGTGGGAAGTGCAGATCAGGTGGGTTTGTATTAAGATGCAAACTGAACTAATGTCTCCTCCATTCCTAGCCTAATCAATGAAGTGTTGTTGTTCTTAGAATCTCTCCTTCATTCTTAGCAAAAGAAGTTGACTAAGGAGATACAAAACCCTGCCCCTTTATTTCTACATATATTTCTGCCTTTCCACACACTGGCATCTTATGCTAACAATTGTCATCCACAGATGTGAATACACAATTTTTGAGGTTCTCATCTAAATAATTATTGTGTAACTTATATTATTATTGTCCCTAATTTTGGCTTAGCTTCGCATCATCTTCCCCATCTATTTTAGCATCACAATGCAAAACCATTGTGTTGCAGCAATTGTGCAACTGCCTGCGCTGAATAATAGCTGGCGCAATCAGCAGCTACGCCCCTTTCACACATCTGACAGTAATACTCTCAAACATGTTCTGTTTCTGGATCACTTTGCCACAGCCACAAATATGTGGAATTTGCAGAAGAAATGGGAAACAAAGGCTATTAGCTACAGGTAGGTAGCCGTGTTGGTCTGCCATAGTCAAAACAAAATAAAAAATAAAAAAAATCCTTCCAGTAGCACCTTAGAGACCAACTAAGTTTGTTCTTGGTATGAGCTTTCATGTGCATGCACACTTCTTCAGATATTGCTCGGTGCTAGGGAATGTGTGGCGGTTAGGCATTTGGTAAGCCTTTGTTTAATGGAGGGGAGGTTGTAGCCTCCGCCTGCCCCTCCTCAGTAAGGGCACCCTGTTAAAGGGATCCGGGGGTGTGGATCCTGTCCGAAGCTCAGACGTGGATTAGGGCCATGCCATGACCCCAGTGGGGCCGCCTCGGGCTGCACCTATTCGATGTAAGTCATAGGGCCCCCTTTGGTGGTTTACCCTTAGTTTGACTCCCTGCAGACGAGCAGGAGTTTCACCCAATGCCTAAGCCAAACCACTCACGTCTGTAACCAATAAAGTTGTGGCCTGTTTCAGCCCACAAATCTAAATACTTGTGTCTGTGTGTTTATTAATCAATAATAATAATAATAATAATAATAATAATAATAATAATAATAATTTATTATTTATATCCCGCCCATCTGGCTGGGTTTGCCCAGCCACTCTGGGCGGCTTTCAACAGAACATTAAAATACAATAATCTATTAAACATTTAAAGCCTCCCTAAACAATAGGGAACTGTGGAGCATTGGGCCTTGACATGCAATATAAGGCAAGGTGCAAATTTGCCAGCTTACTGTCATTTCCCCCCACATTCTCTGGCATCAGCATGAAAGGCTGCAGAATTTGGGGCTTTTCAGTTTGGAGAAAAGGTAAGTAAGAGCTGTCTAAAATTATGCATGAAGTGTGAAAAGTGGAAAGAGAAAGGTCCCATAACCCTAGAACTCAAGGACATCCAATGAAACTGAGCATTGGAAGATTCAGAACAGATAAAAGCAAGTCCCTGCATTAGAAGAGCGGAAATAAAGGCACAAAGTATGGGCTGAACTAAGGCCACTTTCTTAACAACGGCTTAAGAACTTAAGAACAATAAAACTCAAGAAATTTAAACATTCTTCTAAGCTGCATAAGGGGAATGAGACTATGTGTTGGGAACAGGGGTGTCAACGTGACTATACACTGTATATACCTATATATATTTGGTAGTGAGTGACTAAGGGATGTTGGTGGTACTATGGTCTAAAGCACTGAGCCACTTCGACTTGCTGATCGGAAGGTCGGCAGTTCGAATCCACATGACGGGGTGAGCTCCCGTTGCTCTGTCCCAGCTCCTGCCAACCTAGCAGTTCGAAAGCACACCAGTGCAAGTAGACAAATAGGTACCGCTGTGGCGGGAAGGTAAACGGCATTTCCGTGCGCTCTGGCACTCATCATGGTCCTCCATGTGCAAGTAACGGTTTAGTCATGCTGGCCACATGTCCCAGAAGGCTGTCCCCACCAGCTCCCTTGGTCTGAAAAGCGAGATTAGCGCCACACCTCCTAGTCGCCTTTGACTGGACTTAACCATCCAGGGGTCCTTTATCTTACCTTACCTTATATTTATATCAATGGCCCAGCATTTCATGGTATCTCTGCTCGTTTTAGCCCTTATGAACACAACCGTGAGGTGAAAGGAATTACGCAAACTCCCATAAGTCTGCAAGCTGTGAATTCTTGGCTGTTTGAGATAGCACTAATATGTAAACAGAAAAGAAACATAGGCATAGTAGCTACAACAAAACATACCACGTGTCTCAATGTGGTAGCCTAAACTAAACCAGAAAGAGGAAAAACAAGCTAGCTTCTTGGCATATGGTAACTCACATAAGCAAAAACTACTATAAAGAATCCAGTCCCTTTGCTAAGCATTTGGCTAGTTGATTGCATCCCTTACGCAGCAAGCAAAGCATGCAACTGCCAACTATTGTAGCTGATAGGGCTATACTGCACATGGGCAGAAGCTTGTCGTTTTCTCATCTTTGGAACGCGTTTGGTGAAAGGAATGCACTTTGTTGGTGTGCAATGAATTATATAGGCAGAATGTAATGCAATTCTAGGGATGCACAATGAATTTGTTCCTTGAGAATTCCAATACAAAATGTCCTGATCTGTGCTGCTCAGATTAATGTGCTGATCAGAGCATGGATTTCCATCAGCTTTTACACTTAGTTGGTCTCTAAGGTGCTATTGGAAGGAATTTTTTTATTTTCTTTCAACTACGGCAGACCAACATGGCTACCTACCTGTATTTAGAAGAAGGGTTAGAGATAAGTGGTATAGCTCCTTCTCACATGAAGAAAGTCTAGGCTCAATCCCCAGCATGTAGAATGGTTGGTTGGTTGGTTGGTTGGTTGGTTGGTTGGTTGGTTGGTTGGCTGGCTGGTTGGTTTAAAAGATCAAGTAGCAGGTAACAGGAAAGACCCTCTACCTAAGATCCTGGAGGGCTGTTAGTGGTCAGTGGTAGAGCATCAGCTATGCATGCAAAAGGGACTTGGTGTCTCTAGGAAAGACTGGAAAAGGGGAATGAACCCCTAGAGGGCCACTGCCATTCAGCATCAATAATACTGAGCTAGCTGGATTAGTGCCCCAACATGGTGTAAGGCAGCTCCCTACATTCCTACATGGTCACAGGGTGTCCAAAGTGCCGTGTTGTCCTTACAACAACAATGGACATTGAACCAGTATGATTCAACTAAATACAACGTCGCCATCTGTGCATGAAGTAGGATCTGTATCAAAATAAATAAATAATTTGGGTCCAGCTCTGCTGTCAGGCAGAGTGAGGTGGCTGCCCAGGGAGGCCATAGGTGCCATCTAGCCTGCCCTGCACCCCCTATACCCTAGCCTGCTGCTGCTCAGTTCGGTGGAAGATGCTCCCCACTCCCCCAGCAATAAATACAGTCTAGTCACCATCTGTTCCCATCTTGTCCTTTGCCTTCAGGCAGCAAAATGTGTTGGGCCAGCCTTGATAATAGTAAACAGCCCAGCCCATCCAACTGTTTTTTGCTAACTTAAATAATTGCTCATAGATTCAGATTTTTGGCACTGAACGACCTATTTCTAATCATGTCCTGTCATCTTCATTATTACTTTTCCTTGTGGGAGTTTGGAAGCTTAACAATAACTTATTGGTAAACCAGGCTGATTAAAGACATTTTGCTTACAGGAATGGAAATGCTGGCTATGTATTCATGATTTTAGGCAAGAGGACATTAAATTACCCAGTTAAATGAGTTGATTTTCGGAGAAGACCACTGTAGTTTTCAGGCGCTATTGGTAAATATATGCTACACAATACATTTAAACACACACAGCCTGCCATTCTTTATTAGCTAAGCCAACAAGGACTTCTTGGTGAACAAAGAAGCGACTTAACGATTTCTGAAGCGTAATGCAAAAGTCACAAAGGAGAATGGGTGTGATGGAGCAAACTTAAAACTCTTTTAATCCCTCTTGATTTCCAATGGAGAGCAAAGCATATATTTCATTCCCCAAAGAGAAAGACACCAAAGGGTATTAACCCTTTGTGTGAACACTTTGGAGAGGTACAGTGGCACAGCCCTTGTCAGTCAAGATATGGAATTGTAGCCAAAGTACTGCAGGAGAGAGGTCTGGGACCCTTGCCCAGGGTTTGGTGAGTTCCCCAGTGTAAGAGACAAAGGGAGGACGAGGACAGTTGTGGTGAAATTGCAATCTTTTGCCTGATGTTTGGGATGTACCTACTACAGGGCCTTTTAAATTATCTCTGGCCTTAATCTACCAACTGTATAGTGTGAAATTGGATGGTGGGATGTGTATGGGTAAGCAGGGTTGCAAAGATGATGCCCTAGTTTCAATACTGGTAGGAGTGGAGGGGCTGGCTACCATCTGGGTAAAGATCTATGTATTTGGTGTTTGTCAACCAGCTCTTCCACTCCTCCAGATATTACTGATGGCTTTGTCATGAAATGGTCTCTACTCACACGTAGAGCCTTGGCAGAGACACATGCCCGACAGGCATGTTCCCTCCTTCCTGGGCAATCGTTCGGGAGCTTCTCATAAGCTTCTTCAGCCCGAACATCACAGTGACTGGTGTCAGAAGACATCCAGCACACTTAGGGATCCACAGAGTGTGTGCAGTAGCGTAACAGACCACAGCAGCTCAGCATCTTGGCTAAATCTACTTTATTACATATCTACACACACGGAGCTCTACATCATGACTCCCTCTCTCTCTAGCATCAGGCAGCAAAGAGAAAGAACAAAGGACAATAGTCCTACTTCAGGGAAACACAGTAAGACAAACATCCTGTCTTCCGTCACTTCCCACTTCCCACTCTGTGGAATGAAAACACATAGCCAGTCATGTGAAAAACAATAAACCCATGACTGCACACGGGGAATGAATCTCATAACAGGCTTATCCACTGACTTCACTATTTTGGTGGTGCTGTTGTCAAATGGCAGTTAGTCCATTAAAAGACCGTGCTGATTCATGACTTGACCATGAGTGAAGGGGCTGACCTGGTGTGTATTATGGAAACTTCAGTGGGTGGGTGACGCACTCACTCCCTTGTCATTTGTGGACTGTTTCCTGTTGAAGTTTGGACTAGTGGCAGAATTTTCCCCCTTTAACGGTAGTGGGCTCGGTGGTTCTCAAAGTCCTCTCCACATAATTTGTAAGTTACTCAAAGCTCTGTTGCATGAGTGTTGCAGTGGCTGCTCCCCAAAAGGAGCCAGGACTTTGCCTGTTGTCCAAGCAAACCCCTGGTGTACACTGACTGGCAGTGGATCACTTGGGTTTCTCTCCCAGCCCTACCTGGTGATGCTATGGTTTGAAGCTGGGATCTTCTGCATTGTCTGCCTCCAAGAGGGCATCTTCTCCCATTGCTGCTGGAACTACTGGCCTAGGCATCTCCAGTGGAAAAATGACCAGGACCATCTCTTTGGTGGAACCAGCACACCCAGCATCATTTTCTGCCAGTGATGCTCAATCTGGTAGCTCCACTTTCAGTCCTAGTCCCTTGGTGGGGAAGATGCTTCACTGTGGAGCTGGGAGTGCCCACCTTTTCCTGCACCTGCACCATGGTAAATTTCAATCAAAGGCATATGTCATCCTGATAATGCTCATTAGCATTCAAGGGAGAGGTGTTTGCCTAAGTGAGCGCCTCTCTGAGGACCTTCCGAAATCCAACCATGGTTTTTAAGTCTATGGTTGCAAACTATCCCTTATTGAATGTAATGTCTTGAGCTAGATATCCCTGTGGAGATGGCAATTTTGAACCCTGCCTCCTGTGATGCTATTTTTCTCTTACTACAGAGTTGCCTAAAGAGTTACTCATCCCATTCTTATTACCTCATCCAAGGCATTCAACCAATTATTGCACAACTTTTCTCCTTGCAGCCTAAGGTAAGCTAGACCAGCAAGACCAGAAAATTTATAACGGCCGCTATTTCTTAGGGCAATGATGATGCTCCCTGACTTTTGTCTGGTTTTTTTAAACTTTAATTTGGCAATTTTATCTGCTTAGTCATGTTTATACAGGTTGTACTTTGCATACAAATTGGAAAGACTGGTGGCTGACGCAAATACATGTTGCTTGTTTTTTGTTTTGTTTTGTTTTGTTTTGTCTTATTCATAAGCTTTTTAAATTGATCTGCACCATAAGTTCTTTGGGGAAGGTCACAATAATATAATCATACAGTTATATAAAAAGAGGTAAAGCAGCAGCAATTATATAACCAGTGCAACCATTCCAACCAGAACAGAATAGTTCTGTTAAAGATTCCCTTTAACAAAGTTAAGAAATCAGCAGGTGAAGCTTTTCATGACATATTTCAGAGTAGTCAACATGGTGCTCTGCAAAGGTTGTTGAACTACAGCTCACATAATCCCTGACCATTGCCCATGCTAGCTGAGACAGATGGGAATTGTAGTTTAACAACTGGAGGTCACTGCGCTGGCTATCCCAGAACTGAACACTGTCATCTGCTAAGGGTTGCAGGCCAAGGGACAGCTCTTCAGCCACTCTACTTCCAATTTTTAATTCTCAATCCTTAACTATCACATTGAAGCCAAGTTAATTCACTATTTAGTTTAGATTCCTGCATTGCAGGGGGTTGGACTAGATTCTCTTCCAACTCTACAATTCGATGATTCTATGAATTTGTTCACCAGGGCTTACTTCTCAGTAGCTGTGTTTAGGATTGCAGCTTTAATTTTTACTCTTCTGTCCCTATACTAAGCTTCATTATGTCTCCCAGAATTCCTACTGCTAACTGATTAAATTTGGATTCGGATGCATGCAGACATTTCCTATAGCATACAAATTAAGTCAGACAAGGCCAGGTGTGAGCACAAGCACTCCTCTGATTATAAATGGGTCCCATATGCCTTGCAGTGTCCAATACACCATTCATTTTCTTAATCGATCACACTCAGATATGGTATCGTTGTCTACACAAATACGTATCTACAGAGGAAAAAGAATCCTGGTACAGATGAGTTAAATTAGCTGCAAGACAACATCGGTCTGTGAAGCAAAAACAGGTGCTTCTCTTTGAAAAATGGTGCTGAATTGGGGAATTAAGGAATAAAAGTGTGGGAGCTATATGTCTCTTTACTCAGAAGGCAGTCTCTCTGCATTCAGTGAGCCCGAGGCTGTGATTCAATGCATGCATGCATACCTGGAAGTAAATCCCACTCAATTCAATGAAACTTACTCCTGAGTAGACAATCCTAGGATTTCCTGGTGCAGACTTACAGCTCCATTGGCAACAGTGCTGTTTACTTCTGAGTGAGAACCTAGAAAGAGCTCTGTTGGATCAGACCAAAGGTCCTTCAAGTCCAGCATTCTGGTCCCACAGTGACCAACCAGATGCCTATGGAAAGGCCACCAGTTGAATATGAGGGCAATGCTCCCCTCTGCTGCTCATGATTCCTAGCAACTGGCATTCAGAGGCACACACTGCCTCTGATGCTAGAGACAATATAGCCATCATGGCTAGAAGCCATTGGGAACTGTATCCTCCATGAATTCCTCTTATCCCCTTTTTAGGTTGTCCAAGCTGCCTTGCGGGCAGCAAATTTCATCATTTTAATTATGCACTGCCTGAAGAAGTAAATAATAATAATAATAATAATAATAATAATAATAATAATAAATTGCACATGATGGTGCAACAAACCAAAGAAACTGATTTAAACGTTTCCTTACCTGACCTTAGAAAACACTTCAAATTACAGCAAAGTATGCATCCTTCATGCAAGACAGAGGAACCTTTTCATGGCACCAGTTGAAACCGTCTATCTTCTCTTTCACCTCAGGCAGGTTATGCATCACTTCAGGTTAGCAGAGCTAAAGGCTAATGGTGACGTTGGCCTGGGTCAAACGGGAGGGCATCTGCTGAATTTCTAAGGCCAGCCTGCAGCACTTTGTCAGGTACATATTTATGCTGTTCTTTCCTAAATTTTCACCCACTTATCATGTGCAGGAACTTTTGCTTTGGGGAAAGGAATAAAGACCTCCTACATTAAGCTGTTCTTAGGGGCAAACAGTTCTTGGCCAGTTCATTCAGCTGTTGATCATACAAATAATTTTTGGCCACTTAGTACAGGTGTGAGGAACGTTTATCAGCCTGAGGGACACATACATACATACATACATACATACATACATACATACACAGGTAAAGGGATACATACATTTATTTCCATTTTTATACCACCAGTGTTTTCCAGCTTGAGGGTCATATTCCCCTCTGCGAAATTTTCTGGAGGCCGTATACCAGAAGTGGGTGGTGCTAGAGACAAAAAGTGGGTGGCACAACAGTTGTAACTCATATTATCAGCTCTGCAAAAGTCAGGTATTCTGGGCTGCATCAATAGGAGTATAGCATCTAGATCAAGGGAAGTAATAGTACCACTGTATTCCGCTCTGGTCAGACCTCACCTGGAATTCTGTGCCCAGTTCTGGGCACCACAGTTCAAGAAGGATACTGACAAGCTGGAACGTGTCCAGAGGAGGGCAACCAAAATGGTCAAAGGCCTGGAAACGATGCCTTATGAGGAATGGCTTAGGGAGCTGGGTATGTTTAGCCTGGAGAAGAGAAGGTTAAGGGGTGATATGATAGCCATGTTCAAATATATAAAAGGATGTCGTATAGAGGAGGGAGAAAGGTTGTTTTCTGCTGCTCCTGAGAAGCGGACACGGAGCAATGGATTCAAACTACAAGAAAGAAGATTCCACCTAAACATTAGAAAGAACTTCCTGACAGTACTCTTACTGTCGACAGTGGAATTTGCTGCCCAGGAGTGTGGTGGAGTCTCCTTCTTTGGAGGTCTTTAAGCAGAGGCTTGACAGCCACCTGTCAGGAATGCTTTGATGGTGTTTCCTGCTTGGCAGGGGGTTGGACTGGATGGCCCTTGTGGTCTCTTCCAACTCTATGATTCTAGGTGTTATTTTTTTTAAAAAAAAAAAATACACAAAACACCTTTCTTCGTCCTCCATCATGGCAAGTGAAAAGTGCCAAGCGAGTCTCCCTAGGGAGAGCATTCCACAAACGGGGAACCGCCACTGAAAAGGCCTGTTCTCATGCAGCTACCCTCCAGACCTCTCGCAGAGGAAGCACACAAAGAAGGGCCTCAGATTAAGATTGCAGGATTTAGGTTGATTAATATGGGGTGAGTCAGTCCTTGAGGCATTGCGGTTCTGAGCTGTTCAAGACTTTACAGCTCAAAACCAGCACTTTGAAACTAATTGGCAGCAGTGCATTCGGGCCAGGATCTGTGTAATATGCTCAAGTCATTTTTCTCCAGTGAGCAGTCTGGCCACCGAATTCTGCACCAGCTGCGGTTTCTGAACCATCTTCAAAGGCCGCCCCACATATAACATATTGCAGTGATTTAACCTAGGGCTTACCAGAGCTTAGACAACAGAAGCCAGACTATCCCCATCGAGATGGGGCATAGCATTGCGCAGGCAGAAGGGTTTGGGAAGTTAAGGCCAATGCAGTGGTGGCTGGTTCAGGGGTTTACCAGTGGGAACAGCTGGCTGCCATTGTGGGGCAATTGTGGGGCAATTCCTGCCCTTCCTTGCAAAAAGCAGGAGGTGGCAGCAGAGACAAAGGGCATGTTTCTTGACACCGTACAAGTGCCCAGTTGCTGACTAGATGCTGGCATAGGCTGCCCATCCCAAAGCCATTAGTCTGTCTGCATTAACTTCATTGGCATTTGCAATGTTTGAAAATCCGGGTTGGGGGGGGGGATTAATCGACCAGCGTGTGAGTTTCACAGTTAATAAATAGATAGGCATCTGAAAAGCACAGGTTGACACGTCAGGAGTGCGTGGTATTTGCTAGTTTCATTCAGAAGTTCTCACATCAAGTATGTCTCTTTTCAATGGAAGGATCTGTGAGATTATGCCTCTAAAGCAGAGTTAATGCCTAAACAGAGCCAATGGCCATCTTTAAGCGAGAGAAAATGTATGTGGGGCGGCAGTGGAACCCCCCTAGTTGAAAATTGCATAATTATGTTTCTCTTACCTAAGGCAAGTTTTACCAGTGAACCATCATCAAAGGTATGCATTTAAGCAGGAATCCAGCATTTCTGGCCGGGAAGAAAGGCTCTATTATCTCGAGCTTGTTTACTTTAAGCTGCTCCAATGAAGCTTTAGCACGAACATGGGACTTTGCTTCCCTGTGTGCAGCACAGGGAAAAGAGACGCAGGAGGAGGGAAGAGATGAAGTCCATATGTCGGCTTGAGGGCGGGGGGAGCGTGAATGTGTGTATCTTCATGACTGGCTTAGAAGGTTTAACATACATCACCGCACAACGCTGAAAGATGCCATCTCTGGGCCAATAAATCTGCACTCTTTGATTGGGCTTTCGGAATGGCAAGTCGTTTAACAGAGCAGCAGGCCTCTACAGGGAGAGCTTGCTTGGCCAGAGAACATGTGCTGAATGGATTGAGTTGCCCCCAAAGATTGCCTCAAGCAAAATATCTGAGGAATTTCATTTTGATAAGGCTAATGAAATTCATTGTGAGTTGTTTTGTTTTTTTAAGTTTTGGGACGTTTGTACACCCTGTGGTTGCCCGAAGGAAAATCTTGATGTTCCTGCTTAAGCACAGCATTGGGATAAATGTTGAGGGAAGCTTATGAAAGAAGGTCTCCAAAGTGCTTCAAGGGCCTTCGTTGGCTAATAGCTAGTAATCTAGAGTCATTCCTATTAGCTGGAGGTGGGGAAACTTCAGGCCCAGGGTAAATGAATGTGGCCTTCTGGACCTTGTTGAAGTAAGGGCAGCAAAATTGCAGCTAAGAAGTTCAAATCAGATGTATGAAATTTAAATTAAACCAATAGAAATTAGACCAATGCCCAGACTTCAACATTCAAAAACTTTACTTGCAGAAACTTATAGTAATAGATAAATTAAAACGTAATATTTATAGTCACATGCTTCTCCAAGCATGGGCTTACAGTCGCTTCTTCTAACTAACAGCTGTATTTTCCTTTCTTTCCAGAGCTTGGCATGCAGCCTTCTGTATCTCATTTAGGAGTATCTCCTAGGAGAGGTTTCCACTTTTACCTTCTCCTGCAGCTTTGCTTTCTTTCTTTCAAGCAGAGAAGAGGCACTCCAACACTCTAGTCCACTTAGCAGTGTTCACAGTGGATTCTAAAACACAGTCATCTTGCTTCCCATAAAGTGGAGTCTTTCCTTCACTAGATACCTCCCATGTGACCAACATTACCCAATCACATGAGAACTTCTCTAGAATTCAGTTACCTAAATCAAATCTAAACATATAGTAATGCATGCAAATATTTACAATTTCAGTAAATTTAATTACTGAACTTAACAGACTTCTCTATCTGGTGCTGGTCACTCTACCTGTCACCAGGCAACCCCTCAAACTGGCTCTCCTTTGTACCCTGAGTGTTTTCATCCAGTTGAAATGTGTCCTTCAACATTAGCATATGCAAGTTTTATGCAGATCTGTGTTCTCCCCCCTTTTGGGGGTTCAGATGCATGTAGCCACTTGAATTGATATTTTTTGGAGAATGTGTCAGCTTGGGAGAGGGCCTGTTCTGTGTCGTGAGCTTTGAACTCCATTTAGAAATGATAATTGATGAGTTTTCATTTATTTTTAAATATAAAACCCAGAAAAGCAGTCTCATTCTGAGAAGCAACAAGCTTTCTAAGCCCCCCCCCCAAAAAAAACATCTTGTTTGCTTGCATAATAGGCTTTGCTTTTGTTAGACAGACATGCTTTTCATTATATTTCCTTTGAAAAACAGTGTTCCACATGAAGGGAAAAGGGAGTTGAATGAAAAGGGCAACATGAAGAGAAGTAGAATTTGTGCCAATTGTCAGGGAAAACATCCTTGACAACTTGCTGTGTTTGAGTGTCTAATGGTGCTCTCAAGGGAAAGGGCAGGAGCAAAATAGCTTTTTAAAAAACCAATTTCACACCTTGGGGAAAAACAAGAGATGCGCTAGCATGAAAAGGGTAGAAATAAGGGATGGCGAAAGTTGCACTGAGCATCACGAAAAGTCAACCTGGACAGAGAGCTGCATTGGAGAGCCCAGGAGCCACTTGGGGAAAGGTGTGGGAGTTTCATGGCTTGAGAAATTTCAAAACCTGCTTCAACAAAGCACAAGAAAATACAGTAGAATGAGTTTGCCAGGCATACAGAAACAAATAGGACCTGCAGCTAAATCCCGCAGTGGATCTTCACCTCCTAGCCAAAGTACTCCTACTCAGGGCTTCTGACAGCCAGTCAGACATGCCTCCCTCTAGGATACAATAAGATATTAAGATCTCATGTAAGGCATTGCATGCCCTCCATGCCAGAGGGGTGCCGTCCCCCCAACTGACTCACAACATTCTGTGGATACTGAGCATGCTCAGTGTTAGGTATGAGCGAATCTGACAATTTCGGTTTCTCTCGGTTTCTCATTTCTCCGGTCTTAAGCTCAGGTCTCCCCATTTAAAACATTTGTTTGTCTGAAAACAGCAGCATCCTAATGCAATTTCCCCCCTCAAAAACATATTATTATATGCATCTTTTACTAGCATGTGCATTTTTGCAAACCAATTTCCACTAATATTATGCATTTTGGCATGCTATGTTCCCCATATATATGCATTTCTATGCATGCTTTACCCTAGTTCATGGATTGTTTTACACCTTACCTGGCTGGAGAACTGCATTGTAAAATTCAGAGATGTGCGGCGCTTCAAAGGAGGGTTGCGTTTTGGCTCACACAGTGTTTCGGAAAATGTGAATTGTGTCGGTTTGCCTCTGAATGCAAACTGAATTGAATTTCTCCTCCATCTCTACTCAACAGTCGTTAGGCAGTGTGCTGCTCCCCATACCCCTGTGCAAACGATAAAGTTCCTTCAAGCTTCCTTCTGTTTCTCAGTGACTCTGTTTCGGCTCCATTTCCATCATCACTCACCACTTGTGTTACAGGAAGTGATACCAGAAGAGTCACACTACATCATATTACAGAAATAAAATAAATAAATAACCAAACAAGGCAAAGCAACAACAACAACAACACCTATAATAATAATAATAATAATAATAATAATAATAATAATAATAATTTATTATTTATACCCCGCCCATCTGGCTGGGTTTCCCCAGCCACTCTGGGCGGCTTTCAACAGAGCATTAAAATACAATAATCTATAAAACATTAAAAGCCTCCCTAAACAGGGCTGCCTTCAGATGTCTTCTAAAGGTCTGGTAGTTGTTGTTCTCTTTGACATCTGAAGGGAGGGCGTTCCACAGGGCGGGCACCACTACCGATAAGGCACCTAGCTTTGATCCAAGAAAAAGACCTAAATACAGGAATGGCTTAGTCTATGCATACTGCAGAGACCATTTTTGCCTGGTGCCCTGTGCATAGATGCAGGTATGCATTTGGGCTGTGCACAGAACTGCCCCCTCTCTGTGACTCTGATCTCTTGCTCTCAAATCGGGGCCAATTCATCCTGTGCTGTCATAGGGACTACCTGGTATCATCACATGAAGGATCGCCACTCCAAAGATATCTGTATGGCGTGGAGACCAACGGGGCAAAATTAAGAAGGTATGAATTGACTGCCGCGGTTTCAATGTGCCCCATCCTTCTGAAATCGCTTGAGCCTGGTTTCGGAAGCGGTGAAGTGAGACTTCACGTTAGGGCTGCAATCCTATGCACACCTACCCGAAAGGAAGTCCCACTGAACTTAATGGACTTCTTAGCAGAAATGTACAAGACTGTAGGGTGAGTCGCTGGTTTCATTGCAGTCATAAGATAAGCTGAAGTTAAAACGAGATGTCAATTTCACGAGCCAAAATGGAGTCTATGGAAGATAAGCGTGGGTCTGAAGAGCATCAACTCCGTAAGTGCTTCTCATGTTGCTAATGATTCATTGACCTTCAGTCATTTGGTTTTGAGTGTTCACAAAAGTCTACTGTAATTCTGCATATGGCTTTAGTTCAGTGCAAGATTTCCAGGTCTATTTGCTTGAAATGTGCAGTTGGCTAGGTTATTTATTTTATTTGGTTAACAGACCTCGCTGTGTTCATTTGATCTTATTACGGGAGGACGTGTGCAATAAATCCTATTTAATATGGGGCTAGATAAGTACATTCCATACTCCACAAACCCTCTCGCAAAATTATACCGTTAAACTATTATTTTCACAGACCTTGCAGAAAGGGCACCTTGAGAAATTTCCCACTCCCCAACTTACACAAAATTCATTAAGCTCCTCTTTGAAGACCCTTGAGATATGTTTTATTGTAGATCAACAAACCACTCCTAGCCTGCTCTCAATGCCGTTTGCCAGAAATAAGCACAACGAGCATATGTTTAGTACTTAAGAACTGTTTTGGAAACTTAAAAAGCACAGTGTGAAGAGGAAAATGAAACCCCAAACCGACCCCCCTCCCGCCCCGCTCTCAGACAAGCAGACAGCCACATCATGTGTAGCTGGCTGAACCAGACTCGCACAAATTGTGGAAATGTCTGGCAAGATAAAATGTACCCTCAGCTGGAGGAAAATGACTCAAGAGTCACATGACGTCCCGCAGTCGCAGAGTCTTGGAAACAAACATTTGAGAAACCCGTTCCACATATGTGGAAGGAAATCAGGGGATTGAAAGCATGAATTGTGCAGATGGGGACCTTGTTATCTCCATTGGGTGTTTAAGAAGTTACACGTTTACAATCTGCTTCGGGACCAGTGACTAGCATGAAGCTGTCATGACCAGGCTTGTAGTTTCTACAATTGCTGTGGTCTGGTCAATTTCTACTTTACAAAAGGTCTATTCTTAGAATTAGCAATGCTGGCACAAGACCCAATCTAACTAGTTGGTAGTATTATTATTATTGGATTGTGTCCAACTAAGTCACCATCATGGCAGAGCCACTGAAATCAATAGACTTAAGTTAGCCATGCTCATTATTTTCAATGAGTCTACTTTGCATATGCCTTAGCTGACTACAGTGGTACCTCGGGTTAAGAACTTGATTCGTGCTGGAGGTCCGTTCTTAACCTGAAACTGTTCTTAACCTGAGGTACCACTTTAGCTAATGGGGCCTCCTGCTGCCGCCGCGCGATTTCTGTTCTCATCCTGAAGCAAAGTTCTTAACCTGAGGTACTATTTCTGGGTTAGCGGAGTCTGTAACCTGAAGCGTCTGTAACCTGAAGCATCTGTAACCCAAGGTACCACTGTACAGTCAAACCTCAGTTGTCAAACGTAATCCGTTCTGAAAGACTCTTCGACTTCTGAAACGTCCAACAACCAAGGCTCAGCTTCCAATTGGTTGCAAGAGCTTCTTGCACTCAAGTGGAAGTCGCATCGGATGTTCAAGTTCTGAAGAACGTTCGAAAACCAGAGCGTTTACTTCTGGGTTTTCGGCGTTCGGAAACCAAAATGTTCGAAAATGGAGCAGGTCGAGAAACAAGGTTTGACTGTACAGCCCATCATCAATTCTGTTCTATTTATCCTCCACTTTTTCCTCCAAGGAGCTCAAGGTAATATATGTGGTTACCCCCTCTCCATTTTATCCTCCCCACAATCCTATGAGGTAGGTTAGGCTAAGAGACTGCGATTAGGCTAAGGTCACCCAGTGAGCTTCATCACCAAGTGGGGACTTGAACCCTGGTTTCCCTGGTCCTAGTCCGGCACTCTAACCAGTATGCCACACCAAGCATATATATAAAACCTCTTTGCAATGCAGAGTACATCCGGTGCTCAGCATTTTTCTTCCAGACTCCTCGCAGTTCCTTTGAAGCAGATGGGAAAATCCCATTTATTATCAATGAATAGAATGGAGTCTGGCCTAATGGGAAAGGAAACCATTCCCCTTATTTTTTCAGGTTCCATTCACAAATCCTCCAAGTGTCCCTATTTTCCACGGACGTCCCAGATTTGCAGAAGCCATTCGGGTTTCTGATTTGATTCCAGAATGTCCCACTTTTGCTTAGGATGTCCCTTTTTTCATCAGAGAAATGTTGGAGGGTGTGGAGTTATCTGATCCCCGAGCCATCTGAAGGCAGCACTGTATAGGGAAGTTTTAATGTTTTATTAAGTTTTTATATATTTTGGAAGCCGCCCAGAGTGGCAACCTGGTCAGATGGGTGGGGTATAAATATAATAATAATAATAATAATAATAATAATAATAATAATAATAGAATAGGAAAATCCCTATTTTCATTGGAGAAAGGTTGGAAGGTATGCATGCCTTGGTCGGAATTCTGTTTGTCATCTACAAGAAGCCAGTTTTGTGGATTCTCCCGGCTTAGCTTTCTGAGGTTTTTTTTGCCAAATATGAATGCTAATGTGCTGTTACCAAGTCTAAATGATTATTCCATCTTGATTGGCTTTTTACAAGCCTTGATACCTGTACAAAGTTTATTGTTTTATATCATTGGGAAGGGGTAGCAGTGCTGATTATCCTTTCCCCCAATACTGATAGCTTCCCTCCATTGAGGGGCAGATCCGGGAGATTTAATTGGAGATTTGAAGATCCAGGGAGGAGGAGGGAGAGCTGGTGCTTTCCTGCCAAGGCTACACCCCTTCTTTCTTTTTCTTTCTTCTGAAATGCATTTGGGACAATGGCGGCTGCATTTTGGGGTGGGGGGAATTGTTTTCCAGTCTTTTTCCTTTAAATTTTTTTGGGGGCCCCCAAGAGAGTGGGGCCCTAAGCTACAGCTTGTTTAGCTTATATGTAAATCTGTCACTTGACTAGTTAACATCTCTCGATGAACAAAGAGGTTTTCTGCTTCTTCGGTGTTCCCTTTTACCCTAAACCATCAGGTTGTAACTCTTAAGAAAGGCATTTCCTTGTGACACTAAAAATAGATCCTGCTTGACTCAGACATCGGGCTATGTTTATTTGAGTTGAAATTTGGCCCGGGATTTTTTGTTTTTTTGTTTAAATGAAAACTCTGCACAAATTCAGCAAAAATATTTGGGAAATGTTGGGCGCATTTGGACAAGGTAGACAGATTTTGTAACAAATGTCAAAGTCAAGCAATGAGGCATGAGTAACAGCGATCCTTTGGGAACTTCCAGAAATGTCAAATAGCACGTGTCAAGACTTTGGAATCCATACTTTTCAGTTCCATTCCATGCTTCCTCAACAGATCTTGGTTTCATGTTCTTCACTTCAAAACAGTCAGGCAGCCTGTTCAGGAGAGCCATAGGAATAAAACCTGAAGTCTAAGGCATGCGTAGGCAAACTAAGGCCCGGGGCCGGATCTGGCCCAATCGCCTTCTCAATCCAGCCCGCGGACGGTCTGGGAATCAACATGTTTTTACATGAGTAGAATGTGTGCTTTTATTTAAAATGCATCTCTGGGTTATTTGTGGGCCATAGGAATTTGTTCATTTTTTTTTTTCAAAATATAGTCCGGCCCACCACAAGGTCTGAGGGACAGTGGACTGGCCCCCTGCTGAAAAAGTTTGCTGACCCCTGGTTTAAGGCAAAAATCTCCCCCTGATTTTAATGGATTGCACAGACTGATCATTACAACCCCAAAGCATGCCTGCATCAATTCATTTAAATCTGGTTGATGTGAAACATTTTCACCTTGGCCACATCAGAGTGAAGCCCTTCTATTTCTCATTGTTTTCCATCAGAGAGTTATACACCACCTTTGCTCCACCAATAAACTGAATGAGGCTCAAATTGTATTTACTTCTGCTACATCAGAGATGGGGAACTTAAGGCCCGCAGCTCCGCCCTCTCTGCCTGGCCCACAGGTCTCCCTTTCTGAAGGCCACACCCCTTGCTAGCTTTACTCCGCCCCTTCTGTGAGTGCTTGCGCCTGGCTGAAATGTGCCTTTGTCCTGTGATAATCTCCTGGTTGGAGATAATATGAGTGTAGAAATGTTGAATTTGGCATGGATGGAATGGAGTCTATTGCACAGCAGTAAGAATCACATATATTGCCCCACCCACTTTTGTCTCTGGCTGCACCTATTACTGGCATGTGGCTCCAGAAGGCTGTCCATGAGGAATCATAGAAGGGACACCAACTGTAAACTGACCCCAACTCTAGGTGCCGAAACTGTTGAGAGTTTCCGAAAACCGAGGTGCCAGGAGGGATCTGGTGCCTTTCCCTCCTTTCACTGAGAGCCAGTGTGGTGTAGTGGTTAAGAGTGGTAGACTCGTAATCTGGTGAACCGGGTTCGCGTCTCCACTCCTCCACATGCAGCTGCTGGGTGACCTTGGGCTAGTCACACTTCTCTGAAGTCTCTCAGCCCCACTCACCTCACAGAGTGTTTGTTGTGGGGGAGGAAGGGAAAGGAGAATGTTGGCTGCTTTGAGACTCATTCGGGATATCAAATCCAAACTCTTCTTCTTCTTCTTCTTCTTCTTTTTCTTCTTCTTCTTCTTCTTCTTCAAGGCTATTTTTCTTCTAAGAGGTTTGCAGGGTTGTGGTGGAAAGTGGAAAGTGCTCAATTCGCATGACAAGCTGTGCAATTTGAATGGCTTAGAGCAGTGGTTTTCAACCAGTGTGCTGTGGCACCCTAGGGTGCCTTGAATGATAGTCAGGGGTGCCATGGGCAACACTGGCCTCTGTCCCTCTTTCCTCCCCTCCCTGCTCTGAAGCTCCCTCACGTCTGTGCCTCCCAAAGGCTCATGCAGCTGTTTGTCTCATGTTCTCCTTTGGCCAATCTCTGTTGGGCTGCTGAGGCTGGGGGCATCCTCTTCCCAGGCCTCTGTAGGGCAGCGTGAGGAGGCACCGCTCTTTGGGATGGGGAGAGGGATGGCAGCTGCCTGGAGGACTCCGAAGGAGATGGAAGGGGAGGCTGAGGGAATACTCCACAAGGGAAGGTGTTCGAAAAGGGGTGAGGGGCTGCCAGCTCTGCAGGCAAGGGGTGATATAACTGGGCTCCTGAGCCCCACGGGGTGCCGCAGAAAGAAGAAGAAGAAGAAGAAGAAGAAGAAGAGGAAGAAGAAGAAGAAGAAGAAGAAGAAGAAGAAGAAGAAGAAGAAGAGTTTGGATTTGATATCCCGCTTTATCACTACCCGAAGGAGTCTCAAAGCGGCTAACATTCTCCTTTCCCTTCCTCCCCCACAACAAACACTCTGTGAGGTGAGTGGGGCTGAGAGACTTCAGAGAAGTGTGACTAGCCCAGCAGCTGCATGTGGAGGAGCGGAGACGCGAACCCGGTTCACCAGATTACGAGTCTACCGCTCTTAACCACTACACCACACTGGCTCTCAGTGTGAGTTCCAAAAGCAGGACACATGTCTTCCTGTGAGGCTGAGAGACTTCAGAGAAGTGTGACTAGCTCAAGGTCACCCAGCAGCTGCATGTGGAGGAGCGGAGACGCGAACCTGGTTCACCAGATTACGAGTCTACCACTCTTAACCACTGCACCACACTGGCTCTCTGAATGTAGTTGGTCAAGGGAGCTATGGACTCAAAAAGGTTGAAAATCTCTGGCTTAGAGCATGATCGTTCCTGACCGTTGGCCACATTGGCTGAGGCTGATGGAGTCCAACAACATCTGGAGAGTCACCAGTTCCCAATCCTGTTGTAAATAGTCTTATATGTCACTGTATTCCTCATTAATGAACTGTGCAGCTTTCTAAATGTGCATTTGCCCTACAAATCTGCCCTGTGTTTTGAGAGTGCCTGTCAAGCGAATACCTTATTCTTTTTTTCCTTTTAAATTTGGAATTTAGGTCCTTTCACCATCACCAGTTTCTTTTTTAAAAAAAATGGGAAATCCCCTGAAAGACGAAAAGAAAAAAGAAAGAAAAGATTTACAACGCACTTTGATATAATTTATATGACAAGCGACAAGCACAAGCGAGTGTCTGCAGCCTATTCCACTCGGCAAGATCCAGACAGCGCAGGTTTGATCAACCTCATCCTGTCAAGTCAAGTAAAGCAAAAATCAATCAATCAATAGCCAGAGTGGGAGCACTTAAAATGAAAAAGGAGAGTCCATTTCCTGCGAAGGGAGCAGAGCGCACGAAAACCGCTGCCATTTTGAGTCTTTGAGAAAAACACTGCAAGGAAGTGAATTGCTCAGTGTTATTTCCTAGAGACTTAACATGGAGAATTCAACCCTTTCTTGGGTGTTATGGCAGCCCGGTGCGAGATGTATGGTGTTGATGGCTGGAAACGGGTCTTTCAAAAGACGAGCCCAGGTCAAAACTAACCTGACCTTTCGAGTCACATTTCCATCTGGACTCCATCAATGGCAAACCCACACAAGGATACACTTTCAGTTTTTCAAAAAGGCCTTTCATACCTGGCGTTGCTAACTTGGAACTCACAGTTAATCAATGTGACCAAATATTTTCATTTGAAACGTGAAGCCGCTAAGAGGATCGAAAGCATGTGCTTAAACAAAAGCTGTCCGGCAGTCCAAATCCTGAGCAGTTCTGCTAACTCCAGGCACAAATATGTACCGTAGGGCGAGGATGATTTATTGCTTGGAAGCAATAAATGATACAGCCTTTTAAAAATGTGGTGATTCCAGTGCAGGCGCAGCCTATGGACGTCGGTCATCTTGGATGATCAATTAAGGTGGCAAAGGAGGAGAAGGAGATCTGTGGAAGTCAAAGCACATTGGGCAGTATTCAACTACCATGTCCCATCAGCGCAAGGATTTCTGCTTGTGTGGTGGGACTTTGACCTCCTCTCTTTTCCCCACATCCCATGTGCCCCCCCAACAAATATGCTCTAGAACAGGGGTGGCCAACTCCAAGAGACTGCGATCTACTCACAGAGTTAAAAACTGGCAGTGATCTACCCTCTTTTGGGGGGGTTCGGGTCAAAGTTGTTGAGTTTTTTCAGGGAGGAGGTAAAATGTTGAGCTTTTTTTTAGGGGAGCCACAGTTGTTCAGCTTCTTTGGGGGGAACCAGTGATCTACCAGTGATCTATCGCAGACGTCCAGTGCATAGCTGTCAACTTTCGGATTTGAAAATAAGGGATTTTTCCGAACTTTCAGATTTGAAAATAAGGGATGCCGCGAGGGTGGTGCAATGGTACCAAGTAGCCTCGCCACCCTGCGCTCCAGAGGCTGCGCGCGAACGGGTGAGCGAAAGAGCGAGCGCGTAGATGGCAGGCAGGCTGGCTGTCTGGTTGGGCGTGAGGGTCTGGCTGCACAAGGCATGCAAGCTCCGCCCCCAGTCGGTCTCAGACTCCTTATTGGCAGCCGAGCAACGCAGCTGAGGAGCCTCCCTGGCCGGCAGGGAGGGAGAGGAGCTGCTTCCTTTGAAATCTGGGAAATTTAAGGGATATCAACAAGCCGGGATAGCAGTGGGAAACGGCATTGGAATAAGGGAGTTTCCCGCCAAAAAAAGGGAGGGTTGACAGCTATGGTCCAGTGATCTACCAGTAGATCACGATCTACCTGTTGGACATGCCTGCTCTAGAAGGTTGGGGAAAGAACAGATCCTGGGGGATAGGGGAGAGCATTTCATTGCACAAGCAGAAATCTTTGCTCCCAGAGAACATTCATGTAGCACTGCGTTGGATTCTACCCATTGCCTGACAGGGTCGGTCCTGCCATTAAGCAGAATGAGTCAATTGCCTCAGGTGGCAGATGCTGTGGGAAAGCAGTGACAGGCCCTCAGTCACTCCTCCCGGGCTCCCCGGCAGAAAACAGAGCTATGTGTGCCACACGGCCTGTAATACCTCCTCTACAGAAGTGTGGTAAAGGGCACTATCCCATCACCAGTGCTGGGACAACATTCATCTGCCAGCCCAGTCGGTTTCTGAACATAATTTGCCTCAGGGAGCAAAATGTCGTGGGCATCCCAGATGCCCAATGAAGATGAATGCTAGAAGTGTAGGCAGCTGAAAGCAAGCTGAACACTGATAGGCCCTTTCTGAAGAGAGGACTTAAGCAGACTCAGTATGGTTCCAGATATGTCCCTGGACCTGGAGGCAGATGATAGGAATAATAATAATAATAATAATAATAATAATAATAATAATAATAATATATTTATACCCCACCCGTCTGGCTGGTTTCCCCAGGTATGGTGTAGATGTGGCCTTAAATGGGCATACTCATGCCAAAGGCTCAAATCCTTTTCGCTTGAATGAAGGAGTGACCTTTAGACCCACGCTGATAAGATTGCTATAATTATTACGAGGTAAAAATAAATCAGCTCAACAAATGCTCAAAGAATAAGGGACTTGCTTTTTAGCTATTTAATCTTGAATTCATCCAAGCATGGGCATTTGAACTTTGGCTGCTGTAAATCTTAAGTCTTTTTTGACACACACACACACAGTCTGAAATACCATATTTGCTCTAAATAATTGCACTAAAGGCTGTATTGCCAGCCTAAGGGGGGGATGGGGTGGCATAACAGGTTTACGTGTCATTGAATTAGAAGAGGAAGAAGAGGAAGAGGAAGAAGAAGAAGAAGAGGAAGAAGAAGAGGAAGAAGAAGAGGAAGAAGAGTTTGGATTTGATATCCCGCTTTATCACTTCCCTAAGGAGTCTCAAAGCGGCTAACATTCTCCTTTCCCTTCCTCCCCCACAACAAACACTCTGTGAGGTGAGTGGGGCTGAGAGACTTCAGAGAAGTGTGACTAGCCCAAGGTCACCCAGCAGCTGCATGTGGAGGAGCGGAGACGCGAACCCGGTTCACCAGATTACGAGTCTCCCGCTTCTAACCACTACACCACACTGAGTCATTAAATGGTTTGGAATTCGCATCAGGGAAGAGCAAGGCCTTTAATGGATGTGTGGTAGACAGAAATCCAACAGGCCTTTTCTAGTATAGGAGCACAACTATGGGAAAAGCTTCAATTGTTGACATTTTGTTTGTCAGACATCTTATGCCAGGGAATGGCAGTGCCCACCCAAGAGCGCGCGCACACACACTGTCGCGACCCGACTAGACACTGATAGACCGGGGTCCGCCAGGGTCGCGCCATGCGGGCGCCAGGAAGGGGAACCATGCAGCGGGCCAGAGAAGGGGGCGACTGCGGAGCCAGGCGCGCAGGGGTTAAACCGAGCGCAGCAAGGCCCGACCTCGCCCAGGCATGCCCCGCGGGGTAAACAACCCCAGAATGGGCGATAACGACCGCTAACGAGCCATCAGCAGCGGGCGTGGTGGAACCGGCAGCATCGCAATAACAATGCAAAAAGCACCCATGAATGGTGCAGGTAGACCAGAGCAGTTAACTCTTTTGTCCAAGCCACCCCGGGTGGGGAAGAGGATTACCCCCGGACCTTTAGGGCAGAAGGGAGGGGGGAATTGGGAGTCACCCAGCAAGGTGTACATAAGGGGGATTCTGAGGTGGCCTCCTCAGAATCCTCACGGACTTTCCACGTTTCTCTGTGTGCTGTACAATAAACTTCAAGACAACTTCCGCTGACTTCTCGGAGTGGCGTGCGTTCTTGACAGCTAGCTACAGTCACCATTGGGGACACGACATAGTGAGGATTCTCCAAAACTTCAACGTCCGTATCGTGTTGGGATCGCTTACCGGCAGCTACCGAGATGGCGACCCCATGGCGCGGAGCGGCACGTTTTCAGACCCCCGTTACCTCGAGCACCCTACTCGAGCGGCCGGCGGATCTGTTCACCTCGAATCAACGGAGCCTTTCCTCGGCCGGACCAGACAGCGGGAGCCTGGGCGAGCTACGGCGACTCCAGGAGCAGCTGAACCGCCTCATCTGGGAGCGGCTGCGGGTTGGCGAGGAGTCGGGCCGGTTGTTGGACCAGGCCTGTGGGGGCGCGGTGCCCCGGACAAGTCGTAGCGGCGGCGGGAGCCAAGGCCACGCGGGATCGGGGGTCTGCAGTCGGCAGACCCCAGGGGAGGGCTCAGGTAAGGAGCCCGGAGTGACTCAGCGGCTGACGTGGTTGGACGGGACGGCCCCAAGGGGGCAGGTGCTTCCCCTGCCAAGACGTCGCAGCAGCCGGCTGGAGGACGACGCAGTGGCGGGGAGTTCCACGGGTGACAGCAGCGAGGACGAGCGTGCGGCAGCGACCCCGGAGGCCCGCGGGAGGCACGTCCGCCGGAGGGCGACGGCGCGGCGCAGGCCGCCCCCGGAGCTGAGGGCCACTTACGAGGGGGACCCGGCGGAACTCTCCACCTTCATCTTCCACGCAAGGAACCACGCCAGAAGGTACGGGGGAGGCGACTGCGACCCAGAGGACTTGGTAGCGGCGGTCATCTCCTCCCTGCAGGGGAAGGCCGGCCAGTGGGCCATGCTCCTGGTCGACCGCAGGGACCCGGCTCTGGCCACCCTGGAGGACTTCTTGGCGGCCCTACGAGAGCGCTTCCAAGACCCGCAGGCGGAGGAGAAGGCGAAGCGACGGGTCCAGAAGGCCAGGCAAGGGGGTCTCCCAGTACAGGACTATGTAGACATGTTCAGGGGGGAGGCCGCCCGAATCTCCTCTTGGAACAAGGAGGTCCTCGTCCACTATTTCAAGGAGGGCCTCCATCCTGAGCTCCGCAAGTGGGCCGTAGTGAAGGGGACCCCTCGGGAGCTGTCGACGCTGGACGGCTGGTGCCGCACGGTGGCTCAGTTGGAAGCAGACCTGGGGATGCTGGAGTTAGAACCCAGGGCGGGCAAGGACTGAAGGCCCGCGGAGAACTCAGGGACCCCCCGTCCCGCCAATGGCGTGGGGGTCCCCCGGCCCAAGCGCACCCCCGACCCGGAACGGGAGAGGAGACGCCGGGAGGGACTCTGCATGAGGTGCGGAGGGGCAGGACACTATGCGGTGGCATGCCCCAAGCGACCCCCGGGAGAGGTTCGGACCCCGGCAGGGTCCCAAGCGACGTCGGGAACCAGTAGGACACCCAAGACCGGGAGCCGGGCGGCTGTCGCGTCGGAGCCAAGGGGAAAGCGCCAGTCCGACTCCGAGGGCTCGGAGTCGGGAAACGACCTGGACCTGCAGTGAAGGACGCCCGGCTGCAGGTCCCGCCAGGGTCAACGGACCCCAAGAAACGGGCGGGAAGACCACCCAACCTGGTCCGGGTGAGGCTGGAAAACCCGGACGGCGGCAAGCAATGGACGGGCGATGCGCTGCTGGACTCGGGCTGCAACCACAGTATGCTGCACCCCGAAGTGGCCAAGGAACTGGACTTGCCCACCCAGGTTCGGAGCACCCCCTTAGTTTTCGTCCAGATGGACGGCAGTCCCATAAAGGGGGGTCCGTTCGGGGTGGAAGTGGGGCCGGTCTCCTTGTGGGTGGGGGACCACCGGGAGTCCAGGATGCTAGTTAGGGTCCCCACGGATGGGTACCAGGTAGTGCTGGGGTTGGACTGGCTGATGGAACATAACCCCATAGTAGACTGGCGCTCAGGGCGCCTGACGTTCGACCTGGATAGGTGTGGGCAGCACAGGGTCGAATCGGACCCCCAGTGCCCCGGGAAGGGGGAGGCCAAAGGGGTCCACGGGGACGAGGGCAAGCTGGATGTGGTGGCGCCGGAGATACCCCCGGAGTACCGGGATCTGGCGGCGGTGTTCGGGGAAACCGAGGCAGACGAGCTGCCCCCCCACCGCCGCACAGATTGCGCCATCGACATCCCAGAGGATGCGGTCCTCCCCAAGGGACGCATCTACAAGATGTCCGGGGAGGAACTCCAGGACCTCAGGGAGTTCCTGGACAAGAATCTGGCCAGAGGGTTCATCCGCCCCGCCAAGAGCCCCATGGGGGCTCCGGTCATCTTCGTGGGCAAGAAGGATGGCACCCGGAGGTTGTGCCAGGACTACAGAGGGTTGAACGCCATAGCGGCAGGGAACGCGTACCCGCTCCCCCTCATCCCGGATCTGCTGGACCAGTTGGGTACCGGCACGATCTTCACGAAGCTAGACTTAAGGGAGGCATACTACCGGGTGCGGGTCCGGGAGGGGGATGAATGGAAGACGGCTTTTAACTGCCAGTTTGGACAGTTCGAGTTCCTGGTAATGCCGTTCGGTTTGAGCGGGGCCCCGGGGGTGTTCATGAGCCTCATCAACGAGGTACTCCACGACCTCCTGTACAAAGGGGTGGTGGTCTACCTGGACGATGTGCTGGTGTACAGTCAGGACCCCCAGGAACACGTCCGGTTGGTCCGGGAGGTCTTGCAGAGACTCCTGGACAACCACCTATACGTCAAGTTGCCCAAGTGCGAGTTCCACCGCCCCTCCTTAGATTACCTGGGGTATAGGATCTCGGCGACGGGGGTGGCCATGGATCCCCAGAAGGTGGAGGCAGTCCTGGGGTGGGAGCGGCCGCGGACACGGCGCCAACTCCAGAGCTTGCTAGGGTTCGCAAATTTCTGCAGGGGCTTTTTGCCCAACTATTCGGCCTTGGTGACCCCCCTCACCGATCTCCTAGGTACCAAGGGGAAAGGAAAGGGGGCCAAGCGTCCCGGGGCGGCTCTGGATTGGGGGTCCCGGGCGGAGGAGGCTTTCCAGAGGCTCAAAGGGGCGTTCGCCGCCGAGCCTACGCTGATCCATGTGGATCCAGCCCGGCCCATGGTGGTAGAGGTAGATGCTAGTGATGTGGCCATGGGAGCGGTACTCCTGCAGAGGGACGGGGAGGGCCGTCTGAGGCCCGGAGCGTACCTGTCCCGGAAGTTTGGGAAGGCGGAAAGGAACTGGTCTACCTGGGAGAAGGAGGCAGCAGCCATCCGCATGGCGCTTGAGGAGTGGAGGCACTGGCTGGAGGGGGCAAGGGAACCGTTTGAGGTCTGGACAGACCACCGCAACCTCGAGGCCCTCCGACAGCCACGGAAGCTGACCGCCAAGCACATGCGGTGGGCAGAGTTCTTCTCCCGGTACGATTTCCAGCTAAGCCACATCCCCGGGAAGGACAACTTCCTCGCGGACGCCCTGTCTCGCCTGCCCCAGTACGAGGCGGATGTCCGCACAGAGATGCGTCCGCTATTTGAGGACAAACACCTAGCCCGAGCCGTCACCACCCGTAACCAGGCTAGGAGGAAAGAAGGACAGACAGGGGGTCAAGATGGGACACCCCCCCGGGAGCGCAGCCAGCCTTCTGCAGCGCTCCGCGACAGACTAGTGGCAGCGTATCCAACAGACGCGGAACTACAGAACCTGCGGGACTCCTTGACACTGGAAGGGGACATCTGGAGAAGGGGGAGCGCCGCGTACGTCCCGGAACCCCTCCGGAGGGCCGCCCTGGAGGCATGCCACGACGCCAAAGCGGCTGGGCACTTCGGCTTCGTCAAGACGTGGAAGCTGGTTCGGCGGAGCTTCTGGTGGCCCACGCTCCGCAAAGATGTCAAGGACTACGTTGCGGGCTGCCCCATCTGCCTCACCTGCAAGCCGGCAGTGGGCAAGCCGCAGGGCCTCCTACAGCCTCTGGAGGTCCCACCTCGACCTTGGTCGGTGATCTCCATGGACTTTATTACGGATCTGCCACCCAGCCGGGGCAAGACAGCAATATGGGTCGTGGTGGACCTGTTCTCCAAGCAAGCCCATTTCGTGCCCTGCGCCTCACTGCCTACCGCCACCCAGGTGGCAAAACTGTTCACGGAGCACATCTTCCGGCTCCATGGGGTTCCAGACAAGGTCATTTCCGATCGCGGCTCCCAGTTTGTGTCCCGATTTTGGAAGGCGTTCCTGGGACTGCTGGGGATCGAACAGGGACTCAGCTCGGCCTACCACCCCCAGACTGACGGACAGACGGAACGTGTCAACCAGGTGCTGGAGCAGTACCTGCGGTGTTTTGGCTGCTACCAGCAGGACGACTGGTCACAGCTGCTTCCGTTGGCGGAGTTCGCTTAGAATAACTCCGTACATAGCAGCACGGAGATGTCCCCCTTCGCCGTGGTCTACGGGACCGACCTGAGGCACCTGCCGGACTTGGGGGAGCCCACCGCCCGGGAGCCGGAGGAGCTCGGAAAGTGGAGAGAGAGGACGGCCAGGTGCTGGGAGTCCCTTCGGGAACAACTGCTGGAGGTCAAGGCGGCGCAGAAGAGGACGGCGGACCAGCGAAGAAGACCGGCGGGGGACATCAAAGCGGGGTGCCGGGTCTACCTGTCCACGCGGCACTTGAAGCTGGGCCTCCCCAGCAAGAAACTCGGGCCCCGGTACTTGGGCCCGTTTAAAGTGCTAGAGGTAATCAACGGAGTATCTGCGAAGCTGGAGCTCCCAAAGAACTTGCAACAGATACACCCGGTGTTCCACTTCAGCTTGCTGAAGAAGTCCCCGGAGGACGACGGTTGGCACCCCGTGGCGGCGCCACCCACCCCGTTGATCCTGGCGGGAGGGGAGCACCATGAGGTCAAGGACATTTTGGACTCCAGACTCTACAGAGGGCGTTTGCAGTACCTGGTGGAGTGGAAGGACTTTGCTATGGGGGACCGAGAATGGGTGTGGGCGTCGGACGTTTTGGCCCCACAGCTGGTCAAGAGATTCCACCAACAGTGGCCAAACCGGCCGGGGGGCCCCGGGACTCAGAACGCTCCCCAGGGGAGGGGGGAGTCAGTTTCGGGGGGGCAGGATGTCGCGACCCGACTAGACACTGATAGACCGGGGTCCGCCAGGGTCGCGCCATGCGGGCGCCAGGAAGGGGAACCATGCAGCAGGCCAGAGAAGGGGGCGACTGCGGAGCCAGGCGCGCAGGGGTTAAACCGAGCGCAGCAAGGCCCGACCTCGCCCAGGCATGCCCCGCGGGGTAAACAACCCCAGAATGGGCGATAACGACCGCTAACGAGCCATCAGCAGCGGGCGTGGTGGAACCGGCAGCATCGCAATAACAATGCAAAAAGCACCCATGAATGGTGCAGGTAGACCAGAGCAGTTAACTCTTTTGTCCAAGCCACCCCGGGTGGGGAAGAGGATTACCCCCGGACCTTTAGGGCAGAAGGGAGGGGGGAATTGGGAGTCACCCAGCAAGGTGTACATAAGGGGGATTCTGAGGTGGCCTCCTCAGAATCCTCACGGACTTTCCACGTTTCTCTGTGTGCTGTACAATAAACTTCAAGACAACTTCCGCTGACTTCTCGGAGTGGCGTGCGTTCTTGACAGCTAGCTACAGTCACCATTGGGGACACGACACACACACACACACACACACACACACACACACCCCGGGATGATTCAGAGGAAAGAGACTTAGACCCAGGACAGTGGTGGTAGGTCACAGGGGATCAGCCTGCGGAAGGGATGAACTGGAAGGTGCTAGAAACAGGAGGTTTGAATGAAGATGGGGGGGGGCAGAAGAAGGAACAAGTTTATTTCTTGTGTTTGCTTGAACAAGAGTGAAAGCAGTTCATGTTTAAAGATGCAAAGATAGGTTGTTGGGTTTTTTGTCCCTGCCCCTAAATTAAATACTGTACTCCCATGATGACTCTGTTTACAACTGTCGGCATCTCATCTTCCTAACACAGTGCTGGTCCAAACTGATCTGGCTGTCTGATGCCACCTTCCAAGACTGGCAAAAAAGAAGAAGAAGAAGGCTGAAGACGAATAAACCTCGCTGAGATGCCATCAACTCCTCCAACCAATGTCAAAACTCTTAAGCCTCTAAAGGTTCGGATGCTGTTCAACCATAACTACTATCCAAAAGTCCGTATTCTTTACCAAACCACTTTGGTTTGGAAATTGAGCTGGAAAGTTGTAAGATCAGATGTTCTTATGATGTTTACAGCGGTCGGTTCTTCGTGCCAGCTTGAAAGGACCGTGAGAACAGGCTCTCACACAGTTCTCTCTGTCATTCCCTCAGCACCACTTCTTGGCTGAAACAAACAGGCACTAAAAGAAAAGAAAAAAGTAAGCATTAAAAAAAAAAAACCTTCTTCAAGCCATTCCCTTAATAATCACACAGCTTGGATAAACCACAATCTCATATGTGCAGAGTTATGCATAAGCATAAGATGAACTCTTTGCAAAATTTGGAAACCGCTTCCTTTCCTTCCATCCCCCCACTTTGTGGAGCTTAAATCTAAAAAGAGTTTCATTTCAAAGACAGCTTCAATTGCAATTTTATTGACTTAGAAATGAGGTTGAGGCTAATTCAACCACTACAGAAAGTTCTTTTTTTCTTTCCTTGCAGAAGTCATACATATATGGTTTTAAGAGAATAAGCATGTGCTTGTTTTTGTCTTTCCTCTCTGGTCTTTCTGTCCTCCCTCCCGCCCCGCTCCACGATATGGTATCGTGTTTCAGACCACAACCACAGCCCTCAAAACACTTACTCCTGGAGTAAGGCTATTGCAATGAAGACGGCTACTCCGAAACAGCTGGTTTACACATTATGGAATAAATCACATATGGTTCTTTTATTCATGAAAACTTTGCAGGAAAGGAGGGCAGGGATAAAAGAAACAGTCAGAGTTGGAAGCCAAAGTCTTTGTCTTGCTCTAGAATCTGGCAATCCTACTCCCCAACCGCTAATACATTTCTGCTTGGGAAAAGGAATTACGACCGCAACAGAGAGGAAAGATCTATAGGAGTGTAAATATATGAAGCACACCCAGGTAGAAAAAGATCCGTCTTTGAAAGAGTGGGATGAAAAATGGCTGAACGAAAACAACTGCAGAGACCTCACGGGCAAAAAACAAACATCATTCCAGAACCCCAAGCCAGCTCTCTCCATGACTGTTTGCCTGTGGTGAGCTGAGAGGAAGGGTCAGAGCACAAATTCTTCTAGACGTGACTTCTATGTGGCACCTCCTTATTGGTGTCAGTGTTTTCAAGGGATTGGAACTTAATGAATAAACTGTGAACTGAAAGTCATGACCGTTGGCTGGCGCAACTTAAACAGTCACGAGCGTCTTGGTGATATAGCCAGTAACATTGGGCCAGATACTTAGCTCAGAAGGTATGTTTGTAATATGGAAAGGAAGCCAGTTTCTTCATTGGGCAGGGGGGTGAGGAAAAAGCCACCGGTTTCCATCCATAAGGGGTAATCTACCTGACAAAGAAGCCAGTTATAAATGCAAAATCCAAGACATATTGATGGTGCTTAACTACGACTTGTTGACAGCAGAGGATGACTACCCAAACCTCATTGTCTAAACCAGCTTTTCCCAACATGAAAGGTCATCAACATATGTTGATGTACTACAGCTCCCATCATGCCTGTTCATTGGTCATGCTGGCTGAGGCTGGTGGGATTAATTGTCCAAAGAATCTAGAGGGCACTATGGTGGGGAAGGCAGGTTAAAATGCAGAATTATCACAATAAAATACTAAATTGTATTTTCCCCACCCACAAATCGCCCTTAATTATGGCCTATTTGGTGATTAGTAACTATTTCTGTTGTTATTCATAATCTGTCTGATAGCCAAGATAGTAATGCTCAGAGTAGGCCCATTGGTTTTGATGTGTCTGCTCCAATGTGACTTAGTTGAATGTCACTATTAAGAATTTCCTATGAAGGCTGATGATGTTGCCCTCCAAGCCAAGTACGGTGCAGCAATGATGGTGCTGGTGTTGGGACCCAGTGTGGTGTAGTGGTTAGGAGCGGTGGACTCGTAATCTGGTGAACCGGGTTCACTTCCCCGCTCCTCCACATGCAGCTGCTGGGTGACCTTGGGCTAGTCACACTTCTCTGAAATCTCTCAGCCTCACTCACCTCACAGAGTGTTTGTTGTAGGAGGGGAAGGGGAAGGAGATTGTTAGCCGCTATGAGACTCCTTAGGGTAGTGATAAAGCGGGATATCAAATTCAAACTCTTCTTCTTCTTCTTCTTCTTCTTCTTCTTCTTCTTCTTCTCCTCCTCCTCTTCAGAAGAAGATCAGAGCCTGCCCCATATTGATGTTGGTTATGCCTCCTGTTGGTCATGAATCCTTAAGCATGATGTAGCCTTGCATTGCCAGTATGGAGTCAAGATTCCTTTTCAAATACAGGTAGATAGCCGTGTTGGTCTGTCATAGTCAAAACAAAATAAAGAAATTCCTTCCAGTAGGACCTTAGAGACCAACTAAGTTTGTTCTTGGTATGAGCTTTCGTGTGCATGCACACTTCTTCAGATTCTTATCTGAAGAAGTGTGCATGCACACGAAAGCTCATACCAAGAACAAACTTAGTTGGTCTCTAAGGTGCTACTGGAAGGAATTTCTTTATTTCCTTTTCAAATGGAAGAGTCTTTCTCTGATGCCCAGCACATAGCTACCAGGAGCATGGCAAAAATGAGCACCATCAAGGAAGGTGTGTGGCTAGCAAGTGTGATCCCACCACTGGCAGAGGAAGAGGAGTGCGGGGGGAGCGCCCCACCCCCGGCAGCATGATCCCGGCAGGGTGCCATCACGGCCGCCCCCCGCCTGCGCTTGGCGCCCCACCCCCGCAGGCGGCATGCCACGCCCCCAGGACGTGCAACACGCCCCTGCAGGTGGCATGGCCCGCCCCCAGGATGCAGGCCAGCCCCGCCCCTGGCTGCTCTCCGCCCCCAGGTGCTGGAGCATGAAGCTGGATCCCACTGTCCCTCCTGGGTGCGGAGCTATCTGACCAGCTCACTAGCTCACCGTGATCTATAAACCTTCTCTTCTCTTAAGAAAAAGCTGCAGAACTTAGTCCAGACACTGCACAGGACAGAGTGAGTTTGCTACCCTTTCTGTCATTTTCAATGTCAGTGGAAATCTAAAGGAGAAAGGAGACCTTGCCCTGGTATTATCATATTAAAAGCAATTGATGCACCTTCCAGAATGATTCCAGACAGCAATAACCATTTCGCTTTAATGACACACTTCCTTTGTGGAAAGTACATCGAAAGCAGAAACCTCCCATTCCTTCAAGTTATTTCCTTCAATAAAACAAAGGAAAGGTTGTTTCAAATCAAAGCGTAGAAAATGATTATTCCATTAATTGCCTCCTACCCTCGATATGCACTCCTTCCCCAGGCAATTATTCTTTAAGCAATTTCCAGGGGGGAGGGGGGATGAGGAAACGAATGAGTTGTAGGAAAGTTATTAATTGATGCTAGAATTAGATTAGCAACATACTTGGAATTTTTTATTTTTTTTAAAAAAATGCAATCAGTAAGGGACTGTAGGAGGAAAGTCTGGTATACTATGTGAACAAACTTAGATATATTAAATGTGTCTGGAATGTACATTTTCTGTTGAAGTGACTTTTTTGGATATTTTTTTAAAAAACAGATTATTGTATTTTCGAATAGTATCAAACAATATTCTTGCTTGTAATTCTTTTTAAAAAACCAATGCAGCTTCATAGGCTTATGCTGTTTAGAACTCTGAGGGGCTTTGCTCAAAAAATACAACACCCCTTAGAGTAGAACAAGGTAGGATAAAAAAAAGTGAATTGAACTTTTAAGTTGTTTTTAAAGAATCCTCTGCTTTAGCAAAAACAAACCCTGAACTCTTCAGTGCTTCATGAGCCATTTATTTTATCATTACATTTATATCCCACCCATTCTCAAAGGAGCTCAAGGCGGCATACACACTTTTCTCACTCTCCATTTTATCCTCGCAGCAACCCTGTGAGGTAGGTTAGGCTGAGAGATAGGTTACCCACTGGGCTTCATAGCTGAGTGATCTCCCTGGAGTCTTAAGAGTCCAGAACTCTATCCATCACACTTCTGGCAAAATCTCATAAACCTGGAGAAACATAGAGCTATGTAGGAAAACATGGGGTGGAGCTACATGGGGGGAGGGGAATGCTATAAATAAGCCATAAATTTAATCATCATAACAAAAGAAAAAAACACTATGTAGAATTGCATAGAAAAGTTTTGTGCTCTACAGCGCCATCTGGTGTTGCATGTTTATAATGCATTCAAAAGACTGTTTTTGACTAATGTAGCTGAGTCCATAGAAGTATAAGGGGCGAAAAATATAGAGTGACAGAGCAACATGTGGCCCTGAAACAACTCACTGACATCATGGTTTAACCACTGGATTAGCCTAAGTCACCTTGTTATTCTGTGTGAGGATGCCTACTGACTGCTATCGATATTGAACAGGTTCCCAGTGGTATCTAGTTTGGCCACTCAGAGAATAGGTTGTTGCCCTAGATGGACATTTGGTCTGATCCAGAGCAAATTTTCCTAGCTTCTTATGTCTTCATAAAATGGCACCAATGCAACAAAAGGATTGCCTACAGATATATATCTAACTGGATGGGAAATTGTGCATGCATGCAACCTGATCCATGGTTGAGACTGTACATACAGCCCTTTAAAATGACTACACAAGAATCCCACCAATCAGATCTTTCAGAGGCAGCTGGTAACCACATTCAGTTCCCTCTCTCCCTCCCCCAACCTTTCCCATCAAAAACAGCTAATAGACTGAATTCCAGCTTTTTCAAGACAGAGAGAGAAAGTCAATCCCAGTATGCTCTGTTAGATCTGGGTAGATGTAACAAGCCTTCAGGCAACACTCCAATGACATATCTCTCTAAATTATGGATTTCCAGAAGGTGGATACGGAGCTCTAAATCAAGGGGAATTTATGGGAAGGTCTCTAGTTCATACACATTTTGAAGGCAGGGATTACAATGGAAAGGAGCTGTATTTTAAGTAAGGCTATGTGATCACTCCATGTTCCAAGACCCAGTTACAGTGCAGGCGACTGCATTCATTTTGGGCTCCATTTGGCTCATCTGCCATTTGTAAATACAGTGAGCAATGGATACCTCTAGAGAAATTCTTTTTCATTCTCCTGTTTGTTCAACACCTTTAGTGGGATTACCTTTCTCTGAGGAGCTTATTTCAAGGGCAGTCTCCCAGAGGCTGCTGGAATGCCCTGGAATGACACAACGTCTGAGGCATTCTGGAAAACAAAATGGCAGCCACCAGAGGCTGCTGCTGAACACTCAGTAGGAAACCTGTGTCTGTGCTATTAATCCTCCACCTCTGTCACACACATCCTGCTAAGATATCTGTCTATCACATCATTCACTCATTCATTTATATTTACACCCCACTTTCCTTTCAGCATGGAAATGAAGGTGTGGTTCTCAGGAAGTCTCCCAGACCTGCTTAGCTTCAGTTACGGAATGGCTAAGGATGAGGGAGCTATTTTTATTTTTTATTTTTTTGCAGACTTACCTAATTTTCTCTTCCCCAATAACTGAACTGAAATGAAACACAGCTATCCTTTAAAATGTGCACCTCTCTGAACTTTGGTGGTGCAGCTCTACAGCCAAAAAGGGTTCACAAACATTCATATATAAGTTAAAACTATGTACAAAACTACATAATGTTGGAACAAATTGCTTGCAAAAATCCAGGTATTAGGCAAAATTAAAATGCAAAAAAATGCACGTATTAAGAGAAATGGGTGTGGAATTTCCATGCACACTTTTTAAAGGAGAAATTGCAAATTGCTTTGGAAGGAGCATGAACTGAAGTTTTTAAAAATCAGAAACTGGGGGTACCCAACATTGGCAAATTTGTCCATCTTTAGTGGTGGCCTTACATGCCTTCAGAGCATACCCTGGGAATATTCCCTGCTCCCAAGAACTGACCTTAATGCAAGATCAGATTAACTGGCGGATTTGTTTGTGGCTACAGCAGCATCTCTGTCTGTAGTGTCCTTTATCACTCAGGAATATTGAAGTCAACATTTTATAAGCCTTTGGGTTTTGTCAGAGGCATGTGGAAGATCCTTCACAAACTGGAGTCCTTGACTTTTCTTGAAGACATGATAAGTCTTCAAGAAGATAAGATCGATCTGTATTTCCTTCATATCTCTATAAGTGGGAAGTCTCCATTTGGTATGTATATGTCACAACAATGAGCTGTTTGTTGTTAATTACAAACTGTGAAGCCAGACAGCAGCTGGATAATGAGAGAAATGAATTGAGTGGTGGGAGATAGATAAGAGGAGATGAAGGATGAGGTTGCAGTTAAGGTCCTCCTGAGGATTTCTGGAGGTCTAAGTTCAGTAGCTGGTTCCATTGAAGACTTTCTGGAAGATTTTCATTGTATTTCTACATATGTCTCTTGTCTAATATCAATGAAGCCAGGAAAGCATGAGACCTCACAGTGGCCAACGTCTCCTAAGAATTATTTGTTGCATACGATAGAATAGCAAGGGGTTCTCAGGTAGAATGTGCCAGGTTAAATGTCCGAATCACCTTTGCAATTGACCGCTATTTTATCTAGTTCTTTTCTCCTGATCTTCTTAGTTGCCAACGCATATAGTGCTATGGTCTGAAGCTCAACATAAAAAAAAACTAAGATCATGGCCACTGGTCCCATCACCTCCTGGCAAATAGAAGGGGAAGAAATGGAGGCAGTGAGAGATTTTACTTTCTTGGGTTCCATGATCACTGCAGATGGTGACAGCAGTCATGAAATTAAAAGACGCCTGCTTCTTGGGAGAAAAGCAATGACAAATCTAGACAGCATCTTAAAAAGCAGAGACATCACCTTGCCAACAAAGGTCCATATAGTTAAAGCTATGATTTTCCCAGTAGTGATGTATGGAAGTGAGAGCTGGACCATAAAGAAGGCTGATTGCCGAAGAATTGATGCTTTTGAATTATGGTGCTGGAGGAGACTCTTGAGAGTCCCATGGACTGCAAGAAGATCAAACCTATCCATTCTGAAGGAAATCAGCCCTGAGTGCTCACTGGAAGGACAGATCCTGAAGCTGAGGCTCCAATACTTTGGCCACCTCATGAGAAGAGAAGAATCCCTGGAAAAGATCCTGATGTTGGGAAAGATGGAGGGCACAAGGAGAAGGGGATGACAGAGGACGAGATGGTTGGACAGTGTTCTCGAAGCTACCAACATGAGTCTGACCAAACTGCGGGAGGCAGTGGAAGACAGGAGTGCCTGATGTGCTCTGGTCCATGGGGTCACGAAGAATCGGACACGACTAAACGGCTAAACAGCAACAACAGCATAGTGCTACTTTATAAATTACGAAGTCATCAGTATCAGGTTCTCTTGATGCTCTTGTTGCTCTTGATGCTCTTCCTCTTATACTATCTTGATGCTGTTTTGTTGTGTGCTGGCTCTGAGCCACCAGCACATGGGCTCATTCCTCACAAGAGGATGAACCCACACTTTTCTCTGTATCTGTAACTACAAGCTAAAGCCTGCCTTCAGGATCACACTGTGGACTGAATGTGAGTGAACCTTATCATTACTTTAAAAGAAGATTACTGTGTCATTATCGTTTTAAGAGGGAGCAAAGGGGGATTTATCAGAAACAAATCCAATCTGGACAAGCTGGACTGGATTGCTTAACTCAAGTGATTCTCACAAATCCAATCAACTAGCTTCCTGCTATGTACATGGGAATGTGCTCTGCTACAAGCTCGCTAGCGTGAGTGAGGAAGGATAATATTAATCAATATATCCTCTCCTACTGTCCTCAACATTCCCACAACTGTTTGCCCCACTCTTTTCATGCACACGTCCATGCTTAAAAACTTCATGTCGGAGCAGTTTTGTTTTTGCCCCAGAGCTGTCCCTGCAGAAAAGCTCTCTTTAGCTCTTTAGCGCTGAATCAGAGCAAACATCAGTTCAGGTTTTCTGCGGGTTGCCGTTTTCTCCGACTGAGCTTTAAAGAGTGGGTTTTCGTGGGGAAAGATCTGGAGCAAAAATGAGGGGGTGTTCAGATTTAAAGCATGGATCGTGCCTGAAAAGAGCAGAAGAAAATTAAGAGTGGAGAAGCCCTCAGAAACGTAGCCATCACGGGTAGTGATCACCTTATCCTCCTTGAATTTGTATTATCCTCTTTTAAAGCCATCCAAGTTGGTGGCCATCACTGTTTCCTGCAAGTGCAGGTCCCAATGTTTAACTATGTTCTTCATTAAGAAGTACTTTATTTTTTCTCTCTCCTGAATTCTTCATTATTAACTTTTAGGAGGAACTTAAAAACATTCCTGCTTACCCAGGCATTTGATGGTTGAAGGATACTGTTCCTGGCAATCTTGAAATGATTAACTGTGAGGATATGTGCTTGTTTTTAAATGTTTCTAGAAATGTTTAGTTGTTTGGTTTTTTTAAAAAAAATATTAAAACCATGTTTTTGTTTTAAATATGTGGTTTTGATTTTTTTAAAAATTGTATCGTTTTGCCCTTTGCTGCCCTGGGCTCCTTGGGCGGGTGGAGCAGGGTAGAAATTAATTAATCACCAATTCGAACAGACCTCCTGATGAAATTGTATCTGCAGGAGTCCCTTGTAGAGTGCAGTGGTTGGTTGGTTATGTGACACAATAATGTTGGTATCCCAGTTGCAAGCTGTATAGGGCTTTGTGCGCCAGAACCTTGAAGATGTCACAGAAAGTTTCAACAAGAGACCTTAAGTACCATCACAAAAAACAATCAGCATCTCAGCCACTTCTCAAATGCCATATGCGATTCATAACAAGAGAAAATGCTTCCAGATCAAGGGAAGTAATAGTCCTTCACTATTCTGCTTTGGTCAGAGCACACCTGGAAAATTGTGTCCAGTTCTTGTTGCCACAATTTAAGAAGGATGTTGACAAACTGCAACGTGTGCAGAGGAGGGTGGCCAGATTATCGAGGGTCTGGAAACCATGCCTTATATGAGGAACATCTGAGGGAGTTGGGTATGTTTAGCTTGAAAAAGATGAGAGGAGATATTATAGCCATCTTCAAATATCTCAAGGGCTATCACATGGAAGATGGAGCAAGCTTTCTTTCTCTTGCTCTGGAGGGTAGGACTCGAACCAATGGCATCAAGTTACAAGAAAGGAGATTCTGACTAAACATCAGGAATAACCTTCTGACAGTAGGAGCTGTTTGGCAATGGAATGGACTCCATCAGAAGGTTGTGGACTCTTCTCCTTTGGAGGTTTTAAAGCAGAAGTTGGATTATCATCTGTCATGGGTACTTCAGTTGAGATTCCTGCATTACAGGGGGTTGGACTAGAGGATCTTCAGGGTCCTTTTCCAACTCTACGAGTCTATGATTCTATGCTTCCATGACTCTTTCAGGAGCAAACTGCTTTTTAAAATCTACTTTCGACTACATCATGGTTTTGAAAGGAACTGCACTTAAATCAGCCACAACCACATTCCCTCACAGAAGGACAGCAAGATCTTTGTGCCTCACTTTGTTCACCTCGGAAGGGAGGATGGGCATCCAATCCCATCACCCAATGATATGAGCCACATTCAAGGAGACATGTTCCCTGCAGGAGAAACTGAGCCACTGCAAACAGGAAAGGAGCGGACAGGGCAAACCATCTCTCTCGTGCATTATGGATTTTTTTTTTGAGGGGATGTTTACTGAGACCTTTTGCAGGCATCATAGGAAGAACTGGTAGGCACCAACATCCATGGGTGCCATTTTGCCGACCTCTGCCCTGAATGAACAGGTAACAGTTAAGTATCTTTTGCTTCTAGTCCATCATAACTGTATGTTGTTCTGATCTCAAGATGCAAACAGAAATGGTAAAGGGAAAATGCTGGCCAGACCCAACTTCAAACAGAGGTCCTTTTCCTACTCTAAAAAGGTAAAAGTAAAGGGACCCCTGACCATTAGGTCCAGTCGTATCCAACTCTGGGGTTGCAGTGCTCATCTTGCATTACTGGCCGAGGGAGCCGGCGTACAGCTTCCGGGTCATGTGGCCAGCATGACAAAGCCGCTTCTGGCAAACCAGAGCAGCGCACGGAAACGCTGTTTACCTTCCCGCCAGAGTGGTACCTATTTATCTACTTGCACTTTGACGTGCTTTCGAACTGCTAGGTGGGCAGGAGCAGGGACCGAGCAATGGGAGCTCACCCCATCACGGGGCTTTGAACCACCGACCTTCTGATCGGCAAGCCCTAGGCTCTGTGGTTTAACCCACAGCACCACCCGCGTCCCTTTCCTACCCTATTTGGTGTCAAAATGCATATTATGAATTTGTCACATGCCCTTCATGTCCCGAGTTAATTCAGCTACCGGAATCTGTTGAACAATAAAGTTTTAGGGAGCGGCTTTTAATGTGTTAACAGATTCTTAGGATATATAATTACATAGCAAATAAGGAGCCAAACAGGGCAGGAACGGTGGGGGGGGGGAGTCATTAAAAAGAATATACTTTAAACAGTGAAGGACTGATTCTTCAGGCAAGCTGGAACTAAATGCTTATGGCCAGGACTCCTGTTTGAGAGAACCCCATGCCAAGCACTTAATATTTTTTTTTAAGCTTTCTAAATGCCAGACGTGTAACTTTTACTACTAGCCGTGGTATTTCTCAGGGTTCTGTAGTTCCATTGATCCACGGAGCCCAGGACCACGGGGTGCTGGGAAAGGAAAACACATTTGCCTCTGAGTCACTTTTCCTTCTCACACTGATTTATTTTCTCTTCTTCCTCTTCGCTATTTCAGGAGAGTGAGAATCGCAGCAAGGGCAGCAGCCTCCCTGGATCGCTCTGCTGCTCAAATCCAAGCATCCCAAATGTGGAAACCATGGGCGATGCTGGGGAGAGGACTGAGCACAGCACAAGCTTTGAAGACAAGTCAAAGGTAACTTGAGTTGTCGGCCAGGATGCGCATTCCGCAGGCGGTGACGTTACAGGGGTAGGCCTGATGCATTTGAAAGAAGGAAAAATACTTGAAAAGGGTGGCATGTCTTCCAGACCACAAGCCTGCCGAAGGCCTGCGGCTAAGGACGGGGAAGAAATTGGATTCAGTTTGCAATTAGAGGCAGACTTCCCTAATTTGCACTTCCCAAAACAATACAAGAACCAAAAACACACCCATCCTTTGAAATTCACACTCTTCCAGATATTTGATGCAGTTGTCGAGCCAGTGTTAACAAAAAGTGCACACGTTTTGTCTGATTCAGCACGATTCTCCAACATGTACGTAGTGCAACAGATATTTGTCATTTCAGAGGATATAAGGCACCACATTTATTTTTTATTTTTCCCTCACAAAAGAGCCCTCATCAGCTCTCTGGACTGCAGGAAAAGGGCCCGAGAAATAGTGGGGTTGAAAGCTTTTGCAGGGGGAAATATCCCTCCAGATATTTTGGGGCTTCAGCTCCCATCATTCCTAAGTTGGAGGACCATAGATTCCTCGCCCTTGTACGACACCGTGGTTTAGCTCCAAAGCAACCAACGTGGTGGTCTCCAGATGTTGTTGGACTTCAGTTCCCAACATCCTTGACCAATCATCATGTTGGCTGGGTGGTAGATTCCAATGACCGCTAGAAAACATCCAGTTGGCTGCCCCCCACTTTTTCATGTGAGCTCCCATTGCTCAGTCCCAGCTCCTGCCAACCTAGCAGTTCGAAAGCACGTCAAAGTGCAAGTAGATAAATAGGTACCGCTCCGGCGGGAAGGTAAACGGCATATCCATGTGCTGTTCTGGTTTTGCCAGAAGCGGCGTAGTCATGCTGGCCACATGGCCCAGAAAAATTGTCTGTGGACAAATGACGGCTCCCTCGGCCAGTAAAGTGAGATAAGCATGCAACCCCACAGTCATTCGCGACTGGACTTAACTGTCAGGGGTCCTTTACCTTTACCTTTTTAATGTGCCTTATGCAAGCTCAGTGAATTAACTGTGTGCTATTCCCACACAGGCTTCTCCCCCTCCCCACCTCTCTTCTTATGATCTAGGGAGAAACTCTGCAGCAAGCCAGTAAGGTAAAGGTAAAGGGAGACCTGACCATAAGGTCCAGTCGTGTCCGACTCTGGGGTTGCGGCGCTCATCTCGCATTACTGAACGAGTGAGCCGGCGTACAGCTTCCAGGTCATGTGGCCAGCATGACAAAGCCGCTTCTGGAGAACCAGAGCAGCACACGGAAATGCCGTTTACCTTCCCGCCAGAGGGGTACCTATTTATCTACTTGCACTCTGACGTGCTTTCGAACTGCTAGGTTGGCAGGAGCAGGGACCGAGCAACGGGAGCTCACCCCGTCGCGGGGATTCGAACCGCCGACCTTCTGATCAGCAAGCCCTTGGGTCTGTGGTTTAACCCACAGCGCCACCCGTGTAGAACCATGTTAATAGACCAGTAAAGTTGTCATGACATGCATGGAAAGCTTGGATTCAGTTATCAAGCTTCAACAGGGAACATAGCTAAGCCAGAGAAGAAGCTTGGTGGGCCTTGTTTCCTAGATACAGAGGAGCAAAATTTATTTCCAACCACTCATTTGACCATACAACATTCCTTCACAGTGTATGAAACAGCTCTAGAGTGATTCAGTTAGTGGTGAACCACAAATGGCCGACAATTTCCAAACACAGCAGAAGTTGACTCAAACACCTTTCTGAAAAGATTCGGAGGCTTGACATTTGATTTTTCACACTGTGGCACATAATTCAGCTGTAAGCATTTCACCTGCCCAATCCCAGGGGTGGGTGAGCTTCGGGAGGTATGCGGAAATGTTCCTCCGCTGTAATTTCCACACTAGGAAAGCTTCAAATTCGATAAAGCTAACAAGTGCTTGAGTTCAAAATGGGATCGCCGATGTTTCTTAGTCCGAGGACTATTACTGGATGGCAGCTGCCATTCCATCGGTGTCTGGCTAGCCAAAATTATGCCATAAATAATTAGAAAACTGGTATTTATTGGCGGTGGCCAACTGCCAGCAGGTTGCAAAAGCAAACACTGTCAAGCAAGCTGGCATGTCTAATTTGTATCCTGGACAGGTAATAATTACATTTCTAGTCACAATGCCTTCTTTATTGAAATAATAGGGTACTGTAAATGGCACACGCACACAACAATTTAATGTTATTTCTCATACCATTTTCTAAAAATTGGGTGCCATGGGGGGAGGATGAAGTAGTAGTGCCCTTCCAACGCTGAGCTTTGTCAGTGAATGGTTTTTGCATTGCTATTTTATGTTTCTTGTCTTTGTTTATGTCTGCTGTAGAGTAACAAATACATGCAGGTGAGTATGGATGGATGAGCATACCAAGTTGAATCATAGAATCATAGAGTTGGAAGAGACCACAAGGGCCATCCAGTCCAACCCCCTGCCAAGCAGGAAACACCATCAAAGCATTCCTGACAGGTGGCTGTCAAGCCTCTGCTTAAAGACCTCCAAAGAAGGAGACTCCACCACACTCCTTGGCAGCAAATTCCACTGTTGAACAGCTCTTACTGTCAGGAAGTTCTTCCTAATGTTTAGGTGGAATCTTCTTTCTTGTAGTTTATTGCTCCGTGTCCACTTCTCTGGAGCAGCAGAAAACAACCTTGACAGATTACTCCTTCTGGAATGTGATCCTAATATCAAAGCAAAGCAAAAACCCACCTTGATTTAACAGATGTGCGACAGGCAGAAGTCTGGCAGGTAAAGCTTTTCCTTCAAGAGATAGGAAACATTTCACCTGTTAAAAATCTGCCCACCACTCTATACCTTAGAAGGAAAAAATAGATGCCTCTACATTATCTTAAGTGATACCACAATGCCATTTTATGATGGGAGATTGTAACAACCTATTGCCTATTGATTACTAGCTTATTGCATAATTTCTCAATTACCCAAAGACAGTGGCAAAGATAGGAACTGTAGGAAACAGTTGCTCTGGCCTTATTGTCAGCACAAATAAACCTGTAGCAGGTAGCAATTACTGCCACATTCCATGTACCGGTTGCTTGACTAGTTTTTTTTTTTTTTCTGTTTCCAAAAATTGTGCCTTAATTTTGCATTCAGTTTAGAAAAAGGAAGGAAGGAAGCTACCTCTATTTTGAAAATGCCTTTTAATGATGCATCCGTGAATATTGTCAATTGGGATAAAGTCAAGGTATTTCCACCACCCTTGACAACTAGATTTGTATAAGTGCTGGTTGGTCCATCAAGGAGGAAGAAAAGCAAAGACCGACAACCACAAAAGCAATTTCAGGTGTGCCAAATTAGTTTGAGTTCTGTATAGGGAAACCTGAGCTACAAATTATAGTGCTTTCAGGTATTTAACACCTGTAGTTCAGGAGTGTTTTAACCTAGGGGCTTTATTCTGCCTGCTAACAAATAGGGGCTAATATTTATATTCATAGCAATACACAGATATAGGTTTTGTTCTAATAAACATCCGATGAGGTGATGAACCAGTGTATGAGGGACTAAAAGGGACGTGGGTGCCACTGTTTTGTAAACCACTGAGTTTCTTGGGCTTGTCAATCAGAAGGTCGGTGGTTCGAATCTCTGCTCCCATTGATCCTGCCAACCTAGCAGTTCGAAAGCACACCAGTGCAAGTAGATAAATAGGTGCCACTGTGGCAGGAAGGTAAACAACATTTCCGCATGCTCTGGTTTCTTTTTTTTCTTTTTTTAAAATTATATTTATTGGATTTTCAACAAAACATAGTATATAACATAAACAAAACATAATAAAAACATAATAAAATACAATACACACTACACAAACACAAACATATATTTTAGTTACCCTTCATCTTGCCTTATCCTGTTCGGGTGACTTTCTCACACACACACACACACACTCCCACTGCACTTCATTGACTATCATCTTTAGGAATTCCCTCTCATCGTTAACTATTTTTTCCTAATTGTTACTTACATTGTTATCTTATACTTATCTTAATAAAACTTCATAGTCCTCAATTACTTATCTTAATTTCTAGTCTGTTAGCTATCATTTCTTCCAACTTTTTCCTAACTTTTAGATCTTACAATATTTCTTTAAATACACTTTAAACTTGCTCCACCGTCTTCTCCCTCTGGTCGAGTAGTCTCCAGGTAATCTCGACGAGTTCCATATAGTCCATCATTTTCATTTGCCAGTCTTCTACTGTCGGTAAGTCCTGTGTTTTCCAGTTTCTTGCAATCAACACCCTAGCTGCTGTTGTGGCATACATAAAAAAAGGTTTTATCTTCCTTGGTGACCTCTTGGTTCACAATTCCAAGTAAAAAAGCCTCTGGTTTCTTAACAAATGTGCTTTTCAGCACTTTTTTCATTTCATTATAAATCATTTCCCAGAAGGCTTTTATTCTTGGGCATGTCCACCACATATGATAAAACGTCCCTTCAACCTGTTTACATTTCCAACATTTATTATCCTGCAAATGATAGATTTTAGCAAGTTTGACTGGGGTCAGATACCATCTATATATCATTTTCATAATATTTTCTCTTAATAGATTACATGCTGTAAACTTAATTCCTTTCTTCCACAGTCTTTCCCAGTCCTCCATCATTATGTTATGACCAACATCTTTGGCCCAGTCTATCATTGCAGATTTTACAATGTGTGCTCTGTTTTCCATCACAGTGTTATGTTGCGCCAGAAGCGGTTTAGTCATGCTGGCCACATGACCCAGAAAGCTGTCTGTGGACAAACGCCGGCTCCCTTGCCCTGAAAGCGAGATGAGCACCGCAGCCCCATAGTCACCTTTGACTGGACTTAACCATCCAGGGGTCCTTTACCTTTTTTACCTATGAGGGACTGTGCCACTTTCCATGGGGAGTCGCCATAGCTTAGTGGTAGTGCACTAAGGTTAGGCAAGTTGTCTTCCTCACATCCAGTTTCTCTGTGCAGGGATTTTTAATTCTTTTGGAGAAATAGTCGTGGTACAGTCTAGACATGGATTTTGCCACCTCATCTGCTGTTTTTGAGGCTAGGCTTAGTATTAAACAAGCCACTAATGTCAGGGACAATTAGGATAGGCAGGTTGCAATCTTATGTCATATGAGTTTTACCAGAAGAAGAGCAGAGCAATGGACCTTCTAGAGCATGGCTGTGGAAGCTTTGGCCCTCCAGATGTTGTTGAACTACAACTCCCTGACCACTGGCCTTGCTGGATAGGGCTGTTGAGAATTGGAGTCCATCAACATAGAGAGGGCTACCGGTTCCTCATCTCCAAGGAATATATTCATCACCATGGCCAACCAGACGATTTTGGGAATCCCACAAGCAGGACATGAAGACATCACCCTCTCCAGTACCCTAGCTGCTGGTATTCTCTCTCTCTGAAGCTGGAGAGAGCATATAGCCACAAGGCCAAGTCATCACTGAGATACTTGTCCTTTCCTCTTAAGAAGAAGAAGAAGAGTTTGGATTTGATATCCCGCTTTCTCACTACCCGAAGGAGTCTCAAAGCGGCTAACATTCTCCTTTCCCTTCCTCCCCCACAACAAACACTCTGTGAGGTGAGTGGGGCTGAGAGACTTCAAAGAAGTGTGACTTGCCCAAGGTCACCCAGCAGCTGCATGTGGAGGAGCAGAGATGCGAACCCGGTTCCCCAGATTACGAGTCTACCACTCTTAACCACTACACCACACTGGCTGGACCGATCTACGACCACTACCACAGACAGTGGGAAGGACTCTGTAGCTGTGGTCTCTATACCACTGTATCTGTAGCTTGCCTTCCCAATGGTTATGGAGGCATTCAACTCACCTGTCTACCCTCAGCTACATCATAAGAACATAAGAAGAGTCTGCCCAACTAGTCCGGCATCATGGTCTCACACCTGCCAGTCTGTTGCCTGTGGGAAACTGGCAAGCAAGGCCTGAGCAGAAGAGCACTTCTGTGGTTTCCAGCAACTGATACTCAGAAGCATTGCTGCCTCTAACTGTGGAGTATAGCCATTAAGGCTGTTAGATGTTGGTAGGTTTTTCCTCCACGAATCTGTCCACTCTTTTAAATCCACCCAAGGTCCATCCAAGGATTGATGTGATTATCCACTGGCATGTGATACTTTATCCCATGGGTGGGCAAACTAAGGCCCGGGGGTCAGATCCAGCCCAATAGCCTTCTAAGTGTGGCCCGTGGACGGTCCAGGAATCAGCATGTTTTTAAATGAGCAGAATGTGTCCTTTTATTTAAAATGCATCTCTGGGTTATTTGTGGGGCATAGGAATTTGTTCATTTCCCCCCCTAAATATAGTCCGGCCCACCACAAGGTCTGAGGGACAGTGGACCAGCCCCCTGCTTAAAAAGTTTGCTGACTGCTTTATCCTGTCGTTTTAGACTTGAGCATTTTAGATGCTCAGCAAAGGAAGTGCCCTCCCATTTTGGGGTGTGGGGAAGACCACAAAAGCTTTAAAGATGACAGAAAATAAGGCACAGCATTTGAAGGTGCAGGAAATGAAAGTGCTGTTTTATAGGCTCTGCTCATATCCTTACTGAATGTTTTTGTTTTAGTGTTGATTCTCCTAACTTCTGGCTTCTGCATAACATTCACATGCTGGCTGTTTAAAGGCTGTGGGGAACTTCAGTGTGGGAACAAATAAACGTTCTTTTACATAAATCAAGAGCACATACTGGATGAATATTACATTCCCTTCCTGCGTGCCTTATTGCAATATTTATATATAAAAAACTTTTTTCCCCATTATTTTTATTTTTTTGCAGGTATTCTACTCCTTGTTGTTTATATATGTTTGCTGGAGAAGTGGTGGAAAGGAAGCCAAGATCTGCGAGCTGCAATCCTGTTATCAATGTGTGGTAAACAACATTAGAAGGGATGGTGTCACCATAACAATAAGAGGAGTCAGACCACTTGGCCTACTTAGAAGTGATGCAGCCATCCAAATGTAACATAGGATTTGTGTAACTGAACTCGCTCATGAAACATGAGCCCATGGTTCTGTTTAGGCTAGATACCACAAGGAGGGGAGGGAGTTTAAAAGATTCAAGGCCCACCTCAGACTCCTAGTAGCTCATACTTCTTACTAACATCTAGTTTCTATGTGCAGGGATTTATAATTCTTTCAGGAAAGTATTCAATGACATGGAAACCAAGCTTTATGAGGAACAGTTGAAGGAGCTGGGTATGCTTAGCCTGGAAAAGAGGAGACTGAGAGGAGATATGATAGCCAACTTCAAATAATTCAAGGGCTGCCACATGGACGATGGAGCAAGCTTGTTTTCTCCTACTCTGGAGGGTAGGACTTGAACCGATGGCTTCAAGTTACAAGAAAGGAGATTCTGACTAAAGATCAGGAAGAACATTCGGACTGAGGGGTGGTGGTCTCCTTGCCAGCCAGTGGCTTTTTGAGGCTGCTCAGCTGAGGCGAGAGGAGCCTTCTGTGCCTCAGCAGAGCAGCGAAGAAGAAGAAGAAGAAGAAGAAGAAGAAGAAGAAGAAGAAGAAGAAGAAGAAGAAGAGTTTGGATTTGATATCCCGTTTTATCACTACCCGAAGGGGTCTCAAAGCGGCTAACATTCTCCTTTCCCTTCCTCCCCCACAACAAACACTCTGTGAGGTGAGTGGGGCTGAGAGACTTCAGAGAAGTGTGACTAGCCCAAGGTCACCCAGCAGCTGCATGTGGAGGAGCGGAGACGCGAACCCGGTTCACCAGATTACGAGTCTACCGTCTTAACCACTACACCACGCTGGCTCTCTTAATGAGTCCCACCCCACTTGTATGACCCTGAGCAGCGTTGGGGCTTGTTCAGCTGAGGTGCAGCATTCCCACATGCCAGTTATTAGCTGGGAGACTGAAGAACCTCAGCAAAGCCCAGCTGTACCTCTGGCTTGTGAGGAGACCTTCAGGTTGCGTGTTTAGACCTTTAACCTCCCCATTAAATAAATTCAGGCAAGACTCAAATTTTTGGTTTGGTTTTTGGCAGAATTTAGGCCACAACTTTATTGATTACATCAAGTGAGTGGTTGCATAGGCTCCGCTTTGACTAGCTCCCTGCACCGTGGCAGGTAGCGCTGACCCAGGGCACCAGCATAGGTCAGCCTAGGGTGAACACCTGGAACAGCGGAAAGCGGGGTCAGGCTAGTCCACCACCCAGATGTCCCCCTGGACACGGGCGTGGGCACAACCCCTCTCAGGGTTGATCAAACCATTGAGTCCCTGGATTCCTTTAACGGAATACCCTTCGCATAGGGATGGCGAGAGCATTCCCCCATCCCCATCACCTGAACCAGAGCCTATCCGCAACCTTACAAGTTGTGACGATTTGCTACGTGGCAGGCGAAACCCCAATGGCAAGAGCAAATCAGCCAAGAGGGGAAAATTCCTGCCGTGCCCCTGTTCCCAATGACAGACAACACATGATGGCATAGCAAGGTCAAGCGTGCAAACCCTAAATGTAGGGAGAGGTAGGCAGGTGTTCCGATGCACTGGCCCAAAGAGGATGCTCAGGGACACTTGCATGGGCTTATGTAGGTCCCTCATTCCGTTTGGTTAGCGTCCCATTGGTCTGATTGCACCCAGCAATGAGGGACCTACCAACAGGCTATCCAATAGAACCCACCCACAACACAGGGTTTGGTTGCCAGGTCGCACCGCAACATGTGCCCTCTTTGAGGGAGGACACGATCTCTGAGGAGGGTCTTCTCATGAGCGGAGGTGCATATACTGAAGCTGGTCAGTGCTTGCTTCGGCAGCACATATACTAAAATTGGAACGATACAGAGAAGATATACTGAAGCTGGTCATGTCTCTCCTCCCAATTCCAGGGCCCACGTTCTGGCTGAAAAAAGGCCCTGCTTCTATCCCTACTTCTGAGTATGGTGTTGCACTTTAAGAACACCTTTCCTTCCCCTTTCCAGGAAATGGCCGTGCATTTTGCTGTTTATCATGCTAACACCGTCTTTCCCAGTCATCAGCGCTGCTGGCATCAATGTATTTGCAATAGTGCTGATTTGTGGGTGTTTTTTTGTTTTTGGCTATTGACCCCGGTCCCAACTGTGGTGATACTTATAGAAGAACTAAAATATGGTTACACATAGTAAGAGGATTGAATAGTAGAAAATGTTCTTGGCAAACCTAAATTAAGTTAGGATGAGCACATAATAGGCACTTGAATGGAAGAGCTGTTTTCTGTTTATTTTTCCATTGGCAAGCCAAGGAATAGAAAGGTCTGTTCTAAGCTTCACCCCTCCCCCAAATTATTATTATTATTATTATTTTAAAAATTAAGAACTCAGATGCAAAATCTTATTTTCTTTTGGGTCTCATCCCAAGAGTCCAGACCAAAAGCTTGCTTATATAATATTTCCAACCCCCTGCAGATGTTATTTATTCATTTTTCACCAGTGTTCAACTGCACAATGTCCCAAACATTGTCTTTAAAAATGCACATACAAAGTATTTCCTTATGCTAGAATTAAGCTTGGGTTTTGACTCCCATGTGAAGACAAAGGTGAAATTTTCCACACGGGAAGAAAATTGTACAATGTTCTCAACAACTTTTCATTGTGTAGGGAAGGAAAAATATTTGGCCACTGGTGGGCCTCACATTCTCCTCCACCTATGTTAGAAAAGAAGCAGACCGTATTTAACTTCTCAAAAAGTTGGATCCAACTTCACATCCCGGTAGTCTTCTAATCTTTGTAGCTCTTGTGGATCCAGTTTATTTGATCTAACCAAGTGCAGTGAGTGGATACAGTGCCACACATGCCCTCAGGTACACAAGTGAAGGGGCAGAAGCCCAGAGAAGACTGGGTCACACCAGTCAATTAGACTTGCATACTCTCACTCCTTTCACCATATAACATCAAATCATAGAATTGTAGAATTGGAAGGGACCCAAAGAATGATCTAGTCCAGGGGTCGGCAAAGTTTACCCGCCATTGGCGGGATCACTCCCACGGAGATCGTCCATGGGCTGGACTGGCGCAGCGCAATGCTGGAAATCGAGTGTGCGCATTTCCACGGCGCTGGAAATTGCTTCTGCGCATGCCCAGATGCTGAAAATCACACCTGCACAGAACCAATTTTCAGTGTCTGGACATGCGCAGACGCGATTTCCAGTATCTGCGCATGCGCAGACGCGATTTCTGGTATCTGCATGTGCACACTCGATTTCCGACGCCGCTTGGTGAGTCCCCACGCCATGCTACACTGGTTTAGCGCAGCGCACGGGGGACTCGCCGAGCAGACGGCTCAACTCAGGGGCGGCTCAGGGGCCGGTAAAATGGTCTTCATGGGCTGCATTCAGCCCATGGGCCACACGTTGCCAACCCCTGATCTAGTCCAATCTCCTGCAATGTAGGAATCACATGTGGTCATATAAATTGATGTGATTTGCAACACTGACAGCTTCCCTTGTGTTTCATAGCGTAACCTAGAGACTTGCTGTGGGAAAACAGCAAAATCCTGTCTACAGAACGAGAACGATACTAGGAGGGAGAGATAGAGGCAGGCAGGCAGGCAGGCAGGCAAAGATCAAGGCTATTCCAATTGATGTGTACATTCCCACCGCCACCAGATGATCTACCCACAGCTGGATTGTGGGAAGCATCCTGATAGCCTGATCTTGATCAGCATATTCTGATATCGTTTGTGGTGATTTTAGTAAGTTGCAGACAAATAGCTGCAATGAAATAAGCAAAGAAAGAAATCCCTGCCTTGACACAGGCATGGGGAACTGAATCTTGTTCAGATCCTCATCTCTCTCACCCCCACAGTCTGAGTTGGGCAGGTGGGTGGTGACATCGCCTTACCTATCACCTGACTAGTTTTTGCATCACACTGTGCAAAGAAGCCCTAGCAGTCAACTGACCATCACAGACTCTCCAAGTGTCCCTATTTTCCAGAGACAGCTCCAAATTTACAGAAGGCATCCCGTTTTCTGATTTGATCCCGAAATGTCCCACTTTTCCTTAGGATTTCCCTATTTTCAATGGAGAAATGTTGGAGTGTATGGAGTTATGTGACCCCAAACCAAGGAGATAAGTAACTATACAACCTTTAGAAGACATCTGAAGCCAGCCCTGTATAGGGAAGTTGTTTTTTTAAAATGTTTGATGTTTTGTTATGTTTTTATATATGTTGGAAGCCACCCAGAGTGGCTGGGGCAACCCAGTCAGATGGGTGGAGTGGAAATGTTGTTGTTGTTGTTGTGAATATGATTATGATTATTAATGAATAGCACGTCCCTATTTTCATTGGAGAACACCTGACATGATATATGTTGTCAAAGATAGAGTAGGTGGGCCTGGCTTAGCCAAAATGGCTTTGTAAGCCAAATGGTGGAGGCCTGGTGAATCTAGTTAGCCCTGCAGGGTGGAAGTTCCCCACCGCTGAATTAACACTATAGTCCAGGGGTCGGCAAACTTACCAGGCCTCGGGCCGGTTCCTCCAGCGCCGATCGCACGGCGGGCCGGAGGGCGGGGGAGCGTGCGCCCACACGTGAGCGCACACGCTATTTCCGGCGCACTTCTGGGTCGGCGGAGTGCCGGAAATAGCTTGTGTGCATGCGCACAGTCTCCTCAGACCCAGATGTGCACCGGAAATGATGCTTGCGCTTGCACAAATGCTATTTCCGGCGCACTTCCGGGGAGGCGGAGCACCAGAAGTAGCTTGTGCACATGTGCTGTGCACCGAAAATGATGCTTGTGCATGCACACAAGCTATTTCCGGGCCGGTAAGAGTGGGCGGTGGCAGCGGGCAGTGGGGGTTGGCAGGGGCCGGATAATTAAGTCCTGCAGGCCATAGTTTGGAGACGTCTGCTATAGTCTAAAGACCACTTCAGTGGTATTTTACAATTCCCCAGTCATTTCAAGTCTCAAATGGCCAGTCACTTTTGCCACTATGACAAAAAGAAGAAGTAAAGAATGCAGTTTCGGATCCAGTAGATAAAAGGGAGTTGCAGGGAAAGATAATGGATCTAGAAATATAGAAAACGGTTGCGTCAAAAAGAAAAGAAAAGAAATCAGATGGAAAACCAGTGTTCAGCATTATGCTATATTTAAACTTAAATGTCTTGGGTCAACTCATAGTGAGAAGTTAGCAATTATTAGGCTGTCTGTTTAAATTACATGTCATGTAGAGAATACAGTATTGAAAATCAGCAGTTTTCAGTTCCTTAGCCTAAAGCTGACCCTGCTTAGTAATTTTGCAATTCCAGCTTTTCCTCTAAAACAGCACTTTGAACAAGCTGTTATTTACAAGGTTCGGTTATTGAACAAGGCTCGGTGGTTAGCACTAGCAAACCCTGACATTAAGGGTGTTTCTTGGTGGAAATGCCTATGTGATTATCTCAAATAAATGCCATGTATTTGTCTTGGAAGGGCTCTGCCAGACATCATAACGTGGGCAAAGCTGAACGGCCACCAGCAAATCAGAACGTAAAGTGAGCGGGATAGTAAAAGCAAACAAGCTGTATTTGGGGCTTATTCAAGGATGGGTGATGAAGGGGAAAATTGGGGGTTGGAATCATAATTCAGGTGAAACAACTGAGTACAGTGGTACCTCGGGTTACAGACGCTTCAGGTTACAGACTCCGCTAACCCAGAAATAGTACCTCAGGTTAAGAACTTTGCTTCAGGATGAGAACAGAAATTGTGCTCCAGCGGCGTGGCAGCAGCGGGAGGCCCCATTAGCTAAAGTGGTACCTCAGGTTAATAACAGTTTCAGGTTAAGAATGGACCTCCGGAACGAATTAAGTTCTTAACCTGAGGTACCACTGTATTTCTACTAGAATTTACAGTTCAATATCTAGAGCAAGGCTAGGAAATCTGTGGCCCTTCAGATGTTGCTGGAATGTAGATAACATCCACACCGTGTGTTGAAAACACACTTATATGACTATTAAAGTGGTATAAGGGCGGTTTAAATGTATGGTGCGGATGTGACTTGCCTCCTGTCATAACTGACCATTGGCAGTGCTGGATGGAGTCGATGGGGGATGGAGTCTGGCAACATCGGAAGGGCACCAGGTTCCCCATCCCTGATGTAGAGTGAACTTAAGACCATGTAGATAAACAGTCAAGGCAACGCCCTGATTGTTGGCATCCATTTGCCTTGAGAGACAATGGAAGAGTTCGCCATCGGGAGTAAAGTGAAACCATTGGAGAGATACAGCACCTGCTGTGGCTGTAGAGACCAAGACATGTTGCAGCTGCGGCAGATGAAAGTGTCCAATTTCACTGTTACTGGTGTCCCATGGTGTTTCCTCTCTCTCCACTCCTCCCAGTGGTCATTTCTCATCTGGTCAGATCCATAGCTGTCAACTTTTGGATTTGAAAATAAGGGATTTTTCCAAACTTTCGGATTTGAAAATAAGGGATGCCGCAAGGGTGGTGCAATGGCACCAAGTAGCCTCGCCACCCTGCGCTCCAGAGGCTGCGCGCGAACGGGTGAGCAAAAGAGTGAGAGCGTAAATGGCAGGCAGGCAGGCTGTCTGGTTGGGCGTGAGGGTCTGGCTGCACAAGGCATGCAAGCTCCGCCCCCAGTCAGTCTCAGACTCCTTATTGGCAGCCGAGCAACGCAGCTGAGGAACCTCCCTGGCCGGCAGGGAGGGAGAGGAGCTGCTTCCTTTGAAATCCGGGAAATTTAAGGGATATCAACAATCCGGGATAGCAGCGGGAAACGGCATTGGGATAAGGGAGTTTCCCACAAAAAAAGGCTGGGTTGACAGCTATGACTCTGTCTCCAGGCACTGCAGTCAACTGCAAGGGATTCCTTGGTAGCCACAAATAAAAAGAGGTCATGACGATTACATTAAGATGTCCCTAAATAGAAACATAGTATAAATAAAATATCAATACTATAAAAGAAGAAACACCAGAAGCACCATCAGCTAACTCAACTCCCAGTTAAACTCCAGAGTCTTCAGAGCAATACTATTTAACTCTCTCTTTCTCATCTTTTTTGCAGCCTGTGCAAAAATCACCACTTGTGTCACAAAGCTGTAAGGGCCACTCAACAGAAATAGTACCGTTTCTGCCAAAGTATTCCTGCTTCCATAGGTCAACAAAGGTTTCAGAAATCTCTCTCTTGGCTCACTAGAAAAAGGACATGTTAACAGTGAGCATATAATGTCTTCCCACCGGATATTGGCCACAAAGGCAGACTCACAAGCAACCATCCAGGACTGCAGTTGACATCAATTGAAATCCAACACCATCTGGGAACCCAAGGTTGAAAAACTGGGTAAACCAGAAATGAGTGTGCAGATTTGCACACACAAGAATGTGCCTATGATAATACCCCCCCCAAAAAAAGGTATATGTTTGGGTGCAAATTTAGAAATCATTGCCATCACTGGTAGCTCAGTTGGTTAGAGCATGATGCTGATAACATCAAGGTCACAGGTTTGATCCCCATATGGGATAGCTACATGGTCCAACATTGCAGGGGATTGGACTAGATGATCCTCTGGGTCCCTTCCAAATAATATAATAATAATAATAATAATTTATTATTTTTACCCCGCCCATCTGGCCGAGTTTCCTCAGCCACTCTGGGCGGCTTCCAATCAAATATTAAAACAATACAGCATTAAATATTAAAAACTTCCCTAAACAGGGCTGCCTTCAGATGTCTTTTAAAAATAGGATAGCTGCTTATTTCCTTGACATCTGCTTGAAGGGCGTTCCACAGGGAGGGCGCCACCACCGAGAAGGCCCTCTGTCTGGTTCTGTCGTGTCCCCAATGGTGACTGTAGCTAGCTGTCAAGAACGCACGCCACTCCGAGAAGTCAGCGGAAGTTGTCTTGAAGTTTATTGTACAGCACACAGAGAAACGTGGAAAGTCCGTGAGGATTCTGAGGAGGCCACCTCAGAATCCCCCTTATGTACACCTTGCTGGGTGACTCCCAATTCCCCCCTCCCTTCTGCCCTAAAGGTCCGGGGGTAATCCTCTTCCCCACCCGGGGTGGCTTGGACAAAAGAGTTAACTGCTCTGGTCTACCTGCACCATTCATGGGTGCTTTTTGCATTGTTATTGCGATGCTGCCGGTTCCACCACGCCCGCTGCTGATGGCTCGTTAGCGGTCGTTATCGCCCATTCTGGGGTTGTTTACCCCGCGGGGCATGCCTGGGCGAGGTCGGGCCTTGCTGCGCTCGGTTTAACCCCTGCGCGCCTGGCTCCGCTGTCGCCCCCTTCTCTGGCCCGCTGCATGGTTCCCCTTCCTGGCGCCCGCATGGCGCGACCCTGGCGGACCCCGGTCTATCAGTGTCTAGTCGGGTCGCGACATCCTGCCCCCCCAAAACTGACTCCCCCCTCCCCTGGGGAGCGTTCTGAGTCCCGGGGCCCCCCGGCCGGTTTGGCCACTGTTGGTGGAATCTCTTGACCAGCTGTGGGGCCAAAACGTCCGACGCCCACACCCATTCTCGGTCCCCCATAGCAAAGTCCTTCCACTCCACCAGGTACTGCAAACGCCCTCTGTAGAGTCTGGAGTCCAAAATGTCCTTGACCTCATGGTGCTCCCCTCCCGCCAGGATCAACGGGGTGGGTGGCGCCGCCACGGGGTGCCAACCGTCGTCCTCCGGGGACTTCTTCAGCAAGCTGAAGTGGAACACCGGGTGTATCTGTTGCAAGTTCTTTGGGAGTTCCAGCTTCGCAGATACTCCGTTGATTACCTCTAGCACTTTAAACGGGCCCAAGTACCGGGGCCCGAGTTTCTTGCTGGGGAGGCCCAGCTTCAAGTGCCGCGTGGACAGGTAGACCCGGCACCCCGCTTTGATGTCCCCCGCCGGTCTTCTTCGCTGGTCCGCCGTCCTCTTCTGCGCCGCCTTGACCTCCAGCAGTTGTTCCCGAAGGGACTCCCAGCACCTGGCCGTCCTCTCTCTCCACTTTCCAAGCTCCTCCGGCTCCCGGGCGGTGGGCTCCCCCAAGTCCGGCAGGTGCCTCAGGTCGGTCCCGTAGACCACGGCGAAGGGGGACATCTCCGTGCTGCTATGTACGGAGTTATTGTAAGCGAACTCCGCCAACGGAAGCAGCTGTGACCAGTCGTCCTGCTGGTAGCAGCCAAAACACCGCAGGTACTGCTCCAGCACCTGGTTGACACGTTCCGTCTGTCCGTCAGTCTGGGGGTGGTAGGCCGAGCTGAGTCCCTGTTCGATCCCCAGCAGTCCCAGGAACGCCTTCCAAAATCGGGACACAAACTGGGAGCCGCGATCGGAAATGACCTTGTCTGGAACCCCATGGAGCCGGAAGATGTGCTCCATGAACAGTTTTGCCACCTGGGTGGCGGTAGGCAGTGAGGCGCAGGGCACGAAATGGGCTTGCTTGGAGAACAGGTCCACCACGACCCATATTGCTGTCTTGCCTCGGCTGGGTGGCAGATCCGTAATAAAGTCCATGGAGATCACCGACCAAGGTCGAGGTGGGACCTCCAGAGGCTGTAGGAGGCCCTGCGGCTTGCCCACTGCCGGCTTGCAGGTGAGGCAGATGGGGCAGCCCGCAACGTAGTCCTTGACATCTTTGCGGAGCGTGGGCCACCAGAAGCTCCGCCGAACCAGCTTCCACGTCTTGACGAAGCCGAAGTGCCCAGCCGCTTTGGCGTCGTGGCATGCCTCCAGGGCGGCCCTCCGGAGGGGTTCCGGGACGTACGCGGCGCTCCCCCTTCTCCAGATGTCCCCTTCCAGTGTCAAGGAGTCCCGCAGGTTCTGTAGTTCCGCGTCTGTTGGATACGCTGCCACTAGTCTGTCGCGGAGCGCTGCAGAAGGCTGGCTGCGCTCCCGGGGGGGTGTCCCATCTTGACCCCCTGTCTGTCCTTCTTTCCTCCTAGCCTGGTTACGGGTGGTGACGGCTCGGGCTAGGTGTTTGTCCTCAAATAGTGGACGCATCTCTGTGCGGACATCCGCCTCGTACTGGGGCAGGCGAGACAGGGCGTCCGCGAGGAAGTTGTCCTTCCCGGGGATGTGGCTTAGCTGGAAATCGTACCGGGAGAAGAACTCTGCCCACCGCATGTGCTTGGCAGTCAGCTTCCGTGGCTGTCGGAGGGCCTCGAGGTTGCGGTGGTCTGTCCAGACCTCAAACGGTTCCCTTGCCCCCTCCAGCCAGTGCCTCCACTCCTCAAGCGCCATGCGGATGGCCGCTGCCTCCTTCTCCCAGGTAGACCAATTCCTTTCCGCCTTCCCAAACTTCCGGGACAGGTACGCTCCAGGCCTGAGACGGCCCTCCCCGTCCCTCTGCAGGAGTACCGCTCCCATGGCCACATCACTAGCGTCTACCTGTACCACCATGGGCCGGGCTGGATCCACATGGATCAGCGTAGGCTCGGCGGCGAACGCCCCTTTGAGCCCCTGGAAAGCCTCCTCCGCCCGGGACCCCCAATCCAGAGCCGCCCCGGGACGCTTGGCCCCCTTTCCTTTCCCCTTGGTGCCTAGGAGATCGGTGAGGGGGGTCACCAAGGCCGAATAGTTGGGCAAAAAGCCCCTGCAGAAATTTGCGAACCCTAGCAAGCTCTGGAGTTGGCGCCGTGTCCGCGGCCGCTCCCACCCCAGGACTGCCTCCACCTTCTGGGGATCCATGGCCACCCCCGCCGCCGAGATCCTATACCCCAGGTAATCTAAGGAGGGGCGGTGGAACTCGCACTTGGGCAACTTGACGTATAGGTGGTTGTCCAGGAGTCTCTGCAAGACCTCCCGGACCAACCGGACGTGTTCCTGGGGGTCCTGACTGTACACCAGCACATCGTCCAGGTAGACCACCACCCCTTTGTACAGGAGGTCGTGGAGTACCTCGTTGATGAGGCTCATGAACACCCCCGGGGCCCCGCTCAAACCGAACGGCATTACCAGGAACTCGAACTGTCCAAACTGGCAGTTAAAAGCCGTCTTCCATTCGTCCCCCTCCCGGACCCGCACCCGGTAGTATGCCTCCCTCAAGTCTAGCTTCGTGAAGATCGTGCCGGTACCCAACTGGTCCAGCAGATCCGGGATGAGGGGAAGCGGGTACGCGTTCCCTGCCGCTATGGCGTTCAACCCTCTGTAGTCCTGGCACAACCTCCGGGTGCCATCCTTCTTGCCCACGAAGATGACCGGAGCCCCCATGGGGCTCTTGGCGGGGCGGATGAACCCTCTGGCCAGATTCTTGTCCAGGAACTCCCTGAGGTCCTGGAGTTCCTCCCCGGACATCTTGTAGATGCGTCCCTTGGGGAGGACCGCATCCTCTGGGATGTCGATGGCGCAATCTGTGCGGCGGTGGGGGGGCAGCTCGTCTGCCTCGGTTTCCCCGAACACCGCCGCCAGATCCCGGTACTCCGGGGGTATCTCCGGCGCCACCACATCCAGCTTGCCCTCGTCCCCGTGGACCCCTTTGGCCTCCCCCTTCCCGGGGCACTGGGGGTCCGATTCGACCCTGTGCTGCCCACACCTATCCAGGTCGAACGTCAGGCGCCCTGAGCGCCAGTCTACTATGGGGTTATGTTCCATCAGCCAGTCCAACCCCAGCACTACCTGGTACCCATCCGTGGGGACCCTAACTAGCATCCTGGACTCCCGGTGGTCCCCCACCCACAAGGAGACCGGTCCCACTTCCACCCCGAACGGACCCCCCTTTATGGGACTGCCGTCCATCTGGACGAAAACTAAGGGGGTGCTCCGAACCTGGGTGGGCAAGTCCAGTTCCTTGGCCACTTCGGGGTGCAGCATACTGTGGTCGCAGCCCGAGTCCAGCAGCGCATCGCCCGTCCATTGCTTGCCGCCGTCCGGGTTTTCCAGCCTCACCCGGACCAGGTTGGGTGGTCTTCCCGCCCGTTTCTTGGGGTCCGTTGACCCTGGCGGGACCTGCAGCCGGGCGTCCTTCACTGCAGGTCCAGGTCGTTTCCCGACTCCGAGCCCTCGGAGTCGGACTGACGCTTTCCCCTTGGCTCCGACGCGACAGCCGCCCGGCTCCCGGTCTTGGGTGTCCTACTGGTTCCCGACGTCGCTTGGGACCCTGCCGGGGTCCGAACCTCTCCCGGGGGTCGCTTGGGGCACGCCACCGCATAGTGTCCTGCCCCTCCGCACCTCATGCAGAGTCCCTCCCGGCGTCTCCTCTCCCGTTCCGGGTCGGGGGTGCGCTTGGGCCGGGGGACCCCCGCGCCATTGGCGGGACGGGGGGTCCCTGAGTTCTCTGCGGGCCTTCGGTCCTTGCCCGCCCTGGGTTCTAACTCCAGCATCCCCAGGTCTGCTTCCAACTGAGCCACCGTGCGGCACCAGCCGTCCAGCGTCGACAGCTCCCGAGGGGTCCCCTTCACTACGGCCCACTTGCGGAGCTCAGGATGGAGGCCCTCCTTGAAATAGTGGACGAGGACCTCCTCGTTCCAAGAGGAGATTCGGGCGGCCTCCCCCCTGAACATGTCTACATAGTCCTGTACTGGGAGACCCCCTTGCCTGGCCTTCTGGACCCGTCGCTTCGCCTTCTCCTCCGCCTGCGGGTCTTGGAAGCGCTCTCGAAGGGCCGCCAAGAAGTCCTCCAGGGTGGCCAGAGCCGGGTCCCTGCGGTCGACCAGGAGCATGGCCCACTGGCCGGCCTTCCCCTGCAGGGAGGAGATGACCGCCGCTACCAAGTCCTCTGGGTCGCAGTCGCCTCCCCCGTACCTTCTGGCGTGGTTCCTTGCGTGGAAGATGAAGGTGGAGAGTTCCGCCGCGTCCCCCTCGTAAGTGGCCCTCAGCTCCGGGGGCGGCCTGCGCCGCGCCGTCGCCCTCCGGCGGACGTGCCTCCCGCGGGCCTCCGGGGTCGCTGCCGCGCGCTCGTCCTCGCTGCTGTCACCCGTGGAACTCCCCGCCACTGCGTCGTCCTCCAGCCGGCTGCTGCGACGTCTTGGCAGGGGAAGCACCTGCCCCCTCGGGGCCGTCCCGTCCAACCACGTCAGCCGCTGAGTCACTCCGGGCTCCTGACCTGAGCCCTCCCCTGGGGTCTGCCGACTGCAGACCCCCGATCCCGCGTGGCCTTGGCTCCCGCCGCCGCTACGACTTGTCCGGGGCACCGCGCCCCCACAGGCCTGGTCCAACAACCGGCCCGACTCCTCGCCAACCCGCAGCCGCTCCCAGATGAGGCGGTTCAGCTGCTCCTGGAGTCGCCGTAGCTCGCCCAGGCTCCCGCTGTCTGGTCCGGCCGAGGAAAGGCTCCATTGATTCGAGGTGAACAGATCCGCCGGCCGCTCGAGTAGGGTGCTCGAGGTAACGGGGGTCTGAAAACGTGCCGCTCCGCGCCATGGGGTCGCCATCTCGGTAGCTGCCGGTAAGCGATCCCAACACGATACGGACGTTGAAGTTTTGGAGAATCCTCACTATGTCGTGTCCCCAATGGTGACTGTAGCTAGCTGTCAAGAACGCACGCCACTCCGAGAAGTCAGCGGAAGTTGTCTTGAAGTTTATTGTACAGCACACAGAGAAACGTGGAAAGTCCGTGAGGATTCTGAGGAGGCCACCTCAGAATCCCCCTTATGTACACCTTGCTGGGTGACTCCCAATTCCCCCCTCCCTTCTGCCCTAAAGGTCCGGGGGTAATCCTCTTCCCCACCCGGGGTGGCTTGGACAAAAGAGTTAACTGCTCTGGTCTACCTGCACCATTCATGGGTGCTTTTTGCATTGTTATTGCGATGCTGCCGGTTCCACCACGCCCGCTGCTGATGGCTCGTTAGCGGTCGTTATCGCCCATTCTGGGGTTGTTTACCCCGCGGGGCATGCCTGGGCGAGGTCGGGCCTTGCTGCGCTCGGTTTAACCCCTGCGCGCCTGGCTCCGCTGTCGCCCCCTTCTCTGGCCCGCTGCATGGTTCCCCTTCCTGGCGCCCGCATGGCGCGACCCTGGCGGACCCCGGTCTATCAGTGTCTAGTCGGGTCGCGACAGGTTCCCTGTAACCTCACTTCTCGCAATGAGGGAACCGCCAGAAGGCCCTCGGCGCTAGATCTCAGTGTCCGGGCTGAACGATGGGGGTGGAGACGCTCCTACAAAAATCTACAATTCTATGATTTTGATTTAAACAAAAAAATAAAATACATCTCACCACCATGGGGAAGATTGTGATCTGTGTGCTCACTTAAGTCTGTTGACCAGGTGTTAGCTGCTGATGGGCAGCTAAGGGCAGCTTATGTTTCTTTTTATCTTCAAAATAGACTTGAACTGGACAGCCCTTCAAATAAAGGACTGTCTTCTGTAAGGTAGAACCCATGCCTGCCCTATCTTAACTTTCAGTTAGTCATGTAATTTATCACGGAAACCATTAACAATTGCAAGAGGGACACGGGACTTTTTATGCAACCATACTTTGACTTCATTCTTGGTAGGGAGACATATTTTCAGTTGTATGCAATACATATTTCTGGCTGATTTCAATGAACTAAGACCCAGAGTTAAAAACCATCTGCACCTCCTGTTTCCGCCTGAGACATTATTTATGTTTTTGGCTTTGTACCCCTGAGCTAAATACAGAACGTGTAAAGACTGTTAATTAACCCTTGGAGAAATGTGTTTCCCAACAGCATATGGAATGGGAAGATGTTTTTAATCAAGCAGTAAAACTCTCAGGATTTAGACAGGTTTAAATTGTCCTGCTTAATGAACCCAAAGGGAATAGATGTTAAATATTTACTTAACATCAACCTATGTTGAAGTAAAGTTACAACTGTGTAACACCCAAAGAAGAGCCAGGGAATTAAAATCTGAATCTTATGAAGTCTCATCAAGGCCAGGGTTGAATATCCCGTGATGTGAATGTCTGAGCTTCGGGATTTAGAGCACTTAGCTTAAACATATTGCCTTGGAAGATACAAAAACCCTTGATTGCAATGGAACTGCCATAAAAGAAAGCAGAAGAATCATTCGTTTCTTGAAAGACTTGAGACAAAGGCCCACAATACAAATTTGCAAAAAAAAAAATAAAAATATGAAGGTACAGCTACTTTCTAAATGAAAATAGATATTGGGAGGGTGGAGCTTACTACCAGACTGCAGTGCTCTATTCTTGTTTGGTAGGAGCCCCTGTGGAAAATATGCATTATAACTTGCTTTTCAGTTAATTAGCCACGATCCAGGGGGTTGCTGCCATTCTTCCATACACATGGAGCTTGCGGTAGAACCTTGTGCAAGGAAAACAGCTCATTCAAATATTTTGTTCAAGCCACTACCATATGGAGAAACTTTGATTTGCCCGTGACTGCATCCCAGGGATCCTTCCATGCATACAGGGCAGAGGGGCTGGGAGAGGGAGAAAGGATAAAGCTATGGCAATGAAATTCTGGAGATATTGATTGAAGCGGAGCAAAGTGAGTCTTAAAGTAACTTCACACTGTTCTAAGAATTTTAAGGTCTCAAATATGGAATAAATATTCATAAATGCACACATATTGAAATATATGTGTCTGAAATAGTATGAGAGAGAGCAATCCTGAAGCCATTTCGACTCTCCCAATGACCTCAGATATTCTTCTGCAGTAAGGGAGGCAAATGGGGAAAGCCTTCCCATTGTCTTCTTGCTTACAATTCCTGTCTTAAGGGCGTATTTGTGTATGAATAGGGTGGGCCTGTGAGCTGGGTTCAGGAGCTAAAGTATTAACCATCACAAAAGAATGGCCAAACTGCCCAGGTAATGCAATCAGTGACCATTATCAGGTATCCTGGCAATTTCTGCTGTAGACCGCCTCCCTACAGCAGGAGGGAGCCGGCGTACAGCTTCTGGGTCATGTGGCCAGCATGACTTAAGCCACTTCTGGCGAACCAGAGCAGCGCACGGAAACGCCATTTACCTTCCCGCTGGAGCAGTACCTATTTATCTACTTGCACTTTGATGTGCTTTTGAACTGCTAGGTGTGCAGGAGCAGGGACCGAGCAACGGGAGCTCACCCCGTCGCGGGGATTCAAACCGCCGACCTTCTGATCGGCATGCCCTAGGCTCTGTGGTTTAGACCACAGCGCCACCCGCGTCCCATGCTTAATAGGGTATTAAATCCTAATTAAGCATGTGGTTGTCAGCAGGGACCTGCATATCTCCTTTCCTCACCAACTGCCCTTTTGATGGCCCCAGATTGCTCCAGGTGAACCTAGGGTGAACCAGGGCTGCCTCAACCCAGCCTAGACAAATACTGAATTGGCCTAGTTGGCAGAAATCCCAAGTTGGTTCAGGTTCCAAGATTTTTCCAACCCAGATGCTCAGCCTTAGTATCCATGTGTTTTACAAACGTTGGTTTTCCAGGGTTCTAAAATGCGCATGGAGCCTCCACAGATTCGAAAGGCTCCCTGCTTCATGGGCAGGAAGGCTGTGAGAATGGAGGTAAGGTGTTGGAGCTAGTGCATTTGTGTCCACTGCCATCTCTCACAGTTTTGCATTTCCCTCATTGTAATGCCTGAATAGGGCTATAGTCCTGCTAACCGGCCAGGGAACTCCCCAGTTCTGCAAAGGAGGCTAGGGGTGGAGTCAGACCAAGAATTTTAATTCCCATGATTCAATAGGAGGAGTCATGACACAGAAACTGGCATAAAAATCAGTTTAAATGTATCATACAAAGATGCCTACAATGTCCTTTGGGATACAGTCTAACTCTGGGTCAAGCAGACTTCAGCATATTGATTTCAGTGGGGGTTAAGTATGTCTTAATGTCTTTTGGGCAGTATAACAATGATTATTATTCAGCTGTACAGAGTGCCAAGTTATTGTTTTCATTCTTTTCCAGATGCTCTGTTAGAACGCTACAATTCAGCAGCTGGGCTTGGATTTTTCTGAAAATCTAGTTGTTGAGCTAATGCAACACACACACACACACACACACACACACACACACACATTTCTAATTCCCCTCTTGCTCCTTGATCTTGAGAAGTTAGTTGTGTACGTTTCCCCCCCTGAAGATTCTGCTAAAAATAAAAACAATGCTTACGTATTATATGTATTATCATGCATGCACTATTATATGCTCAGGCATTCCAGGTTTCCTTTTTTTAAGACCAGCACATGAGCAGAATACAAACCATGCACATCATTTGCATTATTACTATGTTCTCTGTGTGTGTTTTATTTATTTATTTATTTTGCAAGCCACCCTGTGATCCCTGTGATGAAGTGTGGGATAGAACACTAACTGATTGATTGATTGACAATAGGTATAATGTTCTGTATAATTTCCTAAAGAAATCAGCCTATCGAGAGATACACACGCCAATCCATGTAGCTGTCTAAAAATATTTATGTGTTAATACTTATAAAATTATGCTGCACAAATATAGTACCACGTGGGGTGTGACACTTTTATATGTATTATTTGCATAGAATACTTGTGTATAATTTGGCATGTACTTTTAATATACTTTAGACTTAAAGCAACAACAGCAGTGCCCAAGCAGCTCAGACATAAGTGGCCATTTTATGTAAGAGGTGATGCAATGCACAGCTGGGTTTTCTATATTATTAATATTCTTTATTGACTTTTTTGTTGTTCTATCTTGCCTAGGGCAATCCATTTAAAATGGATTCCTCCCACATCTCTGTCCGGGGCACTGCACACACATGTCTTCTTCCTCTTTGGCGATCACTCGTAACCGAGTCAGTTTGTCTTCCATGAACATGGTCTTCACAGTGAGTCCATAAGTGACTGTGGAGGCCAATTCTGGATCCACATGCAGAGGCAGAGGAAGGGGGTGTGGTGGGGGTGGTGCACCCTGGGTGTCACCACTGAGGGGGGGTGACAAAATGCTGGGCAGCACTCACCGCGGGGCCTGCAGCACGCCTGAGCCACATGTCTCTCCTGGGAGTGACACTGTGGCTTGGGCGCCCGCAGGCTCCGCGCTGCCCCAAATGGTCTGACCGCTGCCTCCCCCCCCCCCAACTGTAGGGCAGCAGAGTAGGAGGAGCATAGCTGTCAACCCTCCCTTTTTTTTGCAGGAAACTCCCTTATTCCAATGCCGTTTCCTGCTGCTATCCCGGATTGTTGATATCCCTTAAATTTCCTGGATTTCAAAGGAAGCAGCTCCTCTCCCTCCCTGCCGGCCAGGGAGGCTCCTCAGCTGTGTTGCTTGGCTGCCAATAAGGAGTCTGAGACCGACTGGGGGCGGAGCTTGCATGCCTTGTGCAGCTAGACCCTCACGCCCAACCAGACAGACAGCCTGCCTGCCGTCTATGCGCTCGCTCTTTCGCTCACCCGTTCGTGCGCAGCCTCTGGAGCGCAGGGTGGCGAGGCTACTTGGTGCCATTGCACCGCCCTCGTGGCATCCCTTATTTTCAAATCTGAAAGTTCGGAAAAATCCCTTATTTTCAAATCCGAAAGTTGACAGCTATGAGGAGGAGGCAGGCAGACTCCTCGGAGACCCTGCGGAGTGTCCTGTGGATGGATGCCCTGTGGATGGATGGGCACAGGGCATGTGCGCCGCCCAGTCACTCAATTGACTTGCTCCGCCACTGTCCACACATTCTTTCACAGTGTGGACATAGGCTTCCAGGCCTTTGATTATGTGCCTTCCTCTTAGCACCTTTCTCCCTTTTGACCTGAGTTTGAGCTTCTATGACACCTTTGATAAAGGCTGTTCTCCAGTTGGAGCGCTCCAAGCCAGTGTTTCCCAATTGTCGGTGTTTATACTCCATTTTTTTTCAGATTTGCCCTGAGAGACTTTAGACCTCTATTGTTGAGCACCAGCTATACACTTTCCATTTTTAAGTTCAGAATAGAGTAGTTGCTTTGGAAAACAATAATCAGGCATCCGAACAACATGACCAGTCCAACAAAGTTGATTTTGAGGAATCATTGCTTCGACACTGATGATCTTTGCTTCTTCCAATCCCAGTCAAAATAAACACACATCAACACTGCAGCCAACATGCTTGGCATATTGGCCACTGCAATTCCACTGAAAATAATATTAATAATATTTTGGCAAGCTCGTTTGCTATTTCCTGGATTGCAGGAAAAGTTAATCGCTTTTAGGTTGCACCACAAGAGCTAAAATTTACGAAACTTAAAAGTTCTCCTTTTAATACACAGCTGAAAGAAGTTAGGAAGTACTAGAGGGGAGAAAAAGCTTTCATGAAAAGTTCAGAAAACTTTTACAGTGGTTCCACAACATAGGACACAGCATTTTCAGCATAGAACTCCTGCAAAGGACATTTTGTGAGGCAAAAATGAGTTTGGCTTTTATTATCACTCTATAGTTGTAGGATTTGGAAAGAGAAGCATCTCTCACATGCCACACTCCCTCCTTCAGTGGTGCAGTTAAACAATTATAGACTCTGGACATAATGCTTTTGCGGGAACGGGAGTGGTGCTCTGTATATGGCAATGTGTACTACTTCAAAATTTGGGGAATATTTTTGTTCCTCTTCCAAAATGTGGTAAACATTTTGTTCCACTTCCTTCTTGCCATTGAACAGCATAGAGACATAACACTGACATATTTGGGTATGCCAGTTATTATGTTTTTATATGTGCTGGAAGCTGCCCAGAGTGACTGGGGCAACCCAGTCAGATGGGTGGGGTACAAATAAATTATTATTATTATTATTATTATTATTATTATTATTATTATTATTATTCCAACTGTCTGCATAGTTACTCTGTTTCTTCACAGATTGCTTGATTGGTTGTGCATTATTGCTCCAGTCCACCAAAAGCACAGGCAAGGCAGCAAAGTGTTTATTGTCATTTCCACCCAATATCACTCCCCTCAGGGGTATGTATGGTCTGTATGCTGTGGGTTTTCAACCAGGTTTTAAAATTCTGCCTTTTTCTATAAGTTATTTTTTCTTTACAGGTTTTGGTTACAAAATGCAGCTCTGTTTAGTTGTTTTGCTAGTCTTTGTCATCCTTTAATCCCTGGCCTTTCAAATAATAGTTGATGGTGCTGCCTTTGTGAATTCTTATTATTTTAGATCCTTGCATTTATTGTGCTTCTACTACAATACTTTGAGCCGCAGGCTACATCCAAAAAAGGTGGGAAATAATAATAATAATAATAATAATAATAATAATAATAATAATAATAATAATTTTTTATTTGTACCCCGCCCATCTGGCTGGGTCTCCCCAGCCACTCTGGGCGGCTTCCAACAAACACAAAATACATTAAAATATCACAGGTTAAAAGCTTCCCTAAATAGGGCTGCCTTGAGGTATCTTCTGAATGTCAGATAGTTGTTCATCTCCTTAACCTCTGCTGGGAGGGCGTTCCACAGGGCGGGTGCCACTACCGAGAAGGCCCTCTGCCTGGTTCCCTGTAGCTTTGCTTCTCGCAGTGAGGGAACCGCCAGAAGGCCCTCAGCGCTGGATCTCAGTGTCTGGGCTGAGCGGTGGGGGTGGAGACGCTCCTTCAGGTATACAGGACCGAGGCCGTTTAGGGCTTTAAAGGTCAGCACCAACACTTTGAATTGTGCTTGGAAACGTACTGGGAGCCAATGTAGTTCTCTCAGGACCGGTGTTATGTGCACTGCTCTCTCTCGCTCTCTTTTTCTCCCCCCCTTTTTTAAGGGCGGCAGTGGCTGGATTTCTGTCTCGGAATTTGTCCCTGACACCAAGGCTGTTGTCACCCCTCTTCCCCACTGTAAAACCAAACAGAAAGAAAGGGGGATTTCCTTCAGTTTTCAAGATTGGTTGAAGGAGGGAGGAGCCTGTAGACCAGGCATCCCCAAACTTTGCCCCCCCAGATGTTTTGGACTACAGTTCCCATTATCCCCGACCACTGGTCCTGTTAGCTAGGGATCATGGGAGTTGTAGGCCAAAACATCTGGAGGGCCGCAGTTTGGGGATGCCTGCTGTAGACCATACATGTGAGGTGCATTACTTTGAGCTGACAGGATTCTGAAAAAGCTTTCTGTGTGGGAAGATGATAACATAAAGGATAAGGCAACAATGAAGACTTAGGTCAGGCGTGAGCAGCCAGCAGACCTCCAGATGTTGCTGGACTCCAACTCCCCCCATCCCATGCTGGGTAGGGGCTGATGGGAGCTGCAGTCTAACGCCATCTTTGAGGGCCCCTCATGTTCCCAAGTCCTATTATAGCAGGAGATGCCAGGAATTGAACCCAGAACCTTTTGCACGCAAGGGATCTGCTCTTCCACAGAGATAATGGCCTCTTCCAAAACTATCTATGTGCACATATCCACGTGCATATTTGTGAAGTGTGGCCTTGTTTGTTTATTACATTTATACCTCGCCTTTCCTCAGCAGAGTTCAAGATGGCATGCTTACTTCTCTTCCCCATTTTATCCTCACAACAACCCTGTGAGGTAGGTTAGGCTGAGAGGCGGTGACTGGCCAAAGGTCGCCCAGTGAGCTTCATGGCTAAGTGGGGATTCGAACCCTGGCCTTCCGGGTCCTAGTCCAGCACTCTAACTGCTACACCACTTTGGCTCTTGTTTGAGTCTACTGCTGCAATTATCTGAGTTATAACAAAGGACATAATCACAAGTATTGTTCTTAAAATATGACAGGGTTGCCAAGTGAATATATACAAGAACAGATATTTGTATATCTGTTCTTGTATATACGCACTGAAATTCCTCCTACTGAAATTTGAACTCCAGAGAGGTGCATGTCAGGACCACATAACACCGGTCCTGAGAGATCTACACTGGCTCCCAGTACGTTTCCAAGCACAATTCAAAGTGTTGGTGCTGACCTTTAAAGCCCTAAACGGCCTCGGTCCAGTATACCTGAAGGAGGGTCTCCACCCCCACCGTTCAGCCCGGACACTGAGATCCAGCGCCAAGGGCCTTCTGGCAGTTCCCTCACTGCGAGAAGCAAAGCTACAGGGAACCAGGCAGAGGGCCTTCTCGGTAGTGGCGCCCGCCCTGTGGAACGCCCTCCCATCAGAAGTCAAAGGTACTAACAACTACCTGACATTTAGAAAATGCCTGAAGACTTCAGGGAAGTTTTTAATCTGTGACATGTGTATGTATTTTAATGTTTGCTGGAAGCCGCCTAGAGTGGCTGGGGAGACCCGGCCAGATGGGCGGGGTATAAATACTAAATTATTATTATTGCCAGTTCTTCATTTATGATAAGAAATGCTTGCATTAAAATTATGATTGAAAACAACTTATCACAAGGCTTGTGAGCTCCTACCCCTAAGAACTGTCACTGTAAGATCTTGGAGGCTGTTGTGGTGCCTGAATGCTTTCAGTTTTCATTTAGAATCTCCCCTTCCAAGAGACTCCGGAGTTCACTGCCCTAACATTTACATCCTCCCTGAACTGGCCCCCCAATATGATGTTCTGTGGCTTGCAGTCCTGCCCGGGAAGAAATCCTTGAATTATTTGCTGATGATAGAAGTGATCCAGGTGGCCGGCGAACTAGCCGCTCAACGGTCTTGTGTGCATTACAGAAAAGGCAGCCCGACATTCATCATGCCCTTCCAGCAGACTGCAAAAACAAATCTCTCTCGAAATGCATTTCATGTACAAGTTCTAAGGGCATCACCCTGCTTTCCCTTTTTCCTCGCCCTGGTGACAGCGTGTTGACTAATTGCAGTGGTGGAACTCTGCCTGAACCTTTGTCTAATCCAAGCACAAGAAATAAACCTGCATCTCAGTCAGCAAACTATTTTAAAAAGGTTATGCAATCTTTCCAAATGCAAGGAGTGGTCTGCAAAAGAAGCCTCGCATCTGCTCTTCTGGGAGCAAAGATGTACTGTTCAGTCTGAGTGTGGTCAGTCTCCATGTTGTTGTCAAACAGTACAAAGGCAGCCAATATGGGTGTTTTGAATTACATCTCCCAGCAGTCGCAGCTAACATGGCCCATGAACATGATGGGAGTTGTATTAGTAGTAGGAGTAATAGAATTTATTTAATTTGTTTACTGCCCTTCATTTGTAGATCTCAGGGTGTTGTAGTCCACACCATCTAGAAGGCACCACATTAGCTTGGAATCATAGAATTGGAAAGTTGGAAAGGACCTTAAGGATCATCTAGTCCAACCCCCTGCAATGCATGAATATGCCTCTGTCCCATATGGGGATCAAACCTGAAACCTTGGCATTATCAGCACCACCAACCCTCTAACCAAATGAGCTGCCCAGGATGGTGGGGGTTGTTGCTATATATGAAATTTCTATACCACCCTTCATCCAAAGATCTCAGGGCAGTTTATGGTATAAAGCTGTTGGATGCTCAACTCCCATCCACCCAAGCCAGGATGACCAGCAGTCAAGGATGATGGGAGCTACAAGTCCAGAAACATCTGGATATCTGATTCCCACCATCCCTGACCACTAGCTTCCTGAAGGAACAGGGAAAGGCAACTTGACAAGAGCTAAGCAGGTGGTGTGGGGAGAAGTGACTGGAGTGGGTAGCACTGCCTCTAGAATCCAAATGTGCCCATGGGCCAAAATAAGTTGGGAATTCCTGTTACAAACACACCCATGACAGCTTCACACCCAATCCAACTTCTTCTGAAGTAATAAATATATTGACACAGGTAAGGAATTTAAGGTTGCAACTAAAAACATCTTCTAGATGCATTCAATAGGGCAGCAGGGTAGGTTCATGGATAGAAAAGGGGCTCTACCCTATAATGTCCAGTGTGAAGGGAGAGCTTACTTGAAGGGCCTTCACATGCTCTGTAAAGACAGGGCAGAAGAGCCCTCAGACTTCAAAAAACCCACCCTCTCCACAGAGGCTATCATTCTCACTAATGTCCTGCATCACATTCATGAGGCATGTCCAGATAATATGTCCTCCTACAAGGGGAGTCATTCAGAAAGAACAGAAAATACTGTTATGGTAGGCTCCCATGCAGAATCTCCAGACCTAGCTAACAATTAAGGGGAACTACCCACACGGGTGGTGCTGTGGTCTAAACCACTGAGCCTAGGGCTTGCCGATCGGAAGGTCGCCGGTTCGAATCCCCGCAATGGGGTGAGCTCCCATTGCTTGGTCCCAACTCCTGCCAACCTAGCAGTTCGAAAGCACCCCAAAAAGTGCAAGTAGATAAATAGGTACCGCTCCGGCGGGAAGGTAAACAGTGTTTCTGTGCGCTGCTCTGGTTTCACCAGAAGCGGCTTAGTCATGCTGGCCACATGACCCGGAAAAACTGTCTGCGGACAAATGTCGGCTCCCTCAGCCAGTAAAGCGAGATGAGCGCCGCAACCCCAGAGTCGTTCGTGACTGGACTTAACTATCAGGGGTCCTTTACCTTTACCTTTACCCATACATAGCCAACTCACATCATCTTATATTTGGGGAAGGGCCATAGTTCAGTGACAGTGCACCTGCTTTGCATGCAGAAGGTCCCAGGTTCAATCCCTGGCATCTCCAGGTAGGACTTGGCATGTCCCCTGCCAGAAGGCCAGGACAGCCCCTATCAGTCATTGTGGACGTAGTGAGCTACATGGACCAGTGGTCTGGCTCAGTTCCAGGGAACATCCTACCTTGCAGAATCCATCAGCTAGTCTGCTTTCCACCAGCCTTCAGTCTCTTCAGAACACTTGCAAGAGTTCAACCAGAACTTGTTAACATCAGTTCCGTATTGCATCATTGGTTGATGGCCAATGTTAGTCTCACTCAGAACAGTCCTATAGAAGCCAATGGGTCTTGAAGATCAGGCTATCAATGGCTCCTAGCCACGATGGCTTTGTTCCACCTCCAATGGCTGTGGCCGTATGCTGGGAGTCACAGATTGGGGAAATACTGTTGTGTTTAGGTTCTGCTTGAACGACATACCCCAAAGGCATTCTGGGGAACTGAAGGTGGTGGCAACTGATGCAGCCACTTCACCCAACACGTCTCTTCCCAGCAGTGCACTCCTTGCCCAAAATATGCAAAAAAATATTCTCACTATGGTAAGATCAAGCCCTACCTGTCCATCACGAAATGACATATATGGTATAGAAAGCAGATGGTCAGGATTCCATATGTAGCATGTTAAGAAAACTGCAGATCTTCTCACACATTTCAGAAATCATGAGAGGAAGAGAGAGGGAGGGAGAGCTATCTGCCGCCAGACAGTTCCACTTAGATGACCACAATTTTTCAGACTTGGAAATATTTCTAATACGGAAACCATATAGTCTTGAGACTCAGAAGTGAGAGAAAACATCTGGATATATACACTTAGCACTCTAACGCTCTGGGGCTTAAACTTGGAAGATAATAGATAAACCTATACCTAGAGATGGAAAAGGAATTTGCTTAGTCCACATTTTGTTCAGTGGACAGACCTGAGTCACCAGGCACCTGGATAGGCATGTGCCTATCAATAAGACTGCACACTGCTCCAGTGGCTTCAAGTTACAAGAAAGGAGATTCCGACTAAACACCAGGAAGAACTATATGGCAGTAAGACCTGTTTGACAGTGGAACATTCTCCTTCAGGAGGTGGTGGGCTCTCCTTCCTTGGAGGTTTGTAAGCAGAGGTTGGATGGCCATCTGTCATGGATGCTTCAGCTGAGATTCCTGCATTGCAGGTGGTTGGACTAGATGACCCTTGGGGTCCCTTCCAACTCTACAATTCTATGATTCTCTGTAGAAATTCCTCAGAGTGTGCTGTCAAGGCTATGTCATCTGCAAACAGCATCTATTGGATAATAACACATCAAACTTTTGTCTTGGCATGGAGACGTGTCAGGTTTAACAGGCCCCCGTTGCTCCTTGACAAACTGAGGGCATTTGAGAGCCACAGGGAGAATAATTTGCCAAAGAGAGAAGAGTGCCCTGTTTCACACCGCTCTTCATAGACAAGATGTCCAAGGATGAGTCATCCTGTTGGGTGCTGCTGTTCATGTTCTCGTGGAAGGACATAATAATCTTGTCTTGCTTAGGTAGGCATCCTGTCTTACTGAGCCATCTGAAGAATCCTTTTCAGGTGATGAGGTCAGAGGCAGCAAGCATTTTCTCACACTGGTAGTTCCATGTCCTTAAGGCAAGCTTCAAACCCATCAGGGATCTGCTGCTGTCTTTTGCCGAAGGAGGACATAGCTGTGTTACATGTTGCCTCTTTGATGTTTTACCACTTTGCTTCGACGCTGTCTCTGGAGCATTTCAGCAGAACTTGTTTCAGGTATGGCTGTTCTGGCAGCGTTGATTCATGGTCACACTTTCTGCTTTGTGCTATGGGTCCTCTTTAGCCGGAGAAGTATCTTGCTCAACGCCAGGGAGTGGTCCATGTCGCAGCCGGCATGAACACAGTTCTGTGCCAATTGCCTGGTGGCAATCAAGTCCAGCTGGTGCCAGGGGCTGACCTTGGACATCTCCAGGACACTTGCTGCTTTGCCTTGGAAGAGACGGGTGTGTTTGTGATGCCAAGCCTGTGATATGAACACAGCTCAAGCAGCCATTGTCCATTCTCGTTCATGCTGCCAGTAACAAAATGGCCTGTGCAGTTGTCCCATGGGTGATGATCACCCCCAACTCTGGCATTGAAAGTTCCCAGCAGGACTAGGTGTCTGCAGGCTGGGCCCCACTTGACAGCCTGGTCTAGTTCTTCGTAGAACTGGTCCCTCCCTGGTATGTATGTATTATGTATGTATGTATGTATGTCAGAGTACGTATGTATGTATGTCAGAGTACATAGTGGGAATGTAGATGCTCAAGATGTTAACTAGACCAGAGGTGATTGAGGTAAAGGTAAAGGGACCCCTGACCATTAGGTCCAGTCGTGTCCGACTCTGGGGTTGCGGCGCTCATCTCGCTTTATTGGCCGAGGGAGCTGGCATACAGCTTCCGGATCATGTGGCCAGCATGACTAAGCCGCTTCTGGCGAACCAGAGCAGCGCAAGGAAACACCGTTTACTTGGTACACCGTTATAGGTACTCTGCAGTGGTACCTATTTATCTACTTGCACTTTGACGTGCTTTCGAACTGCTAGGTTGGCAGGAGCAGGGACCAAGCAACGGGAGCTCACCCCGTCGCAGGGATTTGAACCGCCGACCTTCTTATCAGCAACCCCTAGGCTCTGTGGTTTAACCCACAGCACCACCTGGGTCCCTGGGTGGTTGAGAGGCAGAGGCAAAGAAAATGTTCTGAGTCTTTGGTTGGCAGTTCTTTCACAGATAAAACAAAGAAACAAACCTATGCTAAAAGTGAGTCGGGGGCGGGAGACATGAGGCAACACAAAATGTAACCAGCATCTCAAAATAAGAATGGAAGCCCCAACAGCAATATTGCATCAGTGGGTAGTCTTTGTTCCCGACCCTTTGCATTGTTGTGTAGATTTGCAGCCTTCTCCAGCTGCTGATCGAATCAGCTTGTTACAGTTTGTGCAGCGACCCAGTTTGTGAAAGCACCTGAATTTTTATTTGTCTGTCCAAGGCAACAAGCTACAAGACTTTCCCCCCTCTGTGTTATCATGAACAATCATAACTTCACCCACACAAACAGGTCAACGGGCTTCGAGAATTTTCTCGGGCTCCAAGGACAGACTCTTTTTTTAAAAAAAAAGTTAATTGCAAATTTAACAGGGAAATGAAAATGGAAAAAATAGAACAGACTCTGCACAAATATAAATACCTTTAGGTTGGTGTGTGTGTAAATTGCAGCCCTCCAGATGGGAGGATGGCCAATGGTCAAGGAAGATGGGAGTTGTAGTCTAACAGAATCAGGAAGGCTGTAAATCCATCATCTGTGATCTAATCCAACCCCCTGCTCAGTGCAGGAACTGCAATACAGGATGCGACTGCAGCATTCCTGATGGAAAACAAGTGGAACTTACAGCAAGTTCCCCTGAAGGACCAGGTGCACAGCCTGGGAGTCATTTTGGATTCACAGCTGTCCATGGAGGCGCAGGTCAATTCTGTGTCCAGGGCAGCTGTCTACCAGCTCCATCTGGTATGCAGGCTGAGACCCTACCTGCCCGCAAACTGTCTCACCAGAGTGGTGCATGCTCTGGTTATCTCCCGCTTGGACAACTGCAATGCACTCTACATGGGGCTACCTTTGAAGATGACCTGGAAGCTACAATTAATCCCAAATGCGGCAGCTAGACTGATGACTGGGAGTGGCTGCTGAGACCATATAACACCGGTCCTGAAAGACCTACATTGGCTCCCAGTATGTTTCAGAGAAGAATTCGAAGTGTTGGTGCTGACCTTTAAAGCCCTAAACATTCTCGGCCCAGTATACCTGAAGGAGCATCTCCACCCCCATTGTTCAGCCTGGACACTGAGGTCCAGCGCCGAGGGCCTTCTGGCGGTTCCTTCACTGCGAGAAGTGAAGTTACAGGGAACCAGGCAGAGGGCCTTCTCGGTAGTGGCACCCGCCTTGTGGAATGCCCTCCCATCAGATGTCAAGGAAATAAACAACTATCTGATTTTAGAAGACATCTGAAGGCAGCACCGTTTAGAGAAGTTTTTAATGTTTGATGTTTTTATTGTGTTTTTAATATTCTGTTGGGAGCCGCCCAGAGTGGCTGGGGAAACCCAGCCAGATGGGCAGGGTATAAATAAATTATTATTATTATTATTATTATTATTATTATTATTATTATTTTGGAGGTTTCTTGTTCAGCATTCCAGATGCCCTCCACTAGAATACTCCATTAACCCCTCTAGAGATGGGTAAATCTGTCAGTTTCAGTTTCTTTCCGTTTCTCATTTTTCAAGTCTTCAGTTCAGCTCTTCACATTTCCACCACAGTTTGATATATGTGCTCTAGTCAGGGTATAATTCAACTAAGTTTTACTCAGAGTAGACCCAGTGGAATTCATGACTAAGATGCAATCTTTTATTCACTCACTAGGAAGTAAGCCCCATTTGAACACAACGGTGCTTACTTTTGAGTAAACATGCATAGGATTGCATTGCAACTTGGGTCCATTAATTTCAATAGGTTTGCTCTGAGTGAAACTCAGCTGAATACCAAAGAAAACTAAAGAAAAGTTAAAGAAAGCTAATTCAGAAAGGGTCCAAATTTATGCTAACGTTGCCCCCTCTCCACCCAAAACAGGAGTTTTTACAGGCATATTAAAACCAGTTGGAATAGTAATCCTCTGGCAGTCCTGTTTAGTTAGAAAACAAGCAGTAAATAAACACAAAGAGGCAACCAAGTAGCTCCTCTAAATCTACTTAATGGCATAAAATGAGTTACAAAGTTGAGTTACAATGTGGGGTACAGGGAGGCCGTACTTCACTCCTTTTAAACCAGTCAACATGAGCAGCTTTGATACATTTTGGCCTCTTGGTGGCAGCATGACAGAGGCAGTAAACAGCCAGGACTGCGAATGGTTGTAAATCATTGTACATCAGGCAAACACTGTTCAGATCATTTGCCTCCATTTTGAAAGATAAGAGAAGGGCTGACTTTTCTGGAACTGTGTGTGTGTGAGAGAGAGGGGTGGTGGTGGTCTTGGCTTAAACATCAGCGCAAATGCAACAAAAGGATAAACTACCCTAGCATTCTGCTACTATTAGGAGCAATATGTTACCTCAGAACTACATGCTGTTTTAACAAATGTACATTCCCAACCCCATGGTTTTGTTTTTGTTTTTAATGCCATTCTTAATGTATGTACTGTATGTGGGGTTTGTTTTTTTTTGCACAAAACGTTGTAAGCCGCCTTGAGTTGTCGTGCCAAAAAAGGACTAATAAAACAGAATAACAATCATCATCTTTGCTGAGTTAGCACATATGCAGAGCCTAAGTGAGGGGGGCTTTGTAGGAGAGAATTGGTGCATGAGCTATGTGCTTCACCCTCCCTATCCCTCACAATTCTCCCTGCAGCAGAGCTAGCCTGGTGGATGGGTGGGTGGGTGGGTGGGTGTCCGGGTGTGAGAGGTTACAACTTCCAAAGGATTTGCAGGGATGGAGGAATCAGCCAGTGAGGGAATCAGTTCAGGCATCATTTCCCACCTTTCGATTCTCCCCTGTATGAGTGCCCCACCCTTCCAATGGGCTTTGAAGGAAATCACATGTAATATGTAGTTGTTATGTACTGAGTTGACTAGGATCCAAAATGCAGCAGTCTGATTGGTCCTAGAACAATAGGATTCAGAATGCAGCAGTCTGATTGGTCCTAGAACAATAGGATTCAGAATGCAGCAGTCTGATTGGTCCGCAGGAGCCACCCAATCCAGCTCCAGGTGGAAGTGAATCCGCAACCTGATTGGCCTACAGGAGTATCCTGGAATTAGCCAATCACGTGGGGCCCATTGTGTAAATAATGTATATAAGGCAGATGTTCTGGGGAAACTTTCATTCCTCGCTACTATGAGCTGAATAAAGAGCATGAAATCCACACTCAACTCCGAGTATCTCTGCTTTTTATAGCTAATGAGCTCCTTGCTATTAAAGAAATAGCATGCTGCTGTCATATTTCTCATTCTTCACTTGGAATCTATTCCATAGGTTGAGGAACAGTAAGTTGGACAGCAGGGTTTGGACATGTTGCGTGAATGTATCCCTCACCATAGCTGTTAACTTTCGGATTTGAAAATAAGGGATTTTTTCAAACTTTCGGATTTGATAATAAGGGGTGCCGCAAGGGCGGTGCAATGGCACCAAGTAGCCTCGCCACCCTGCGCTCCAGAGGCTGCGCGCGAACGGGTGAGCGAAAGAGCGAGAGCGTAAACGGCAGGCGGGCTGGCTGTCTGGTTGGGCGTGAGGGTCTGGCTGCACAAGGCATGCAAGCTCCGCCCCCAGTCGGTCTCAGACTCCTTATTGGCAGCCAAGCAACACAGCTGAGGAGCCTCCCTGGCCGGGAGGGAAGGAGAGGAGCTGCTTCCTTTGAACTCCGGGAAATTTAAGGGATATCAACAATCCGGGATAGCAGCGGGAAACGGCATTGGAATAAGGGAGTTTCCCGCCCAAAAAAGGGAGGGTTGACAGCTATGTCCCTCCCCCCTTGAAAGCCCTTGCCAGATACACCCATAGTTCCAGTTATACGATGTGGGGTGACTGTGTTTGTCCTACTTGACAGAAGACAGTCCTCTTTTTCTGAAGGGCTATCTGGTTCAAGTTAGGTTTAAAGATTAAGAATTCTAAGAAGGGAGACAAGGAAGGAGAAGGGCCTCGAAGTTTCCCATCAACGGGAAGAAATTCCCAAAAAGGATATTACCTTCTTTCTGTATGCCACAACAGCTGCGAGAATATTAATTGCCAAGAACTGGAAGAATCAAGAGATACCTACTGTTGACGAATGGCAAACGAAGATGATGGACTTTATGGAACTTGCCGAGCTGACTGGGAGACTCTGCAACCAGGATTAAGAGACGGTGGAGGAAGATTGGAAGAAATTTAAATTGTAGTTGAAAAAATATTGCAATATTTAAAATTTATATTCCCTAGGGAAGTTATTATAGGCTTTTGGTAATGATGTAGGGTTTAGGTTTACTTATTTCCAGAATGTTTTAGGGTAAAAAATTTGTTTAATTGTTAAATTTATGTATTAATTAATTTCGTTTAATTGTTAAATTTATGAAACTGCCAAAGAGGACTGAAATTGAAGTTCAGAAGGGGGGACCAGAGGAAGTCACCCTACGATGTTAAAAAATGTTAGGATTGTATAAGAAATATTTGTGTTTTGTTTGTGTTTATGCTTGTTTGTTTGTTTTTTCTTATAAAATGAATAAAAAGTATTTAAAAAGAAGAAGAAGAAGTTGCCCATCAACAGTTGGCAACCTGGATATGGTATGGAGAAAAGGGATTGAGAGGCAGGGAAGGGAAGATCTCTCAGGGTGGGAGGCTGGGAGAAGGAAGGGAGGCTCACAGGTGAGATCTGGGAGAGTCCACCTCCTTCTGTATGAGATGGGGATTAAGATCTACCTTTGAGGGAGGGCTTTATACTTTCTTAGCTCATTCTTTTTTCTTTTTATTTAGATTCGTTTGTTTTTTATCTCATTGTACGATGAAAAGATTCAATAAAATTTATGGGGGGGAGCAAGAGAGAGAGAAAGGAGAATATAGAGAAGCTCTCTCTCTCTCTCTCTCTCTCTCTCTCTCTCTCTCTCTCTCTCATCACATTAGAACTCATGGACATCCAATATTGGAATATTCAGGACAGATAGAAGAAAGGACTTCTTCATGCAATGCATAGCTAAACTATGGAACTCACTCACACAGGAAGCAGCAATGGTCACCAACCTGGATGGATTTAAAGAGGATTACACAAATTCCTGGAGGAGAGGGATGTTGACGACTACTAGCTATAATGGCAGTCAGATCCAGTAAGGTTTCTATATACCAGTAGCTGGAAGCCACAAGAGGGGAGTTTTCTTGTGCTTGTCCCCAACAGGATGCTGGACTAGATGGGCCATTGGCCTGATCCAGCAGGCTCTTCTTAAGTTCTTTTGGCAGCAGAATGAGCAGGGACATCAGTCACCTGGTCCCAGTCTTTGCCACTATGGTGTGATATACTGCATTTCTGTTTAAGATAAAGGAACTATTTCTAAATTTGCCTCCATCTATAATAATTAGCATGTGCAAATTTTATTCAAATCTGACTCCCTCTCTCCCTCCCTCCTTCTCTTTCCGTTTTCTCTTTTTGCTGATGTTTTAGTGGCCACACTAAGAGAGTGTGATTCAGTAATACTCTAAAGATTCATATCGTTTAATAATCTGAATAGTTGTTCATGAGGGAGACTCAAGAGAAATAGTCCGCACTCCAAATATTCCTCTTTTTCCACATGGAGTGCATTTTTAAAAAAATCACAAAACTAATAAATAAAAAACTTGAACAGGAATCACTCAGTACACCAGGTTACACCCTTGGCTCCCCCACCCCACTCCCAGAGGGATAGAACACATTTCTTCTGTTTAAACAAAAAGCGATTGAGCCAATTCAACATTTGCCTTTCTATTTTTAGATGACTAATGAAAGTTGAGGGACTTTAAAAATGGACAAACAATCAAAGATCCCAGCCCATCTCCAAGCATTCAGTTCATGTTTTTCAAAGTTCAATTGTTTGAGCCTGGCAATGGTGTGGGAAGAGATCTTTGGGTATGGAAAGGATAAACGTTATTTATTGTCATACAAAAGGAAACACACCAGCATAAAGCAACTATAAATAGGGACAGCTTTGACAATAGGCTAGACCATAGCTTTCAACCCTCCCTTTTTTGGCGGGAAACTCCCTTATTCCAATGTTGTTTCCCGCTGCTATCCTGAATTGTTGATATCCCTTAAATTTCCTGGATTTCAAAGGAAGCAGTTCCTCTCCCTCCCTGCCGGCCAGGGAGGCTCCTCAGCTGCGTTGCTCGGCTGCCAATAAGGAGTCTGAGACTGACTGGGGGCGGAGCTTGCATGCCTTGTGCAGCCAGACCCTCACACCCAACCAGACAGCCAGCCTGCCTGCCGTCTACGCGCTCGCTCTTTCGCTCACCCGTTCGCGCGCAGCCTCTGGAGCGCAGGGTGGCGAGGCTACTTGGTGCCATTGCACCACCCTCACGGCATCCCTTATTTTCAAATCTGAAAGTTGGGGAAAATCCCTTATTTTCAAATCCGAAAGTTGACAGCTATGGGCTAGACCCCCTCTACATTATTTGCATGCATGAATTGATTGGCTGTTAGGGCAGATGAAGGTGTCCAGTTGTGCTGCTGCAGACGGTGTTCCTTTGTACTCCTTCAAGTGGTCATTCCTCCTCTGGTCACTGCTGTGGATGCACAACCTGACTGTCTGTCTCCAGGCACTGTGGTCATCTGCTAGGGATTCCTGCATGGTGGGGTTGATGTTGCCAGCCTTCATGCCATGTTTGCAGACATCTTTGTAACACAGAGTTGGTCTTGCAACGGGCCTGGTGCCTCAAACCAGCTCCTCATAGAGCATGTCCTTGGGGATCTTGCCATCTTCCATTCTGTGAACATGACCAAGCCAGCATAGACATCACTGAGATGTGATACCCAAGATCCTCCTGATGCAGTAAATGTGGATGGCATTGAGGTATTGCTCCTGGTGGCTGTAAACTGTGCATGACTCATAGAATCATAAAATCATAGAGTTGGAAGAGACCACAAGGGCCATCCAGTCCAACCCCCTGCCAAGCAGGAAACACCATCAAAGCATTCCTGACAGGTGGCTGTCAAGCCTCTGCTTAAAGACCTCCAAAGAAGGAGACTCCACCACCCTCCTTGGCAGCAAATTCCACTGTCGAACAGCTCTTACTGTCAAGAAATTCTTCCTAATGTTTAGGTGGAATCTTCTTTCTTGTAGTTTGAATCCATTGCTCCGTGTCCTCTTCTCAGGAGCAGGAGAAAACAACTTTTCTCCTTCCTCTATATGACATCCTTTTATATATTTGAACATGGCTATCATATCACCCCTTAACCTTCTCTTCTCCAGGCTAAACATACCCAGCTCCCTAAGCCGTTCCTCATAAGGCATCGTTTCCAGGCCTTTGACCATTTTGGTTGCCCTCCTCTGGACACGTTCCAGCTTGTCAGTATCCTTCTTGAACTGTGGTGCCCAGAACTGGACACAGTATTCCAGATGAGGTCTGACCAGAGCGGAATACAGTGGTACTATTACTTCCCTTGATCTAGATGCTATACTCCTATTGATGCAGCCCAGAATTGCATTGGCTTTTTTAGCTGCTGTATCACACTGTTGACTCATGTCAAGCTTGTGGTCTACCACGACTCCTAGATCCTTTTCACTTACTGCCACAAAGATACATACTCAACCCACAAACCTTTCATCTTGGTATGCATATGCACACTGTTACATATTTAGTGGTCTGTGTTTGCCTGAGCTTGAGTCTGGACTAAGGAGTCTGAGCCCCTGTGTCCTGATTCGATACATGATATCCAATCACAGAACATTTCAGGATTTGGGCCTCTCCCATTGGCCCTTAAACTCTGAGTCATGATTTGCAGCTTGGAAGTTTAGACAGCCAATCACGTTGGGAGTGGGAGTGACCCTGGCCTTCAGAAATTTTTATAAGCAGTTGCTTTGCTCCTGTTGTCTAGCTCTATTAGTTCAATAAAGGTTCTTGCTGTTATCACTGTGTCTTGCCTCATGGGAACCCACCTACACTTCATACACATATATATTTCAGTGCAATTACACAACCACTGGTGTGTGTGGTAAATACTAAGCAACACATCCTCATATTACTAACATGACCTTTGGAATGGCAGTTTTCTGGAAGACTCCTGGTAGAACTCTTCTCTGTTTGTCTTCTACAAAACGTGCAGTTTTCATGAGTCTTAGCGGGTTAGGAGGGCATTATCAAGCTTTTAAATGCTTTTGATGGATACACTGTTTTGGGTAACATTTTAGCTGTTTATTTTTCATTACGTTGTTTTATTGATGCTTTTAGTTTGGTTCCTATAAACCATCCTTCCTGCCATTTGAGGCGGGATGTAAATATTTGAATCAGCCGGACAGTCCGTTTCACATGTTCCATCTCCTTTCCTTTAGTTCCGTAGCCAGAAACACAGAGTGACAGGAGGCCTCTGAGGCAGTCCCTGTGTGTGTGAGCACAGAGTGGACTTTCACGTACTGCCTTTCCCGCGGTTTATTTATAGATAGGCTTATTTGCTTATATCATCGAGAAGCAACCATTCGTAGATTTATTTCTCAGAGACAAGCGGAATCAAGATAAAAATGCTGCCAACTGGACACTTCATCCATCAGACTTTACCAACCTGGTGTTCTCCAGATGTTTAGGACTTATGACTTCCATCTGCCCCAGCTGGCACAGGTGGGAGATGGAGCCCAAAACATCTGGAGGGCACCAGGTTGGTAAAGACTGTAATAGATACAGGCTGAGTACATAGCGCCAGAATCCTCCTTTTTTGTGTGGAAATTGGACTATTTTCCTGTTATCAGAATGAGAACCAGATGTTAAGAAACACGTCAGTCATGTATGCTTATGCTTTGTGGAGAGGGTTGTTGTGACCATGAGATGCAGAAAAGTTTTTCACCTATATATTTAAAAAGAAAAGAAATCAAATTGGGAAATGAAAATGAAATGAAGGTTGCCATTAAGGCAATATCAAAGCAGCTAAAGTATTAGCCTGAAAGGCATCTCCACCAATATATGAAAGATAAGCTTTATTCTTTACTCACTGATGCCTATGGAAGTGTGCCAACCGCAAGGCCTTTACTTCTAATATGACATGTGCCAGGGCAGAAACTTGCCTGAAACGGCTGTTGCCAAGATACTCTTACTCCTGATCCCAGATGTGGGAGAGGTAGAAGCCATTTTGTACGTGCCCCTTGTGAGCTCTTTGTAAAATTGTTTGCAATATTCTTTGAAGGGTTCTTTTCTTTACTGTTATTTTACATCCTCCAAGGTTGGCAAAAAGCTGCTTTTAGTCCCAAAGAGCCCTATCTGAGTATTGCTTTGGTTGTGAGATGTTCTACGTTCAGTTGCCATAGAATTTCATGTTTTGGGGGGAAGAGGGCAGGACTATAGGGCAGTTGTGTCCGACTCTGGGGTTGAGGCTCTCATCTCGCTTTATTGGCTGAGAGCCGGCATACAAAGCTGCTTCTGGTGAAACCAGAGCAGCGCACAAAAACGCCGTTTACCTTCCCACCAGAGCGGTTCCTATTTATCTACTTGCACTTTGACGTGCTTTCGAACTGCTAGGTGGGCAGGAGCTGGGACCAAGCAATGGGAGCTCACCCCGTCGCGGGGATTCGAACCGCCGACCTTCTGATCAGCAAGCCCTAGGCTCTGTGGTTAAACCCACAGCACCACCTGGAAATTTGATGTAACATGCATTTAAAAGCAAATGATCTGATTTGCACTTTTCAAAACAATGTGCCAACCGAAACACAACTATCCTTGGAAATTCACAGTTCTCCAAGATTTCCAATGAAGTTTTCCAGCCAAGTTCTGTATTGTATACAAAAATCCATATGCCAAGGAAAAGTAGGCAATAAAGTCCATGTATCAGTAGAAATTGCATACAAAATGCATTACATTAGGGAAAATATAAATATCATGGAAAATACAGTTTGCAAAATTACAAATGAAATGTGTTCTTTAAAATAATTTGAAATAAAATCCTGCTGAATTTTTCATGCCAACAATTTTTTAAAAAAATGCTATCTGATGTGGAAATGTGGAGAAATGAGAGGATGGGCCACATCACCTCCAGGGTTAATCTGTCAGGAGCCACAAGACAGCTGTGGGCAGAGCTGAAGGGAGGAAGCTGGAAACTGTTCTGTATTAGGAAACTCAGAATAAAGACCGCCCTGCCTCAATTTGCATTATGGTGAGCTAGGATTGGCATTTCCAGCTCTATGCATGTCTACACAGAAGCTACCTAAGTCCTACTGAGTTTGAAGAGGGCTTCTCAGGCTACAATATTCAGGGGATATCGATAGAGAGACAATCCATAGAATATTAAACATCAAAAAATTGCGAAAGGGAATTTTGACACCCCCCAATGATGTTACTTAAATCAAAACTATTAGCTAAGCAGGCAATATTCATATATTTTATTTTAGTTTAGTTTAGTTTATTTTTATTTAGACATTTTTAGCCCGCTCTTCAACTTGTCCCATTGCCCCACCAATAAAGTGGTTTTGTAGACTAGTCAACAGTACAGTGGCTGCACATTTGTTCTGCCCTCCCATTTCCAATTTAGTTATGGTTCCTATAATGGCATTCATAATGCTCTTGTTGCAAAATGCCACAAGATTCTAAAATGACCACAGAGGTTTTTTAACAACACACACACAAACAAAACATATGAACCATGAGAAGACCTTTTAAATGGTTTGTCCCAAACCAACGTTAGCATGAGGTCTCCTAACTATGAAATTGCCTGGGTTTTTTCTTTTTGTCTTCCACAACTACATTACCGGCCAATTAAAGCTGAATGTAGAAGGAATTCACTAAAGTCACATCCATACCACACGTTTAAATCAAATTTAAAGCACAGGGCTATCCCCCCAAAGAATCCTGAGAACTGTAGTTTTCCCCTCACAGAGCTACAATTCCCACTACCCTTAAGAAATCACAATTCTCGGGATTCTTTTGGGGAAAGCAATGTGCTTTAAATGTGTGGAGTGTATGTGAAATAAGACAAAGTTATTTCCCATTCAGATGTATAAACCCCTTTGAAGAAAAAGAATGTGAAACCAGGGGGTGGGATATAATGTTATTCTGTGACATGAATTGTTGAATTAGCTTTGAGTTTAAAGTACTCTCTTTCTCTGCAGGAGAAACTGATAACAAGAATATTATCAATACTGAAAGAAGCAGACAGATACCTCTTTGTACTATTTCTCAGGATGCATAAGGAGATCAGCTAGCCAGGGAACATTAGGATGTAGACCGATGTACATCAGCTTCATGGTCTAGATTATACTGACTCCAGTCATATCATCCAGAAATTGATGCAGAACTCTAAAAAGGCAGACACAAGGGTTCATTGTGAGACCTCAGAAGGTTTTCCTTCTCCCCACCCCCCAGAAATTGCTACTATCATGCTTGACAAGAAGGTGGCACCATCACCCTGAGATTGAGCATTAGTCCTAGCCAGGAGCTTCAGATATACCTGCATGGCACTAGATACCTTTGAAGTCAGAGCTGCTATGTAAAAATGTCCTGCTAGTGGCAAACAAGCCATCATCTCATTCGTGCGGATGTCAAATACTGACACGCCACTATTGAGCAGCTGGCTATTCAATATCAAAACCGTATCAGATAGTATGTCACAATCTGCAGGAAAGAGTTGAGGAGCAAATTCATATTCCTTCGTTTATATATTTCCTTTTCAGTCTGCCTTTCATCGAATAAGTGCAGAGTACATGAAATATGAAATCAAAACTAATGGTACAGCAATTATCACTGAATCATAGAATTGTAGAGTTGGAAGGGACTGTGGGGGTCATCTAATCCAACCCCCTGCAATGCAGGAATCTTTCGTCTCAGAATGGGGCTTGAACCCACAACCCAATTCCAATAAAACTGTAAAACATCACTGTGCCCAGGTTGTTTCTGTCCAGGAATGGCCGTATCTATTAGACCAGCCATAGCTGGCAATGGGCACAATAATACATGTACCAGGGAAAGCATCTAAATATTGAACGGCTGAAGCCATATCTTCATGGAGGTTCCAGTGAACAAATGAAACCACAAATGAAGAGAAATTCTTCCATCCTCTATAGTGTGAGAAGATATGCTGTTTGCTTGCACAAAGCTTTTCCCAATGTGAAGGAACTGGGACATGTCCCAGCAGATCTGGAAGCAAAGTAGTGCCATAGATCCCATTTTTGGCCATATTCAGTGATCCACATTGGACCCTGATTCAGATCAGTCTGAATCCAATCCAGCCCCAAATCCATAGCTGTCAACTTTCGGATTTGAAAATAAGGGATTTTTCCCAACTTTCAAATTTGAAAATAAGGGATTTTTCCCAACTTTCGGATTTGAAAATAAGGGATGCCGCGAGGGCGGTGCAATGGCACCAAGTAGCCTCGCCACCCTGCGCTCCAGAGGCTGCACGCGAATGGGTGAGCAAAAGAGTGAGCGCATAGACGGCAGGCAGGCTGTCTGTCTGGTTGGGCGTGAGAGTCTGGCTGCACAAGGCATGCAAGCTCCGCCCCCAGTCAGTCTCAGACTCCTTATTGGCAGCCAAGCAACGCAGCTGAGGAGCCTCCCTGGCCGGCAGGGAGGGAGAGGAGCTGCTTCCTTTGAAATCCAGGAAATTTAAGGGATATCAACAATCCGGGATAGCAGTGGGAAACGGCATTGGAATAAGGGAGTTTCCCGCCAAAAAAGGAAGGGTTGACAGCTATGCCCAAATCCAGAAAGGTGAATCTTGTCCACCCATTCATTTGCATTAGGAAACCAAAACACCTGTGATTATTTGTGTATTTGTGTGATAGCCCCAGTCTAATCCAGATTCAGCAAAAGTCAGTACAAATTTGTCTGATTCAGTGCCAGATTTGGACAAATCAGTTGCATAGCTCAAGGAGTGGATGCATGGAACAGACTAGACTAAAACGTGCAAATCCAGATGTAAATGAAATCAAAACCGTACTTCATAGCTCCATCAGAGTGTTGGGGAAGGATGGTCAAAGTGCAACCCAGTAGGTTTTGCTGAAGAAACAAGTTTGATACCTGGCAAATCCACCTCTGTCACTGGTTGCAAGAAGGCATATACTTTCCAACAAGTTGCCAAAATTCAGGCTCACCGGTGATGAAAGCTGGTTGCAATTACTGCCTCTATTACCCGGACATACTTGCTTAATTAGGACCAGAAAGGAAAGTCCTGCTTCCCCGGGGAAGCAAAAATATCTTAGCAAAAACAATGACACCATATTTTTATATTCTTCAAAATAAAATATTAGCTTGACGTCTTTCTAAGCCTCCCCTTCCTTATTCAATAAACTTGAGTTTCCAAAATCAAAACATGGACTTGTGTCTTCAGCTTAATCCAGTTCCATGTGTTCCTTTCTATTCTGATATTGGCCTCTAATGTGCTCCACATAACTATCTGGGGACAGCACAGCAATCACTGTGTGCGTCAACCGGACATATGACTTAGCCACAATAATACATTTACCAGGGAGAGAATCCATAGCTCAGTGACAGAGCATCTGCCTTGCATTCAGGAGGTCCCATATTGGAACCCAGACATGCCTAAAATCCTGGGGTGAGAGGGACTTGTTATATTCCTGAGCTGAGCTTCTTATATTCCTAAATTCTGGTGCAGTGACAAACTTTTCCCTAGTTGTGGCCACTCTCGGCGGCTCCCAACAGAATGTTAAAAACACTATAAAGCATCAAAAATAAAAAATAAAACTTCCCTAAACAGGACTGCCTTCAGGTGTTTTCTAAAAGTCAGGCAGTTGCTTATTTCCTTGACATCTGATGGGAAATTCCACAGGGCAGGCGCCACCACCGAGAAGGCCCTCTGCCTGTTTCCCTGTAACCTCACTTCTCGCAGTGAGTGAACAGCCAGAAGGCCCTCGGAGCTGGACCTCAGTGTCTGGGCTGGACGATGGGGTGGAGACGCTCCTTCAGGTATAGTGGGCCGAGGCCATTTAGGGCTTTAAAGGTCAGCACCAACACTTTGAATTGTGCTCGGAAAGTCAAGGTGTCCTTATGGCATAGTACCTAGAGAAACAGTTCCCATGCTGCCGTAACAGTCGCTCTTGGTGCAAGCAGTGCTTGCGCTAATAGTGGATTCTCATACCCTCCAACATTTCTCTGGGATGTCCTATTTAGTAATAGTAATAGTAGTAGTAGTAGTAGTACTGTAGTAGTAATATATCTGACCAGGTAGCCCCAGTCACTGGGTGGCTTCCAACATATATAAAAATGTTGTTGCTTTTTTTAAACTCCCCTATACAGAGCTGCCTTGGCTCTGGGGTCGCATAACACCATACCTTCCAACATTTATCTGATGAAAATAGGGACATCCTAAGGGACAATCCGGGATCAAATCAGAAACCAGGACAGCTTCTGTAAATCCGGGATTGTCCCTGGAAAATAGGGACACTCGGAGGGTCTGGATTCTGGGCAGGGGGAAGAGGCAAGACTTCCCCTAAGCCTGGTATTATGCACTGTGCCTCTGTCCTCTGCTTTTCTAATTTCAAGTGCCCTGGCAACTGAGCTTTGCCTGTGCTAGGGATATGTGGTCTATTTCCCTTCAGCTTTTGATAAGATACAAATGCCTGTTTTGCAGATAGGGAAGTGGGGAAGGAGATGGAACATTTTAAAGACAATTTCGTGGAGCATCGGGTTATAGATGGCTACTAACTATGGAATCTATTCTCTACCTTCACAGGAATGCTTCTGAAAATCAGTTGCTGGAAACTGCAGCAGGGGAGGGTTCGAATCCTGCTCATGGGTTTCCCACATGCTTGGCCATGGTGGGAACAGGATGCTGGACTAGATGAACCATTGATCTGATCCATCAGGCTCTTCTTATGTTCTTAAATCAACCTAATTAAGCATTAGCCCCTCCCTGAAACTAATTTGAGACAGGATTCCAGATGGTCCCTGGGTTGGCCCAGAATGGATCTGATTAGGGTCTCCAGAATTAGGGCCATGGAGTGGATCAGGGTGGCTGTGCCGAGCCCTAATAAATACATTCAGCAAACAAGCAACTCTGTCATCAACTTAGCAGTACTGGTTCAAACAATAATGCTGGCAAAGTCGTATTTGCCCATCAGAATGGTCTCAAAGTAGCTGTATTTGTTCATCAAAGTGTATAGTTACCATTCCCTAAGTGTTTCACAGACAGAGTTCATTTCCCTTCTGAGGTTTTAAGAAGAAGAAAGCATTACCCAGAAGAATTTTATTTACTTTTTGCTTTGTTTTTCCTCCTTTCAAAGTCCACGTTTGCATCTTTTGTCCCTGGTCCTCGCTGCGAGTTTCACACGTCGTAAACTTTGGAGTAGGAAATGAAAAGGCTGAAGGTTCTTCTGTTACTGGTCAAACGGCTATTTATAGGTCTCTATAAAATCAGGCCCAGATTTTGAAGTTAGCAAGGCAGCTTTAAATATCAAAGTTGTCTTTGAATGTAGGGATTTGTTTCACAAAGGCAGCGGTTTAATAATCAGTGTGAAACGCTATCCTATTCAGTGATCTGCCCCCGCTAGCTAATCCTGGCAACTTTCTCTTTAATTAACAGTTGGGAAATGGGGGGTGGGGGGGGGAGCGAGAAACTGTGCCCAGCTGAAGCCTCCTTTCTGACAGGGCTGCGATTCTGTTGGTATGCAGTTTGTGCAGAGGAGCAAGCAATTCTCCTTGTAAGTGGCAAGCACAATGGCACACCAGGCTTTCCGCTAATTGCTAGACCCAAGAGGAGGTCTCTAGACATTTATTTAACTCTAATTGCATCAGTAAATACTCCTTGCTTTGCAGAGTGTGTGAAAGTTGGAGGGGAAATCCTGTAAGAAAGGATGTCAAAAGTGATACTTTTGGGAGGATTGGGCTACCCAGGAACATGGGAAGCTACCTTATATTGACTCAAACCCTTGGTACATCTCACTTGGTCCATCTACACTGATTGGCAGCAGTTACCCAGAGTTTCAGGCAAGGAGTTCTCCTGGCCCCACCAGGAGATGCCAGGGATTGAATCTGGGACCCTCTGCATGCAAATCAGATGCTCTACCATTAAGCTATGCCCCCTTGCTCTCCACGTTAACAAAGCGTGTTCTCCTTCATGGAGAGCACGTGTTGCGGTGGGGGCCAGCAAGTCACCCCTCTAGTGCTGGGCGGGATCGTATGGCTGGCCACTGTTCTGATTGGACCCTGGTTGTTGTTGGGGAGAATTGTATGTTGCAATTTATTGATGGACAGCCCAGCGGATATATATTGGTGCCTGGAGTCTTTTGGGGGCGGGATATCTTTCTTTTAGATCTTGTGATTTATGTGGAAATTGTTCCATTTGGCTGGGCATTCTTTAATATTTTATTTATAGCTAATGACTGCTTTGATTACGTTGCAGTTATGTAGTTGTTCGTGTTGTAAGCTATACAAATAAAATATGTATGCATCTATGTAAGTAGGTTTTCTTGTTTTAAGTTTTGTTTTTGTTGAGAAGTCCCATTTTGTCTCTCACTGGCCCTGTTTCAGCTTCAGGTGCTTCAGGTTGTGCATTTTTGGGTTGCGCACCGCACCGAACCCGGAAGTACCAGAATGGGTTACTTCCGGGTTTCGGCGCTCGCGCATGCGCAGAAGCACTAAATTGCACTTTGCACATGCGCAGAAGCGTTGAATCATGACCCGCACATGCGCAGATGCAGCGCTGTGGGTTGCGAACGCTGCGGGTTGTGAACGTGCCTCCCGCACGGATCACATTCGCAACCCGAGTGTCCACTGTACAGAGTTAGACCGTCTAGCTCAGGATTGACTATACTGACTAGCAGTGGCTTCCCAGGGCTTCAAGTAAGGGACATTCCTAGTTCTACCAGGAGATGCCAGGGATCAAACCTGGAACCTTCTGCATGCAAGGCACCACTGAGCAAGGGCCCTTCCAATCCCTGGGAAAATCAGTAGATGGGAGAAAGTTTGGGCGCCTCTCCCCACTTGCCGTTTCTTCCTTGCAAACGACGTCATCCCAGTCCTATCTTGCAATAATTGGGACTCTCCGGGCCATGTGTCTGCCACCAAACATTCATCTCTGGGCACAGATCGCAGCCACAATCTGGAACATCGCTCTGGGTCGCTGGCATGAGAACGAGGGCCGTGAAACCGCTGCTAGCATCCAAGCTCTGGGAACCAGCCTCAGGCCGCGGACAATGCCTCTCCGTTTGACTTTCACAGTGTCACATAACTAAAGGGAATCGTGCAATAAAGAAAATGATACCCTGCGCGCTTGAAACCTATAATAAGGCAATGCAAGTTTGTAGTTAGCCTTTGCACTGCGGTGCATGAGTAAGCTTTTAAAAAAGCAAGTTGACGTTTGGTGGTATGCGAAACAGATGGTGGAAAAGAGCAAGCCTGGGCTGGTGTATCAGGCCACTGAGCAGGCCTCACCACATGATATGTCCACTTCAGCTTGGCTCCAACCCAAGCCCAGCTCAATGCTTTTGTGCATGTGTGTTTATAGACTCACCTCTTCTCTGTCCGAAAGCAGCTGCTAGCCGGAAAAGCGGACCCGAGGCATATGAGCACCTACAAATATAAACCCACGTAATCGGCTTATGTTGTTCCCTTGTTTGGGGGCTGAAAATTACTTGACACTTAGCAGGACCCCCATTGTTACCAGGGATCTTTGCTGGGACTTCCAAGGCACACATAGCATTGGCACAGATCTAAGAACACAAGAAGAGCCTGCTGGGTTAGCCAATGGTCCATCCATTCCAGCATCCTGATCTCATATACCTGATCTCATATACCTGTGGAAATCCCACAAGCAGGACCCGATCACAAGAACACTCTCCCCTCCTGCAGTTTCTAGCAACTGCTATCCAGAAACATTACTGCATCTGACTGTGGAGGCAGAGCTCAGCCATCATGGCTAATAGCTGTTGATACACCTCTCCTCCATGAATTTGTCTAATTCTCTTTTAAAGTCATCTAGGTGGGAGTAAGGGGCCCAGGTGGCGCTGTGGGTTAAACCACAGAGCCTAGGGCTTGCTGATCAGAAGGTCGGTGGTTCGAATCCCTGCAACGGGGTGAGCTCCCGTTGCTCGGTCCCAGCTCCTGCCCACCTAGCAGTTCGAAAGTGCAAGTAGATAAATAGGTACCACTCCGGCGGGAAGGTAAACGGCGTTTCCGTGTGCTGCTCTGGTTCGCCAGAAGAGGCTTTGTCATGCTGGCCACATGACCCGGAAGCTGTACGCCGGCTCCCAGCCAATAAAGCGAGATGAGCGCCGCAACCCCAGAGTCAGACACGACTGGACCTAATGGTCAGGGGTCCCTTTACCTTTACCTTTTAGGTGGGAGTAAGTCCCATAGTTTGACTATGCTCTGTGTGAAGTCCTTTCTTTTCTCTGTCCTGAATCTTCCAACTTTCAGCTTCATTGGACGTCCATGAGTTCTAGTATGATGCGAGAGGAAGAAATGCTTTCCTCTGCCCACTTCCTCCTTGCCATTCACAATTTTATAAGCTTCCATCATTGTAGTTGCCTTTTCTCTAAACTACAAAGTTCCCAAGCACTGCAGCCTTTCTTCATAAGAATGTAGCTCCATCAACGTCAGTTTTCCATCAGCATCATCCATTTACTTGTGCTGGCTATTGTTATAATCTTGGGCTCTAGGGTGGCCAGGTGTCCGACCTTGCAGAGAGCAGTCCTCTAGCTGAAGAGCTCTCTGGTTGGAGACCATTTCCCCTATAAATGGCCTTCAGTTTATATGGCTGCACAGTGCATTGGGAGCATAGGAAGCTCCGACCATCAGATCACTTCCTGGTGCAACTGGACTTCTCCGCGACCCTTCCCCTCTGCAGGGAGGTGGGACCATTTGGATCCCTTCCAGTCGGGATTCAGGCCTCATCATGGGACTGAAACTGCCTTGGTCGCGCTGGTTGATGATCTCCGGCGGGCTAGGGACAAAGGTGAGAGCTGTTTCCTAGTTCTGCTGGATCTCTCAGCGGCCTTTGATACTATCGACCCTAACATCCTTGTGGACCGTCTAGAGGAGCTGGGAGCTGGGGGCACTGTTATACAGTGGTTCCGCTCCTTCCTCCTGGGTTGTGTCCAGAAAGTGGTGGTGAGGGATGAGTGTTCAGACCCCTGGGCCCTCACTTGTGGGGTGCCTCAGGGTTCCGTCCTCTCCCCCATGCTTTTTAACATCTACATGAAGCTTTTAATATGTGACATTTTAATGTATTTTTTATTTTTGTTGGAAGCCACCCAGAGTGGCTGGGGAGACCCAGCCAGATGGGTGGGGTACAAATAAAAAATTATTATTATTATTATTATTATTATTATTATTATTATTATTGGTCCATTCCATTCAGTATTCTCTACACTGACTGGCAGTGGCGACCCAAGATTTCAGATGAGGGACATTCCCTATCTGGAGATGCTGGGCATTGAACCTGAGACCTTCCTGCATGCTCTACTACTGAGTCCCATCTCCTACAGCTTTGGGAACTGCACACATTCAACATGAATTGGTTAACTCATCTGCATCCAGCTCAGTGTGAAAGGGAGAGAGACGTTTGAGCCAGCAGAGTTCATCAGGCTTCTGTCTTTGACAAGCGGAGGGAGCTCTGAATACCTCAGAGACAGGCAGAGAATGGTGCAGAGTCCAGCTCCTCGGCTGTCCTGGGTAAAGCAGCCAGATAAAAAGATAGGTGGGAAGACAAACGAGCCAGGAAAACAAAAGAAACAACTCTGAGAGCCGGGCTTTCTTGTAAACAGAGATTTCTCCTTTACAGGCTGCAGAAGAAAACAGTGTGATTTATGAAGACCCAAAGGCAGGCACATTGAAGCCGAGTAGCATTTGTGTTCAAATGCTGGAAAAGAAAGAAGAGGAGGGGAGGAAAAAGAGAAAGGCCTTCATTTTTCCCGAGCTGTCACTTGTTAACAGTGCCGTAGCAACAACTTTGCAGAGGCACAGCTTGGCTAGGAAAGAGAGTGACCAGACTCCCAAGGGAAGCAATGAATATGAGGAATAGGAACGAGCTGCATAAAAGACTCTGGGGCTGCGATCAGAGTTCCATATGCAGGGAGTGGGCCAAGGTTGGGAGAGGGGAAAGCTGGATTTAGGGCACTACATATTGAAAGCAAATCCTCTGTGTTAAAACCTGAGCTGCCTACACAACGCTGGACCCCCTACAGAACGTTTTGGCTTCAGAAATGACTGTACAGGTCCAAGCACATTTTGCCACGTACACTTTTTAAAAATATAGTAAATCACCCACATTGTATACCACCGCCTCCCTTCAGCACAATGTAATAATGGTGTATGAGGTTCAGTCGTATAAAGACTACAAATACTCAAGTCAACAACCTGCAGTTTACATGTCACACAGACCTTCCTCCTAAAATAATTGTTTTTGTGGACACCCTTGCATTTATTTGTAGCAGATGGTTTAATAAGGAGGTTGCAGCTGACTTGGGAAAGAATTATGAAATGTGGGCTAGTTTTCTTGTTTCTCCCTAGCCGGAGTTGTGCTGGAATGTGAACTCGCTTGCAAGTAAGAGGGCAGTGTGTGTATACTATTGTTTATATCTGTAACTTAAATCTTCAGCAAAAAGCAGGGCAAATCCTTCGATATTTCTTTCTCTGTGACATAAACCACTGGAATGTTTCTTTATTTGCCAGCCTGTTTTTTGCCAGATGTCTGCATTTCTTCTCTTGCTCTGCTTTTAAATCATTGGCAGAGTGACTCCTCCTGATGGCCTCTCTTTTCTCTTTTACCATGAGCAACTTGGCAAACGCCTTTCAGCACCACATCATGGCAGATACATGTCTCATAGATGGTCTAATCAATGTGAACTCTGGTGTCATCCATCAGCTGAGATGTGGCATATCATAAATGAGTGAATACAGTCGTACCTTAGATCCTGAACACCTTGGTACTCGGACGTTTTGGCTCTTGAACGCCGTAAAACCGGAAGTGAATGTTCCAGTTTGCAAACGTTCTTTGGAACCCGCACATCTGACGGGGCTTCCGCGGCTTCTGATTGGCTGCAGGAACTTCCTGCAGTCAACCAGAAGCCATGCTTTGGTTTCCGAACTTTTTGGAAGTCGAACGGACTTCTGGAACAGATTCCGTTCAACTTCCAAGGCACGACTGTATATCATTTTGGGTTTCTGCCAGTTTCCAAATTTTTGAATCTTATGCTCTGTTCTTCACTTTTCAAAATCAGATGGCAGGTGTATGTTTTTTAAGTCTACATGAAAATTCGTAACCATTTTAGTGCAATTTTCTCCTAATACAGTATGCACATTTCCACAAGCAGTGTTCCCCAAAACAATGCATTCTTGTACGTTATTTTCACTATTGTATCCTTGGATGTGCATTTTTGCACACATTTCTGGTCTGGAGAACTGCATTGAAAAATTTGGAGAAGTAGCTGTGTTTTGATCACCTTTGATTACCTTTGATCACCTTTTTTTGTTGTTGCACTCCGATCTGCATGTGGAGTGCAATTTCTACCTCCTCCTTCATTTCTGAACTAACCCACCTTGTTCTTGAGTAAAAAGCTGGGTTTTGATTGAAATTTACACTGCTTAACTTTAAACCTACCTTGCATCAAACAGTAATGTCTTTGTCAAACCACAGCAGCATCAACCTCAATTGCTAAGGAGTTTTTGACGGCCATCATTAAAAATATTGTTTGATCAGTGTTAGTAATTCATTAAATTCATTTGTTCTGACATTGCCATTGGTCTGGAAATCTCTCAATCACAGTAACATCAACAAAGGCATTGGCACAATGTTCTGCTTGTTATGGGTTCTATTTGGCAAATCTGGTTCTGGTGTTGCAACACATTCTAACTAGGACTGCATTAAATTGTGAAGTTTGTTTATCATTTTAATAATAAGGGAATTGGGTTATGGAACCCCAGTGGCGTTTCTACAGAAAGCTGAGTTGATATTAAATCATGATTTCCTTCTATATAACTGAATGTTTTAAGGGACGCGGGTGGTGCTGTGGTCTAAACCCGTTGCTCGGTCCCTGCTCCTGCCAACCTAGCAGTTCGAAACCATGTCAAAGGGCAAGTAGATAAATAGGTACCACTCTGGTGGGAAGGTAAATGGTGTTTCCGTGTGCTGCTCTGGTTCGCCAGAAGCGGCTTTGTCATGCTGGCCACATGACCCAGAAGCTGTCTGTGGACAAACGCCGGCTTCCTCAGCCAGTAAAGCGAGATGAGCGCCGTAACCCCAGAGTCGTCCACGATTGGTCTTAACGGTCAGGGGTCCCTTTACCTTTAACTGAATGTTTGATTCAGAAATAAGAGGTGTCGTACAAAATATGGGTTGGATACAGGGGCGTAGCCAGGATCAAAACTAGGGGGGGGCAAGCCATGGTCGTTCAGGTTGTGACATTTCAGCATGGAAAAGGCGAATGAAACCAAAATTTTAAGAACATTATATATAATTATAGCAGTGCTTTATTATGGTAGTTATTACAATTATTTGCTTGAATTTTTTTTTTAATTTTTAATTTTAATTTTTATTCTAGTTACATGTCTTATGCTAATATCATTTTTATTGGGTTTGAAGAAAACTTGTTCAAAACTTTCGTTTCAATCCCCGAGGAGTCGGTGCAGGTGTTTCCAAAGGCGAAGGAAACAGACCCCCTAAAAAAGGGGGGGCGCAGCCTCACCCCCCAAAATAGGGGCGCATCTCTCCTGATCCCTGGGAAGCCTTTTCCCCGGGCAAACCTGGGCGGGTGCAAGGGCAACTTTAGGCGCGGCGGCGCCTTTCACTCCAAGCGGTGCGCAAAGCTCCCCCGGGCGCCGCGCTCCGCTCAGCACAGAGGCGTAGGAAGGTCAGGTGGTACCCGGTGCGGAAATTTCTTGTCATCCCCCCCCCCAACATTGTGTGTTGTTGTTTTTTGCCTGCAAAAAAGCTTTTACATTATTTCATATTTTCTTACAAACGAATGTGGGTTCTGGGACTCTGATAACAAGTAGGTGACTATGGACAGATACTTAAATCTACAGGATGGACTGTTTTGGCTTGTGTTATTTTATTTATATTTACAGTGGTACCTCGGGTTACATACGCATCAGGTTACATACTCCGCTAACCCAAAAATAACGCTTCAGGTTAAGAACTTTGCTTCAGGATAAGAACAGAAATTCTGCTCTGGCGGCACAACGGCAGGGGGAGGCCTCATTAGCTAAAGTGGTACCTCAGGTTAAGAACGGACCTCCGGAACGGATTAAGTACGTAACCAGAGGTACCACTGCATTGTTTATTTATTTAATAAAATTATTTTTAAAAACCTGCAAAGTGGTTTACCAAAATAAAAAACAAAACAAAAAAAACACCACAGTAGCTATTTATTTATTCAGCTCCATTGAATTGATATTTCAGCCAGGCATGTCCAAAATCCATTTCGGGGGCCTAATTCGGCCCACCAGTTGGTTTAATCCAGCCCCTGTGGCAGTTATTTCCTGGGGTAAAATCCTTAAAAAAAACCTCAACAACTTCAACCCTTAAAAAAAAGGTTAACTTTGGTCAGCCCTCACGTCCCTTCGCTTCATCAAATCTGGCCCTCTTTGAAAAGTTTGGACACCACTGGCTTACACCATACTAAATTTGTTAGCCTTTTAAGGTAACTCTTATTTAAAGCAGGCCCCCACCCACCCCAAAAAAATATTTTTGGTCTCACAAGCAGCAGCACATTCCACCTCAAAACAAAATATCAAACAGTAAAAAAATTATAACTCCTGCATATCAGAACACTAACACTTTATGGCTAAATAGCTTATAATTTACTTTAATTACTTGCAAGCAAGTTACAGGTAGATAGCCGTGTTGGTCTGCCATAGTCAAAACAAAATAAATAAATAAATAAAATAAAAATCCTTCCAGTAGCACCCTAGAGACCAATAAGTTTGTTCTTGGTATGAGCTTTCATGTGCATGCACACTTCTTCAGCACACGAAATATTTGAAAAATCACCCAAGCAAACACATTTTTTTAGGGGTTAAAAAAAAGGCTGGGGGGTTAAAGGCAAAGGACAAAGGGGTAAAGTCACTCACAAAAAGATCGCTGTGGATCAAAACAGCAGCAGAGAAAGCTCGTTCTTTTCTTCCAGAGATCATACAACAATTAAAGGTGGGGGGAGGGGGAGGGGCAGGAGGCAGTTTTAGCGACCAAAACCTCAACTGGAATTAGGCGTTAATAGTTCACAGAGTAGCCTGCTTCTTATCAAGGACTGATAAGGAAACTTGGGGGGGGGTAAATCAAGGAGATCTCAATGTCTCTTCTCCAGGCGTTTTTACCCAGCAAACTCCCTCTTCGCTCAGTCTTAGCAACGGTAGCAGCGCTGCTTTTGCAGCCAGACCCAGGAGAGGGGCAAGCTGTGCGGGAGGGGACGCTTCCCCCCCCCCCGTCAGCCTCCAGCCTCACGGTAAAAAGCTTCACCTCCTCGCTTGCTCGCTCGGCCGCCGCGTGCACTCCCCCTTCTTTCTTCCGGCTGCTGGGCGGAGCTCCGCCCAGAAGGAAGGAATAGGCTTTTGGGAACAGCGCACGGGGTGGTGGGGGCAGCTAGGGGTGGGGGCAGCTGCCTTCTAGGGGGGGGCAATTGCCCCCCTCTGCCCCCCCCTGGTTACGCCCATGGTTGGATAAACATTTGTGACTATGCTCTCACGATAAAAACTGGGAAGATGGCGTTCAGGAAGATGGCATTATGGATTTGGGCTTCAAAGTGTTGGAGGATATGTAACACACATTTCTGGCCTGCATTTGGCCAAGCTGCCTATAGTTCTAACCTGGCCTTGTTATGTGGCTAAAGAGCACAAATGGAATCAAGATACGCTCCAAAGTTTGATTGCAGAACCCCTGGTTCAGAAGGTTTAAATCCCTCTCCCCACCCCACCCCTTTCATCAATAGGGAACACAGAGACAGCCTGTCTGAAACCTGGTATTCAGACACACCTTCTTTTGCTTAAAGCTTTGTATTGCTATAGGTAGGGCCACTCATACCTGTATTAAATAAACATCTCTGCACAGAGAGCTCAAGACGTAATGTCAGCTCCACAGACAGTCAATATTTGGCTAAGATCCTTTAAATTGCTTTGGTATCACATGAAACATCCATAACAGGAAGTGAAGTTCTTTGTTCTTTCATGATGAAGATTTCATCCGTAGTTATGACCATTCTGTACTGCTAGGTACTGTGTGTGTGTGTGTGTGTGTGTGTGTGTGTGTGTGTGTGTGTGTTGTAAAAAAGCATCTATTAGCCTCCTTCCAATGTATAATGCAGTGGCAAATAATGTTTCTTTAAAATAACAGGGAGTTTCCCCCCTCAACTGCTAACTTTCTTTCAGCTTCCACCTTACAAAACTACCATTTATGAGGAAATATTTCCAAAGAAGTGTATCTCTAACCTGAAGCAATTTACACATTTCATTCCTAGGCAATATTAGCTTATAAAGATAGGGGTCTCTTTCAGCGTAGTCACTTAACGTCTCCAAATATTTACTTTCAATGTAATTGTGCCAAGAATTGGTGCTACAGCACATATATTGTGTGAACAAGTGGGACCTGGGAAATAGCTCAAATGGTTTTGAACCCAGGTGGACTTGCTGATAACTGTTAGAAGGAAGATTTATCAGGTCTTGGGAAACCACAGAAAAGCTTTTGTACTGTCCTTTTAGCCAGAGACTAATGGCAAACAAAGTTATCGCCAGGCCCAGGTGTTGAACTGCCCCACTTTAGCTGCAGTTCTCTTTACTGAAAAATGTTTGTCCATTAGCAAATTCTTTATTTATGAAATGTTGGAGTTGCATTTCCACTAGCGGTGAGCTGAAATTTCTCAAAATACTTTTTTTCTTTAAAGATTTCACACACACACACCTCAGTCTCTCCCCTTTCCCGCATTTTCTTCAAATAGTCTTCACCGCATTTTTTAGGCAGACACCATTACACACAAATGAACACACACACACACACACACACACACACACAGAGAGAGAGAGAGAGAGAGAGAGAGAGAGAGAGAGAGAGAGAGACAGAATGTGCTATAATGTGTCAGGATGCGCTATAATGTAGGCAGGATTTTTCTGCCACAGGAATCAAAGCTTCAGCAGCTGTTAAATTCCAATTGGTTAGTTGGTGGACATTCTGCTTCATCCTATTGGATCATAGTTATAGGCCAAGGGCCCTGTAAACCTGAAGGAGCGTCTCCACCTCCATTGTCCAGCTCAGACACTGAGGTCCAGCTCCGAGGGCCTTCTGGTGGCTCCCTCACTGCAAGAAGTGAAAATACAGGGAACCAGGCAGAGGGCCTTTTCAGTAGTTGCACCTGCCCTGTGGAACACCCTCCCGGCTGATCTCAAAGAGTTAAACAACTATATACATTTTCATAGACATCTGAAGGCAACCCTGTTTGGGGAAGCTTTTAATGTTTGGGGGGAGGGTTGTTTTGGGTTTTTTGGGTTTGTTTGTTTTTGTATTTTCGTTGGAAGCCTCCCAGAGTGGCTAGGGCAACTCAGTCAGATGAGTGGGGTATAAGAAATAAAATTATTATTATTATTATTATTATTATTATTAGCAGTCACCAATGTGCATCGCATGTGCTGAATGATGCATGTATACATGTGATGCCTGTGAAGTGCATTGCAAGACTAGCTGCTGTTCTCTCTCTGCTTACTCAAGCATGTAGCTTTCTTAACAGACCATGAAAAGAATGCAGCAAATGGAAGAATGCTAGAGCAAAACTAGAGAGATGTGAAAAGGCATTCATTTTCTGTTCTGCTCTGCATTTGTCATATACTGCACTGTTTCTGTTCCGCTGCAGTTTGTCTCCCACCGAAAACTACGTTATTTGTCTTGCTGCCCGCTGTGGTAAAATTGCGCAAATTCTGGAATTAGTTAAGTAAATTACATTGCCGTTAAGTTATTCCACCCCTTTGATTTTATGCAAGGCAGATGCAGTGCAAAAATGGGGGTCAGAATGTACTCAGTTACATATCGTTTGAAAACTGAAAGCAACAAGATCAAATACAGATCATATTCACTAGACAGATTTCCATTCCAGAAATAATAATAATAATAATAATAATAATAATAATAATAATAATAATAATAATTTGTACCCCGCCCATCTGGCCGGGTCTCCCCAGCCACTCTGGGCGGCCTCCAACAGATATTAAAATACATTAAAATATTCACAGGTTAAAAACTTCCCTAAATAGGGCTGCCTTCAGGTATTTTCTGAATGTCAGATAGTTGTTTATCTCTTTAACCTCTGCTGGGAGGGCATTCCACAGGGCGGGCGCCACTACCGAGAAGGCCCTCTACCTGGTTCCCTGTATCTTTGCTTCTCGGAGTGAGGGAACCACCAGAAGGCCCTCGGTGCTGGATCTCAGTGTCCGGGGTGAACGATGGGGGTGGAGATGCTCCTTCAGGTATACAGGACCGAGGCCATTTAGGGCTTTAAAGGTCAGCACCTACACTTTGAATTGTGCTCGGAAACGTACTGGGAGCCAATGTAGTTCTCTCAGGACCGGTGTTATGTGGTCCCAATGGCCATTCCCAGTCACCAGTCTAGCTGCTGCATTCTGGATTAATTGCAGTTTCCAGGTCACCTTTAAAGGTAGCCCCATGGGATGAATAAGTGGATGCCAGCAATTTCTGCTCCCGTTTCCATTTTCGTTTGAATTCTCCCGCATCCGTGCTCAAGAGGACGTGAATGGTTGGGGAGAGGGGCTTGGGATAAATGATTGGGGAGGGAGACTAGCCTCCACATCTACCACCTGCCTAATGGCAGGGCTGGCCTCAGATTCCTCTATTTAAACAGAAGCCACTGCTGCCTATTCGTAATGCTGTGCATATCTTGAAATGTAGAACATTAGGACTGGCTTCTCCAACTGCGGTTTGTGTCTGACCAAATCTTATCAAAAAGCTGCCATCCAGAATCAAGACTCTTTGCAAATATAAAGTTGCATAATTCAAAACATTTTCATCAAATAGCAGCCAAGACCAATGAGTGAACCCAGGATTAGCTTTTGGTTAAAACAATTCTTTCATCCTTATACCAGCTTGATGTTAGACATATTTTCCCTTGCGTTTAGAGTCCCTGTGATTATGATAATGGATAAAATCATTATTTGGGGAAGTTTGTGAAACATTTAACTGGAGATGGGGGAGGGGGGAGGGGAACCAAGCCTCTAAAACTTTATATCGCTGTCAATTACTTTACCCCTACAGACTCCAAGGCAGAGAATAGTTCATTAGAGCAGGTCACCACCTTTGACACATCCAACTCTGCAGAAACGAACCTTTTAGTAATGTGTCCAAACTGAAAAGCAGCTTAATTTATGGGCTTGCTAGATTCATGGCTCCACTGCCTAATGTATGACTGATTTGTGTGCCAGCATTACTCCCCGGTGAGAAATATGAAATGGCTGAATCACATATTAGAAAGGACTGAAAGAACTAGCCAAACAGTGCAGTGCAGTTATGGCTTTAGCAGCTCAGTAATGACTTAACATAATGTTCCTACTTATAGGGGAAACCAAGACATGATTCATATCTCAGAAATCTTAACATGATTGGTGTAGCTCCCTATTTGAATTAATGTTCCACTTTCTTAGGTTATGCACCAGGCAATCAGCATGTGTTACTCCACAAACAAGACCTGCTGCTACTGCTCCAGAATTTATTAATAGGGAAAGGAATCAGGAGTCCAACTTATGAAAGAAGCCACAGAGGCCTACCGGGACATTTTTATTTTATTTTATTTTATTTTATTTTATTTTATTTTATTTTATTTTATTTTATTTTATTTTATTTTAATCTATCAACGTGCTTAAGGATGTAAATCAGTACTTATTTACCAGGGTGTAACTCTCATTGGAATCAGTGGTGCTCACTTCTGCTTGGATTTTCATTTTCATTCTTTCTCTCTCTCTCTCTCTCTCTCTCTCTCCCCCCCCCCCCGTTTTCTATGCCACTTTGCGTGCAATATGCAGACCATAGTGATTTATGGCAACTATTGGGGTCTTTCCGATTAAAATTGAAATGCAACCGAAACAACGTCACCCAATCAGACAGAGACAATATAAAATGCAAGTGCAAAGGCCCTGGTGGCGGAATAATAAGGCATCATTGGGCTGGAACCATCTAGGCACAACAATCCAAATTCACAATGGAAGTAATTTGGGTGGACCAGAGGTGTTCCTCCACTCAGCTCTGGTGGGGAGTTTCACTGTCAATGAGGAAGCCCTGTTGCTGAGGAATGCCCCAGGGAGAACCAACCAAATGGCAGATGCACAGAAGCTACCAGTCTCAGCCAGCAGGAACCCCAAAATGGAGCTATATGGGAGGCATGGAGTATTAAGTATAATTGTTTAATTGTACATTGAAATGGAAAATAACTCTGAATGTGTGCTGCTAAATGCATAGCATAGAAACTTCAACTGTAGCTAAACAAAAATGTTGCAGAGAGTTTAACAGGTTGATAATTAACTTAGAATGTATCTCTGCTACATCGGTTTAACATTAGGTCACATGAGAAGGGTATTGCAAATCTGCATTTTGTTTGCTTTCAAGCACCATAGAAGAAAGGACATGTGCTAATGATTCTTTCTAGGAGAACATAGCCTCAGGCTGGAATGCAGGCTGTGTGGAGAGACAGAGTTTTGTCTGAAGTAATTTTATATTTCTAAGACGCTGTACCTGTGCTTGGACAAGCACATGATATTGTCCAACTATTTGGATATAACATTATTTGTTTTTGTGTCTGTTTTGGAACAAGTCTTGTTAGTAAAGCTTTGGTACCATATTTTTGGACTGAACAATTTGTATTTCAAAAATAAAATATTTCTATTCATCCTATTGTTTCCATATACGCAACATTAACAACCGCAACATGGAGGGGGCTTGCTTTAGCCAGCACAGGATCAGCTGCATCCTATGATGGCCCTGATACCATCACATGATCGCTTGGAAGATGGCATAGTGAAGAGGATTTCCCCCCCACTTAACCACCACCCGCACCTTTCCCCCAGGTTGGTATGAGCTGCAAGACTGTAGGTGTAGAACTGGCTGTGTTGCTGTACGAGCCCCAATATGGCCAGCCAGTTCCACCTGAACCCTTCTATCCCAGGTGGATCACAAAGATTGCTGGTCACTCCCCAAGGCTCATTTGACAAAAATAAGAAGCTGAGCCTTTCGTGTCATTAACCCAGTCTTGTGGAACGGAGATTTGGGCACCTTCTCTTTCGACTTTGAAATGCCCGCTGAAAACTTTTCTATTCTATCAGGTTTATGCAGGCAATTAAAAACACACCTTTCCTTAATAGTTGACTGGTTTCTGATTTTAGCATTCTTATGTGGCTTTTATTGTATGATCTCATGTATAATTGTTGTGATTTTTTTTTTTAAAAAAAACTGTGCTAGAATGTTTCGATTATTTTGTTGTGTTTACTGCTCTGGTCTCCTTTGGGAGGAAGGTTGGGATATAAATCAAATTATTATTAGCATTATTATTACAATATGTTTGTCCAAGCTGGCTGTTTATTAAGGAGTCGTGAAGTCAACAGAGAGAACACATTTCAGGTGCTGGTTTTGTTTGTTTACAAGACTGGTTCCATTTCATCCCATTTGTGGGTGGATTTTCTAAAATAAAAATACTAACAAGATCCACCAAGTTTTGCAACAAACAAAATGTACTTCTGAGGTGGTCCAAAGTGTGCCTCTTTCTTCCTTTAACGTTTTACAGCTGCTTGGATCAGCTCTGTGGTCACGCAGTTAAGAAAAAGAATCTGTTTTGAAATGCTCCCAGGAAGTGACTGCATATCACAAGGTGCTTCCATGTACCTATTGGGTAGGGGGAGTTGGTTGCCTCCATATGTACATGAGGACAGCCATATTTTTCTCCGCACGGTTCCACATATTTTTAACACTGCACAGCCAGAGAGCTGCTCTAAGCAGCTGTACAATGTTAAAGGAAGTAAGAATCAACCCTCAGACCACCTCACAAGTACAGTACGGACCCATGTGTTGTCCACTGACTATGCGACTTAATCCTTTCCGACCCATGTTTGTGTCTAAGGGGGAAGGTTTGTTCTTAAATTTCAGGGTGAACCAAAACCCTCCCAGCCCCTATGGACCTCTGATGAAGTCCTTTGTGTCAAAACACATGTGACTTACATTAGACTATATTGCGTAGCATTTAGCCTATTGTTGATTTATTATTGAAGTATTTATTCATCCCAATGGAATCCCTCTTTGGAGTATCTGAAAAAATACCATAATCAGATGAAATTGTAAGCAGTATTCCAAATATGAGCAACGGTAGAAGATTGATTAAACGATAATATAAGAAACAGAAGAACATGTCTTAGGTAAAATTAGAATGCAGTATGTAAATGGGATGAGATTAAGAACAGCATGGAGGGAAAGGCAGTAAGTCAAAGTTTAAAGAGAAATGTATAACAAATTTGGAATCTGGAATATATAAACCAGAAAGGGAAATTGGGGGAAGTCGGGGGCGGGTTAACTGAAAATGTAAAATGTAATTTGAATTTTTGATTATGCTAAAACTTGTTGTAAAATTTTAATAAAAATAATTTAAAAATAAAAATAAAAGTTTAATTTAAAAAAATGACTTATTCACCTGGTGGCTATTTTATTGTAATAAGATCATTCCAAAAAAGAATTTGGACTCATGTTATATATTCTCACCAAGGCCCCTTCAAATCTATGCAAAACATTCATTGAAATTCAAAAGAAGATGAAAAGCAGACAAACTATAGCCTGAGATACTTAACATAATCTGAGAAATGGCCGTTCTCTCCAATATGATTTCATCTTTCACTTGCGGTTTCCCAGGGCTCCTGTTTGGTCTGAGCCACTACATTATGTCATGGGTCAAAGTCCTGTGCATGTAAAATGAGAATTGAGCTAGAACAAAGTCGATAGCATGAGTTAATCCCCGGCAAACTTAACATCACAAATGCAAGCGGCAAACTCTCAGCCCTCTTCCCTTTATTCTTTCTCCTGTAAGCGATAGCAACTCTGGGTTAGGTTCATTCATGCTGTCAGGGTCACGTGACCTCTAGGGTAGTCTGAAGCACTTTTAAAAATGGGGTGAAAGGGAGGGAGAAATTTCACAAGCTTTAAACAAGAATGCATGAAGAAGAAGGATATTACGTTTTCAGGATGCAATGTTCGACTCATAATGGTGTGATCACCTGTTGGGTTTATATGTCAAAACTGACAGCTTCTAATCCCGTTTCCTGTTTCAGGCCTCGCACTCTCATGCTACCACAAATAACATTTACTCTAGCGCTTTGTGAGTTGATTTCTTCAAATCAGGAACTGCACAGAGTTGCGTAATATGATCCTAAGTAAGCTCCACTTTGTTCCTTCCATCTCCTAGGATCGTGGCCTTTGGTGGTCAATGCGAAAGAAAGTAAAGAAGAACTCAGCTGGTTCACATTAAATAACTATCTAGCACACAATTCCTTTTCCAAATTGGCCATTCAAATCTGTTGATGATCTGTTTGTTTTCAAGATTTTTATCGTGCCTTTCTACAGAAAATATCAAGGACAGCCATCCAACACAACAGAAAAGGAAAGTTCTATTTTAGGAGTGCTGTTCAGAAATCCTCTGAGAACTTCACAGGCAAAACATTAAGGCAGCAGATCTTCCCTCTTGTTTATCCCCAGTTTGTCTAGTCAAAGACTTACTAGCTCTCAATATGGAAGCTTCATTTAGCTATCATGGTTAAAAGCTGTCTATAGACCCATGTTGAAAGAGAGCAGGAAGCTCTATTAGAATCAATACGGGATCAGCAAATTCCGTGTCCTCTAGATGTTGTTGGACAACAACTCCCATCATCCCTGACCATTGGCCATACTGGCTGGGGATGATGGAAGTTGGAGTGCCGTATCATCTGGTGGCGGGCACCGATCCCCCAACTCTGGTTCTGGGTTGGTTATATCAATTTCTGTATAGCATGCAGTTATTGCCTTTGTTTTCAGTTCTTACCTGGAAACTAAGTGGGATTTATTCCTGTGTAGAACAGTAAAGGGTTTTACTGAAATAACCAGTTTGGTGGCTTCTACTGTGTCAAAAATGAATCCTTAATACTATGATATTGGAATTTACAGAAAGATTCCCCACCCTCTGGCCACCATTGTGAAACCCAAACTTGGAAAATGAATTCTTTATGAAGAACGAAACTGAGATAAGTAGTAGTAAGTATTAAGCAAATAAATTCCTAGCACTATTTGCAGACTTTGTGAGCAGACCCAAAATTATTGCTCATTATGCCTGATTTAATACTTCTATTCAGATGCAGCCGAAATGCCCCAACTGGGGTCAGATGATCATCAACATTTTTATGGCCTCAGTTTTGTTTTGTTTTTATCTTCCTGGGCTCCCTTTCACTTGCCACCCAACAATGCTGCTGATAATGAGCAAACCTTCTTTTATGAGAATGAATAGCCTTCTCATCTTTAACTGAGTGGTTGCTTCTAGCTTTCCTATAATTAAATAGCCATCAAAATAAAACAGAGGGCTTCAGAGTTGCTGGGGTTGTTGTTGTTTAAACCACTTACGGAATAAACTGATTTAACTTAAATATGTTGGTCTGCTGAGATTGCTGGACTATTTCAGTGGAATAATGATGGGCTTCTGGACTGGTTCCCTCAGCGAACTGCAGTCTTGAGTGAGGAATGGAACATAGATCAGTCAGGCAGCAGCTGCTTTGGATGCAAAAGATCCCAGGTTCAATGACTACCATTTATATAGGGCTGGGTAAATCTGTCTATTTCAGTTTATCTCAGTTTCTCAGATCTGCCTCAGCAGCCCCGTCCCCCACTGCCTCCTCAGTGGCTTATCGGCAAATAGGAGGCACTATTGGTCTCTTTTCACCCCCAGGGAGGAAATGGTAGGAGCTGCCCTCTGGGTTTCCCCAGGCTCTGCAACTACCCAGGGTGATTCAGTCCCACAACAGCATTTGAGTCCCAATTAAACTGTCAGATGGCGGGCCGCGGGCCGCACTGTGGTCTAAACCACTGAGCCTCTTGGGCTTGCCGATCAGAAGGTTTGCGGTTTGAATCCCCGCGACAGGGTAAGCTCCCGCTGCTCGGTCCCAGCTCCTGTCAACCTAGCAGTTTGAAAGCACGCCCAAAAAGTGCAAGTAGATAAATAGGTACCGCTCCGGTGGGAAGGTAAACGGCATTTCCGTGCGCTGCTCTGGTTTCGGTGTTCCGTTGCGCCAGAAGCGGCTTAGTCATGCTGGCCACATGACCTGGAAAAACTGTCTGCAGACAACACCGGCTCCCTCGGCCTGTAAAGTGAGATGCGCTCCGCAACCCCAGAGTCGTCTGCGACTGGACTTAACTGTCAGGGTTCCTTTACCTTTACCTTTTTAAACTGTCAGATAAGCTTGCTTTTATTCCCCCATGTTCCTGATGTAGATCTTCACCCACTCTTTCTTCCCTGCTCAGGTGTGTGTGCCATTTTGTCATTTGCCTCAGGTGGGAAAATGTCTTGGGCCAGCTGTGAACTCATGAAATTGGTATTGCCTCCTCCATGAGTTGGGTGTAAGGTAAAAAAAAAAAAAAAAGGTAAATGACCCCTGGACGGTTAAGTCCAGTCAAAGGCGACTATGGGGTTGCAGCACTCATCTCGCTTTCAGGCCGAGGGAGCCGGCGTTTGTCCTCAGACAGCTTTCCAGGTCATGTGGCCAGCATGACTGAACTGCTTTTGGCACAACCGACCACTGTGACGGAAGCCAGAGTGCACGGAAATGTCGTTTACCTTCCCGCTAGAGCGGTACCTATTTATCTACTTGCACTGGTGTGCTTTCGAACTGCTAGGTGGGCAGGAGCTGGGACAGAGCAACGGGAGCTCACCCCGTTGTGGGGATTCAAACCGCCAACCTTCTGATCGGCAAGACCAAGAGGCTCAGTGGTTTAGACCATAGTGCCACCCGCATCCCTGGGTGTAAGCATGGAGGGTTCTCCAACAAAGAACCCCCTTGTCTCTCACAACTGAGTATGTGAACTGCATCCATTGGAAATTGCAGCCCTATCAACAAATAAGAAAACTCTTTTTCCAAAGTATTGACTTGTGAAGACTGTTTCACACACGCAAGTTAACCCTGGATTTTTCTCTCTCTCTCATTGAATGATGAATATCCTAAAACTAGAATTTTGGCAGTCTCCATGTGATCATGCTTAGCCCACAAATACCTTTAAAAATTAAAAGATGATTATATAGAATAATGAAAGCCTACATCGTGATGCATAAAAGTAGTTGTTTTCCCCACGGATCTTCTGCTGCTAAGTTTCACTGTTATCCTGATATATTTTGGTTGCTAAAGCTAAGCAGTCAGTGTTACAAACCCCATCTGTTTTACACAGTGGTGCTGGGTGGCATGCTTAAAAGATAAATAAATAAAAGTGATATTGAGAGATTTTATCTAATCAGGATTCCAGAATAGATGACAAATTGCCCTCTTTTAAAACTGTGATGTATAATTAATTACACTGAAAGGATTTCCCCCTTCAGCAGGATGAGGGTAGAAGGTTAAGTGAAAGCTTTTGGCATCTTGAATGTGTGTGGCTTTTGGCTGGAAAAGAAGCAAGAATTTTAAAAGGGGGCTATTGAATATGGGTCCAGGGTTACGGATAAAAATATATATTGCTACAGAGAATGAAGACATGGCTGGAGAGGGAAAGGCCTAAGGCAGCTTTGGGTGACCGACAGGATGCAGACCCGCCAAGTGTCCCTATTTTCCAGGGGTGTCCCTGATTTACAGAACCATCGCAGTTTCTGTTTTGATCCTGGAATGTCCCACTTTTCCTTAGGATGTCCCTATTTTCATTGGAGGGTATGGAGCACTTTAAATATATGGTGTGAATGAGGCCAGAGTGGAAGCGTACATAGAATTGCCAGCTTTTCCGTGGCATCAGAAAACCAGGTGGTGGGCAGTCCAACCATGTGCTATTTCATTGAGGCGAAGCAAGTACTGACATCAAGAGACTTGGTGCAGCCACAAAATAATCAAAGGCATCTAACCCACATTGCTTCAATTATTTTAATTGTTGAACATGTCTAACGGCTGTTACGGGCCCTTATTACTGTAGGTAGCAATTGGAGTTTCCAGAGCGGTTCAGACAAACAAAACAACAGCATTAAGCATTATATTTCTCCAAACCTATTTACCACTAACCTCTTTATTTATTTTATCTCTAAAGCATGCTGTACTGTTGCTTGCTTCCAGTGTTCCCACCCAACTTTTCCCAAAGTCATATGCCTGCAGCTGTGTATAACAAGGTTGACTCAGGCTTTTGGGCAAACATACTTCAATTTCGAAGAAAATCAGTGCTTGTATTATTATTATTATTATTATTATTATTATTATTAGGGATTTATGGGCCCTTGATGAAATACATAAGCCCCTTCTGATTCCTCCCAACATTAGCAAAGCCATGTCTGCCCCCTATAAAGAGATGGCAGGTTTGAAATTATGGGATGGGGTATGCACTGTTACTATTGTTACGTGTCAACCCAATCTCAGCCAAGTGGCTGCATGAGATTCCAGAGTTCAAGGATCTTACCCAGGATATTTCCACTGGGAAGTTCGAGGCACCTAGAAGGCTGGTACCTTTAAGAAATACTGTTTATTAATACATATTTACACATGGAAGTCTGCAATGGAGGTGATGTGGGACATTAAACCCCAAGAGTGTCTCCCACTGCCCCTCACTTAGTTTCAGCAAGTTTTGGGCCAAAGCAGCAGTCAGTCATGGCTCCCAGTCTCTCGGTGCAGCCTCCTCCAGCCAGAGCCAAGATGGTAGGTGAAATCTCATTCCATGGGAAGAAAGAAGACCATAGACGCTGTTTCAGCAGCAACCTTGTGTCAGCCATAATGCACAAGAAGGAGGACAGGAAAATAATGTTTCGTGTTTTCGAAAGCATTGCAAAAACCATTCCTGACCTGGGAAAACCCCATTCATTTCGGTGCTGTAAATAACCAGTGTTTTTGTTTTACTAGTGAAGGTATTACATTCGTGCACTGACGCTGAACTCATTTCTGTCCCAGTGCTCTGCTGTCAGCATGGCAAAGGGCAGACAGAGGCACCAGACAATGTAAACAGTGCTAGCCCTTGCTTAATGAGAAGAGCCCGGGAAAGCAGGGACAAGTTTGACTTGCATAACTTCAGCTGATAAGCACAGAGACCCACAAGCTTACAGAAAGGCTCTTGTGGGCTTTAGTCATGCTTAAGCAAGGGTGGACAACCCATGGCCCTCCAGATGTTGTTGGACTCCATCAGACCCAACCAAAATGGCCAATGGTCATGAATTACGAGAGTTGTAGTCCAGCAGAATCTAAAGGGCCATTGATTACCCATCTCTGATTATTAGAAGCTGTTCTAGATTCTGCTGGGATTCTCAGATTCTAGATTCTTCTGGGATTCTCAGTTTTCAAAGTCTTGCCTTAGGCTCTGATCTTGCAGAAACTGGCCTGAAACTTAGTCTTTGGCTAGCAGTATTCGTGTGGATACTTCCATGCATATCAAACATTTCTCTGAACATGATCCTGCGAAGACTGGTGGTGGTATGGAGCAGGGGTCAACTTTGGTCTTTCAAATTTCAGTGGCGCCCTGTGCTAGGCCAAAATCTGCCCCCCCCAAAAATAAAACCCTCTTGCCTTCTGTTCTGTTCAATTCACTACATCATAATTGTGATGCTCTATGGCGCTCCCCTCCTTCATGGATCACTGCCTTGTCATGGCAAAGGGGCTTAAATAACTCCGAGAAGCTATGAGCTATGCCGTGCAGGGCCACCAAAGATGGACAGGTCATAGTGGAGAGTTTTGACTAAACGTGATCCACCTGGAGCAGGAACTGGCAAGCCACTCCAGTATCCCTGCCAAGAAAACTCCATGGACAAAGACAACAGGCATATCCTTGCCGACAAAGGTCCGTATAGTTAAAGCTATGGTTTTCCCAGTAGTGATGTATGGAAGTGAGAGCTGGACCATAAATAAGGCTGATCGCCGAAGAATTGATGCTTTTGAATTATGGTGCTGGAGGAGACTCTTGAGAGTCCCATGGACTGCAAGAAGATCAAACCTATCCATTCTTAAGGAAATCAGCCCTGAGTGCTCACTGGAAGGACAGATCCTGAAGCTGAGGCTCCAATACTTTGGCCACCTCATGAGAAGAGAAGACTCCCTGGAAAAGACCCTGATGTTGGGAAAGATTGAGGGCACAAGGAGAAGGGGACGACAGAGGACGAGATGGTTGGACAGTGTTCTCGAAGCTACCAACATGAGTTTGACCAAACTGCGGGAGGCAGTGGAAGACAGGAGTGCCTGGCGTGCTCTGGTCCCTGGGGTCACAAAGAGTCGGACACGACTAAATGACTAAACAACAACAATGGCGCTCCCAGGCACCCATTGCAGCAGAACCAGTCATGTTGCCCAAAATCTGCCTCTGTATGGAGATTCTCCAGGCAGCTGAGGCCATCCATACAGTTGTGTTTTGGCACTGGTTTGTGGCTGTGGATCCTCATAAGGATCATAACCTAAAAAATAAAAGCAGGAGGTTCCTCAAAATGACTCCCACCATGGGTTGTTAATTGTCTGTCTCTTCATATTATAGGCATGCGCCTTGATTTACAGATGATTGTGAAGGGCTGTCCGAGGACACTCTGCCATTTGATGGATGGCCTCCTCTATTTGAAGGGCTGCATAGCGCAAGTCTTGGAGCCATGAGAAAGGAGAGCAGGAGGGGCCATTATACTGCAGACTGAGCTCCCCCAGTCACAGCCTCCCCCACTATGATGAGATGTTTTCTACTGCAGTAATTATTATGAGTGTGCATCTGCACATATAAATGATCACATATAAAAGTTATACAAATTTGTGTCATCTTGTCTTACGAGGGTGACTCGCCACACTACTTCATTAGCTGTTTTCTTCTTTTTTAAGTTTTTATTTATACTATTCAAGTTTATACATTTCATTAGTTTTACAATCAATTTAACATTTCGAATTTGACATCCCCCTCTTTCTGCGGTTCCTTAAAGAAATTTTTTTAATATCTTCTGCATATCCAAATTCATTTAATTTGCTCATTGATTTATCTACTTTAAATCTATACTCTTATAAAACTGCAGGTTATTACAATAATCCTGCTAAAGCTTTTATCTGTTTGCGATTTATCTGTAAATATTCAATAAACCATTTCCATTCTTTTATAAAAAGTTTGTTATCTTGATTTCTGATTCTTCTGGTAAGTTTCGCCATTTCTGCATATTCCATAGGTTTTTGTATCCATTCCTCCTTTACTGGGACTTCTGCTTCTTTCCACTTTTGTGCAAGTAGCATACATAAATAAATTTCTAAACAATTTAGATAGTTCTGTCCCTATAATTCCCAAAATAAAAGCTTCTGGGTTTCTTTTTATAAAAGTTATTTCAAACATCCTTTTCAACTCATTGTATATCATTTCCTAGTACGCTTTAACCCTAGTACAAGACCACCACATATGATAGAACATTAGTTGTTTTCTTCAATACTTCTCAAGAAACTGAGATACCAGAAAGTTTAATTGTTACAAGAAACCGCAATGCTTATCTTTTCTGTAAGAGAGTTTGGATTTGATATCCCGCTTTATCACTACCCGAAGGAGTCTCAAAGCGGCTAACATTCTCCTTTCCCTTCCTCCCCCACAACAAACACTCTGTGAGGTGAGTGGGGCTGTGAGACTTCAAAGAAGTGTGACTAGCCCAAGGTCACCCAGCAGCTGCATGTGGAGGAGCGGGGAATCGAACCCGGTTCACCAAATTACGAGTCCACTTCTCTTAACCACTACACCACACTGGTGTACTGTTGCACAGCAATAATCAGAGGGCTCAGCTTCTCCAGATTATTCAGAGGGCTCGACACAGCCCCTTGACATCACGCCTGCAACATTGCAAGGAGTCAGAGGGTGGAGCCGAACGCCTTCTGAACATTGAGAGGGCCTGGCTCCCTCAAAACCAAAAAACATTGGGGGACCAAAGTGCCCCAGCCTCCTGAAGCTGGCACCTGGAAAGAGAGGCTGCATGTGGCAGTAAATTCCACCTTTGGAGAACTTATGATGGCGATTATTCAAGAATCTGTGCCCATATGTCACATGGCTACCACCAATCACCATATCTGGGGTATGTTGCCCATCATGAACAAAGCAGTCATGTAAATCAGTCCTGGGAGTCTTTAAATTTTATTTTAAAATAAAACCTGTTTTAATGTGGACCCGCGTTGCATCCTGGAATGAAAGTATCTTCCTTTGGATTTCCCCCCTCCTGTTGAGGGGGTGTATAAACATGAGTATTTGTCCAATATATTTATGTCGTATTTCTTTAGGCTCCCCTGATTCTAATGGCATTTGTACTACCTGGGCTATTAATCAAATGTGACAATGGAAACAGCTTAGAGTTAATGGGAGCATGAGAAGTTTTCCAAACATAGTGTATTTGACAAGGACCAGGTTGAGTCCAAAGGAGCTGCTCTTGGTTAAATAAATAGTGAAACTGCAGAGTTAAAAGCACGGACTTTGCAGCCATTTATCAACTTTATATGACTCATTTTGTGATTATGAGGAAGACTAAAGTGAAGCTAGAATTTATGAATTAAAAGCTTGAATTACAAAGCTATGAACATAAACTTGCTCAGAAAAAAGGACATTCGTACAAAATGCAACCTGCATCACGTTTTGAATTCCACCTTCCCAACTTGATCTACTGCAACATAGTTCACTAATATATTTTTGAATTCATTAACGTTTGTAGGATTCGCACTGGCTGACAATCTGCTACCAGGCCATGTTCAAGGAGTTAGCACTAACATCTAAGGCCCCATATAAGCTCAGGACCAGGTTGAAAGACATCCTTCTCCCTTATATACCCAGTAAGTCATGGTGTTGTGCAGGAGTATTTCTCCTTCATGTCCCCCAAAATATCAGAAGCCTGCTTCAATGGAGCAGGGCTAACAGTGTGGCTTCCCCCATACTGTGGAGCATCATACCTGTTGAGATTAGACAGGCGTTCGCTATCCGCACTTTTAGGACAAAACTGAAGTCATTTTTGTTTCCACAAGCTTCCACAGTAGCCTTAGGCAGGCATGGCCAAACTTGGCCCTCCAGATGTTTTGGGACTACAATTCCCATCATCCCTGACCACTGGTCCTGCTAGCTAGGGATGATGGGAGTTGTAGTCCCAAAACATTTGGAGGGCCAAGTTTGGCCATGCCTGCCTTAGGGGGATCATTATGGATTGTTTAAAAACCTATGTTTGGTTGTTTTTCATATACTGTTTTTTCAAACTATTTTAGCTGTTTTTATGACATGGCTGCAAATTGCCTTGGGCAAAGTGGTGGGTGTGAACACACACACACAGAGAGAGACTTGAATGGCTGGGGAATTGCACCCTATTGAGTGATCCCCCTTTGTATCTTCTAATAGCAAACTCATTCTCCTTATGTAGCCAAAAAGGCATAATTCACACAAAAATCTGTCATTCACTCCCATGGGGGAAAGTGGTGCAATGAGAGCAAAACCAGCCCTTGAGCCAATCTGTGCCGATATCAAACCCACGAAACACCGACCTCCTCACTGTGTTGCCTTGCAATATTACTGTGTCCACTTCTGGGCACCACAATTTAAGAAGGCTATTGACTGTGCGGTCAATGTGTGCAGAGGAGGGCAACCAAGATGATCAAGGGTCTGGAAACCAAGCCTTATGAGGAAAGGTTGAAAGTGCTGGGTATGTTTAGCATGGAAAAGAGGAGATTGAGAGAAGGTGTGATGGCCATCTTCAGATATCTCAAGGGCTGTCACATGGAGAAGGCTGGGAACCAAAGCAATGGCTTCAAGTTATATGAAAGGTGATTCTGTCTAAATATCAGGAAGAACTTTCTGACAGTAAGAGCTCTTTGACAGTGGAACAGTCTCCTTCAGGAGGTGGTGGACTCTCCCTCCTTGGAGGTTTTTAAGCAGAGTTTGTGTGGCCATCTGTCATGGATTCTTAACTGAGATTTCTGCATTGCAGGGCTAGATGACCCTTGGAGTCCCTTCCAACTCTACAGTTTTATGGTTTTGTGAGTCTATGTTCCACACTCCACCCACCATGACTCACTATTATGATAGTATTATAATCAATCTATATTATAATCAATCATGGCTTCAAAATGGGTCCACCTAGGTGGGGTGTATGTCTTAGTAGCTGCTTGGAGGAATGCTGACTTGAGTTCAAAGATCTCATCTGTGTTAATGCAGAGGTTCCTGTTTAATGAGACAATTCAGAAAAAGCATCTATAAGTAGCCAGTGGATTTCACAAGCCATGTTGACTCTGGAAAATCATGAAAAGACTTTTTTTTCTTCCTGGAAATGACTGATTACAGAATTGGACAGATGCAATAAGTTTCCTTTCCTTTCCCCCACCCCCTTTCCCCATTGGGATTGGGCAAAAACATCTTTATGGGGTGGTTCATAGGAAATGTATTCCATTTGTCCTGGCAGAGAACTTAATAGCTCTCTTGAAACTATCCTCTTTTTCTCAAAACTGCTCTCTCTCAAGGATACCACATGATAACTCTGGTTTAACATACTGAAAACTTGGAACGGGCAAGCAATAAGCTACTGAACTCTTTCCCATCTGGAGACGCTTTTGCTTTCGTCTGGCCTGCCGATGTTTTTAAACTCTATAACCTAAGTAAACCTGTAGAATTTGTAGTGCTCACTTGAAACTAGTATCAGATTTTTTAATAAAAAAATAATAGAGCTCCCTCTGTTAACTGAACTGCTTCTTAGAAGGTAAGATGGGCACAGAAATTGGGCTGATGTGATATATGGAAGGTCCTGAAAGGATAACAGTTCCCATCACCCTTGGGCCATGCTGGCTGAAATTGATGAAGCCTGGGTTGATGAATACCAGTCTCCCCAGTTCTACCAGGAGATGCCAGTGATTGACCATGGGATCTTCTGTATGAAAAGCAGGTGCTCTGTCACTGAGCCACAGCCCTTAACCATTGCTGAGCTATCACTTTCTCTAATAATGGTGGCTGAATGACAACAGGAGTGGAACCAGCAAAGATACACTGACAAAAGAGGAAAACGGATCATATAGATAACTATTGTAGCCTATATGAAATATACTCGGAGTCAAGTGTGAATTTCATGCTCTTTATTCAGCTCATACTGAATAAGGAATGTAGCAAGGAATGAATCTTTCCCCAAAACGTAGCAAGGAATGAATCTTTCCCCAAAACAGTTGCTATATATACATTATTTACACAATGGGCCCCACGTGATTGGCTAATTCTGGGCTACTCCTGTAGGCCAATCAGGTTGCGGATTCACTTCCTCCAGGAGCCTGATTGGCTGCTCTTGCAGGCCAATCAGGTCACTGATTCACTTCCACCTGGAGCTGGATTGAGTGGCTCCTGAGGGCCAATCAGACTGCTGCATTCTGGATCCTATTGTTCTAGGATTCAGCTCAGTACATAACACCATACCTCACAGAAGGAATAATATCTATACTATTTACACCTACTGTCCATCAAAATGTGATTTACCATTTATTTCCTTGCTATTGTTTTCTGGGAAGGTGCTGTGGTGATCCTCAAAGGGATGCACAGGACAAAGATGCTTCGCCCTGCCGCATCCCTGGCGATCCTAAAAAGAACAGGGGCAAGCATCTTCGCCCTGGCACGTCCTTTTGAGGATCACTACAGAATTTTGGGGTGGCCCGGCCCCATTCTTGAAAATGCAGGGACGTGAACATTTCAAAAGATGGCTGTGTTGTGGTTTGCACGGCGTTTTGGGGGGCGTGCCAATGTGGCAGGTTCACCTTTAAGTGCAAACTGAATTGCATTCCTTCCACATCCCTCAATTCAAGTCCCATCGGTGTCCAGATATTGCGAACGTTTAAAGACACCATGTGGAGATTTAAGTGCTCTTTAATGCATTTTGCTCTGACTCGTACCAGAACATGACTTTTTCCCAATTGTGGACTTCGTAGACCTTATCAGGATGGTTCTGAAGAAGGCTGGAAGCAACGGAAGGGATACCACAAGTTGGGAAGAGATGTGGATGTAGGATATATAAGACAGCTCCCCCCTTTCTGTATCTGTTTTGTAAAACGAAACATTCAGTAGCTTGTGGGAGCACAGCTCTCGAGTGACCTTTTCCAGACTCATCCCAACAAAGGTGATGGAATCACTCCAAAAGTAAGTGGTCTGAGGGCTTTTAGCCAGGGGCTATTAAGAGTGACCCCATCCAAATGGTCAGCAATTTGAGATACATTTCTGAGAAAGACCAGAGCGAAGTCACGCTGTAGCATGAGGCATTCCATGCGGCCTTCGGACATTTATGCAGGTCTTGTGTTGCAGTCATGTAACCTTTCCTAATATGCTGCAGATGTTTGCCAAGCTTTGAATCTCGCCTATATCAAGTTCTGCATTTATTCTTCCAGGCTCTCGCTATTGCAGATTTGTTGCTGCACGGTACCATTTCTGGGTGGAAATGAAGTCTGTTTTCATCCAGCTGTAACCGAAAAGGCTAGCAAAGTCAGGAGATACCAATGGCAGACGACTGTGGCTTTAGAACAAACAACTAAATCCGGCGCGTGAGACATGTCAGATTCATTTTTTATTTGTAAGTAGAAATGGTTAGAACTGCCTTAACCTTAAAGGGAGTTTTGCTGGCGGGCAGCAGCTAAGAGGACTGGGGTCTCTACAAATGCTCTGGGAACATCTGTTTTCAGAAGCTGAGGGGAAATGGTAGTGCCAAATAAAGATTTTAAGGCTCATAAATTTCCAATGCCCCCAAGCCTTCTCAGGTTGAGGAACCTATCTCCTTATGCTTCCTTATTAGAGAGGGGAAAGTTACCACATCATTTTCCTGTTGCATTCCTAGAAAGCAGTGCAGATACATCCAGCTGGAAGAGGCTGCGGAGAAACACCATTGAGGTGTTTTACCACCACTGAAATGTGCAATGTCATATTATTTTCAGTATGTGTACTTCAGCTGTCCTTGATGTGGCTTCCCTCAAGCTCCCATGGGTGTCTGCAGGGGTGCGCAGGGAAAATTTGCACCCCTGGGTGAACCACAACCCCCCGATCCTGGCTTTCACTTAAAAAAAAAAAGTAGAACCTGAGATATGAGGCAAAATATACAGGGTCCGTTGTCCTTTTTTGCTTGTGACAAACTAATTTGCTCTGCCCCCTTTGAGTGTTTTGACTACCAGCAGAAAAATATTTGCAGATGTCCATGACTTTCCTGCAATCTTCCAAACTTTCCTTTCCACCCAACTTCACATACCTTCCTCTTCCTAGGCTCCTAAATGAATTTCCACCTACCGTAGATTTCTTTCTCCCTCGTTTCCTCAGCTTCCTTCCATCTCCTCACCTTTCTGTCAGTCCTTTGTTTCCTCAGGTCTTTGCTTCCTGGCTCACATCTGTTCCGTCACCTTTCCCTTTGCTGACTATGGAAAAATCCTTCGGTCTCTCTGGAGATGGCTTGAGAAATTATACAGTGTGCGCTAGGGACTTGCCCTCTTTGACTGGTGATTGTCATGCTGCTTTTAAAAATATATCCTTATTTATTTATTATAGCATTACTTATCCACTCCTTCACCATGAGGTTCCAGGGCAGGCTGCAACAATATAGTCATACTGTTTAAAATCAGTTAAAGGTTTTTTAAAAAAACAAAAACAAAAACCCTAATGTAATTTAAATAAGAAACCCAAAGGGTTTAAATAATAAAATAATGACAGGTATTAAAAACACACCTCAGTTGTCAGAGGTCAGGGCACCTTTAGCCATCTGTGGAAAGCTGTACAGTGAAGATCAGGGGTCAGCAACCTTTTTCAGCCAGGGACCAGTCCACCATCCCTCAGACCATGTGGTGGTGGGCCGGACTATATTTGGGGGGGAGGAGTGAACGCATTCCTATGCCCCACAAATAACCCAGAGATGCATTTTAAATAAAAGCACACATTCTACTCATGTAAAATCACCAGGCAGGCCCCACAAATAACCCAGAGATGCATTTTAAATAAAAGCACACGTTCTACTCATGTAAAATCACCAGGCAGGCCCCACAAATAACCCAGAGATGCATTTTAAATAAAAGGACACATTCTACTCTTGTAAAAACACGCTGATTCCCGGGCTGGATTGAGAAGGCGATTGGGCTGCATCCGGCCCCTGGGCCTTAGGTTGCCTACCCCTGGTGAAGATGCTACCAGTAGATGCACCTCAGTGGAGACGGAGTACATGGTTGACAGTCTGTCACAAAGGATGCCCTCTCCTTGCCTATTTACATCATTTTGTATTGGCCTTAAAAGCAGAACTATCAAGAACCCACTGCCCAATTTGCCTATCTTATGAAAAAATATATTATTCAGTTTTGCAATTAACATTTACATTCAAATCAAAATCATAATCAAAAACATATAGGATTCCCTGAATCCTTTGACTTCTCTCCTCACCTCCATGGGTTCCATTAATCTTTTTCAACTGCATCATATAATGTTCTCCATTTTTCCTTAAAATCTCATTCTTACCATAGTTCTTGTTACATTACAAGTGTTGTTAAAACCCCACAATTCTTTTTAATTTTTTACAGGGTTCTCCCAAGTAACTTATAAATATTCCCCATTCTTTGTTAAATTTATTGTCCTCTTGGTTTCTGATCTTCCCGATCATTTTCGCCATTTCAGCATAGTCCATCATTTTCTTTTCATCACCATTCGTTTCTGGTAGGGACTTTATCTTCCTTCCATCTCTGGGCCAAGCAGCTGTCATCACATACATAAATAGTCTTTTCTGCTTCTTTGGTATTTCTGCACCTAAAATTCCTAATAAAAAGGCTTCTGGTTTTTTCACAAAATATATTTTAAACATTTTTTTCAACTCATTATAAATCATTTCCCAATATTGTTATCTTGCACCTCCACCACATATGGTAGAAGGTGCCTTCCTTCTCTTTACACTTCCAACAAATATTTGTAGCAGTTCTATACATTTTTGCTAATTTAGTAGGAGTTAAACACCAGCGATACATCATTTTCATATCGTTTTCCTTCAATGTACAGCATGCTGTAAATTTTAAGTCTTCCCTCCATAACTTTTCCCATGATGAGAATTGTATATTCACTTTGCCTATCTAAACACTCAATAGATAATAATAATAATAATAATAATAATAATAATAATAATAATAATAATAATAATTTATACCCTGCCCTCCCCGGCCAGGACTTGGCTCAGGGCAGCTAACATCAAAGTAAAGGTAAAGGTAAAGGGACCCCTGACCATTAGGTCCAGTCGTGACCGGCTCTGGGGTTGCGTGCTCATCTCGCTTTAGTGGCCGTGGGAGCCGGCGTACAGCTTCCAGGTCATGTGGCTAGCATGACTAAGCCGCTTCTGGTGAACCAGAGCAACGCATGGAAATGCCGTTTACCTTCCCGCTGCAGTGGTACCTATTTATCTACTTGCACTTTGATGTGCTTTCGAACTGCTAGGTTGACAGGAGAACATCAGAGTATGATACATTAAAAACATAAATCAAACAATCGATTAAAATACAGCTGAAAATCAAATTTGGAGCAGAAAATCAGATGGCAACCCACGGATTATAACTATAGGGGATGGGAACATTGAGCACTCACCAGGCCCAACTGTTTGTGCTGGTCTTATATGAGCCGGTGGAATGGGTTAGGGAGGTCACTTACATACTGGATCTTATAACAAAAAATCTTATTAATGCTGCAGGGAGTCCCAGAGAGTATTTCATCCTTTTCGTTTCACTTTTAGAGTAGCTGCTGCCACTCTTTGCAAAAGTGGAATGACTGTTGCATGGCAATTCTAAAACTTCCAGTTCCACAGATCCAAAGAGGCTGAGTTGGCACATAAGGAGTGAGGTGATCCTTCAAATAAACTGGGATATATGAGGAATCTTTTCAGGTCATTGTCCTTTTTTCCCTAATCTGTGCAACTGTGGCAGTCTTAAACCTATGGTAAAATAGACTTGAATCTATTGTAAGTGGGGGGAGTAGGGGAGTTGTGAAAATAACCTTTAAGATGTTGTTGAAACCTTTCCCTGAGCCCCACAAGCACAGAGCTTTGTTACCAGCCAAAGCAAATAACCACACAAGCCTGTCTTGCCTCCAACCTCAGCCCGCTAATACAAAAGGGTGCCATTTATCAGTTCCAAAGGAAAACAGCACCTGACAGCACCCAGAGTACAGACTATTCATTACATATCTAAAGGCTATTGATCAACAGCCTGTTTTAAAATTCAATAGGTTCAAGCTTAACTGATTTTCATGGCTGTTTGAATGCGTTTATGACTCCAAAGGCATGTTCCAAACAGTGCTTTGTCACCGGGTCTGCCAAGAGAAAATAATGTGAGGCATTAATAAAGCACCAGCAAACAAGCTGACACCTCAGAGGTAAGGTGGAAAATCCAGAGCGCTGCCCACAGAAAAGGGAGTAAATACTCGGTACGGGGAGTTGGCCGACAGCTGCAGAATCAACCCAGTTGGTATTCACGTCGGATGCTGCAAAGAGGTTCTGTCACAATGCCAGTTCAAGGGGCATTCTCTCACAGGGTGGGTTGTTGTGAGGGGGGGGGAGAAGGGAAGCGGGGATGGATGGACAAGGGGGACATCCATCAAGGGCAAGACTGGAACAATGGATCCACTGGTTGCGCAAGCCCAATATCCGGATCTTAAAATTGCCAGGAGATACATGCATAGACAGCTTACACAGTGTGCCTGTGAAAAGCCACAAACTAGGGTATTATGTTAGTGAAACTTGTCACATCGCTTCAAGATGATCAGCTAAACCAGGAGGTTGCCCCAGTGCAGACATGCCCCCAATGCACAGAGAGCATGGGGGAGGGGGTTGCCAGTGTGGTGAGTATAGTCAAATGCAAGGTGGTAGTGCACTTACTCTGCAAAGGGTGTTTGTTTGTTTGTTTGTTTGTTTATCTGTTTATATTACGTAATGTTTAGAATCATAGAATCATAGAGTTGGAAGAGACCACAAGGGCCATCCAGTCCAACCCCCTGCCAAGCAGGAAACACCATCAAAGCATTCCTGGCAGGTGGCTGTCAAGCCTCTGCTTAAAGACCTCCAAAGAAGGAGACTCCACCACCCTCCTTGGCAGCAAATTCCACTGTCGAACAGCTCTTACTGTCAGGAAGTTCTTCCTAATGTTTAGGTGGAATCTTCTTTCTTGTAGTTTGAATCCATTGCTCCGTGTCCGCTTCTCTGGAGCAGCAGAAAACAACCTTTCTCCCTCCTCTATATGACATCCTTTTATATATTTGAACATGGCTATCATATCACCCCTTAACCTTCTCTTTTCCAGGCTAAACATACCCTGAGCATTTCATTGAGCATTCCAAGAATTCAATGAAAGACAGCGAGGGAGGGGAAACAATTGAGCATAGCCAGGTATAAGGTAAGGGGATGAAAGATACAAAGAAAAAATATTAAAATAAACTTATACAAAAGAGGCAACATAGCAGTATTTCAAGATAAGACACAGTGAATCAAAAACTCATATTATCAAAAACAGTGCCAAAGCAAATAATATTTGGATGCAATTGGCCATCTGTGTGACTGTGTCACTAAATAAGCTGCAACACACACACAAGATAGCTGAAATACACTAGAGCTGAAATGTAAGAGGAGAGTAACAGAGTGTTGACTTTGCTGGGACCTCTGAGCATGCATGTAGCCTAGGATTGCAACCCAAAACAGATGAATCCTGAAGATTTTATTTTATTTTATTTTAATATTTCTATTCCGCTTTTCCAACAACAAATTGTGAACTCGAAGCTGCTCACAATAATCACAAAAGCGTTAAAACAACAACAAACATTGCAATCTCTATAGCATCAAGCACAGTATGAAACAGCTTTGTTTTATATCAGCTGAATGCAGAAGACAAATAAGCAACAGAACACCCATTTTCTGTGACTTAGCTTCAGTGTTTATTTTTGTAATTAAATTTGTATACCGCACTTCGCCCATAGATCTCATACATTGCATAAAATTGCGATATAAAAAGCTACATGTATCCATGCACAACTTCCTGCCTTCTCTGGAACTTTGCTGTGTGATATGCATAAGCAATCCTCTCCATGTGTGTCTGTGTGAAATGCCAAAGGAGGGGGGGAGGGGAGGGACATGTGTTGCAAACTGCAACCTTCTTTGCTTTTGATCTTCTCTTCCCTGCTTTGCTCTGCAACATTAATCCTAATTTCCTTGAAGGGAAAAACCTCACCCCATGCTGAGAGCCCACACAATGCTCTCCATGGCCCTGAAGCTCTCAGGTGGTTCTTTTACCTGCGGGAATGAGACCGAATCAAGATTCCTGCCATGAAGTTATGATTGCTCGTCTCTGCTGGCTCCAATTTGGAGGCTGCTGAAGTGTGTGCTGAATGTAGATTGAAGGAGGGGCTGCTCAGTCTATTACACTTAAGCAGATCTATGGGATGAGAATCTCCAGCATAAGGGATGCAGATGAGTTCCAGTCCCTAGTTTAGGCCTCGTGCATCAAATAAACTCAAGCTGCTGTTACTGAAAGGGGTCTAGTCCATGATGGTTCATGTACTGCGAGCAGCAGAGGTGCTGAGTTACGGCCAACACTGGGGGGGAGACATTGTGCGTGCATGACATCACATACGTGTGACTTCACACAAACAAGTCACCAGTGCTCTGAGCTCCTCAAAGGGTTGCGTCAGAGTGCAGGACCTTGGTGTAACCCTGCTGGTGAACCCAGATCACCTTCCTGTCCAGCGCTGGCGCTCCAAGCTCATGGAGAAGGTCGACAGGAAGGCTGACCATCGGTAGCCTCCTCCACCCCGTCAACACTGAGGGGGCCTGGCCCTTTGCCCAGAGATTTTGAGGTGGCCAAGGATACCTCAGCCCTCTGGAGTTGGCACACCTGGCAAGCAGAGGTAAAGGTAAAGGGACCCCTGACAGTTAGATCCAGTCGTGGACGACTCTGGGGTTGCGGTGCTCATCTCGCTTTATTGGCCGAGAGAGCTGGCGTACAGCTACTGGGTCATGTGGCCAGCATGACTAAGTCGCTTCTGGGGAATCAGAGCAGCGCACGGAAATGCCGTTTATCTTCCCTTCAGAGCGGTACCTATTTATCTACTTGCACTTTGATGTGCTTTCGAACTGCTAGGTTGGCAGGAGCAGGGACCGAGCAATGGGAGCTCACCCCGTCGCAGGGATTCGAACCGTCGACCTTCTGATTGGCAAGCCCTAGGCTCAGTGGTTTAACCCATAGAGCCACCCGCGTCCCGGCAAGCAGAGGTACACCTAGGCAATGTTGGCCGCCCAGAAAAGCGGAGGAGCAGCCCGGGGAGTGCATGGATGGGCAGGCTCCTAACTATTCAGAGCCAGAGCAGAGAGGCATGATTTTTGCACATCCCTTGGGCCTGCACCCTTGGCAGGGGTCAACCTGGCCAACCTCTAGCTATGCCCCTGACTGTGAGGGAGGTTGCATGTTTTATTTATGCAGGCTGCAAAGTTTAACCTGCTCAGTCGTTAGGTGGATACACGTGATCAACTAAAAAGAAGCCCTGCAGGATCACATCAGAAGTGCTGATTGCAAGCACCATCTTTTTTTTTCCTTTAAAAAGATTACAGTGGTACCTCAGGTTACGAATTTAATTCGTTCCGGAAGTCTGTTCTTAACCCGAAGCGTTCTTAACCCGAGGTGCTCATTCCCTATATAGGCCTCCCACGGCCCCGGAAGCAGATTGTGTTCGTATCCCGGGGCAAAGTTTGCAACCCGGGACACCTACTTCCGGGTTTGTGGAGTTCGTAACCCAAAGCGTTCGTAAGCAGGACTGTTCGTAACCCAAGGTACCACTGTATCTCTTCCGAGATGCTGCCTGCTATGGCACATACATGCATCTACATTGTGAAAGACCTACATTGGCTCCCAGTACGTATCCAAGCACAATTCAAAGTGTTGGTGCCAACCTTTAAAGCCCTAAATGTCCTCGGTCCTGTATACCTGAAGGAGCGTCTCCACCCCCATCGTTCAACCAGGACACTGAGGTCCAGCACCAAGGGTCTTCTGGCATCTCCCTCATTGCAAGAAGTAAAATTACGGACAACCAGGCAGAGGGCCTTTTCGGTAGTGGCGCCCTCCCATCAGATGTCAAGGAAATAAACAACTATCTGACTTTTAGAAGACATCTGAAGGCAGCCCTGTTTAGGAAAGCTTCTATTGTTTGATGTTTTATCATGTTTTCAATATTCTGTTGGGAGCCACAAGAGTGGCTGGGGAGGCCCGGCCAGATGGGCAGGGTATAAATAAATTATTATTATTATTATTATTATTATTATTATTATTATTATTATATTCTAAAAAGAAAAGGAGAGTAAACATTGGGCAGGATTCAGCTAATAAGAATGAGTCCCCTCAGAGAAAGCCCTGGGCAAAGACTTCTGCAATGGGGCTCCCCCTATCATGTAACATCTGGAACCACAGGTTCCCCATCCCTGCTGTAATAGATCCCTTGCACCCCTCCCAAGACTAGTTTCCAGCGTTCCTTGGAAAGTGGGAATGACTGTTCAACCATTTTTCAGTCTGTGGCGCATTGAATGCCCTCAAAGGACAGGAAAGGGATAGGTGTTTACACTGATATTAATTAGACTGCGAAGTTTCATTGTGGCCAAAATTGTAGCCTCCTAATACCATGCAATTTGGTTGAGTAGCGTAGCGTAGCGTAAATCACAACCACCATTCACATTCAGGTTGTTCCACAAACAACCTGTATTTAGCAGAGTTACAGGAACGGAGTGCATTGTACACCCAAATGAGAATAGTACACCTGCAAATAGTTGCTTCTGTATTTATGGCTGCCTGACAGCTGTGATGAATGGCAAATGGAGCATGTGTGTTGTTTTTTCTTGGGCTTGGCAATTATTATTATTTCCATAAATTAAAAATAAAAGTGAAGCCTATGCACCTGGCATTAATTACAGGTTTTAAATGGCCATGATCTCTTCACCAAGGTGCTGGGGAGGGTGGGGGGAGCAGAACATATTCTCAAGGCAGTAGGCAGGAAAGTAATTATTGTCCAACCACAACTTTCACTGTGCAACAAGGGGGGAAGAACCTGTCAGGAAAAGCCCATATTATGTTACGGTTTAATTTGTAACTACATCCAGTCAGTCTTCTATGCCGCACATCTCAAGTCCTGCCATCCCTCACTGTACGGATGAGTGTTTCAAGGCCAGGATCTCACCGTGCTTTCTGAGCAGATGAGAAATTGCAGAGCAACTGTTTTGTAACCTTTATGTGTTAAACTTTTAATGAAGATCCTCCCAGATACCAGCTTTATGTTTTGCTCTCTGGTGTGTTACATCTGGCCCCTCTCCTCTCTCAAGCTATTTATTTACTTACATAAAAAGGTAAAGGGACCCCTGACTTTTAAGTCCAGTCGCAAACGACTCTAGGGTTGCAGCGCTCATCTCGCTTTACTGGCCGAGGGAGCTGGTGTTTGTCCACAGACAGCTTCCAGGTCATGTGGCCAGCATGACTAAGCAGCTTCTGGCGAACCAGAGCAGCGCACGGAAACGCTGTTTACCTTCCCGCCAGAGCGGTACCTATTTATCTACTTGCACTTTGACGTGCTTTCAAACTGCTAGGTTGGGAGGAGCTGGGACAGAGCAACGGGAGCTCACCCCATTGTGGGGATTCGAACTGCCGACCTTCTGATCGGCAAGCCCTAGGCTCTGTGGTTTAACCCACAGCGCCACCCGCGTCCCATTTACTTACATACTTATTCATTAATCACTTGCCCATTTGGGCACCTACCTTTTGGAATTCCTTCCCAATATATATATCAGACAGGTACCTCCTCTATTGTAAACTGTACCTGTCGAAGACCTTCCATTTCCAACATACTTACCAGTGGAGATTTCTTTTTCTATCTCACTTAGTATCTCTGGTGGATTTGAATTGAATGCTGTTCATTCATTCAATTGAATCATAGAATCATAGAGTTGGAAGAGACCATAAGGGCCATCCAGTCCAACCCCCTGCCAAGCAGGGAACACCATCAAAGCATTCCTGACAGGTGGCTGTCAAGCCTCTGCTTAAAGAACTACTGAAACTGTCTAGAAACTTATTCATGTATGCTACTGCAGCGGCAAGAATATTACTCACCCCAAAATGGAAAGATGCAGCAGTCCCAGCAAAGGAAGAATTGATACAAAAGCTTGTGGAATATGCAGAAATGGCAAAACTTACCAGAAGAATAAGAAATCAAGATAACATTTTTTTAAATAAAAGACTGGAAATGGTTCCTTGAATATTTACAGATAAATTGTAAACAGATAACATTGGCAGGATTATTGTAATAACCTGCAGTTTGATAAGAGTATATATTTAAAGTAGATGAATAAATGAGCAAATTAAGTTAATTTGGATATGCAGAAGATATTAAGAAGTAAATTTAAGGAACCGCAGAAGGAAGGGGAAGAAAGTCAAGCTTTGGAATGTTAAAATGATTGTCAAATTAGTGAAATATATAAACTTGAAAAGCATAAATAATTTTTTTTAATGAATTGAATGCTGTTCTTGTTTTACAATGTTTGAATAGTTTTTAATAGTTTGGATATAGGCAATCATTCTCTCTATAGTTTTATGGTATTATAAATCGCACCAGGGTACCTCTTAGGAAGTGATTCATGATCACCATCATCACTTTTCCTGCCAGTATGTGAGTCTAGCCTCCTGGGGACTCAAGCTTTGCTAGCTCTGTCATTGATGACCTAACAAGAACAGGCCAAGCCCTCTCCATTTAAAAGGCATTAGAGTTGTCAGCTCCATCCTTTTGCTCCATTTTATTTGTCTGTTTCATTGGACTTACTTTTAATCTTATTTTTATCTGCTCTTTTTACACACTGTTTTTATTCTAATGTTTCTGCCTTAAAAAATTATGCATATTTTAACATTACTACTTTCCCTTACGTTGGTGCAAGCTGCCTTGGACACTAATAGAAGGAGGCTAAATTTTTAAAAAAATCAAGAACTGAATAGCAAAAATACACCAGCAGCTGCTCCCATGTGATCCCACTGTTCTGAACCAGAGTGATGTAATATGTACTGTTGTGCTATGATATAGAAATTATCTTATTTGGCATACGCAGAACTGAATAAAAATGGCAAGGGACCGCATCTGCAGAAAACCACTGGCTTCTGAAGATCCTTGGGCACTTATGTGACCAGCAAGCTTTTCCGTAATGGGTGTGTTTCATGGACCATTGGGACATTTGGTATTTTTCAGTTCTTGATGATCACACATTTGGTTGCAATTACTATACACAGTATTAAACAAGAGCCAGTCTGATATAGTGGATAGGGGATTTAATGTGCACTGGGGAGACTCGGGTTCCAATTAGAGCTGCGATGAATGTTCACAACTGAGCACTTTTCACACTAAAATTGTGCTTTCAAAGAAGCCACTGTGTTCCTCTCGCAAAATACTGGTATTTGTATTTACCTGTTTCCCAAACCTTTTTGCTATCTTTCTTGGCATGCCTCTCAGTCCCATTTTCAGTCATCTTCTTGGCTATATGTGATTCCAACCAATCAAGGATCACATGGTCAGCTTAATGACCTCACACTTCCACACAGCCAATCAGCATTGGCTATACAACAAATATCATTTATTTATTTTCTTAAACTTATATCCCACCTTTCTCAGTGGCACATGTGCTTCCCGGGTGCCCACTCAACCTGACTCAAGCCCGCTTAGCTTCAGCCATGTGCCCCATGTCCTTTCAGACCATACCTTGAGACCAAATACAGTGGTACCTCAGTTTACGAACTTAATCCGTTCCAGAAGTCCATTCTTAAACCAAAACCATTCTTAAACCAAGGTGCGCTTTCCCTAATGAGGCCTCCCACTGCCGGTGCCCTTCCACTGTTCAGATTCCGTTCTTAGACCGAGGTACAGTTTGCAAACCAGGACACTATTTCCGGTTTTGCGGAGTTCGTAAACCGAATCGTTCATAAACAGGACTGTATAAACCAAGGTAAAAAGGGTAAAGGGATCCCTGACCATTAGGTCCAGTCACGGATGACTCTGGGGTTGTGGTGCTCATCTCGCTTTACTGGCCGAGGGAGCCGGCGTACAGCTTCCGGGTCATGTGGCCAGCATGACGAACCAGAGCAGCACACGGAAACACGGTTTACCTTCCCGCCGGAGCGGTAGGCCTACCTATTTATCTACTTGTACTGCGTGCTTTCGAATTGCTAGGTTGGCAGGAGCAGGGACCGAGCAACGAGAGCTCACCCCGTGGCAGGGATTCAAACTGCCGACCTTCTGATCGTGGGTGATGCTATCGGTTTAACCCATAGCATCACCCACGAGGTACCACTGTATAAATGAAGCTAATATATATATGTGACAGCAGACTTGAAAGGTGGCTGCTGCACTGTCAATACTTGTTCACTGTCCCTACCAAGAGAGAGAGAGAGAGAGAGAGAGATTGCTGGAAGGGAAGAAAAAACACTGCCAGCCACTTTCAGCTCACCCCTAATTTGAGTCTTCCCTCAGTTTTGAAGGCTACATAGCAGGGGTGGGAAGAAGATAGATCAAGAGCTCTGGGTGTTTTGAAGTAAATTGGCAGGGGTTTCTGATTCCCAATCACTTAACATCAGCAGCAAGAACCTGACCCCCATTACATTACACTTCCAAAATGGAGTTTTAAAAAGGAAGGGGTTTTGGTGTGAAAGAAATGTGGGCTCCATGCAGTTCTGGTACTCAAAAGATATTCCTGGGCGCAGAGTTCTTTCATTCTAAATGTATGTCTTTTGCACTAGGCTCCAGTTGGTGAATCTCATGGGACTAATAATAATTTTTTAAAAAGCAAAGCAGATCCCACAAGCTTGGTTTCTGGCCACCCCTAGCCTACAGGGTGGCTGACCTTTGGCAAAAGGAAATGAGAGAGAGAGGTGCACAGGAAACAAAGCTGTTTATTATGGCCCAAGGTGTAAGAATAATCAGATATTTAGATCTCCCTTTGCAGTTTTACAAGTTATTTTAGCATGCTGAAAATAGGCAGCTCTTTCTAAGAAATGTTTTCTGTTGGCCCTGAGGAGGAATCTTTGGCTCCAAATGCAGAGGTCATTGTTTCCTGTCTGCTATCAAGGCAGGCACTCTCCTTTGCTTCCTGGATTGGTGCTTCTTTTGGTTTTGTGCAGAGAAGAATGATCTGGCCCGAGGTCCTTCTCGGAAGGGTGAAGTAAAATTGCAGCAAGTCCATCTTGTTTGATAATCTTAACGCCCTCTGACCATACAAGCTGGTCTGGATGCCACTTTAGTTCCAGGGATCCTCACAGCAAATTTCCCACTTCCAGACTGTATGATGAAATCAAAATCCTGAGCTGAGGCTAGGCATGGAAGGATCAGTCAATTTCTGTTTTCTCATATTCTCATTACCCCCAATTACCCAGCAAATTGTGATTTAAAAAACAACATCCTTATGAAAAAAAACTTCCATCATTTATTGGGAATTTCTCCTACTATGACCAATGCACATCTTTCTGCAAGTAATTTCTCTTAATATAATGCATTGCTGTACGTTATTTTCACTAATATATTCATCCACGTTCCCCGGAGAACCACATCACAAAATCTGGATGAGCGTGAATTTCGAAGACTGGATATGTTCGAGTTCTATTGTTGTTTCAGAAAGTGCAAATTTGATAGATTTGGCTTTACATGCAAACTGAATCAAATTTCTCCCCTCTTCTCTAGTTGGGACCGTGATATGGCGTGTTTCCCTGACTGTATTCCACATCAGTGATGGAGAGGAGAACTCACAGCTTCCTAGGTCAAAACAAAATAAAAAAATAAAAAAAATCCTTCCAGTAGCACCTTAGAGACCAACTAAGTTTGTTATTGATATGAGATTTCATGGTTCTAGGAGTGGGGAACCATTATCAGCCTGAAGGCTACATTACCTCATGGGCAATCTTCTGGGAGTTGTATGTCCATGGCCAGAGGGAAACATGGCCAGAGCAATATATGTGGGTCTTACATTTTGCCAGTAGGTGATGTTCCAGTCATGCTAAAGTCAGAGGTGCCTACACACACCTCTCTTCATGCAAGCAAGCAGCATTGTCATGATTCAAGGATCCTTCCAACCAGGCAAAAGCAGTCAAGGAGAGTATGGAGCAGGACTGACGAGGAGTGGGGCCTGGAAACAAGGGGCTAGATAGAAAGGCCTAGAGGGCCAACTCATTCCCCACCCTAAAACTCAAATGCTTCAAAGATCATTTCTCGGACCTTGCAATTTAACTGAGAGGCTTTGTACCTCTGACACCTTTCAATGGATTTCAGTGACAAATCCAAACACAATGATCATTTAATTACTGTTTTCCTGTGCACCAGCACTTAGAAGTTATTATCGTTCTTGCAACACATGGGCCCAGTATCTGTTTATATATATTAACTTCCTGCTCCAAATCACTATGTACAATTCCGCTTTGGTGCATCTGTAATTTCGCACCTCCTGGAGTTTGTGACTATCTGGCTATAATTGAGTCCAATCGCCGTTTAATTAATGGGAACAGTGGCTTCCACATGTCATGGGATGCTGCTTTCTTCTCTGTTTTTAAATGCATTCTTGTGGCTTTGCCCAAATCTGTGCCAAATAACCTGCAATAATTTGTGGTTTTGAAGCTCTCTGGTCTGTGATGTGGAGAGTGCATTGTTCTTTTGGATTCCGCTGGTGTTTTTCTTTTTCCACAGGATGAGACATATCTGATCTTTAACAATAGTGCGTTGTGAACGTGGTCTCTGGGGTGAGTCATCTGGGCACTGGATTTCTCCCAGGTGGGCAATAAAAAATCTTTTTTGTTTTGTTTTCCTGGAACACGCACTGTGTATTTATTTTTTTACAAACACATTCATACTGCGTAAGAACTTCTCAAACTGGGAAGACTGCCTTTTTCCTTATATTTGTGAAACCACCAGCATTCCTATTAACCTATGCCTGACAGAATTGGAATACTGTGTCCAATTCTGAACACCACAGTTCAAGAAGGATACTGACAAGCTGGAACGTGTCCAGAAGAGGGCAACCAAAATGGTCAAAGGCCTGGAAACGATGTCTTATGAGGAACGGCTTAGGGACCCCATAGTTGTCGTTGACTGGACTTAACCATCCAGGGGTCCTTTACCTTTTTTTACCATGTGGCATGAATGGATCTGTGCAAGTCCTCCTCTAGTACATGGCAGACTGTTTGCGTGTCGAGGTCCGCAAGCCATCCCTCAAATAACACACACTTCACACAGAAATTTAAGTTTAAGGTTTCTGGCATATTTTTGGCCACAACTTTATTAAAATACAAAATGTGAGTGGTTGCTTAGGCATTGGTTCTATCTGTCCCCTCCTGGGGACAGACTGACAACCGCCCGCCTTACGGAAGTCAGTAAAGGGAAAACACTTTGGGGAAAGAATAGGGGTCAGGTGTCTAGCCCTCATCTCTCCCCTAATGTTCTCAAGCGTGGCCCTAGCCCCTGACCAGGGGGTACGGACAAAAGCTTGTGAGCTCCTGAATTCCTTTAATGGAATTCCCCGCACAGCAGCAGCATTGGAGGGGCAGGCACAGCCAACCACATCCCCTCCACCAACCAATTTAATAACCAATGCCTAACTGCCAACCTTACAAGTTGTGACTAATTGCTACGCAGTAGGCGAAAACCAAATGGCACCAGCCAATCAGCCAAGTGGAAAAATTCCTACCAGGCCCCTGCCCCAAAAGCAGACGACCCCATGACAGGCATAGCAAGGTCAACAGCAAGCCTAAATTATAGGGAGGGAGGGAGGGAGGGAGGGAGGGCAGGTGATCCAAATGCACGCAGCAAAGAGAGGCCCCACGCTGCGTGCAGGAGGAATATATAGCCTCTGGGCTGTCCTTCAAACATTGCAACATACAAATCTCCCCAACAACCCACAGGGCCCAATCACATGCCTTGGCTATCTATCCGATCCCGCCCAGCAACAGAGGGATGTCTTGCTGGCCCCCACCGCAACATGTGCTCTCCATGAAGGAGAACCCGCTTTTTCAGATGGAAACCTGACAAAACATGTTGGATTTGGTAGTTTTTGCAGGGCTCCCAATCATGTGGGGAAATGGCACTTTCCACTTTCAGACAAACCGACACAAGTGAGTTCCAGAGCCTGCTACCACATTGATAGTCCTACGCCATGCACATTCATTCCGATCTATAACATTCTGCTTCTTTCTTTGGGCAAGGTCTCAGTGGGACAGCATCAGCTTTGCATGCAGAAGGTCTCAAGACTAATCCCTGGCATCTCCAGGTAGGACTTTGGGAGACCACGATATGAAGCCCCAGAAAACCACTGCCAATCAGTATGGACAATACTGAGCACGATGGACCAATGGTCTGTTGTAGTATAAGACAGCTTCTTATATTCCACTTTTAAAATATTTCTCTTGGTGTTGTGTCTCAAGGGAGCAAGGTTGACTATTCAGTTCAAAGTGCTGGTCAACATACCTAGGACAATCTCAATACTATGAAAATAGGCATAGGCTAGACTGCGGCAGCTAGACTGGTGACTGGGAGCGGCCGAGACCACATAACACCGGTCTTGAAAGACCTACACTGGCTCCCAGTACGTTTCCGAGCACAATTCAAAGTGTTGGTGCTGACCTTTAAAGCCCTAAATGGCTTCGGTCCTGTATACCTGAAGGAGCGTCTCCACCCCCATCGGTCAGCCCGGACACTGAGGTCCAGTGCCGAGGGCCTTCTGGCGGTTCCCTCGCTGCGTGAAGCCAAGTTACAGGGAACCAGGCAGAGGGCCTTCTCGGTAGTGGCGCCCGCCCTGTGGAACGCCCTCCCTTCAGATGTCAAAGAAAACAACAACTACCAGACCTTTAGAAGACATCTGAAGGCAGCCCTGTTTAGGGAGGCTTTTAATGTTTTATAGATTATTGTATTTTAATGCTCTGTTGAAAGCCGCCCAGAGTGGCTGGGAAAACCCAGCCAGATGGGCGGGGTATAAATAATAAATTATTATTATTATTATTATTATTATTATTATTATTATTATTATTATTATATACCTTACATTTAAAGCACACAACTTTCTCCAAAGAGTCCTGGGAAGTGTAGTTTGTTAAGCGGAATTATACTTCTGGGAGGAGTAAACTACAATTCCCAGGATTCCTGGGTGGGGGAGCCATGTGACTAAAAGGTATGGTGTGCATGCTGCGATAATATCATAGAATCATAGAATCATAGAATCATAGAGTTGGAAGAGACCACAAGGGCCATCCAGTCCAACCCCCTGCCAAGCAGGAAACACCATCAAAGCATTCCTGACAGGTGGCTGTCAAGCCTCTGCTTAAAGACCTCCAAAGAAGGGGACTCCACCACACTCCTTGGCAGCAAATTCCACTGTCGAACAGCTCTTACTGTCAAGAAATTCTTCCTAATGTTTAGGTGGAATCTTCTTTCTTGTAGTTTGAATCCATTGCTCCGTGTCCACTTCTCTGGAGCAGCAGAAAACAACCTTTCTCCCTCCTCTATATGACATCCTTTTATATATTTGAACATGGCTATCATATCACCCCTTAACCTTCTCTTCTCCAGGCTAAACATACCCAGCTCCCTAAGCCGTTCCTCATAAGGCATCGTTTCCAGGCCTTTGACCATTTTGGTTGCCCTCCTCTGGACACGTTCCAGCTTGTCAATATCCTTCTTGAACTGTGGTGCCCAGAACTGGACACAGTATTCCAGGTGAGGTCTGACCAGAGCGGAATACAGTGGTACTATTACTTCCCTTGATCTAGATGCTATACTCCTATTGATGCAGCCCAGAATTGCATTGGCTTTTTTAGCTGCTGCATCACACTGTTGACTCATGTCAAGTTTGTGGTCTACCAAGACTCCTAGATCCTTTTCACTTGTACTGCTCTCAAGCCAGGTATCACCCATCCTGTATTTGTGCCTTTCATTTTTTTTGCCCAAGTGTAGTACTTTACATTTCTCCCTGTTAAAATTCATCCTGTTTGCCTTGGGGAAACGGTGTTGGTATATCATTAGCACTTTGCCAGTGCTAATGTTCCATTCAGTTCATGTCTTGAACAAGCCTAAACTAAGTCAGTGTATGCATAAAGAAAAGGCTAGCTGACCTATAAAAAAAAAAAAAGAAGGAAGAGTAAGTTGTCTTCTTTGATCATGAGGACCAGGATTTTTATTTTTAAAGGAAATTTTGGTATCTCCACGTTTCTGTCCAAGAAGCTTAGAACTGTGAGGTCAACTTGCCTGTGCTCTTTTGAATTACAGATGGTGTGCAAGTTACCAAGTTCTAAGTTCAATTTAATTTGAGAATTGCTTCAAATTGCATAAATAAATAAATTGCTACAAGAGATCCTGTCGCAGATCTTCACACTCTGGTGTCATTTGCAACTGCGTTTCCTTTGGAATATACAGTCTGCCATTCACCGCTTTTCAAAATTAACTGGCAAAACACTGTTATTATGTCAAAGCGTTTACCCAAAAAATAAATACCCATAGGAAGTATCCATTTTACCAGAGTGAATACCATTCCTATATACTTGTCAATCCTTTGGCCAAACAGCCTTTACACGGTCAGCAAGCTAAGATGTAAATGAAGAAGCCAATCTCCAGGTATTCCCTTTTCACAAACAATATACAATGCTTAATTTCCTCGCAGGAAATTATAGCCTCTGCTGAGATTTCAAAATCTGATTAGTTTCAGAGGCCTGGGTTTTTTAAAAACCTGTAATTCAAAATAAAGATATAAACATTACAATCACCACCCCTGCCCCCAAGTCTAAAGAAACCTGCTTAGTGGATTCCCTCGAGGGGGAAAAGAACGGGACCCTCAAGATTCTTACTGATAAGGTATGAATAACATTCTCATAAAGCTCAAAGATTGCCCAGATAGACACATTTAAAATAATTACAGTGATTAAATAGAGTTGCAAGCGGCTATAGCTCCAGGCAACACCACCGAGGCCTAAAGAGAAAAACAACTTGGGCATATGTTTGTGATTTATGATCTTACACATGCTTATACAAGCAACACACCATTCATTGGCAAATAGCCACCTCTGACTTTGCGGTAGAGATGCTTTACGGTTATCAACTCGCTGCATTGGCTTGACAAGCTGGCTTTGCCCTAAAATGAAGGTATACTCTTCAAAACACAGTTTTCAAAATTAGTATTCCTCCCACCCTACCCCAAGGAATTCTTCTCAGGGAATATGAATGCAATGGCCTCGATTTTTTTTTTCTTTGTATGATTCATTTGATGCCATTCCTTCCTTCTCGCTTCTTATTTCTTTGTTGTTGTTTAGTCGTTTAGTCGTGTCCGACTCTTCGTGACCCCATGGACCAGAGCACGCCAGGCACTCCTGTCTTCTACTGCCTCCCGCAGTTTGGTCAGACTCATGTTGGTAGCTTCAAGAACACTGTCCAACCATCTCATCTTCTGTCGTCCCCTTCTCCTTATGCCCTCAATCTTTCCCAACATCAGGGTCTTTTCCAGGGAGTCTTCTCTTCTCATGAGGTGGCCCAAGTATTGGAGCCTCAGCTTCAGGATCTGTCCTTCCAGTGAGCACTTATGGCTGATTTCCTTAAGAATTGATAGGTTTGATCTTCTTGCAGTCCATGGGACTCTCAAGAGTCTCCTCCAGCACCATAATTCAAATGCATCAATTCTTTGGCGATCAGCCTTCTTTATGGTCCAGCTCTCACTTCCATACATCACTACTGGGAAAACCATAGCTTTAACTATACAGCTACATTTTTGGAAGAAAGCAGTGAAATGAGAGCTAAAATGGAGGGGTTGTCTCCTACATGTTTTTTAGGGGTGTGGACAGGACAAAATGTCAAGCAGGAAAGAGGGAAGAAATATTCAAAATTTTATGGGGATTGGGGGAGGTTCAACAGGAGCAATAATGGCAACAGTTTTTCCTAAAGAGCCAGAAATTGCATTCCTTTTCCTCGCATGGAAGTTGCTGCAACCTCTTGGTTATTTTGGTTGCCCTTCTCTGAACCTTTTCCAGCTTGACTTGTACCTAGGAAAAGAAATTGCTTTGCAAAAGTGTGAAATTGCATTCAAAGATGTGTCTAATAGGAAAACTTTGCACCAACATATTGATGAATTTTCACGAGGACTTAAAAATATTACATATGTGAAAATGCAGAGAAATCATAGTGTGAAAGTCCTTCCAGGATGGAATTATTATTATTATTATTATTATTATTATTATTATTATTATTTTCATTTCTATACCACTTTGTGTTTTTAAGAAAAAATCTCAAAGCAGTTTACAACCTACGTTGAAACTTCAGATAAAACAATCTGAAATAAAACATTACAGAAGAAAATCAAATATAAAGGTACATACTGTAGTTAACAGGAAACTAAAATATTATCTTAATCATTTCAAACTAAGACTTGACAAAGGAGGTCAAGAATAAACATTTAATGCAACAAAGTTAACAAAAAAATCTTAAACATTTCAAAGTGGCTGGGGAAACCCAGCCAGATGGGCGGGGTATAAATAGTAAATTATTATTATTATTATTAAAATAAAACATTGCTAAAGGAAGTCAGCTTTAAAATAACTTTTAGAACAGCATAATCAGCAAGTTAATCAAATATTATCTTAAACATAGAATATACCTGCTCTGTTTCTGCCACTGCTGCCAATGTATGTGTGTATATTATATTTCAGCTGACAGAGTGCAATTCTGAATAGAAAAATTGACCAAAGGGAAGGGTTAAGCACACCTCTGCTACCTATTCCTCACTCTAAGTTTTCAACCTTGTGCAGCTGCGTTTCACTTTTTTAAAAATCAGGATATTACCACATGCATGTGCCATATAATGTTGTCTTTTGGATTCCGTCCAATCCTATGAAATTTTCTTCCAAATAAGTCCCTCTTGGACTGCAATCTTGGGCTGCAATCCTATACACTTTAATCTGGGAATTAGTCCCATTGAACTCAATGTGGATTACTTCCACCTAGGAATGCACTGTACAATAGGACTTATTCCCAACTAATCATTTCTAGAATTGTACCCACAGTATGTTTTTATAGTGGTACATCATATATTTTATTAGGGTTGCCATACTTCAAAAAGTAAAAACCAGGACACCCTGGGGGTTTTTAGGAGGCCCCCAAAATTGGTGAGGAGAACCCCAAGGTTACTGAACTTTTTTTTTTTTAATCAACAAAGCGCCACCTTTCAGAAATCCCCCCGGATGTCAATTCTGCCTTTGATACACAAATTTAATTGCCTTAAAAATTATCCACCTGAAATCTTTTAAACTTTTTTTTATCCTTCCTGAGTCATTGGGAGATAATGAGCAACAAATATAAACACAGCAATGAATTGGGAGGAGGTGTGTTTTATGAAATGATTTGGTGAGTGGTTCATCCGCTGAAAAGATCAACGATTTGGGAGTTTTCTGTTGCTATGCTTTGCAGTGGAGCACCTTCATTCCTCATTCTAGCAAGCTGAAGCAAACCCAAAGGCAAGGTATTTCCCTCCCCTCCTGTCTCCATGAGAGCAGGTGTTTGGCTCTGAGGGACTTGCGTCTTGATTGTTCTGTGTTGTGGCGGTGGTGGTGTGTGGGGTGTTAGTGTGTCCCCTAAAGCAAAACACACAAACACAAATAGCACTTAGAATGCAGAACCTGAGAGACCCCCTGAAGTCAACTAAACTAGGTGTCCACCCTCTTGATCTGATTTATGACAACAGAGACAGAGTGGAGCAAGCCGAATTCAAGAATGGCTCGAAGGTGAAAAAGGCTTAGCGGAGCTTTTACCAGGCCTAGCCTTAAGGGTGTTGTCTTTTTGATAGAACTGATTGGGTGGAAGAAGGAAAATATTGACGGAGTGAACTGTCACGTAGGCAGGTGGAAGGCCCAGTGACCCTTGGCTCCAATTTTAAAGATCTGGGGGGGCAAAGCGAGAGCAATAAATGAAGTTCTCCCTCTCCTCCTAGGCTCCTCTGCTGGTGGAAATGCAGATTCATCTCGCAATAGGCAGAATTAAAGCCTGTGTTTTTACCTGCTTTTTCAAACTTGAAAGTCAGCACGATGGATGGGCTATTAATATCTGTGAAATGTTTTAATCCACCCTTCAAGTGGGTCATATTTCTGTTACGGAATGTATGTAAGGGGCTGGTAATGCATGCTGCTGAGAAATCCACTTCGAGCCTGTCCAAGGGGGCACCAATTTTGAGAAGGTGGGGGGGGGGGAAATAGACTGAATCAGGAGCATTTAATTTACATTTAAAAACCCTTGTGCCTTATGGCATCTCCATGAAGCTGTAGGGAGATTATTCTGAACACTCCCAACGATACACAACACTACTTCTCCTTTTCACCAACAACAATAATAATAATATAATAATTTATTATTTATACCCCGCCCATCTGGCTGGGTTTCCCCAGCCACTCTGGGCGGCTTCCAACAGAACATTAAAATACAATAATCTATTAAACATTAAAAGGCTCCCTAAACTTTGGGGATGTTCAGCCTCCAACAAACTTTGGGGATGCTGTGGAAATCCTGAATAAGTGTTTGGGGTTGTTTTCAGATACATGAGTGCAAGCAAGCTTAAACTTAACCCTGGTTGGACTGAGGTGCTGTGTTATGTTGGATGTGTAAGACATCTAATGCTGACGTTATGCATCTATTCTGGTCCTGTATTAAAACAGCAAAAATTGGGGTTACTGTTATTGAGGAAATTGAAACTGTTATTGGAAATCTCTTACCAAAGGACCCCCTAGTTCTTCTTTAGGGGTATATATAAAAAATAGTTCCAACAAGTGATAGGGATATGATTTTTTACTTCTTTGTTAAGTGCTGTTTGGATTACTATTGCCTATAAATGTGGGGAAACTCAATCACCGAGCTTGAAAGAGAGGCTGATTAAAGTTTGGGACACAGCTACTGTGGCGTTTCCTTGCACTCTGGTATTCATCATTGTGTCTCGTTGCACCAGAAGCAGTTTAGTTATGCTGGCCACATAACCTGGGAAAGTTGTCTGCTGAGAAACAGTTACAGGTAGATAGCCGTGTTGGTCTGTCATAGTCAAAACAAAATAAAAAAAATTCCTTCCAGTAACACCTTAGAGACCAACTAAGTTTGTTCTTGGTATGAGCTTTCGTGTGCATGCATACGAAAGCTCATACCAAGAACAAACTTAGTTGGTCTCTAAGGTGCTGCCTACTGGAAGGATTTTTTTTTTATTTTGCGGAGAAACGCCAGCTTCCTTGGCCTGAAAGCGGAGATGAGCAACACAGCCCATAGCCAAATTCAACTGGACTTAACTGTCCAGGGGTCCTTTACCTTTTTACCTGTTGTTGTTTTTAATTACTTTTAAAAGTTAATGACTCCTTAACTTGTTTCTCTCGAGTTTCCTATTTCTCTGACCATAATTTGGCTTGAAGCAACCACTTGGCATCCACCAAAAGGGAAATGTACCCTTTGACCTCAGGAATCCAAGGCTCACATTCTCTGGTTTCATAAGATGTGTGAACCTTCGCCCAACTTTGATTGTCAGTGCCCTGGAGAAGGAAGCTCTGCTTTCAGGGAACTTGGCAGGTGCAACCATCTTGCAAAGTTGTTCCCAGTCCCCTTTTCTCTCGCTTAAACCCAACTATTTAACCGTCAAGCGAGCCTTTGGGGAGTAATTTCCAGACACACAAAGGGCTGTGAGGAACTTGCCTAAAGGTCAACAGGCATCAAGTGCTTAACTCCAATTGGTGCTTTCTGAAACCCTTACTCAAAAGCTACGAAAATATCTGAAGACAATGGAACATAGCAATGGTTGGGGAAAACATTTCAATTGCACCTTACGTTGTCAAGGGAGGGCAGGGAGTAGCTAATTTTCTTTTCTATTCAGGCCTAATCCTGCACAGATTACAATGGCATGTGAGCAACTTCTATTCCAACTAATCAAATACACTGAAGAGTTTCATTTCCAACATCTGATATTGCCAGAAAAGGCAACAGGTTTCGGACCAATGTCCTCTCTGACGGTATCCCATTTATTTCCGTCATCTTCCTTCTTCTGACAAGTCAAAGAAAAAGCTAAGCTTTAGTCAATCAGTTCATTGGGTTGCATTTAATTTACTACAATTATACCCTGCTTTTAGCCCAAGGAGGTCACTTTGTAGGAGCACCACAGGTGGTCTCCCATCCAAGCACAGACCGGGCTGATACCTGCTTAGCAATGTAAGAGCATTTTTGCTGTTGGACCACGTTCTATGTCCAGAGAAAAGGATTGTAGTGATGGAAAGAAGCAAAAGACCATGCAGTCCAAAGTTGGCAAAGGATTGCCAACTTTTTTTGCTAGGAAGATCTCTGTAATTTCAGCAACTGCATATGTATCCAGAGTTGCAAACAGGGCAAAAAAATGTCCCAGTCTGGCCAGTTTCTTGGTTTGTTCTTTTGGTAGGCAGTTGCCAGAACAGCAAATATTCTTAAAAAACTATATGATTTAGATCAGGAGTGGGGAACGACCTGGCTGGATCCTCGCCTCTCCCAGCCCCTATGAGTCAATTTTGACAGGTGGGCTAGCCTGCTTACCTTTCAGTCACCTGGTGATGACTTTCAATCATCAGGTGATGACTTCAAAGGTGCTCTCTCCTGAGCATCTTTGAAGATGTGCCTGTTAAGGAAGCTTTGTCTAAGGTGGAGATGCAATTCAGGTGCTAAAGACACACCTCCTTTTGACACCTGTGTTTTTAGGACTCACCTTATTTCTGTGATTGCAAATTGTTTTATGTTGGAGTCTTGCGCTTCTTCCCCAAAGTCCTGCCCTGAGTACATCTCTTGGCATCATGGGCAAGTTGATTTAGCTTCTCTGCAAATCTTTTTTTTAAAAAGAAACTACTCTATGATAAAAGGATGATAAGCACATTAAAATATGTATTTGCCTTAATACCAAGCCAGACCATTGGATGCATCTAGCTCAGTACTGTCCACACTGACAGTGGCTCTCCTGGGTTCCAGACATGACATTCTCGGCCCCACCTGACAATGCCAGTGATTGACATTGGGACCTTCTGCATGCAAAGCAGATGCTCTTGTTGCTGAGCCACAGCCTGTCCCCAAAATGAATAAGAATAACCAAGAAATGACTAGGGTTGGGCAATAACTGGTTTTCAATATCGCAATATATCACCAGCTAAACATCGCAATATATTGATATATCAAAATATCTGAATTAAGGAAGGAATTACGCAGAGGCGAACAGGACAATGTCCTGGCAACTGCTACCACTTAAGGGTCTAAAACTGATAATTAATCACCTCATGGTCACTTTCAGCAGCAGGCAAGCCAAAATGCATTCAAATGAGACTTTTGGTTTGAGACTTGGCTACCAAATGGTGGCATTCAGGACAATCCAAAGTATGGTGATGAGTCATAGTGAATACAAATAATCTGGGACTGTCAGACTGCCAGCTGGCCTGCTAGGAAGCAGAAGCCTGGCAGCAGTAGAATCAACAACAGCGAGGGCAGAAGCAGCAGCAGCAGCCTAGCAGCAGTGGCGCAATAGCCAGCAGCCTGCAAAGCCTTGCCATGGTAGTGAGCAGCAGCAGCAGAAGCTGTGGCAGCCTGCGAGGTCTTGTTGTGGTGGCAGAAGGAGTGGTGGCCTGTGAGCCCTTGCAGTGGCAGCAGGAGATGGTGACAGAAGCAGAGGTGGCCTGCAAGACCTTGCTGAGGCAGGTTGCCACAGCTTCTGCCACCACCTCTCACTACCGTCACTTCTTGCCATCAGGGCAAGACCTCGCAAGCCCCACTGCTTGGGTCACATGAGGCCTTGCAGGCTGCCACTACTATTGCTGCCATTTCGCCGCCGTTGCCAGGCCTCACAGGATGCAGCTACTGCCGTCACCTCCTGTGACTGCGGCGAGTCCCCACAGGCCTCTGCTGCGAGGACTCACAGACCACCACCGCTTCTGCTGCCAAATCTTGTTGCCATGGCAAGGCCTCACAAGCCAATGCCGTTACTGCTGCCATTTCCCCCCTGCCACTGCAGGAAGTGGCAGCAGTAGCGGCATTGCAACGTTTAGCTGGTGATATTATGAGGCTGCTGATAACATTGTAGTGTTTAGCTGGGAGTTATCGCGATGTTGAAAACGAGATATTGCCTAGCCCTTACACGCATTGTGATCCGCAATATATTGCCAGCTGCTATGAAACAATTATCACGATGTGAACTTCAAACCCGTTTTTTTTTTCAATATATCAATATACCGCCAATCCCTAGCAATGACTAATAACAGAACGCAGAATGGGAGCAGTTTGGCTATATTCATGAAGGCAGCTGTTATTTGCTTACAATACACAGTTAACTCTCTCACACACCCTGCTCTCTTGCAGGAAACCAGTTTTCTATAAAACAAAACCAGGGAGTGGGAGAGAAGGCCATTGCTTGCAGCCCCGGAAAGCTTATGGCACAAGTAATGTGCTAAATGTAGCATTATTGGTCAGGTCATGCAGGCCAACACTGTACTCGTTTTCCCACAATCTCAGCTCATTAACATCTAGTTCCCCCATTGTGAGGGGTTTTTTTTGGCTGAGTTCCACCAGAGAGAAAAAAGAAGAATGTTTATAATATGCAAACTTGACAGTATTTTTTTTAAAAAAGAGCTTTCCCAATAATAGGTCTTGGAAATGGGATGAATGGGTTTCATAACTTAGAAGTCGATCATCACGCAGGGTGAGGGGCAGTTCGACAGCACCTGCTTTTAGGGGCTGTTTAAATAAATGAACATATTTGGGTTAGCTCAGCTCAAAGAAGACCATCAAAACACATCTATGTTTGACCTTAATGGGGAAAGAAAGATAAATATGGCTATATGTGAGAAACTCCTTTGTTAGACAACTCTCTAGTCCAGGCATCCCCAAACTCGGCCCTCCAGAAGTTTTGGGACTACAATTCCCATCATCCCTGACCACTGGTCCTGTTAGCTAGGGATGATGGGAGTTGTAGTCCCGAAACATCTGGAGGGCCGAGTTTGGGGGTGCCTGCCCTCAGGATTATGGAACCAAGCTTCTAAACACGGCGGGCGTTTGTTGCAAAGAGGCAAAATCAATAAGGCACAGCCTGTGCAAATATACTCATTTACTCTAATTCCCTTCCCACTTCACAGTTCTTATTCATCTGTACCATCCATACATGTAGGATACTAATTTTATTTCATAGATGGGAGAAAGAAATAGCGATTAGTTACAGAAAAAGAGAAGGGAGCAGGCTCAAGGCCGTACTTGGAAACTTTGCCCTCTGATCTCAACTATATTTTGGTGTGCTGTGGTTTGAGGAAGTGCCCTAGGTCAGTGGTTGAGCATCTGCTTTGCTAGGTTTGCTAGAGTTACTGCCAGTTAGTGTAGACAGTATGGAGCTTGATGGATTACTGGTACAACAAGGTATGAGACATAGCCTTGGCAGAAAAGCTAACTGAGTGATTCTGCCTAGCAAGAGGGCAGATTTATTTTTATTTTGCTGCAGTCTGGTGAATACGGTTGCCAGGTCAGGAACATCCCATACCCTGAGATTTCAGAACCCAACCCTGAGACCTAGATGCAGTCACTGATGATGTCACAGGGGGTGGCCCCCAGTGATGTCATTAAGCATGACACATTGAGCAATAGCCACAGTTGCTGAGAGCACATTGTTCAGATTTTAAAAACCCAATGAAATTAAAATAGAAACCTTACCTACTGGGGGTGTTCCTTAGCTGAAGTGAGAGGACCATTCCTTCTCACCTGCTTAGGAAGCCTGGTAAAGAAGGTGTTCCCACTCACCTGGAGATTCGAGCCTCTCCCCTGCCACCTGGGTTGGGGGAAAGCAAACCTGGAGACTTCAGGTCATCTGACATTCCCAAAGGCTCCAGCTATGGCTTCCTTCCAATAAAAATGACTAGAGACTCTGGTTTCTTTGTAACATATGGTTTAATGGAACCACATATGTGCAGGCTGAGCATTAGATGGGGGAACTTACAGCATTAATGCTCCAACAGATATGGCTCCCTCAGGGTTTTTTATCATTTTATTTTGGGGGGTGGTAACAAAGCCGTGGCACTGGATTCAGCATGGACAGCAGAACCAGGGCTCTCTCTTTCTAGCCTCAGTCCAAGGCAAGACTAGCTACTCTAGTGGGAAACTGATCAACTGCTCTGCCAGAGCTGTCAAAGTTCCTGCTGCAGCTTATTCCATTAGGCCGCTCTTGACCAAACCTCAGCCTTACAACCAAGAATCACAGGGCTATTTTTTCACAACAGTGCTGGATAGTTGGCCATGCATATTTCTAGGGTGGGCACATCTGTATATTTCCTGCCAAGTGGTAAGGAACATTCTGTCACTCCTGCTTCTCTATATTTCTGATCAGGTGGCAAGAATCCCCTTAGCATTTGCTAGGACAATATGGACAATCAGCTTGCCAGATGCTTTTATGAACTGCTGTAAGATAGCCCTTCTTGAATTATTGTATCTGGCCCACCAAAATACAAGTCCTGCAAGTTTAGTAGCGCAGTCAGTCTGGATCCACAGTAAACCCATTTGAAGGAGTCTTTGATCAATCCAGGAAAGAAGTTTGTTGAAGAGGCAGCACGAAATCTTCAGGATGACTCAAAGTGGGCTCAAGCGAAAATCCCATAAAGATGAGGCTGTGTGCTCCAGACCCAAACAGACATATGAGATTTCACATCAACCTGTTCCCATGGACCCAAAACGGCAGAACAACCGTTGCTCTAGATGTGAGTCATTGTATACTAAGGAAGGTAAAATTCAGTCCCCCAGAGAAGGCCACTAACCTTTGGCAGACACTCTGAAATTCAAGTTGGTCCCTTTCTATAACAACTCACACTAAAACAAATTTAGGATAAAATGGATAAAAGGCAGCAGAGGCTGTGTAATTACTTTTAGCATTTAAATGCCTGCGGCTTCCTGATTAGGACTGGGGATAGGTGGGTGGAGACAAAGATCCATGCCAATGTATCTGCAATCATTGTCCTTAATTTAATATTAAACAACGGGCTTGTTAAGTAAAAGTCATTTTCATTATTCCTTGGTTGCTGGAGTCTAATTCATTTAGGAGGAAAGACCAGGAAAGAGCACTTAAGTTGTAAAGCTGAAGAAAGCCGCTGTTTATGGTGAGTTTTCAATCTCCTTCCTTCAAAGCCCCATGCAATCAAACAACAATAGGACCATTATGTCTAAAGCTGTCAGGATGTTCTTCTCAACCTCCCTGCCCCCACCCCTGCCCCGCAAATATAATTTGTCAACTGTTAGTTACTTCATACTGAAAATGCCAAAGCAGAAAAGGAAAAAAAAGCCCTTCAAGTATAGAGAGCCTTCACTTTTCAGATGCTAGAATTAGGCATAATGAATGCATGAGGATTGGTGGGGGGCAAGGGGGGGAGAACAGACTGCAATGGTGGGCCTTACCCCTGACCTGACTTATTTGTGTCCCATTGGACAGACCCCAAACACCAGGCTAGGGGACCTTTGGCCCTCCATATGTTGTTGGACTGGAACTCCCATTAACTCTAGACAACATGACCAGTTCTTGGGGATTTAATTATTATTATCAGTGCTTTTTTTCTGCAGAGGTATGCATACCCCTAAACATCTGGTGAATCTAACGGGAGAAGAAACTAAAAAAATTAGTTTCTTCTCTAGCATGGTGAATCGTCAGTTCCATTGCTACCCCGGATGGTGGCCTGCAAAATGTTGATTTTTCTTGAGTCAAAATGAGAGTACCCTAAACATTTTTGGGGGGTGGGGGGGAGCACTGATTGTTATTATTTATTAAATTTATATACTGCCCTTCATCTGTAGATCTCAGGGCGGTTCACAACATAATACAATATTTTTAAAAAATTACAAGTACATCATTAAAATAAGAACAAAAACCAATAAAGCAGCTGAACCACCATTCCTTTTATATACCATGAAGATTCTAAATTTAAGGTTTGACATATAATGGTTTTCAATACATTCTTTGTAATGATGTAAAGCAGCCACTCAGATACTGAAGTACCCTAGGCAAGGTCCAGTCAAATACATTTTGTTGCCTGAGGCGAGGAGCAAGATGGTGGCTGCAGCTTTCCATGTACAGAAGCTGCTTGACTCAGCAACTGAATCTTAATTTAATGCACATAGCTTCCCCCCCAAAGGAACTGTAGTTTGCTATGGGTACTGGAAATATTAGTACCCGGGACTAATTTGAGGGGAGCCATATGCTTTAAATGTATGGTGACCTCCAGGTATAGGGTGGTATATTATAATAATAATAATAATAATAATAATAATAATATAATATGGTGTGGATTTGTCCTTGGTTGGATACAACCCCATGTTTGCTTCTCTGGTTGTTCATAGAAAGCTTTGTCTCACAAAAGGCAGAATCAACCATTAGCAAATATCATGCACCCAAAGACACTAACGATGCTTTTAAAAATATTTAAAATCCAGTTTGGAGCTTTAAAAATCCACACCTTTTGCCCACTTTGGGTCCAAGAATGTCCTTAACAACATGAGATTCCTGCATTGCTGGGGGTTGGACTAGATGATCCTTGGGGTCTCTTCCAACTTGACCATTCTATCCATAAGAAGATGGAGTACAAGACCCATCGCCCCTCCTGTGGTTTCCAGCAACTAGCAGTCCTTGATTATGACTCATTAATTCTAAGTGAATGGCAACCATTGTAGTCCCTAGGCCAACCTATTAACATAACAATGGACATTTTGCTGACAATGCTTACAAGAAACAACTGTACTCAACAAACACATCCCTCCCTGCAAAAATGTCCCTTTCACAGACTCTGATGAGTTTGCAGCTGTATAAGCCAGTTCTAACCACCCAGTAAGTATTCTTAAAGTTAGCATTTAATCTGCTTTAAGGCTATGTAAGGTAATTAATGACAGGGAGTCATGGCTTAAATCTTTGCCTGACTAAACCCACCAAGCTGAAGAGGACACAAGTCTTGCCTGAGTATCCCTGCATTCGGAAACGTGATTTCTCCGTAGATTCTGTAGCAGCAAAGCCCCATTTTTCTCCACAGATTAATCTGGTGCTCTCGAACCAAACTGTTTAATGTTGTAGGAGACAGATTATTTGTACAGACCTAAGAGTGAGAGAGAGGAAAATAAGAATATAAATGATCATAATAATGAATGTGATACTTAACGGATAAGCTGTTTCAGGACACCAAATCCCTTGCTGAGCTAATGGTACAGGTTGTTCTATCTCTTTTTTGTTTAAAAAAGGGGGTTTGAGCTTTTTAAAGTTTTCCTCACAGGAGTGAAGGGACTGGAAACATCAGATGGATCATCTTTAACTTTTCATGCACTGGAACCAGGTAAAGTAGCATTTCAAACAGGAGGCGAGTCCTGCTAGATCAGAGTAAGAATCTACCTAATGCAACACACTGTTTTCTCAGAGGGGCCAGCTAGATGCCTCCAGGAAGCCAACAGGCAGGGCTTGAAGCAAACATGATTTCCAAGCCATTGTCTATCCAACAACCACAACCCACCACCATAACCTAAAAATTAAGGATAAGCTCTGCTATCAAATGCCTTCCGAGAGGTAACAATAGTTAATGGGATTCACTCTCACAAGATGCAGTAATGGCCACCAACTTCAGATGGATTTGAAACCAGATTAGACAAATTCATGGAGGTTAAGGCTATCAATGGCAATCTCCTTCCGTATACCTGTTGGTGTGAGTCACAAGAGTGCTGTTGCAATAGGTCCTCCCGGAGGGGTTGAGCCATGTGAGAATCCTGGATCTTGTTCAGGGCTCTCCTTATGTTTATTAATTTATATATTTAAAAAACTGTGGCTGGCACAGTGGAGAACATTTGATCCTCCACCTACAATCTTTCCAGTGGTTTACTCCAGCAACAGATGGTTTGTGTGGTACTAAGCACATATAGCCTTCAATGTGTAAACTAACTGCTATGGGAAGCATTGAGCCTGAGGTCATATGAACATTTTATCTGCAGTGTTTGATTGATTCACACTGCACATCCCCTCTTGATGATGATGATGATATTGATCATCATCATGTTGTTGTTGTTGTTGTTGTTCCTTCACCATAAGGTCCAAGGGCAGGTCACAACCATTTACATTTTAAAGTCTAAAACAAATTACAATCACACAAATAGGGTGTGCCCTAAAAGATCTCAAATACAGCCATTAAGTGAAGAACATGGAGGTGTGATCACTTTGTTGGAGAATGGTGTGGTTTTATTACACACGTTAATAAACAAAAGAACAACGTTTCTCTCCCATTCCATTATATAAGACTGTGAAAACTGCCTAAGTGGGGAGCACCCTCTAAACACCTTTTAAATGCCCTCCCTGCTACTCTTTCTCTCCAATCCAGATCAAAAATTCTGTATTCAAAAATATCCACAACTAGAATGGATGCTCTGGGGCTGGCAAGAGGCTGGAGGATGCATGGGAAAGAGGTGGCCAGTGCTGCGATACCACGCACCTCAGCGTGGGAGGCTGAGGAGCCTAAACCAAGCGCTACTGTATCTCCAGTCTTTTCCCCGCATTCACTGAAGTCCTTTTTGGGCTCTATGGAGGGTCTCCTCACAAGCCACGGGGACTCTCCCTCTTTCTCTGCATTTCCGGGTATGAATTAAATTATTTTCATGTACGCAGTCGTGTGCAAGTTGATCGTGCATGATTGGGGTGTGTGTGTGTGCCTGTACTCAGAAGTATTATTTTCTCCAGCTGTAGAAGCAGAGCAGAGCCATCGTGGCTAGTGAGAGCAGCAGCTACTCCTTGTTTTTAAGATGAGTGGCACATAAGTTAACTACTTTTCCTTGTCCTTAGACATTGAAAAGGGTGGGATGAACTAACAGGAAGATGCTTAAGCACCCCACAAGAATGAGTGTCCCTTGTCACATAACCACCCTGGAAACATACTGTACCACAACGAAAGCTCAATATTAACTACCACATAAGCTTTGTGCAAGGTGACAGGGTGAATGCCAAATAAAAATAAAAGTTTTTTTTTAAAAAAAGAAAGAAAGAAAAATACTTGTTCTCTCATTATTCCATTTATTAGCTTTGTTGCCTTCCCATCATTAGCTCAACCCCAGCTAATCACCCTCTTTGTAAGGCCTTCATCTGGGGGAACAGTCCATTAATGATCAATGCAAAAGAAGGTGTTGGGAGTCAGCTAATTTTTTTTAATTTTCTTTTCCCCCCCTTTCATCATTTTATTACCGGTACTTCCTCTTTTATGTTGCTTTAAGTGCAAAACTCCTCCATAAAGCCAGGAAGAATGCCCCTAATAACTGTACCGGCAAACATTTAACATTAAGTTGACAGGAACAATCCATTTTTAATAACAGCCTGCCTTGGTAACCTTGTATTCTGACCCAAGGTGAAAGGTGAAGATTATATCTCCTTCACCTTCTTCTGAATGCAGCTGCTCCGCACACAGGGATTTAATTGATGGGAGAGACCCAGGCTTTGTAACCCAAGCCCAGCCCCTGCCTGCAGCTCTGAAAACGTGCAATTCAAGGCTCAGTTTCAACTGATAGCTGGTCCCACTCAGCGGATGGCCTGGACAGGAGAATAAAGTCTTTGTCGTTATCTGTCCTCCATCAGGGTATACCTCCCCCCCCTTCCCTAATGCCTCTCGCATTCAGGGCAGCCTATAATAATGGCCTCACCACAAGAAACATGATGAAGTGAAACGCAACTGAATTGGGAGGGGGGGGGCGCACAGAGGAGATTAATCCACTGATAAACAAAGCTGGAGGAGCTGAGCAAAGATCCATCTTGTTTTAGCTGAATGGAATATTTGTTGTCATAGCATGTGTATGGGCAAAGGTGGGTAAGTAGGTAGGCACAAGTCCTAAACAAAGTAAGTTTTCCTCAGCTTGTTTCCCCCCCGAACACGGACACCCAGTTTCAGGACTCAAGCAATTCACCATTTGCTCTTCTTCAGTTTTTACTCAGTTGGGATGTGGGATATTGGAACTGTGCAGTAAAGGGAAAGGGAAAGGGACCCCTGACCATTAGATCCAGTTGTGACCGACTCTGGGGTTGCGGCGCTCATCTCGCTTTACTTGCCGAGGGAGCCGGCATACAGCTTCCGGGTCATGTGGCCAGCATGACTAAGCCGCTTCTGGCGAACCAGAGCAGCGCACGGAAACGCCGTTTGCCTTCCCGCCGGAGCGGTACCTATTTATCTACTTGCACTTTGATGTGCTTTCGAACTGCTAGGTTGGCAGGAGCAGGGACTGAGCAACGGGAGCTCACCCTGTCACGGGGATTCAAACCACTGACCTTCTGATCGGCGAGCCCTAGGCTCTGTGGTTTAACCCACAGCGCCACCCGCGTCCCTGGAGTTGTGCAGTAACAGGGCCATATTCCAGGTATCCTGCTTTGCTCCAAGTGTGGCCTTGCAACTAAAGGTTGGGATGCTGATGGTCGAAAGTTGGGTTTGGTTTGCCATTTTTTTAGTTCGGAGCAGAGGCTAATGCTCTTTCCAGCTGGTCTGGCCCCTTTAGCCTTGCAGAATGATTTCCAGTTGGCCTGGAAACAATATTGGACTGCAAAGCTGCAGTGTTATGGATTTTCCATGGGTTACTTTATCCCTATGGTATATGAATCTGCCAGAGCAAAACTCGAGCAATGTATTGCAAAATGATCTCGACTTAACCTCAGACAGCATGCTAATTGAGCACTTCAGCCCTATAAACCAGTGAACTCTTTATGTGCTCTCTGTCCAAAAACATCACAGATGGTGGGTTTAAATGTTCCTCCATCAGCAGTTCTGGAGGGGAGGTTCTTAAAAAAAATCCCTACTGTCAATGTAAGTGTCACTAAGAATCTGAAGGCGTGGAATTGATAATCAATGTTCTTATGTATTGTTTCTTTCATCATGATATATGGAAGATTTTTATTGAACCCACCTTACAGAAATTTCCAGGACAAGTCAGATGCGTTTTATTAATCTTTTTACTCCTTTCAGACCAGAAAGCGTCCACCTTTTCCAGGATGGCTAAATATTGTGCTGTTGCAGGCAAAACTTACCCAGTATTTATTTTTTATCAAATTGTGCTTTCTGTGCCTGGTGGTCTGTAGTATGATGCAGATACTATAAAGTCCATCGTTATGGTTCTCTCATTTGGTTTCGTTTGCTATTATTTTATATATTTGACAGTTTTTTTCTGAATATTGGCCATCAACCATGATAAAGAAATTGATTGACTGACATATTACAATAGTTAAAGTATTACAACTATTTAATGAATAATGATTAACAAACAGAGACAGGCTCAACAGATAAAAGCAGAAATCACCACCTGAAAATGTTATTTGCCCAACGGGGCAAAAGGCTACTGGAATAAAACAGTCTTCACTAAACAGCAAATGATAGCAACGGAAGGGGCTGACCAAACTTCCTGAGGCAAACCATTCCATTACCTGGATGATAATGTGAAAACATTTTGTTCACACCCACCCTTAAAATAACAGTTTTTTAAAAATATGAATTTCCCCCTTTTGCATTGTTGTATCCTTTTCTTAAAACGAAAAAACCTTATCACAGAATTTTGAGAAGAGCGTAATTTGATTGTAAAGTGTTTTCTGATTGGCATAGGGAAGTACCGGTATGTAGGTTACAAATAAAGTTGGTTTGCTTTAAAGCAAAGGCCAAACAAAATTCTCCACCACCCCTAAGTGTCATCCCCACATGCACACATCCGAGGGCTGGACAGCTATTTGTGACATCTACAAATAGCTCAAGAAGAGTTATGGGGCTAAGACATTGCTGCAGGCAAAACTGACTCCACAGAGAAAAGTGTTGGAGACAAAGAATAAAGGTGACCCAAAAAAATATCCTCTCCTTTGCCCTTGCCATTTTTCTCACCGTCCCCATTTTGTTGTGGTTCCACACTTGTAATGGGAACTTCACCCACACAATGTAGTTTTTTTTTTTTAATTGAAAGGTAAAGTTACCGTTTGATCCAGAAGTTTGATATGTGCTCAGTGGATATCAAACTGTTCATTTATCCTTTTTTTAAAAAAGGCCCCAGAAAATAAAACACAATGAAGATTGACTGCTTTATGAAGAAACCATGAAACGTTGGCATGAAACCACATCTCTATAAGAGGATTAACAGAATTCCTTTCTTTTAATCACTGACTAGATGCACTTACTACTTGCTCTCCTTGGCAGGCACTATTATTTTATCAGTATAAAAACCTCCTTAGGAAATCTGATGAAACCAACCCAGAAATGTATAAGCAATTCTCAAGATGCCAGAGCTTTCCTTCTACACGCCTGCCACAAAATGATGGAGCTGTCAAACTCTGTCTGCAGGGATATGTTGAATTACACAGCATAATTTCATGGAACTGGAACAAAAATACACTGTGGCCAAGCTTAGACACTTACCTAGGCCATGGACCCTGTTCTGATGGTCTTGAGAATGTGTTCAACACATCCTTTTCTGCACCCAGCACAATGGGGGCACTGTTATACAGTGGTTCCGCTCCTTCCTCCTGGGCCGTGTTCAGAAAGTGGTGGTGAGGGATGAGTGTTCAGACCCCTGGGCTCTCACTTGTGGGGTGCCTCAGGGTTCTGTCCTCTCCCCCATGCTTTTCAACATCTACATGCAGCCGCTGGGAGAGATCATCAGGGGGTTTGGGCTGGGTGTTCATCAGTATGCGGATGATACCCAGCTCTACCTCTCTTTCAAATCAGAACCAGTGAAGGCGGTGAAGGTCCTGTGTGAGTGTCTGGAGGCGGTTGGAGGATGGATGGCAGCTAACAGGTTGAGGTTGAATCCTGACAAGACAGAAGTACTGTTTTGGGGGGACAGGAGGCAGGCAGATGTGGAGGACTCCCTGGTCCTGAATGGGGTAACTGTGCCCCTGAAGGAGCAGGTGCACAGCCTGGGAGTCATTTTGGACTCACAGCTGTCCATGGAGGCGCAGGTCAATTCTGTGTCCAGGGCAGCTGTTTACCAGCTCCATCTGGTATGCAGGCTGATACCCTATCTGCCCACGGACTGTCTCGCCAGAGTGGTGCATGCTCTGGTTATCTCTTGCTTGGACTACTGCAATGCGCTCTATGTTGAGCTACCTTTGAAGGTGACCCGGAAACTACAACTAATCCAGAATGCGGCAGCTAGACTGGTGACTGGGAGCGGCCACTGAGACCACATAACACTGGTCTTGAAAGACCTACATTGGCTCCCACTACGTTTCTGAGCACAATTCAAAGTGTTGGTGCTGACCTTTAAAGCCCTAAATGGCCTCGGTCCAGTATACCTGAAGGAGCGTCTCCACCCCCCATCGTTCTGCCCAGACACTGAGGTCCAGCACAGAGGGCCTTCTGGCGATTCCCTCACTGCGAGAAGCCAAGCTATAGGGAACCAATTAGGTAAAAAGGACAATCATGGGAATGATAAACAGCAAAAAAGAAGGGAAATAACCCAGTGAAAAACCCCTGAAACGAGGTAAACGTGTATTCAAAAAAATGTGTTAAATTACTCTCAAAAAAATTCTTAGAGTTGCTTTTAAGCAGAAATGCTCAGACACATTGTAAACTAACTCTAGATTATAAATAATGAAAAGAACCCTCCAAAAACTTCAGATGATGAAAAATACTGCAATACAACCTAAGTTGCTTTCAAAAAACCTTTTGGATTAGCTCCTGAACAGAATTACTCAGACACGTAGTAAACTGCTTAAAGGATATAAATAATGGCAAGAGCCCTCCAACTGAACTTCAATTAATGTAATATACTACAAAACAAACTTACTAAATAACAAATAATGAAAATACTGCAAAACAACCTTAATGAGGTGCCAGCTATAAAACTCGTTTCACTGAAAGTCTAACAGTTTCCTCAGAAGGAAAAAAGAGGGTAATACATTAACTATAATTCCAATAAGGCATAATTGCTGTTAAGTTTAAGGGGAGAATCAAAAGGACTTCAAAAAGAAAACTCCCCAACAAAACGTGGTAATTATCCACTCAAAACACCTGATTTAGCTTCTTCTCCAAGGTAAAAACCTACACTAAGGTTCAAGCACAAGCCCCATAGCTTGTAAATTATTTTCAAAAGAGGCTAAGAAAGCTTTCATGATCCTATTCTTACGAAGCTATTACGGAGACTGGTACCATGAGCTTCATGGTTGAGTGGGGATTTGAACCCTGGTCTCCCAGGTCCTAGTCCCACACTCCTAATAATTGCACCAAGCTGACTCTGGGTAGTCATGATGAAAATTGAAACAGGATTGTCAGACTTTTTTCTCTGGCTCCACCCATCATTGCCCTTGGCTCCGCCCACCACTGGCATGCAGCCTCAAGGGAATACACAACTTGCACCCCTAAGCTAACCCCTAAGCTATATTGGTAGGGTTAACAGAATAAGGTGAGAAAAATCCTTACAGCAGGAATGTCCGGTTTCTGCCAGAATGTTTTCCTTCAGGGGGAAATGAGAGTGGGGAGGGCTGGGGGCTACAGCTAAAAGGAAGGCATTACCTTGAAAAATTCATGTAACAAAAACACATTTAAATCTCTTAGTATAGCACTTTGCCTCGCTGAAGCTATTGTTTTCACCCGACTGTAGATGGAGGAGATACGTTTATCCACAGGCCTATTCAGGAATCAACAGAAAGCACTCAGGGTCTTCCTGACACAGGTGTTTAACATCGACAGGTGCATTTACCTGTTAAACTGTGAACCTCTCGAATTACAATGAGTTACATGGTGTCAGGTCACATCTTTACAAAGGTGAAGAAGGCGAGTAAACAGAAGAGATGTACTGAGCATTCACAAAAGATTTGGGCCTTTAACATGAGAAGCTTCAAGAGGTTTTGCTATTGTTTATCAGAGGGGGGGGGATGAAGTACTGCAGAATTTTCAGGTGTCCCCATTTGGAATAACAATCCTTTATTAATGATATGGATGGAACTCCTTATCAACGTAGAAACTGGAGAGCACTGCTTATGGGCATCCCATAGGCATTTGTTTGGCCACTGTGAGAGAAGGATGCTGGACTAGGTGGGCCTAAAGCCTGACCTAGCAAGGCTCTTCTTATGTTCTTGCTCTGGTAGGCCTACATATGCATGATATTGGACTGCCACTAGTGATGAGCAAATCCAGTTTCTCCGAGTTTCTCATTTTTCCAATCTTAAGTTCAGTTCTTCACATTTCCACATCCGTTTGAGCCGGGGGAGGGGGGGTTAAAAAAAAGTTCTCGTGGAAAATTGTCAGCTTTATAGTGCAAATTTCACCTAATATACATGTTGGTATACAATTTTGCCTAACAGACAAAGGCCACTTTAATGATAAAGTACCATGAGAAGGGAGAAACTTCAGTTGCCCTTCAGCAGTTAGAGCCTGGACAGGAGACTGAGCAACACAGGGTAACTGGTCACAGTCTTCCCCAATATGGTGAGACGTATTGAATCTCTATATAAATTTTAGCAATTCTTTCTAAATGTGCATCTATACATATAAATTGCCATATGCAAATTTTATGCAAAAAAAGAGGATTGCTTCTTCTGTTGGTAAGAAATCCCACAATGTTGCTTTCCCCATCACTTCACGATCAGAAATGTTGCAGCTGTTGAATGTCTCACTGTTCCTCTGTTGTTGAAAGGCTACATCTTAAATGTGCCTACAACACAGTCACATATATGCCATGTGTCTGTTGTTCTGACTCTGGTTTATAGCCACCATTTTATCAGAGCTCCCATGCCTTTAATCCCTTTCTGAGAGGGATAAATTAAGCTGCTGATTTCCCTCAGTGCATCTCAAGTGGAATTTGAAATTCTAGGAGCATGGAAGTGGTCCTATAAAAGGTAAAGGGACCCCTGACCATTAGGTCCAGTCGCGGACAACTCTGGGGTTGCGTGCTCATCTCGCTCCATAGGCCAAGGGAGCCGGTGTTTGTCCGCAGACAGCTTCCGGGTCATGTGGCCAGCATGACTAAGCCGCTTCTGGCGAACCAGACCAACTCACGGAAACGCTGTTTACCTTCCCACCGGAGCGATACCTATTTATCTACTTGCACTTGACGTGCTTTCGAACTGCTAGGTGGGCAGGAGCAGGGACCGAATAACGGGAGCTCATCCCGTCGCGGGGATTCGAACTGCCAACCTTCCGATTGGCAAGCCCTAGGCTCTGTGGTTTAGACCACAGTGCCACCCACGCCCTATAGTTAAGGTGAGTAGCAAAAAGATTCTGTCCTTGTAAACAAAATTCTGTCCTTTAATTTGTTAAAAACTATATCTTTGGTAAAAGAAAATTTAAAGATGTGGATTGTTTTGATTTTTGACAGGGTCAAACAAGAAATCTCAGAAGCTCTAAACTTAATACTTAACACATCTGCCTGTTGCCTTACAACTACTGTCAGAACCAAACACATTGCATGTGTTCCCTCAAATACTATCAAAATTCTGAAATCAATGTCAAAAACTGATATCCAACATTCTGAGAACATCCGGTGAATGCTCAATACCAGATTCCTAAAAAGGGAATCCTGAGGAGCAAACTCACTTCAGTTTGTGCCATTCGAAATTAAGGATGACTCCTCAGGAGGAGAATGAAGTTAATTCTAGACAATACAAAGCATGCAATACGTGCTGCTCATCAAACGTTGTCACAATGTTTAAGAAACAGTGTGTAATCCCATATGGCTCCATTGCTAGCTGACAACTTCTTGGCCAGGGAGCTCTAATGATGATTGGAGCAGCCTGCCTCAACCGTCAGGAACAAATAACATGGGCACAGATGCTGCAGCATGTCTGATATGCTGAGAAAATGAGCAGGTGGGATGAAGGTCCCATTGGCTCAGCCTGAAGACCAAAACGAATGAAAAGCAACTCCAGATAGCTTGATGTGTGTAAAGGGCAAGAGGCTATATACTGTTGACATCTCCGCCAGAAGGTCTGACTAGACTAAGTGGCGTTACGCAGCCATAGTTGCCATATTGTTCAAATAAACACGTCCTCATTAAAATACTGCTGGTTGTTTTTGGTTTTTGGTTTTTAGGGCAACGGATGATTGATACGCACACCCAGGTCTATATGCCCACTGTTTAGTTTAGTACTGGAACAAGACAAACATTTAATGTAGTCATAGACAGACCAACACGGCTATCTACCATTTAATGTAGTGTATGAGAGTGCTAAGCCAATAACACAACAGTTGAAGCTCTTTGGCTTCTCATAAGTGGCCATCCATTAAAATCCCATATCATACCCTTCCCTGCTCTACAAGGATCACCTCCTCTTCCCTATAAATAGAGGCCAATGGCACCCTTGGCAGTTTCCAGAGTCCAAGCACTCTGGCAGGGTCTATCTCTGGTGTCTAGCCTGGTAGCCCCCCCCCCCATCTTAAAAACAACAACACAAAACAGCTGGGTCTGGGAGCAGGCGTTATATGCTGCCATGATCCCACCTTGCAATCTGGAACACTTTGGGAGATTCAAACAGCAGCGCCTAGTCTACCAGAACTGGTCGGAACACCACTGAAACCTGCTGCTGTTGCCCCTACAGTGGACGCTCGGGTTGCGAACGTGATCCGTGCGGGAGGCACGTTCGCAACCCACAGCGCAGTGTCTGCGCACGCACGGGTCGCGATTCGGTGCTTCTGTGCATGCGCAAAGCGCGATTTAGCACTTCTGTGCATGTGCGAGCGCCGAAACCCGGAAGTAACCCGTTCCGGTACTTCCGGGTTCTGCGCGGTGCGCAACCCAAAAAACATGCAACCTGAGGCGTCTGTAACCCGAGTTATGACTGTACTTCCACCATCAGATGCACCCGCTAAGCTTCATCAAGGTAGGAAAGGATCCACCAGGTCTCTTCTGCAACCCAGCTTGGGACATCCAGTCACCAACCTTGCCAAAGCTGCCACTGAAAAGTTGTTATCTGGGAGTGTAAGAGAGGAGCTGGCTGTTGGCTTCCCTGTTGTAAGGAAAGAGGATCCTCTGATTAGGGATAAATATTTGCTGAGATCAAATGGATCTGGACTACCAGTAGCCTTGGGAAAAGACTGTAGCTCAATGGTAGAACACCTGCTTTGAATGCAGAAGTACCCAAGTTCATTCCCCCCGCCATGTTTTGCTATCCGTTTGCAGGCTTGTCATAAGCATCTGGTTGGCCACTTTAGGATTCTGGAGCAGGTGGGCCTTTGACTCTTTTTATGTTCTCTAGGCAGGGTTGGGAACATCCCCTGCCCAGCAGCTGAGAGACCAGCCGTCAGTCCACGTCAACAATACTGAGCTGGATGGACCAGTGTTCTGATTCAGTATAAGGGGGCGTCCGATATTCCTAGCTTACAGGATGGACAAGTTAGGGACGCCATCGTGTTTTCAGGAAATTCAGGCAGACAGAGTGCATACCTCTGGAGAGGTGCCTTCTCCTGGACTTTGACTGAAGTGTGGGCACCTGGGAAGGCTGCACAGGCCAGACAATGGTGAGATGATTTGTAGAATGAAAGATGAAACACCCTTTCTCGACCACCTCAAAAGTAAGGTAAGTGCAACAAAAACTCTGCACACAAGAATTTCAGCCATGTTTTCTCTCCCCTTTGATAATTTTTGAATACAGTTTCTTTTCTTATAATTGGAGAATTGTCAGCAAAAAAAGAAAGGATAAATTTTCAGCACAACAATACTTTCAACAAATTTCTCAAGGATTTATGCCAGCATTTTGCGTACAGACATTGTATGCAGTTGACAGAACACCGTGCTTGTTTGTAGGCCACAAAAGGTGATTTGGGAGGGGCCAGCTTCTTTCAAAGTATACTTTGCTCCACTAGAAAGGAAAACGAAGGCAACCCATACTTTTAAACTAGTAGCTTAAATTGTTATTATGGTTACATCCAAACTGAAAGAAATCCAGTTATCCCTGTTGAGTTCTTAAAAAAAAAAAAGGCAACGTAATTATTATTGTCTTATTGCAACAAAACAGATAATTACGCCCTGCAATTCTACCACTGGTAATTCTACATAATTTGTTCCAAATCTGCCTTTTGACATGTGTAAGAAAAGAGGAAAAAGAGGGAGTTGTTTTCAGGGAACATCCTGGGAACCACTATAAAGTAAATAAATGCTGGTGAATCCCCTGCTCCATACACTTTTGAAATACAGGAAGTGGGCAATATGAAAGCGTGTGTGTGTGTGTGTGTGTGTGTGTGTGTGTTCAGCAGCCAAAAAAATAAATAAACCCTATAAAGTGCAGAGTTGAGGCTAGATCAATTTAAATGCCGAAAAAGACTGCAAGTGTTTTGCCTTCAGTGGTCACTACAGCAATGTTAATTCTGCGCTGAAACATGTGCCGTTCATTAATTGGACTTCACATGCATGCAAATTTCATAGGTGACTGAATAAAGGAAAGTCAGAAGATCTCAAGAAAGATTTCACTAAAGTTAACTTCTTTAACTTTAGTTAAAGATGACAGAGGGGACGACAGAGGATGAGATGGTTGGACAGTGTTCTCGAAGTTACTAACATGAGTTTGGCCAAACTGCGAGAGGCAGTGGAGGATAGGCGTGCCTGGCATGCTCTGGTCCATGGGGTCATGAAGAGTCGGACACGACTGAACAACTGAACAACAACAACAACTTCTTCTAAGAGTCTTTTGCCACAATCTGTGCGCACCAGCATTTAACACAGAGGCGCATCCTTTTCTGCACCATGATGCTCACCCCAGCTCTGTTGAGCTGCCTGGAAGAGTCTTCCAGCAAACAACGCTGAGCGACTCTGCCTGGGGCCGCCTCATTGCTACATGTACAATAGCTGCCTACGTACAACTACAGCTGGATCAAGGCCAGAGATTTCAATGGGATGGTTGGTTGTGTGCTTAGCCTTTCTCAACTGAGCTGACGTTTACAGCCAGATCCTATGCATATTGACTTGGGAGTACATCCCTTTGAACGGAATTAAACAAAATCCCAAGTAACAGCTAAGAAAGTTAACAGCCATAATCTGTGCCCCTTTTCATTCTTTATTCTCTTCAATTCTCAAAAATATCCATTGTAGTTCATTTTAGCATGCTTCCCATATTTCCACATTTTTCATTCATTGCGCACCATTTTTATGTCCATTTGACATGAGGAGGGAGCCACCATAGTCAGATTTGGAGAATAGGGGATAGTGCCATTTAGTAGCTGATACTTCCAAGGGGCCTTCATGTCTTTCTTGCTCTTTCTATTATAGATGACTGTATTTTTCCTGTTTTCAGTATAGTTCTCTTGTGCAATACATTTATTCACAGTTAGTAAAATACTAAGCAGGCAGAGCCAGTGTTTTGCCCTCCATCCAGCATGACCAAAGGCCAAGGATGATGCAAGTTGAAGTTCACTTTTTAGTTATGGAGAACATTGTCAGGAACGTTCATTCTTGGAATTAGATTCAGTTTTCACTTTATGTGAATATAATTTTAGAAGCTCCATGACAGTTACTTTGCTGGGCAATACTTATGACGGAACTAGCAGTTCAGGTCATTCCAAACCCTTCTTCCTTCCCCAAACACAACATTAGTAAACTCTTAAATACTCCCCAAAGACCTTCTTCTCTTTTCTTGGCAGGGACATGAAACTCCCATTAGTGTCAGCAAGGGTCGTGGTCATATATCAGGAGCTGAAGAGCTCAAAATAAATTAATTGGATTCCCCCACATCACTCACCCTCTTCAGTGAATGGGGGCTATTCAGATTCATGCATGTTTTGATTTTAAAGCTAAGGCACCCAGTGTCGTTTCATGGAAGATGTAGGATTGGGTCACCAGCTTGGATTAAAAGGCATTTCAACAAAGTCATGGAGGATGAGCCTGTCAGTGGTTATTGTGCTGGGAAACCCAAGTGGGCAGAAACTGTGATGTTTCTGGTTCCAACAACCCATACCAAGGATGAGGAATAGTTTTATGGAAGAAGTTATGTTCAGTGGTGCCTCAAATACCCTCTTCTAGAAATGAGAATCAAGGCCTAAGAAACTGCCTAGGTAATGTGACTCCAGGAGGACAAGTCCCCAATTTGCCAAGTCCTTAATATTAGAGGCAGAGGTGCAAACTCGAGGAAGCTGAGCTATTTGCCCCCCCCATTTTTTAGGGGTTGCCCCCCCAATATTCCTTACCATCAGAGGACAAAGGAGGCTGAGTGCTGAGCTGCGTGAAGTTTCAGTGGCCAGCTGCTCCTCCTCCTCCTGTTGTGGAAGGAAGCCGAGCACAAGAGAGGAGGAGCTGCTGGCCACCATGTTTGGCTCCTCCCCTGGCTCCTCCCCAAACATGATGCAATGCAGCACCTTACACATGTGACATCACACACATGACAGTGGCCCCCTCAATCTTTGGCACAAGTTGGCACCTCTGATTAAAGGAGTGTCAACATATTACAAGCTCTGTCTTCCAGTGGGCATCTGGTTGGCAACCAGGAGAACAGAATGCTGGACCAGATGGATCTTTGGCCTTATCTAGCTGGCAGGGGTCTTCTTCTTTTTCTTTATTTAAGATATTTGTATACCACTTACTTATTCACATTTCTAAGCAGTGTACATAAAAGCAGTCCACAAAATAGAATCTTAAGAGTTGGAAGGGATCACAAGGGTCATCTAGTCAATGAAATGGGGCCATTTCTTGTGCTCTTTTGGAATTGGCCAGTTGTGGAACAACAAGGATAAGATACAGCCTTATCTCGACCCAACAGTGTGGGTCTCGTAACGTAAGGTGAGAGCTCGGCGGAGATTGTTTCATTGTCTACCCAACTGTCAGGATGCTGTCAGCAGCTTCTGGCTGGTTGTCCAGGAAAGTATAAAGACAAGGGAAAGTTTCTTACAGTCCTTATTTATTTATTTACAGAGAAAGTCTATAGAACTCAGACTCTTGGATAATGGCATTGTCCTGAGTGAATCTCCACCCCCCGTCTCCCCCACTTCCTCATTCGTCATCATCACCACCTCCTCTATGTGTGCTGCTATGTGCCCTCTGTCTTCAAGCTCTTTGCTCTCCTACTTTTAAGGCTTGCCGGGTTCTGGGAGATGGTGGGTCTGGAATGCTTTCTAATGACAACATGTCAGTTGGGTGTTGCTCTGGCTCTTCCATGATTTCCCAACTTTCCCCCTCATCTGCCTCTGAGCTGCTACTTCCCTCAAACCTCTGCTGTAAATCTATACTGTCTTTCTCTTCCTCCTCCCTGGAAGGGTCTCCACCATTCCTCCTCTGCCCAGTCCCTGACACCAGCATGGTTGATTCCACCCTGGCTTCATGGGCTGGATCAATCTGGGACCTGATCCATGTCTTTGGTAAGAGCACCATACCTGCTGCATCTTTCACCCCCCCCCCTTCAACCCATTTCTACCTGTCCCATCTCTACATTCCCGTATCTGCAGGTGCACCCCAAAAGCAATCTTGGTCGTACACATGGCCACAGTGAAACATTACTTCCATAATAAAGAGCATTTAATCACAGGCATGATTGTGTCGTGGCAATGACACAACGCTTTATAAATGCACACATGAGCACTGGTCATGTAGGGAGCGAAGGAAAGATGCAAATATATGGAAAGAATGATGAGTGTTTGAGTTTCTTAGAATAGCTTAGCTATGTGGAATATCCTAGGTCTGTGTTGATGATAAAGTCCAGTCCTTGACGAAACTGCTGGTGAAACGGGAAGATTCGAAGCTGGCCACCCGTCGGGAAGACAGACCCATACGTTTTATGGACTTTGCTTAACCATCTTTAACACTGGAAAGATAGACCCATACGTCTGATGGACTTTGCATAACCATCTCTAACACTATATATTGCACTTTGAATTAGCACTTTAATGTTTGAAAGTATATACAGGCTTTTGCCTCTGAGGAAATACCTATATATGCTTTTTGTATGACATTGTCAGTTTAGTTCATGATTCAATACATTTTCATCTATAGCTGTTCACGGTTTTGTATATTATCCTTTGTATAGTTACCGTGACTGTCTGTTGTTGTTTCTACTAGTTACCCAATTCCAGCTTGGGGGGTGGGGAATTACCAGGAGAGAGTTGGCCAGGTAAGGGGAGGGATCAACCAGCCCACACAACAGTGGGCAGAACTTACCTGGGAGTTCTCAGTTGGCTTCAGAGCTTCTCCCACCCTGCCCTCCCTTAGTTAAGCATTCTTTTGCAGGTTAACCTTTTCTTCACAGATACGCGGGCGCTGCTACATTATGTTGAAGGACCGGAAAGGAATTTTCCTGCATTGGCAGGTTTTGCCTTCCCCGTAGCAAAACATCACAACTTTGGCAGTCTCAGGCCTTGGGCGGAATCCTTTAGTCTATTTTCCCTATATGGGGGGGGGCATGAAGCGGTGACCCACGCCCCCCCTGCGGCGGCAATCCCAGGGTCCCCCGTTAAAGGGGTTGTTTTGAGGAGAGGCATTGGCCATTAGGTTGTCGTTGCTCTCCCCTGCGACGGTGGTGAAATGGGGGCGGGCGGGCTCTCTGCTTGAACAGACATTCTCCAGAGCCAGCCCAATCCCCACATATTCTGGATAACCCTGATGTTCACCAGATCCCTGGCCAGGGACTGGGAGGGATAAACGCCCAATGCCTAAGCCAAGGTCTCCCTACATCTGAAGTTTTAATAAAGTTGTGGCCAAATTTTAATCCCATAACACGTTGTCTTGAGTCATTATTCCATGCAGGTGTCAACCAGAGTCGGGGGGTCTCCACCTGTCCACGCAATGGTAAGCTCAGGCAACCCGCCCATGCAGCATTTCTGGGATTGAATTTGCAGATTCTCCTGGTTAATTCAGAATATGTGAGGAGTGAAGAGGGAAACAGAGGAACAATAAAGGAAGAGAATAGGAGAAATTCTCTCACCCCCTCAGATGGATGTGGTCACCAAGGCATTCACGCTGCCTGCAGTGGGGGCCTCAGCACTAACAACCATCTCTCAAATTTCTGCTAGCATTTGGGGGGCACAAGTGGCTGTGAGTACTGGGGTGGGGGAAGCCAGGCAAGTCATCAAATCCGCTGAGCTCCCCTGGGTGTATAGGCCCTGGCAAATGCCCCAATAGGCCAAGTGCAGATTCTAGGTCTGGTGTTGTCGCGACCCGACTAGACACTGATAGACCGGGGTCCGCCAGGGTCGCGCCATGCGGGCGCCAGGAAGGGGAACCATGCAGCGGGCCAGAGAAGGGGGCGACAGCGGAGCCAGGCGCGCAGGGGTTAAACCGAGCGCAGCAAGGCCCGACCTCGCCCAGGCATGCCCCGCGGGGTAAACAACCCCAGAATGGGCGATAACGACCGCTAACGAGCCATCAGCAGCGGGCGTGGTGGAACCGGCAGCATCGCAATAACAATGCAAAAAGCACCCATGAATGGTGCAGGTAGACCAGAGCAGTTAACTCTTTTGTCCAAGCCACCCCGGGTGGGGAAGAGGATTACCCCCGGACCTTTAGGGCAGAAGGGAGGGGGGAATTGGGAGTCACCCAGCAAGGTGTACATAAGGGGGATTCTGAGATGGCCTCCTCAGAATCCTCACGGACTTTCCACGTTTCTCTGTGTGCTGTACAATAAACTTCAAGACAACTTCCGCTGACTTCTCGGAGTGGCGTGCGTTCTTGACAGCTAGCTACAGTCACCATTGGGGACACGACAGGTGTCTAAGGTATGGACAGAAGGCATGTTAAAGCTAAGTAGGCCCGGATCTGGTCAGTACCTTGATTGGGTGACCATCTTTGGACCACCTGTACACCACCTTGAGTCCATAATTTGTTTTTTAAAAAGCAGGATATAAACCTAAGAGAATAAATAATTAAAACATGTATTAAATTAACATATACAATCAGTGCAGATTTTTGCACATTCCCTAAGGCAACTGATTCGTGAAGACAGGCTTGCAAAAGAAAGAGGGAGGGATATGTATGTCTGAGAGAGAAAGAGAGAGAGATTTAAAGATGATTTTGGATGTCATATTGGAACCGAAACCCTCCTTGAACTGGCTGTGGAGCTCTTTTAATCTCAGCTACTTGAGCGTTTTTCTGACCCGCTAGAGCAAATAGCTTCTAAGGTTACCCGAGGATCGGATTTTGTTTTGTTTCTTTTAAGTGGGAGAGCATTACAGGTCCTCTCCATGGTACAGTGATCATTGTTCTGCACAATCGAGGTTCACTGCTGTGAAAGCTAAGCTCCTGTTTCAAATCTACTGTGGTCTGAGAAAGCCACCACTTTAATAATGCCCTGGCTGTGATGCTAGCAAAACATTATCAATGTAGCCCTTAAATTTTGAAGTACCAGGAGGCTATATTGATGGGGGGGGGGAGAGTAGTCCTGTCTGTGATCTTATTTAAACAGTGAGCAACGGACTTGATGCCAAAGGCCAGCTTCAGATTTCAGGGGGTATGATGCTGCCAGGGGGCACCCATTCCTCAACTCACCCACCCAATGCAGCAACAATCTGAATATCGTGTTTGACCTGGTTTATCTTTAGTTCGACCTCGAGAGTGCCTATCTCTCGAGTGTATATGAAAGTTTTTAATGTCTGATGTTTCATTATGCTTTTATATTTCTTGAAGCTGCCCAGAGTGGATGGGCAGGGTACCAAAAAAAAAAATCATCATCATCTGAGTGGGTTTAACAGGGCCGGATAAATTTTATGCAAATATATGCAAATAATTTAATGTATTCATTCAAATATATGCAAATAAGTTATAATAAGTTACTTATATCCAGGTTGATAGCCTGAGAGCAGTTTTCAAAGCAGCTTACTCAAGATTTCCATGTAGTATCAGGAGTAGAAATAGTTTGGTCCACCTGGTAATGGCAGGAGCATTACCCAATTAAATTGTTCTTCTCTTCTATCACCTCGGGGAAGAACCATAGTTTAGTGATCGAGCATCTGCCTTAGAAGCAAGAGGTCCCAGCTTCAAAGAGACCTGCCTGAAATCATGGAGAGTGGCTGCCAGTCAGTGTAGACAGTAGAGGAGACTTAGATGCTCTCTATTTTGTGTGAGGGATTCCAGTACATAATGGAAATGGAGGGTTCTGCAATTCAAGTTTATTCAGGCGCTCTTTCACCCTGGTACAACAAAGCCGACTGTGGTTTTTTAAAAATAAAAAATACAGGCTTATTGCAGTTATAACAATGATGGGGCAATACACTGAAAAGCATGGGATGAATGAACGATTAGCAAGAAGATGCATGAACAGCCCGCAAGCAAACAGAGATGAATGTTTACTGCCATATAACCTCCACCAGACCACATAATAGTCTTAACCTCCCTGCCAGCTTTCTGCAAGGGTGAAAGTTCAATAAACAGGTTGTCCGGAGGACTCTAAATAAATGAAAATAAAAGGCACAGCCTATTTCCTCCCCAGTTGAACTGGCACCCTTGATCCCTCTCCGCAAAGGTAACAGGAGAAGAGAACCTTGGTGTTATTTCCATTTTAGCCCGTTAAATTGGGTTTCCCCTTTTTGAAATGCCCGCCTGCCCACAAAGCAACACAGATTCCACACAATGAGATAAGACACTGTGAAACCATTCAACAAGTCGCTGGGGTCCATGTGCCAATGGCAAAGTGTAGCTGAACAATAGCTTGCTAAACAGCAGCACAGTATTAATTGCTAATTATTTCACCAGCCTGTCTGAAATGCAACTCCCCTCCCCAGCCTCCTAAATCAATTTTTAATCCATTTAAACAGCCAAGGAATGCTCAATCACAAAACATGTAATTACAGGGGATTATATCACACCTCCAGCATTTTGGCAAAGGCACTCGGTGGCAAAAGATTAAAAAAAAACAGAAAAAGAAAGAAAGAAAGAAGGTAGCACCAGATTGTTTTATTCGTGAATTTTTCTACTCAACAGCAAAATTGCTAGTTATCGCTACAATGCATTCTTTGTTCAGACTTTTGGCTCCCATTCTTCAGGTTTTGAAATAAGACTTTAAAGTAAATAGAGACATACAAAAAGTACCCCCGCCCATACCCTACTCATATCAGCACCATGATAGGGAAGCAAGCAAAGCTAATATTAATTCTAAAAAGGAATTGTAAACATTAGTAAAGCAAATTCCCCCATAGTAGATAGCAATGCTACCCGTATTGCTATCATAGCTTTTTTTTCATTGAATAGGTTTTTGTTTTGTTTTTTTGCTTTTTTAATGATGTGGTCTTTGCATAGAATTGAATGAGGTTTTAAAAATATATATATTAAAGAATGAAACCAAAGGATGTAAGATTTATGGCTGATTTCTGCAACCTATTACATTTTGGACTACAACTCCCATCATCCCCAGCCAGCAGTCTAAAACACCTGGAGGTGATAAGTTACAGGTAGGTAGAGCCATGTTGGTCTGCCGTAGTCAGAAAAAAAATCCTTCCAGTAGCACCTTAAAGACTAACTAAGTTTGTTCTTGGTATGAGTTTTCGTGTGCATGCACACTTCTTGGAGAAGGCTGATTTAGAAAGTGGAGGTGTCCTGGGGTCGTTGTGTTTGGTTTGGATCTCAACTTCTAAATCCATGGCCCCACCAGTTCTGTATAGCTATTGCTTTTGCAGTTCTCTCTCCGAGGAAGAAAGACAGAGAGAGGAGCCATGTTTTCTTTGTTCTGTTACATTTGATTTTGTGCGCAATAATTTAGGCTTAGATGTTACACCTCAAGGCTCAGCTTCTGTTTGGACACTGCTAGTCGTGTGCTCATGTCCTCGGATATGGGTCACAGCAGCGTGACGGGACACTGGAGTGATGAATCCTGGGCAACGCTGCGTTGGGGGGGGGAGGCACCGGCCTCGGCATTATCACCCAGCAAGTGGGTCCAATGGTCAAGAGGGCACATGCTGTAGAGGGAAGTGAGGGGCAGATGGGGCATGTCAACATGGGAAAGTAGCACATCTAGAAGAAGGGAAACTCCAAAACCTTCACTGCCTTGCTGGATATCTTCAGGAGAAGAAAAGGCTAAAGAGTAAACCCTACACAAATCTGGAGTCCCTAAGACGGCGGGATAGTGCCTTGTACACCTCCTTCTAGCAACTCCTGCAGCCAAGCTGGTGCCAAACGTCCTGCTCTGCTTTCCTTTGGAACACATCAGTGAGGCTGAGATGGGGGTCTTGTCGTCTGGGAATCCCAGAACACACTGCCCAGGCTTGTGTCCGGGGGAAGAAGAAGAAGAAGAAGAGTTTGGATTTGATATCCCGCTTTATCACTACCCGAAGGAGTCTCAAAGCGGCTCACATTCTCCTTTCCCTTCCTCCCCCACAACAAACACTCTGTGAGGTGAGTGGGGCTGAGAGACTTCAGAGAAGTGTGACTAGCCCAAGGTCACCCAGCAGCTGCATGTGGAGGAGCGGAGACGCGAACCCAGTTCACCAGATTACGAGTCTACCGCTCTTAACCGCTACACCACACTGGCTCTGGGAGGTCACTTCAGTGCTGCTAATGCAGCAGTTTGACTCCCCCCCCCCCCACCGGAGGCATACCCCACTGTCTCTCAAGACAGACAGATGCCAACAATTTGCAAGCAGTGAATTTGGGGGAGACTTTTCAGCACAAAAAAGATGGAGGACTTCGTGAAAGAGGTTTGGACAGCATTATTTTTCCGATCTTTTAGGTGGGAATCTTCTTGGCAGCTGCTGTCTAGTGGCCACCATCCCCCCCCCAAAAGTCTCTGGATGCAGGGAGAGTTGGGGCAATGGGGCAGCTACAAGAAAGAGCTCTACAGCTGCGATGGACAGCCACTCCTCCAGCTGGGGACACCCAAAGATATACTTTTTTAAAAAAGAAAAGAAGAGTCACAGTTGCAGCCTGCTCAAATGTTAACCTCCCTCAATCCTTTAGAAATGTCTTCCTTTCCAAATTGCCTCCAGGTTTCCTTCCAATTTCCCCCAGCCCCAAATCAAACCTTCTCTGTTGCTGCACCCAGATTTTGAACTCCCTAGCATCTAGTCGAGCAACCTGTTCTCACAGTGCCCTAAAAGAGAATCACAAATTGGGAGAGCCCTGTGACACTCAGGTCCTCCTTCTCTGGTCCCTATAAGCATCCAGTTGGCCACTGTGAGAATAGGATGCTGGAAAACCCAGCAAGGCTCTATTTATGATCTTCTTGTGCTTCATGGTTTCCTTGATTTGAAGAAGAGCAAAAACACAGACTTTCTCTTTTCTTTTGTGGCATTTGAAATGCTAATTTTAGGTCTGGTTCCAGATTTTAGGTCTGGAAAGATTCTTGATCATATATGCCATGCAGGAAAAGAAAAGGGGCCAAAGCGGTCAATAATTGGCATAAGAGATAGGAATTATTAAACACACATATACTTGTTTTATATATCGGTGCAGACAGATATCTTTGCAAGCCACAGAGTGGTTTCCAGATTTATAACAGATAATATTATGTAATATATAGCTTTCCAGGCTGCTGCAGGAACACTGATCAAATAAACCATATAGGCTCCATTCCTATATCCACTTACATTGGAGTAAGCCACATTGAACTCAGCGTGTCTTACTTCTTAGTAGACATGTGCAGGATTGTGTTGTAAAACATACTTTTTGCCAATGAACGGTATCTGTGTGTGTGTGTTCGAGCAAGAAAAAAATGTTTTTCTTGGCTAACCGAGACTCTGCAGCTACTTATGTTTAGGGGAAATGATAATTTAATGCATTCATGGGAGTTGTAGCCTGGCCTTCTCCCTCATTCCAAGTTACAGGAAATGTTCTTACTGAATGGGATTCTGAACACCAAGGAGTCAAACTGAAAGGCAGATATGGAAATGTTGTGATCTGATTTATACAACCACCACCATGCAAAACTACAACTCAAAAACTCAGTGCATGCAACACTGTATCTAGGTAGATACACCAATACAGACTAATCCATTGCCTTTAAATAAAACTCATCAACTGGGAGATTCTTTAGCTGTGATTCCTGCATTCCAGGCAGTTGGACTAGATGACCCTTGGGGTCCCTTCCAACCCCACAGTTCTGTGATTCATTAGAAAGCTCCAGGTGTAACTAGAAATTGTTCACAAATCAAAGATTCCTGTTGTTCACAATACAGTCACTCTGGTTGTGTTTGCTGCGGGTTGCGTTCTTCACGGGATACGAACCCGCCGAACCCGGAAGTACCGGAACGGGTTAATTCCAGGTTCGGCACTTCGCGCGTGCACAGAAGCACTGAATCGTGTGGCGCACATGTGCAGATTCGATACTTCAGGTTGCGCTCTTTTCATGTTGCGAACGGGCCTCCGGAACGGATCCCATTCGCAACCAGAGGTACCACTGTACTCTACATCTCTTTTCAAAAGGAAGGTGCATTCTGCTCAATGAACGTAGGAATATAGGAACATGCCTTATACAGAGTCAGACCATTGGACCATCCAGTTCAGCATTGCCTACACTGACTGGCAGTAGCTCCCCCGATTACAGGCAGGGAATCTTTTCCAACCCTACCTGGAGATGCCAGGGATTGAACCCGGGGCTTTCTGCATGCAAACAGGTGCTATACCACTGAGCTATGGCCCAATGGTGCTTCTTCTCACGTACAGCAGTTATAGGATTGTATCTCAGTCTTGGAAACTGGTCCAATGAAAACTGCCATCACCTAGCCTACCGGCACAACTCCCAGGGCCACAGAAAGGCTCGTGAGCACCAAGATCTGTCCTGGGCCCTCCAAGCTGAGGGACTAGAGAGTGATTGGCCATAGCTGTGAGCCGCCAGTTGGATTTCCCACAATGCCGTGGGTGACACTATGCTTGGCACTTCAAGGCATTGTGGGGAATAAATTGGCAGATCTCACTCCCCTTTGAAATGCTGTTGCTACCACCTGTGCCAGGTAAGCCCAAAGGAGAGGGCATCAGAGAAGGAGGAGGGCACTAGAAGAAACTTTTAAATAAACTATTAATGTTAGGACTCAGTTACATTATTATTAAGTGTTTTAAATGTGTTATAACGCTGTGACAGCAGATGGAGCTGTAGAGTTCCGTCTTACGGCAACATTATGTTTACAATGTGTTTTCCTGAAACATGTTTGTTTGTTTTTTTATGTGTCTAGATCCAGCCTAAGTCTTGCTGGTACTTCCCAACTGGTGCCATTCAAAGCCAGACTAACTTTTACACGAATAAAGAAAGAAAATCCAGGCTTTCCTTGATAGAAAGAGGCACAAGCCTGAGGTTAAGTCTGAAGAAAATTGACTTGTTATGTTCACATAACCCTATTGAAATCAGTGGGGCTTTCCTGAGTTCAGTCTTGGCTGGACCATGTTATGTAGTCTTCAAACCCAACCTCAGCAGCAAGCAATTTTGTCTCATCAGTATTCACATCCATAAATCCAGAATGATAAATTCTCTCTTTTCTTCTTCTTCCTCTCCTTCTGACATCACTCATGTACCCAGGTGCTAAAGCCTCCCCTCCACCTGTTTTTGCAACTTACTGACACGCTCCTTTCATTCAGGAACATGAGCATGCTACCTACCTGCCACCTGATCCCTTAACACCCTTTGATGTCCTTCTGCCCTGCGCCCGAGGTCGAAGTCAACGGCGGACATGCCTTTGGTATGAATGATTTAAGGCAACAGGTGAAAGTCTTTACATGTGAATACTTACAACGGCCTTTCAAGGTCTCGGTATCAGTTACGATCATATTCCCCAAGTGGTCCCTTGCGTATTCCCAATTGTGTTGCTGTTTATACAACTTGCTGCCCTGCCACATTTCATGGCTTTTTATTTTTTATTTTTTAAATGAATTGTGCATGCAGATCCTCTGCGTCTTGCCTGGGGGAGCATCTCTCGAGCAGTCATCCTTCATTAAGGGGAGCTGCCATTCACTGTTGAGAGACAACAGCAGATCACGGACGTAAGTTTCCTGTTAACCTCTTTGAGTCCCACCTTCTCTCTGCATCCACCGATTCTAAACTTCTGAGGGAGTCAGCCAAAAATGGCTGTAGTTTTGCTGATGCTGAATGTTTGAGAGTTTGGTGCTCTTTCTGGGTTTTTGCTTTTACAGCTTGGATTTTAACGATGCTTTAAGACCATTTTCGATTGCGTCTGAATTAAATTTTATGCGAGCAGCTCTGAAGGTTCATTTGAGGTCTGATAGGACAGGATATAAATGTAAAACATATAGCTCCCTTGTCCCTTTTATTCTCCTCTCCCTTTTTTCCACTCTACCTTGACAGCTCTTACTTTTATGAGGTATAAAATAAGACAACCTGCCCCACCCTTGTGGTCTCTAGATGATTTGAACTTCAGCTTCCATCACCCCTTACCAATGGCAATGCTGTCTGGGGCTGATGGGAATTAGGGTTCAAAACATCAGGAAAGCACCAATTTGGGGGAGATTGGCCTGGGGTCCAAAACAAAACAAAACAAAACAAAACCTTCTTCTCTTGATGCTGAAAGGACATAAGAGGAGCGGCTAGGTAAGTCTCCCTGGGAAGGAGACTTGTACCCCAAAAAAGGTACCACGGGTGAACAGGCCAGCTGAGTCACCCACCTAACTTGGGATGATCACAATGCTACTGCAGATACAGTACATCTGGGAAAAGATTTCATTTCATTTCATTTCACTTCTAATATGTATACCGTTTTTCTATATTACTATACACAAGTCAGTTTATAGCAACAAAACGCACAACAAAGAACCGCACCACATAAAGCATAACTTTAAAACGGAACAACTTATATCTGATAAAGAAATATTCAATGATCTATTGGAATATATTAGTACACAATAAATTGGACTCTCAAAACATCAGCAAATAATAATTAAACAGAAATTCACTCTTAACAATTACAATAAATAATTACTGAATTATGATCGGTAAAAATGACTTCAGGTTGGGGAAGGCTGAGGTAAGGCAGCATCACTAATCTGTCCAGTTTTTGTTGAAGGGGATATCAATCTTTCAGTTAAGTAAGGCACAGGCGGAATAGAAAGGTTGTCCAACTATTTGTGATGACAGATGCTATTCATTCACATGAGCCAGTGGTCTCCAACCTTTTTTGGCCATTAGGAACATTTGGATTTTTGAGAGAGTGGCATGGGCCCCAGACCCTCTGGCCATTTCTTTCCCCACTTCCTTGGATCAGCTGCCCCCTGGGAGGCAGAAGGATCTCTCTCTCTCTCTCTCTCTCTCTCTCTCTCTCTCTCTCTCTCTCTCACACACACACACACACACACACACACACACACACCCTCAGAGAATGGGGCAAAAGTTGAGTGCAGCAGAATTAACCTGCGCCTTGAAAAGTACATGGAGCTGAAAAAAGGAAGTGGGAAGAATGCCACTCTTCCAACTTCCTCCTTCAGCTCTATGTACTTTCATATCCTCCAACATTTCTCCGATGAAAACAGGGACGTCCCATTCCATAATGATTATTTTACTATTTATATCCCACACACCTCACTGGGTTGCCTCAGCTACTCTGAGCAGCTTCCAACATACATAAAAACATAATAAAACATTAAACATTTTTTTAAAAAAACCCTTCCCTATACAGGATTGCCTTCAGACGGCTTGGGGGTTGGATACCCTCCAACATTTCTCCAATGAAAATAGGGACATCCTAAGGAAAAGTGTGACATTCTGAGATCAAATCAGAAAACGGGACGGCTTCTCTAAATCAGGGACGTCCCTGGAAAACAGGGACACTTGGAGGGTCTCTACTTTTCAAGGGAGAAAAAGATAACCACCCTCATCGCCTCATGACTAAGAGGGCAATGAATGTGAGGGGAGGCTGCATAGGCAGCGGGGGATGACTTCAGGAGTGCCACATTGGCATTCCCAGACATTAGCAACTATGTTGGTTATTGGTATGAGCTTTCGTGTGCATGCACACTTCTTCAGATAGACTGAAACAGAAGTCACCAGACCCTTACATATAGTGAGACTTCTGGTGACTTCTGTTTCAGTGTATCTGAAGAAGTGTGCATGCACACGAAAGCTCATACCAATAACAAACTTAGTTGGTCTCTAAGGTGCTACTGGAAGGAATTTTTTTAGTTTTTATTTTGTTTCGACTACGGCAGACCAACACGGCTACCTACCTGTAACTATTTCCTAAAACTATCAGACAATATCTATAGGTTTAGCAGGTAGGTGCCTTTATTAGTAACGCCTTTTGTAAACAGCAGCAACACCAGGTATCTGAAGAGCAGGAACTGCTCTTTCCTTTCTCGAGTTTTTCCTTTGGCTAAGTATCATAGCAAGCTGCACAACTCAGCCTTTCAGAGAATCCTTTTTGAATTACATCCTTATGCCCTGTAGCCTCCTCACATTCCTGTAAGGCAGTTTAATATTCATTTAATCATGCTAGAACACCACATGCCGCACTCTGTGATGGCTGTACAGACGGTAATTAAGCCGAGCTGTGCAAACAATCAAGCAATTTAAAATCAAAACAAATCCCCCTGTTTCATCCAAACAATTGATGGGGGCAAAATCAATGAAAACACTCTCGGCGCATGCAGAGCGCAGAAATCATCCCATGATATATTGATGCAATTACTATAATAAATGTCACATTTACAATCGCAAGTGGTCAGGAACCTCAAGCGGTGGAAAATAGCAATTTGCTGGGTAAGTGGAAGTATGTTTGGTATGTTCACATAACACACTCTTTCCTTAAAAGTAATAGCATGGCAAATTTTAGTTTGGGGCATCAGCTTTTAACTTTGGGAATCATTTGGGAGCCAAGCTTTTAATTACAGTGTTAACCTCTCTTCAAAAGGTGAGAGGTTTCTGTGATCTTAGGTAAAGGTAAAGGGACCCCTGACCATTAGGTCCAGTCGTGTCCGACTCTGGGGTTACGGCGCTCATCTCGCTCTATAGGCCGAGAGCCGGTGTACAGCTTCCGGGTCATGTGGCCAGCATGACTAAGCCGCTTCTGGCGAACCAGAGCAGCGCACGGAAACGCCGTTTACCTTCCCGCCAGAGCGGTTCCTATTTATCTACTTGCACTTTGGCATGCTTTCGAACTGCTAGGTGGGCAGGAGCTGGGACCGAGCAACGGGAGCTCACCCCGTCGCAGGGATTCAAACCGTCGACCTTCTGATCAGCAAGCCCTAGGATCTGTAGTTTAATCCACAGCGCCACCTGGGTCCCATAACCGCGCTCTGTGATCTTACCCAGGCTCAATTTCCTTTAGAAGATAGCCAATGAAAGTTTATTGGCATTATTAAATATTGGTGTTTATTTAGAAATATACAGGTTGAGTATAGATGAAGACCCAGCATTGAAGACTGTCAGCCACCCCAAAGTTTGGTGCTTTCACAACTGATATCTAGGAGGGCAGCCAGTACACGGAAACTCTTGATGAGCCAGCTCATCTCTCTGGCCCCCACCTGCCTGCCTTTCTCAATCCCATAAAAACGCTTTGGGTTGGATCCAGAGTCCCTGGGGCTAGAACCCCGCTCAGGAGATGCTCCTACAGGGGGTAGGCCATAGCTCGGTGGTAGAGCATCAATTCCTGGTATCTCCAAGTGGGGCAGGAAGAGACCTCTGCAGTTCTAGAGAGACACTGCCTGTCTGTGCAGATGTATCAATGGTCTTACTCCCTTCCTTTTCCATTAGTGAGTGACCCCGTTGGACCAAAAGACCTTCTGTGAATGCAAGGGCATCAGCAGGATTCTATCCAATATGTTTATCTGTGATGTGGTAGCTTGGACGTCAGTGACTCTGTATTGTGCATTTTAAACATTTCCATTCCCGCAGAGCATAAAACTCTAAATCTCAATATCGAACCCCAGTTTGGGCAAAAGATTTCTGCATTGCAGCGGACTGGACTAGATGATCCCTGTGGTCCCCTTCCAACAGTACAATTCTATCATTCTACGTGCCCTTTGCAGACTTCCATTCACACATTCGACAAATGCACCTGAGGGTGTTATTGCAGCTGCAGGCTCCCCTCACAACCCATGTGTTCACGGAATGAGCATTGCCCTAATGAACATCTCAAAATAGCTGTGATTGTCATTCAGGGAGTAGCTATCCGTGAGGGGGCAGGATCAGACAAAATGAGATTTCAAGAAGTAATGTCTAGAATAGCATTTTATTTTGACTATTCCCACTAAGGTTGGGGTCCCCAAAGTTGTAGCTGTGGCTGCCATGGCACCCCAGATAACCCCCTGGTACCGGTTGAGACCCCCTGCACCTTCTGGATTTTAATATTTTTGAGGGGGGTGGCTCTATTTTATTTTATTCTACCTTGGTCAGTGTCTGGCTGGATGAAAAGAGGTCTCCAACCCATCCCACCCTTTCCCATTCTATTCCCAGAATGCCTTTAGCCTGCATATAAGCCCACAGACAGGAGAAGAAAATACCAGGGAGGGACAGTTAGAGGCATGGCCTTTTGTCTTGCACCTTGGGCCATTTTACTGCTACATTCTGAGAAAATTATGGGAGTGACCTGAGAGAGGTGATTTGGTGTGTGCTTATGTTTGGGGCGACACGGATGGCACTGTGAGTTAAACCACTGTGCCTCTTGGGCTTGCCGATCAAAAGGTCGGCGGTTCGAATCCCTGCGACAGGGTGAGCTCCCGTTGTTCGGTCCCAGCTCCTGCCAACCTAGCAGTTCGAAAGCACGTCAAAGTGCAAGTAGATAAATCGGTACCAGTCTGGCGGGAAGGTAAACGGTGTTTCTGTGCGCTGCTCTGGTTTCACCAGAAGCGGCTTAGTCATGACCCGGAAAAACTGTCTGCGGAAGTGGACAAACGCCGGCTCCCTCGGCCTTTAAAGCGAGATGAGCACCGCAACCCCAGAGTCGTTTGTGACTGGACTTAATTGTCAGGGGTCCCTTTACCTTTACCTTTATGTTTGTTGGGGGGGTGTTCTGCATGCATTTTTAGACTGCCTGTCTCTCTTTTTGCTTCCCCACCCCCAGTGTTGGTCTTTTCAGGGGGTGACTGCTCTTTGCGGTGTTTTTTATGGTGGGTAGCCTGACGTTTTTGTTTTATGGAGGTATATTGCCTATAGTGTTGTTGTTGCAGCATGTGTTTATGAGCACCATCACTTCCGCTGCTGGGTATTTTCTGGTGCCCTCCAACATTTAGATTTCTAGATGTGCTCCAAGGACCATAAAGGTTGGGAACACCTGCAACGTTTGAGGTAGCTTTTGCAGTAATTGCACAGAGAAGGTTCTACTTGCCATCACTTAAGGAGTGTGTAACGTTTGCGTACTCCAAATCGGGACATACAATTTACTTTACCTTAAATATAGCGTTTTCACAGCAACCCTGCATTCTCTAGAAACTCGATCCATCTAAATTGCTGTATTTAGTGTGGCTAAATAGGTCCAGGCCAAATTTAGTGCCTGTCCACAAACAGTCCCTGCCAGCTGAATTGTAAGGGTCATTTTGGAAGGTAGCAATGACTAGTGGCACTTGTGCCATTTTATCTGGGAAACTAAATATATTTTAGAAAACACCTGGGAAACATTGAATATGAAGCTTTAGATGTGTCAGGAAAGTTGACTGTGGATTCATGCGGGACTTTTCCTTTCAGCAAGACTTACAACCCAGAGCATCCGTAGCAGGAAAACGATCCTGTCAACTTCTGTGAGACCTCTGAGCAAGCCTCTTTCAGATTTGGCTGTAAGACTCTACAGTTGCTTACTTGGTACTATTGCTATTATTACATTTATATCCCACCTTTCCTCCAAGGAGCTCAGGTTGCTTCTCCCCAGGACATCCCATCCCCCCCCCCCCGCGAGAGCATGGTGGCTATTTGAGGCTTTTTTCAGGACCGCCATCTCATACAGGACCCCAAAATGCATGTTTTTGGGTGCCATAAGAACACGCCCCCCCATCATGTCTTTGAGGCTCTGTGATCTGGTGCAGATCATGTGACTCACATGAGAGCACCGAGAGGAAGACATGTGTCCTGCTTTTGGAACTCACACTGAGAGCCAGTGTGGTGTAGTGGTTAAGAGCGGTAGACTCGTAATCTGGGGAACCGGGTTCGCGTCTCCGCTCCTCCACATGCAGCTGCTGGGTGACCTTGGGCTAGTCACACTTCTCTGAAGTCTCTCAGCCCCACTCACCTCACAGAGTGTTTGTTGTGGGGGGGGAAGGAAAGGAGAATGTTATCCGCTTTGAGACTCCTTCGGGTAGTGATAAAGCGGGATATCAAATCCAAACTCTTCTTCTTCTTTTTCAACTTGTTGGAGGGTCTGGTATTTCAAACATTGTTTATTCAGGTTGTGCTTGTGCTTCTACGTAGCTCCTTTTAGAACTTCCAGTGAGGGTAGAACAAGCACGCATCAAGTAGGGAGCAGGATTGCAGCAGCATGCTCAAACGCAACATAAAAAATGCCCTGCTGGATCAGACCAGTGGCCCATCTAGTCCAGCATCCTGTTCTCACAGTGGCCAACCAGATGCCTGCAAGAAGCCCAGAAGCAAGACTTAACTGCACTTGCACTCTGTACACTCATCTCCTTATAACGTTGCCCAAAAAACCTGCACATGCCCATCTCAGTGTCAGAAAAGAAGCTTTGCGTATCTACTTTTATGAGCGTTGCCTGTTCTGGTGTTCGGATGAACACGTGTAGGTCGTGAGCATGGCCTGCCACTGCAGTCCCACATTCCAGCCCCTTGTGCAGTCATTCCTTGTGGATTTAAAGGTCTAAAAGGGGCTTGAGACACTCTCGAGAGCCAGTGTGGTGTAATGGTTAAGAGTGGTAGACTCATAATCTGGTGAACCGGGTTCGTGTCTCCACTCCTCCACATGCAGCTGCTGGGTGACCTTGGGCTAGTCACACTTCTCTGAAGTCTCTCAGCCCCACTCACCTCACAGAGCGTTTGTTGTGGGGGAGGAAGGGAAAGGAGAATGTTAGCCGCTTTGAGACTCCTTCGGGTAGTGATAAAGTGGGATATCAAATCCAAACTCCTCCTCCTCCTCCTCCTCCTCCTCTTCTTCTTCTTCTTCTTCTTCTTCTTCTTCTTCTTCTTCTTCCAAAAGGTTAGTACATTTACAAGGAGGTGTGATTTCACGAAGGTTTGGAACCGTGGGCTTCCTTAACGCTCCAGTGGGATTATATGGCAGTAATGGACATTGGTTCCATTTTGCTTGAAACAAAATTGCTGCTGATCCTTTTGGAAAGCAAATGCAATTCACAAGGAAGCCGTAACAAGAAAAGTGCCATCTAGCATTATTGTTGATAACTAGGCAAGTTGGGGGAGGGTGCTGGGGGGGGGGAGCAACAGACGGTAAGGACACACAAACCAATAACTCAGCTTAATGGTATTTGCAAAACCTGGGCCAAACAGCAAACATTGCTTTTGACAGCCTGTTGGTTCTGTATTGTTCCAAAGCCTGGTACCTTGGTTACGAAATATCTCCAACTCTCCCCGCCCCGCCCTCCCCCCTGATCAAAAAGGCTTACTGTGGCATGTTGGATGCGGAGAAAGAGAAACTATGGGTAACTAATGAGGAGAGAGGTACTTAGTAAGTTCTGTGCAAAGAAAATGGCTCCATGGCAGCTTTATTCATTCAGACAAATGCTTACAGGTCCCCTGCCAAAATGGATTCCCGAGACTACAAGAGAAACACTAAGACACACTGGTTTCTGTTATCTCTGTTTGGACATTTGTCTGTCTTCACCAGATCTTTGAAAGCTTGTTTACAAGGAAGACAGGTTGCCCCAAAGCAGAAAGGATGAATCTGTTGACGGATAGGATGCAGTCTGGGTTCCCCCCCCCTTTCCTTTTTTTTAATTGGAAGCTGATGTTCGCTGGAATGAGCCTGTAAGGTTTGCTGTGGAACAATATGACCTACCACTAGCGTCTTATATTTCAGCAGGGTTAAAGCAAGGGGTCTTTGAAAGTGGCGTGGAATTCTTCATTTTAATGCAGAGATTGCATCTGATTAGATACATTTTTTATTATTATTTTTAAAGGTCCCTTGTCCTAGCAAACTGAATTCTGATAGGCTTTTTTTTGTTTGGGGTTTTTGTTTTTGTTTTATTCCCTTTGCGAAAGAATGCTTTTCAAATGCAATCATACAGAATATGTCTACTGAGACCAATGAATATTAGTCACAGTTAAGACAGCAACCATTGCAAATTCTATAGGAAATGAACGCTATTTTGTCATGGCAGGATTTTTTGTTTTTGTTTTTTTGTTTTTATGCTAGTCCAGATAAATAAATAAATATATAAATAAATAAAACCCCAATTTCCTCTGTCTTTATTTAAAACTTCAACCAGATACAAAACTCAGAAAAGAATAAATATAATGCCTGCATTTATGCTCAGTATAGCATGTATAATAATAATAATAATAATAATAATAATAATAATAATAATAATAAATGAACCAGCAAAATTTACAAACTGCTTGCTGGGGTGCTATGAATACAACGCTTGCTTGGCACTACATAGCCTAGGTAGGCTTTGAAAACATTCATCCAAAGGAAACATAAAGGTGGCTCAAACTAAATGGGTTTGATTCAGACTTATTCAGACTTAGAGTAGACCCACGGAATTCGTGTATTCCAACCAGTTTAATCTGGATCCAAACCTATCAACTTAGATGTCATGAACCAATAAATACATGTCGGTAAATAAAGTCCATAACTATTTCCTGACTAGCCCAAAACAATATTGGGTTATATTCCTTTAAGTTTTATCCAGAGTGGACCCACTGAAATGAATGAACTTAAGTTGCCATGGGCAATAAGTTCAACGGGTCTACTCTGAGTATGACGAACATTGGATGCAACCCATTATTTGTTTCATTTGCAGTTGTGTGATTTGTAAAGCTGTCACCAGATTAAAATAAATAGTTGATTAACTATATGAGCCAATTAATTTTGCATAAATTCACATATGAGTTAAAATTATTATTCTTATTATTTATTGAATTTATATACCGCCCTATACCTGGGGGTCTCAGGGCGGTTCACAGAATAATAGCCCCAAAGCAAGAAACACCATACTTTAGACTTTAAAAGGAAATTAAATATAATCTCAGGTCTTTCCACTCTGTTCCATCTCTCTCTGTTGGGACCCACACCCTGGAACATGACTCTTTCATTCTCCCACAGGTCCCAATGTCCATGTCTTCACTGTCCTTCCTCTGCCTCCAACTTTCATTCCACTCTGCTCACCTTCCAGACACACCTCCTGCCACTCCCATTCCTCACACGGGGTTCTGACTGAAAGTTGTCAGTTCAACAGTGTGTGAACACACAAGGTCAAACACTCATGTCCTCCTGTTTTCACGTGCTTGACATCAAAGAAGGCTTCCCAGTTTGTGAACCCATGATTTGATCTCAGTTTGTAATCCTGGTTTGTATGGAGCTGAAGTCGGTTTGCCAAAACGTTTCAAAGTCAGGGCAAAACTGTGCTTTATTAACAAACCAGGAAGTTTATTGGGCACATGAGAAAAGGAGGGAAGGAGATGAAGAGGAGAGGATGTTTGAGTTTATGGCTCATTCCCACTTCCACACCCACTCAGGGTTCCTGTTCACTTGGATCAGGCCACACTGAACGTGTGGCAAGGCAGCATGGCTTGTGGACGCATTCCCATTGCCTTCACACATTCACTAAATGCTTATAAGATGGTCATCTGTACATGTTATGTACTGAGTTGAATAGGATCCAAAATGCAGCAGTCTGATTGGTCCTAGAACAATAGGATTCAGAATGCAGCAGTCTGATTGGTCCTAGAACAATAGGATCCAGAATGCAGCAGTCTGATTGGTCCGCAGGAGCCACCCAATCCAGCTCCAGGTGGAAGTGAATCCGCAACCTGATTGGCCTACAGGAGTATCCTGGAATTAGCCAATCACGTGGGGCCCATTGTATAAATAATGTATATAAAGCAGACATTCTGGGGAAACATTCATTCCTCGCTACTATGAGCTGAATAAAGAGCATGAAATCTACACTCGACTCCGAGTATATTTCAGTACATGTGTTCATCCTTTTAGCTAAGAGCTTGCAGGTATGCCGTGCTTAGCTTCTTTGCGTTCCATTGTTCTGTGAGTCCAAATCATTTTTGGATGTTATTTTATTTTCAATCACAGAAAACAAGGGGGATTATTAACTCTGCCTTGCATTTCATACGATAAAATGGTGATGCGCCCAAACATGGCAGGCCTTAAACAGTAATTTTCATGGCTCTCTTTGCGTTCTTAGCTATTTCATAAGCCAAATGCTGACAAATGGGCAACTAAGGCCATAGCGGAGGGCTGCCAACCAAACGGGCCCTGACATAAGTAAGAACAAATGGTGTATTGTTTTCCAAACGGCTTATACCAGGACAATAAAAATTGTTGCATATGATTCTCATATTTGCTGCTTGCTGTAAGGTTATGCAATTCCCCCCTCCTCTTTTCTGACAATAGAGACGCTCAAAGCTGCTTTATACCGAACCAATCCATTGGTCCATCTGGCTTCTTATTGTCTACCCCAAGGATGGAGAAACTTTTTTAGCCCAAGGACAAAATTTCCACATGAATGACTTTCCAGGGCCCACACACCAGTGGTGGGATGGACCAGATGCAAAAAGGACAATTGGTAACAATATGCAGGTCCTAAACAAGTACTGGGGAGTCTTAGTGGTTGTTCTGCTGGAGAGAAAGGTTAACTTCTCCAGGAATTTCCAATCTGTACTTGGGTTTTTTGATATTTTCATGCACCCAACTGGTGTCCTCCAGATGTGGCTGGCCTTTCAATTCCCTCCAGCCCTGGCAAGCATGCCCAATTGTCAGAAATCTGCTCCAGAAGGTTGAAGGACCCTCTGGATCAGATCTGGAGGGGATAGTACGAGAGGAGAGGAACATGCCCCGCTTTGTGCAGCACTGGATGCAACCTTATAAAAGGCAAGCATGCTGATAAATTGCTTCTGGTTCATCGCAAGGGTGCCTCAATATATTTTTGCAGCTCTCACCGCACGGTACTATAATCTTTGGATCAGGCCCCAAGGAGGAAGCTCGACACAGAAGGATCAGTGTACATTCTCAGATTACTGACTGAATGGGGTCACAGTATGCGTGGGCACTTAGCAAAGAAGCCACAGCATTTTCCACTGGCTGCGACTTCCAAACAGAACACAAATTGCACACTGTGCCGCAGACTCTGGAGCAAAACACCCTGTGACCACTTTAAATGCAGAGGTGCCTTTTTGCGTGAGGAAAAGGGAAAGTGTGGGCACAAACTACTCTGGACTTCAAAGAGTCAGCTTTGACTGAAGCAGAGACGGCAAGGCCCGGCGGTTAGGTCCCTGACTGCATATCAACAACAGTACCATAAATCACATTTACTTCCAAACCTAATACCTAGCATTTAGAGTCAAGAGACATTTAGAGAGCAGCCTTCAAGACATTGCATAATTTATTGTTCCCTGATTTATTCTCCATATGACAAGTAAAAAAGTTGAAGTACTGTCGGTATGTATTTTGATTTCTCTTCAGATCCATTTGACATCTGTTATCCAAGTCATGTTATCTTGGTGGATAACAAGATTTGCTCCGATTTCTTGCATCGTTTCTTTCCCCTTTATTTTTTAGGGAATGACAATTAAATACAATTAAATTGCAGCGTTCTGCTGTACATTTAAATGTAAACAGGGCAGGACTGCAGTATAAAGATGTATTACTGATGAGGTACACAGAACAGAAACTAGTTTTGATCTACTGTTTATAGTACAACAGAGAGATGTCCACCAAATGAAGACAACGTCTGAAATCTGTTTGCCATTTACAGCTTGAACTTTCAAACATGCGGAGAGGAGGGAGAGAATTGGCCCCTTTGCTGCTGATGACAAAGTCATTCCTAATTTTATAGTGAGAATGCCTTTTCCTTACTATTGTTCATAAGGTGAGCAAGACCAATTCAGAACATTTTCCTGCCTGAGGCTAAATTCAAGATGGCACCCTCTACCTCCATTCCACATGCAAAAGCCAGCCAGACTCACCGCTGACTCTTACTTCGGATGACTGCACTTCATCACTGCATACCCCCCAATATTCCTCAGGTGAAAATAGGGCCATTCTATTCTACATCAGTATCACTGCCGGGGGGCGAGAGCTTTTTTTATCTTTTACACATTAAGATATTTATTAAAGTTTTTATGATATGGACAAGTCCCCCCTGCCAAAGTCCAGCTAGCTCCAGAGCACCCGCCCTTGACCCCCATAACCTCATTGCCCCACTGTTGTAGCGTGGGTTAATGATTTCAGCAAGTGATTTCAGCTCTCTGACATAGCAGGCAGGAGACAGCATCTTCATGTAACAACTCTTTATTCAGGCAAACAAGACTGGGGGAACTGAGGGTAGGGAAGCTACATTTATAGGGACAGAAGACTGGCAAAGAAAAGATACATTTTGGAGGAAACAATATCAAGCAATCACACAGCTGCTATTTGGTGGGAACCAATAAGACAGAGGATCCAAATGCAGCAACTTGAATGCACCAATAGTAACTGTTCCTTCTGGGACAGGAAGGCAGTTACTTTACCCTAATGTGATTACAGACAATAGTAATACAGATATGATAACACTTTGAATCAATACACAACACCCACCACCCCTCAAACTCCAGTCCCCCCCAGACCTGTCTGCACCCTGCCAGCTACACCCTTCCCCACCCCACCCCCAGGGCCTGCTCCTCCAGCCACCGCCTTCTCTTTAAGCCTGACTTGGCTCACTTTCTCCTTCTTGTTCTTATTTGGCACAACCAACTGGCTGGGGGCTGCCAGGCTGGAGAGTCACAGCCTCCCAAGGCAGGAATGATAACCCTGTTGCCTAATACCCCCTTCCATCTCCTCCTCTTCCTGCTACTTCTGCTGCTGCTATGCCATCGGCCAGCCCACCAGCCTGCCTGCCTGGCTCCGTCCCTCAGACCCAGCACAAGACTCTTCCCTCAGTCAGAAATTCTCTCTTCCCCCTGCTTCTGCCAGTGTGCAGCCATTTCTGGTTACCATACCTTAGCAAAGATGGGAATTCAAGACTCTGCTTGAGAAGCCATGATGGCTTACGGGTTTTTGTGATGTTCCCAGCATCTTCGGAGCAGTTGGGAGACTATGTCACTGCACTAGTTTAGGGGACACAGGGCAGGCTATATTAGAGATTTTGGGGGGCAAAGTTGTTGAGAGAAGTTTTTTGAGTTATTTTTAAGGAAATTCGCCAATACCTGCACTTAGAGCGATTTCCAGCCAGACACTGTTTCCGACAGATGAATCCTGGCAATGTCCGGGAATTTCCAGACATATGGGAACCCTAGGCGATATGGCACTCTCTGCTCTGTCTTACAACTCCTCCCCACTGCAGCCATCCCACTCTGCCTAATTGTAGGGGCATCCCTTGAGGTAAGACATGGGGCGGGGAGGCTTCTCTCAAGGTGAGAGGTCCCCCAAAATGTTTAGTACATTCCCCTTCTTAACAGATTGTTTTCTTGCCTGCACTGACGAAGGGATCCCGGAGCCGAGATTGGACAGGGCCATCCTTCAGCTCGAAGATGCCTGTAACCTTGTTACAGTAATTCTGATCGGAGAAACTCTGTGAATAGCCTTATTTTCAATTGATTGTCAAATCTCTTTTAAAAATCTATCCTGTTCCTGCACTGGCAGTATTCTTACAGATGCATGGCTAGATACAGTTAGCAACAGACTTATTTCAGTACAATAATCAGTGACTAAGAACTTGACTGGTTGTTTGCAGTTTTACAACCTTCCACAGTTTTAAAATTGGGCCAACTTGGAGATACAATCTTTTCCCCTTTGGCTTTATTTCACTTTCCAAGCATTAAAAACTGCTTTTCTGACACTCCCCAAGGCTTCTCTTTTGCCAAGTCATGCTGCACTATTCAGCTTTTTAAAAACAGTATTCTACCTTTTAAAAATAAGGGTGCCATAAAAAAACAACAACAACAATAGTTGTGGAGTTTCTTCCCAGTAGAGATACAGTTGTCCCTTCATGCTATTGTTGTCCAAACAGCAATTGAAGATTTCTATTATTATTATTATTATTATTATTATTATTATTATTATTATTATTATATTCATTCATTCATTCAGGCCTTTGGAGATTACTGAGCTGGTTGCTGGTTGTTCCCTGTTGAACTATTTACTGCTCTTTACTGCTCAACCGATGGTTTCATGATTATATGCTGTATTTTATTTTAAATTTTAGGGGTCTTGGAGTTGAAGAGTGTTTTTAAAATGCAATGCATTAAATAAACAAAACTTAAGGGGTCCAGGGTCCATCTATGTCCCTCTCTCCTCGCTCTCAGTGTTCAGAATACTGGAACCAAAAGGATTTGGTCCCTGTACAATGTCTATTTTTATTGGAATTGTTAATCATATTTGACATATGGGTGTTTTTTTCTTTCACATCTCAGAAAAATTCTGTTCAGAGACAAATGGAGGGGGGGATTGTTGGCTGCCTTTTAGTATCACTCAAAAGAAATCCAAGTGCAAAGGTGTGATTCATAATCAGTGAGAAGGCACCATGAGGTATGGAGGGAAAATACTTTTTTAAAAAGTTTGAGGAGAAAGGTTTGACAGAAGAACAAAAGGTCCTTCAGACACTACACAGAAGAAAAGGGTGGAAAGAAAAAGGTCACAGACAGGAGCCAAAGTTAGGCGGACAAGCAGGTTCAGGAAGATACTCAGATGAGGGAAAATAGGCTTCAGTTTCATAATACTGAAAGCCTCGAGGAATAGCAAAGATTAGGGTCTCTCCCTTTTTCTTTTTCTGGTTAAGATTTTATCACCTTTGAAACGCGGTGGGAACCAGAGTAGGTGTTTCCCCAATTGCTCTTCAACTTGAAAATAGCAAGTCAGAACCAGACAAAAGCATGGGTTTCAAATGCCTGACAAAGCCCTCAGAAATTATCATGTTTTTTTAAAAAATATAACACAAATGTTCTTGATGATAACCAAGAGTAGATTTTCTAAGGAAATGACCAACTGGTGTTTACAATACCACACTATGTTCCCATAGCTTCAGCAAATGCAATATAGATTTTATTTCAAGCATGTTTGAAAGGCTCGTGTTTTAGGAAGCCCTGTTTTGCTAATGTATTGATGCTGAGGAGATTATTTACAGTGGGGTATAAATAAAAATAAAATATTAAGCTGATTCAATGAATGTGTGTGCTTCTGTCTTTCACAACTACAGCTCTGTATTTGCAGTGGGAGAAGGTAGAGAAAATATTTACATATGTTTTCCATTAGAGGTCTTCAGGACTAGGTCTACTGCTTTTAAAAACTTCAGCATCTTGATTGGCAGAGTGTTTGCTTGATGGAAAAACAATAAGGCCTTTTCAGTTGTTATATGCCTTAATAGATGGAAGGGAATGAGATCGTATACTTTCAGTGTAATTACAAAGTCACTGGATATACAACTGCATGGAGAATCCTCTTCACACAAATTGGTACCCTGAAAATTCAGGAATTGTTGAAGGGATACATGAGCCTGCCTCCCACCACATTCAGTTCAGATAATTTACAAACAGAGCTCTTCCCCACCTGCAGAACACTGAGGTGTCAGAATGAAATTGTTGTGCATGTTCAGGACGCAGATGTGTGCTGCAAGTTCAGTCATGGCGCACCACTCCTGAACCATCTTCCCCTGGAACCACCAATGTGTTTTCAAGCCTTAGGAGTGAGGTTATTTCCTCCTGCCTAGAGTATGTCAAGATGCCCTTAGAACAGGCATAGGCAAACTAGGCCCTCCAGATGTTTTGGGACTACAACTCCCATCCTCCCTGACCACTGGTCCCTGTTAGCTAGGGATGATGGGAGTTGTAGTCCCAAAACATCTGGAGGGCCGAGTTTGCCTATGCCTGCCTTAGAAACTCCAGAAACTCTTGGCATTGCTGACAAGGAGGGAGAGAGAAAGAGAGCAACAGCTTGCATATAATATTTTTAATGTACAGATGTTATTTTTTTAGAAACAAATGTCATTAGAAATATCTCTCTCCAAAATGGGGAATATCCAACCAGAGATCTGTGTGCCTACTCAGTCTGCTGCTCAGATGCTAACTGTAGATGGGCAACTTCAGGGCCTGAGATGTCACTTTTTATGGTTCTTTATCTTTAAATCCAGGTGGCGCTGTGGGTTAAACCACAGAGCCTAGGGCTTGCTGATCAGAAGGTCGGCGGTTCGAATCCCTGCGACAGGGTGAGCTCCCGTTGCTTGGTCCCAGCTCCTGCCCACCTAGCAGTTCGAAAGCATGTCAAAGTGCAAGTAGATAAATAGGAACCACTCCGGTGGGAAGGTAAACGGCGTTTCCATGCGCTGCTCTGGTTCGCCAGAAGCGGCTTTGTCATGCTGGCCACATGACCTGGAAGCTGTACGCCGGCTATCGGCCAATAAAGCGAGATGAGTGCCGCAACCCCAGAGTCGGACATGACTGGACCTAATGGTCAGGGGTCCCTTTACCTTTATCTTTAAACCAGACTTGGGCCAGTCTCAGTTTCAAACAGAGGACTGTCCTCCGAGACTTCCCTTCATACAAAGGATTCCTTCAAGTACAGTAGAAGACTGTTTTCTGTAAAGTCAGGCATGTGACCGACCATGTTTCCATTCTTTATGGATAAAATTTTGCTCTGCGTCCCTTGTAAGAGCAAGTATGTAGAAGACCAAAAAGAGTGGCCACTTACAGATATAGCCCCATTTAATTAAGCCCGCGCAAGTGACCACTGAATCACCTCACTGGGATTTTTGAGCATGGGAGAACATCATGCAGTTGATGGAGCAGCAGTGATAATAGAACTCTGAACAACAATGTGATCCATTTGCCTAAGCCCTGGGAGAGAGGAAGGAAGCCAATTTATTATAGCCACTTGCTTTATACTGTGTCAGTTCATGTGAATGTTTCATTTGCTTTTTCACATGAACTGCCACAGCATGGGTTAAATAGAGAGCTCCGTAGCCATGGTGTTAAGGATTCTCATTAGCATCATTTTGGGAGTCATTAGGGCAAAACAAATCCCTGTGAATAAAGTGCAGTTACACCAAAGATCCTTTTGGTCTATTGTCTGCACGGAGCTCTCTTGTTCCTGTCGCTTCTGCTTGGAGTATTTTAAGTCAAGCTTTTTTTTAAGCTGCAAATCAAATTTACCATAGCACTCTGCAAACTCAGCAGGAGAACACCGTGCATCCATAGATGTGTTGCTAGTCAATGGGCTTCATCCAGGTACTCTCAACACAGCTGGATGTGGACTTTATATCCCTATTCAGCATTCTCGGGTGCAAGCAGGGTCTCATCCAGAAGGAGAATCCACACATGGCAGCGTATCCCTGTGTGCAGATGGGCCTTGCTGGATAAGTGAGATGATGATGATGATGATGATGATGATGATATAATATCACCCTTCATCTGCAGATCTCAGGGAAGTTCACAACATAAAATTATGAAAGCAAGAACTCAAAGCCTTTGTTGTTCCTTATTCTCTTACAGTCACATTTTAGATAAGATTGGATCCAGGGTTAGTCAAACTCATGGAATTAAGTTAAAATGCAGTTCTACAGCTCAGTACCTGAGACTAAACCTCAATGACAAATTCTGAGCAAACTTGCAAAGGACAGCACTGTTAGTCATCTACCTTTATGGCTTAAAAGTAGCATTGAAATAAACTGCAATGAAACATACAGTATGGATAGCTCAGTTGGTTAGAGCATGGTGCTGAAAAAACCGAGGTTGCAGGTTCAGTCCCTGTATGATATTCCTGCATATTCCTGCATTGCAGGGGGTTGGACAAGATGATCCTCAGGGTCCCTTCAAACTCTACGATTCTAGGGAATGTATAGCCCTCCAAATGTTCTTAGACTCAAAATCTTATCACCCCTTCGCTAGCATAGCCAATGGTCAGGGATGATGGGAGATGGAGTTCATCAGCATATACTAGACCAACCAACAATACTGTAATGGCAATATTAAATAGTAAAAAAGGTAAAGGTAAAGGACCCATGGACTGCAAGAAGATCAAACCTATCAATTCTTAAGGAAATCAGCCCTGAGTGCTCACTGGAAGGACAGATCCTGAAGCTGAGGCTCCAATACTTTGGGCCACATCATGAGAAGAGAAGACTCCCTGGAAAAGACCCTGATATTGGGAAAGATGGAGAGCACAAGGAGAAGGGGACGGCAGAGGACGAGATGGTTGGACAGTGTTCTTGAAGCTACCAACATGAGTCTGACCAAACTGCCTGGCGTGCTCTGGTCCATGGGGCCACAAAGAGTCGGACACGACTAAACTAAGGTTGCGGTGCTCATCTCGCTTTACTGACCAAGGGAGCCGACGTTTGTCCGCAGACAGTTTTTCCAGGTCATGTGGCCAGCATGACTAAGCCACTTCTGGTGAAACGCCGTTTCTTCTTCTTTGGTGATCACTCGTAGCTGAGTAAGATTGTCTTCCATAAACATGGTTTTAACAATGAGTCCCTATTTATAGGTATCTACCTGCACTTTGGTGTGCTTTCAAACTGCTAGGTTGGCAGGAGCTGGGACCCAGCAACGGGAGGTCACCCCATCATGGGGATTCGAACCACCGACCTTCCGATCAGCAAGCCCAAGAGGCTCAACAGTTTAGACCACAGCGCCACCCGTGTCCCATTTTTTAAAAAAACAGTAAACCATGGCTTATTTTTCCAAACACCCTAAAATCTAAACTAGATTTTAGCAGCAAGCAAATATAAATGTCAGGGCAACAGGTAGAATCCTCTCTAGAAGACATATTTTAAGTATTTTAGTCCCAAGCTGTTGTCAAGTTTGGCTGTGCTGATTCTGGCTGGGAAGAAGAAATATGAAGAGAAGCAGGTTTTTGGGATCAAAAGCGTCATGCTGGGCATCTCCCCCACCTCCACAGAGCACCCTTTTGCTCATGCAGGACCACATGCAAATGAGCCATCCCATGTGCAGAGGCCGGTTTGTTCCCATGAACTAATCCTCACTGCTGCATAGGGACGCTGGCATTTTTCGCAGAATAACAGCCTACAGTTACATAAACAGCCACTGGAATTTATGCACTGCAGCTTCTTTGATGTGCAAAAGGCGTTCTGCTGCCAAGCTACACCAACAGCCATGCAAGTCTGACCGAAATGGGTTCTGAGTTTGCTGCTGGCAACCAAGATACCCATCAAACATGCAATCACTTCTGTGGGATTGTTAGTTAAATCCCAAAGCTAATTGCCACATGTGAGGGGGTGAAAATATTGTTTTTTCCTCTAAGCTGTCTCAGAAACAGGAAGGTTTCACCCAAGAATATGGTTGAAAAGGAAAAAGATAAGGCAGGGTGGAGGAGGAATGTATGAACTTGTATTCTGTATTCGACTCTGTCAGCTTTGTCAACCTGACGGCATAACACAATATTCCACGAAAGTGGTCCATTTCCACTTGCTCTGGTAATTGTATGCTTATTTTGTGTAGTTTTAGTGACTATAGAGGAGGAAAATGAAGCAAAGCGCACACACAATTACACAGCAACAGGAAACTCCATATACAATCAGGGCTTCCCCTTCTAAAGAATAATGGGAACTGCAGTTTGTTAAGTGTGCTGAGAGTTTTTGGAAGACCCTGATTGCCCTCACAGAGCTGCAATTCTTAGAGTGTTTTGACAGGCAGTTCCTCTTCCCAGGGAATTCAGGGAATTGTAGCTCTCAACATCCTTAATAAACTATAGTTCCCAGAGTACTTTGGGGGAAGCCATGACTGTATAAAGTAGCATGACACTGAGGTCCAGTTCGGAGGGCCTTCTGGCGGTTCCCTCACTGCGAGAGGTTAGGTTGCAGGGAACCAGGCAGGGGGTCTTCTCGGTAGTGGCTCCCACCCTGTGAAATGCCCTCCCATCAGATGTCAAGGAAATAAAAAACTATCTGACTTTTAGAAGGCAGCCCTGTTTAGGGAAGTTTTAAATGTCTGATTTATTATTATTACCGTCTTTCCCCCTTTTTAAGACACCGTCTTATAGTTTTTTTTCCTCAAAAAAACACAGGGTGGCTTATTTTCGGGGGATGTCTTATTTTTATTACGTCAGTATGGTATGGTACAGCCTCCCCCTGCGCGCTGAGCAGGCGGGGCAGAACTCTGCAAGAGGCGCGTTCCCCCCCGCGCCTCTCGCTGGTTTGCTGGCTCCCTGCGCACACAGGAGGGGCTGAGGAGGCGACGGGAACAATGGCGGCACCACGGCTTACTTTTGGGGTACGTCTTACTTCTCACAAAGGTAAAAAAACCCTGCCATGGCTTACTTTATGACTACGTATTAAAAAAGGGGAAACAGGGTATTTATTATTATTATTATTATTATTATTATTATTATTATTAATTCTGTTGGGAGCCACCCAGAGTGGATGGGGAAACCCAGCCAGATGGGCGGGGTATAAATAATATATTTTTATTTTTATTATTAACAGGTTATATGAACAAAATACCCTTACATACTAGGGGGGAAATGGTAACATCACTGAAAATACATTGTTGATGAAGAATATGAGGTTGAGACAGAAAAATCTGCCTTTGTCCCCTTTCTGAATCCTAAGAGAAAGTATTCAGTTCAGAATAGGCCTTCACATTTTTCATCACCAGCAAACTTTAATTGCAACAACAATCTGGCTGCATTATCACCTCAGGATGTTGGAACAGTACGGGAAGCCGGCCTGGCCAGGCCAAACAGCAGGGAGATGTGACCTGTTTCATGCAGCGTTGATCCTGCCATTAGACAAACTGAAGCAGCTCCCTCAGGTAGCTGATTTTTGAGAGTCAGGAAATGGCAACAAAGTGTTAGCTATTTCATTTGAAAATACAATAATAATTCTGTCAGGGAGAAGGGCTTGTGGAATTTTGTGCCTCAGGTGCCAAAATAATCCGTTTGGCTTTGGTCTCTGTGTGTCTTGGTTGGGGTATTTGCTGCTCCATCTCAGCCAGCAAAATGTCCTAGTCAGGTGGCATTCAGGGACAGGGACAACATATGATGCAACATACACACACTATTTGAATGACAATGCCCATCAACTTTGAGGGGACCCAGCACCCTCAAACATTTTATTGGAGGAACCAAAGGGATCTCAGCCCCTTAGAGTTGGCTCCCATGGGCAGAAGGATAGATGAAGGCAGATATAGGTGTCTGAATGGTATAGCAAAAGTCCTTAAAGTAGGGGCTCTATTTGGGGAATGGCTCAGAGAGGTGCTAAGGTTTTGGATTCCGGTTTAGGCAGCAAAATGTTTTCAGACAGCGCTGACAGAAAAGCTTCATTCACTGTGGCTTAGCACAGAGAAGCAAGCATGCTGGTCCAGTGAGAGAAAACTGTGGCAACTTTGCTCCTTCTGCTGCTCCACTGCTGGGAGTGAAACATGGCTCAGTTTATTATTATTATTAATCGTTTTTAATGCAAATTTATTACAGGGAAGGAAACAAGAAAGAAGATGAAACCCATCAGCTCACATTAAAAATACAATCAGCATCAGTTGGTGTTGGCATCTGTCTGTCTTGGGAGTCAATGGAGGAGTGCAACTTTTGGGGGTGAAGTCAAACAAACAGAGCCTGTTGAGGCTGGAGAGACCAATAAGGAGAGACATGTTTTGTTGCCGCTGGGGCTGATGGAGACATCTGGTGCTGCTGCTGCAGATGCACATGGTGTTTCTTCTCTCTGCACTCTTCCCAGTGGTCATTCCTCTTCTGGTCACTGCTGTGGATACACAACCTGGCTATCTCTGGACACTATGGTTGTCTGCAGTGGATTCCCACATGGCGAGGTTAATGTTGCCAGCCTTCGTGTTACATTTGCAGGCATCTTTGTAATGCATTGATGCCGAAATCCAGCATCACCTGAGCTCTGCGAGTGCGGCTTTCTCCCGATTGAAGTGCAGAGTGTTTAAGGACCGGGACATTCACAGGGAAACCAAAATACTTGTTTACAAGGCTATTGTACTACCAACCATACTGTATGCTTGTGAAACATGGACCACTTCTAAACGCCATCTCCAGCTCCTCGAAAGATTCCATCAACGGTGTCTCCGAATTTTTTTACACATCACTTAGGAAGACAAGCGCACTAATACCAGTGTACTTGATAAGCAAAGCTCACCAGTGTCGAAGCAATGATTCTTCAACATCAACTTCGTTGGACTGGTCATGTTGTGCAGATGCCTGATTATTGTCTTCCAAAACAACTACTCTATCCTGAACTGAAAAATGGAAAGCGTATTGCTGGTGGTCAGCAAAAGAGGTTTAAAGACTCTCTCAAGGCAAATCTTTAAAAAATGCAATATAAACACCGACAACTGGGAAACAGCTCTGCTCTTCCTCTTGCTCTCAAGTCAGAGGCTACTTGTGATACCACTAAGAGAAGCCTATATACCATCTTTACACCCATTCATCCATTTTTTCAACCTTTACTGTAATCACTACAGAATTTCACCACCTGGACTTTAAGCCTGATGAATGAAAGGTCAGGCCATTTTAGGTTTTGGGGTGTGATTGTTTTTCCAGCCTTTTTTTCAGTCTGTGATGCCGTCAGTCTTTGTGAAACATTTCAAACATAAGGAAACTGAAACTGCTGTCGTTTTCATCCATTGCTCCTTTTCCTTTTCTCCAGAAATACAAGAAAGAAAGAAATGTGAACTCTGTTGACTACTTCAAACCATCACTCGATGAGTTTTAGTGTTCTGTGCATTTAATCTTTACAAGTCCATCATTTAACTGCAATGCTCAATTCTTTCTGATGGCTCATATAATTGGCTTCAACAGCTAATGGATTTGTTTATATGAGCAGCTGACTTTTAAGATTAGCATGCCACACTGCTGTCTCGCGCAGTGATATATTACTCTTGCAAGCAGAGCGAAAGGGAGGTAAAGGGTAGAAATCCCTTTCAATTTTTTAAAACTTTGGCCTAGTTTACATCATCAGGAATGAAAAGCCCCCAGAAAGAATTCATGGTAGTCTAGTGAAAATCACAGGGTCTGTGCAGGAAGATTAAGATTTCAGATTCTTCGCATCTGAGTTTTACTGCTGGGATTTTAAATTCTAAATTATCTGCCATGTTTCCAAAGTAAAACATATGCATTAGCAATTCCCCATTATTCCAACTTTTCGTTTCTGCATTTTATACACAGTTTGACACAGCGTTCTGTTCCTTCTTTCATGCTTTCTCCCATGCACGCATGCCCACATTGATAAAATACTACAATAAAAGCAATCTTGATGCAACCATGTGTGTATTGATAAAACCAGTGCTATTTTTCTAGAGAAAGGGGTGCTGGAACTCGGTGTGAACGCCTCCCTTGATATCTTATAAATCGGGTCCTCCCTCAAAGAGGGCACATATTGCGGTGAGACCTGGCAACCAAACCCCTGTGTTGTGGGTGGGAGTGATTGACAGCCACAACACCCAATCAGTAGGTCCCTCAATGCAGGGTTCAATCTGACCAATGGGACGCAAGCTAAACGGATCGAGAGACCTACAAATACCCAGGCACGTGACCCTGAGCTTCCTCTTTCGGCGCATGCATTCGGAACACCCGGCCACCTCTTCCTACTTTGTGCGCTTGACCTTGCTATGCCGTCGTGTGTCGTCTGTCATTGGGACAGGGGCACGGCAGGAATTTCCCCCACTTGACTGATTGGCTGTTGCCATTTGGGTTTCGCCTGCCACGTAGCAAATCGTCACAACTTGTAAGGTTGCGGATAGGCTCTGGTTCAGGTGATAGGGATGGGAGAACGCTCTCGCCATCCCTATGCGAAGGGTATTCCGTTAAAGGAATCCAGGGACTCGATGGTTTGGTCAACCCCTGAGGGGGGGGGGTCGTGCCTGTGCCTGAGTCCAGGGGGACATTTTGGTGGCGGAGATAGCCTATTCCCGGCTTTCTGCTTATCCAGGTGTTCACCCTTGGCTGACCTATGCTGGAACCCTGGGTGAGCGCTACCTGCATGGCAGGAAGCTAATCGAACCAGAGCCTATGCAACCACTCACGTGCTGTAATCAATAAAGTTGTGGCCTAAATTCTGCCAAAAACCAAACCAAAATTTGAGTCATATCTGAATTTATTTGGGGTGAGGTTAAAAGATCTGAACACACAATGGCAATGGCACCCTCCTGAGAGGTGCTGGAACTAAGTTCCAGTGTGATCCAGCTGAAAAAAATATCCCTGAATAAAACATCACATAAAAGGCAATGCAGATGTGATTGTACACATGGCTGTATCAATTCTTTCATGTGTGTGGCATTTACCAAGGTACAAAAGTGTGCGAGAGCACACCAGTAAAACGCTGCACAAAATGTTGATGAAATTATACTTATGAACAGATGACAGTTGTCTTTTGTTGCATTTTATCCTGGGTATAAGGTGTGTATATACATTTTTTAAAAAACAATATTTTGCACAGACGCATGCATCAGTAACATAGTGGGGAAAACAAACTGGAAGTACAATTCTATGACTCTATGAAGTTGCGGCAATGTGAACATGCTGCTGATGGTTTGTGTGAAAACCAATATCCCAGCGACTTTGGAGTAAAAAAAAAAAGACACTAGAATCACTACACACACACACCCCTGCTCTTTGATGTGGTATAGCTAAGGAGCAGTTTTATGGCATGAGGAGTAGTTAGCCTAAAGACCCTCTGGTGTGCCCCATAATACTTCATTTCTAAACTAGGAGGTGAGAATAAGACAAGGCAGATTGTACCACTTGAAAGCCTGTTGTGCAGATCTGTGAATTATGGCTGCAGTAGAAAGAGGGAGAAAACACAGCTCAAGCTATTCAACCAAAATGACAAAGCAATAAAATTCACTTTTAAAATGGATAGCCTTCGTATAATGCATAATCTTAGTACAGTATATGCATTTTTGCACAAAATTCCTGGCTGCATTGCAAAACTTGCAGAAGTGTGAATTTCATTATCTTTCAATCAATAGATAGATAGATAGATAGATAGATAGATAGATAGATATAAAATATATAATTTTCAGGTTTATACATTTCACTAATTTTACAGTCATTTTAACATTTCAAAACTTGACTTCCTTCCCCTTCTTCCTGCAGTTCCTTAAATTTATTTTAAATATCTTCTGCATATCCAAATTAACTTAATTTGCTCATTTATTCATCTACTTTAAATATATACTCTTATCAAACTGCAGGCTATGACAATCATCCTGCCAATGTTCTTATCTGTTTACAATTTATCCGTAAATATTTAATAAACCATTTCCATTCTTTTATAAAAAAAAGTTTGTTATCTTGATTTCTTATTCTTATTTATTTGATTCCATTTATGAATTGCTTCTGATAAAACATCTCAAAGTGATTCCACAGGCTAGGCGCTAATAATAATAATAATAATAATAATAATAATAATAATAAGACAATTCCTTATGTAAAAACAATGAAAGACAATTCCAGATAGACAGACAAGTCCATGCAAACAAAAATAATTCCATATATTAAAGACAATTTCGTATGTAAAAGCAGGTGTTTGTCATAGTTTACTTGTCAGTTGCTGATTGATGGGGCTGGGAAGGAATTTAGCTTGCATTCTTGATTTTACCCACATTCCTCACAAAGCTAGATTTGCTTTGGGTTTTTGTTTTGTTTTTTTGCCTTTTTCGCTTTACATTTAAAGTGAACACACACCCTTAAATAATTATGTGAGCTATAGTTTGTTAAGTGTGCTGGGCATTACAGCTCTTTGGGGATAAACGACAGTTCCCAGAATTCTTTGGGGGTGCTTTAAACGTGTGGTGTGTACGGAGACATGGTTATGTTTCTTTTCCTTGGATGGGTCTTGTTCTCAACGCACGGGTCACAACTGGCTATTGATTAGATGCTGGGGCTGTGGAAAAGTAGAAAAATCCATTCCTTCAGGAGAGCTCCTTGAAGGTAAGGGCTCTGGGGCCAGCCGACTTTTGGGGCTGGTGCTCTTGCCACCCTCTCTTCTTCATGGCAGTGGGCAGCAAGGGTGGCACATACCCAAGGCGAGGAACCTTTTTCGCCCCGAGGGATGCATCCTCTTCTGAGACCATGCGCCACCAGCTTGTGAGGCCGGAGGCAAAGGTGGGTGGAGCAACAGGTGTAAATGTTACCTTTGTACAGCAGACTAGTTTCCCTTTTCCAGTCTCCATTCAGACAAGCAAGAGGCATCATCAGAGTTCCACATTCTAGCCAGGCAAAAACACTCAAGGATGATGCAAAGCAAGACGGAAGGAGGTGTGGCCAGGGGAAAGGGGGTGAGGCTGGGAAGTGGGTGTGGCCTCGAGAGAGTCCAAAGGGGGACACATTTGGCTCCTGAGTCTGACATACACTACTCCTAGAATAAGCTGGGTCCCCTAAGCTAGTTTCCTTTCTTGGATACCTCTCCAGTTGATGGACTGTGAACACCACTGTTAGCAGTCAGGGTGATAGAAACATTGGGAGTACCACTCTATTCTGCCTTGGTCAGACCACACCTGGAATACTGTGTCCAGTTCTGGGTGCCACAGTTTAAGAAGGATATTGACAAGCTGGAACGTATGCAGAGGAGGGCTACCAAGATGATCAAGGGTCTGGAAACCAAGCCTTATGAGGAACACTTGAAGGAATTGCACATGTTTAGCCTGGAAAAGAGGAGATGTGATAGCCATCTTTGAATATCTCAAGGGCTATCATGTGGAAGATGGACAAGCTTGTTTTCTCCTCCTCTGAAGGGTAGGACCCAAACCAATGACTTCAAGTTACAAGAAATGAGATTCTGATGAAACATCAGGAAGAACTTTCTGACAGTAAGAGCTGTTCAACAATGGATCTGTCTCCCTCTGGAGATGGTGGTCTCTCTTTCCTTGGAGATATTTAAGCAGAGGTTGGACGGCCATCTTTCATGGATTATTTAACAGAGAATCCAGGGGGTTGGACTAGATGACCCTTGGAGTCCCTTCTAACTCTACAATTCTGTGATTCCTAACCTTGCAAATAAAATGTACGTTTGAAACATTCAGGTGTCACTTCTTGTATACGTTCTCTCTCTGTCCCTTTAACCTCAATTCAAGCACAAAGAATCTAGTCCCTGCTTATTTGTATTTTGAGGGGGGGGACTCACAGCCACCCTTCACAAACGACAGGGCAATTTCATGATTAGAGAAATATGAAAGGCCTAAATTAATATGCTGTTCTCTATAATTAGATTTGACATTTGCACTATATCCTTTTGGCTCGTGTTTCAGTACTGGAGTATAGCAATCCTGCATGTTTGACAATGAACCTTCCACCATGATCCTTAACTACGTTTGATCATAAAGGAAATGTGTAATCTGCCCTGAATATAATTGCAGTTCTCAGTTTGTCAACCCGTTCCGAAACCACTTTCTTTTTAGCAATGCTTTTCAAGAAAGAAATTGCAACAAGGAACGGGAATGGGAATCTGAATACCTTCTTGTCGAACAGGAATTCAGATGAAAATATTTCTTCCCTATGGTGTGGTGAACTTTGAAGTCACCAGATGGGGGATCCCAGTATACATGAAAGTGACTCAGCAGGAGCTATGTTTTCAGCAAGTTAGACTTGGGGAGCTTTGATTGTAAATGGATGTGAAGATCAGCAGAAACAAGCCCAGGGAGGCTAAGAGAGAGAGATGCAGTCGGTGGAGAGAGAGGAGACTCCAGCAATGGCTTCTTAAATTGGCTAAACAATAGATATGTTAGCACAGTTCCATTGAGCAAGGCTCAGAAAGCAACTTTCAGGGGTCTGTAAAACCCTGCCTAAAAAAAAGAAGAAGCGATATCCAAATCTGAGCCACAGAAGAATTCACAGCTTCTCCCTATTCATCTCGACCACCTGACACTGCTCTGAAAAATCATCCCCACCTGTTTGCACCCCACAAAAAAACCCATGCATCCCCTTTCCCTTAACCAGTGGCATGAGCAACAGCAGAGGTCTACAGAGAAAGAGAGGCAGTTCCTCCTCCTCTTCTTTCCCATCTGACACACTGAAGCACAACATGCTGGGCTGTGGGAGACCCTGAGATTGTAGTTTTAAAGGCTGCTGCAGCCAGGACCGGTGCTAGGGATTTTTGCACCCTAGGCGAGGGGGCGGGCCACGTGATGTCATTGCGCATGACGTATGGTGCCCCGCCCCTGCCCTGCCGGGCACCCCGCGCCGCTGCGGGTTTCGCCGCTGGTTGGGGCGGCACCGGGCCGTGGCGGGGGGCGAGGGGCATGACGTACGGTGCCCCGCCCCCTGCCCTGCCGGGCACCCCGCACCGCCGCGGTTTTCGCCACAAGCTGCTTGCTCCGCCGCTGGTTGGGGCGGCGGTGGGCGGCGGCGACGGGCGGTGGGCAGGCTGGCCAGCGCCCCCTCCATTTTGGCGCCCTAGGCAACTGCCTAGTTCGCCTAAATGGACGCGCCGGCCCTGGCTGCAGCAACCCCTGGAAGAACTACATCTCCCAGTGCCTTCCTTCCCCCTGTAACCATAAGAGCCAACTCCCAAGGTCCAAGGTAGTAAACCACGTTGAGATTTTTTTTTATCTTAAAAATAATAACAATAACAACACTAATAATAATTGCATAATAATAATAATTAATTGCATAAGTTACCTAATGACGTCATTATGTTATTCCACCCCGTTCACTTCAATGCAAACAACAACAACTCAATGCAAATGGGGATAAATGTATGCATTGTTTGCATACTGTAAGCAAGAAAAACAATGGCGAATACCAACTGTATTTGCTGGATCGATTTCCATTGTGCACATGGGACGAATAACTGAATGTTGGCAAGGAACTCATATATGGTTTTGATCAGAAAAGCAGTGCATTTAATGCAGGGTGTCTTTTTTGTTTTCCACTTTGAAAATCCTGCCGACTTCATTGCCTCAACACCATCTCACAGAGCATCTCTTGCCAGCCAGCAAATTGCAGTCCAGAGGCCCTCTCTAAAAATAAAAGTCTTTACATTTCTACCGTGACACATCACAGAGCAATGCCAAAACTGGGTCAAGTTACACAGCACTGCAATGTGCCAGAGGTCTTGTGACATGACGTAAGGGGGCTGCGAAGGAATGGAAGGGCTTTCAATGTAAAGAAAGGCAGCTTGAAAAAGTTTGCCTGGAAGCGAACGATTGTTGCTGCGCATGAGGGGTGGCGGGTGGGGGCAGGAACTGTGGAGTGAGTCAGTCTTGTGATACTCTGCCTCTTCTCTCTCTTGCGAGTTCCAGACAAAGAAGCCTTCTGATTTTTAATAAAAAGCATCCTGCCCACTTAGTATCTGTGCTGGAGGCCACAAAGCCATTACGTCTCCAGGTTTTCAACTTGCAGAGTGGTATTTCAGTACTAGGGGTGTGTGGGTGGGTGTGGGTGTTTGTGTACGTATGTTGCCCAATCAGGAACCCATTGCCAGCCTATCTGCCAGTCTTACACATTCTGGAAAATGTAGGGTTGGAAGAAACATCTTTCTTTCTTTTTTGCCATCTCCACTGCAAAATTAAGATGTCGGGAGCGTTTCCAGAGAACAAGGAGCAATCAGGTTTAGCACCGGTGTGTGTATAATCTTCAAGCTAGGGCTTGCCGATCAGAAGGCCGGCGGTTCGAATCCCCGTGACGGGGTGAGCTCCCGTTGCTGGGTCCCTGCTCCTGCCAACCTAGCAGTTCGAAAGTACGTCAAAGTGCAAGTAGATAAATAGGTACCACACCAGCGGGAAGGTAAACGGTGTTTCCGTGCGCTGCTCTGGTTCGCCAGAAGCAGCTTAGTCATGCTGGCCACATGACCCAGAAGCTGTACGCCGGCTCCCTCGGCCAATAATGCAAGATGAGCGTGCAACCCTAGAGTCGGTCACGACTGGACCTAATGGTCAGGGGTCCCTTTACCTTTACAATATAAAATCTTTTCTGAAGCACCGACGTCCTCCCACAGTGTGTGTGTGTGTGTGTGTAAGCATTAACTACAGCTGCAAGACGATCCAAATATTGCCACAAAAGTCTCCGTGAGGTGGGGTGGAGGCAAAATCACTGGCAATGTTTAAATCAACTGACCACATGGTTAAACTGTAACGATACCAGGAAGCACAGACTCGGTTCATACATTTAGCCAGTTTGCTGTTGTGAGTTGTCAAGGCTCCTGTTCCCCTCACAAAGCTACAACACCCAGAGTGTTTTAACCAGAGCTATTTTTCTAGAAAAAGAATGCCTCCTGTTATAATGGCAATGGCACCCACCTGAGAGGGGCCGGAACTGAGTTCTGGTGAATTCCGACTGAAAAAAACCCTGGTTTTAACAATCCCTCTTCACAGGGAGCTCTGGGAATTGTAGGTTTCGGAGGGGAATAGGGGGTCTCCTAACATTCAGCACCCTTAACTACAGCAACTCCCAGAATTCTTTGGGGATGCCGTGCCTATTTCAAGTGGTACCATAGTGCCTTAAACGTAGGGTCTGAAAGTGGCCATAGTGAAGTGGCTCTGTTGAGCTATAAAAAAAGGATTCTTTTTACACCACCACCACCAACACCTTCTAAGGCCTGTTTACCTCAGAATCATGTACGGAAGTGGTTTCTGACCCAAACTGGGCCCAGTAAGAAACTGCCATCTTGTATGGTTTCGGTTTTAAGAAGAGCGCATCAAAAGTAAGTGATAATTAAGCTCAGATGTCTTCACAGCTGCAGAAACCACAAACAGCCCAGTATGTGTCTTGTTGCCTGTCGTTTTATTTTTATTTATTTATTGTCCTGCGATCTTTCATCTGAATTGCTGCAGTGGGTTGGGAGCGGAGAAAGTGGGCAGCTGTGTAACTTGTCCCATCCTCTGTATGGTTCTCTGTGTGTGTGTTCCCAAGGCTACATGCCCCTGTCCTTCAAACTATCTCCACCAGTAAATCATTGATCTCGCCCGTCACTCCGGGCCATTGTGAGGGACACAACAGTTGCCCATTTAACCCCAACCATGGCTGATTCCCTCTGCGGGGAAGAGGGCTTAACAAAAGTGGGGGGGGCAGGAGAGGAGTGGGGCTGTTGGGTTGAATTTCATGTTTGCCTTGTGCCAATTTTCTTCCCCTCTTTCTGTTATTCAAATCAGGGCTGCATGTTTGTCAACATTGCTGAGCTGTAACTTGATCCCAGCTGGCTTCTCAAAACCTTGAAAGGGTAAGGAGCACACATACATCCCCACGGGCACCTATCCATTAACCTTTTCACCTAGCCAGCTTCTAGGAGTGCTTTGGTTGGTAGCGAGAAAGCTCGTCCCTCTCCAGGGAGAGGAAGCCAGTTGCGGCCAGAATAAGGATGAGCAAACAGGTGAACAGGCAGCCATGGGTGGCTGTAGCAGCTGGCAGAAATGGGAGCTATTACAGTCACCAGGAGGCATCTTCCCGATCTGATCCATGCCCATCGAGAAAGTTCACCAGATTCCTGCCCAAGCAGGATACAAGTTTGAATCCAAGCTGCTGCATCAAGTCTGGATGAGAAATAAATCGGATAGATTGTTCAGGATAACTGTCCACACAGGCAGAAACTGAATCTCTTGGGTCTCCCCCAAATAGTCAAGGCACTCTGGAGAGTTTCCATGAGGTGGGCAGGTTTCGATCATCTCGGAACCTTTCTGTGTCATACGGGATCACCGCCAGCCGGGTTTAAGTCATCAACAAAAATGATCACAAACACTACAGATTCCACAGAACTTTCTGACTGCTCAGAAATCAACCTCTTCCTTTTCCACCTGGTGGGAGAGACAACAAAAGGTTAAATGTCTCAAAAAAACCTCCTTGGTTCCTAAGTCAGGTTACGAGGCAAATGTCCATGCCGCTTCTGATAGTATTTAGTTATTAATCAATTAATTAATTAATTAATTGCTTCCCACACACATCTCGAGGGGATGTACAGAATGCAATAAAAACAGCAGGGGAGGGTAGTTTAAAACATTATAGAAAAGAGCAGAAGATTTTTTTTAAAAAAACCAACAACCAATATTCAAATAAGCACTCATGGCAGAGACCTATTCATCTAGCTGGGGAGGTCTGTTGGAACAAAAATGTCTTCAGTCGTTTCCAGAAAGTGCAGACAGTGGGTGCCTGTTGTATCTCAACAGGGATGATATTCCACAGGTCAGGGGCAGCCACACTAAAAACCCTGGTTACTGTGAGTTACTGTGGAGTGGGCTTCTGAGATTTTTGGAACTTGCGGGATATTTACATGTATATATGTAAGGTTACATATATAAGGAAAAAGACAGGGCTGATAAGTAGTTTATCATCAATGCACCTTGGTGTTTCGTTCTACAGGCAATCCTCTGACTTTTAAAAAGATTTTATAAGCCCAGGGGAGTAACTCCAAAAAAATGTGACCTCATTGTGGCTTTCTCCTGCACCGTGACAGGTCCCATTTAGCCAGAGCAATGGATTGATTGAATCAGCTCAAACCCGACTCAGCTTCAGGGATCACAGCTCCTGTTATATGAGCTCAAGGATAAAGGAGCTTTCAAATAGGTGTTGTTGGCTAACCAAGAAATCCACCCCCTATTCCACCCCACCCCTCTACACTGCACACACATACCATTTTTGTTTTATTTCCTTCATAAAGAATCAAGCAGTTTTCTAACAGCCAGTCCTATGCCTGTTTACTAAAAAGCAAGCCCCACCTAGTTCAATGGGACTTACTCCCCTGTGGGTGTTCCAGGCTTAACTGAATTATTCGTATCGATTTATCTTTAAGGTTTTCTTGCAAACATATCCCAGCTCAAACTTCAAACCAAATTGCACATTACATGGGAGGTTTGTGGCTGAATCTGCCAAAAATCATTGTTGTTTTTTCTAAAAGAAGACTCTGACTCTGATTGGAACTGTGGCAAGGGAGCTATGCTTAACCCCATCCCCTCATATTTTCCCTGATCTAAGGCTGTAGCTTTGTACAATCTTACCTGGGACTCACTGTAAAGTTATGCCACCCAGCACCCCAAAAAACCCTGCTGCTATTAGCCCCATGGGAGGAAATCCTCATTTAAGAAACGTCTATGACCTCCATCAAAAGGCCACAGGGCAGTTGACAGCATAGCAACATACCAGTAATAAACATAGCAATAATTTGCATACATAACATAATATTGATAAAATACAGAAAGGCACATAAATACAATCCAATGTAAGCATCAGCATCAAATTATTCAGTCTCATCCAAAATTCTAGGCTGCATCAACAGAAACACAGTGTCCCGGTTGAGGGAAGTAATAGTCCGGTTCTATTCTGCTTCGGTCTGACCACATCTGGAATACTGTGTCCAATTCTGGGCACCACAATTTAAGATGGAAATTGACAAGCTGGAACGTCTGCAGAGGAGGGCGACCAAGATGATAAAGGGTCTAGAAACCAAGCCCTATGAGAAACGGTTGAAGGACTGGGTATGTTTAGCCTGGATAAGAGAAGACTGAGAGGAGATACCATTGTTGTTTAGTCGTTTAGTCGTGTCCAACTCTTTGTAACCCCATGGACCAGAGCACGCCAGGCACTCCTGTCTTCCACTGCCTCCCGCAGTTTGGCCAAACTCATGTTAGTAGCTTCGAGAACACTGTCCAACCATCTCGTCCTCTGTCGTCCCCTTCTCCTTGTGCCCTCAATCTTTATCAACATCAGGGTCTTTTCCAGGGAGTCTTCTCTTCTCATGAGGTGGCCAAAGTACTGTAGCCTCAGCTTCAGGATCTGTCCTTCCACTCAGGGCTGATTTCCTTCAGAATGGATAGGTTTGATCTTCTTGCAGTCCATGGGACTCTCAAGAGTCTCCTCCAGCACCAAAATTCAAAAGCATCAATTCTTCGGCGATCAGTGATCCTTCATGGATCACTGCCTTGTCGTGGTGAAGGGGCTTGAATAACTCAGAGAAGCTATGAGCTATGCTGTGCAGGGCCACCCAAGATGGACAGGTCATAGTGGAGAGCTTTGACTAAACGTGATCCACCTGGAGCAGGAACTGGCAAGCCACTCCAGTATCCCTGCCATGAAAACTCAATAGACAAAGACAACAGGAGATACCATAGCCATCTTCAAATATCTCAAGGACTGTTACATGGAAGATGGAGCAAGCTTCTTTTCTCCTGCTCTGGAGAGTAGGACCCGAACTGATGGATTCAAATTGCAACAAATGCGATTCCGCCTAAAAATTAGGAGGAGCTTACTGGTTGTGAGAGCTGTTTGACAGTGGAATGGACTAGCTTGGGAAGTTGTGGACTCTCCTTCCTTGGAGATTTTTTAACAGAGGTTGCATGGCCATCTGTCAGGGATTCCTTAGCTGTGATTCCTGCATTGCAAGCCGTTGGACTAAATGATCCTTGGGGTTCCTTCCAACTCTACAGCTCTGTGAAAAGCCTGCCAGAAGACGTGCATCTTCATCGATTTTTATAGAAGATGCAGGGGGGAGGGAGTCCCCTCTGGGGCAAAAAATAACTTGGAAGGAATTTAGATGGGGCTCATTGAGCAGCTGGAGTATTAAGCACCAATTTCCCCAGTGCTGTTGCTCCAGTCAAATTTGGAGTCTCCTACAGCTTCATTTGGCCCACTGCCTTAAGAATACTTACTGCTACTTTCAAAATTCTCATTTCATAATAGTTTCATCACCTTCAGTGGACTTAATCTGGAGTAATTAGCTGGTAGAATTACAAGCTAACAATAAAGGTAAGCAGTACCCGAAATGGTATGCCAAGAAACCCGTACTTCCTTAATTCTTCTGTTTAACTTCATAGTCTCGTAAACCTGCAACGGTTATGGAGATTTCAAAAGGAGCCTAAATCAAAAGAAGCCTACGTGCACATAGAGAGAGATTCCTGAAATTTTCAATAAAACTCTGACTGAAACAAATCTAACATTTGTAATCCACGCCAGATCTAAATGAGGCTTACATTTCCCTGCCAAAAGTTGACATTTGACTCCGAGGTCATTATTCATAGCTTTACAGCAAAATCTGACTACACAAAACAAACAGTGGATATCTGCATTCATTTTCCAGCCATATATTTTCAGTTACAAACTGGAAAAGGACAGACAAATCGGAAGCTGACATTGTATGTGAATATTCCTTTTTATTCTTTCGTGTTTGGCTAAATCAGAAGAATGGAGTCCACACCTGACCAGGGAAGATATACTTTATTGGATCTGTTAGCTGATATATTATGGAATCCTTTGCTTTGACTCAGCCTAGAGAGTCAAAGTCTTGCTGTGTACATAAGGAATGGATATGTCAGTTCATATTAGAATAGTCTACAAGTGTCGTCCAACTTCTTAAGAACCAAACAGAATATGGGCCATATTTGGTCTGTCAATGCCTTTCCTTCAATTGATTCAGCTGTTGCAGTTCACCTATGGCCATGCTACGGCTACCAGCAACCAACGGGCATAGTTGTAGCAAGAGTTGTTCATTCCAGGGACTTGGATGTCTCTTGAAAGAATTGAAGTGGGAGACTTGAGCTGGAACCAGACTCTGGAGCCAAGTCTGGATTGCAGCAAGCAAACGATTCTGCTGCAGCAGAAATACAATGTGATGATCTGCCCGCAAAGAACCAGCTTTCACAGCTGATTAGAAGAGCCTTAATTTTGGGTTCATTTTTTAAAAATTATTTTTAAAAACAATTTATTATTGGATGAAGAGAACTTCCAGATAGGTGATTATTGTTAAATCAGTGTTTTGTGTTATATGCTCTATGCCGGATTTACATATAAGCTAAACAAGCTATAGCTTAGGGCCCCACTCTCTTGGGGACCCCCCCAAAAATATACTTCTTAATTGTATTTCACTATTAATATACTTCTTCTTAATTGTATTTCAGTTCAACTGCTGCTTTGATAAAATACATATTTTGTTATGTGCAAATGGCTTTACATGCCTGTTAAGTCCATAAATTACCATATAGCATGTATTCAACACAAAAAAACAGCAACAATTTGTTGCTGACAAAGGACAGCTGGACATATGAAGGACCCCATTACCTTCAGTAGCTTAGGGCCTCATCAAACCTAAATCTGGCCCTGTAATATGCTACAATATTTTTACAATTTCCACAGGGCATTTACCCCCCCCCTTTTAAAGGAAAATCCAGTAAGTTAAAAAAAGCCACAACCCTTCTTGCCAGTGATCCATTTGTGAAAAATTAAGCCCCTATCTCAAAGAACTCTAGGACCAGGGAAGCCCGTTGATCTGTGAAGCTCACCAAGTGACCTTGCCCCAGTCACTGGTTCTCAGCCAAACCTACCTCACAGGGTTGTTGTGAGAATAAAAAGCGTGAAGCCAAATATAGAGTCTTGAGGTCCTCTGAGAAAGGGCAGGATAAAGATGAAGCAAAAAAAAATGTCATGGCCGAATACAAAACGGCTGCAATATTTTTAACTGAAAGATACTGAGAATGCCATTAATTAGGGATGACGATATTGCCCCATGAATGGACGTGACATGGCAAATATTTGCATTGTTTCTTTGATCTGCTTCATACACATGGGCAAGGAACAGAATGTGAGCTAGGAGTTTCACGCGAGCATTTAAAAAAAGAACGTATATATCACTTAATGACAGCCTAATGCTCTTTCCAAGGCTAGTGCTTATCATATGATGTGCCTTTTCTTCTCCTGTCAGGGAAATTCATCATATATTAAGAAATCTTTTCTGTACGAATGTTGTTGTATCAAATAGTTATTTGGGAGAATGGAAAGATCTGCCAGGTCTACTTAATGTCTTTATCCCTCCTCCCCCACCCACCCAAAAAATCTTGCCTTACCATTCTTTCTAAGCTCAAAACAGGTTTTGACAGCTGAATAATACCTTCCCATGAAGCTGACTTGAGGAATCCATGTTTTGCATTGTTGAAAAGCTTGGGTTAACCTTGGTCTCACTCAAAGAACTTCTTGTCAGTTCAGTTCTGGGGAGCAAAACAACCTCTCCTGGTGTTTGTGAATTGCTTTGCCATTCAAAGGCTGGGCCAGTTTTCACAGATCTGAGCATCAATTTAAAAAAGAGAGAGGGAGGGAGGGAAGGAGGGAGAGAATATCTGATTTCTCATTCCAGCCTGTATTCAGTTTCTTTCTTATTCTTTGTGAAGTTTCTTGGAGAGTTTCTGGGGCTCAGTCAGAGGGGCTGGCATTTTGCCAGAGTTTCACTCCAGGAGCCTTAAAGCTGGAATCTTTAATATTCGAGTCAAAAGCTCTCAGAGCTAAGGAACAGAAAAGAGATTATTGGCAAAGGAGAGGAGAGGAAGAGAGAGGAAGATTGTTTGCTCTCCCTGCCATCTCCATTTTTGGTTATTACTACATGCTCCTCATAAAGTTGCCCTTTGCATATTATGAAAAACTCTAAGAAATAAACGCTTCATCCGGCAACTTTGCCCTTGCTTCCTGCTGCTGCTGTCGTATCTGTGAGCAGAATGAGATGTTTCATACGGATTAAATGCCTTTCAAAAATGCCGTTTATCAAAAACTCCTCTCCTGTGGCCTATCCCCACAACACCTACTCACGATGGGCAAAGCAAACAGTCAAAGCAAACAGTCTAATTGGTCAAAAGCAAACAGTCTAATTGGCCAACGTTTAAAAGACATACAGCATCAGAACAACCTGGCCACTATAAAGAAATTTTGCCCCTGGTATGCTCATTTTCCACCCTCCCATTTCGATTCTCTGGCCCCATATCTGCACAAACTTATTATCCCAAAATACAGACGTGCTTTTACACTTGCAAGACTGGATGTTTTGCCATCTGCTGTACTTGAGGGTCGATTCCAAAAGATCTTACCTGAGAAACGACTTTGCCCCTGTGGAGATGGTAGTATAGAAAAAGTGACACACGTCCTCCTGCCTTGTACTCTTTACAGAGACCTGAGGAATGAGATAATCACCCCCCTCCTACTAACCATCCCAGGGCGCCCAACCACAGCCATAATGTCATTTCTTCCATCAGACCAAAATGAGCAGATAACAGCTAAGGTTGCCAGGTTCATAGCAGAGGCAATTAGAATAAGGACCACTAACTGATTGATGATTTAGGATTTTAAAATGTGCTTTTATATCAAATTTTCTTTTCTGTAAATATTGTAATGTTTTATTGTTGCTATGGCCATTGGCTAATGCGAATACAGTTTTATCTATCTATCTAAATGCCTTTCAAAAATTAAAACGAAATCCGGCGATCCTCACCGTACATTATGTAACCTGTACATTATGAAACCTGGTTTTCTAACACATAGTGGGCCTTCTGCCTGATTTCTTCATATGACATTGGAATAAAACCTTTCTTTTATTAAAGCATCACATTTTTGTTTGTAATAGGGCAGTTTGCTTGTTGTGCAACATAATTCACAAGCATTCTTCCCCCTACCCACCCACCAAGAAAAAAAAGTTTGCAAAAAAAAATAGTGCTGAGGGATCAGAAAGTGAGGTGAGTCACTGATGTCATAGGCTTAAATCCAGCCTTTCCCAACCTAGTGCTCATCACAAGTTGTTGGGCTACAGCTCCCATCAGTCCTTCTTAACCATTGGCCATCCAGGAAGGGACTGATGGAAGCTGTAGTCCACCATCCCCTGGAAGGCAACAGATTGAGGGAGGCTACTATAGTCAGTGGACACCCAGTATGGCCATTTCCCCTCAGTCCAAACTGAGGGCTAAACTGCATGTCATATATGGGCGGACAATGACTGAATTTCCCAATATAGTTTTCCTCTCAAATCAGCCACCGATTTGGATTGCGACCAAAGGTGGATGAGGACCTGCCCATATGTGGTAACATATAAACATATTTATGTAAACATATTTATGTAAACACACACACATACACACACATATATATGTATGTATGTATGTATGTATGTATGTATGTATGTATATGGCAGAATGTTAAATAAAAATAATGGCAATGACAACCTAGGAGCAGCTGTTCCATCTGGCTACAAAGCAGAGGGAGAGAAAATGGAAGCAGGACTTCTTCACTGTTTCTGCTGAGAAGGCAGTTGCCTTTGGCCATCTCTCAAGGGTCACCTAATGGCAGCCATTCCCATCAGGCTACCTGGACTGTTTCCATCAGAGATGGTTGCTGTGAGGTAAATGTAACTTCAAGAACTAGTCCCCGAGTTTGTTTGTTGTTCTCCTCCCTCCTCCTCCCTTTTTCCTTTCGTGTCATGTCTTTTAGAATGTAAGCCTGGGGGCAGATAACCGTCTTCCTCTTTTTTAAAAAAAACTGATATGCATGCTGCTCAGGGATGAAGATGGGGCCAAAAATGTTTTATATAAGAAACAAACAAACGAATGAATGAATGGATGGATGGATGGATGAATGAATGTGAGTGTCTCTGGTTTCCCCCTATGCATATTACAGCCCCAAGAGGAGTGATTTGGAATAGAGGGTGCTTCAGCATGTAGAAGGCTACCCTCTCCATATATATAGATTCCCTGATCCAAACCTGCTTTTAGAATAAGAGCATTATTTTGGAAGATTAAATTCTATCATGGATCCCAGGAAACATCTAATTAATCCCTGGATCAATACTGAACAACTGTGTGTTGTTGTTGTTGTTGTTTTGTTGTTGTTGTTGTTGTTGTTAAAATGCAAATCTATGGAACATTTTTTTAACAGCTTACCCTAGAACAACAGCAACACTTTCATATTGTGCAACAACTTGAAATGTTACATCTGTGTTCATGCTCAGCTGTTCATAACAGGACACTTTCGTGAAAGATGCTAACAATAAAAAAAAAGTTTTTTCCAAAGCACTCTTTAAAATCATGTGTGCATGTTTCATTGTCAATTTAATGTGGAGAACAGCCATTTTTAATGTGAATGTTACTTCCTACAAGTCTGGCTAGTTAGTTGTGATGATTAGATGGTCGCAAATTTTGCCTCCTGTTAACTGGCATGATCTTAAATATGCAGTGCTTCCCCCCCCCTAAAAAATAAAATGTTTAGGGCTACTCTCATTTTCCTACTCATATTGAAATACTGCCCCTCAATGAGGCCAAAGATTCACAAAATGTTTAGTGATTCAAACTAAGATTCACAAAATATCTGCTGACTCAAACCTACGTCTCATTGAGTTTGACTGGATTTACTCCCCAGTAAATGTGAATAGAACTGTAGCCTTAATTTACCCCTTGAGCAGGAATTGTCTGAGGTAAGATCTTCATGCAGACGCAGGAAATGGAATGAATATGATTCAGCCGAAATCAAGCATTTACGAGTTCTGTTGAGTTACAGCATGAAAGCAAAGCAAACCTTCGAAGTCACATTGCAATCAATGGGGTTTAAACATTGGGAACCTGGCCTGGATCGTGTCCATGGAACCTGGTTTTCATTGCCTCCCATGAAAGGCGCGTAATGCCTTTCTAATCCCAATACAGAAGGTATGTCATGCAGGCATTTCCAGTGAAGAATACTGGCGTCTGTCGAGGATATTACTCGCAGGCTCTGCGGGTGATGCAATGATCAGATGGAACCTTTCATCAGATCCCTAATATGCCGTCCTGTCTGCCTTGCCAGAACTCATTCCTGAATATTGTATGCAGCTCTAATCCAAGTCTAAACATCTGAGGGAGATATGCCATTGCCTACATCAAAGGCAGCAGACTTCAGTTTACATTGGAAGAATGACTCCATTTAGCAGCGTCAGGCCAATAAAAATGCGCATGTAATGTGCCACAGCCTCGGGGCCTGTCTGTTGGGGGAGGTGGGGGGGACCCCTTTTATTGCTCATTATCATTTAACAATAGCAAAAAAAGGAAGTTATCCCAACTTCAGAGGGAAAAGAAAAGCTTGTATAAAAAGCCTTTTGGCCATTCGCAGATCCTGCAGCCGTTTCACGGGGCTCTCTTGGGATAAGTTAAAGAAGGGAATTAGCCTACAGAACCAGAATGAGAAAAACATATTAGCAGGGTCTTTACTCTCTTTTTTTAATGCAGTGCCTGGTGTGTGAAATTGAACCTCTCCTTCAACTTCAAAATCAAAGCTCGTTCTATATGAGAAGAGGAAGTCCCAAGCCAAGCCGCTGGAGGTTTCCATTTGGCTTTTCCATAAGCAACCATCTCTCTCCATCTCCTTCCCAGTGGGCTATTGGAAATCTCTGGGTGGTTGTCAACCAAGTTTTACTCAAGAGTAGACCGATTAAAATGAACATGACCGAGGGTGGAATTCAACGTCCTGTTAAGCAGGGTGTGTTGAGCAAAATAAGGTCCTTTCGCACAACAGGACTTCTCCCCCTATCCTTCCCCCCCATGTGCCCCCCAAACGTATTCCGGTGGTTCCTCCAACCCTCCAGGGCAGATATAGGGGGAGCACAGGGGGGAAAGTTCCATTGTACAAGCAGATTTTGTTCAGCTCGGGCAACAACTTAGTTGGGTCCAGCCCTACGTTCGACCCATTAATTTTGATACCATGGACTGCAAGAAGATCAAACCTATCAATTCTTAAGGAAATCAGCCCTGAGTGCTCACTGGAAGGACAGATCCTGAAGCTGAGGCTCCAATACTTTGGCCACATCATGAGAAGAGAAGACTCCCTGGAAAAGACCCTGATGTTGGCACAAGGAGAAGGGGACGACAGAGGACGAGGTGGTTGGACAGTGTTCTCGAAGCTATCAACATGAGTGTGACCAAATGGCAGGAGGCAGTGGAAGACAGGAGTGCCTGGCATGCTCTGGTCCATGGGGTCATGAAGAGTTGGACACAACTAAACGACAACAACAACTTTGAGTAAAACTGAGTTGCATCCCACCCACTCTTTAGAAGGAAAGGCAATGAAGAAGGTTGCATGGGGGATACTCTTCTCTTCCTCCCTCGCTGGCCTATGTTTTGGCAAAGCAATTCATCAATGCCAGAAGAGCACGGGACCTTTCTAATACAATCTTCTAGACTATAGGCTACTTGGATTTAGCTTACATGGTGTTTAAATGCATGGGGTGAATGTGCTTGAGTCCCTTTGCCACCATAAGCTCTCATAGAATCCACTTTCATTGTCCAGCTGTCAATTCCCACTCCACAGGTACATAAGTTAAGAGTGCATGAGGAGTTCATACAATTAGGAAAACAAGTCAAACAATTCGAAGAAAAGCAGCCCAGAACAATACAGAAGAGCAGGTCCCACAAAAAAATACCTTAACCATCAAAAGACATGGTGAAGAAGGGCGGCGTTAATGTTTGGTGGCACTATGAGGACAGACTTTTTCATCAAGCTTTGCTCTCCCAGCTCTGCAATTTGGTGCATTTTTGTGTCAGGTTGCTTTGACAAATCAGCAGATGCACTTTTGATTCAGGGACTGGTAACGTATTGGTGCATCTTTTCCTCCCTCCTCCCTTCCCCAGGCCAAGCTGCTCAAGAGGGGGAATATCCATCTCCTTTTCAGCACTCCAGCTTCACTTCTGATTTCAGAGTCAGGTCATCTGCCAGAAAGAAGGTCGAAATTGAAATGGATGCCCTGAAAACTTCCCCTCCGGTTTATTTAAACCTCATTTGTATGACTGTAATGTCTTCTGTACCATGAAAGATTGTTCAATTTAGTCAGGGGGTGGGTGGGTTGGAGTGGGTACATGAAGAGAGAAACAACTGGGGTTGGGGAAAGAAACATGGCTCATTCTGCACTTAAAGGCAAACTTATGCAATCAATTTCTGAATCAATTTGTGAACTGAAACACATCCGTACTTTGAAATTTGCACGCCTCCGAAATTTGCAGCGCAGTTCTCCAGCCAATTACCGCATACAAAAATGCATATTCTGGGTTAAAATGTGCATTAAAATGCATATATTTGGAAAAATAGTATACGTGATGCATTATATTAGAGAGAATTGGGGTTGAACCCAATGCTGGTCCTACTCAGAGTAGACCCATTTAAATTAATAGCCATGGCTAACTTCAGTCCATTAATTTTAATAGGTCTATTCTGAGTCAAACTTAATTGCATAAAAGCCTTAAGAACATAAGAAGAGCCTACTGGATCAGGCCAATAGCCCATTGCGTGCAGCATCCTGCTCTCACAGTTGCCAACCAGATGCCCCTGGGAAGCCTGCAAGCAGGACCAGAGCACAATCACACCCTCCCCTCCTGAAATTTACAACAATTGGTATTTAAAAGCATTACTGCTTCCAACTATGGAGGCAGGGCAGAGCAGTCACGGCCTTATCCTCTGTGGTTTGTGAAAATATAGAAGGCGAAATCACATATTGAAAGATGTGTACATATTTGCAAACTGATGTGAAGTACAGAACGAAAACTGAGGAAACGAGAAACGGAGAGGAGCCAAAACGGGCCGATCCACCCATCCCTCACAACAGCACAGCCTCAGACTTCTGCTTCCCTACTGGAGGCCGGCGTTTCTGTGAGCCGTTCCCAGAGAGCTGCATGGGTCCATCTTGCTTCACTGAGCTGGAACAGCCAGTCTTTCAGTGAGCACACACATTAAGGCCCTCTGGTTGCACTCACTATAGCAACCCTCTCCCACCCAGCCCTTTCTTCTCATGGCGCTTTGCGATTTAAGAAGCGCCACAGCCCCATTATACTTCCTACCACCTTCTCGCCTTCAATTCTACCATTTGCCAAGGAGTAAATGGGGTTGTTGTTGTTGTTGTTGCTTTTCTTCCTGGAATGTTTCCTCTTCCGAGTGGAGCAGAAAATTCACACACCCACACCCACACACACCAATCCAAGTATCTTCTTATCTGATGGAAAACATTTTTCTGTCACTGACTATTATAATTTCAACTGCCCACATGTGGGGCGAAGCTCACAGGATCACAGTGCTGATGCAAAAGACTTTGCTCTTCTATTATATTATTTGTTTGTTTGATTTATCCCGCCTTTCCTCCAAGGAGCCATACATGGCTTTCCCCGACTCTCCATTTTACTCTCACAACAACCCTGTGAAGTAGATTAGACTAAAAGGCAAAGACTGGCTCAAGATCACCCAGCGAGCTTTGTGGCTGAGCGAGGATTTAAACCCTGGTCTCCCAGGTCCTAGTCTGACACTCTAACCACTATACCACGCTGGCTCTCAAATACTGACACGGGAAGTCCAGCTTTCCCTTCCCTTGTTTATAGAGACATTCTCCTACTGGGGACACTAGTCAACAATGTCTTAAAAATGGATAATTTGTGGACATGTCCTGAGGTACAGGTGGGTCACCTCAGGCAAGGAGGCCAAACACAATCCTCCAGATCTCACTGTCCACTCCAGAGGCTTCTCCTTAAGCCACACCCCCTCGCTCCAGGCCACACCCCTCACCAGCCCTGCTCCTGTCAGTTTGCCTTTCTTAGTACAGAAAGTATTGATCTGATGTGTAGAGATCTTTCCTATTCTAATTAATTCAAGAGGGTTCTGGAAGCTTCTCTGCGTGAAAGAAACAAGCAGAAGGTTCACGATGTTTGGGCTATTCCTTCAGAGAATCTGAGTATAGCTGGCTTAAACTAGTTCTGTTATCTCTTTCTGCCAAGGTCATGCTGACTATCATAGTATGGGCAGAAGGAGCCTGAGTTTCACTTTCTTTCTGTCTTCTGTCCTTCTGGTGTGGTGTTCTGTATATAGTGTTGTAATTATTTATTTATTTATTTATTTATTTATACATACATACATACATACATACATACATACATACCCTGCCCATCTGGCTGGGGGTTTAGACTTATTATAAATTATTGTAAGTTTAAGTTAAGTCTGCTGCAACTGGATTTCTTATGGACAGTGCCAATCCTGAACATATTGCATTTGTGAAAATTATGCTCTTTTGCCTTCAGTAGCAGTCAAGCTCTGCTGGATAAAATATGAATTGCCTCTGGTCTATTTTGGGGGAATCCTGCAACATGTTTAAGTTTTTACTCAGTTAACTATACATTGGAGTCTACTCTGGATCAATATTGAGTAGAATTCCATGACAGCTCCACCCCTTCCTCAAGGCCTGGTTGGAATGTGGCCCTTGCACTCTGCAAATGCCTCTTGCTTGCCTGGTTGGAGGATGAAGAAATGTGCGGGCGAGTTGGGGCCAGCCCACCCATTACCCACAGTGAGACTTGGATTGGCGCACCCTCCGCCTGGCCCACCTGTCCACCAACCACGTGTCATTTAGGACTAGGAGTGCCACCGCCACTTTGTCACTGTAGCAGAGCAGGCGGCAGCACCGCCACAAGGCTCTCCAGTGGCGACTGGTCACTCACATTGCAAGGAATGCTGGGAGAGGTAGCCTCAAAGAGTGCCTTCACTGCTCCCGTTTTGTCGACAAAGGCTGCTTAAAGTTTAATAGGAAGAACAGCCACCACACCCACAATCCTTCACTTAGACTGGAAGGACTGGAAACATAGGCATTGTACGAGGGAGCCATTGTTAGGCGTGAGGCTCTGGAGAGACTCGGCATGACCTTTTTGGCACAGCAGGGGAGATTGGCAGGTGGGTGGTCAGCACTGGGGAAGATAGTGACCAAGCAGGATTGAACTCCTTGCACATCAGATGATGGACAGTGTGTGTGTGTGTGTGTGTGTGTGTGTGTGTGTGTGTGTTTCAGTCACACACCAGTGTGGTGTAGTGGTTAAGAGCGGTAGACTCGTAATCTGGTGAACCTGGTTCGCGGCTCCGCTCCTCCACATGCAGCTGCTGGGTGACCTTGGGCTAGTCACACCTCTTTGAAGTCTCTCAGCCCCACTCACCTCACAGAGTGTTTGTTGTGGGGGAGGAAGGGAAAGGAGAATGTTAGCCGCTTTGAGACTCCTTTGGGGAGTGATAAAGCGGGATATCAAATCCAAACTCTTCTTCTTCTTCTTCTTCTTCTTCTTCTTCTTCTTCTTCTTCTGGAGGAATTGGCTTCGTGAGCAGCCACGTCTTTACCCCATATATGATATCAGGTGTGGGGCAGGTGTCTGTGGTTTGGAGAATGGGGACACCAAATCTGACCCATGGGCCAGCTTTCAAACCCTAAAGTTGCAGATTTCAAATTGGTACCATCTTCAGTGAGAGATTTTTACCACAGGCCTCCCGGCTTGGGAACGTAAGTAGATTGAGTAAATCTGTGAGCCTTACAGCACTTCTCTCTAAAATTGCTCAGCTGAAAGTGGGGAGTAAGATTACCCTGAAGTCAGCTGCAGATCTCAGATGTCAGGGAAGGAAAACCAGAAGAAAAATGAAAGGGGTGATTGGTTATTATAGCAGCGAAAATCCTTGATCTCTACCTGTCAAAATAGAGCTGCCCAAATCGAGATCCATCTCATTTCCACCCACATTTGGCACGTCGCTGGCAAGCGTAACCCCCATATTAAAAATGTTATAAAAACTATGAAGTCATGTGGAAGAGCAGCGGGTTGATTTTGCTGAAATAGAGACGGATTGGGGAACAACCCACATTAAAAGATGCGCCTAAGATGCAGACTTTCTGGATCTCAATCATGACAGGCAGGAAGAGCTATTATCTTGATGACGAGGAACTGCTTTTGTGGGGCAGGGTGGTTGATAGAAGAAACCAAATTTACCTCATCTGAGCTGCTCAGTGACCCTGTGCTGCTCAATGATCAAGTGTAGACGGGTCTAGAGGGGGAGGGGAGAACTTTCTTGGCTGGTACCATAGACCAGGCCTAACATATTTTAAAATGGAGCTGGAAGCTTCCGTTCCAGCCACCCAGCACAACTGCAGGCATGATCTTTCAGGCCAAGAATTTCAGTGGTAACTGTGGTTGTAAGTTGTAGCCCACATCACTGAGCTTAAAAATTCATGTTGGATAAGGAAATGACGATCGTGAATTTAAAAAAGCAATTGAGATATTTGATATATGTGGTTTGGAGCTTTTGATATTTTATGAGAGGGGTGGAGAGCCTGCTGGATCAGGCCAATGGCCCATCTAGTCCAGCATCCTGTTCTCACAGTTGCCGATCAGATGCCTGTGGGAAATCAGTATGCAGGGTTTGAGCAAGCGATCTGGGACAGGACCACAAAGAGTTAAAACGCTGTAAAGTCCCCACACACAAACACACCTGTGCAGCTATTTGCTTTGCATAATAGATAGCTGCATTTTAGTACAGCTGGCACAATGTGTGCCAACCTGAGAGCCTGCAAGGAAAGATGACGTTGGGGTAAAGGTCTCAACATCCTCCTTACGTGGAGCCTCTTTTTTGTGCATGGAGAGTTTGCAAGCTGCCCACACAATGGACTAGGTTTGCCAGGTCTGAAACGTCCGAGACCCTGAGGTTTCAAGGCCCAAACCTGAGACCTAGAGGAGGCCCCTGGTGATGTCACAGGTGGAGGCAACAGGTGATGTCACAGGGGCAGGCCCTGGAGATGGAAGTTCAATGGAAGAGGGAAGTGGAGGAGGGCAGACCCTCCCCAGAGCTCGAAAAGGACATCAGTGAGGGTAGAGGAAGCTCCAAAGATACCAGAGGCACAGCGGAGCTTTGTTTAGGCCGCTCAGCCTCCCTGCCTTACAGCTGACACACGGGGTAGTGCAGCAACAACCAGAGGCGTAGCAAGCCCAGGTGGTACCCGGGGCGGAATTTTTTTTGTCACCCCCCCCACCACTTTAATTTTAAAAAAAATTAAAAAAATTAAAAGGTGTCACCCCCCTCTGATGGTGCCACTTTGCAAGGTGTGGGGGTTTTGTGTGTGTGTGTCTATTATCTCTTTTTTTTCAATAAAGTTAAAATAAAAATAAAAATAATAAAAAAAGAAAATGTAAAAAAATTAAAAAAGTGTCACCCCCCTCTGATGGTGCCACTTTGTGAGGTGTGGGGGTTTCGTGTGTGTGTGTCTATTATCTCTTTTTTTTTTCAATAAAGTTAAAATAAATAATAATAAAAAAATAAAAAGTGTCACCCCCCTCTGATGGTGCCACTTTGTGAGGTGTGGGGGGTTGTGTGTGTGTCTATTATCTCTTTTTTTTCAATGAAGTTAAAATTCAAAAAAAAATTTCAAATTTTAAAAAAAGTGTCACCCCCCTCTGGGGTGGAACCCGGGGCAGCCCCCCCGCCCCCCATTGCTACGCCCCTGGCAACAACCACTTTCCCGCGCAGCCTCCAGCTGACACCCAGAGCTTCAACCTTGTTGCGGATATTTTTGGATACAGTATTTTTGGTGTGGATTGACGAGAGAGCGGCAGGGAGGGCCTTTAAAGGGTGTTTAGAGGGTGCTCCTGGCTTTACGCAATTTCACTTACGCTCAATGGGGCCCAGAAAATAACCCCTGCATAAGTGTGGGGGGGGGACTCCTGCATTATATATCTTTTATTTTTCATTCACAGCTATCTTGCAAGTGGGTGGGTGGGGAAGATAATGTTCCATTGAATTCGTATTAAAACCCTGATAACTCAAAGGTGGCCTTTTTAAATTTTGTCGTCAGAAGGTCCTTTGGTGGTTGCTCTTTCACGAAGAAAATTAATCGAGGACAACTGTAGCTAATATGATCAGAGGCGACTGTGTGTGTCTTAGATGCGAGAGCTCACAGCAGCCAGTGGATCAGAAATGGCCTGCCCTGAATGGGACCTCCTATACAATGAGCCCAGTAAGATATGCACATTTTAACACCCGCTTAACACTGAGACAATGCCATGGCTTTTGTTGCTTAACACAGAGGAACGATTCTGATAGTGGGAATTTCGGGCTCAAAAGCAGTGTTCTTTCAGATGTGTTGCAGTTTGCCTAATGACCCGGGTACATAGCAAGAAAATGAGAGATGGAAATTTTCCCCTTAAAGAACCATCTTTCTCCCTCTCCCCTTCTCTGCCTTTTACACACACACACACACACACATACACACACACACACACACACACACACACACACACACACACACACAGCGGATAACAAAAGGAAAATGCTGCACTCATTTCCTAGCCAAAAGAAATGCTAAATTGAGTAATCACAATGGGAAATATTGGAGAAAGAAAACTCATGCAGTAGGCTGCCCAGTGTTTAATGCTTAGCTCAGCAAGATAATTATCCACAAACTCATAGTTCTGTGAGCGACATGGTAGGGACAGGTCTAGAGCTGAAACTAATTATCCTGAAACTCTCCTAATTTTGTCCTTCCATTTTTGAATTCACATTTTGAATATGCAATGCTTAATTCCGAGTTTGGACACTTGAGACCTGTTGACATTTCTTAAAATTAAATTTATTTTTGGCAAGCGTCTGATAAGAATTCCCATAAAATGTTAACTCGCAAATTCTAATTGAAACTGCAAATATATCAAATGCTGTAAGGTTTTTAGAGAAATACTTTATGCCAACTGTCAAGTGCAATCAAATATGACATGAGAGCGGTTTTCGAATTGTTTGACGGCAAACTATCGATTCTTTCCAGAGGGGTAGCAGCCAAGTCAAGCAAACTCAACAGAGAGTCTTGTGGCTCCTCAAAGACTCAAAACTTTGACTGTGGTATTTAAGCCATAAAAAACAAAAACAAAAGGTGTTGCCTTTGCCTGTGGGCAAGCTATCATTTCTCTCCTCTTCCAAATGACCCAGACGCAGTGTCATTCTGGGCCATTTTGGGAGGAAACATTGTGGCCAGCCCAAAAGCATGGTGGCTATCAGGAAGAGGAAGAGTTTGGATTTGATATCCCGCTTTATCACTACCCGAAGGAGTCTCAAAGCGGCTAATATTCTCCTTTCCCTCCCCCCCCCCCACAACAAACACTCTGTGAGGTGAGTGGGGCTGAGAGACTTCAGAGAAGTGTGACTAGCCCAAGGTCACCCAGCAGCTGCATGTGGAGGAGCGGAGACGCGAACCCGGTTCACCAGATTACGAGTCTACCACTCTTAACCATTACACCACAATGGGATAACCCTTTTTCAACCAAGGACGATTCATGAATGACTTGGATATGCGGTCCAAACCAACTTTGGGACCTTGAACAGTGTTTGATTAAACATGCAGCCAGGAAGGAGAATGCTGGAGATGCACCACGGTCACCCTCTCCTTGTCCCAGACCGCCCTCTCCCACTTTGGGCAGTCCTAGTTCACTCTGGGTTGACCCAATCCGGCCCAGGGCTGCCTCAACCTACTATGACTAAATCCCAGGTTTACTCAAATTGGCCCAATTCGGTTCGGGATTTGGCTGGAGCTGGTGCACAGCCATAGTGGCTATAGTGTCATCCCCCACCTCACCCCCAATCTGGTTGACTGTGGCTGGGTCATTTGTGGGGTAGGGCAAAGCTTTGGTTCAGTTTGCATCGAAAGGCAAACCTACAAAATCCACCCTTTTCTAAACAATAATTCAGCAGAAGAAACACAGCAACGCTTCAAAATGTGCGTTTTTCTTAATGCTGTGATGCTGTTCTTTGGCCAAGTCATGAGTCCAAAAAATGCATTACATTCGGGGAAATGGTTTTGCAGAAATGAGTCTGATGCGGCATAACAAAATATGTGCACTTTGAGAAATTCGCACTGAAATCTGGATAAATTTTCATGAGGACTTAAAAAAAAAAATTCAAGAAACAAATAAATCGCAAGCATATATGGAGGACTATAAGACTGGAATAATGAGAAACTGAGAGAAACCAAAATGTACAGATTTGCCCATTCTGGAGGTGAAAGAAATGGCAGCCAGCGCACCAAGAGCAGATCCCAGCCCAGTACTGTCTTCTCTGACTGGCAGCAGCACTCCAGGTTCTCAGGGAGAGGGAATCCCCATCTCTTGGCCACTGCTTTCAAATGGAGACATTAGGGATCGCAGCTGGAACCTTCTAGAGCAAAGCACATGCTCTGCCCCTGACCTTTGATGTCTCCCCATGAAGGAGACCCCTCATTAAAGCACAGGGGCCTTGGCAACCTGAGTTCCCTTTGCTCACTTTCAATTAAGCTGTATTTGTGGGTGGCATTTTACTTTCAGAGAGGAATGTACAACAATTTACCCCCATAGTTTCGCCATTTCCTCTCAGAGGAAACTCTTGAGGAAGGAAGGTTATACACAAACAAGCTTCCATTCAATGAAGCAGTGTGGGTCATAATTGGACCTCTCCTTTTTTCAGCTCATGGCTGAGGCCAGGCCAGTCTTCCTGTTCATAGAGTTCATGGCTGATCACAATCCTGCTTCGGCATCATTTAAGCATCCAGTTCATGTACATCTATTTTCTTCGTAGCGTGCAGATGTATTCCGTTTCCCTGTTGCCGTGGAACACAGCCACAACTGCAAACAGTTACATAAATGGCCATCTGTGCTTTGGAAACTGCTGACGCACATTATTGCTGGGTGAGATTTTTCACCAGTTAGCAAAATCAAGCCATTAATACATTTGAAATGTCCTTGAAATCAAGGAAGAAAAATCCTGAATAGAGCTATCTCTGCAGTAAGTATTCAGAGGGTGGTATACTAATGCAAAGTTGGACGAAGTCTCCATATCCCTGTAGTAAGTATATGATTTTATTGTTTTATTGCATTTATACCCACCTTTTCTCCAAGGAGCTCCAAGAGGTGTACATGGTTCTCCCCCTCATTTGATCCCCACAATAACCCCCTGAAGTAGGTTAGGCTAAGAAGCAGTGATGGGCCCAAGGTCACCTTGTTTGCCTCATGCCTGAGAGGGGATTTGAACCCTGATGGCCCATATCATAGTCCAACACTCTAACCACTCCACGCCACGGGCTCTCTCTATACTTCTCCGAAGGTCTCAGTTTCAGCCCGTGTTCAAATCATCCCCAGCAGAAAAGTTGGGAAAGCCCACAGCCAAATATGTGTGCAGAGTTGCTGTGGACAGAAAGCACTGAACTAAATTGACAAATGTTCTGATCCAGTATAAGGGAGTATTTATTGGTTGTTAGCATGGGAAGAAACTGGCCCTAAATCCAGATAAAATGGAACTGGTAATAGTGGGGTACTCAGTGGACCAATTACATGGGGGGGAATCAACTATGGGTGAAAATGCACTCTGTAGAACGTTCCTGCCATTTCTCCTGGATTTCCTGTGGTGGCTTTCATTTTCTTTTGCACTTTTCCCATACCTTCTCTTCAATAGGATTCAACCATTCATGATTCGTCCTTCTTCACAGATAAGCATTTCATCATCATTGTTCAGGTTGTGTTCAAGATATCAATAACCCTGAAGATTTACATGGAAGCATGGACTACTAGAAGCAAGTTCAGTCGGTTGGATGGAACAACTGTAGGCTCTTCCTATTGTTTCCTCCTACCCTCAAATACAGGTCAATACCTTTTTTCGTTGTTTTAATTGGCCTTATGCATCATAAACTTTCTCTCTGTATGCAATCTTTCAAGAGTTGCTGTGGGCTTTCTCATGAGAAGCAACATAGAAGTGTTGAAAAATGAAAGAAACCAAATAAAATTCTAAAGGAACTATTACCAGGTCACACCCCAAGTTCCAAAGTAAATTTATTTCTTGTTATTTATTAGTCATGTTTTTATACTGCCTATCCAACTGTGCTCTCTAGACATTTCACAGCATGCTAAATTCAAGACACATTTGCCTGGCAAAGCAAGGATCAGGATTAAGATTAGCTTGCTGTGTGTCTCAGCCTTCATTTATGTTTTCTCGAGCATGCTAGTATACAGCTCGCTTTCATTAGGGCCACATCTGCACTATATATTTAAAGCATTATGATGCCACGGCCATGGCTTCCTCCAAGTAATCCAGGGAACTGCAGTTTGTTACAGGTGCTGAGAGTTGTCAAGAGACCCCTATTCCCCTCATACAACTACAATTTCCAGGGTTCCCTAGGCAAGAGGGATTCGTTGTTAAACTACTCTGGGAATTGTAGTTCTGTGAGGGGAATTGGGCTCTCCTAACTCTTGACAGAGTGAGAGCTGGACCATAAAGAAGGCAGATCACTGAAGAATTGATACTTTTGAATTATGGTGCTAGAGGAGACTCTTGAGAGTCCCATGGACTGCAAGAAGATCAAACCTATCCATTCTGAAGAAAATCAGCCCTGAGTCAGATCCTGAAGGTGAGGCTCCAATACTTTGGCCACCTCATGAGAAGAGAAGACTCCCTGGAAAAGACCCTGATGTTGGGAAAGATTGAGGACACTAGGAGAAGGGGACGACAGAGGACGAGATGGTTGGACAGTGTTCTCGAAGCTACCAACATGAGTCTGACCAAACTGCAGGAGGCAGTGGAAGACAGGAGTACCTGGCGTGCTCTGGTCCATGGGGTCACGAAGAGTCAGACACGACTAAACGACTAAACAACAACTCTTGACACCCTTAATGGGCTACAGCTGCCAGAATTCTTTGGTGGAAGTCACAACTGTGTAGTGGCCTAGGTCTGTAGTGGCCTACTGAAGATGTGGCCTAGGTCTGTCGAAACATCAATATGAACCTACTCAAACCATTCAGTCTTCATTTGAAGTCCTTTTCTGGGTGCCCCTGTGAAGGAGGTTTCGAGGCTTGCAAACCTTCTCAACCTTTTCAGTTCTGCCTCCTCGCTTGTGGGATGCTCTTCCCAGGGAGGACCATCTGTCTCCATCATGAACATCCTTACAACACCAGGGAAAAGCTTTTCTCTTCTCCCACACATTTGACAGGTTATGATGATTTTGGTGTCTACTACACGGGTGGCGCTGTGGTCTAAACCACTGAGCCTCTTGGTGGTTCAAATCCCCGCGATGGGGATTGCTCTGTCTGAGCTCCTTCCAACCTAGCAGTTCGAAAGCACGCCAGTGCAAGTAGATTAATAGGTACCGCTGGGGCAGGAAGGTAAATGGCATTTCCGTGTGCTTTGGCTTCCATCACAGTGTTCCGTTACTCCAGAAGCGTTTTAGTCCTGCTGACCGGATGAACCGGAAAGCTGTCTGCGGACAAACGCCGGCTCCCTCGGCCTGAAAGTGAGATGAGCGCCACAACCCCATAGTCGCCTTTGACTGGACTTAACCATCCAGGACTCCTTTACCTTTTACCTTTACTGCTTTCCATTGGACCACATCAGTGAGGCTGAGAGGGGGGCATTGTTGTCTAGGCAGCCTAGGATCTCCATACACACTGCCCAGGCTTGTGCCCTGGGAAGGTCACTTCAGTGCTGCTAACATAGTGGTTTGCCTTCACCCCCAGAGGTGCTCTCCATTGTCTCTCAAGACAGACGGAAGACAGCAGTGTGTTTTGCTGCTGATGTTAGTGTTTTTTCTCTCTAGTTTCATGCCATGATTTAGGTTTACAAATGTTGCAAGTGACTTGGAGCCAAGAAACTCATACATTGAATAAATCAGCGTCCTCTGCTAAATTTGAAATTCTATTAGATAATATGCTGTTAAAGGGGGGGGGGCATTCTATGTCGTGTCTAATAGAAGACCTCCACCACCATTAGAATTTCACATGATTCATTCAAAAATGAGAAGCAGCCATGCAAGGCAAGCATATTACGAAAGATGCCATTGTTCCTTCTGGAGTGTAAGTAAATTGTCTGAAGGAATTTCATTTCCATCTCTTGGGTAAATAAGATCTAACTTCGCTTCTACTGTTTTATCTTTCTATCTTAGTTATTCTTCTCTTTTATCTGTCCTCAGAAAATGTAAAGGTTTAGTGCTTTCTTGCCTTAGGAGAAGAATGTGGCTTTATAATAAAAACCCACACTACTTAAACATGAAGCAGTTTCATTCACATATATACACCTCCCTTTTTACAAACTCTTCCCTGTTTTGTGGCATTTGCTCTTTGTTGCATTAAGCAGACCTTCTGTTTGGCTGGAGACTCGGGTTTCATCCCTCCAGCTAAGTCATCCCATTTACAAATATTTAAAATATGACTTATGTCAACTCCTGGGAGGCCCGGCAGGTTGTGTACATACATACAAACCTCTAACTCGGTGGTTCTAAGCCAGAACAGCTATTTTGAGGTTAAATCCAGTCGAGTCAATCAACAGTTCAATAAAAATGATGGAGCCCCAAAGTCACATTCAAGTCAGCTATCTCAGCTTCAGAATAAATATTTTGCCACTTTAGAAGAATTCAGAGGATATAATCCTTCACTCCAGCCATCCATTAACCCAACACAAAGCAGCTGGTAAAAAACACAAGCCCTTTGCAGAGACATTACTTTCTTTCTCCCCCTTCCCTAGCCCCTAGAGCAAGATGGCTATTCTTTCTTGAAAGGCACAGAGCATCTGAAACTGGTTAGTAGCTGAAACATCCCGGGTTGCTGAGGCAGCAAAAACATGACCCTGTAAATTTTCCTTCAGGGGATGTGTGTGGCGCATTAATTAACCAATCCAAAAAGCATGGCTTATATCATCATGGGGTGCTTTTAATATCCCAGCTCCCTGCTTAATATTGAGGGCGTCAGCAGAAAGACACACGTCAGATGTAAGTTCATAAGGCTACAAAAAGAAATCTGGTTTGTGGAACAGAAGCTGAAAGGAAGGGTGATTTGAAGTGAAATATGATCAAAAATCCCAGCAGAAGATCTGGACTGAAATCCAGTCACCCTGGTTGGATTTCCACTTCTAAAGAACAGTCAAAGCACTTTATAAGAGATTCATGAAGTTATTTTCACAAACTGAGATGGGTGTTTTCCTTTCTGATATTAGTCAAATGGACTGCTATGAGTTTATTGAGGTATAAAACAATACTTTTCTCAGTATGCATGCACTTGGAGGAGCCTTAATCCCTGCCCATTCCATGGCCAGGTAGACAGGGCCACACACACGTCAAAATAGCAAAAAGCTGTGAAGTTAACTCTATTCAAAGAAACCAAAAGAGTGCAGGCCTAGTGATCACAACACCTCCCAGTAGATATTGCCCCAATGAAGAGGTCATAAGAACTGAAGGTCCCCACCTTCCCACTGCTCTCTAAGGCTCCTCTACCAGTTATTCTGCATGTCTAGGAGAGAGGGGTGACTCCCTGGATGCTCCCAGCAGCCTGCCTCATCTCTGTCTCCTGGCCCCCCTCCTCTTCTGCCTCTGAGCCTGGACTGTCCTCTGCCACAGACTCTTCCTGTTCCCTAAACCCTGTTGCTTCTTCAGTCCCCACAGTCCTGCTCTCTCTGCTTCTGACCATGCATTGTCATCCCACCACCAATCACCTGGCTCTGAACTTTCCTCCCCTGGGGGTTCCCTTGGGGGTTCCCCAGCTGGTGCCTCCCACCATTGCATCTAGCCAGTCCATATCTCTCTCTCTCTCTCTCTCTCTCTCTCTCTCTCTCACACACACACACACACACACACTTTCCCCAACTGAAGTCCAAGTTGTTCTTACTGGAATAGCTTTCCAAGCTGTGCAGTAAGGTTCCTCCCCAGCTAAATCAAAAGAGAAACTAATACTATGACACTTGCCATTGCTAGTCTTGAGTAACGTTCCCTTTGGTGCAGGGGGCGGGGACCTGTTGAACTCCTATCAGCTCTAGCCAGCATAGCAAATGCACAATGATGATGGGAGTTGTAGTCTAGCGACCTTTGGACAGCCACAGGGTTTCCCAAGCCTGTTTTGATGCCAATTCTCATTGAACGGCTTCATCCAGGATCAGGACCGCAATTCAGAATGGGCTCTGATGTTACAAAAAACCACAGTGTTCCTGCCAAATATAGCATCCCAGTGTCAAGTCTGTCCCTCCCGTCCCTAACATCTGTTTCAGCAATATGGCCAGGATCAAAAAATGTACTTCCCAGTGATTCAGGCCATGGGGTAAGTTGAAATAGCATGATAAGAGGGGCAAGGTTTCAGGGGGAGTTTTGTGGTAGAGCCATTTTCTTTGTAAAATGTAGTTCTGTCCTTAATTGCCATACGTTGCATCATTTGGCGGATAAGATATCAGTGGCTACTAGTCATGATATCTGTGTTCTGCTTACACAGTCAGAGACGGTATGGTTCTGAATACCATTTGCTAGAAACCAAAGGAAGGGAGAGTGCTCTTATATTCAGGTCCTGCTTCCCAGTTTCCCAAAGGTATCTGGTTGGCCACTGTGAGAACAAGATGCTGGATTAGATGGGCTATTGGCCCTATCCAGCAAGTTCTTGTGTTTTTATCTTACACTAGTTGAAGGTAGCCCGTTACAATAACGGGCGCTAGAGGAGGAGGAGGAGGCGACAGGAGGCGGCAGAGGCTGGCGGCTGACTGCAGCTGACAGGCGGCCCCAGCGGCGGCTTCGGGCGGGTAGGCCTCGGGTGAAGCCGGGGGCTCGCGTGATCGGTGCGGCCGGGGGAGAGAAGGAGCATGGCGGTGGCGGCGGCCAGAGGAGGAGGAGGAGGCTCCGTGCAAGGCGGCGGCGCTGGCGCAACTGGCAACGCGCGTGCGCCGCCGCTGCCTCCCGGACACCCCCCCTCTCCGGCCGCTCCAATGCCTGCGTCCCTGTTGGGGGGGGAAGTAGAGCTCTCCAATCCGTGCGTCCCTGTGGGACATGCGCACTCGCGCAGTTCCACTGACACACAGTGGACGCAGGGACACTTGAAGATTATTATATGTGATTCCAACATGCAGAAGATGTGTTAAACTGATTCTTTTAAAAAAGAGCTGCTGAAGATCCTCCCCATTCCCCTTTCAGATATGTGACCCCTTTACGATTGATCCCCAGCTTCTTCTCTGCCAAAGTATGCTTCACTTTCTCCTTAACCCAAAGAATGCTTGTGGGGTGGTATGAAAACCATTGTTTACATGATTAGTCATCCTTGGTCTCTTCTAAATAGTAGGACGTATCATTTTACATATTTCAGATGCGCACCATTTGTTTTCCTGCGGTCACTGATGGCTATCTCTCCCCAAACCAAGATAATTCTGTTTTCTAATAAAAATTCTCTCAAAATCCCAACAGTGTCCAAAATATGAACCAAAGAAATGTGCTCTTGATCTTATTTTAAGGGCATGGACCGGTTGTTGTAGAGTGAACTGCATTCTAGCAGAACTCCAGATTTATAATAAAGTTAAATTATGACAAGTTCTGGGACCGAAGCCAGATTCAGACCAAATCTAAAGTTTTTACAGGGGTGAAAAGGGTTTTGCTAGGGAGTCTAAATCTCCCGCAGAACGCCTGCTTTTTTTGCATGTAAACATTCGTGGAAACAAATGGCAGGGGTTCCAATAAACTATCAGACTCCAACCCACCCTTTTTCATTTGTGACAAGACCATAAAAGAAAGCTTTATTTGGGGGGGGGGGATAGACAAGGAGAAATGAGAATAAAAATGAATTCCATGATACTCACTTAGACCTCCTCATTATTTTGATAACCTGATATTGATTCCCAAGTGAAAAGGACTCTGCTCATGATGACCTGTTTCTGAATGTTCCTCTTGCAATGGAGGTACTTCTTTGAGGATGGGGGAGGGATTCAATTCAGTTTATATTTAAAGATGAATGTACTTGATCTGCACCTTCTGAAACAATATGTGAAATGAAATGATCCCATTCTCTGAAATCCACGCATCTCTGGATTTTTTTGCCTTGCAGTCCTTCAGGCAAATCATGCATATGAAAAATGCACATACTAAGGTAAAGTGAGCATCCAAAGTAGCATATATCAGTGGAAATAACATCCAAAATGCATGATATTACAGAAACTGTGACTCTAAAGAGAAAAGTATGCTTTGCAAAAATGTGAATATTAGGCAAAATTGCACAGGAAAAAAATGTGTATGGTAGGAGAAATTTGCAGTAAAGTGCTGATGAATTTTCACAAGGACTTAAAAAAATTGTGGTCATCTCTTAGAAGAAGTGTCAATGTCTATAACTTATCTTTCTTTAGTTATAAGTATGTACATTGCTAGTGGAGAGTGGTAATAGGGAAGTCAGCTACATATATATAATGTTTGCAACTCAGTTTCTTTTTCCAAAAGGAACGGTTAATGAAATTTTGATAATATTAGGATATATAATACTAATAATAATCTTAATTTGTCTATGAAATTATAAGTTTATGTGTGAAGATTATATTGTGAAAACTATAAGAATGACGTATTTTATTTTAAGTCTGTAGGTCTGTGTATTAGTTTGTATGTTTGTATGGCTGTATGTTTGTGTGTTTATTTTTCTTTATGTATGCAAAATAAAAAAAAACTAAAAATAAAATATTGTGGTCATGTGAACTGAACCCAAAATGGGAAAATTGGAAACTGAAACCCACCGATCTCTATTGCACCTGCTGGGGAATTCTATTCAGTTGTCTTCCTGGCACAATTCAATGTCCAGGTTTAGGTCTATGCAGCCCTTAACAGCTTGAGTTCCTAAATACCTCTGTTCTTTTGAGATTGAACTAGGGGCTGTGCCCCTGCTCTCACCAACCCCCTCCTACCCGACCCCTCCCTTTCCTCCTTGTCACCCCCCTCCCTTTTCTTCTTGCCAAAGCCACCCCCTTGGGATAAGGGAGGGAGGGAGAGAGGATTGCTTTCTATCATTTTAACCCCACTTAAAGGAATACGTATTCATCGGTGGCCGGATATTAAGAACCCAAGCTGAGAAGACTTGACCAAACGTCTCTATGTAAAGAAAGGAAGGAAAGGTTCGGAGCAAAGGAATGCAACCGGGAGCCAGGTCATTATTCAGCACTGGACAAAATTGTGAAATACATTTTCTGTTTCTTTTGGCATTGGACACAATAAACACCAACTGGGAACTGGCCCTTCAAAAGACAACTCACTGGGATGCCGGGCTTTGTTAATGTCATTCCAGTCTAGCACTTGCACCAGAGTATGTCATGCAAATCAACTCTCTCAGGGTAGGATTATGCCTTCTCCATGTTTCGCAAATATGTGCCTGCCAATCTTCATGAGTTCTGAAGGGACGTTTAGAGGGCAGAAGCAGTGGGTGAGGGGGAAGTTGTATAGCAGGAACACACTGATGAGAAGCCTTGAGTAGTCGCAGAGTCTTGAACTGGCATCTAAACAATAACAATGTAGATGCAAGGGTCATGCACCAAGTCTGGACAAATCTCAGATCCCAAAAAATGATATACAGATGGTACTTGACCCCAGTCAAACTTGCTAAAATCTATCATTTGCAGGATAATAAATGTTGGAAATGTAAGGAAGTGGAAGGGACATTTTATCATATGTGGTGGACCTGCCCAAGGATAAAAGCTTTCTGGGAAAAGATTTATAATGAAATGAAAAAAGTGTTGAAAAACACATTTGTTAAAAAAACCAGAAGCTTTTTTACTTGGAATGGTGAATCAGGAGGTCCCCAAGAAGGATCAAACATTTTTTATGTATGCCACAACAGCAGCTAGGATTTTGATTGCAAGGAACTGGAAGACACAGGAATTACCAACGATAGAAGACTGGCAGATGAAAATGATGGACTTTATGGAACTCGCCGAACTGACCGGGAAACTATGCGACCAGAGGGAGGAGACGGTGGAACAAGATTGGAAGAAATTTAAAGTATATTTAAAAAACTATTGTAAGATTTAAAGACTGGAAAAAGTTGGAAGAAATGACAGCTTACAGAACAGAAAAATAAGTTTAAGTAATATAGACTTATGATTTTAGGTTAAGACTTATATAAGAAAAGGACATAAGTGATAATAACAAATAATATTTAAAGATGTCAAGAAATTACTAAAGATGATTGATAATGAAACACAGTAGGGGAGACGTGAAGAAGTCACCCCAACATGATTAGACATGATGAAAGGGAAATTATGATGTATGTTTGTGATTTTGTATTTTGTATTCTGTATTTTGTATTATGTAGTAAGTATTATGTTAAACTTTTTGTTTTTTGTTTAAAATGCAATAAATATAATTTAAAAAAACAAAACAAATCCCAGATCCCAAAATGAATTCGGCTGATATGGGATTTGTCCAGAGCAAGTGAAGGCAGCCCCAATTTGCCCTGGATCAGGTCCACCAGGCCTGTGAAAAATGGGGGGCAGCAAGGAGAGCTCGGAGAGGGAGATGTTTGAATGTCTCCCTGTTTCTTCCCCCCCCCCTTGCCACCAACCACATGTTTAATTAGGGATTAGGACTGTGCAAAAGCACCCCGATTCAGATTGCGGGTGGATCTGCCTGGTTCCGTTTGGAGACTAATCGGGATCACCAAATTGGGCCCTGAACCAAATCAATGGTGCTCGCACAGCTGTAGATGCCTCAGGAATCTGTTTGGGGAGAATGGATAGGCCATCTCCTCAACATACAGCAATAATCAATTGTTGCACATGCATGTGTGAACCAGTCCTGGAAGAGAGGCATTGAAAGACTCTGGGAATCTTCCAACTTTTCCTACCCTCTGCATGTGCAAGACACAACCATGGTGGTCCAAAATTAGGGGACACCTCATCAATGATTTGTGACCCTGTTATGGCTGCCTCCCTTCCTTTTTCCTGCTCAGAGTCACCCAGCTCTTCAGTAACACTGATAAAGATTTTGCAGATCCTCTGCTATTTCCTCAAATGCTTCAGTTTTTATATGGGATCCAGATTTGTTCTCTGATGATATGGTTCTTCTAAAGTATGATGGGTGGGAGCAGTCAGAGACTGTTTAATTTCTCCTCCTCCCATCCCATGACTACCTTGTTAGGGAGATCTCGCCTGTTGTAAACAAAAGAGGGTTGCCAAGGAATGTATCTGCCTGTTTGGAATAAGTAAAGGAAATACAAAGAGCAGTTTTTGGATAGAGAGTAAAACACAGATCAGGGAGATCCCAAGGGGGAAAGGACCTATATCAGGTTTCATTAGCCGTGAGCTTGATTTCTGTGGAAACAATTCGCTCCCCAAGACAGGAGAAAGGAGAATTATGTCTGCACCAATAGGAACAATGAAGAAATCTGCTTCGGTTCACATTTTAACACAAACCTAACTAATTTGCACTTCCTGAAACAATGCATGAAGTGAAACACTGGTATCCTTTGAAACTTTTCCAAATTTTGCAATTTCAACCCAAGAAATGTGCTTCAAAAAACCTATATGAGGGGGAAGTGTGCACAAGAAAAACACAGGGAAAGTAATATTTTTTTAAAAAGCCTTACAATAGAGGAAATTTCTTGGAAAGAATGTTTGCATTAAGAGCTAGGTGGAACATTGGTGGCTTGGTCTATGGCAACTTCCTATATTCCAGGCACGTCCAACAGGTGGGGGGGGGAGCCAGTGATCTACCACAGATGTCCACTGATCTACCAGTAGATCACTGGACATCTGTGGTAGATCACTGGCTCCCCCCAAAGAAACTCAACAACTTTGGCTCCCCTAAAAAAAGCTCAACATTTTTGCCTTGCACCCAAAAAAAGCGGGGCTTTCCTCCTCCGTCAAACAAGCTCAACATCTTTGACCTGAACCCCTAAAAAATGGGCCTTCCTCCTTCCTAAAAGAAGCTCAACAACTTTGACCTGAATCCCCCAAAAGGGGGTAGATCACTGCCAGTTTTTAACTCTATGAGTAGATCGCAGTCTCTTGGGAGTTGGCCACCCCTGCTATATTCCTTGCTATTTTATTAAACATGAACATAATTATACTCCACAAGTTTTGCTTGTATTGTTTTCTTCAGTTGTCATTACAGGGAGGGGGGAAATCAATAACAAATTGCAAGAAAACTGTTAGGCACTTAAAACTTCTTAATATTTTACTGCATTCCTAATTGAGCATATAGTTGTGCTGTTCCTTGCAATTTGTCATTCCAGTACATGATAAACAAGCAATTACTTCAGAATTTTCCTTCTCAACATTTGTTTGGCCATGTAAGCCAGAGGTTGTGGAACTGAGGCCTGCCTGGTGGATAAATGTGATCCTCTCTCCCCCAGGCCTCATCCATCCCCAGGCCATATTGCAAACATTTATATTATGCAGCTTGAAGCGACTGGATGCACCAATGCAAGCGTACTAGACTAGGCCTTCCAACTCTGCCATTCTAAAAACGGATCTACATATTTTGCATAAGGAAAGTCCTGCCCTTTCCCACTTCAGCGCTATAATTCTCTTATTCATTATTCTCGTGATCAATTTTTTACTGTTGTGTTTTGATCGGAGAATCCAAAGCAGCGTTTATGGAATCCACACGTTCTGCCAAAATTTTAGCTTGTCCTCCTCCAGCTGGCAGCCAGTGCTTCTATATGATTTATCAGAATAATTTCAACACAAAGACAAGAGTTCAGTACACTCAGGCTGTTCATGATTCGCAGCTACTATTGGCAGAGATGGTCCATGATTGCTGGATGCTATTTAAGTCTTGGCTGCGCCATAGGCCACATAGGAAGGCCCACCCACGGTCATGACTAGATCCCTCTCCTCCATGGATCTATGGTCAACTCCTACATTTTCTCTCACAAATGCACTGTGAAGACAACTTTCTGGCTAGGTGGGTTCATCCAGAAGACAGTCAACATAAGAAGAGACCTGCTAGATCAGACCAAAGGTCCATCTGGCCCTTCGTCCTGTTTTTCTTAAGTAGCCAAGCAGATGCCTGTGGGAAGCCCATAAGGAGCCAATAGTCCTTTTCCTTCATTGTTACCAAGCAGCTGGTAGACCTACGCTCCATTATTTTCCTTTCTTAAAACCACAGTGGCCCTTACCGTGGATGCCATCTTATGAATTCCATGAGTTAATGGTGCATTGTGTTGTGTATTGATTCAAAGTGTTATCATATCTGTATTACTATTGTCTGTAATCACATTAGGGTAAAGTAACTGCCTTCTTGTCCCAGAAGGAACAGTTACTATTGGTGCATTCAAGTTGCTGCATTTGGATCCTCTGTCTTATTGGTTCCCACCAAAAAGCAGCCGTGTGATTGCTTGAGATTGTTCCCTCCTAAATGTATCTTTTCCTAGTCCTCCTTTGTCCCTATAAATGTAGCTTCCCTACCCTCAGTTCCCTCAGTCTTGTTTGCTTGAATAAAGAGTTGTTACATGAAGACGCTGTCTCCTGACTGTGATGTCAGAGAGCTGGAATCACTTGCTGAAATCATTAACCCACGCTGCAACACATTGTGTGACAACAAAAGCATGCAGAACACAAAACAGTGTTGTCCTGATTTAGAGATCCTGTTGTTGTCCTGGCCCTTACATCCAGGTCTGACTGTTGCCCCAAAGAGAACGCCTGTTCAGATTATTCACAAATCAACCCCCCCTTGGGAGGGGAACACTCCCATCTTCCTCAAACACTGGGGGTTATGCCTTCTGCTCCACAGCCATGCAGGAGCAGGCAATTGCAGAATAAGTTACAGGTCCTTTAGGGATTGCAGGCAGTGACCCCAGCGGGTGGAGGCACTGGAAGTAAAGACCTTGCCAACCTTCTTCAACCTTCAGGTTACTCTGGTCCTTTGCTGAGACAACACCTTTCAAAGAGCAACTGGCAGAGTCTACTGGGAACTGGCCAGAGACCTGATTTGTATTTTAGGGTTTTGTTTTGTTTTATAGTATTGTATTTTCTTTCTTAGATGTAGTGTGCCCTGGGACTTCATGGTGAAGTTGAGGAACAATTAGCGGGGGGGGTTGATGATTTTGATTTGCCTCACCTCGTCTTGACTTCAAGAAGCTACCATCTCATTGCTACCAGTTCCTCAGCAAAGCTCTAGTAGAACAGGGTAATTATGGACTTATAAGTTCCAGTCTGAATATGGAGCTCTGATGTCTAGAATGGCTCCCTCATTAATTCCAGTAGCGGAGTCATCCACATTTTAAGAATTAGCTAGGCTATCATTTTTTGCAGTGGTTGCTCCATGATGGAACTTGTGTTGGAAACGGTGTCTATTCAACTCCAAACTCAACACTTCATCCATAAACCAAGGATGGTGAACTTCTCTGTTGTCATGGGATATGCAGTTCTCCAGATAACAGTCTGGGAATTGGAAATGTATTTTGTTGCACAATCTGACTTCTTCAAAATGTTGGGATGTGAATAGATGCTAGGAGATGATATATATATTTATTAGATATTATCCTTCCTTCCTCACATTTGTGAGATCAGCAGAGTGTCACCCCTTTGCAGTTTAAAAGGGAAGCTTAGGCTAGTTTTAGCCTTTTAGTTTCAGTAATCCAGGATGCTTTAAGGCAGACTGGATTTTCCTGGTATTTCCCCCTTTTCTTCCCCTTTTCTACCCACAATCACACAGTCTTGTAAAAGGTAAAAATAACATTTACTCACTCAGAATACTTGCAACAGATGCATCAGCTTTGTTCAAGCAGACTTAAAATGGTCATTTGGTTACAAAGATGTCCTGTACAGTGGTACCTTGGTTTACAAACTTAATCAGTTCCGGAACTCCGTTCTTAAACCAAAGCCGTTCTTAAACCGAGGCGCGCTTTCGCTAATGAGGCCTCCCGCCACCAGTGCCCTTCCACCGTTCGGATTCCGTTCATAGACCAAGGTAAAGTTCGCTAACCGGAACACTACTTCCAGTTTTGCAGAGTCCATATACCGAATAGTTCGTAAACAGGTCTGTTCTTAAACCAAGGTACCACTGCACTTAAGTCTAGCTTAAATTGAGTCTTAGCTTGGAGCTCAGACTAGCAGGTGTTCTCACATTGCTGGCAGAGTGGAAATAGAAAGTGAAAGTGATGGGAAAGTGTGTACCCAGGCAGCTACACCTTCTCGCTATCAGAGCACAGTGGGAGTGTCTCTCACAGAGTCCTCTCTAGCAAACTTACAAGAAGACTCTGTGAGCTTCTGCTCCTATCATGTACCTATCTAGGTAAAGGTAAAGGGACCCCTGACCATTTGGTCCAGTCGTGTCCGACTCTGGGGTTGCGGCGCTCATTTCGCTTTATTGGCCGAGAGCCAGCGTACAGCTTCCAGGTCATGTGGCCAGCATGACAAAGCCGCTTCTGGCGAACCAGAGCAGTGCACGGAAATGCCGTTTACCTTCCTGCCAGAGCGGTTCCTATTTATCTACTTGCACTTTGACGTGCTTTCGAACTGCTAGGTGGGCAGGAGCAGGGACCGAGCAACAGGAGCTCACCCCGTCGCAGGGATTCGAACTGCCGACCTTCTGATCAGCAAGCCCTAGGCTCTGTGGTTTAACCCACAGCGCCACCTGGGTCCCTTGTACCTATCTAGCAAAACATGAATTGCTGGTTTGACTGCACTTTAAATATCCCCCACACAAAAAATGGTACGGCAAGACTCTACTTAGGAACTCTGTAATAAATTTGCCGTTGCTTCATTTTGAGGGCTTTGCAGTTATGGAAGTCACTTTTGTGTGTTGTATGATGCCCCTGAGCTGTGAGATAGCAATGTATATGAAATGCCCATGGCATCCTCATAGGTTCTCAAAATAGTTATGAGCCAGCACATTTTGCATTGTAGAACTAAAGAGGAAAAGAATATGAGCATGTGGAAAAGTCCTCAACACTATTTTCCTCTCAAGTAAAACTGAGCAGCCCTTTTTTTTTTACCACACAAACACACACATATGGCAGAATCCTCCAAGAACCAGACGAAGCTACTTCTTGGCCCCTAGGCTCCTCCTGCCATAGTTTGTGGTTTAGATGCTCACCATTTCAGTCATGAATTCTCTCCCTCCCTCCCTCCTCTCTGCATCATTTCTTCTACAAATACGAAAAGTCTACGGCGAACAGCACTCGCCAGGAAAACGAAAAAGGAAAGAATGTGTTCTTTCTTTCCTCCTCTCAGTCATTTGCTTCTCCAGGAACTCACTGGACAGTGTATAACATAACATAACAAAAAGTGCATTTATTATGAAAGCATTTGATGAGAGGAAATAAGATGATATCTATCTACATCTTGAGGATCATAGGCATATACTGTTACTGACAAAGCCCTGGATGGCAGTCAAAAACCTACTCATCCCTCTCAAGGATGCTGAAATGCTGCGCTGCTCTGCCAGAAATCCAGTGATCAAAAGACATAAACAATGAGGCCTTTTAGGCTAATTATTGCATTTCAATACTTCCCTAAGTAGTTTCATTAAAGAAAATAAGCTATAACTATTAAGATGGGTTTTTAATAGTGGATCAGTCACAAGCCTTCTTAAATTTATTTAAATTTAGAACTATTTGTTTCAGGGTTTTTTTTGTTTTCCACGCTGTTAGCAAATCACATCTACTGCTGACCCACTCATTCCTCCTCCTTTTCCTTTAATTCAGAGAACATACATTTCTGATGTGGTTCTGATTAACATGAAAAGCAAACTGCGAGGTTTGGAATGGCAGGTTCTTTTTTATTTGACCAAATTTTAAAGCACAGCTAAACTTTTTTTTTTTCAAATCAGGGGGTAGGTCTTCAGCCATAGAAGACCAAGCAAAAACACACATTTTGGGGCACCATGCTCTCGCGGAAGTCATGTGACTCTTGCAGGAGTGCAGCCTGGAAGACCGGCGTCTTGATTTCCTGCTCCAACATGCTGGAGGGTATGCAAGCTCAGTCTGCTCATAGCCAGCCCCCTCCCACCACCATCCCCACCACCTTATAACCAGTTCAAGCAGTAGCACTGTGTGTCAGCTAACTCCTCTTCCTTGGTCATTGAAGAGCACAGCAGAGAGTAGGATGGGGAGGAAACTAGAATTGGGACTCAGCTAAAGGTGAAGGTACCCCTAACAGTTAAGTCCAGTCACGAACGACTCTGGGGTTGCGGCGCTCATCTCGCTCTACAGGCCGAGGGAGCCGGGGTTTGTCCACTTCTGCAGACAGTTTTTCCGGGTCATGTGGCCAGCATGACTAACCTGCTTCTGGCGAAGCCAGAGCAGCGCACGGAAACGCCGTTTACCCTCCCACTGGAGTGGTACCTATTTATCTACTTGCACTGCATGCTTTCGAACTGCTAGGTTGGCAGGAGCTGGGACCGAGAAACGGGAGCTCACCCCGTCACAGGGCCTTGAATCGTCGACCTTCCAATCAGCAAGTCCAAGCGGCACAGTGGTTTAAACCGCAGCGCCACCGTGTCCCTTGGGACTCAGCTAAAGGTAAAGGTAAAGGGACCCCTGACCATTAGGTCCAGTCGTGACCGACTCTGGGGTTGCACGCTCATCTCGCATTATTGGCCGAGGGAGCTGGCGTACAGCTTCCAGGTCATGTGGCCAGCATGACAAAGCCGCTTCTGGCAAACCAGAGCAGCGCACGGAAACGCCGTTTACCTTCCCACTGCAGCGGTACCTATTTATCTACTTGCACTTTGACATGCTTTCAAACTGCTAGGTTGGCACGAGCAGGGACCAAGCAACGGGAGCTCACCCCGTCGCTGGGATTCGAACCGCTGACCTTCTGATCGGCAAGCCCTAGGCTCTGTGGTTTAACCCACAGCGCCACCCGCGTCCTGGGACTCAGCTATACAGCTGCAAATAATGTTTTAAGTGTGTTATACAAATATGACACTAGATGGCGCTAGTGAGCTAATGGCAAATTCCATATATTTTTTTAAACTTTTTTTAAAGCATTTCCACAGTGTTTTTAATATATGTGAAGATTCAGCCTTCGTTGGCTCTGCCTATCATTGGCTCTGTAGCCTCCCATGGTCTGTCTCCCTGCCTTCTGCCCTATCAGTTCCAATGACCACCAGTCACCATAGACCAGACGGACAAATACACCAAGGCAATTGGGAACTTTTGACTCTTGAGCATGGAAATGAATATTGCTGATGCTGAAAGAGTACCCATCCAAATACAATAGCTTCCTTTCCCCACACACACTTAGCAAAAAGCAACTTCTTTACGGTAACTTCTAGACATCCACTGGCCACTCAGGATTTTTCATATATTTTCTAAGAGGTCATTGGTATAAAGCTGAAAAGTTTTCTTTTCTTTCTTTTTTTATAGAGGAACGAAAGTTGTTGTTGGTCCTTTTTAATATCAGTGCAGATCTGCTTTCTCGACTTCGCTGCTAGGTGTAATTATCAGTAAAATCATTGGTGACATTTGTCCATTCCCACTTCCTTTAAAAAAATGTTCATTCCTTCTTCCTTAAAAAAATAATAATAAATGTTTGCTTTCATGCAGCCTGCTTGGGGCTGCTTTCTTTTCCAGCAGGCCCACGTCCTGCCAGCAAGTGACCCTCCGACTCTAATTGGGAGAACCAAATCCCCATTGAAGTTCTGCATACCTTTGTTACCTCAGTGGAAACTTGCTGGCGAGGGCCACATTTGACATCCGAAGTCAATAAAAGGCAGGAGAGGGGAAAGCTTTCATGTTCTTCAAGAGGACCTCTTTCTTTTCTTTCTTTTTCCAGTCAGACTCCAGCGGTGTCGGCCCTAATTCCCCCTCAGCAACAAAGTTAAACTTGCATGTGTTTTGGAAGCAATTGGCAGGCTGTTCTGGGTTCCTTTGCTAAGCTGCGCTAATATTCCACTATGCTTCATTTACTCTCATTCTCTCTCTTTTTGAAAACTTTCCTCAAATCTTAAACCAACGTCTCCGTTGTTCCAGGTTTCTTTATTCAGACAAGCCTGACCTCAGATATCCTCTCTTCTTTCTTTCTCTGCACCTCAGAGAAGCCCCACTTATTCATACGGTATTCATTCATATGGTAACTACATGCAACGGCCTCCATATTCATTAAGTCATCCCAGTCCTCTGAACAAGGTCCATGCAGATTGAAACCTTCACTGCAATTTCTCAGGCCAGTGGTGGGGAGCTTTTTTTCCAGACCGAGGGCCGCATTCTGCAACCTTCCAAGGGCCTGTCACAGGCAGGGCCAGGGGCAGAAGTGGTCAGAGCAACAAATGTAAGTTTTGCATTTCTAGAACAGTCTGGTTTCTACAAACACTTACACACCCCTTTCTCTGTCCTGCATCCAGGCAAGAAGTGGCACTAGCAGAATTCCAGGATAATCTCCAGCTAGGCAGAAACACTCCAATAGTGTGTGCAAAGCAGGGAGGCCAAGGAGTGTAGGTTAGGGATCTGTGTGGCCTGAGGAGAGTCCTGAGGGCCAGATAGAAAGAAATGGAGAGCCACGTTTGGCCTTTGGGCCTGAGGGTTCTCTCCCTTTCTTAGGCCACCTAAACTCCTTGGTAGTGGTGTTGATGATGACAATGGAAATGAGTAGGCCAAGAATTACCCAGGTGTCATGTTCTTTCTGGGATTTCTATTTCAGATTGACAACAATTACAACATTCCTAATTTGTCCCATCCCTGTCCCCCATCCCTCGCCATTCCACACCATTCAGCGACAGGTGAGAATGAAGCTCCTGTAGACTAATTTATTACTACAGTGATCCCTCGACTTACGAGTAACCCGACTTCCGTATTTTCCGAGTTACGAGGGATCAAAGCGGCCACGCAGCTACGAATTTTTTTTACTTCCGACGGTCCCGTCGGAACAGATTACCTTCATAAGCCGAGGGTCCACTGTATCATCATTACTATCTGAAGAATGGGCATGCACACGAAAGCTCATACCAAGAACAAACTTAGTTGGTCTCTAAGGTGCTACTGGAAGGAATTTTATTATTATTATTATTATTATTATTATTATTATTATTATTATTATTATTAAAATTTCCACACCAGCCTTCATCCAAGGATCACAGGGCGGTTTACAATATAAAAACACAAAAATACATAACATCATAACAAACGAAAACAATAACACACCGTATTATTATTTATAAACTTTGTGTCATTCTGCCATGTAGATATTGTAGCAATTGATCTGCACCCTTCGGGCTTCACCCTGTCTGCCACTAGCACGTGACCCCCAAAAAGTTGCCCAGAATGGAATGTTCCCCCTGGTTTGAAAAACATTGCCCACCCCTGACCTAGAGGTATCATGGGGAGATGGAATGATTGTTAAACCAGCATAAATCTGCCCATAAATGGGGATAAGAAGGGAGAACTGAACTCAGCTCCCCACTGGGAGCTCGCTGGGTAGTCTGGTGCTAACATTATCCCGGCTCTCCCCAATCCAAATCCAATGTCAATGAAAATGTCCAGAATGGAAATGACCGTTTCTTAAGGGTAGGATGCCAGGGTAGGATGAGTCTTCCCCATTAAATCTCTGTTCCTTCTTGGTTGCATTCCATTATCTTTGAATGCAGGATATGAGATATCTAGTTTCATTTTTCATGGGTTTCATGGGTTTTGAGCAGCTTTCCCATGATAAAATCTCTTGTAGCTGGCAGGGAATCCAGGTGTTCAGGTGTGCCTTCCCTTGATCTCCTGCTGAATCTTATCGAAATGCTCAAGAATTTTAATTGCAGCCTCTTCCAGGAAAGGAGTTGGTTGCACAAGACCTCCCAATTAACTCTAATCCCACAACTTGCATTGACCAGTATGCCACTGAGTCCCACCTGAAAAAAAGCTGGTGATATGGAAGTGCTGCAAGTCTGCATTCCCAATCACGAGCAAGGAAATTGTGCTCTTAAGTCCCACTGGAGTCATGGGAACAAATTTTATGATGATTTCAATTGTGTTTTTCTTGACTGAGGGCCTTCCTCAAACCTTCTTTGGGAGTTTTTAAGCAGAGGTTTGGATGGCCATCTGCCATGGATGCTTTAGTTTGATTCCTGCATTGCAGGGGGTTGGACTAGATGACCCTTGGGTCCCTTCCAACTCGAAGATCCTATGAAACATTTTCACCCTCAACCTGTAGAGATCATTTAACTTGAACCGGGTGCTCCTCAGCTCCCATTGGCTTTTCTCCCCCGGCCATCAGTTTGAAAGCTGCCCTGCCACCTTTTTGATGTTACGCATCAGCAGTCTGGTTTTGCTAAGAGTCTGGTTTTGATCACATATGACTCACCGCTGCTGTGTCAAGAGATGCAGGCAAGTGTTTCGTTTTAATCAGTCTCTCTGTTTTGTTTTGCTTCTAAGAAAGTGACACCGTCAGTGATGTTAACCTTCCAGCCAAGGGCTAGCATTCGCTTCTACTGGTATACAAGAATATCCTCATTCATTCCAATGCTGGGGCAGCAGGTGGGCCCAGTTCCCCATTGCTTTGCATACCTGTGCGGAATGTGGACAGGTCAAAAAGGCATCCAAGGGTGGTTCAGGCAATATAGACATTGGCAGATCTTGGAGTCTCAAATTTCAGCAGTGCCCTGTGCAACGCCAAAATCCAGCATCTCCCTGGCACTGCCCCTCACCTTCTGCCTTCCGCTGGGTGTCATAGTTGCAGTGCCTTCAGCAGCACCCCAGAAGCTCCGTACCCAGTGCAGCCAGCATGGCCAGTGGTCAGGGATGATGGGAGAGATGAACTCCAACAGGATTATTACATAAATAATAATAATAATAATAATAATAATAATAATAATAATAATAATTATACCCCATCCATCTGGCTGGGTTTCCCCAGCCACTCTGGGCAGCTTTCAACAGAATATTAAAATACAATAGTCTATTAAATATTAAAAGCTTCCCTAAACAGAGCTGCCTTCAGATGTCTTCTAAAAGTCTGGTAGTTGTTTTTCTCTTTGACATCTGGTGGGAGGGTGTTCCACAGGGCGGGTGCCACTACCGAGAAGGCCCTCTGCCTGGTTCCCTGTAGCTTCACTTCTCGCAGTGAGGGAACTGCCAGAAGGCCCTCGGCACTGGACCTTCTCTAGAGCCTCAGCTCCCACGACCAGGACACTTGGAGAGCCATGAAGGTTGTGAAAAACACAAAGTAAAACCTTTTATATGTGATCGGATGGTGGGTGGCGTTCCAAATCAGCAAAGGCAGCATGGAAAGGAATGAACTGCAATTTGTTCCTTGCAGATCTGCCCACCATATCCATTTGATGATGAGAATTTGGAAGATACCATCCTAAGGGATGGTGGGTTGCAGAAGAAGATGGGGATGCTTCACTTTTACTCTTGTAGAAGAGGAAATTTCAGGAAGTACAGAGCAGCCAAGGCTGGCTCTACCATAAGACACAGTTAGATAGTTGCTTCCGGCAGCAGCAGGTTCTGGGGCTAGAGGGGGGTAGCAATGTGTTGCAAGACAGCTATGTGCTCCATGCAGCCCCTAAGCTCCATGCACCCCCTAAGCTACGGCCCTCAGATGTAGTGGAGGATCCTAACCCATCACCAATATTGAACTCAGGGCTGTAGTTAGGGGGTGGTGAGGTGGGCCCCCGCCAGGGGCGCAGGCGATTGGGGGGCACAAAATTGGCTAAAAATATGTCCATAAGTATAAATATCAATTATTGCATCATAAGCAATGGTTCTAAATAGAAGGTGAATTGAATGGGTGGAGGGGGGGTTGGAGGAGAGGTGGAAAGAAGAGCTAATTTGTCTGTGGCTAGGGGGTGCAATCTGGACGGTTCTGCCAAGGGCGCATGATCACCTAGCTACGGCTCTGATTGAACTAAGAGTCAACTGCCACCTTGGTTGTCTTTTGGACATGGAATGGGGACACCACGTTGGCCCTAGCCTCAGGCAGAAAAATGTATTGGTCCGATGCTGGCTACACCCGCTGAAATTCCTTCTTCTACACAAGTGTTAAAGGTGCAGGCGCCCCATCCTCCTAGGCATGTACCCAACCCCCAGCTGTAATGGAGGATCTTACTGCTGCATTTGGAGGTATACAATCTTCTCGTTCTCTCCTCCACCTTTGCTATAGACAATGTGCATAGGGCTAGTGTCCCCAGATTCACACCAAGCCCGAAACCTAGTATCCCCAAGCCTCTTCCTCAAAAAGGAAGAAGGAAGGAAGGGGGGAAAGAACGAAAGAAAGAAAGAAAGAAAGAAAGAAAGAAAGAAAGGGGGGGAAGCCTGCTGATGGACCTTTCTAGACAAAAGGATTTGTTGGATTAGAAAACGTGCTGTGCTTGATTGGCATGGCATTAAAGAGCTGAGCTACAGGTTTTTCCTGAAGCACTGCAAGGGAGATGCTACATGTCCTGGGATTGTGCATACGATAAAGAGATTGGAGAGACTGCCTCTAAGCATACATGCAGCATCAGCATAAGTCGGGACTTTCCCACAGACTGCGCATGGAGTGGGTAAACCAGCCCTGAGAATAACCTTTGGCCTGAATTGGTGAAAGTATGCTATGGCTGTGCATCAGCTCCGTGAAGGGGATTGAATCATGAGGTGCATCGGGGCGATTTAGGAGTCTCCCCCCACCACAAGCTGAATCGTGTCAATAAACCCCCAAGTTTGGATCAAGGGACCCCTTGCTTCGCTGTATTTCTGTACTACTTCTGCACTTTTATAATTCTTAGATTTTCCTATATATGGCTGCCATCTTTTCCCTTCCAAGGATACCCTGGAGCAGAAAAGTAGCCACTGAGTGAGCATTACATGAATTGCATGCATCTGAATGTGTCTAATGGACCTCAGATATTCAGAATAGTGCAAGGTAAGTTTTCATAAATCTTCAGGTTGCCTCCACCTTGTGGAGCAGCAAGCATCCAAGCTCCTCACATGTTTTAGAACCCTAGAAAACAAAGGTATGAAAGTAGAGGAGACCACCCCCAAGTTTGCCCTCCATGAGCTGGAAGGCAACTGGAACTGTGACAGATACCTCTAGCACATGCATAAATATCATATTGGGTTGCTTTGGTGTGGCATGGCTTCCATAACTCCAGTTACCAATATGTCCAAAATGCATGATTAAAAAATGCAGCTGTTGAGATGATGAAGGCACATCTGAAGCTTTCTTCTAGACACCAAATCTCTCTGTGCCTTGTGACCCTGAAAGGCAGAGAAATGTTATGATTGCAGCAACACGAACAGACCACTGATCTGTTGTCTAGTCCAGAGGTGGGGAACCTGCAAATGCTGTTGGACTATAACTCCCACCTTCCCTGATCCTTGGCCAATGCAGGCTGGGGCTGATGGGAGGTGGAGTCCAGCAACTCCTGCAGAGTCGCAGGCTCTGCGCCACTGGTCCAGTCCACCTGATCCCAACTCTGCGGGGTCTAGCTCTCTGCCTGGAATCCTTTTAACTGGAGGTGCCATAGATTGAACCCCACTCACCCAGAAACAGAAAGGTGAGGTGAGTGAAAGGGGTAAACACAAACAGCATAAAGTATCACTGTGGTGATAATATGAACCATAAACAACCAAAACCACCACACAATGGCTGAAACTATAATAAAAGAAAGATTTACTGGAATCCGCTTCTGAAAAACTAACAGTCTTTCAAAAAAGCCACATGATTAACAAGCCATATATGCGTGATATAACAGAATGTATAATGTTCACGTGACAGAACCATTCAGCAACAGGTTGGGTATAGCAACAAAATCTTGGTGCCAACAAAACGTTCACAATTGGTTGATGGTGAGTAGATAGTAGAATTCTTCAATGGTTCAAAGCAAAAATCTCATGGATGTAATGGTAGATGAAGCATATTTATATGAGTCTTGCAACATCACCATCCAGCCGAAATCAACACAAGTGGCACATGAGAAGGACGAAGAAGACCTGTCTTCCGGATTACTCATAGGTTCAGCTGTGCCTGTGGAATATTTCGCATGTTGTGCTAATCAGAATGCTTAACCTGAACTGATGAAGCTTGTTAATCATGTGGCTTTATTGAAAGACTGTTAGTTTTTCAGAAGAGGATTCCAGTAAATCTTTCTTTTATTATAGTTTCAGCCATTGTGTGGTGGTTTTGGTTGTTTATGAGTGAAAGGGGTGCCATTTCTCCCAATTGATTTGCATCCCTGACAACAAGTACTAAGCTTTGCTCAGCCATACACACCTTAAGTAAAGGGTCTTGTGATGTGTCGACGAATAAAACAGGGGGGAAAGCATCCTAAAGCAAGACAAAAAATAAAGTTTTACTATGTTGCTACCTGATGGCATATATCCTGACTCAGCCCAGATCTGTTAAATTAATGACCAAAGCAGAAACTAAGCTTCGACTTAGGTTTTGTTTATCATAGAGTAGTGGATCTGAGGCACTGGGGGGTGGGATTCAGTGTGTGGGGTGGGGGAGGGGTTGGGCAGACGTAGGAGGCTTGCGGGGAGTGTAGAGGCAAACAGAATGTGATTGTACGTGAGAGCAGCCCCATGCTGATGTGATAATAAATTCAAATTTCTCATTTCTGTAGAAAGTTGACCACAGGCACTTCATCAATCAGTATTTTGATTTGTAATGTGTTCCATATGGCCCTCAGTCATTACTTAATGGGGAACATCCCATCTGCAAACATCTGACTCCACGCTCAGAATCGGGAGAGCTCCTCAGGTTTCAACCACGTTTTCCCAGAAACTGAACACTCAGCAGCATATTCATTTTTTCCCCCCTGACAACCGCCGCTAATGAGAAACAGCCCGGTGCCCCAGCAAGACAGTTACGGCCGTGAATATTTCATATTAACAGGGAGAAAATCCCAGGCTTCGTTGAAATGATGAATATGCCTAAAGTGCACTGCCATGCCAATAACATCCTCAAAAGACCTTTCCTGCCCTGCATGAAGATTTGCGAATCTCTTATTTGATGCAATCTTGTGCTGTATTTATTTTGCATGTTTTTCCACTCACTTCCTCCGTCAGATGATGCTTGGCGATGACTTGAGAATTACTGTCAAGACACAATGTGATGGGGTGATATGCAACCATAGGGCTTTTCCGGGGCCCAGACTTAATTGGGATGTCAAGGACATGTGAAGCAGTAATTGAAAGTATCACTCGGCACATACAGAAGGTAGCTACGTCACTGCTGAATAACCTGGGATTGTGGCAGAGTTCAGGGCACTTGTCCTCCAGATGTTTTTGGACTTCAACTCTCATCAGTCTCAACCAGGACTGATGAAGGAGGAGATGAGATATTTTCATTCTATGAACTTCATTGAGTTAACTTAGGATCCAAACCCACATCTCTAAGATATATTCTCGAGCACATTGGTTTGAGATGTGAGATCCACAAGGTGACTTGTCTGAACCGGGTCATTGCTAAGAAGTTATTCCACCCAGCCCCGGAGGCTGAGAATGGATCAGGATCCCTCAACTTCAATCTAACTACAAAATGCTTATTTCCTTTGGAAAGGCCTTAAGCTCAGTGGTAGAACACATTATTTACGTGCAAAAGATTCCAGGTTCAGTTCCCTCTATTTCCAAGCAGAGCTGGGAAACAGTGGTGTAGCGTGGGTTGCTGGCTCCCAGGGCTGCACAGAGTGGGTGGGAGAGAAATGGACAGACTACACGTGCGCATTCAACTGCCTTACGGCATCCACGGCATCCCGGAGATTGCAGCTGCAGAGATAAGAAAAGAAGAGTTGTTCCATTGTCTGGAGGGCTCACTTCCTGGTTCACATGGAAAAGCTGTTTTCAATGGAGTCCAGTGACGGAAGCACACAGCTGTATTGAAGCAGCACTGGATGCTGAAATTTTGCACCCCCTAACAATTTTGCAACTGCCCCTGGACACCCCCCCCATGCTTCACCACTGCTGGGAAAGACTGCTGTCTGAAATGCTGGAGAATTGCTACCAGTGAGTGTAGACAATACTGAACAAGGTGGCCCATGAGCTCTTACCCTTTTACCCTTTCCAGGGAAAATCCTGCACATTTAAAAAATAAATTTAAAAAGTTAGAAGCCCGTTGTCAATTACTTCTTTGTCAATGGCCCATTTGCAACATTAAGCCCTCATCTATTTAGGATTAATATACTGTAAGATGCATTCTGAAAAGAAAAGGACTTATAATGCTTCTGAAGACATTTGCAAATTCTGGATAAGTTATTCCATTGAAGTGAGGAGTGCGGAACTGCGTGAGATATGGTAGCACAGAGAAGGAGTGATGGGATGGCAGAGAGAGAGGAGGAGGAGAGAGAGAGAGAGAGAGAGAGAGAGACTTGTAATGTTGCAAACCCATGGCCCTTCTAAAACTGGTACCACCCACAGCCAGTTCCAACTCCACCCCCAACACATTGCTCCCGAAGAAATGCATCCATCAGCGGGGGGGGGGGAGGTTCCTCCTGCATGCTTTCAAGCTTCCCAGATCTCTCTTCATTTTCGGACATGGTGCAGGAAGAAGCATCTTTATCTGCACGCTGGCATATTGTAGTATGTGCTGCGTAACATGCTCCTGAGAATGAAAAACACATTGTGTCCAGGGAGACAGCTCCTTTTTTAAAAGAAAAATGTTCTCTTAATGATAACGTGGCCAACATTGCTTTGCGTGCATAATGGGATAACATTGTGAAGGAAAGAATACTGCCTCTAATACACGCAATCCATCATGGCTCAGGGACAATGCCAAACTGTGGGTTGAGTAAAAAGTAATTGTTTGGACACCTTTCCCCCAACATTTTCCTACTCCCATGTGATTTATGATGCCCACTACCTATCTGTTTCTAACCAAACTTTTAAAAAATTCAGAGACAGGTTTTTTTAATTTAGGAAGTGTTTATGAAATGGATTGTTAAATTGGCCTGTTGTCCAGAGGGCATTACTCATTAAAACGATTTATCTAAGCAGATTTTTCCATGAATTAGAAACTATAACCCTCTTGTAAATTTTTGATTTTGGGGAAAAAAATGTTTACATTTGGGCTAAAGCTGTGTCAGAGCATTCAACTCTCACAAAATGTATGAAGCCACAACACAACAAATGTATGAAGGCATGAAGAAAGCCTTTGGACCAACAGTCAGGAAAAATCCACCGCTGAAAACCTTGCCTGGAGAGATCATCACACAGACCACTGCAGGTAGATGAAGTGGTGGGTGGAGAACTATGGGGAACTGTACTCATGGCCCAGTATACCTGAAGGAGCATTTCCACTCTCATCGTTCAGCCCAGACACTGAGGTCCAGCTCTGAGGGCCTTCTGGCAGTTCCCTCACTGAGAGAAGTGAGGTTACAGGGAACCAGGCAGAGGGCCTTCTTGGTAGTGGCACCCGCCCTGTGGACCGCCCTCCCACCAGATGTCAAAGAAATAAACTAGACATTTGAAAGTAGCCCTGTTTAGGGAAGTTTTTTATGTTTGAAGTTTAACTCTGTTTTTAGTCCTCTGTTGGGAGCCGCCCAGAGTGGCTGGGGAAACCCAGCCAGATGGGTGGGGTATTATTATTATTATTATTATTATTATTATTATTATTATTATTATTAGATATGGTCACTGTCACAGCAATTGACAGTGCCCAGACTTTGCCTGTCATGGAAGTGCTGGATGTCCCTCCCTCTCTTGATGAAATGAAGAACACCATCAACTCCCAGGCTTTTGGTATAAACTTAGGACAAGACAGAACCCCAACAGAAGTGCTGAAAGCCAGCCCCAACTCCTCCCTCATGGCGCACCTCCATAGCCTTCTTTTGCAGTGTTGGGAAACAGGATTCGTGTCACAAGAGTTGTGCGACTCCAGCATTGTGACCCTCTGCAAAAAAACAAAGGTGACCGCTATGACTGTTAACAACAATTGTAGAATCTCTCTGCTGAGTACTGTGGGGAAAGCCTCCACCCATTTAGTTCTCAAAAGATTGCAGTCACTCGCAGGCAGGGTCCATCCTGAGTTGAAATGCAGCTTTGGAGCTCAGAGGTCAACAGTCAACATGATTTTCTTGCTGTGCCAGCTGCAGGAGAAATGCTGAGGCCTGATGAAGGCCTTTGACCTCGTCAGTCGAATAGGACTGCTCATCCAGATAGGATGCCCACTTGAGCCCCATGTCAGGGTTGTACCAGATGAGCAGGAGTGGTGGCAAGCCCCCCTAGGCGAAGCGGCAACCACGGAAGAGTCCAGAGGAATGGAGGGATTCTTACCTGAAGAAGACTGGTGGCGACACTCCTCAGAAGAGGAAGAAGCAGATGGGGAAGAGGGAAGGCCAGAACAGGAGGAGGAAGAAGTTGAGTCAGAATCAGGCCCTTGTGAGGAGAGGAGCCGGAGGGCCTCCTCCCCTCCTCCCATCTCAGCTGTAGAGCGAAGAGCTGAGAAACGGAGGAGCAATTGGAGGCAGTTGTAGCTTGTAAAAGGCGTGGTGATGAGCTGGCTACTTAAGGAAGGCCGGCTGCTTCCTCACCAGCACCTGCAACTGCTGTGCTGAAGCACGTGGTTGTGCCTGCTCATCCTGCTCCTGATCCTGTGTACCTGACCTCGGCTGGTTCCTGACTCGGACTGCTCCTGACTTCGGCTTCTCTTGACCCCGGTACTGATACCTGGCTTCGGCATGCCATCCAGTTGGCACCATAACACCCCACAAGAACATTTTGCACATTTGGAGCAGCGGGGGGGCTATGCCAGACTGCTTTTTGTAGATTTCAGCTCGGCATTTAATACCATTCTACCACAACGTCTGATGTCTAAATTGGGAGATCTGGGGCTCCCGCTATCACTTTGTGGGTGGATACTGGACTTTTTGTCAGATTGCCCCCAGAGGGTTCGGTTGGGCCCTTATACCTCTAATATGCTCAGGACTAACACAGGAACACCACAGGGATGCGTTCTCAGTCCACTCCTTTATATTCTCTATACGTATGATTGTGTCGCTGCTCACCCTAGTAATAGGGTTGTCAAATTTGCAGATGACACAACCGTGATTGGGCTCATCTCTGATAAGGAGGGTGAAACGAACTACAGAGATGAGGTGGAGCAGCTGACGAAGTGGTGCAGAGCTAACAACTTGCTCATAAATACAAAGAAAACAAAGGAGCTTGTGGTGGACTTCAGAAGAAAGAAGAACGATGTCCAACCACTTTTGATTGATGGAATCTGTGTGGAGAGGGTAACAATGTTCAGATTTCTGGGCATTGAATTACAGGAGGATCTGTCCTGGAGTGCAAACATAAGGGGGCTTGTGAAGAAGGCGCAGCAGAGACTGTACTTCCTGAGAGTTCTAAGGAAAAACCATCTTCCACAAAAGCTGCTGCTTGCCTTCTATCACTGTGCCATTGAGAGCGTGCTCCCTTATGGCTTATGTGTGTGGTACGGAAGCTGTACTACCAAGGACAGGATGGGGTTGTGCAGAGTTGTTAAGGCAGCAGAGAGCATTGTTGGCTGCTCGCTCTCCAGCTTAGAGCAGATTTATGCCATGAGGTGCCACAGAAAGGCACTGGACATAGTGAAAGATCCGTCGCATCCTGGTCACCGTCTCTTTGAACTTTTGCCATCGGGACGGAGATACAGGACGATGACAACAAGAACAAGCCGTCTTAGAAACAGCTTCTTCTCCAGAGCGATCGCGGCCTTAAATGGGAAGCCTGGACTTTGAAGTCATCTAATCTTACCTATTATGTTTTATCATTGTATGGTTTTAATCAGTGTGTATGGTTTTAATCAGTGTTTTTGCAGTTGTTTTATCTTTGCGTGGAGTGCCCTATCTGGGTGGATGGAGCAGCCAAGTAATTTCGTTGTCCCCAAAGGGGACAATGACAATAATATATATATATATATATATATATATATATATATATATATATATATATATATATATATTCATATTCAAGAAGATGGTGTCCTTCCTCAAGAACATGCGTGGCACCATCCAATATGACAGCTCATTCTCGGATGCCTTCCCTATAAAGAGTGGTGTGAAACAGGGCTGTGTTCTCCCTCCAACTGTCTTTGGCATAGTCTTCTCCCTATGCCCTCAGCTTGACTTAAGACAGTGTGTACATCCATTCAAGGAGCGAAACGCGCATCTCCATGCCAAGACAAAAAGTGTAATGGGTCCTTCTTTAGAGTTTTCTATACCAGTACCAACACCTTGAATTGGACCCTGTAGCATCCAGGCATCCAGCCTTAATGATTGACGTTTTATGATCACTTCTCACCGTCCCACATAATAGCCTGGCAGAAGCATTCCTCCACTAGATACAGCATCCTGGCCGTTTTCAAGGATAGCCCAATGCAGAATGCATTGCAATAGTCCAATTGTGATTTGCATAGGAAAATTTCCAGAAATCCCTCATCTGACATTTCCTCTCTCCGCCCCGGTCGGATTACTCTGCCCACCTGCAATTCTATAGACATGTGCCTGGACGTCAGCCCCATGGAACGCAATGAGACTTATTTCCAAGTAGATATTAATAGATGTGTACCGTTAGCCACAAACAGGTGCTTCTCCGTGCTATCAAAAAAATTATATGACCCAGGATTCTTCGCGTAAATATGTTAAAGTTAAATTCGCAACAATGATCAATGTTTGTAGTGCAGACACGCTCTGGGTACCGTATTTTTCGCTCCATAACGCGCACCGGACCATAACGCGCACCTAGTTTTTTGAGGAGGAAAGGGGGAAAGCCCCCCTTTTTGAGGATCAGTTCAAAGTTGTGCATCTTCTTTTGGAAGAAGAAAAGCCCCATTTGCAAAAGGATCAGCTCAAAGTTGTTGTGCTGCTGCTTTGCAAAGGAGAAAAGAAAGGGCTTTGAGCTGATCCTTTTGCAACTGGGGCTTTTCTTTGCAAAAGGATCAGCTCAAAGCAGTTGCAAAAGGATCAGCTCAAAGCCCTTTCTACAGATAATCTAATCAGCCAGTCACATGTCGCTGGGGAAACCAACAGCCTCCTCTGCAGGAGGACCTTATCTCTCTTCCCGATCTCTTTCTCTCTGCAGCGACCTTATCTCTCTTCCCGATCTCTTGCTGATCAGCTGTAAAGCGGCAGTCTTTCAACACCCCCTTCTCTCTTTCTAAGAGAAAAAGCTCGATCTTCTTTTGGTCCCTGGGCAATTCAGCTCCAGGGACCATGCATTCGCTCCATAATGCGCACAGACTTTTCCCCTTCCTTTTTAGAAGGAAAAAAGTGCGCGTTATGGAGCAAAAAATATGGTAATTAATCTTCTGGTGACATTTTGCACCTGGGAATGTAACTTTCTGGAAGTGGGGGAAGCACCTCTGCTGTGGGACCCCCCACCAACCTGAATTTCTGGGAGTTCCATGTTAGTCTGTTGTTGCAAAAACAAAACAAAACCTTACGCCATAATAAATTTGTTAAGTTGTTAAGATGCCACAAGACCCTTTATTGATTTTCCCAGTGGCTCTAGGGATCCTAGAAAAACTTTCATGATTGCGGGATAAATCGTTATTATTTCTTTTCCTTTTATTTTTTATATTTTGGGGGAAAGGTCCTTGCTCATGGTGTTTGACCCAGCAAGGCTGCATTCAGTTCCCAGAGAAAAGTCTGTGTGTGATGTTGCAGAGATGTGCAGATGCTTGCGAATGGGGTATCATCATAGCAGAGCGAGCGCACAGCTGCCTGAGCAATTCTTTGTGGTCATCGCTCAGAAATGCTCACATGCAGGCACTTTGCTCATGGGAACTGTGAAAAGAGGCTTTCTTTCGACGGTATTTTCAAATCACGCGGCCCAGTCACCTTCCAAGTGTTGAATCCTGGCAGGAAATTGTGGCAGAACGTGTCATTATCTAATGGGAGAAAGAGAGAATCATAGGCGGCTAATTTGAGTAAGGGCTTACCAGAACTTAGCCCTAGAGCAGTGATGGCTAACCTTGACACTCCAGATGTTTTGGAGCTACAACTCCCATCATCGCTAGCTAACAGGACCAGTGGTCAGGGATGATGGGAGTTGTAGTCCCAAAACATCTGGAGTGTCAAGGTTAGCCATCACTGCCCTAGAGCATGCTTGTGCTGCCAGGTGCCTCAACCCCAAGAACATGGAAAGTAGAAATACGACTGTTTTACTATGCATATCACCTGATAAAAACTATTAATCACTTAGTTGTTGCCAATGTCCCAATGTATGCCTTTCCAAATGAATTTTAGAAATGCATTTGGAAAAAAATCTTTTATAAAAAATGCAAATAAACAACAAGACATATTCAACCTAAATTAAGAAGACCCAGGTAACTACCAACATCGATACTAGGGGAGGTCCTAGAACAGATAATTAAACAGTTAGTCTGTGAGCACTTAGAAAGGGATACAGTGATTACTAAGACTTAGCATGGGTTTCTCAAAAACACATGACACCAGGTGAATCTCAATTCTTTTTCTGATTGAGTTACAAGCTTGGTGGATCAGGGGAATGCTGAGGATGTAGTGTAGCTTGATTTCAGTAAGGCTTTTAATAAAGTTCCTCATGATATTCTTGCAGAGAAGCTGATAAAATATGGAGTGGATGAGATAACTGCTAGGTGGATTTGTAGCTGGTTGACTGACCCAACCCAAAGAGTGCTCACTAACGGTTCCTCATCATCCTGGGGGAAAAATGACAAGTGGGTGTTGCAGGATTCTTCTGCCCTAGACCCAGTGTTGTTCAACATCCTTATAAATGACTTAGTATGAAGATATTGGGGGGATACTCATCAAACTTGCAGATGACACCAGTGCTGCTGAAGAAAGAATTGGGATTCAAGATGATCTAAACAGATTGGAGAATGGGGCCAACACTAACAAAAGGAATTTCAATATAGACAAATGTAAGTGTCAAGGACTGGCCCGTCCCCAGAGCCGAGCTGACAGGGGGAACTGGCTGGAGAGGGAGAAGAGAGATCAGGTCGGAAAGCGAGTCGCAGGAAAGCCAGGAAGGAAGCAGCAGTGGAGACGAGGGAGGGCTCTGGGAGGCTGCCAGGGACCCAGAACCACCAGCTGGAGGGGAAGAGGAAGTGCAGGCGCACAGGGAAAGGCAAGGGCTCTGGGAGGCTGTCAAAGACCCAGATCCACCAGCTGGAGAAGAGGGGGATCTGGGGAGGGTGCCCAGCGCTACCCCACAGCTGTCCAGGGGGAGAAAGCGGAAGGAAGCAAGAAAGCGCTTTGGTTTCCCAAAGCTCTTATGTTGGGGGCAGAGCCGTGAAAGGCCACTCCCGGAATCTGGAACTGACTCAAGCGGTCATGAACTTTGAGAGCTCTGATGTATACTTTGCAAAATAAAGCAACTAGTTTAGCAGACAACGTGGTCTGGCTGGTTACTCTCGAGGAGACATCACAGAGTCCTCACAGCAAGGTTCTACATTTAGACAGGAAGAACCAGCTGCACAAATATAAGATGGGGGACACATGACTTGCCAGTAGCATGTGAGTATGGTGTCCAGATCAAGGGAAGTAATAGTACCACCCTATTCTGCCTTCATCAGAACACACCTGGAATACTGTGTCCAGTGTCCACAATATAAGGAAGATATTGACAAGATGGAACATGTGCAGAGGAGGGCAGCCAAGATGGTCAAGGGTCTGGAAACAGCCTTATGAGGAATGGTTGAGGGAATTGGGTATGGATAGGAGGAGAATGAAAGGAAATATAATAGCCATGTTCAAATATCTAAAGGGCTGTTACATGGAAGATGGGACAAGCTTGTTTTCTCCTGCTCTGGAGCGTAGGACCCGTAACAATGGATTCAAGTTACAAGAAAGGAGATTCTGACTAAACATCAGGAAGAACTTTCTGGTGGTAAGAGCTGTTCGACAATGGAATGGACTCCCTCGGAAGGTGGTGGACTCTCCTTCCTCAGAGGTTTTTAAGCAGAAGTTAGACAGCTGTCATGGGTGCTTTAGTTATGATTCATGCCAGGCATAGGCAAACTCGGCCCTCCGGATGTTTTGGGACTACAACTCCCATGATCCCTAGCTAACAGGACCAGTGGTCAGGGATGATGGGGTTTGTAGTCCTAAAACATCTGGAGGGCCAAGTTTGCCTATGCCTGATTCATGAATTTCAATGAGTTGGACTAGATACCCCTCGGGGTCCTTTCCAACTCTACAATTCTATTATATACAGGTAGGCATGCTAAATTTCTTTTCTTTTTTTGTAATATATATTTTTATTGAAAAACTTTCAAATTCCAAAAAATTATAAAACATTACAATCTTATACAATTTCCCCCTTTCCCCCTCCCTCCCCCTCCCCCTCCCTCCCAGAACTTCCCCCAGCTTCCATAACTGCTTTATTAATTCAATATTCTTTCTGCATATTGTCAATTAGAATTTTGTTTCCATGTTGTTCCAAATCTTTAATTTTTAATAAAAAATTGTGTATGTTTATTCAAATCCTGCCAATGAATCTAAATCTGTTTGCTGTTTTTTCAGATATTTTGTAAATAGTTCCCAGTCTTCTTTAAAATCCCGGTTATCCTTTTCACGCAATTTGTTTGTTAATTTAGCCAATTCTGCATAGCTCATCAGTTTCTCTTGCCATTGTTCTTTTGTTGGTAATTCTTCCTTCTTCCATCCTTGTTCTAACAAAACTCTTGCCACAGTTGTAGCATACATAAACAAGTTCTTTAACTTCTTCGGAATATCTTGTCCTAAAATCCCTAATAGGAATGCTTCTGGTCTTTTGATAAAAGTCATTTTAAACATTTTTTTCAATTCATTATATATCATTTCCCAATATATTTTCATTTCTCTACATTCCCACCACAAATGATAAAAAGTCCCTTCTTTTTCTTTACACTTCCAACATATACTTGTCCCGGTTTTATACATTTTTACCATTTTGACTGGCGTAATATACCATCTATACATCATTTTCATATAATTTTCCTTCAATAAAGAACAATCTGTAAACTTCAAATTTACTTTCCACAACCTTTCCCAGTCTTCAAATTGTATGTAGGCATGCTAAATTTAATTCACACCAGTGTGTGTGGTGTGACACAACAAACATCACTGGACAATGTTTTGTTGCTATTCCCCCCTATTCCCTGACACACCCTTTCCACAAATGTGTGCTTCTGTTTCCCCTGATTCCCCCGCGAAAACAGCAAGAAATAACTGTATACAAGGATACAGCCCAAAATTAATTCACTTTACTCCCACAATTTTCCAGGTTAAGGCAGGCTGCAAATGAATTTTTTTCTGGAATCAAATAATGCAGAAACGAATGCTAAACATGCCCTATAGGCCATTGGTTTTCCAGAAGTGGCTTTTACATTCTGCGAAAGCTCAAATATAATGTGGAAATTTAACAAGTTAGGGAAATGACAAGGAAATGGAATAAACTGCCTCAGACTGTCACTGTATGGAACTGTGAAAAGCCTGCCACTCAAATCACTTCTTGGCAGAATAAACAGTCTGTGTGAGTAAATGTATTTACTACAGAACAAGTCACTGGAAAGGGATTCTATTTGGAGCATAACAAATGAGAATCAACATATTTTTAGCTTTGTTACATTTTAGTGGGATGCACTGAGCAACAACGCAGACCCTGACAGTAAGGGGTTCTGTTGTAGCGAGGGGGGCGGGGACTGAAGGGAAGGGTGGGGGGTTGGAGCTGCAAAGACTTGATAAGGGATGCCGGGATGAATTGTGAGCTCTGTTCTCTGTTTTCCAAAGACCGGCGAGCTTCTGGTACACTGAAGACCTTTATTCCCTGCCTGTGGGAAAGTGGTGGGCGAACGCTACATTCTCAGTTACACTCCGCGCATGCAGATTTTAATTAGCTGGGTTAAAAACAAGAGCTGTATCATGAATTTTCCCTGACTCTCCACAGCCTCTCCACGCTCCCCTACACACATACACACACACGCCACTGGCTTCTGCAAGCTGTAAAATAAGGCATTACTTAAAAAAAAAAAAGATTGCAACAGTTTGATATTAAAGGTCATTTTTGATAGGAGGGGAACATCATGTTTATCACAGTGATAAAGAGAAGCTCTGTCTCTCCAGCAGTTCTTTATCTTTATAGCTTTATATCTTTATTGTCATTGTACAAGTAAATGCATGTGGTGGTTGGTAGTTTTGACAATTATTAGAGAGCAGGTTGAAGTCTGTGGTTGATGTTGTTGTTGCTAATTACCCATCTTTCACCCTGATTTTCTAGTATGGGGCTGAATTCAAACCCCAAATAGTGACTGTCTGGAAGTGCCCCAACTCCCACCAGCCTTGACCACCAAACTGACCGATGGGACTAGGAATCCAACAATATCCCGAGGGCTACGGGTTCTTCATCTTTGCTGCAGAAGCACGCTTTTCAGTGGAACACGTACCTGAAAGCCTTTTGGAAACAGAAGGCCAAACAAGACTGACTTTCGTCTGATCTGGCAAGCAAGGCAATTCTTACGTTCTGATCAAGGAATGTAAACAAAGTCTTTTCTACAGTTCCATCACACACTAGCATCACAACACGAAACAGAACCCTTTTTTGAAATCTGTTCAGGTAATGGATCTTGGACGTCTATTGGGCAATGTACAGTGGAGAAAACTGTGGCCTACTACCCCTTTTAGATCTGTCTCTACAAATATCTGAGAAAACTCCTTTAAAATAACCCATCAATGGTTCTTGACTCTAATCTACATTGCACATATAACTAGCATGGGCTCCCCCGTGTGTTGGAGGGGATATAATGAAAGAGGAAACTATTGGCACATGTGGTGGCCTTGCAAAATAAGTGAACAAATTTTGGGAAGAGGCAATAAAGGAAATTTCTGAAATGAAACCAAATTGTGTATTTTATCAATTTTTGAGGAGTTAAATACAGACTACAATATGCAAACCGCTTACAACTTTTCTGTTAGTAGCTGCTGGAAGGAGTAATTGGTTTTTTCTTTAAATATTTGGTTCAATAAAAACAAAATAAAAAATTCCTTCCAATAGCACCTTAGAGACCAACTAAGTTTGTTCTTGTAATGAGCTTTCGTGTGCATGCACACGAAAGCTCATACCAAGAACAAACTTAGTTGGTCTCTAAGGTGCTGCTGGAAGGAATTTTTTTATTTTTTATTTTGTTTTGACTATGGCAGACCAACACGGCTACCTACCTGTAATTGGTGGAGAATCTTTTATTCTCAACTCTGAGAAATTGACATAATTAAAGGGTATCTCAGAGTGCAGCTAAACCTATGAATTTTGCCTCGGTTTGGTGGCCATTCGTTACTTATACGATAGGTGAATCAGGGGGGTGACAAGTCTCACGGAAATATGGCTTTACTGTATTTGGTATTAATAACATTTGTTCTGTATTCTTTCTGTATCAGGTCCATTTTTGTTGTAACATCTAAGTCACTGGGTAGTCTTTTGTAAATGCACATTATTTTGTGAGGCTGTGAACCCTAGTGGGAGGGGGTTGCACTGTCCCCCCCCCTTATTTTTATTTATTGTATTTCACATCTTCCAGATTCATATAGATTTAAAAATGAAAAGTTGAGGGGGACCAGTATTGGTAAATGGTCCTCAGTCAAGCGGAGGTGTTACAAAACAGGCTTGAGTCAGTTTAGGTGGAGATGGTGGTCTGTTAATCAAGTGTATAATCTGTATAGCGTTTCTAAAACAGAGGAGCCTGCCAATTTTATGCGCTGCGCAAGCCAGGAGTTGTAATGGGCCTCACGGGCTAAAGGAGAAGCTGGTATTCCCAGCTGGCAAACAAATGAACCAAGGTTAAAAATTCCACTCTGACATTTCACCAAGGGCCTTGCAGATAATTTGCTGTAGCCTGAGAAGCACTGCTCTAAATCAGTCTCTGAATTCCAAGTTGGCTAGAACCAAATCAAGCTTTTTCCGTTTGCTGCAGTGTGATGCCAAGACTTGTTCTGAGAGAATTGTTGGTTGCTCAGCTTTGCATGTGTGTGAGTATGTGTGTGCAGGGAGGGGGGGTGTTACTACATTTAGCTATTTGCAAATGACATTGGTAAGCCTGATTAGTTCAACTCACCAGAAAGTTTGTTTTCTATTGATGCTGCAATCTTTAGCTGGCTTTATTCAGGCTCAGGCTTAGAATTTTGGAGTGCCCACAGAAATTCATACAAAGAGAAGCCAATGCAATTTTCACCCCCTGCTGTGGGTGATCTGCTCAAATGATATGTATACTTGACTCTAGTGATAAGGGGGAAATTTGATTCTGTTCGTATTTAAAACTAAATCTATCGAATTCTCACTCTCCAAAACAATATGCAAACCAAAACATAGCCATTCTTTGAAATTTGCACTCGGACAAATTTTGCGATGTTTCCCAACCACTATTCTCCTCCCAAAGCAACAATTCCCAGAGTTCCCTATGAAGAGATATTATTGTGCCACTCTGGGAACTGTAGCCCTATGATGGGAGTAGGGGTCCTTTAACAACTCTCAGCACCCTTAACAAACAACCGCTCCCAGAATACTTTGGGGGAAGCCATGACTGTTGAAAATTGTGTCCTAGTGCTTTAAAGGTATGGTGTGCATGTGGCCAGTATTTAACTCTGCAGTTACCAATTAGTGCGCACACACCCCATTGCCATGTAGACTGAAGCTTAACACCATTAAGCCCCTTCCGCAATGAGGGGGGTTGCAGGCGCTCACGACCCCTTCACATCTATAGGGGATGGCTACCCATCCCCTGTGCCATTGGGGGAATCCCGGCCGCATCGCTACCCAGAGCGACCAATCCAGTCGGTCTGGGGGCGGGGCTTGCTGAATTTAAGCGAGCGCGCGGCCGGGGGCTCTTTTTTTTTCTTAAATCAGTATGAAGCTCTGTTTGCTGGTGAAACTGTGTAAGTTACAAATGGTGAACAGGAGTAATAAAAAGGAAACCAGCAGTATAACATGACCAGGGATGGGGAACCTTTTCTGTCCCAGGGGCCACATTCCTACCTGGGCAATCTTCCAGGGGCCACTTGCCAGTGGTAGGAGTGGGCCAGAGGCAAAACTGGGTAGAGCAATAATAATAATAATAATAATAATAATTTATTATTTGTACCCCGCCCATCTGGCCGGGTCTCCCCAGCCACTCTGGGCGGCTTCCAACAAATATCAAAATACATTTAAATATCACAGATTAAAAACTTCCCTAAACAGGGCTGCCTTCAGGTATTTTCTAAATGTCAGGTAGTTGTTTATCGCTTTGACCTCTGATGGGAGGGCATTTCACAGGGCGGGAGCCACTACCGAGAAGGCCCTCTGCCTGGTTCCCTGTAGCTTTGCTTCTCGCAGTGAGGGAACCGCCAGAAGGCCCTCGGCGCTGGATCTCAGTGTCCAGGCTGAACAGTGAGGGTGGAGACGCTCCTTCAGGTATACAGGACCGAGGCCATTTAGGGCTTTAAAGGTCAGCACCAACACTTTGAATTGTGCTCGGAAACGGTCCATTTTACCTTTGGGCAGCAGGTTATTTTTTACACACTCGCAAACCCCTCTCTAGTCTCCAACCAAACAAGTGAGAGGCGCAAGCAGACTTCAAGGACACAATTGCCGGGGGGGCGTTATTGGTTTGTTTTTGTTCTTGTTTTTATTATGCATTTTGTTTTGTTTTTTATCTTGTGTTTTCGTGTTGTGAACCGCCTACAGGTAAAGGGCGGTATACAAATTGAATAAATAATAATTAATAATAACAAGGTTGTATGGTCAGCTGTCATGGATGCTTCCTGGATTGCAGGGGGTTGGACTAGATGACCCTTGGGGTCCCTTCCAGCTCTACAATTCTATGAACGTTCCAGTCAGGCAAAAGAGTCAAGGAGGGTGCAAACGGAGGGTGTGAGGGGTGTGGTTTGGTGAGAGTACCGAGTGCCAGATAGACAGCAACGTGTGCGCTGTCCCTGAGGATCCCCTACTCCTGAACAAGACAGAAGCTGAGCTATCTCTCTTTTTTTGGAGCTACATGATTAACACGGACATTATTTAGAGCTTATATTTTGATTCCCTGTATCCACCTGCATTCGGGTTAAAGGCCTACAGAGGCTTTCCTGCTAGCAAAGGCTGTAAGTTGGTTGGATGTTCAGGCAGTTTCTGCAACCAAAAACAAGGATGGCATTTGATTTCTGTCACATTGGTGTTATAATTCAATATTTGCAAAAGGCCATGAAAAGCAACCAGGGAAGGGGGAACGTGACTGGATTGCAAACAGTGCTGCATTTTGAGGCTCTTGCCGAGCTTCCTGAGAGGAGGCTGCCAGATCACGCTGGCAAGAGGACCTCATTCCACACGGCTTTGGTTTCTATTTGCTCCAGGTGGCAAGTGTTCTGCCACCCATAAGTCATTCCTTGGCATATGCTGGAGATGTTTGTTCACTTTCTCTGGGAAAATGAAGCAACATTGTACTTGGCCCATGAGGCTTGTTGGAACGCTTACATCATTAGATCAGAAACGAGTAAAAATGCCCAACGAACGAGGGCAAGGGGGAAGGAAGAGTTGAGGGGCCTTTTCTGTCCTGAGCACCACGTTCCTTTCTGAGCAAACGCTTGGAGGACCACATGCCGGGGGTGGGCAGGGCCAGAGGGAAAAGTGGGCGGAGCAAACAGCAACATAAAAGCTTGCCTAACAGAGACAGAAAGATAAATCCTATCCCCAAGATCTGCTGTCTGGAGTGGGTTAAAGATTGGGCAGATGTGCCTGCACATCTGGATCCAAAGCCTCCTCTATCGCACCTCTGCCCTGACACCCAAATGCCCTGTTTGGAGGCCTACTTCTGGCTGAAAATTTATCAATGGGTTTGAGCCCCATGTTGGGCAAAGGATTCCTGCATTACAGGGGATTGTACTTGATGAACCGCCCTGAGACCTGTGGGTATAGGGTGGTATACAAATTTAATTAATTAATTAATTAATTAATATCATTACTAATAATAAATGGGATGCAGGTGGCGCTGTGGTCTAAACCACTGAGCCTCTTGGGCAGGGGTCAGCAACCTTTTTCAGCCGTGGGCAGGTCCACCGTCCCTCAAGCCTGCTTGGCAGGGGGTTGGACTGGATGGCCCTTGTGGTCTCTTCCAACTCTATGATTCTATGATTCTAAGCCATGTAGTGGGCCGGACTATTTTTTTTGGGGGGGGGATGAACAAATTCCTATGCCCCACAAATACCCCAGAGATGCATTTTAAATAAAAGCACACATTCTACTCATGCAAAAACACTAGGCAGGCCCCACAAATAACCCAGAGATGCATTTTAAATAAAAGGACACATTCTACTCATGTAAAAACACGCTGATTCCCAGACCGTCCGCGGGCAGGATTGAGAAGGTGATTGGGCCTTAGGTTGCCTACCCCTGCTCTTGGGCTTGCCGGTCAGAAGGTCGGCGGTTTGAATCCCCGTGACGGGGTGAGCTCCCATTGCTCTGTCCCAGCTCCTGCCAAACTAGCAGTTCGAAAGCACGCCAAAAATGCAAGTAGATAAATAGGTACCGCTCTGGCGGGAAGGTAAACGGTGTTTTCATGCGCTGCTCTGGTTTCGGTGTTCTGTTGCGCCAGAAGCGGCTTACTCATGCTGGCCCATGACCCAGAAAAAGTTGTCTGCGGACAAACGCCGGCTACCTCAACCTGTAAAGCAAGATGAGCGCCGCAACCCCAGAGTCATCTGCGACTGGACTTAACTGTCAGGGGTCCTTTACCTTTTTAAATAATAAATAATGACCCTTGCGGTCCCTCCCAACTTTACAGTTCTTTGGTTCTATGGTTCTATGAATGCCTGCTGAGCTTTCCTCCACAAGCTCAACTCTGCTCAGTCCTATCTCCCTCCAGCCAGCAAATCCAGAGGGTAGAAATGCTGTGCTCGTCTCTCTCCACAAGGGAAAGCTTTATGTTATTATTTTTTATCCATTTTTGTTGTTTAAATTATTGGTTCTTTTAAGACCATGCAATAGTTTCATTCTGCAAGTCACCTAGAAAATGTTCTCGGCAGGTGAAATTTAAAATGATAACTATGATAATATTAGTTGTTGTTGTTCAGTCGTTCAGTCGTGTCCGACTCTTCGTGACCCCATGGACCAGAGCACGCCAGGCACGCCTATCCTTCACTGCCTCTCGCAGTTTGGCCAAACTCATGTTAGTAGCTTCGAGAACACTGTCCAACCATCTCATCCTCTGCCGTCCCCTTCTCCTTGTGCCCTCAATCTTTCCCAACATCAGGGTCTTTTCTAGGGAGTCTTCTCTTCTCATGAGGTGGCCAAAGTACTGGAGCCTTAACCTCAGGATCTGTCCTTCTAGTGAGCACTCCGGGCTGATTTCTTTAAGAATGGATAGGTTTGATCTTCTTGCAGTCCATGGGACTCTCAAGAGTCTCCTCCAGCACCATAATTCAAAAGTATCAATTCTTCAGCGATCAGCCTTCTTTATGGTCCAGCTCCCACTTCCGTACATTACTACTGGGAAAACCATAGCTTTAACTATACGGACCTTTGTTGGCAAGGTGATGTCTTTGCTTTTTAAGATGCTGTCTAGTTTTGTCATTGCTTTTCTCCCAAGAAGCAGGTGTCTTCTAATTTCGTGACTGCTGTCACCATCTGCAGTGATCATGGAACCCAAGAAATAATATTAATAATACCCAAGAAATAATAATAACAATATTAGTACATAAATATTATTGTAATTAATTAACGTACTGCAATGATGGTGAACAACCAGGGTGCTGAACGTGCATGAAAATTACACTGATTCTGTTTTAAAATAATTAGTCGGTCCAACCATGCAAACACTTTTGAGGGCTGGGTTTCTTTCAGGCAACGAGTCCTTTGGCTTCCTATATTTGCTCGCTTGAGAAAGAGCAAAGGGGCTGTTATGTAAAGAACCAAAGAGGCTGCAGAAACTCCCAAAGGTTTCAATGAGGGTGCCACGGTTTCAGCCTTCTGTTTGTGTGTTCCCAATAGGTGTATTTAAATGTAAATGCTACCCTTTCACCCTCCAAGCCACCTATTCTTAGAGCAGCAGAAAGAGAGCATTCATGGTATAATGTCTTTATGATCTCATACTTCATTTCTCGTGTGAACCAGGCCACTTTATAAGGCATTTCTGTGTGATTTCTTTTTGAAAAAGAATAACAACAACAACATGGGTCTACTTACTCAAGATCGCCAGTGCACAGTCCACTTAGGATGACCTGGGTTCAAAAGGGGTTGGGGAGTTTTAGTTTCTCAAAACGTTGCTAGAGCTGTTTGGCTTGAACTGATGCTGCAAAAGTTTATGAAAGATGAGATGCGACTTAAACCTCCTGAATGAGAAGTTAAAGAAACCTGATACGTTTCATCCTCATCTTCGTTGAGTCTGAAAAGCCTGCCTTCTCAGGAAAACGACTGGGGGGAGAAGATCAAATCTGAGGGAAAACATGCTAGTTAAGAATACCCTGCAATTCAAGCCTTTTCTTTCACTGCTAATTACAATCATCCTCCAGAATCCAAAGAACCATGTAACTAGTTCTCCACAAACCCCCAAGGGAGGCTGTGTTTGTGTTTCTCAAACAATGCACAAGCTGTGTACACGCTATAACCTTAAAGCATGTTTGAATGCTGGCAGCGGGAGGCCCCATTAGCTAAAGTGGTACCTCAGGTTAAGAACAGTTTCAGGTTAAGAATGGACCTCTAGAAAGAATCAAGTTCTTAACCTGAGGTACCACTGTATTACAGAACTACAACTCCCATCATCCTTGGGCATTGGCCATGCTTGCTGGTGCTGATGGGAGTTGTAGTTCAACAACATCTGGGAGCTTAAGGTTCCCCACCCCTAACACAGGTATCCACAAAGATCAAATCCCTCGAGGATTCCTAGTCCAGGACGAGATGTATAATTCATCACTGAAAAATTAGTTTTGGATAAGGAAGGGAGGCATCAGTAGGACAAGTGGTTGTTTTTTAACTTCTCCCTCGTCAATGCCTCACTTGTGAACATCGTTCTCAGCACTGTCTAATGCTGCCTTTAATTCTCTCCTTTTAGGCCGAGGTGAGTTCCATATCCCAATCTTTTAAGCTCACTTCCCAAATACCCCTCATTGATGTCCAAAACACTCTCTTCATGTCAAAGCAGCTGCTCCTCCCTCATTCTGCAAGCCAAAATATCCCTGTCAAGCAATGTCAATCCCTTTCCACTGGCTGTAGGCCATTCCCCCCCACTACCATTCCGCAGCCCTTCTCTTTGGCTGCAAATGCTTCCAAATTGCAAATTCCACACTCCTTCTCACCTGTTTCAATAGAATACATAAGAGGCCGGCCCTTGAGGCATGCTGCTCCTGCAACCACTGGAATGTCAACCAACAAAGGGCACTGCTTCCTAGCTTCAAAGTTGGTTCAGGCATTTGCGCGGAGTGTCCTGGGTGGTTGCCATAGGCTGCCTTCCATCTCAGAGAAACCTTTAAAGTCCAGTCAATTTGGGGATATAAATGGAGTTATGGAATCTTATCTGGCTTCAGGAATGAAAGGCAGAGGTTTTGTCAGCATCAATCCTTCATTGGTCAGTATTCACCTGGTCCTGGTCTGGGCACCACAGTTAAGAAAGGATATTTATTTATAATAATAATAATAATAATATCATCATAATTTATAAATAAATTATTTCCGTTGGGTAGCTTCCAACAAAAATATAGCATCAAACATTAAAAGCTTCCTGGAACAGGGCTGCCTTCAGATGCCTACGAAAATTTATATAGTTGTTTAACTCTTTGACATCTGCTGGGAGGGCATTCCCCAGGGTGGATGTGACTACTGAAAAGGCCCTCTGCCTGGTTCCCTGTAACCTCACTTCTCGCAGTGAGGGAGCTACCAGTTGGCCCTCGGAGCTGGCCCTCAATGTCTTGGCTAAGCAAAAACATTAAACACCAAAACATTAGAAACTTCTCTATACAAGGCTGCCTTCAGATATCTTCTAAGAGTTGTATTCTTACTTATCTCATTGACATCTGATGGGATGGTGTTCCACAGGGAGGGCGCCACTACCGAGAAGGCCCTCTGCTTGGTTCCCTGTAACCTCATTTCTCAGTGAGGGAACCGCCAAAAGGCCCTCGGAGCCAGACCTCAGTATCCGGGCTGAACAACAGGAGTGGAGCAACGGGATGAACAATGAGGGCTCCTTCAGGTACACAGAGCCAAAGCTGTGTAGGGCTTTCAAGCTCAACACCAACACTTTGGATTGTGCTCAGACACCTACTATTATTACATTTATATCCCACCTTTCCTCTCAAAGAAGCCCAGGGCAGCACTGGAACATGTCCAGAGCAGGGCAAGGAAGATGATGGTGTGCCCCAAAACTGACTCCAATGAGGAAAGGTTGAAGAAGCTGTGCCTGTTTAGTCTCAAGAACTGGCTATAAACGGTAGCCATCTTCAAATTTTTGAAGGGTTGTAAGAGGAGAAACTTATTTTCTATTGTTCTGGATAGGAGGCCCTGATCCAGTGGGTTCAAATTACAAGAAAAAAGGGCATAGATTAAATACTAGGAAGATATTCCTGGTGACTAGAACATCAGAACAGCCTGCTGGTTCAGGTCAATGGCTCACCCTTCCTGTAAAGGTAAAGGTAAAGGGACCCCTGACCATTAGGTCCAGTCGTGGACGACTCTGGAGTTGCAGCGCTTATCTCGCTTTATTAGCTGAGGGAGCCGGCGTACAACTTCCAGGTCATGTGGCCAGCATGACAAAGCTGCTTCTGGCAAACCAGAGCAGCACAAAGAAACACCGTTTACCTTCCCGCCAGAGCGGTACCTATTTATCCACTTGCACTTTGACGTGCTTTCGAACTGCTAGGTTGGCAGGAGCAGGGACCGAGCAACGGGAGCCCACCCCATCACGGGGATTCGAACCACCGACCTTCTGATCAGCAAGCCCTAGGCTCTGTGGTTTAACCCACAGCGCCACCTGCGTCCCTCACCCTTCCTGTGGTTTCCCCCAAATTCAGAAGCATTGCTGCCTCCAACTGTGGAGGGCAGAGCATAGCCATTGTGGTTAATAGCCATTAGCTTCTGACACCCAAGCTACCTGCCTCACAACCATTAGAGGTTTTTTAAACAGAAGCTGGACGGCCATTGATTAGGGACTCTATAGGAGCACATTCCCTGAAACTGCAAGGGGGTTGGACTACATGTCCTTTGAGGTGCTTCCAACTCTGGCCCTCTTCAGATATCTGCCTGCACACATGAGGCTTAAAAGTGTGCAGAGGAACAGGACAAACCCTGCTTCCAATGTCCCTGTGCATGCATGGGCTTCTCTCGGATCTTTGTGTGTTGGGGCAGAGATGGAAGGACATACAGTGGGACCTCGACTTACGAAGATAATGCGTTTCGACACGATCTTCGGTAGTCGAAAACACTCGTAAGTCAAATCCCCATAGGAATGCATTGAGCGAAAAAATTCGTAAGTCGAAAAAATCCTATTCAAAGCGGCCGCGACTTCCTTTCGGAAGTCGAAAAATTCGGTTGCGGCGGCCATTTTTTTTCTTCTGGAAGTCATTCGGAAGTCGAAAAACATGTAAGTCGGGTCACTCGTAAGTCGAGGTCCCACTGTATCAAAGTTGGTTCTTTCGGTTTCTCATTTTTCCAATCTTAAATTGGGTTCCTCACATTTCTGCAACCATTTGTGATTTTTTTTAAAAAAAAAATCCTCATGAAAATTCTTCAACTTTGAGTGCAAATTCCTCCTATCAGACACATTTTTTTGCAGGCAGTTTTGATTAATGCACAAATTTTTGCAAGCAATTTATCCGAAAACAATATATGTCGGTACATTATTTCCCCTAATATATTGATTTTGACACACATTTCCTCCAAATATATACATTTTTGGAAACGTTTCTTGGTTGGAGAACTGTGCAGCTGTTTTGGATAAGCGTGAATTTCAATGGATGGCTGTGTTTGGGTTCTCGTGTTGATTGATAATTCGATTCAGAAAGTGCAAAACTGATAAATTCAGCATTAAATGCAAACTGAAGAGAATTTCTCCCCCATCCGTAATTGTACTTTGGAACTCCCTGGCTATTGACATTAGGCTGGTGCCCTTACTATATTATTTTATATACCTGCCGAACATTTTTCTGTTTACTCATGATTTAGTTACCTGTATTTGTTTCAAAGTTTTGTTGATTTTATCTTTGGTTTTTAACAACAGCGGTGTTATGTATATTTGTTTTTAATAGGTTTATGGGATGCAGTTGGATTCTATCTACATTTTTCCCCTCATCAAGCAGCTTATGCTTTTTCAAGATAAATAAATAAATAGTGTTGCGCAGATGGGAATGGTACAAAATGACTGCACAATTGTAGTTTTGTGCAATTGTCCCATGTGCTCAATGGGACATGTACTGGCCAATGTTTCAGTTGCAATGACGTATGCAAAGTATCTCAAATGTTTAAAAAGAAAAGGGGGAGGGGGAAGAGAGAGAACAAGGCTCCTTTAAGAGCAACCACAGGAGAATTCTGTATGGTCATGCTCTTTCAAACTGTCTTTTCGTTTGCATTAGCAATGTGTTTCAGCTGACATGCTATTCAGGACAGGGAACAATGCCAAACTATTCTAATGGAGTTTTAAACATTGAACTCCCTTTTTTCCCCCTCCTTCGAAAGAATGGAAGGAAGAGAAGTTCTGAGATTGAAACGGGCGATTTAAACTTAACTAGATGCATCTGGCAAATAGTTTTCAAAAACAGTTTTTAACATATCGGTTGTACCGAAGATGGCCAGGACTCTGAGTTAAAAGTGGTTTATCTACTAATAACATGCAGCAAGCAGCTTCTACTGGGGTGGGGGTGGGGATCTCCCAGCTTTTTGTCCTGCTGATGCACAATAACGCAATGTTTGAGCAAATTAAATTAGTGGGAAAGAATCAGGACTTGATGCTGGCATTCATTAGCTCGAACATGCAAGGGCATTCAATATTATTTTTATTTTGCCACACTTAGCAAGTGCATTGTGAAAGCCTCAGAATCGCTCCCCGGTTGCGCAATCCTGCGTTGTGGCAAGTGAGGAGGGCAAGGACTATATTTGGATGGTTTTCCAAATAGTTTCAGTCGAAAGAGAAAGACTGAAAGCAGAACTGATACTATGATTATTATAATTATTTGCCAGTCTCAGTAACTCAGAGCTTAGAATGACACAGGGGGAGGGGAGTAAAAATGATCTGAGTTGTCTAAACTATGAGGATGTAAACATGTATTCAAATAGACTACTAGAGGATCCTTTTTTAAAAAATAAAAAAGTAATAATAATGAAGGTTTAAAGGCAACCCTCCCTCTGCAAATGGGGAAATCAAGACAAGGACTTTCATTTCCCGCTGTTAAATACACTAAATAAAGCTCTCTCTTTTTGCTTTTATCTCTCCTCCCAGAACACTTCATCAGCATAAGCAGATAAAGGAAGAAAAAGGGAAAAAACAAAGCACTTAAACTTAGTTTCTATAATCTTTGGGAACTAGGTGTACCACAGATGGTCTGCAACTTATCGGTATATAAAAACCATGCCCAGGAAGGAAAGTTTTCCAAGGACCGTAGCAGAAGAGCAAAGAGGCAGATAGTGGGGGCACTGAGCAACTGTTGTTGTCAGAGAGATTTCCCCCTCTCCTCCGCCCCACACACCATTTTTTTGGCTGCTTCCCCGCACCCAATGAGTGGCCTCGGTCTCCCAGACAATGGTTGCTTTGGAGAAGGAGGGAAGCCTTAGAACACCATGTAGATTTAGGCCTGGATAGGAGCGCATTGTGCTGAGGCCATGCCCATTACTCATCCGCTGGCAACGGCCTCCCTCCCTTTTGTCTGGAAAGACGGTAAACTTTCAATGCCATCCGAAAACAGAAGGCCTTTCAGAGAGGGCGAGAACTCTGCCATCGCCATCATGTGAAAATATTGTAAACAATTTCCCAGCTCGCCTGCCCAGCCCCCCAGCTATCCGAGAAGCTGGAAAGCACCGAGCAAAAGAAAAGCTGGGAGTAGCAAGAGGAGGGAACTCTCGGGATACACACACACACACACACACACACACACACGGCTGAATAGGCTATTAGGTTTACTGCTTACCACTGTTTCAGTGCTGATGAGGTACAAAGAGAGGTAGATTTGTTTCTTTAAAGGTGGGGCTTGTCACATCTCAAAGGCTCAGAGTATATATTTTTTTAAAAAAAATATGTGGCAATAAACAGGTTACGTAAAATAGTGAACATAGGATTGCATCCAGCTCTGCTGGATTGGGCCAAGAGATCATCTAAACCAGGCTTTCCCCAAACTTGGGTCTCCAGCTACTTTTGGACTACAGTTCACAGCATCCCTGACCACTGAGTCCTGCTAGCTAGGGATGATGGGAGTTGGAGTCTGAAAACAGCTGGAGACCTAACTTTGGGAAACCCTTATCTAAACCTCAGTCACACCATAAAAGGTAAAGGGAACCCTGACCATTAGGTCCAGTCGTGACCGACTCTGGGGTTGCGGCGCTCATCTCGATTTATTGGCCGAGAGCTGGCGTACAGCTTCCGGGTCATGTGGCCAGCAGGACTAAGCCGCTTCTGGCGAACCAGAGCAGCACAAGGAAACACCGTTTACCTTCCCGCCGGAGCAGTACCTATTTATCTACTTGCACTCTGATGTGCTTTCGAACTGCTAGGTTGGCATTTAAAGCACTATTATTTCACTTAACAGAGTCACGGCTTCCCCCAAAGGATTCTGGGAGCTGTAGCTGAAAACTGTTAGGAAACCCCCTACTCCCACAATGGAGCTACAATTCCCAGGTTGAGGGGAACCCTGCCGTAATGAACTTAGACAGCTGAGTCCTTGCTGGCTGCCACACAATGACTTAATCATCATTTATTGCCTTTTCACCCAAGCATGGTCAATTATTCCAAGAAACTAAATTTATTAGGTGCCATTGAACACATCGTTATAATTCATATTCAATTAGCCTTTCATTAATTGGGAATATTAATGTCTTTTTTGCTGGTTTGTTTTTGGCCCGAATGATGAATTAATGATTTAAAGCTCCTAGCAAAGATATTTTATTTTATTAATCATTCAGCACAGTGTTGTGACCTATAGTGTACCCCGATTCAAACATGCCAGTTATCATCAAAGGGGCAGAAGATGGGTACTTTATATTTAAGAAACAATAAAACATTTTCTGTAGTCTGCATTACATGTGCAGTTCCCACCCCCACCCCCCTTTATCCTTCCTTTTTAAAACAAAATTTAAAAAAGGAAGACGTTACAATAAATTATAGATTGCACGTAAAAACTTCTGCTAAAATTAAAAGCAACAAAATGGTTCAGGCATATGGAGGTTTATGAGGGGAGAGGGTGAAAAATGAGCCCTATACTATGAATTCAATTTTTTTAATGGTTTTACAGAATATGGCAAAGATCCACAAGCTACTTAAGCCAAGAAACTTGTGGCAAAAGTGTCTTGCTCCATTAGAATCCACAGGGATAAAGCCAATTAAGTAGCAATTAATTGCCTTAAATGATTTGTGGACTGGAGTCCTGAAATTACTGTTTTTAGAGCACTAAAAATTATCTTTCACAGTTCTTCAGATAGATAGATAGATAGATAGATAGATAGATAGATAGATAGATAGATAGACAGACAGACAGATATGGACAGAGTTGGACATGGGTGGCACTGTGGTCTAAACCACTGAGCCTCGGGCTTGCTGATCGTAAGATTGACGGTTTGAATCCGCTCAACAGTGGTGAGCTCCCATTGCTCTGTCCCAGCTTCTGCCAACCTAGCAGTATGAAAGCACACCAATGCAAGTAGATAAATAGGTAGCACTGCGGTGGGAAGGTAAACAGTGTTTCCATGCTCACTAGCACTCGTCACGGTGTCCCATTGTGCCAGAAGCGGTTTAGTCCTGCTGGCCACATGACCCAGAAAACTGTCTGTGGACAAACGCCGGCTCCCTCGGCCTGAAGCGAGATGAGCACCACAACCCCATAGTCGCCTTCTACTGGGCTTAACCGCCCAGGGGTCCTTTACCTTTAATCTTATGGACAGAGTGAAAAGCAAAATAGCTTAGACGGCACAATTTATCAACTGATACTAAATACTGCCACGGTCGCTAAGCTTTTTGGACCAGTTGGCACATTTCTGATTTAGAGCACATGCTCAGGCAATGTCACAAAATTCACAAAAGGGCTACCATGGAGGGGGAGTGGCATAACACAAAATGGCTGCCATGGGAAGTGTGGCATAACACAAATTTAGAGAAACAACCACCTCTGGCAATTGTATACCATGGAAAGTCAGCTAGTTCCTGCTGGTCATGATTATGGAGATCGTGCGCTCGTGCGCACTCCCACAAACACTTTATCCACTTTATCTGCACCATGCATAATTTTAGAAACCTCTATAATATTCCCTCATACAGGGCTGGCGTGTCCATTAAGGCAAACTAGGCAGTTGCCTAGGGCGCCCAAATGGAGGGGGCGCTGGCCAGCCTGCCCACCGCCACCCGAACCAGCGGCGGAGCAAGCAGCTTGGGGTGAAAACCGCGATGGCGGGGGCGCTAAAATGGAGGGGGCGCTGGCCAGCCTGCCCCTTGCCCCCCGCCCGGTGCCGCCCCAACCAGCGGCGAAAACCACAGTGGCGCGGGGCACCCCGCCGGGCAGGGGGCGGGGCACTGTACGTCATGCGCAATGACGTCACGTGGCCCGCCCCCTCGCCTAGGGCACCAAAATCCCTAGCACCGGTCCTGCCCTCATACATGCTTTAGCCCCAAATATTAGAATATTTCCTCATGGGGGAGTTGCTCCAGCACCTTCATCATTTTGCTTGCCCTTTTATGCACCTTTCCCTGCACTGCAATCTCTGTTTTGAGGTGCAGCGAGTTCTATAAGCCTTTTTGAGAGTTTGTAGGGCAGGTGAGCATTCAAATATGTGACCTCTGCCTCAACTGCAGTATGAAGAAATACAGCCCATTCAATCACCTGAAAGCATGCTAAGTGAAGTTCTCTATTGTAATGTTTCTATCTATCATCTCTCTCTCTCTCTCTCTCTCTCTCTCTCTCTCTCTCTCTCTCTCTCTCATCTATATCTATCTATCTATCTATCTATCTATCTATCTATCTATCTATCATCTATCATCTATCTATATCTATCTATCTATCTCAGGCATCCCCAAACTCGGCCTTCCAGATGTTTTGGGACTACAACTCCCATCATCCCTAGCTAACAGGACCAGTGGTCAGGGATGATGGGAATTGTAGTCCCAAAACAGCTGGAGGGCTGAGTTTGGGGATGCCTGATCTATCTATCATCTATCTATCTATCTATCTATCATCTATCTATCTATCTATCTATCTATCTATCTATCTATCTATCTATCTATCTACCTACCTACCTACCTACCTATGTCTTGCAACCGTCCTTTGTGGGCCAGAGAATGAAATTATCATCCCTTTGGAGTTTGTTCTGTGACAAGTATTACCTAACATCCAAACTCCGTCCTCACACCCCATGGTTTATGAGGTGATGAGAAAACAAAACACAGCTCCCTTCTTGTCGGTAGGACATCTCCACTCAGCCTGCAGGGGTTGGGGGAAGGGAAATGTTGAACACATGGAGGAACTCCAGTTTCTACAGACAGCTGGAGGCCAGGAGTGGGCAGTGGAAAATGTTCTTTACAAACTTTCAGTGCTCAGTACAGTGGTCAGTACTTCACAAGTATCACCAAAGCCAACAACAAAAACTCCTTTGCATTCCGTGACCTACGTCTGGGATGTTTTCTGCTCCATAGGATGCTGCAGGAAGAATTTAAACAGATATAGTGAACCAAAACAAAGAAAAAGCAAAAATTTGTTTTCTCAAACACCAGAAATTCATCCTTCATTACATATGGAAGCATTTAAAAATATATTCTCATGCAAACCTCTCTCTCTCCCCCCCTGTCCCCCGCCAACATATATATTTTAAAAACATATGTCTCAGGGTAGAACCATACATCACCAAGTTCCTTTACACCCTGGCTCTGGTATAAAAGAAATAAAAAATAAATGCTCCATCTCTTTTCCCTACTGCAGGTTAAAGCAGCTTGGAAGATTAGAGGCAGGGTTGCAGCGGGGGGGGGGGCATTTTGGTGTGTATGGAGACCCTGGGATGCCCAGATGACAAGACTCCCCTCTAAGTCTCCCTGATGTGGTCCAAAGGAAAAGCAATACGTTTGGCAACAGCTTGGCTGCAGGAGTTACCAGAAGGAGGCATCCAACTGTCATAAGGACTCCACTCCAGATCTGTGTAGGGTTTACTCCTTAGCCTTTTCTTCTCTCAAAGATATCACACAACACAGTAGAGGTTTATTATCAGTTTTCCTTCTCCTAGATGGGCTACCTTCCCAGGTTGATGAGCCCCATCTGCCCCTCACTTCCTTCTATAACACATGCAGAAACTGCCTTCTTGACCATTGGGCCCATTATTAGTCTTGTTTGCTCATTCCACCGAAACCTATCTTTGCATGCAAGAGAAGTACCTAATAATAATAATAATAATAATAATAATAATAATAATAATAATAATTTATTATTTATACCCCGCCCATCTGACTGGGTTTCCCTAGCCACTCTGGGCGGCTTCCAACAGAACATTAAAATACAATAATCTATTAAACATTAAAAGCCTCCCTAAACAGGGCTGCCTTCAGATGTCTTCTAAAGGTCTGGTAGTAGTGTGTCTCTTTGACATCTGAAGGGAGGGCGTTCCACAGGGTGGGTGCCACTACCGAGAAGGCCCTCTGCCTGGTTCCCTGTAACTTGGCTTCTCGTAGTGAGGGAACCGCCAGAAGGCCCTTGGCACTGGACCTCAGTGTCCAGGCAGAATGAAGGGGCTGGAGGCGCTCCTTCAGGTATAATTCACTGAGGGTTTGAGACTCAAGGTACTACCCCTCTCCTAGCACTCCATACATCCCAAACTCTGCTTAGGGATTTACACACACACACACAAACACTTATAAAAACAACCATATATCCTCATGGCTAATAATGGCAAGGTTGCCCCGGTCAGTATGTTTCAGACATCAAAAGCATACCCTCCAACATTTCTCCGATGAAAATAGAGACATCCCATTCCGTAATGATAATTTTTCTATTTATACCCCACACATCTTATTGGGTTGCCCCAGCACTCTGGGCAGCTTCCAACATATATAAAAGCATTAAAAAACATTAAACATAAAAAACTTTCCTATACAGGATTACCTTCAGGCGGCTCGGGGGTCGCATAACTCCATACCAGGGGTCAGCAAGGTTTACCCTGCCTGGGCTGGTTCACTCCAGCGGAGATCCCTCCGTGGGCCAGATCACGATTTCCGGCGTCTGCGCAGATACGATTTCCGGCATCTGTGTATGTGCAGACGCGATTTCTGGCGCCATGGAAGCGAGTCGCTGTGCTGGTTTAGCGCAGCCCGTGGGGACTTGCCGAGTGGGCGGCTCAGTTCAAGGGTGGCTCGTGGGCCAGTTAAACGACCCCTGTGGGCCGCTTGTGGTCCATAGGCCTTAGGTTGCTGGCCCCTGCTCCATACCTTCCAACATTTATTCGATGGAAATAGGGACATCCTACCATACCCTGCTACGTTGCTCCAAAGAAAATAGGGACACCCTAAAGAAAAGTGGGATCAAATCAGAAAACAGGACGGCTTCTCTAAATCATGGATGTCCCTGGAAAACAGGAGCACTTGGAGGGTTTGCAAAAGCAGGGAGCTGGACTAGGGTCCAACTCTACCATTCAGGTTGGTTTACAAAGCAAGGTGACTTTATAATTTAAAAAAAAAGTGCAGCACTGGCTCACTTCCTTGCTTGGGGCAAGATATGCAGGGATGAGATCTGAACAAAACAAGGGAAACACAGAAAGTTTCTTTAAAAAATGACGCCCCCCCAACCCTACACAAAATCTGACTTCTTTTTTTACCACAGTCCTCTGCACAGTTAAAACAAAGCAAAGAGCTGCATTCTGGGTTCCACTGATTTCAACGTATCACTAGCAACTCTTGTTAACTTTGGCTTAACGATGAGGAAATTTCTAAGAGAAGATGGAGTTTGTCAGTGACACTCTCCAGCATCTGTCTCATTATACATTTTTATTATTTTCTCCAAGGCCTTTAAAATAAAATCCCATCAACACAGAGCTATTCACAGCTAAGAACAGGAGGGTTTTAAGGCAATTTGCTTATTTGACTCCCGCCCCCCTAGTTTAGCTCCCCTTGAGGCTGAGGAAGGTTAAAATATATTCTCATCACTTTTTTTTTCTTTTCACAGTATGCAACAGGACACAGTTTGCAAGGCAGAATCATGCACATGCATTTCCTCCAATATGAGACTGTCAGATAACTCAGATCATCACCAGAAATGTGCGCACATTTGAAATGCTTTCACACATGCAAACGCACACAATGTTGCACATTCAGGCTCCCTCTGAGGTGGTGCTGGTGACCACATGCAAGACTTTGACATTCTTTCCCCTGGAAGGCTGGTTTGTCTCCTTCCCTGCTGATGGGGAAAACCATTTAGAAATACAGAACTTTAGGCTGTCATTCTGTGTTATAATTTCAGTGGCAACAAGAACATGCTGTAAGGTGGAAGAGTTTAAGTTACATTCGTGGCAGAATTAAGTGTGCATATGTGTGTTTCAAATGGCCTTTTTAATTGGCATTGGTGATTATTTGTGCTCCTGTTGGTATCAGGGTGTTTATATGAGATCCTACCGCGACGACAACCAACAACAGAGATAAAGACTCTAGTTAACCCCTTAGAAATGATACTAAAGTGACAGACTAGTGAGATATCTCACAGATTTTAAGCTTAAAATGTGATGATTTTAAATTTAAATGTGATTTAGTATATAGATGATATTTTCGATCTGAATTGTTTTATGCCTTTCTGGTCTATGACCGTAATAAAGACTTTCATTCATATATGAGATCCTGTTTCCCATACTGTTTGTGGTAGCTAAAGATTTTAGGCAGACATACTGTTTTGTTTCCGACTGGTGCACTCCCTGTAGCTTCCGGCAGAAATTTTTCATATCACAAAGCATTCAAGGGCGGGGGTGGGGTGGGGAGGTTCCTGCTTTTGTTGTGCTATAGCACAAGAGTGGTCCTTCAGGCAGCAAACAATAAAGTGGTAACACTGAGGGAGCATTGCAGAACAACTAATAAAGTAGAATAATGTGTGGACCATCCAATGTAAATCCACCATGAATGCACTGATATTGTATCAATGACACGTTGCAGAATACACCCACCTGCTCCCTTCCCCCCCCCCAAAAAAATAAACTATGCAGTCTGGAGGGACAATAGATCTGGGTTAGGGAGTTTCACAAAAAGCAAAAGCTCAGGAATTTGTATCAAGTATTGTCCTGTATTATAGTGCTTTACATAGTGATGTGTAACATTGATGTATTGAAGCCAAGGTTTTATATTATATACTATGTTATTTAGCAGATGGCATTCTCATAAAGCTTTGCAAAAAAAAATGAAATCTAAAAGAAATTAAAGTGTGCAATGGAAAGGGAGGAGAAATTTTAAGATGGCTGCCAGACTCAAAACCACAGTGGATGTCAAGTGGGGTCCAAGTCAACATTCTCCTACCCAGTTCCACCAAAGAAGAGAACTGCCAAGATTCTAACCAAGGAAGGCTCCTCATACCAAAAGACCAGAAGGGTCAGCCCTCGGAAAATGTTCCAGGTCAGACCTGCTGGCTGGCTTGAGCAACTTTGAACTGCAAACTTCATTTCTCTTCACTCTGGTCCATACCATATGTATAGGAATCAAGCCCTTATTGTGGTGGCATCTAACCCTTTGGAATACAGTGGTACCTCAGGTTACAGACGCTTCAGGTTACAGACGCTTCAGGTTACAGACTCCGCTAACCCATAAATATTACCTCGGGTTAAGAACTTCAGGATGAGAACAGAAATCAAGCGGTGGCGGTGCAGCTGCAGCGGGATGACCCATTAGCTAAAGTGGTACCTCAGGTTAAGAACAGTTTCATGTTAAGAACGGACCTCCGGAACGAATTAAGTTCTTAACCCGAGGTACCACTGTAATCTCTAAAGTGGTACCTTGGTTCTCAAACACCTTGGTTCTCAAACGCCTTGGTTCCCAAACGCTGAAAACCGGGAAGTAAGTGCTCCAGTTTTCTAACGTTTTCCGGAAGCCGAACGTCCGATGTGGCTGTCGGCTATTGTTTCCGGGATGCCTGCACCAATCAGAAGCTGTGCCTTGGTTTTTGAACATTTTGGAAGTCAAATGGACTTCCAGAACAGAATAAGTGGCGCTTTTGTTTTTGCTATTTATTTTGCTTTTCTGTTTTTGAGGCTTTTTCGGTTAGTTGGTTTTTGTGACTGTGTGGAACCCAGTTCAGCTACTGATTGATTGATTGATTGATTGATTGATTGATTGTGTGACTGCGGAAATGGATAAAAGCCCCACCCTATCCAAACAATGACTCTCATCAGTGCAGGTAAGAAAAAAAATGTAATTTTAATTTTTATCATCTACAATACTGTCTTATTTATTTTATAGTACAGTACATTGGTTATTGCTTTCATTTTATGGATCAATGGTCTCGTTAGATAGTAAAATTCATGTTAAATTGCTGTTTTAGGAGTTGTTTTTAAAAGTCTGGAACGGATTAATCCGTTTTGCATTACTTTCTATGGGAAAGCGCGCCTTGGTTTTGGAACGCTTTGGTTTTGGAATGGACTTCCGGACCGCATTAAGTTTGAGAACCAAGGTCCTATTGGCACCTGACTTTTTCTACAAGATTTTTAAGTGGATACTTAGCCCAGTCTTCATCTGCATTGAATTCTACACTTTTACATATGGACTTGTTCATCCTTGTTTTGGTTGTTGACGTTTCTACAACGAAACCACTTCAAGGCATTTTATGGGAAGCGGTTCGTAAACGGAAAGGGGATGAAATAAATAACTAAATGAAAGCCACCAAATCCTGTGCACAAATCCATTTAAAATGGCTCCATCCTCTAGGTGTAGGATGGAGAGGAGTCCCGATGTTACTCCCAGCATGAGAATAATCAGCGCAGGCAATGTGAGATTTAAGGAGCAGCCACAGTTAAGACAGTGGCTAATCCACTGGGTTCTTCTGCCGATGTCAAATTAGAGATAAAATTAAAAGTGGCAATGTCCAAAATCAAACCAGCAAGCAATGTGGTGCCTGTCTGACCTCCCCTCTCTCCTGCCCCCTGGGAGAAAAAATGGAACCAAGGCTGACAAGTCTATGGGCATTCAGTGGTTTATCCCTATTTATCCCTCTTTAAATCGCTTAATCCTATAAGGAACTTGTGTAGTCTTCTTCCAGTTTAGATTTTCAACACTCTTAAGGGAAGAGGTTATAATTAGAAGCAATGTAATTTATCAGACAACACAGCCATCCATTCTAATTGGAAAAGTCCCAGTGGCATAACTGTGTGCTGCCACAATCTGTGCTTCATCCTCTAGAAATATGAGCTCCCGGCTGAAAAGTTTCTTTCAGTTCTGGCTCTGGCAGTGGCAATTTTCAGTCTGGGATTCCATGCCCTTCTTCCTGTCATTATCAGGGCCGTATGCGAGGGACCCATTTCCAGATGAAGTTGGCGAATGCTCTTGGCTGCTCGGATGGAAGCAGCCAGCTAGTTTATACAGGTCTTCCATTCTGAAATATGCAGTTCATTTGGCCAGATAGGATTGATAAGAATCAATAGCCTGTTTCTCGGTTAATAAAAAGCATGCAAAGAGGAGGCGGTTCTGCCAGAGTATCTTGTTTACGAGAGAGAGAGAAATGTTTGGCGTCATATGTGAGATCGGAAATGAACTCATCCTTTGATTGTTTTCACATCAAGGAATTCGGAATATAATTTATTGGCCAAGTACCAATCATACTTGGAATTTTGCTTCGACTACATTGCAATGTAAAGAGAAACATACCTCATACAAACACTATTCCCCTCACAATACAACAGCACAGCAAAGAAGAAGAAGAAGAAGAAGAAGAAGAAGAAGAAGAAGAAGAAGAAGAAGAAGAAGAGTTTGGATTTGATATTCCGCTTTATCACTACCCGAAGGAGTCTCAAAGCGGCTAACATTCTCCTTTCCCTTCCTCCCCCACAACAAACACTCTGTGAGGTGAGTGGGGCTGAGAGACTTCAAAGAAGTGTGACTAGCCCAAGGTCACCCAGCAGCTGCATATGGAGGAGCGGAGACGCGAACCCGGTTCACCAGATTACGAGTCTACTGCTCTTAACCACTACACCACACTGGTGTTAGCTCTTGTTGTTGAGGGATTGTCTTATATAGTCCTTGGTATGACTGAGTGATTTGGCTATATAATATATAGGATGAATGTAAAAAGTGCTTTCATTTTCACAATAAAACTTATTGTAATTCCAAATCTGAACAAACCGTTGGGAAGAAAAGTTCCCCTTGCTTGAGTTCAACAATCAGGTATACGGCCTCGGTCCAGTATACCTGAAGGAGCATCTCCACCCCCATCGTTCAGCCCGGACACTGAGGTCCAGCTCCGAGGGTCTTCTGGCGGTTCCCTCATTGCGAGAAGTAAGGTTACAGGGAACCAGACAGAGGGCCTTCTCAGTAGTGGCGCCAGGCTCTATGGAACGCCCTTCCATCAGATGTCAAGGAAATAAGCAGCTATCCTATTTTTAAAAGACATCTGAAGGCAGCCCTGTTTATGGAAGTTTTTAATATTTAATGCTGTATTGTTTTTAACACTCAATTGGGAGCTGCCCAGAGTGGCTGGGGAAACTCAGCCAGATGGGCATATTTATATAAATAAATAAATTATTATTATTATTATTATTATTATTATTATTATTATTATGAAACCCTGAATGATTAACAGAGGCCCTGTATCATTGACCACACAGCAGAGCTTTAGGATTCATCTGCTATCTTGAAGGGCACATCTGTAGGGTAGAAAGTGGAACTTTCAACAATTGTTTTGAACCATGCTGCCCTCTGCAGAGTCTTCCCACTAGTGATAGCGAAACTCATCAGAAATGGCTCAGGAACTAATGCCTCAGAATTCCCTTAGCCACTCCTGAGTGAATTCTGGACTAGCCTTCTAGAGTATCAGTTTCCTTTCTCCATCCCTTTATAACTTTTGCCCAAACCTACAAATTTATTAGAAGAATTGTGAGGGGTGGGGGGAGACAGAAGCAGCCAAGGGAGCTGTTCCTAAAATTTCTCTATTATGCTTGTTTATTATGTCATTTCTAGACTGCACCATTCCTCCAGGATAGGAACACAGAATGGTTCACCACATGGTATCTGGAACATAAAACAGAATATTATATATTTGGAGAAAACTTTAAGAAGAATTTCCTAATGGTACAAGCTGTTCCACAGAGCAGCAGCAAATGTTGTCTTGGAAGATGGTGCACTATTACGATGCAGTGCTCGTGAATTGCCTGCTATCTCCACATGCATTCACCTTATTTCCTGCATTGGCAGGATTTGGCCTAGATCAGGGTTTCCCAAGCTTGGGTTTCCAGCTGTTTTGGACTTCAATTCCTATCATCCCTGACCACTAGTTTTGCTAGCTAGGGATGATGGGAGTTGTAGTCCAAAAACAGCTGGAGACCCAAGTTTGGGAAACCATGGCCAAGACTCTCAGATCATCAAATGAGGTCCTTCTCTGTGTGTTCCTCCACCCTTGGCCTATACAATCTCTAAATGCATACAGACTCTACAAATCATATATACAGGAGAAGGTACTGTTGATTGAGTGAACAGCAGAATGATCCTACTCTCTATATATGCATTCACCATATGCATGGTGTTTAAATCAACAAAACTTGTAATGATGACCTCTACATACCCTTCAACATTCTATTCAATGAAAATAATAATAACTATTATTATTATTATTATTATTATTATTAATTCCACCCATCTTGGCTTCCAACATATACAAAAACATAATAAAACATTAAAGATTAAAAAAAACTTCCCTATACAGGTCTGCCTTCAAATGTCTTCTAAAAGTTGTATACAGTGGAACCCCGGGTTACGCACGTGATCCATTCCGGGGTTGCGCTGCGTAACCCGGACGTGCGTAACATGAATAATGAGGGGGGGGAACCAGAAGTTGCTTTTTTGCGCTTCTGCGCATGTGCGAACTGCGAAGAACGCTTTTGCACACCCGCGCGCGCCCACACATCACACGCGCTCCACGGAGGACTTCCAGGTCGCCTCCGTTCTTATCCCGAATGTTCGCAACACGGAGCGTATGCAACACAAGGTATGACTGTAGTTACTTATCTCCTTGGCTTGGGGAGTCACATAACTCCAATGAACATTTCTCCAATGAAAATTCTCCAACATTTCTCCAATGAAAATAGAGACCTCCTAAGGAAAATCAGAACATTTGTGGAGCAAATCATAAACCAGGATGGCTTCCATAAATCCAGGACTGTCCCTGGAAAATAGGGGCACTTGGAGAGTCTGTCACCAATATTCTGGAACACTATGGGAGTGGAAAGGCTAGGCACTAGTCTTATCATATTCGCATAAGAAAACAGGAATAAAGGCTTTTCCTGACTCCTCGACCTCGTAAGATTTCTCACAGGCCCATTTCTTATTACAGCAGAAAAGCGATTGCCACCAAAACAATTAAGTGTGGGTTCTTCTCCAAGTTTCCATGTGACCGAGACATATTTAATCACACCAGCAAAGTATTGCATTACTGGTACTGGATAGCACTAAGGTTATGTAAACATAGCGCTAAGGATAAAATCTAGGTGTTCTGGGTTTTTCTGGAAGAAAAATCATCTGGAAAGGTCCTTAATGCAAGTGAAAGCAAGGAATAACAAGCTTAGGAGACATTTTTCTGCTGTCTTTGGACTATTCATGCATGTACATTTTGATGTGGTGTCTTTAATGTAGCCCAGTCCTCCTGTGGTGAACGCAGCAAATCAGTTTCACGTGGGGAGGCATCTGAAACGACCCCTGTATGAAAACGACAGAACGTATACCCAGGAAATAAGTTCGAAAAGTTGCTTATGCGTCTTACAAGAATGAGCATCTGTAGTCATGCATATCCTGCACTATTTGAATATCAACAAGCAGAGTAGCTCAGTGATTCGAGTGTGGGACTAGCAACCCAGGTTCAGAATAAAATTAAAGGTCAAGGCAGGCTTACCTAAACTCCAACTTTAAAAAGGTAAAGGGACCCCTGACCATTAGGTCCAGTCGTGACCGACTGTGGGGTTGTGGCGCTCATCTCGCATTATTGGCCGAGGGAGCTGGCGTACAGCTTCCGGGTCATGTGGCCAGCATGACTAAGCCGCTTCTGGTGAACCAGAGCAGCACACGGAAACGCCGTTTACCTTCCCGCTGCTTGCACTACTTGCACTTTGACGTGCTTTCGAACTGCTAGGTTGACAGGAGCTGGGACCAAGCAACGGGAGCTCACCCCGTCACGGGGATTCGAACCGCCGACCTTCTGATCGGCAAGCCCTAGGCTCAGTGGTTTAACCCACAGCGCCACCGGCATCCCTTTTAACTCCAACTTTAGCAGGAGTCATAAACAGTATAAGAGAATTGATTCTGCCGTACTAAGAGAATGACTTCTCACAAGAGCCCCCTCCCTCATGGAAAATCCTTTCTAGTCCCGCTTAATGGTAGGCCTGGGAGAAACTCCTAGCTCTCCATAGATGTGAAACTGCACACCTAAATAATATACACATTTTTAAAAAAGAAAAACCAGATTGCTTTCATCCTATGGACTGGTATGTCGAGATTTCAGGCACTGTGGCATATTTGAAGTTTCCTCTCTCACTCGCATTCTATGGAGTTCCTATAAACTGCTTTCCTTCCCTTTTGACAGCCAGTCTAAACCCAGGAACTGGCCGGTCCGGATGGCTGTGTTTGTATTGCCTAGAGGCTCCCCGCCCTGGCAAACTGCCACTCACTCTCCTGAGGAACTTTGCCTCACCCCGCCTGTAGAGAAACACCGAGCTTTCCCTCGTTTGAATTGTTTGCTCTTTGATTTCCTATCTGATGCTGCGTCAGCGCTCAGCTACACAACCAAACAATATTTCAAAAATGTTTCTGAAAAATTCGCTCTCCACGCCACCCCATTACAACCCAAAAGTGTTTCACGAGGCCCCAATGTCTTCCCTCTTTCAATGTTATAAACCACAGAGCTGGCTTTCAAATGGGTCGTGTGTGTTTTTCTTTTTCTTTTTCTTTTTTTGGGGGGTGTACAATAAACCCAGAAGCTGGTTAACCGAGGTATTAAATTAACAGTTCAGAAAACTGGACAACAGAATAGGCTGCCGAGGTTTGCTTTCCTCCAAGGACCAGAGGGAGAAAAAAACCAGTGTGGTGTAGTGGTTAAGAGCAGTAGACTCGTAATCTGGTGAACTGGGTTCTCGTCTCTGCTCCTCCACATGCAGCTGCTGGGTGACCTTGGGCTAGTCACACTTCTTTGAAGTCTCTCAGCCCCACTCACCTCACAGAGTGTTGTGGGGAAGGAAGGGAAAGGAGAATGTGAGCCGCTTTGAGACTCCTCAGAGTAGTGATAAAGTGGGATATCAAATCCAAACTCTTCTGCTGCTGCTGCAGGGATAACTAATATGGGGTCTTCCAGGGTTTGTTTGTTGTTGTTTTTTAAACAACAGCTCCCATCAGTCCCAGCTAGCATGGGCAATATTCATGGATTCTGGGAGCTGAAGTCCATAACATACTGTCCCCTTTCTAAATCATCCCACTTAGATCCATTACACATTATATACCCACCACCAACCTCCCTACTCAATGAATGTATGAAGGGGGTCATTTAAATATCTCATGGAATTGCTTTTTAAAAAATGAAAACAGATTACAGAGAAGTTTTAGGATACCAGAATTAGAAGCTATTCCTGGTTTGGGGATAAATATTTGGCTAAGGAACCATTGAACGGGGGGGGGGGAGTAGGAAACATAACCACATGCAAGCCTCACCAAAGGTGGGGGTGGGGGATGCATGAAATCTGGACTGAACCAATAAATAGTACCTAAGAAGGCCATAATACTGGCAGTGGGCAATTTGCTGTTAACAAGGCCCATATTTTAAAAACAATGAATCTCGTGGTGTCTTTGCCACCAGTTGTTGCCTAAAACTGGTCATGCAAATGAACCCGCTATCTTGAAATCTGAAGGTTTGCTTTTTTCCTTTTATAGCCGTGATCAAACAGTGCTGCCAAGATTGCATTTACATTTATACTAATGAATTGTTCTCTGTGTTTGCAGTCATTCTTAGAAAGCCGGCAAGTGACAGCTGCCAAAAATACGAGACTATACCAACCCCATTGTATTCCAGGCAAGCTCTCTGCATGGTATCACACCTTTCAACACCTGCAACCACACTTAAGGTTTTATCTCAGTAAGAAAACAGGCAAAGCGCAGTTAACAACTTTTCCTGACGGTGACACTGGGCAGTTGTACTTGAGCTGTTAAGTCTAGAGAGCTGTAGAGGCAAACGGCCTGTTTCCCAAACACCTCCCAGGAAAATGAAGCCAGAATCCGGTACAAAATTATTTCGCCTGTCTTTCCATGCTCAATCTGTGTTTTAGAATACTGTTGCCATGCTAGTCCTGGCAACTGGGCCGTCTTTTGTAGGTAGCAGCAATCAGACACATTGGCTGTGTTCACATGTACTGCTAAACCATGGTTTGGCATTACGACAGTTACTGTAGCTAACACACTCCCTTCTCCTTTTCCAGCATGGTCACAAGGAAGAGTTTGGAAGCTTCACTTACCCAGGAAAAAATGTTGTTAACCTTAGCTATGGTCTGTTGAAACAAGCCAGGTTTGTAAGCGGGCTTGTTTAAAAAAACCATAGTTAACAATAACCAAATATTGACCAGGCTCAGACATAACAACAAACTGTGGTTAATTTAAAACTGAAGGGAAATCTTCCAAACTCTCTGATTCCTAAGCTGGAGGGGGCTGGAGAGGGAGAAGAGCAGGAGTCTAAGGCTCACTTCAGCTCATCCTCACAATGCTAAACCATAACAGCATCTTGTATAAATGAGGCCATTGTCACACACAGAAAGAGAGATAGCTGACTTGAATGTATATGATAAAGGTAGGTATCTCTGCATTTTCAGAGTTGAAGTACATTTGAAATACAGAAAAAAATCACACTTCAATTCATTCACACTTTCTGAAATAATATGTGAACCAGAACACAACCAACCTTGAAAATTCACGGTTCTCTGAATATTGCAATGCAGTTCTATAGCCAATCATATGTACAACAAATGTATATGCTAGGGTTGCTATATTTCAGACTTGTAGAGACCACAAGATTCCTCTAGTCCAACCCCCTGAAATGCAGGACTGACAGCTAATACCCATTAAAATGTGTAACTTGGACAAGCTTGCATACAAAAATGTGTGTATTAGGAGAAATTCGTGTGAAAATGCTGGTGAATTTTCATGGGAACATGAAAGCAAACTGGTGTGAAAATGTGGAGAACTGTATTTTAAAATTATTTTATATTGCAAATATAAACAATAACAAGCAACCATAACCCGAAATCACTCAATAAAATAAACCCAGCTGCATTTTGACCTTATGGTCTTTCTCCGTGATCACCAATGCACAGTTTGGCATGTACACAGTACATAAATGCAAAGGATTTCGGACAATTGGAACAATGAAAAAAATGTCTCCATAAGCCAAAAGTAGCAACACCAAACAAAGGCTAGTTTTCATAGTCCATAGTGCTGACAAGTCAATATTGATTATGGAAGAATACAGTACTTCCTTGTGGTTCTTTACCTGGTCCACTTTTAGGTACATGTTCCAGTTTGAAGGGCAACTTATGGCTTTGCTTGAGTTCCAGTTCTGGTTTATAGGTGGCACTCCATGCCATCCTTTGCCTAAATGCTGTCTTATACCATCTTTGTATAAACACCACTTTCTAGCTTTCAAGTTTTTCTTGATGCCTTCCTTAAGCAGCTGTCCCGCTGTCGAACTGGCAGGGGCTGCAAAGGCTGAAGCCAACAGGAGTGAAATTAACAAACCCAGAGTGAAATGAAGAATGGCAAACTGAAATGAACATGCTCCTTGACAAGATGACAGCTAATTACCCGGTCTCAGCAGTAACCAAAGCAGGCAGAACCCAAAAACAACCATAGAAAAGGAAGAAGTGCAGCTGAAAAACAGCTCCTTTGGCTGAAGAGGGTGGAAAACAAACAGCCTTTAAACAACACTTAGTAACTGACCTGAGCTTCGAAGGAAGCGGGGAACAAAATCACAGGAACATTCAGGCAGGAACAACCAGCTGCACAAATATAAGATGGGGAAAACCTTGTGTACATGTGAAAAGGATCTAGGGGTCTCAGTAGACCACAAACTTAGCACGAGTCAACAGTGTGATGCAGCACAAAAAAACCCAACCTAATGCTATTCTAGGCTGCATCAACAGAAGTATAGTGTCCAGATCAAGGGAACTAGCAGTACCACTCTATTCTGCCTTGGTCAGACCATACCTCGAATACTGTGTCCAATTCTGGGCACCACAATTTAAGAAAGATGCTGACAAGCTGGAATGTGTGCAGAGGAGGGCGACCCAAACAATCAAGGGTCTGGAAAAAACAAAACAAAAAATAAAAAAATTCCTTCCAGTAGCACCTTAGAGACCAACTAAGTTTGTTCTTGGTATGAGCTTTCGTGTGCATGCACACTTCTTCAGATACACTGAAGAAACTAAGCCTTATGAGGAACGGTTGAAGGAACTGGGTATGTTTAGCCCGGAAAAGAGGAGACTGAGAGGAGATATGACAGCCATCTTCAAAATATCTAAAGGGTTGTCAAATGGAAGATTGAGCAAGCTTGTTTTCTCCTGCTCTGGAGGGTAGGATTCAAACAAAAGGATTCAAGTTACAAGAAAGGAGATTCCAACTAAACATCAGGAAGAACTTTCTGACGGGAAGAGCTGTTTGACAGTGGACAGACTCTCTTGGAAGGTGATGGACTCTCCTTCCTTGGAGGTTTTTAAGCAGAGGTTGGATAGCCATGGATGCTTTAGTTGAGATTCCTGCATTGCAGGACGTTGGACTAGATGAACCTCGGGGTCCTTTCCAAATCTACAATTCTATGATTCTATGAGCTCTCCAGGATTTCAAGCAATGGTCTTTCCCAGACCTAGCTGGAAATGTCAGAGATCAAAGCCAGAACCACTGAGCTACTGAGAGCTTCATGCTTGTGTGTGGCCATCTCACTGAGACAACCAAATGTTAGCCCCATGGCATGGGATCAGACCCTGCTGGAGCAACTCCCATGCTGCTGGGTATGTGTATGAAGATCATCATGCTTGCATAACAAACTGAATGCTGGGGACTTGTGTTCGGTGTATCTTCTACTGGCTGTGGCCATGAGCAATAAGAACATGCTTTAAACTATGGATGCTTGAGGAAGTCAGTCTATGCAGATTCCAAGACAAACTGACCTGATCTGAACCCTTCCGGCTTCACCCTGTCTGCCGCTAACACATGACCCCCCCCCCCAAAAAAGTTGCCCACCCCTGACCTAGAGGTATCATGGGGAGATGGAATGATTGTTAAACCAGCATAAATCTGCCCATAAATAGGGATAAGAAGGGAGAACTGAACTCAGCTCCCCACTGGGAGCTCGCTGGGTAGTCTGGTGCTAACATCATCCCAGGTCTCTCCAATCCAAATCCAATTCTACACTGTCAATGAAAATGTCCAGAATGGAAATGACCGTTTCTTAGGTTTTCCATCATGCCAGGGTAGGATGAGTCTTCCCCGCTAAATCTCTGTTCCTTCTAATAATAATAATAATAATAATAATAATAATAATAATAATAGTAATAATAATAATAATAATAATAATAATAATAATAATAATAATAATAATACTTTATTATTTATACCCTACCCATCTAGCTGGGTTTCCCCAGCCACTCTGGGTGGCTTCCAACAGAACATTAAAATGCAATAATCTATTAAACGTTAAAAGCTTCCCTAAACAGGGCTGCCTTCAGATGTCTTCTAAAAGTCTGGTAGTTGTTTTTCTCTTTGACATCTGGTGGGAGGGCGTTCCACAGGGCGGGTGCCACTACCGAGAAAGCCCTCTGCCTGGTTCCCTGTAACTTGGCTTCTCGTAGTGAGGGAACCGCCAGAAGGCCTCCGGGCAGAACGATGTGGGTGGAGACGCTCCTTCAGGTATACTGGACCTGGTTGCATTCTATTATCTTTGAATTCAGGATATGAGATATCTAGTTTCATTTTTCATGGGTTTCATGACTTTCGAGCAGCTTTCCCATGATAAAATCCCTTGTAGCTGGCAGGGAAACCAGGTGTTCAGGTGTGCCTTCCCTTGATCTCCTGCTGAATCTTATCGAAATGCTCAAGAATTTTAATTGCAGCCTCTTCCAGGAAAGGAGTTGGTTGCACAAGACCTCCCAATTAACTCTAATCCCACAACCTGCATTGACCAGTATGCCACTGAGTCCCACCTGAAAGTTACCACCGTATGGAAGTGCTGCAAGTCTGCATTCCCAATCACGAGCAAGGAAATTGTGCTTTTAAGTTCCACTGGAGTCATGGGAACAAATTAGCTGTGATCTCCGGAAGTCTTGATGATTTCAGTTGTGTTTTTCTGGACTGACTGAGGGCCTAAGAAGTTTCAGCAACTCTGTTGTTGTTCAGTCGTTCAGTCGTGTCCGACTCTTCGTGACCCCATGGACCAGAGCACGCCAGGCACGCCTATCCTTCACTGCCTCTCGCAGTTTGGCCAAACTCATGTTGGTAGCTTCAAGAACACTGTCCAACCATCTCGTCCTCTGTCGTCCCCTTCTCCTTGTGCCCTCAACCTTTCCCAACATCAGGGTCTTTTCTAGGGAGTCTTCTCTTCTCATGAGGTGGCCAAAGTACTGGAGCCTTAACCTCAGGATCTGTCCTTCTAGTGAGCACTCAGGGCTGATTTCTTTAAGAATGGATAGGTTTGATCTTCTTGCAGTCCATGGGACTCTCAAGAGTCTCCTCCAGCACCACAATTCAAAAGCATCTATTCTTCGGCGATCAGCCTTCTTTATGGTCCAGCTCTCACTTCCGTACATTACTACTGGGAAAACCATAGCTTTAACTATACGGACCTTTGTTGGCAAGGTGATGTCTTTGCTTTTTAAGATGCTGTCTAGGTTTGTCATTGCTTTTCTCCCAAGAAGCAGGCGTCTTCTAATTTCGTGACTGCTGTCACCATCTGCAGTGATCATGGAACCCAAGATCATGGAACTCAGCAACTCTACTGCTTGCAAAATTGCAGCCATTGTCAGTAGGGAGAAAAGGGGTCCTTGGGGATTTAGCACTTTGATAAGACCTTTTTGGATTTCAGCTCTACAATTAGACTGTCTAAATCTGCAATGCCATATAGCATATCAAGTGCCGTTTCAGAGTAATCCCCCCTCCTGCCCCCTAAAAAAAGACAGATCCAGCATTAGTGCACAATAAAACCTAGCCAGCAGCACTGACCTTAACATGTATCAATGTTGTTATTATAGTACAGGTAAAAAAGAGAAAGGATTGTCTTTCCAGCACATATCACATCCATTTATAAGAGATTTGTTTGGGACTGAAGACAACTGTGCTTTCCACATATACACTGTAAAAGGCTTCTAATTTCAGACTTCCAGCCAACACTCCTTTTGTGTACCATTCACATGCTGAAATTTAAGATTTGATTAGGGACCACTCCACTAAAGGCCTATTTTACAAATGCTGTTGAACAGCATTTGTCGGATGGGAAATCTCTGCTTCATCTCATTTGGAGAGAGAAAAGCACATTAAAAAGCAAGCAGTTGTTTTTGGCTCAGCTGAAATGAACGTGGAAAGCACTGAGGACTGTCTAAATCTGCAATGCCATATAGCATATCAAGGCGTCGCTCCTTGTGGCTGTAAGTTGCCCAAGACTCACTTCCATAAAGCAGCCTGCTAGACCTTCATTTGGGTCTTGGACGTTAGCATCACATTCTCCCATACCCTTCTGGAGAGGTGAGCCATTGCCACAGCTGCCTTGTCAATACACTTGTCCAGCTCAGCATCAATGGAGAGATTCTGGCAATGGTGGAACCCAGGTGGACAAAAATGTCTAACACCTCTAGCATGTGGTCACCAATGCTGATATTGGTCTTTGTCAGGCTGATGGTAAGGCCAAATTCCATCAGAACTAGGCAATGATTGCCCAGCATCCAACTTTAGGAGTCACCGGCCAGCTATATGCAGTTCTAGATGGAGCTGATTGCCTGCTTTCCATGTATGTTACGTCTCAGTATCAAACCAAACCTGCCACTGGAATGCACACAGATCTCTCCATGGGATCACAGGTCTCCCAGTTGGTAGTATGTACGAAGCTGAATACAAGAGCTTGCCTGCAATCATACCTTGCTAGTTAGTATAATATTGTCTGCCTGTGTGTCTTGGAACAAGATCACACACTTTTGCTAATGTACATTGCATTTTGAAATTCTGGAAATGTTAGCATATTCAGAGTGAAATATTGGGTAGCATAAAACTGTGCAGAGTTAAGACCGCTAAATGTGAAAATGTCGTTTCTAGAGAATAAGGAAAGCATATAGTTTTAAGACCATCTTGCAATAATTCCTTGGCAGGACATAGCTCTATACCCTATGGAAATGGTTTGTCCATATGGCTTTTTCAGTGCCGTGTGATAAACCCCTTGTTCACTTAATGTAAAACAAATGTACCTATTTTCTTCCATCATTCTACACTTCTGCTGTGCAGACAATGTGGTTCGTATGCTGTACTAAACAATCCCAGTGTCTATCACCATATACCAAAATTATGTAAATTGACCATGTTTTCCTTCCAGTTGCATCTACTTATTTGAATTGTAGGTTTGCGAAATTCTTGCTGGATTACTGCCTCTTGTGTCTCAACAACAAACGAACAAAACACAAAAAAACCCATGCCCAGCTGCAACTGCTCGGGAAATTGTGAATTTCCCACTGAATAGTCACACCTCAAAATTAAAAATTGATACAGTCGTAGCTCAGAAGTCGAACGGAATCCATTCTGGAAGTCCATTCAACTTCCAAAACGTTCAGAAACCAAGGCGAGGCTTCTGATTGGCTGCAGGAAGCTCCTCCAGCCAATCAGAAGCCCTGGAAGACCTATCAGATGTTCGGGTTCCAAAGAACATTCACAAACCGGAACTCTCACTTCCAGGTTTGCGGCGTTTGGGAGCCAAAACGTTCGACTCGCAAGGCATTCAACTTATGAGGTACGACTGTATTATATAGTCAAATTATTCAAACATGTTAGCTGCTTTGAACGCTGTGTCATTGATGACAGGCAGGACACAAAACCTGTAAGCAGATAAAGTTAATTAATCGTTTAAATGTTAATATTTAGAAGTAATCCAGGTAAGATGGAAATACTGCAGGGATGGAATCTGCTGATCTGGGAGGAAAGGTATGACTGGTGTTGCTTGGGGCTGCACTTCATTGAATCATAGAATTGTAGAGTTGGAAGGGACCCCAAGGGTCATCTAGCCCAACCCCCTGCGATGCAGGAACTTCCCCAGAGTACTAAGTGCGTAGTTGGGTGTCTGTAATAGACCCACCTCTATCAATGGAAGTGCAGGTTGCACTGATGAGCAGGCTTCCCTTTATCAGCTTTGCCTGATTTGCCAACTGCAGCCATGCCTTAGTTACATCCAGGCTAGACTACTGTAGAACACTCTTTGGGGGGGCTGCCTTTGAAGGTGGTGCCTGGTTGCTGCTGGAGGACAAGAGATCAATGCCTCACTCACACACACCCCTCTCTATCATCCGTTCCAGACAAGCGAGAAGTGTCATCGGAGTTTGAGAACACATACCAATCAGGCAGAAACACTAAAGATCCTATGATTGGGCACTTATTGTGGTTCCTCATGCTACTGAGGTTCTGCTAGCCTTTACTAGGAACCAAGTCTTTGGCATTTTATGCACCAGGTTAAAATGGCTTTATATCAGGAGGCCATTGCACCATGTTCTAATGTTCTGCTCTCATAGAATCATAGAATTGTAGAGTTTGAAGGGACCCTGAGGATTATCTAGTCCAGTGGTGGCTAACCTTGACACTCCAGATGTTTTGGGACTACAACTCCCATCATCCCTGACCACTGGTCCTGTTAGCTAGGGATGATGGGAGTTGTAGTTCCAAAACATCTGGAGTGCCAAGGTTAGCCACCACTGATAGTCCAACCCCCTGCAATGCAGCTGTCCCATAGGGGGATCGAACCTGCAACTTTGGCATTATCGGCGCCATGCTCTAACCAACTGAGCTATCTAGCATCCTGGGTAAAGCCATTTAACAGAATCTCTGATGTTTTAATCTATGTTTTCAATTTTGTATATGGTATGCTTTAAAATTTGCATACAGTATAAGTTGTTTTGAGACTCCTGGCAAAGAGTGGGGTATGTATAAATTCCTAAAATGAATAAATATTAGAGCTAAAGTGCACCACTTTTGGAGGGTAGAGCAATCAACACCAGATTAGTGTTTTCTTCAACAGTCGTTTAGAAAAGTAGTCTAGAGAGCCACTATTTAGGGACATTCCTCGGTTTAGCACAAAGTATTTTTCTTTAAGTGAGGATGGCAAATGCTCTTAAACTATACCCTGCCTTTTGAGCAATATATATATATGTAAAGGAGCAGCAGACTTTAAACTTGTTGTGATTGCTTCTTCCGCACCTGTCCTGGAAGGCTTAGAAGACACACTCTTCAGGAAGCTAGACAAAAACTTTATTGTCTTCTCAAACAAGAACAGCAACAGGAAACTCCTGACTTCACTGAGATTCCACAAAGTCAAGTGCCATCTAGTGACTAAACCACATAATGACACTATCCACACAACCCCCTAAACCTGAAATGTTACTCTTGTATTGCAGACTACCGTGATGTGATAAGTTATTGCTGCACGAAACATTGGCTATCTATCACATTTTTCCAGACACTAGTAACTTACCTCACTAGGGTGCGTTCACAAGACTCACTTTAACCACATACAAAATGAGAACATCATGGTGACTTTCTTTGAAATAAATTCAGAAATCATGTGAACGGGTGATTTCTACGATTTGTTTCTTTGTTTCCGGAGAGCTTGTGAAGTTTGGTGCAGCCTTCCAGGAATCTGGGGCAGGCGTGCGATAATTCATGGCTCTCACATCCTGGTCTGTAGCTTCCTTCTAAATGAGATTTCCGGGATGGAAAGTTAGCAGCTCCAGCGTGTGACAAGTTTGTAACCCTAGCTCCTCCCTCAGCTGTAATTGTCTAATGCCAGAGTGGGCCACTGAGCAATAGTAAGAGCTGCCTGCGTATCATCTTTAAATGTGGGGTGTGAAACAGTTGGAAGGCCTGTTTTTAAATGTGTAACCTGAAACACTGGACGCCAGAACTCACAGTGGGGCTTAGCAACCAAATCAACAATATAGAGATAGTTTATGACATGTGATCACCAGAGCAGCAACAAGGTTGCTTAAATATAGATCTAGTAGGTATTAGAATATTTCTGAGAAGTGCACATCAAGCCTGAGACAGATGCTGCTAATAAGTTGAGAGCTTTAGACATTTATTTTTACTTTTAACTGCTCGGCTATATTTATCTGAAAGATTTACCACTACATTCTTGACATATAGGTATGCTAGTCACTTTCTGCTGTCTAGACAGAACAATATATATAAAACTGGAGAAGATAAGAGGTTTGGGAGTGGAGGAGAGAAGAGAGGGGCACTCTTTAGGACTCTTCCTCAACAAACAAACAAAAGGCAGAGGATGACGTGATTTTCCTCTCTTTCGATTTTAATAGCTTTTTTTTGTGACTCCCTCAAGTTCTGATACATGCACATGGCATGCCAAGGTGGGGATGAATCAGATGCTCGTTTCAGCTTGCTATATGTGCTTGAGGCTGTGCGCATGACAGCGTGGAGACCATGTTGTGAAGTTCTCATTTCCCATGGTACAAGTGTAGTCAAGGTTACAGTATTGTAAAGCATTGCACATGGGGCTGCCCCACATCACATTGGTACCGAATGCTGCTGCCTAACTGGTGACATGTGAAAGTCATCACGCCTACTGATAGTGAACTCAAAGAAGTCCTCAGAGAAGATAGAGAAGTCCTCCGGTGGGACTGGAGCTACAAGTGGACCACAGAGAAACAAGAGGGAGGTATCAGCATGCCTGGGCAAATCTCAGGCTATGTGGAAGTACCAAAAAAAGGGGGGAGGAACCCCAAGGGAGGAAAACCCCTGTACTTGTATATGAAGAATCAGGACTGTGTATGAATTGTCTTCAGAAGTTAGGGGGAGTTGATTGTCAGTTGGAAAACCCAGCCTGGGTGGGAGGAGAGAAGAATGAACTGGCTTGCCCCAGCCTGTCACAGCTAATAGTATCCAAGATGAAGGCATGGAAAGCTGGCTGGCTTAAACCCTGAACAGGAACATTCCAGTTAGGGGGTAATGATATACTGCAACATTTTGTTGCAGCTCTCCCTTGTTACTCTTATTCTGAAACAAGTAAATTGGTTGCCAGTGTATTTTCAAGCCCAATTCAAGGAGTTGGTGTTCACCTACAAAACACTAAATATGATACAATCTGTATTGTATTGTATTGTATTGTATTGTATTGTATTGTATTGTAAGTCTGAGGGTGGGTTACAGAATTAAAACACAATATTTAAAACAATTTAAAACAACTTACAGTCCCAGAAATAAGGTGAGACCTTAAAACATACACCTCAAGTGTCAAAAGCCAGAGCAAATAGCTGCATCTTCAACATTCTCTAAGGGGATAGAGCTCCATCATTTAGGGGCCACCACAGAGAATGCCCTCTCCCAAGGCCACAGACTCCCAAGCCTCTGAGGGTGGAGAAACTGCTACAAGAGGGCTTTCTCTGCCAGTCGCAGCCCCCAAGAGGGACTGTAGACTAGTTCCAAGGTTAACACCTCGGTGCCAAAATCTCAGATCACTGTGCAGTCCTGTGCACTGTTGTGGTTGCCACCCCCACAGATCACCTCTCCCCACCTCCACAGGATCACACGCACCCCCCAACCCTGCAAATGCAATCAGTAAGAGAAAGAGAGGAGCTACACACACTTACATAGCATGTTTCCTGTGTAAGCAGGTCCAGTAGAATTAATCGGATCCTTGAATGGTTTGTTGTTCAGTCGTTCAGTCGTGTCCGACTCTTCGTGACCCCATGGACCAGAGCACGCCAGGCACGCCTATCCTTCACTGCCTCTCGCAGTTTGGCCAAACTCATGTTAGTAGCTTCGAGAACACTGTCCAACCATCTCATCCTCTGCCGTCCCCTTCTCCTTGTGCCCTCAATCTTTCCCAACATCAGGGTCTTTTCTAGGGAGTCTTCTAGGAGGAATTAAAGAACCTTTTACTGAGGGTGAAAGAGGAGAGCGCAAAATATGGTCTGAAGCTCAACATCAAAAAAACTAAGATCATGGCCACTGGTCCCATCACCTCCTGGCAAATAGAAGGGGAAGAAATGGAGGCAGTGAGAGATTTCACTTTCTTGGACACAGAATTAACCTGCGGCTCCATGGACAGCTGTGAGTCCCAAATGACTCCCAGGCTGCGCACCTGGTCATTCTGTTAATTGGCATTATTGTTTTGAAACCTGGAAGTTTCAGGGAGGTTGACAATAACACACAAAAACACAGATCCAATTCATAGCAGAATGTTGGACCAGGTGACCTTAGAGGTCCCTCCCAACTCTAGAAATAAAAATAAAAACCCATAATAATTATTTATGATTTACATCAAGCTTTCTTTTTCCTTGTCTTCCAAATTGAGCTAATCCCTCTCATACATAATAAGTGAAACCCAACCCGGCTCAAACTGACACTTTGCTGGGACACTTTGTGCTCGCCTGGCAAAATTACAAACTTTTTTTTCAGAATGTCTGCTCGTTGAATATGAGGTGCGACATGAGTGCGCATTTATCTGTGTCACCTATGCCTCCCGCCTCAGTATATTATAAAGGCGCATATTGTAATGGAGGGAAGATGCCAAGAATATAGTCATGACAGAAGGGGGAACGCCAAAGTGGATAGCCCTTCTGGGAACGTCACTGTCCATGGGGTAGACAGCAAGATGGCTTGGATCCACCTTCTATTCTCTTCACCTAATCTGTGCCAACCATTAACTCAGTTCTTGGCTCTTATTCACCAGAGCTGTTCAGTTTGCTTTTCTATTCATCTCTGTGTGCCATGACTCTCTCCTGGGTCAACTCCAGTGTAAATCAGGCCTAAGCATGTTTGCATCACTTGAGTAATTGCTATACCATACTCATGCCGTTCTGCGTCCAGCCCTCCGGCATCGTAGCAGGCTCACTGCTGCCTTCCAGACAAAATTCAAGGCGTTGTTTATGATCTAGGAAGGCTTTCATGCTTTGGCCTAAGTTCTCTCTGCCATCGTTCTGTCGCTCCAGCTCAATTCTCCAACTGCCACACTTACGTTGCTAAAATGGTATTTCCCGCACACAAGAGGAAGACTCAGGGACAGTGGCCTAGCGTGAGTTGCCAGTGACCAGTGCCAGGGTTGGAGGGAGGGAAATGGACAGAGTACGCATGCGCATTCAGCTGCCTAACGGCATCCACATCACCCAGGAAATCACAGCCGCAGAGACATGGGCGTACCCAGGGGGGCAGAGGGGGCAACTGCCCCCCCTAGAAGGCAGCTGCCCCCCCCCACTAGAAGCAAAAATGATCAGCGTCCGTTCAAAGCAAACCTGAACGACCATGGCTTGCCCCCCCCCCAGTTTTGATCCTGGGTACGCCCCTGCGCAGAGATAAGAAGAGTCATTCCATTGTCTGGAGAAGTCACTTCCTGGTCCGCATAGAGCATGGGTAGGCAAACTAAGGCCCAGGGGCCGGATCTGGCCCAATCACCTTCTAAATCCGGCCCGCGGACAGTCCGGGAATCAGCTTGTTTTTACATGAGTAGAATGTGTCCTTTTATCTAAAATGCATCTCTGGGTTATTTGTGGGGCCTGCCTGGTGTTTTTACATGAATAGAATGTGTGCTTTAAAAAAAAATCATCTCTGGGGTATTTGTGGGGCATAGGAATTCGTTCATTATTTTTTTTTCAAAATATAGTCCGGCCCCCCACAAGGTCTGAGGGACAGTGGACCAGCCCCCTGCTGAAAAAGTTTGCTGACCATAGAGAAACCATTTTCAAAAGAGACAGTGACAGAAGCACGCAGCTGTATTGAGGTAGCACTGGGTGTTGAGGTTTTGTGCCCCTAACAATTTTGCACCCAGGGCAATGACTCCTGTGCCCCCCCCCCACTCAGCAGACTCGGGTTAACCCCAAGGTTTGCAAAAGTATATATAAACATATTTTTTGTGGCGAGAGGGAACCCTAAAGGGAGGGAATCTCCTTGCAAAGCAGCCCAATGAGAACTCATGGAATTCCCATTGACAGTTAAGAGGCTGGGGGAGCTAATGGGATAGGGAATAGAATGGAGAGACTGGAAAAGGAGGAAGAAACACATTGATAGAGAATCACCTCATTTTCTGCATAGGTCGCAGGCACTTACCCACACATATTTACACTGTGAGTCTGCATGGAGGGAGTCCAGATCTTATAACAGGGTCAGGGCTTGTTCCCCACACCAGTGCAGCCCTAGAAACCAAAGCATCTCTCCCAGCCAGTCTTCAGCCAGTCTGCCCAAGATGTATCTCAGTCTTTGTTCTCTCCCTTGTTAAAGACACTCCTTTCCTGTCACCTCCCACCCAGTTATCCTGGCAACCTTCTGTCTGCTCAGGCCCAATAATTCCTCTCAGAAGGACCATCAACACCTTTGGTCTTATTAATGCCTCCATCCCAGGTGAGGCCTTGGCTTGGAAAGGAAGCTTCACCTGTATTTTAAAACTGGCCTGCAATCTTCCCTTCAATATTCTAAATAATATAAATCCTACCATTTATTAGCACCATGATAATGGTGTTCTGGTTTCCATGTGCTCTGGTTTCTGCCATGGTGTCCCGTTGCACCAGAAGTGGTTTAGTCATGCTAGCCACATGACCCGGAAGCTGTCTGTGGACAAACGCTGGCTCCCTCGGCCTGAAAGCAAGATGAGAGCTGCACTCCATAGTCATCTTTGACTGGACTTAACCGTCCAGAGGGGTCATTTACCTATTAACCTTTGCAGGCAAGACTCAGAAAACAGAGGAGCTCTTTAAGGATTTTCACACACACGCATACACACTCTCTCTCTCTCTCTCTGAGCTGATTCCAAATGGAGCCTTGTGGAGTTCACCCACAATTCTTCCAATATTATGAATCACTGGGGAGGGCGGAGGGGACCTTTACTAATTATGCAATCCCATGTGTTATTGAATCAGTTACACTTTTCCAGATCACACTGAAACCATTTATATCGTTGCTGACTTTCCATTCTTCTGATCTTGTCAAGAGGTCAGATACATGGTGTTGGAAACATTCTTGATTTGATTCAGTTGTGCTCTGGCTTCTTGGGGTTTTCTTTTGTTTTTTTAAGTATCAGTTGCTATCATTTTCATACATATATCTTGGTTGCGGGGGCTCTCACATCCTTACATGAAAATGAGGGAAACGTTGCATTAACTACTGCAAGGCCTTTAATGGAAGCCCCAGGCAGACTGGTTAAAAGCATGTAGAAGAAAAAAGCTGACTTTGGGGGAAGGATAATATACAAAACCGTGAACAGCTATAGATGAAAATGTATTGAATCATGAACTAAACAGACAATGTCATACAAAAAGCATACATAGGTATTTCCTCAGAGGCAAAAGCCTGTATATACTTTCAAACATTAAAGTGCTAATTCAAAGTGCAACATATAGTGTTGGAGATGGTTATGCAAAGTCCATCAGACGTAATCTTCCCGTTTCACCAGCAGCTGGAATATCCTAGTTCTGTGTTGATGGTGAGTACATGAGCCTTTAATAAGCCTTTTTAATGTATATTCTATTTATATTCTTGGTAAAGTTGATGGTATGTACTGTTGTTATCTAAGATAAAGTCCAGTCCTTGACGAAACTGCTGGTGAAACGGGAAGATTCGAAGCTGGCCACCCGTCGGGAAGACAGACCCATACATTTGATGGACTTTGCTTAACCATCTTTAACACTGGAAAGATAGACCCATACGTCTGATGGACTTTGCTTAACCATCTCCAACACTATATGTTGCACTTTGAATTAGCACTTTAATGTTTGAAAGTATATACAGGCTTTTACCTCTGAGGAAATACCTATGTATGCTTTTTGTATGACATTGTCTGTTTAGTTCATGATTCAATACATTTTCATCTATAGCTGTTCACGGTTTTGTATATTATCCTTTGTATAGTTACCATGACTGTCTGTGGTTGTTTCGACTTTGGGGGAAGGGCATTTAAAGTATCCTTTTAAAATTAAAAAGTACTTAAAAAAAAAAGTCAGAGCAAGGCAGCGGCCTCAGGTGGCAGATGTTGAGGTGTGGTAAGTGAACAGAGCTATGGGTGCCATGTGGCCTGCCCTGCATCATCTAAGCTAGCCTGCTGCCCTCAATTGCAGTGGAGGTTACTGTCCTTTCACCAGTGTTGGGGTAAGATTCAACTACTGGTCCAATGAGCTTCTGTATGTGCCTTAGGGGAGGGCGCCATCTTATCTTTTGCCTCAGGCAGCAAAATATCTTGCGCCGGACCTAACTCCACCTATCCACCTGGCTCTCAAACAATCTCACAGATCACACACACCTCACCCCAAATCTCACAACAAAGAGGGTTCCTAGAATCTGCTGGCATCACCCTAGTCTCTCATTCTAGGCTTGCTTTTATGGGCAAGTTGATGCAGCGCGGTTGCTGGTAAAATATGCATATTAGGCGAAATTGCCTACAAAAATGTTTAATATCAGGAGAAATACGCACTAAAATGTAAGGGGTTGTTGTTGTTTTTGCAAAGAAAAGAAAAGCGACATGGAAATACAGAGAACCAAATTTAAGATTGGAAAAATGTGAAACGGCAAGAAAATGGGATTGACAGATTTGTCCATCCCTACCAAGACTTTCTGGACTCACCCGCTGCACCAGCTTTCAACACATAGTCATTATGTTCAATGTTCCATTTCTAGAATGAGAAGAGCGATGGCTCAGTTGAAACTCCTCCTTGTGTCCCTGTGTTTGATCATCCGTACAATATATGGCCCATGGAACCAACCACTATAATAGTTTCGGGGGTTATAAGGTAATGTCACCCACCTTCAGAGCAAAAACAGCTAGGATTGAGGCCTACATGCTGCTTATGATGCTGTCTCGTTCCAGTTCCACTTTAAGACCCTGGGTGTGTTTTTTCTCCAGGGCTCTCAGTAGGCCAGGCCCTGGTTATCACATGTACTATCTTGCTTGACAGCTAACCATGACCCAGCATGACAGCTGGAATCGTCAACGTGCAGAGCCAAGAATGAAGCTCAGAGGAGTGGGTGGAGGGGAAAATCAGGCCTCCTTGGCGGGTGGCCGACATCCCTGAAACACTCTCCTAACAGGCATCTGACTGAAAACAGAGCATTGTGTTTTCCCAAGTCAGATGAAGACTTTTCTCTTTGCAAAACCTCTCAGTGCAGCACAAGTGACTGGTTACTTCTCTCCTCACCACCCACCCAAGGAACAAAAAATAAACAAGGAAGAAAGAGGGGGGGCAAAGATTTTATGTCCCTTCCCCTCCCACCCCACCTCAACAAAACCAAAAATGCAGCCGTTCAAACGCCAAATTTCTAAAGTCGCCTCAGAGCTAAGGTACCATGGTGATCCAGGAGGCAGGGAAAGCAGGCACCTTGGAGAAGCAAAACAGATGAATGTTTGCCATGAAAACATAAGGTCTCGAAAGGAAGACGCCTAAACTTTCATTGTGGCCTCCTTCAAACAGTGTGTGGAGGCACAGCTCTTTTTAAATAATATTTGTGTCCATATTGCTGCATTCCTTTGTTCTTCGTAGTTGCAGATACCCATGTGCGCTATCTCGCTTGCAATTCTCGTCCCCCAAGAAAATTCCAAAGGGCTTCAAAATGGGAGTCGCATTTCCAGTAACTCTGAGACAGGCTGGGAGAAAAAGTGTCTGAGGCAATGGGTGAAGTGGGAAGGATTCAGCTCCTCTTATTAATAGCATAAGAAGATGCCAATGGCCCACCATGCTGTTCTCACAGTGGCCAGCCAGACGCCTGCAATGAGTGTAACTGAACTCTGCCCACTTGCAATTCCTCTGGTTTACAGGCGCATACTGCCTCCAGCACTGGAGGTGGCTCATAGCCATCGTGGCTAGTGGCCACTGATAGCCTCCAACACTATCAACAACGCAACACATTGCACCGAACCCGGAAGTGACTTTCAAAATTGCAAAAACAGCCCTAGAAGACCCCAGAAAGGACAAGAAAACAGTGCCTAGCAATCCCACAATCCCAGGAGCCTTTGCACTGACCGTTGAGGCCTATGGAGAGTTGGGGTTTGAGAAAGGTTTTTTTTGGGGGGGGAGCAATTGTGATGGAGTTTGCCACCATTTCTGCCAGTCTGTTAAGCACTGGTGGTTTTTTAAGAGGGTTTTTTTTTTAGAGTTTCCAGAGGTTTGGAGGGTTTGCAGGCCAGACTGGCTGGGGAAACCCAGCCAGATGGGCAGGGTATAAATTATTATTATTACTATTATTATTATTATTATTATTATTATTATTATTTTCAAATGGTGTTTCGAATCTACGCAATTTCACTGGCGCTCACGCTGCCTTGAAACATAATCCCCCACATAAATTGGGAGTTGCCTGCAAACAGGTATTATATGTCTGTATATAACGGATACACACAGGCTGCATACACACCATACATTTAAAACATATGACTTCCCCCAAACGATCCTGGGACTTGTGGTTTTGTTGAGCGGGCTGGAAATTGTAGCTATGTGCGGGTAAACTACAGTACCCATGATGCTTTGTGGGAAGCCGCATGATTTCAATGTGTTTTAAATGGATGTTGTTTACACAGCCACACACACACACACACACACACACAATCAAAACGCAAACACACCCACACCGATAAATTCAGAAATGCCATTCTTATTTACAGTGGGACCTCGACTTACAAGCGATTCGACTTACGTGTTTTTCGACTTACGAATGACTTCCGGGAGAAACAAAATGGCCGCCACAACCGAATTTTTCGACTTATGAATGGAAGTCGCGGCCGCTTTTAATAGGATTTTTTCAACTTACGAATTTTCGACTTACGAATTTTTTTCGCTCAATGCATTCCTATGGGGATTCGACTTACGAATGTTTTCGACTTACGAAAATTGCGTCGGAACGCATTATCGTCGTAAGTCGAGGTCCCACTGTAATTGCGAGCTAATGGGGGTATTTTGCTTTTAATTCCATTGCTGCCAGTCCCTCTATTGGGATGAAGTGAGCTGCAAACACATGGACACACCAAAAAGAGAAGGGGGGGAAGGAGGGCTGTGGGAAGTGGAGTAAAATGACAGACAGTTCAGTTTATTAATCTGTGATGAAAACCAGGCTCCTGTTGGTGCAGCGGGGAGGGCAAGGAAAAGATAGGCCGGTCTGTTTAATGCTTGGCTCAGATTTAAAAGCGGGGAGAAAGAAAGCAGCTGAGTTCCCTGCTCCTGGCCGCGTCTCTTCCCTACGTTCCTGGTTGCCGGTGCTCACAAAGGGTGTGTGTTATGTAATGCACTCCTATCAGGAATCCAAGTTCAAAAACATTTCACAGAGTCTCATGCTGTGCCTGCCGAAGTAATTGTTTCAGATAATGAAAAGTCTTTATCAGCGCCTTTCAGCTGCCTAAAATCTCGGCATGCTAGAGCAGGGCCTCGTCCTCCCCTCGGCCAGGTCTCCAGGTTGCAATCGCAACGTTCGTTCCCGGAGGGGAAAGATTTCTCCTGAAAAGACCTCTGAGGAGAAAGGAGGCCAAGATCATGCCCAGGTGTCTCTTCCTCTGAGAGCTTCTATCTTGGGTGATTCTTAATGTTCTTTTATTTTATTTTTATTTTTTAAAAAAATATTTATTTAAGGGTTTCCAAAGGGGACCCGCAGCAAAGGACTTATTCAAAGGCAAATAGGATAAAGCTCCTAAACATCAAACATAAATAAGGATTTTATTAAATTATATAATTTACAGTCCCCATCATCTCCAAGTTCTGTTGTCCAGGTTGTGATATCACAAGATGTCTTCCTGAAATTTGATCTTGATGCTGGCTGGAGGGGAAATTGCCTCTTCTTGGCCACCTCAGCGGTTCTCTCAAATGGGTTGGCACTCAGGGAACTGAAGTTTACAGCCTTGTTCTTAAGGGTTCAGGGTCTTGCAGAATGGAGACCAAGGGCATCATCCAGACTGTTCTGAGGTAAGCAGCTCATGGCCCATAATGGTGGGACACACCGTGCCTCAACTTTTCTAAAGAGCATGTTAATATGATATTCAGCAGTAGGTTACACTTCCACTTAGTTTCTTTGAAACAACTACTACCCCAGTTGAGCATTGTTTGCAGTACTCACCTGCCTGTTGTTTTCTTTTTTCTTTGTTTTCTTTTCTGTCTCTTCCCCACATTTATACTGCTATTTAATTACAAGTGAATGGACCTTTTGGCTTCTAATTCTACAGCTACCCATCCCTTGACTGGGATTGAGTGAGCTACGCACACACAAACAAACCCAAAAAGTGTAGGAAACACAAAATATTATTATTATTATTATTATTATTATTATTATTATTATTATTATTTATACCTTGCCTCCTCCTCAAAGGAACCCAGGGTAGCAAATGTACCGGTACATCTAAATACAATTCCACCACAGGTGCAGACTAAGAGAGAGTTCGATTTATCAGGGAAGGTGGACATTTTGCAGTATTTCCCAACATGTGTGAACATCGTTGCAACTCTGCTTTGCAGAAGACCCCAAGGTGATGGTGCGCCCGGCAGTTGTAGACCTGCCCTGCAGGAATAACTTTAAGATGGGGTGGTGATGTAATCATAAATAAATAAGTTTGCCCCTCTATAATAATAAACCAGGGGCAGAACAACCTTTTACATTATTCAGAGAAAATTCAAGTCCATAATGTACTGCTGGAGTCGGGGACTTCTTCAGACTGAGGGCCACATTCGCTTCTAGACGAGCTTCTGGGGGCCGCATGGTGGATGAGACCAGAGGCAAAAGAAATTAACCTTTATGAAATGGATGTGAATTGTAGCTTTGTATAGGAGGTGTGGCTGAAGAGGAGATGTAGCCTGGGCGGAGTCCCACGAGCCAGACAGAGAGACTGTGGAGGGCCACATTTGGACCCTGGACCTGAAGTTTCCCACCCAGACAATGAAGTATTGTATAATTCCTTTGATGTTTCTAAAAACAATACAGATAAATGGATAAGATAGATTAACTCAAGGATAGCCAAGGTGGTCCCCTCCATTTGCTGTTGGACGACAACTCCCGTTGTCCCCAAGCATTGGCTAGGCTGCCTGTGGCATCACACCGGCTACCCCTGGATTAGAAAGATGGATATTGTAACTACCATGTTCCATTGGACAATAAAAGTAAGTGAAGTACATGGTGTGCATCAGCCTGTTCCTACATGCGCAAGCATTATGAATGAAATATGCAAGGAGAACAGCTGGATACATATCGACTGCAATCTCTGGGAAATTTTTATGGCTTGAGGTCACTGGATATCATAGTATCAGCAAAGGGAACTATTTACTGCTTCGAGCTTTATGTGAATGCATCTGTTTTCTTCTTCCAAAAGAATTAATGATTGCAGTCAGAATGACTCATTCATAATGTCTGCATCATTCAAACTATGCTTACTAGGGGGGAAAGTGTATTGTTTCTTATTGCTTGTGGCAAAAGTAGTGTGAGCTATATTTAGAAAAGGAAAAGAAAAAGAAAAACAATTCTCCCAGACCATTGTAGCTCTAATACTGTGGAGTCACAATACAGTGGTACAGAACATGCTTTGCTGATGTATAGGAACATCAGATGAGCCTGCTGGATCAGACCAACAGCCCATCTAGTCCAGCATGAAGCTGGGATAGCTCAGTCAGTAGAACATGAGACTTAATCTCAGGGTCTCACGCTGGGCAAAAGATTCCTGCATTGCAGGGGGCTGGAGTAGATGACCCCTGGGGTCCCATCCAACTCTACTGTTCTATGATTCTGTGGTCTTGCTTCCATAGTGGCTGACCAGATGCCTGTGGGAATCCTGGAAGCTGGACATGAGCTCAACAGCACTCGGCCCACCTGCGATTCCCAGCAATGCGCTGATTTCTTGGTCCTCTGGTACAGGACAATGCAGCTGGAAACAACTTGTGCTGACCTCCCTTCCAACAGAATTGCAAAAAATTGGCCCAAACCCTAGATGCAGCAAGAGCATGAGCTGGATAGGAGCATGCATATTAAGAACTTAAGAAGACCCCTGCTGGATCTGGCCAACGGCCCATCACGTTTCACATCACAGCTGACAGTCCATCCCAAAAGCAGGACCTGAGTGCAACTGTCACTCCTACTTGCGATTCCCAGGAACTGGTATTCGGAGACAGCGGAACAAAGCCATCATGGCTAGTAAGCAACTGACGGCCTTTATCCTTCATAAACTTGTCAAACCCTCTTTCGAAGCCATTGGGTGGCCATCGCTACCTCTTGCAGGAGCAAATTGCAGAATTTAACTCGATGCCGTGCAAAGTAGTACTCACTTTTTTCTGCCTTGAATCTTTCAACACCCAGCTTCATTGAGTGGCCCTGGGTTCTAGTTACATTCCATGAGCTTGAAGGCAACTGAAATGGTGATGGAAGGGGCCAAAGCTCTCACCTGTGCCATTCCACCAACCCCACCCCCACCCCCCAAAAAGTTTAATTAACACATGAAAGGAATGGCTGGGTTTCAGTCTCTCAACATTCTATTTAATCAGTATTAGTATATAGAACTTTTCAATTGTATAGCGTTACAAGCTCATTATCCTTGAAAGATACCTGTCCCTGGTCAATCACTGCCCTTATTGTTTCCCATTTTGTTAGTGTGGCTTGCCATTCTTCAGAACTTTAGAAGCTCTTGACATGAGACTATGACTATTACAAATAGGTGAGAGTGTACCAGTTTTCATCTGTAAAATACTTTTGCACAGGCAATTACCCAAAGGGGTAGGGCAGAGGAGAAGCAAGCGCTGGACTTGATTCTGCCATCACTAGTGGTGTCGATCCAATTGTTAATTGCACCTCTGAAACATTAAAAATAAATTCATTCCTTCTAAGAATTGGCCAAAGAAAATCTGTACAGTGGTACCTCAGGTTACATACGCTTCAGGTTACAGACTCTGCTAACCCAGAAATATTACCTCGGGTTAAAAACTTTGCTTCAGGATGAGAACAGAAATCGGGCGGCGGCGCAGCGGCAGTGGGAGATCCCATTAGCTAAAGTGGTGCTTCAGGTTAAGAACGTTTTCAGGTTAAGAACGGACCTCCAGAACGAATTAAGTACGTAACCAGAGGTACCACTGTACAGTCTCATTCATCCAAGTACTTCCATGGAATCTTTCTACTCAGAAGTAAGAGCCGTTGAGTTCTGTGGAACATAACCCCCAGGAAAACCTGTATTTCCGTCTTAGTCACCTGAAAAACACTGTGAGCTACCAGAATTGTGAGAGGATAAAGACTTTGTGTGGGCCATCAGGCAATGGCTTTTTCCACCTGCCTTGCCCTACCTTCCAGCCCTAGGAGCCTTTCCCAGACCATGACTTAGAGAACAGCAGAAGCACCTGGGGAGAGAGCAGAGGAGTTCAGGGATATATAGATATGGAGATGGAGATGGAGATGGAGATGGAGGGATATATAAATTAAGTTGTGTGTCCTTGTTTCTCAGTTTCACCCTTTTGCATGGTTTTGTATGTTTCATGGTATTTTATGCATTGTGACTTGCTGTTATTTTTATTGATTACAGTTTGGTAATTCTGTATTATTTTACAATCCCACCATACATGAAGGAAAGTACCGGTCTCTGTTTTACATTTCCAACATTTGTCTGATTGGTTTTTGTAAATCTTAGATAATTTTTGTGGCGTCCCATGAGTACATGGGAAAGTATGGTGAGGAATTAGTAATATGGTAAAATGGAAGGTAAAAAGCGTACAGGAATCATAGAATCATAGAATCATAGAGTTGGAAGAGACCACAAGGGCCATCCAGTCCAACCCCCTGCCAAGCAGGAAACACCATCAAAGCATTCCTGACAGGTGGCTGTCAAGCCTCTGCTTAAAGACCTCCAAAGAAGAAGACTCCACCACACTCCTTGGCAGCAAATTCCACTGTCGAACAGCTCTTACTGTCAAGAAATTCTTCCTAATGTTTAGGTGGAATCTTCTTTCTTGTAGTTTGAATCCATTGCTCCGTGTCCGCTTCTCTGGAGCAGCAGAAAACAATCTGCTGGAATTGGAGGGAAAGCAAACGTATCGAAATACAGAATGAACCATCAAAACTAATGCAACTGGGAAGGTATCAAGAAATGGAATATAAGACATAAGGTCACGCATGGGTGAGGGAAAGCCAGAGGGGGGGTGGGAACAGGGAATTGGGATAACAGTATGATTTATGACTTTATGTATTAATTTTTGTATTAATTATGTGTTAATTTTTGTATTAAGCTAAAGAATGTTGAAGGATGTATATAATGTTTTTGTGTACAAATTAAGATATTAATAAAGATTATGTTCTGTTAAAAAAAAGGAATTATGGGGTGTGGGAGATGTCAAAGAATCATCTTTGTAAAAGCAAAGTAAAACTGCTGCTGAGTGCTTCATGCAACTTAGCGTTCGGTTGCCATTGTGAGAAATTCTCCAGCTAGTTGGTCATTGTAAATCTGCTTTCAGTTTCAGGCATGTTCTCTCTCTCCCGCTCTCCCTTTTCATTGCAACGGGGATCTAATTCAGTGCTTTAAATCTGTGTTCTGCAATGCATAATTAATCTGGCTTCATAGAGATCTGGACAAAAGGCCCCATTCAATCTTTAGCTCCTTCTCCCGAGATATTGTTATTTCTAAAAACTCCGGCCAGCTGGGCTGGAGGGAAACTTCAGCACTGTGGGAGAATGAACAAACTGTAGGCCTCTGAGGGATTTGGACTAACTAGCTGACTAAATTGGATTAGAAAGTATGGAAGAGAGGGGAAAGCAGAGACAGAGGGCGGCTTCGAAGGCTACAGAACTTCACCAGGGGGGGGGGAGGAAGGCCTCCTAAAACTATTGCAAAATGGTGAAAAGTTTCTGGAAAGGCAAGAAGAATTTTTATTAAGTCAGAGTAAGATGATAAATTGCCTAAAGGCAGGATGGAGCAGAGCAGAGGAGCAAATTTTGCAGTGGGGAAGCAGGTAGGAGTTTGTTACATCTGTTTCTGAGCTTTTTAGCAGAGCTTGCTAGCAAGGAGATGGTACTTGCCAGTCATAACCAGGCCTGCACAATGCGTGATGCAGTGCACCCAATGCAATTCACTAACCATGTGGTGTGTCCAATTGAGAAGGGATGGAGAAGAAATTCAATTCAGCTTGCATCTAAAGGTGAACCTTAACCTAATCCTCACTTCCCTAAACAATACCTGAGAGGAAATGCAGTCATAACTCAGCATTCTCACTGGTTTGAATTTTGTAGTGCGGTTCTCGTGTGTATAAAAATGTGCATATTGGTGTAAAGTGTTAATAATGCTTTCTATTAGGGAAAATATAAATATTAGGGGGTACATTCTTTGGGGGGGAATAAGCATTATGTGAAATTTTATACCTAAATGTGCATATTGGGTGAAATTCACTAGGATGAATTTCCCCAAGGACTTTTTAAAAAGGAAAATCAGACATTGATGTGCAAATGTGGAAAACCCAGAAACTGAGAGAAACTGAAATTGATAGAGTCACTCATCCCTATTTGCAACTTATTACCTTTATCACCACCAGTAGCATTTTTACCCTCGTTCTTCTGCCAAAAAGGCTCTGAGAGTGGCTTTCAGATATCAGTGAGAAGAAGAATACCTATCCTAAGCCTCACAGTCTAAGAGGCACAACATAATAATAATAATAATAATAATAATAATAATAATAATAATAATAATAATAATTTATTATTTGTACCCCGCCCCTCTGGCCGGGTCTCCCCAGCCACTCTGGGCGGCTTCCAACTAATATCAAAATACATTAAAATATCACAGATTAAAAACTTCCCTAAACAGGGCTACCTTCAGGTATTTTCTAAATGTCAGGTAGTTGTTTATCGCTTTTGACTTTGTTTATTGCTGATGGGAGGGCGTTCCACAGGGCGGGCGCCACTACCGAGAAGGCCCTCTACCTGTAGCTTTGCTTCTCGCAGTGAGGGAACCACCAGAAGGCCCTCGGCGCTGGATCTCAGTGTCCGGGCTGAACGGTGGGGGTGGAGACGCTCCTTCAGGTATACAGGACCGAGGCCGTTTAGGGCTTTAAAGGTCAGCACCAACACTCTGAATTGTGCTCGGAAACGTACTGGGAGCCAATGTAGATCTCTCAGGACTAGGGTAGATCTCTCAGCTAGGGATGATGGGAGTTGTAGACCAAAAACAGTGGGAGACCCAACTTTAGGAAACCCTGGTTTAGGCCCTAGTGAACTTCCGTAGTGGGGATTACACTTCCACTGTTTCATTTCACATTCTTATGTTTGAGGGAGGGCTGCTGTGTTTGACACGGAAGAAACCCTTGTTGCTGCCAGAAGTCTTTTCTCGGTGTTATTTGTGCTAGTTATCTCCTGGCCTTGTGCTCTGCAAAGGCAGAAGAAAGGTTGGGGGAGGCGGGGAGTGCTGTCAATCTGCCTCATGAAAGAATCTCTTGGGAAACTCATCCCTCTGGCTCCCCCTGAATTGATGACCTCAGTCCATGTGCCAGAGTGCATGAGCGCCATTACTGCTGGAGCACTTCCTATGAGACGGAGCCAACCTTTACTACAGAACTGGAGCTATAACTATGCAGACTTTTGGCAACATTGCATTTATGAAAGCTGAAGAGAGAATTTGGGTCTTCAAAAAGGGAACCGTTCCAAAATACAGGCACCTCTCCAGTTTTCAGTGCTCATTTTTATGAGACTGACGCAGCACTTAATGCAAGCACACCCAGATATTCCATAAGAAGTACTTCTACGGTTCAGAAACCCACCCTGTAGGGAGCACTAATGCAAAGCATATTGCCGCATTTGCTGCAAAGCAAAGAGTGCTGTGATCCTCAAAATCTGAATCCCTCCCCTCTCACACACACATCCATAGGCCATATGGTTCTAATCAAAACTTCTGGAAGAAAAAGAGGGGGACAGCATACCAAAGTTTGAATCTAAGAAAGGAAGTTCTGTGGTGTTTTCTAGCGGATCTAAATTGGGCATCGAAAACATACGATGTTGCCTAATAAAATAGGAAAATTAAGACAAGGCTCTCACTTGGCTATAATGTTTAATTGCGCATACAGAATAACTTCAGGACTCAGAAATGCTGGGCTCAGTGTTTTGATTTAATGCCCCTTTTAATCATGCTGAAATCTGTGGTCTATATATGAAAAATCTGAAGTTCAGTCAGCCATAAAGAACAATAAGGGGGAGAAATGAATTGGAAGCCTGCATGTGCCATTGAGTCAGATTTGGGACAGATGCATTTGTAAAAAATAAAAAGGCACTTGTTTATTTTTACAAGTTTGGACTTCTTGAGTAGGCCTGACTGGTGACAACATTATAAGCAAGTGTTCATAACAGGGAGGGGGGTTAAGGCGTGCCTCAACCCAGCAATATCCCATTAAATCTCATTTTATTTCATTCTGTTTAAGCTTAAGTGTTCTCTGTGTGAGAAAACAAAATAATAGACCCGGACAGCGAGGGAGACTTACATTGCTCTACATCAGGTATGAGGAACCTGAGCGGTGTTGACTACAATGTCAGTCATCCTTGATGTCAGGGTTGCACCAGATGAGCAGGAGTGGTGGCAAGCCCTCCTAGGCGAAGCGGCAACCACGGAAGAGTTCGGAGAAATGGAGGGATTCTTACCTGAAGAAGACTTCCTCAGAAGAGAAAGAATCAGATAGGGAGGTGGAAACACCTGGACAGGAGGAGGAAGAAGTCGAGCCAGAATCAGGCCCTTGTGAGGAGAGCAGCTGGCTCACCCCCTCCCCTCTTCCCTTCTCAGCTGTAGAACGTAGAGCTGAGAGACGTAGGGAACAACTGGAGGCAGTTGCAGCTCGTAAGAGGCGTGGTCATGAGCCGGCTACTTAAGGAAGGTCGGCTGCTCCATTCACCAGCACCTGCAACTGCTGTGGTGGAGCATGTGGTTGTTCTTGCTCGTCCTGTTCCTGGTTCCTGACTTTGGCTTCCTGACTGATCTCGGCTTTGTGACTTTGGCTTCTGACTCCTGGCTTAATCCTGACCTTGGCTTCCTGACTTTGGCTTCTGACTCCTGGCTTAATCCTGACCTTGGCTTCCTGATTTCTGGCTTGAACTGACTTTGGCTGGCTTCTGACCTGGACTGTTTGTCCTCTGCTTTATCAGACTGACTGCTGCTCTTCAGCGTGCCAACTTGTTGGCGTCCTAACACTTGACCAATGGGCCATGCTGGCTGGGTCTGATGGGAACTGGAGTGCACCATTGTCTAGCCATTAAAAGTCTTATCGTCCATGGATTTGTCTAAATCCCTTTTCAGATTGTCCAAGTTGGTAGCCCTGACTACTTCTTGTGGGAGCATTGTGTGAAGCACTTCCTTTTGTCTCTCCTGAATCTTCAAACAATCAGCTTTATTGAATGACGCCAAGTTCTACTGTCATGGAAGAGAGAGAGAAATGTCTCTGTCCACTTTCTCTGCAAGTTTCTGCGAAGATATTTAGGATGGTTTGGAGGTGTGAGCACCTTATATTGGGCCCAGAAACCAACTGGCAGCCAAGCAACTACAGGGATCCATGAAGGGAGTGGTGGCGAAGCAGCTACCTATCTGGAGTGCTGCCGGCCACCCATCACCTCTGCTAATCAAGACTCAAATAATATTTAAGTGCACATTCCTCAAATTGCACACAGGAAACAATGTTCAAAGTTGAACATAAAAGTTTTGCTCAGCTAATTTTCCAGAGGTGGTCATACCCCATAATAAAATTCTTTTCATGCAATATATCCTTTGAGAGCTAATGATATTCTGCAGCTGGGGCAGCATGGATCTGAGTTTGTTTGGGGGTTCTCTCTCTCTCTCTTTCGCTCTCTGCGTTCTGAGTTATTTACTTCCAAAAGAGAATTCTCCATGGCAACTAGCCAAAGGGGCTTGTCTCTTTAGTGTGTGAAATGTGAGCAGATACAAACTTGACACCATATTTCATCCCATCGTCTTCCTTCATGTCTGCATTCCTGGAGGTAAATTATGGGGTGTCGCCAACCATTCAAAGGTGACAAGGAGCAGTTGTAAAAAAAGAAGGAGGAAAAAGAAAGAAAGTTTGAGAAAATGGAGAAAAAAGATTAACTATTTCAAAACATTCTAAGTAAGCAATTTTGAGCTATCATAAGTTTTAGAAAGAAACAATCCCTCTCCCTCCCTCTCTTTCTTTCTCTCTCCCTCCCTCCTACCCTGCCCCCAATTTGGTTCTGGACAAACACTATGAAGTACTTATTCATGCAACATGCTATGAACTTACAGGTCACACATGCGTTTATTTGATGTTAAATTGGACTGCTACAATGTGTCCTATGTGGGGCTGCCTTTGAAGACTTCAGCCAGCTTAAAAAGCAGTGGTAAAAGTTTTGACTAGTGCATTTTTATTGCTCTAACAGTGTATTGTTAATATTAATCATAGAGTTGGAAGGGACCACGAGGGTCATCTGATCCAACCCCTTGCAATGCAGCAATCTTTTGAACCCACAACCCTGGGATTAAGAATCTCATGCTCAACCTACTGAGCTAAGGGCATGACATTTACCATGTTCCTAAAAGGTCCACAATCTAATAAGTAAGAATTTAAAAGTGGGGGAGGAATGGGGAGTGGAAAGGAAAGCAAGCAAATCTAGATTATTTCTTTCCTTTTTTAAAAAAAGTAGTCTAATTCCCATCAGCCTGAACCAGCATAGTCACAGGTCAGGGACGATGGGCATTGCAGTCCAGCAATAACTGGAGGGCACACTGCTTCCTTGTTGCTGAAGTAGCAGATCTGAATGCAGAAAACATCTTGCTTGAGAGATGTTGCAGCTGGAAAAGATACACAGGTAAAAAGCCTGACATGATTTAAGGGAATTTCATATATGTACTTCAAAGTTTGTTGTTGTTGTTTAGTCGTGTCCGACTCTTCGTGACCCCATGGACCAGAGCACACCAGGCACTCCTGTCTTCCACTGCCTCCTGCAGTTTGGTCAAACTCATGTTGGTAGCTTCGAGAACACTGTCCAACCATCTTGTCCTCTGTCCCTCAATCTTTCGCAACATCAGGGTCTTTTCCAGGGAGTCTTCTCTTCTCATGAGGTGACCAAATTAATTCAAAGTAGGTTGTCAAAATCTGATTGGTAACTAGGGACATTCCAGCTGCGATCTGAGAGCAAAATGTAATTCTGGGAAATAAATTGTAACCCAATGTTATGAGGTTCAGCTATGTGAGCTGGTCCAAGAACAGCTATATGGGCTTCAAAGGGTGAAATGGCAGCACCAGGCTCTCTTTGGAGGAGCTCATCTGCATAAGACACCTGCTGTTTTTGCTATACAGTCAGTCACACAGGAGGAGGGTCTCTTCCACCACCATCCATGCATACACTTTCATTCTCCATCAAATTGTTTCTGGCACAAGTAGGCGGAGAAAATTTGTGTTCAGAAAACGCAAGGTGAAGGGCATTCTGTGTGAGTGGCACTGATCAAAGTTGTTGTCCGAAACAGCTTGAAGGTACTAGGTTGGGGGAGCCTGGATTAGATAGAACTGGTTCAGTTTTCAAGGCAGCATCTCATGCTCTTGGCTTAATTTTGCTGCTTGGTTGTATTGGAGGCTACATATTTGCACATTCTGCACATTCTCACCACAAAGTGGCCCTCCATCAAGACATGCACAATAGCACAGTGGAGAGGCAGAAGGCCAAGGGCGGGCAAGATTCCTAACTCCAAGTCCTGCAACCGTATCGCTGCCGTTGTTTCTCAGGCAAGCATCCAGCAGATCTCAAAGAGCCAGGCTCCTCTGCTCCAAAGGGGAAGGAGCCTCCGGCCTCAGCTGGCAAGTGTGGGAGGAAAGATCCTCCCCAAAATATCCCCACAATCGTAAAACTGGAGGTACACGCCGTGCTTCCAAGCTGTACTTGAAGGCTCGCAGCTTGCAACATTTTCATAACTTGGAAAATGTCCTGACAGCTGGATTAACTGCCGAGATAACAGAAGTAAAGGCAGGCACTCTTCCGTGTGTATGTGTGTTAGTTTGGAGCATCATAAAACAAGCCTTCAAATTTCCTAACCAATTTATCAGAAACCAAACCTCAAGGTAAATAATTCTAAGACAAAATAATGGGGTGGGGTGGGGGGATGGTGAGAGAGAGAGAGAGAGAGAGAGAGAGAGAGAGAGAGAGAGCCTAGGGAGCACACTCTTCTGTGTTACATACAGGTAGGTAGCCGTGTTGGTCTGCCGTAGTCGAAACAAGTGCTGGAGGAGACTCTTGAGAGTCCCATGGACTGCAAGAAGATCAAACCTATCCATTCTTAAAGAAATCAGCTCTGAGTGCTCATTAGAAGGACAAATCCTGAAGTTGAGGCTCCAGTACTTTGGCCACCTCATGAGAAGAGAAGACACCCTAGAAAAGACCCTGATGTTGGGAAAGATTGAGGGCACAAGGAGAAGGGGACGACAGAGGATGAGATGGTTGGACAGTGTTCTCGAAGCTACTAACATGAGTTTGGCCAAACTGCGAGAGGCAGTGAAGGATAGGCGTGCCTGGCGTGCTTTGGTCCATGGGGTCACGAAGAGTCGGACACGACTGAACGACTGAACAACAACAACAAGTCGAAACAAAATAAAAAATAAAAAAATCCTTCCAGTAGCACCTTAGAGACCAACTAAGTTTGTTATTGGTATGAGCTTTCGTGTGCATACCAATAACAAACTTAGTTGGTCTCTAAGGTGCTACTGGAAGGATTTTTTGTTTGTTTGTTTCGACTCTTCTGTGTGACCAGCTTCCCAAAACTGGTTTGAATAAGAATTGAAATATTCTTTCTGCCAAAGTTTTAGTGAATTCTCCCCATATTTTTTAAAAAATCTAAACTCAAATATCTACCATTTAGTCTCAAATCCCTTCCTAACAACAACAACAACAACAACAACAACAACAACAACAACAACAAAACAACAACAACAACAGATGGCCACTCATCCTCTGCTTAAAAACCTCCAAGGAAGGAGAGTCCACAACCTTCGAAAAGAGCCCATTCCACTGCGGAATGGCTCTTACCATCAGAAAGTTCTTCCTGATGTTTAGTCAGAATCTTCTTTCTTGTAGCTTGAAGCTGGTGGTTTGAGCCCTGCCCTCCAGAACAGGAGAAAACAAGCTTGCTCTATCTGCCAGGTGACAGCCCTTTAGATATTTGAGATATTTCACCCGAAAAATGTCAGGGGGTCCAATAATGAATCTCCCATGTCACATCTAGTTTGGCCCTCAATTCTACAGTTTTTGCAAAATAACAAACTCTGTATCTACACTGTCTTTTTTATTTTTATTTTTTTCCAGCAAGGGCTGTCTGATTAAGTACTTGCTTGTATGTGTGCTTTTTTCCCAATGACTAAAACTCCTGTGCACCAGAACAGAATTATAATAAATGTCTGACCTGGCTGGAATGCAGAACGGTTGAAAGTATAAATCTTCAGGTGTGAAGTTAGACATTACTATATAGTGCACTCTGTATACTATAGCCTGCTCCTTATACTGGAAAGGCCTGAGCAGTGGCGACCAGGCCTCAGGCTTATGCTGTCGGTGGCTTACGGTGGACAAAAATGAGTTTGAACAACAGCAGTCATACTATAAAAAGAAAATGAATAGAATTTTTGATGAAGATGATGTAAGCAGCGGCGGACCTATGTTCTGGGGGTCCTGAAGTTTGAACTTTTATGGGGGGCCCTTCACAACCAGCAACAAAGTCTGGGTAACCACAATTGTTTGTTTGTTTTTTAAATTAACTACTACATCTCAGATTTTGAATAAGATTGCTATACCGTACTGGATTATCTCACATTTATTTTGCTAAAATGGTAGAACTGAGGGCCAAAGTAGATGTGACATGGGAGATTCATTATTGGACCCCCTGACATTTTGGGGGGTGAAATATCTCAAACAGAGTGGTGGGTTTATTCCGTTTTTGTTTGTTCTGTAGTGCTTCCCCAATGCCATCTCATTACAGTGGAACCTCGACTTACAAAGTACTCGACTTACGTATTTTTCGACTTCCAAAAGGGAAAAAGCGGCCGCGCACCTACGAATTTTTCGACTTCCGAAAGGAAATCCGCTTGGATTTTAGATGCGGTTTACTTGACATTCGAAGTTTTAGATGGGGTTTACTCGACTTACGAAGGTTTACATAGGGTTTTCTTACGAATTTTTCGACTTACGTTTCCAATGCATTCCTATGGGAATGCCATTTTTCGACTTACGAAATTTTCGACTTACGAGTGTGCTTTCGGAACGCATTAAATTCGTAAGTCGAGGTTCCACTGTATTGCTATCTATAGAGAGGCTATAGAACAACGAAAGTGAGATGAAAATGAACCACAACATTTGTGGTAGAAAGAGTTGCAGGATTTCAGCATTAATGGGATATGTGCTGCCTAAAAATGGAGCAATGTGACCAACTCCAAAACTTTCGCTGGGATGAACAGTAGTGAAAGCAGGATCGTGTGTGACCACTCTGATAGCGTCGTGAGTGCAAGTCATCATGAATAATCATGCAATGAAAAGGGACGTCTATAGGGGTCCCTCATGCTGAAGGCATACCGTAGCTGTCAACCTTTCCCTTTTCTTGCGAGGAATCCTATTCAGAATAAGGGAATTTCCCGCAAAAAAAAGGGAAAGGTTGACAACTATGGCTGAAGGACAAGTAAGAAATGGTATCAATAAACGAATACGAGGATCAATGAGGCATATGTTAGGTAACATTCAAAGACTCAGTCCAAATAAAACTTACCATGTACTGGATGGTGGATTAGGGAAAACAGGGAATGGTGGTTTCATTTTGCCATGTAGTGGGGATTAGGCCTGTGGAAACAGTGACAAAGAGGAGGGGAACCCACTCAGAAAATGGGTTTACTGAGGATAAAAGGTAAAGGACCCCTGGATGGTTAAGTGCAGTCAAAGTCGACTATGGGGTTGCGACACTCATCTTGCTTTCAGGCCGAGGGAGCTGGCGTTTGTCCACAGACAGCTTTCCAGGTCATGTGGCCAGCATGACTAAACTACTTCTGGTGCAACAGAACACTGTGACAGAAACCAGAGCGCACGGAAACGCCGTTCACCTTCCCGCGGCAGCGGTACCTATTTATCTACTTGCACTGGCGTGCTTTCGAACTGCTAGGTTGGCAGGAGCTGGGACAGAGCAACGGGAGCTCACCCCGGCACGGGGATTCAAACCACCGACCTTCTGATCAGCAAGCCCAAGAGGCTCAGTGGGATCTAGCCCTAGAGCTAACAAACCCTGGTCCCACCATTGCGATACACCCTGCCCTCCTGCTTCATCTCCAGACCTCCAGCTGTGACAGAGTCCTTCCCCTCCTACAGAAAAGGATTGGAAAAATATAACGTTTCCACTAATGTAGGGAACTGAAAGACTAGAAAACAAGGGATGGGATCTGGAAAATATCTTATTACCAGGAAAGCATGAATGTGTGTGTGTGTTTGATTTGTGTGTACAAGCCCCAAGTCAATGAAATCAAGATTGTCCTCCCAGTATAGCTCCTCATGTTCCAGTGATCCATTTGTGTATAAGCAAGAGGTTGAAGTAATTCAGACAGCAGCACAATGCGTGTCAAGTTTTGTTTACTTAGCTACTCAAATTAACAGCCTTTGGAACTGCCTCAGTAATTGATGGCAAATCAAGCTCTTTTGCTTTCTTTAGGATAGGGCTTGATTGCAGCTTGGTTGTAAATAAATACACATTTCTACTCCAAATATGTCATCTGGAGTCCTGAGCTATTGTTAAGAATTCCTGGATCGCTTGCATGAGTATGAATTATTGAATCCAGTGAGTCAAAGTTATGAACCCACCCAGGGGGATACAAATCCTCTTGGACAGGATTAGCCTTCACACACACACACACACACACACACACCGAACAGTTTATGAATGTTAATAGGTTTTTCTATTTAAACTGTTTTTTCCCTCCTCCTCAAGAAATATGTGCATAAAAGCAGCCTTTTGCCATTGTTAAAGTGGCACCATAGCACAACGAAGAAAATCTCAAGCATGGATGCTATACCGTAGCTGCCATTTTCCTGATAAGGCAACATAGCCAAACTTCCATGAGTGTATCAAAAGACCCCAGCCATTATCTTCCTTCACACAAATACCCATCAGCACTGGAATGCACACCCTCCCAGTGTCCCTATTTTCCAGGGACAGTGCCAGGTTTACAGAAGTCATCGCGGTTTCTGATTTGATCCTGGAATCTCCTGCTTTTCCTTGTTGTTGTTCAGTCGTTCAGTCGTGTCCGACTCTTCGTGACCCCATGGACCAGAGCACTGCCTCTCGCAGTTTGGCCAAACTCATGTTAGTAGCTTCGAGAACACTGTCCAACCATCTCATCCTCTGTCGTCCCCTTCTCCTTGTGCCCTCAATCTTTCCCAACATCAGGGTCTTTTCTAGGGAGTCTTCTCTTCTCATGAGGTGGCCAAAGTACTGGAACCTCAACTTCAGGATGTGTCCTTCTAATGAGCACTCAGGGCTGATTTCTTTAAGAATGGATAGGTTTGATCTTCTTGCAGTCCATGGGACTCTCAAGAGTCTCCTCCAGCACCATAATTCAAAAGCATCAATTCTTTGGCGATCCTTAGACCTCCTTAGGAGGTCCCTATTTTCATCAGAGAAATGTTGGAGGGTATCGAGCTATGTGACGCCTGAGCCAAGCAGATAAGTAACTATACAACCTTTAGGAGACATCTGAAGGCAGCCCTGCATGGGGAAGTTTTTCACGTTTAATGTTTTGTTCAGTTTTTCTATATCTTGGAAGCCACCCAGAGTGTCTGAGTCAACCCAGTCAGATGGGTGGGTTTAAATATTATTATTATTATTATTATTATTATTATTATTATTATTATTATTACAGTGGAACCTTGGTTGTCGAACGTAATCCATTCCAGAAGACCATTCAACTTCCGAAACATTCGACAACCGAGACACAAAGGGCTGTCGGCAATTTCAATGGGGAAAATGGAAAATCACGCCTCGGAAGCCATTTGACTTCTGAGGCGCGTTCGAAAACCGAAGCAATTACTTCCGGGTTTTCGGCGTTTGGATTCCAAAACATTTGGCTTCTGAGATGCTCGAAAACTGAGGTTCCACTGTATTATTACTATTATTATTATCGAATAGGACAATCCTATTTTCATCAGAGAAATGCTGGAGGGTATGGGAATGCTCAGTTCACATTGTTTATTAGGGACAGGATGTTACATTGCGCTCTATTTCCCTACTGAATACAATCTGACTGTTCCTTGTTGTGTGTAGAGGTCACCAAGCCACCCCCACCAATAAATTCACACAAGAGACATAATTTTTGCTTGGGTTTTTGGCATAGTTTTGGCCACAACTTTATTGAAATACAAAACACGTGAGTGGTTGCGTAGGCATTGGTTCACGCTGTCCGATGGGACAGAGCTGACCACTTGTCAGCGAAAGACTAGCTGTCCGACGGGACAGAGCTGACCACTTGTCAGTGGGGGGAAACCAGTCTGGGGAGAGTTGAATGGAGGCTGTGCTACAGAGACCTCCCCCTTCCCCAGAGGTCCCAGGGGCTCATGCATGGCCCTGCAACCCTACTGGGTTCGGACAAGAATATTTGAGCCGCTGGATTCCTTTAACAGAATTCCCACGCACCATGATCACTTTTGGAGGGCTACCGCGCTCCATTAACCAACACAACCAATGCCTAACCGCCAACCTTACAAGTTGTGACTAGTTGCTACGTAGTAGGCGAAAACCAAATGGCACAGCCAATCAGCCAAATGGAAAAAAATCCTACTAGGCCCCTGCCTCAAAAGCAGACGACCCCATGACAGGCAACAGCAAGGTCAACGCACAAGCCTATACCAGGGAGGGGGGCGGGAGATCCGAAGCTCGCAGCAAAGAGGGAAGGTCGCACCACGTGCTGACCAATTTATAGGACGCTGGGCTGTCCATCAAAATTAGATACATGTGCTTTTGCCCAGCAACAGCACTGGTCACTGCTAGCTGTGGCCACTAGCCAAACCCACAGCTACGAAAAGGGAGGTGGCTTTCTAGCCCCCACCGCAACACGAGCTCTCTCTGCATTGGAGAACTCGCTTTGGGGTGTTGAGGCCTCACCCCTCAACCTGTGGCCTACCAGCCCCTCAAGAGCCCCCCCCCCAAACAGCACATTCTCCCTGCTAGACATTGTTTATATTGGATATTGTGTGTACTGACCTGGGGAGCTTTCCAGAATCTCAGGCAGAGCATTTTCCTGTCACCAGATCCTTTTTAACAGGAGATGCTGAGGATTGAAACTGGGGCCTTCTGCAAGCAAAGCAGCTGCTCTGCCAATGGGCTATATCCTTTCCCTCATAAAATTCTAACTTTGCTTTAAGGAGATCTCAAAATAACAGTGTATGGAAAGTGAGCCCTGAACTGATAGAAGTACGTAGGTCTCTTTGCAAAGCAACTGCAAAATTGTTAACTTGAGCAATTTTTTTCCTGGCTTCAAATGGCTATGGAGGGTACTTCCCCTATGGGAAACACAAAGTTAATGAGACAATTCACCAAATAAATATTTATGGTACATATGGAGTGGTTTTAGTTAGTTTTGTAAAACAAAACAAAACAGGAGCTTACTTTTCTAAAGGTTCTGGAGTACTTATTGTCCATAACCCATGATAATGTGAACTGTGATGATGAACAGCTAATATTTTTTCCAGGACTGAAAAAAAGGGGATAGGAAGATTATTCGCTGAAATAAACACCCATTCTGCGAAAATGAAGGAAATTTGGCAGGCGTGCTAGAGGTTTTTCAACCTAGTTCAAGAGCAGACTTTGATTGAACACACTGTTCAAATATCATAAGATAAAAAGAAAATGTAAACAGCATCCAGGATGAAATGAAACCCAACTGGGAAGAGTTCGTTTGTGCTTTAATGAGCTGGTTCTTTAAAAAAAACAAAAAAAAACTGACTTCGGAAATATGTAACGTGTCCAATAAACACATAGTTCAGTTCGCCTTATGGGTCTGCTGGCCATGCTTCCTACTGATCTCCTGAGGACTAGTCTGATGAGATTAGTGGGCGCACATGGAGGTGAATGTGATCTGCTGTGTGTTCTCTGCTGACCATCCCTATATACCTCAAAAGTCCACTTAATTTGTTCTCGTAAGTAGCTATTAAAAAAAATAAGGTCACTTAATCCTAGCTATGTTTCCTAATTCTAACTAACAACCTGACTAACCTGACAGGAACATAAAAGGAGCCTTTTGCTGAATCAGGCCAGTAGCCTATTTAGTCCAGCATCCTGTTCTCGGGGGCCAGCCAGATAGGAGGATCTGAGTGCAACAGCTCTTTCCCCTCCTGCAGTTTCCAGCAATTGGTTTTCAGAAGCATGCTGCCTCCAGCAGTGGAGGAAGAACATAGCCTATAAAGGTTAGCAGCCATCATTAGCCTTATCCAGGAGGGTTTGCCTTAAATAAAAAGAAAAACCCTAATGAAATGGGTTGTGTCTGTCTATGGGTAACATCACTTCCCAGCAGCCCTAGACTGGGGCTTGAGAGCACAAGTGACCAACAGTTGTAGCAGAGTTCTCCCTGGCCAGGGAAGAAAAACAAAATCCCCCTCGGCTGTTGATTGATTCATACCCTCCAAGTGTCCCAATTTTCCAGGGACAGTCCCAGAATTATAAAAGTCACCCTGGCTTCTGATTTGATCCTGGAATGCCCTTATTTCCGAGCTTAGGGAGGAGGAGGAGCCGGCACTTGTCCCAAACAGTGAAGAAGAAGAAGAAGAAGAAGAAGAAGAAGAAGAAGAAGAAGAAGAAGAAGAAGAAGAGTTTGGATTTGATATCCCGCTTTATCACTACCCGAAGGAGTCTCAAAGCGGCTAACATTCTCCTTTCCCTTCCTCCCCCACAACAAACACTCTGTGAGGTGAGTGGGGCTGAGAGACTTCGGAGAAGTGTGACTAGCCCAAGGTCACCCAGCAGCTGCATGTGGAGGAGCAGAGACACGAACCCGGTTCACCAGATTACGAGTCTACCTTCTTAACCACTACACCACGCTGGCTCTCCAGTGGTGGAGAGGGAGCATCCCATTGCCTCTCCATGGCCTCTCCATGGCCACTGCTGCCAGCTTCCTCCTTGGACAGCTCATAGTGGTTGCTGGAGAGCTGGCGAGGGGGAAGAGAGGCTGCCGCTGCCAAGGCCCAGCCCCACGTGATGCGTCAGGTCTGAGGAGCAAGCAGGGCCGTGGGAAGAAAGAGGGAGCAGAGCACAGGGAGTCTTGGTTTAAATAATAATAATCTTTGTGCATCTGCATCTAATCTTGCCCCTTTCTCAAATTTACTTATTGGTGCGTGTTCTTCTTTTTGTACATCTACCAAAGAATAAAATAAAATGGGGATTAACGGGTTTTCTCAGGACAGTAGAGTTCATGTGTGCTTGGTCCTGTTGGTGTAAGGGTGATGGCACTCTCCCTGCTTATGATAGGAAATACTTGGGGGGGGGACAAAAATGGGGGGTCAAGGTGGGTCAGATGTCCGGTAATAATAATAATATAATAATTATAATTGCACTCAAATTAACCCAAAAGCCAGACGGAACAGCTCCGTTTTACAAGCCCTGCGGAAGGGTGCCAACTCTTGCAGGGCCCTCGTTTCCTGTGGCAGATCATTCCACCATATCGGGGCCAGAACCGAAAAAGCCCTGGCCCTGGTGGCTGCCAACCTGACCTCCTTATGACCTGGGATCTCCAGAAAGTTATTATTTGATGACCTCAGGGTGAGATATGTCCCTATTTTCACATGAGGAATGTTGTGGGGTGTGTTAATTGCTAGAACAAGGCTGATCTCCCATTTGCTTGGAAGGAGGGCTTGAAACATCACAGGAATCTTCAGTCACCTGTCCAGTGAATGAAGCCAAAATTACCAGGGACAGGCCTGAACGTGAAGGGATGCCGGGGGATAGTTCTGTATCTGAAAGTGTCTTCTTTCTAGCTCCATGCTAACTGACCCCTAAAGCTTTATTTTCCATCTTGACTTACCAACGGTAGGGGATTGAGGCACAGCTCTGACAGGCCAGTTTTAGAAACCACGGAATGCAAATAAGTCCCTGAATTTTCTCCCACATTTTTCGGCACACCACCAGAGTGATTTAAAGTGTGGTGAAATGGTTGTCTTTCGCCCAACTCCTCCATTGTTTTCTTATGAGAGAAGGGGTTTGTTTTTTTCCTAACTTGCGCTGGCAACTGTGCATAAGGAACCAAGGAGAAATATGTGTCTCAACTTAAGTTATTTGAATGTGAAGAGAAACACTCCCCAATCCAGCAGGGGTGGGGACTAGGATGGCCAATGTGCCCTATTTTACAGAGGACAATCCTCTGGCTGAAGGGCTTCCAGAGGACAATCCTCTGTTTGAAGGAGTCCTCTGTTTGAAGGTCTGTCTGAGCCAAGTCTGGATTAAAGATAAAGAAGCACAAGAAGGGAGAGAGGAGGAGCTTCGAACATCAGCAGTTCACTTGAGGCCTCTGGTGCAAGTGATCTGTCCTCCCTCTGGCAAACCACTGGGCGGGGAGAAAGAGTGTGGAAGAAAGAGAAGATGGAGAGTGAAATATACTCGGAGTCAAGTATGAATTTCATGCTCTGTATTCAGCTCATAGTAGCAATGAATGAGTCTTTCCCCAAAACGTCTGCTATATATACATTATTTACACAAAGGGCCCCATGTGACTGGCTAATTCTGGGCTACTCCTGTAGGCCAATCAGGTTGCAGATTCACTTCCTCCAGGAACCTGATTGGCTGCTCTTGCAGGCCAATCAGGTCGCTGATTCACTTCCACCTGGAGCTGGATTGGGTGGCTCCTGTGGACCAATCAGACTGCAGCATTCTGGATCCTATTGTTCTAGGACCAATCAGACTGCTGCATTCTGGATCCTATTGTTCTAGGATTCAGCTCAGTACATAACAGAGAGAGAGGAGGAGAGGAGAGAGAGAGAGAAAGGGAGGCAGAAAGGGAAAGGGAAAAGAGAGAAGAAAAGAGGAGGGTGGGAGAAATAGAGACAAAAGGAGATGCCAGGGATTGAATGGTGGCACATCCCATTTCGGCACCTGAGATGAAACCGGAAGGTGCCATTCTGCCCTGCCTCCACCCCCAATGAAGCTTCCCTTAGCAGCAAAGCAGTGGCGGATCCAGGCAAGATATCATGGAGTGCACAATATCTCGTGAGATTTTGGCGAGATCTTGATTCCAGTGCCATTTCTCCAGCAGAGGTGACTGGGCGAGGCGCATGCAGGTTTGTCACTTTTTTGTGACTACAGGTTTGTCACTTTTTTGGGAACAGGAAACCCTATCAAGAGGAAGGGTCATTGAAGTACACATAATGTACTCATCAGCCCTTATAAACATATACAGTGGACGCTCGGGTTGCAAACGCGATCCATGCGGGAGGCGCGTTCGCAACCCGCAGCGTTCGCAACCCGTGCCGCTGCGTCTGCGCACGCGCGTGACGCAATTCGGCGCTTCTGTGCATGCTCAAAGCATAATTTAGTGCTTCTGCGCATGCGCGCGCGCCAAAACCCGGAAGTAACCCGTTCCGGTACTTCCGGGTTCGGCGCGGGGCGCAACCCGAAATCGCATAACCTGAAGCAGCTGTAACCTGAGGTATGACTGTACATGCATGCACATGCACACATCTTGGCAGTTGTGAACAAGCCTCCCTATTTGGGAGGAGAGGGGAGGACCAAAAAAACAACAACCCCCATTTAATTTGTTTCAACCAGTGATATTTACTCACCGAGAAGTCCAAGAAACGGTACAAAGGTACAAAAGTAAATGTTGCCTTTGGCGTGACCTTTGTAATATGCATGTGCTCGCTCTCCTGCCTCTCTCTTCTGCCTTCCTCGTTCTGCTGGCCCTGAGCCAAGAACTACATAACTTCTCTGGCAGCAAACCAGTGGGAGGGGGGAGATGGGGGGCAACATTTAAAAATTCACCTTTTCCTTTCTTCAGGAGCTCCTCGGGGATCCTGTTAAAACTGTCTGACTTGTCTGCTACAGTTAGGAGCCACCTTGCCGGCTCAGCTGTCAGCTATTATGGTATGAAGCGTCCAGAAACAACATCCCTCTCCTTCTTGTTTTCTCTTTCTCCCCCCACCCCAATCTCTTTTTTTATCCTATTACGTTCAAGGACGTCCATCACTTAACTTTGAAAAAAGAAGCAGCTTCCTCTGTCTCAAATAAATTTCCCTCTCTCCCCGCCCCACAGCTTAACAGGACCAAATTCCAGCATGTTTGAAACAATGAGACATGTCAAGGCAAACCGTCAAGGCTCATAGGCCCAATATTTATTTGCTGGTGATTATTATTTACACAGCGCCATTGAAGCGCAGGATGCTTTGCAGTGGAATCTAAGCTAAAGAAAGAGGCTGGTCCCTGCCCCAGTTTGGGTACAGGCGTTTTGAATGAGGTCAGTCCCATTAGAGAGGAGGGAGAAAGTCAATCTCCACTGCATCTAAAGGCGAACCTACCTAGATAATACGCAAACCATAACCCATCCATTCTTTGAAATTCACACTTTTGCAGTGCAGGTCTGAAGCCACGTAATGTGTACAAAAATGCATATACTGTGGTAAATGCGTTAAAATGCAAATATTAATGTATCTCACATACGGGAATGTGCTATGGTATAGGAAACTGCTTTCCAAAAAAAAATTATATTAGGCGAATTACATAGTGACCAAATGTAACATTTGTAAGCTCCTTTATGTAATAGTTTATGTATTAAGCTAATATTATTTGAACTCCAATTGAGTTACAATTCTCAGAGTGGTTTAACAATCAATGCCTATTCCCAGGGAACTCTGGGAATTGTAGAGCTGTGAGGAGAACAGGGTCTCCCAACAACTCTTAGCACCCTTTACAAACTACAGTGGTACCTCGGGTTACATACACTTCAGGTTACAGACGCTTCAGGTTACAGACTCTGCTAACCCAGAAATAGTACCTCGGGTTAAGAACTTTGCTTCAGGATGAGAACAGAAATCGGGCAGCGGCAGGGGGAGGCCCCATTAGCTAAAGTGGTGCTTCAGGTTAAGAACATTTTCAGGTTAAGAACGGACCTCCAGAACGAATTAAGTACGCAACCAGAGGTACCACTGTATATATGTTTGAAGCCGCCAAGAGTGGCTGGGGTAACCCAGTCAGATGGTGTCAGATTCGCTAACGGTAAATGAGTAAAGACCAAGTCCGTCTTGTCTTTCAACTATTTTATTGTGCAAAGTATGTACAGTGTGGAGCTATCCTAAAACATGACCATCTAGTCGCTAGCAGAATCCGGAAGTGCCCCCCTCCTGTTGCGGCGCCAACACCAGAGTCTCGGCACCCTAAAGTGCCACCTCCTTTCTCCCCTGACCCTTCTGCATAAAGCAGGCGCTGGAAACGGTGTCTTCCCCTTGGAGTGGGTCTGCTGAGCGGTGCTAGGTCTCTCCGCATCATCCTGGAGACCCCTTCCCACCTGGCTCCTCCCTGGTGACTCCTCCCCCGGGGAGGAGCTGGCAGACACACTGGGAGACATGTCCGTCGACAACAGAGGCTGAGGCTGCCGGTACCCACTCAGTGCCGGACTGGCAGGGGAGGGCACGTCCCTGACAGATGGGTAGGGTACAAATAGTAAATGATTATGATTATGATTATGATTATTGCAGTGCCCAGGATCATTTGAGAGAAGCCACAACTGTTTAAAGTGATAGAACAGTGCTTCAAATGTATGGTGGAGCCCAAAAATATGGATCTAACTTGTAGAGCAGGTTTGACAGCATCTTAGCCGGCCCTGCTATTAGGCAGAGTGCCTCAGGTAACAGATGCTGGGGAAGCAGCAACAGCAGCTGTGCCTCCTGAGCCATCGGGCCTCTGTTGGAGATCAAAGTTGTGCATGCCTCAGGCCCGTCATGCGCCCTCTAAACTGGATTGTCATCAGGTGCACCAGAGGATGCTAATCCAAGGCCATTGTTGAAGTAAGACTTAACTGACAGTGCAATCAGCTTCTGTACCTGGGAGAGGGGATGGGAGGGAGGCTACCATCTTGTCCTTTGCCTCAGGCAGCAAAATGTAATGAATGGCATGGTGGGGGAACACACTTGTTGAGCAATACGTTCCCCATGTTTGCTTTCACCGATATATTTAGCAGGCTCCAGATGAAGTTATAAATAATAACTATAGAATGCTTATTTTTTTTAAATTGTTTTAGGTACCTAACTTGCATTATTTTGCTATGAATGAAATGGTATGGAACCCACAGCCGTTTCAGGAAGCTTGTTGCTGTTACTCTTGAAATATATCACTAAGAATGTGTGACTCATCTGAAAAAATGTCATAAAGCTACTTGCTAATAAATCTCTCACCACAGACGGTGTAGCCCTATGGATTGCAGATTTTTAGATTTATTATTTCTGAGAATTGCCAATACTTATATTGGCCCTTTTATTTCTAATTTAGTTTTCGTCTTCAAAGTTTTTGGGGGGAGAAATTTACGTGTAGGATTCTGGCATAAGAGTAGCCAAGGTTTTTCAAAGTATAATTCAATAGCATCTCAGTTATTCCTTCCCTACCTTCCCAGAAGTGTGAATTTAACCATAAGCAATGCAGTTCAGGATATTTTTTTTCACCAAGTTCTAGATTTGACCCATTACTATATTTCTGTTTGTTAGCTATTTCAACGCTGGTAGTCATATTTGTATTATGGGTGTGTGTGCCTTCTGTTCTATTCTGGAATTCACATCTTGCCAGGTCTTTGTATTTATATAATATGTCCTTTGGAGATGGTGTGAATTGAGACTTCCTCTCAGAGTAAGTTTCTACAATCTATATTTATGGGCCTCTGAGATTCCTCTTTATTTTAAGATTATTCCTGATAGCAGAGCTAGCCAATGTAGTGCCCTCTAGATGTTTTTGGATGGCAGTTCATATCATCCCCATCCAGTAGCCCCGCTGATGGGGTTGTTTGACTGACAACATCTGACATCATTGTTAAAACACCTGCACTGGCTGCCTGAGCCAGGTTCTAGTTGATTACTGTATATTAATTTACAAATCCCTGAACAACTTAGGCTCAGGGTACCTGAACTCTTATATCACATCTTGAATACTGAGACCATCTGCTGGAGCATCACTGGTCATTCCCCAAGTAGGTGAGGCTCATCAACCAGGAACCGAGCCTCTAGTGTCATTGGCCAGTCCTGTGGAACACTCTGCCACTAGAGATTCAGCAGGTGACTTCTGTTTCAACTTTTAAACATCAGTTGAAAACTCTTCTATTCCATCAGGATTATACAGGCAATTAAAAATACATCTTTCCACCTGGATTGAGCATGGGACCTTTTTACACTCAAAGCACTGTTTTTGTTTGTTTACATTATTTATAGACTTGGGGAGGGGAAGCAAATTAAAAATAGAGCACAGCACAATAAAACACAGCATTTAAACACCAAATACGACTGAAAACGTATCAAAGACAATAGAGAGCAAGGAAAGGGGGAAACATTACAATCTAAAATGTTATTTAGACGGCTTTGGGAAATCAAAAGGTTTTTGCTTTGTGCTGAAAAGACATTAAAAGAGGAGCTGGGAATATCTTGCCGATTGCTGCGGCAAGACGCTGGTTTAGCACTTCTGTTTCCTCACCTGGGTTGAATGAAAACTGGAAGCAGAGCTGGCCTGATCCTCGGTTTGAAATTCATTCAGATTCCCAAAGCATGTTTTGCAACAGCCATTTCATCACTTGCGCGAATTTAAACTGCCAGGAGGTAGGACTCTGCAAGGAAAGATCCATTTTGCCTTTGCACGTGGCACCCTGGGGAGGGGGAAGGAGAACATGACACCCAAGTCAGCAGTGGTCAAGTACCGCATCACAGTTTCCTGCAGCTGTCACTGCAAGAACAGACTCATCCTGTAGTCAGCTGGGCAACTGGCTTCTCCAGGAGGTCTACGGTCAGGGGCTCTCTCATGCGGCATATTTTCAGCTCACACTGTAGACACTTCAGGCATCTCTGCCATCTCAACCGTGTCAGCACATCTGACTTCCTACATGGCTTCTGCTCCACCATCTGTAAAAAGGTCAATTTCTTTGCTCACCCAAACCCAGCAGACAAGCTAATTTTGGCACCAAGTCAGGGGGTATGCTGGATTTCTTTACAGGCTTCTCAAATGTCCGTGCTGTTGTGGCATGGTACAAAAGGCTGGGTCCTAAACCCATCGGTAAATGGTTTTTGAGGAAATGGAGAGGGCTATGGGTGGCTGCTAACCATGATGACTAGGCTCTGCTTCCACAATTGGAGGCAGCAATGCTTTTTAAAACCAGTTGCTGGAGGCCACGGGAGGGGAGAGTGGTCTTGTGCTCATGTTCTGCTCACTGGTTTGCCACAGGCATCAGGTTGGCCGCCGTGAGAACTGGGTGCTGGGCTAAGATGGGCCATTGGCTGGATCCAGCTGTTCTTATAAAATCCAAGAAGCAAAGGTCACCAGTGCCGAAGCAATGATTCTTCAACATCAACTTCGTTGGACTGGTCATGTTGTACGGATGCCTGATGATTGTCTTCCAAAGCAACTACTCTATTCCGAACTTAAAAATGGAAAGCGTAATGCTGGTGGTCAACAAAAGAGGTTTAAAGACTGTCTTGAGGCAAATCTTTAAAAATGTAGTATAAACACCGACAACTGGGAAACACTGGCCTGAGAGCGCTCCAACTGGAGAACAGCCTTTACCAAAGGTGTCATGGGCTTTGAAGACGCTCGAACTCAGGACGCAAGGGAGAAACGTGCTAAGAGGAAGGCATGCTTTGCAAACCCTCGCCGTGATCAACTCCCTCCCGGAAACCTATGTCCCCACTGTGGAAGGACGTGTGGATCTAGAATTGGCCTCCACAGTCATTTATGGACTCACTGTTAAAATTGTGTTTATGGAAGACAACCTTACTCGGCTATGAGTGATCGCCAAAGAAGAAGAAATGCATCAAAGAGGGCCTATCTGATCCCAGTTTGGTTGTACAGGGACAAATTGCAAGCAACCCCATACCACAGCAGTTTGCACATGGGTCACATTGCACAGACAAAATGGTGGCACAGAAACGGCCTTCGACATAGTTGCTGCCATGACATACTCATTTAAAATGGCCTGTAGGCCATATCTGCTTCATTGCCCAAAATTACCCTGTCAGCAAAGCTTTGGGAGAGAATGCAATTTCCTTCCAATGTAACACAAGTAAAAACACTGCCACTTCTCTGCACTCAGTTCTTTTTTCTTGAAATGGCTTTAGTCTTAAAACCTAGCCCATTGTGGCACTGCTGTTGAATGTGTTTAGTTTGGGCCTCTGAGATTTCCCCCCCCCCCCCAGAAAAGAACTTAGGAAGTTTATATCTGACTTTTCATTTGAAATGCCTTTCAGTTTGCAGCAGAAAGAATAAACGAATCTATAAATTGTGACTTTCTGGGAGCTTAGTGGTCAATTAGAAGCAAGGAAAAATCTTTTGACACTTTCCATCATGCAAACAGTGACTGGCTCCCTGACAGCGCGGCTAAGTCAAAAGCAGATTTAAAACAATAGCCTGGGCTGAACCAATGCGTCAGCTACCCACACAAGAGAAAACTAGAGCGGGACTCAACTGTGTGCTTGAAAAATATTTCTGGCATGAAGAGAAGCTTTCAGGAAATTATGTTTCCAAATATTTATTCTGATCCACCAGACTCTCTATAGTTCCCACTCTTTTTTTAAGTTTTTGATTCTTCAACATCTTCCATTCCTTTTTCTTTTCTTTAAACAAACTCCCCTACCTCCTGCCCTCTCTGACTCTTATTATGTTAGTTAATTTGACCATGTATATACCATAGTGAGTTTCACAACCCATTCCTCCGTGGTTGCAACTTTTATTTTATTCCAGTTTTGCAGAGATCCAGATTTCCACATCTATAGACAAAACCGAGCCCCTTACAAAACCAAATAAATGCAATTAGAGGATCTAATGGTAATCTATAACTTGTTGTTTTTATTACCTCTATCCAAACAATCCTTATTTTTGCAGCTTTTAACTCTTGTTGGTTGCATGTTTTTAACACAATTTCCCCTATGACTTTCTGAGCTTTTTTTTTAATGTAGGGCAGCTTATGAAAATAATAAAATAATAATCTAGTGCAAGTGGATCAGAGAGCTGCAAATTGTCCAGAGGCGAATTGCCTCGGAATGCAGAGTCTAAATAAAAACGAAGAAGCCCTGCTAGATTTTGACTTTTTGAAATATGGTAACCCTAGCCTATGAGAAGCCTGCAAGCAGGACATGAGTGTATCGGTGCTGCTCCCACTTGTGAGTCTCAGAAACTGGTATTTATTTGCTGGGGGGAGGTCCTCTGTCTGCACACATAAAGCAAATATTGCAAAGACGTCCCAAGTTTCCAGTGCTCTCTTATCCAAAGGATGCAGACCCTCCAAGTGTTCCTATTTTCCAGGTACAGTCCCGGATTTACAGAAGCCTTCCTGGTTTCTGATTTGATCCCGGAATGTCCCGCTTTTCCTTAGGACGTCCCTAGTTTCATCAGAGAAAAGTTGGGAGATATGGAGTTATGTGACGCACACCCGGAAGCCAAGGAATTAAGTAACTATGCAACCTTTAGAAGACATCTGAAGGCAGCTCCATATAGGGAAGCTTTTTAATGTTTTATTATGTTTTTATATAGGGACCCAGGTGGCGCTGTGGGTTAAACCACAGAGCCTAGGGCTTGCTGATCAGAAGGTCGGCAGTTCGAATCCCTGCGACGGGGTGAGCTCCCGTTGCTTGGTCCCAGCTCCTGACCAGCATAAACAGCGTTTCCGTGTGCTGCTCTGGTTCGCCAGAAGCGGCTTTGTCATGCTGGCCACATGACCTGGAAGCTGTACGCCGGCTCTCGGCCAATAAAGCAAGATGAGCGCCGCAACCCCAGAGTCGGACACGACTGGACCAAATGGTCAGGGGTCCCTTTACCCTTTACCTTTACTATGTTTTTATATATGTTGGAAGCTGCCCAGAGTGGCTGGGACAACCCAGTCAGATGGGCAGGGTATAAATAATAAAGTTATTGTTATTATAGAATAGGACGTCCCTGTTTTCATCAGAAAAAATGTCAGAGGGTATGAGCATGTTCAGTCTAGTAGTGCTCTCTCTGTAACTTCTGATTGGTCAGGGAAGTGGGAACATGTAACACTGCCTTGAAATACAGCCCTTTGCAAAACAGAATGACAAAAGCGCGTTGCCTTCTGCTATTTCAGCTATTTTGCCTGCTGTCCTCCCATTCATGAATTTGCTTCTAGCGTCTGAACTCGTTGGCCTCTGTTTGATCACTTTAATGGCTTCTGGCATAAGCTTTCCAAGGCTACTATTGCCCTTCATTCCTTGTTGCGTGGAAAGAGAGAGAAAAAGCAAAGGGTGATTAAATGGCTCGCATTCCTGGAGTCAGTAACCTTCAGGGCAGCAGAAGCCCCAATGATCAACTCTGGCATCAACACGCAATGCTGTAAAAATAGAATAGCTTATAATGGCAAAGGAGGCAATTGATTGCTTTGCTAAGGCCATGAGAAATGGAGCTTGTTATTCTAACCTCTGCATTAAATGCCTATCCTGGCTTAAGAGGACAGAAAGGGAATTTATGCAGAGGGCTGTGACTGGTCAAATAGGCTTCACCTTCAGAAATGAAATGGATAGATGGTGTCATCGTTGGCAGCGGCACTAGAAAATCACTGCAGAAACATGGAAACGACTGAAAAAGAAACATCAAAGCAATTACCAGGGGCCTCTTGCACTTTGTCTTGTTGCCATGTTAAATGTTGGCTCATACTATTGGACTATCTGCTCTAATATCATCATCACATTATCAGTGTATATGACACTTTACGTACAGAGTTACAAAGACAACATTGACATTTATAGATACTGTAATAACAAGGAAAAACAGAAGGGGGGAAGAGAGGATAATGTTGGCAAATGCTGTTATACATTAATCTTGGGAACAGTTTGGAAAGAGGATTAAAGAGATAGGATTCTGCCTTATACAGTACTGAGTCACTCCAGTATAGGTTAGTGCAGAATGCAGCAAGCAGATTTGATTGAACTGAAATCTGGGACCAGAAGGCATGGGCATAATCACATCAGTTCTGGCCTGACTGCACTGGCCACCAATTTGTTTCTAGGTGTAGTTCAAAGTGTTAGTTTTGATCATTAAATACGATTCTGAAGGCCCTCTCTTTCCCATATAAATCTGCCAAACCCTGAAATCATCACATGAGGCCCTTCTCTGCATGCTGTCTCATTTTCTTTTCTGTAGTAGCTTCCCACCTATAGACTGCTCTCCCCAGGGAGGCTGCCTGGCACCAAATCCCCAGGCATTTGGGTAGCAAATTTTCTGCTTCACAATTTAGAATATTCATTTATACAACCTTAAAATATGACTTCCCTCCGGAAGTCTGCAATTAATCCAAAATGCGGCGGCTAGACTGGTGACTGGGAGTGGCCGCTGGGACCACATAACACCGGTCCTGAGAGATCTACATTGGCTCCCAGTACGTTTCCGAGCACAATTCAAAGTGTTGGTGCTGACCTTTAAAGCCCTAAACGGCCTCGGTCCTGTATACCTGAAGGAGCGTCTCCACCCCCATCGTTCAGCCCGGACACTGAGATCCAGCGCCGAGGGCCTTCTGGCGGTTCCCTCATTGCGAGAAGTGAGGTTACAGGGAACCAGACAGAGGGCCTTCTCGGTAGTGGCGCCCTCCCTGTGGAACGCCCTTCCAGCAGATGTCAAGGAAATAAGCAGCTACCCTATTTTTAAAAGACATCTTAAGGCAGCCCTGTTTAGGGAAGTTTTTAATATTTAATGCTGTATTGTTTTAACATTTGACTGGAAACCACCCAGAGTGGCTGAGGAAACTCGGCCAGATGGGCGGGGTAAAAATAATAAATTATTATTATTATTATTATTATTATTATTATTATTAATCTTTCCATGGTTCATTTTACATAGCATAAATCCCTACATATTTTATATAAACTAAACCATTCAGTATTCCATTATTACTTCCATCAAAACTTATTTACACTGTTGAATTTATCTTAATGCTGCCAATGTTTTCAAGTGTACACAATTTCCCCCCATATATTCAATAAACATTTTCCAATCTTCTTTAAACGAGTGTTCTTCTTGTTCTCTTATTCTATACATTAGATCCGCAAGCATATTCCATCAGTTTAAGTTGCCATTCTTCTTTGGTTGGGACCTCGCTCGTTTTCCATTTTGGGGCTAACGTAACACGGGCCACCGTAGTAGCATACATAAATAACCTTTTTTGACACCTGGGTATGTTTCTACTGTGCTTGTGTATTTTTATTACTGCATCTTATGCTAGTTGTAAATCGCTTCGGGATAGCTCAGTTGGTTAGAGCATGGTGCTGATAATACCAAGGCTGCAAGTTTGAAGGATAGCTGCATATTACTGCATTCCAGGGGTTGAGCTAGATGATCCTCAGGGTCCCTTCCAACTCCTATGATTCTATCTATATCTATTACAGTGATGGCTAACCTTGACACCCCAGATGTTTTGGAACTACAACTCCCATCATCCCTAGCTAACAGGAACAGTGGTCAGGGATGATGGGAGTTGTAGTCCCAAAACATCTGGAGTGTCAAGATTAGCCATCACTGGTCTATTATTTTTTGTCATGGGAAATAATTCATAAATTCAATAAACTGAACCAAACCTAAATATTCTCTTGGTATCTTATCAAGATAAATCCCTACATCAGGATCCCACCTAGAATGAAATTATTACCTTTGCGTGGCTGACAATAGTGTCAGAACTCAAGAAGAAGGAAGCTTCATGAAAATAGATCACTCTAGTTACCGCAGTTCTGGCAGCAACCTTGTAAAAGAGCAATGAATGACACCCACACACACTCTCTGAGGCAGACAAAAGCAGGCCGATCATAAATCTCTCTCAACTATGTGTGGATTGTCAGTTCCAGAAGTATCACTTCACGTTTCCACTGTCATTTTTATCGTTGTTCAAATGTCTGTGCTGTCAGCAAGAATTATTTGAATTGTCAGGAATAGAGGGTTTTCTGCCTCGCAGTTTCAGTTCAGTCAAATCAACCGTTGGACCAAGAGTCCTCGTGGAAAATGGCAGTACCCTTGTCTGTTATTAGATGGCTTCATGGAGCATATAGTTAAATTATGGGATCTGCTGCCACAATACATTGTGCCAACTATCAACTTTGAAGGGGAATTAGTAGGAGGCAGTAAGCTTCTGAATATCAGTTGCTGGAAACCACAAAAGGGGAAGGCTTCCCATAGGCACCTGGTTGGCCATTGTGAGAACAGGATTCTGGACTAGATGAGCCATGGGTCTGATTTTATGTCCTTACATTAGTCAAATTAATTGAGAATAAGGCTATCAATGGTTACTAGTCGTGATCAGTACACTATCTCCAGTATCGGAAACATCTCACTCAGCTCTGATGTTGAAGACAGTTCAGAAACTTCAGCTGCTGTAGAACTTGGCAGCCAGGTCGCTTGCTGGGGCAAGATGGTTTGAGCACACCGATCCTGGCCCAACTGCACTGGCTGGCAATTGGTTTCCGGGCCCAATTCAAAGTGATGGTTTTGACCTACAAAGCCTTAAACAGCTCAGGACCACAATACCTCAAGGACCACCTCATCCCATATATGAACCAACCCAGACCCTGTTATCATCATCTGAGGTCCTTCTTCATGTGCCTCCTCCATGAGAGTGACAACAAAAGAATGGGCCTTTTTGGTGGTGGCTCTCTTTTTGTGGAATGCTCTCCCTGGGGATGTTCACCAGGCGCCGTCATTGTGTCTTTTTTAGGTGTTGGGTAAAAACATACCAGGCCTTTTGACTGATTAAACAAAATGTGTTTGTGGGATGGGGGTTATTGGTTTGTTTTTGTTTTATTATATATTTTTTGTATTTCTGTGTTGGTGAAGCACCCTGTGATCTTCAGATGAAGAGCAGAATACAAATTTAGTAATAAATAAATAACATAATATTTCTGAATATCATTCATTAGGGATAACTGCTAGAGCGAGTTATTTTGTTTGAGTCCTGCTAGTGGGCTTCCGGGGGGGGGGGAACCACTGCGATACAGGATGCTGAGCTAGATGAGCCTTTGGTGTGATCCAGCAGCAGGGTGATTCTTAAATTCTTATGAAAAGCAGCCTATAGATGTAAATAATCCAGAAGATATTTTTCCACAGCTTGGTCCCACTCCCACAAGATGATTCTGCCTTGTCCCACTGAAATCAATGGGAATTAAGATGTCATGAATACAGCTGTATTGGATCGTCCCCAGTTTCATTTCATAGGCTAGAGATCTACAAACGATATGACCCACTCCAGCCTGAGGTAGCCAGAGTGGGATACTGAATCCTTCTGCAGCAGAAGGCATTTCTGTTCTAAAATGTCTTGTCCTGCAGCCAAGGAACACACCAAAATAACATGCCATTTCCTTCTTTAAAATCTGATAGGGAACAAATTTGATCTGGTGGAGGAAGTGTGCTTTGAAAGTCTAGCCTCATATTATGTCACCTGTTTCCTGAAGTTTCCTTCCTCTATGGAAGCAGCAGTTAATTTTGCACTACAATAGCGGTCAGAATCAAAAGAGAGGAGACACTCGCAGTCCATAGAAAGCGTTCAATGGAAGCTATGGGGGAGATATGTAGTAAAATGGTGGTTGCTGCCCCTTGAGGCTGCTCAACACTTTCAAAACTGCATTGCTAAAGAAAGCGAAAGGGTCATAGTGAAGCCATGACTGACGTGGATCCAGCTTAAACTTCTGGCTTAAAGCTTAATGTCTTAACACTTAATATCAGGATATGGATATTTCTCTCATACAAGCGTTGAAAAGTTATTCCTGCCACACCGACCTCCTAGTAACTAATCCTAGTATAATGCAGGTGTGGGGAACCTTTGGTCCTCCAGATGTTGCAGAACTTCAACTCTCATCATCCCTGGCCACCATCCCTTGTCAGTTGTAGTTCAGCAACATCTGGAAGACCAAAGGTTCCCCACGCCTGGTGAAATGATCCAAATTCTAGGCCTGAGCCAGATGTTATCTTGTTCATATGTAAGCTTGACCTTTTGACAACATAGGACTACTGGGGATCAGAATTTCCCAACTGCACATACTCTCAAAACAAAGAAAACACGTCAAGGGGACAAAACTTTGGAGGAAAAACTGGGTTTGTTTTGGACACGTAAGCTGAAATGAACCCCAAACTGCTTAAGTAGTTTCCCTTCGACAATGTTTCTTTGGTAAGGTTGCTTACCCTCTAGGGCCAGGCTGCATTGCGTGATGGCAATGACATGTGTTATTTAAAATAGGTTCCAAGGCTGAACTCAGATGTGCTGTTTTGTCCTTCTCCTGCATCTTGTTCCTTTTTCTTATGCCGGATACATTTTCTATATTCCCAACAAACTTATTTGATTGTATTCATTAAAGCTGTATTTTCTTTCCAGATATACATGTTCCTGGCAAACTACCCCTCAGCCCCTACCATCCTCCTCCTCTGCATCAACACTTAAATTCAAGGAACTAGCTTTTGACCCTTCCGTACCCCCGTTCGTAATCATAAATCCAGCCATCCGTGTTTCTTGCTTGTAAAGCTAAATGGAACTATGCAGGAATGCACGGCAAAAATTCTTGTGTGATGCACAGCCTTTTGCCCCCACCACCTCCATGCGGTTATTCATAATCAGATTTGGAATGTGTGCCTAGAAGGGAGAAATCAGAGACAGCAACCCATGCTGCAAGCAAAGTAGCTGAATCATTCAGTTAGCCCATATTTCTGGCTCAAATTGTTTCGTCAGGAGCCACTATTCTCTCACCAAAGCTAATGAGAGCTATTTGTAACGTGAGGCAGGCAAGATAACTCACCGCCACTTAGCCCGGTATGATTTCATATGTCCTCCGTCGCCGAATTAATGTTGCTACCTCTGAAACAGTTGTGCATTTTACAATAAGAGTTACGCGCATTTTGCCGCCGGCATCATAAATTGTCTTGACAGTTTTGCAAGTTTGCTTTCAACACAGGGACAACAGGGAATAAGCCCCAACGGTTTGAAAATATTGTTTAAGGAGTCAGGAGTGGCATAAGAGGGCGGGAGAAAGCTTTGCTGAACCAAGATGGCACCAATCTAGACTTGTTAAAGCCGAGCAGTTTTAGGGGTTGACAGAGATTTCCATTTCTTTGCATTTCTCTTTTCCCAAATTTTACATTCCGTTCTCCATATTTCCACAACAATATGTGATAGATATTTTTGAAGTTCTCGTGAAAATTCATCAGCATTTTTTCCTTCATATTATTGCACGCCACCCTGATTTCTGAGTGGCGCAATTTTCCAGGGGTTGCAGGTGCTTACCCAAGATTCGGTTTTCTTGGAATGAAGGACAGCAGAGACTGTGGTGTCTTTATAGCATATGGTTTATTTACACATATATACAACCTGAGCCTACGATGGAGAGGCTCACAGCATTAACAGCCCAAGAAAGTCTTGCTTCTCCCATAGCGACAGCCTTGGATTCCAGAAGAAATCAGGCATGGCTCTGTATCTTGGCTGCCCAGCCTGCTTCCTGCTTCTATCTCTCACACCTCAGCTCTAGTAGTTGTCTTTCTAACTAACAGATAGCTGAGGAAGGCCCTCCCCTTTGCCACAAATGTCAGAAGCAGGGATGCCACTAACATCTCTTATCCATTGCGTTTTGCTCAGGGACCTTCAAAACTGCCTTTTGTCTCCGTTGGGATTAAATATTAGTAATTGCTTGGCATGTCTTTTTCACCCCTCAACTGTCTTTCCTGCTTTCCTCTCTTCCCCTGTTACTATTCATTGCAATAATGACTTGCTTTTGGCAGTGAGCTACTACTGGCTCTAATGAATAGTCCTCATTTTGTATTTCGTATTATACAGACAAATGGTGCTTTTCAGCTCCCCTAATGATCATGCTCCGATGTTTCTGATCCTGTCAAGACAGCAGCTGCTTTCTTCTCTCCCTGTTAAGCTCACAAAATTCCCCAGGATTGCTTTTCAAGGGGTGAGCCCCCAAAATCCATCTTCTTCAGGTCTCTGTGGTTACTTCATCTTGCAGTTGTCGGGGGCTGTGTTTTCAGGTAAATATGAGCTTCATTTCATTTCATGAAGAATCTCTGCAAGTTCTCTTGGAGGTCATTAATGACAAAGCAAATCATGAATACTGGTGAACAACTGCTAATGCTATTTAACATCTGTATGATGCTGTTGGGAGTGGTCGTTGGGGAATTAGAAGAGAAGTGTCATCAGTATTCTGATGGCACTCAAATCTATCTCTCCATCCCATCAGAATCAAGTGAAGCTGTGAAGATGCTGAACCCGTGATTGGAAGTGGTGATATTCTAAGGTTCAGGAACCATGTTCAAAGTTTGTTCTATACAACGTTGCACTATCACTAAAGAATCAGGAGAGCATAGTCTGGGGTTACTCCTTGATTCCATCTTGTCCCTGGAGGCTCAGATAGCGATAGTGGTAGAATGCCTAATGCCAGCTGGTTTGACTGCTACAGCCATTCCTGGACAGGGATAATCTGGCCACATGTGGAATTTCTTTGTCTGCAGTAGAGAGTTAGGCTAGAGCCTGGTTTGCACATCACATTGGACCATAGTTAAAAACAAGCTACCGATACGGTTTAATGTGAATGCATGCAGCTGAAAAGTTCCAATTCTGCTGCTCCAATGTTGTTGTTGTTGTTGTTGTTGTTGTTGTTGTTGTTGTTGTTGTTAAAATTTATACCACTGTTGGAATGCCTCTGGCAGACTCTGGCAAAAGTCTGGCTTGTTGGTAGTACTATATAAGAATTACTGGATACCAAGTACTCTTTGGTGAGAGAGCCCCAGCAGAGACTTAAAGTCACAAAATATGCAGCAAAGCAAAGCATGGAAATATAGGCTGTTAGATCTTTAAAATATGCCCTTCCAAGTGAGTTACAAAATTTCCCTCTTCTCCTAGCATAGGAAAAGACAACATATTCAATAAGTTTAAAAATTTGTTTACTTGCAAATTTTATGAAGGTCAGTTTCATGTGCTTTTCCATACATTGGTTAGAAAAGTTGCTCAGGCAGTAAAACTTAGCTTAGTTTCAAAGTCGTAAAAGTTCCTGGAACTCCAGAATGGCTGATGAGAGCCATGTAGCAGAGCTGAGGCAAGAGGCTCAAACCCAGGGGTCAGCAACCTTTTTCAGCAGGGGGCCATTCCACTGCCCCTCAGACCATGTGGTGGGCCGGACAATATTTTGAAAAAAATAATAATGAACGAATTCCTATGCCCCACAAATAACCCAGAGATGCATTTTAAATAAAAGGAAACATTCTACTCATGTAAAAACATGCTGATTCCTGGACTGTCTGCGGGCCAGATTTAGAAGGTAATTGGGCCGGATCTGGCCCCCGGGCCTTAGTTTGCCTACCCATGCTCAAACCTCTTCACACACTGAGCTTCTCACATAGACTGAGGGAAACAATAGGCTTGACTACCTATTTCCTCCCAAGGCGAGTGACATAGCTAAGCCTGGCAGGACAGCTTACTCTATGGTATTAACCCCTTTGCGCATTTATTAGACTTAAGCATGTTGGTTATATGAGGCTGGTTATCCCACAGTTGTGACATCGGAACCCAGGCTTGTGGTTCGTTTCTTTGCAAATGAACTATGCGTGGTAACCAAGGTTTGTTTTTGGCATACTGCTTGCTCACTTGAAACCATAGTTTGTTATTAACTATGGTTTAATGTGATGTATGAATTGGGCCTGAGTACTCATTTGATTGCTTCTGATTCAATGATTGCATCCTTGATCAACGCAAAGTTTTCACTTCATTTGTTACAGAGGTTAGTCTGTCATTCCCTTTGTCAGGAAGATTGCTTGTCAATGGCTCAAGATGGTTGATGTTAAGGTTGATGTTTCCTTAATGGGAGCTAATGATTGGAAGGTGGCTGGAGTTTTCTTGAGTGTGTTTGAATGGGAAAGGAACCAGAGCTTAGGAAACTGGCAGACCTCATCTTTCTTTCTCTCTTCCCCCTCTCCCCCTCTGCTGCCAGAAGAGTGTATGGAAAACATACACTCTTGATTTCACATGCATTTCACATCAAGAATGCTCACCAGCATTCTTGAAAGAAAAAAGAGAAAGTTTAGATCCCAGGAGTCAAACTCTAATGCCCATGTAAACTGTGGGTGTTTTCTTTAATTGCTGCTATTTTTCAAAACCTATATTAGATGCACCAATATGAACCGTGAACATGCAAGCCGCAAAAGAGACCTGGTTAACTACATCAATCTTGCCTTTGGCTCCAAGCAAATCTGACTCATCTCTTTAAGTTCTGCTCATCTGTTTCCAATACTGAGCAAGCATGCAAATTTCAATTTCCCCAATCAGTACCAGGGAGCAGCAATGGCTACATGGCTGACCACAATGGATGACCCACGAACAAATAAAAATTCCGGAAGAATCCAGTGTTTTTGGAAATGTGGTGGAGGGCCCCATGAGGTCAGTGCAGTTCTTGCCTTAAAGATGGACCAACAGTGAGAGTATGGTGAGGATATATTTTCAACAAATAGCCCTCAGCTCTGCACTTTGGGGGAGATATGTATATGTGTTTCAGCTGGCTGGCTGTTTAAATTGCACATCTTGCTCTCTCTGTCTCTTTCTCAGCCTGTTGCACTGATCAGTTGTAAGAGGCATCCATCGATTTCCATGGAGGTGTGTGTTAGATCCCAAAGGAACATGATGGTCCCACTCCCCACCTACATAGACAGCAACCTCTGGTCAGGCAGAGAGAGGAAGGAGCCATGTACAGTGATGGAATAAACAGAACCAGGTTGTATGTGCTGTAGTAATTTGCCTTTTATTATTTATTCATTTTAAACGACTGGGCTTATTCCACCCCCACCCCCCGATATTTGATGACCCTTTCCCACCTCTTTCCTTCATTTTCCTTGAAGGATGTGCAACAGAGACACATCTCCTACAGCACAAAAGTACACCTCTCCTACCTGTTTTCTTTAAAAAGTAGCAGAGAGGCAACTCCCTGCATAATAAGATTATCTTTCCACTCTTCCTAAGGTCACCCATCATCTTATTAAGCATGGATGAGGTACTGGACTTAATGCCACTTTGTTGGTGCTGCATAATGGCTATAGGAAATGTTTTTTTTGGGGGGGGGTTTCATCCAAATAAGCCCTTTCTAACTCGTTAACAAAGTAATAAGCACTCCCTGATTGGTTTGGACATATGTCCTACAATGTCACTCATCCCAACCACTCCTTCCACTTCATTGTTATAACTTCTTTCCTCAACCCAACCCAATAAAAATCAAACAAATGTTTTGGAAAATAGAAGAAGAAGAAGAAGAAGAAGAAGAAGAAGAAGAAGAAGAAGAAGAGGAGGAGGAGGAGGAGGAGTTTGGATTTGATATCCCACTTTATCACTACCCGAAGGAGTCTCAAAGCGGCTAACATTCTCCTTTCCCTTCCTCCCCCACAACAAACACTCTGGGAGGTGAGTGGGGCTGAGAGACTTCAAAGAAGTGTGACTAGCCCAAGGTCACCCAGCAGCTGCATGTGGAGGAGCAGGGAATTGAACCCGGTTCACCAGATTACGAGTCCACTGTTCTTAACCACTACACCACACTGGCTCTGTCATATTCGATATGTCTGTCCATATTCGATATGTCTGTCCATATTCGATGGGTCTTGCCGCCTCTCAAGGTATCGTTGCCAAACTTGGCATGAGTGTTCCTGAGGTGGGAGTGGCCGTCTTCATTCACGTTTGGACACCAGGCGCCATTTTGAATCAAGATGGCAGACCCAAACCTGACTTTGGCATGACTTCAACCAATTTTTAGGTGCCAGGCAAAAAAAATCCTCTATAACCAGGCCTTTGGCCTTTATCTGCGGCCTGTTAGAAGTGGGTGGGATGTTTTTAGTGCATTTCTTTTACCCATCAGTATGGACCAACAATGGGCTGGAATTAGTTTCATGTCATATCCCAACCACTTCCTCACAGAAGAGCACCAGCTCACAGAAAGGTTGTGAACTGTGAGCCACCAATTCAAATTTCATTTCAGGCACAAGTTCACCCAGGCAAGCCACTAGGTAGCGCTAGGAAGCTGCTGTTCCCTCAGCCTCAGCGTCCCCATCTGCAGCAAGGGAATAATAATATTGGCTTATCTTGTTTGTTTGTTTGTTATTTAGAGCATTTGTACCCCACTCCTCAGCAAAAAAGGCTCCCAGAAAACAAGTCAGTCACTGCCTGCAGGCTTACAAGCTAAAACACACAGAACACACAAGGGAAAAGGGACAGGGAGGGAAGAGAGGGAAATCAAACTCAGGCACCAGTTCTTAAACAGTTGTTCTTATGATGACCAGATGGCACAGTTAAGGGGTAGGAGGTCCCTGAGACAGCTGGTCTTTCAGCAAAACTGATGGAATGAGCACGGCTTCCCATCTTCAGCACAGACAGGACCGGTGCTAGGGATTTTGGCGCCCTAGGCGAGGGGGCGGGCCACGTGATGTCATTGCGCATGACGTACGGTGCCCCGCCCCCTGCCCGGCCGGGCGCCCCGCGCCGCCGCGGTTTTCGCCGCTGGTTGGGGCGGCACCGGGCGGCGGCGGGGGGTGAGGGGCAGGCTGGCCAACGCCCCCTCCATTTTGGCGCCCCCGCCGCCGCGGTTTTCGCCCCAAGCTGCTTGCTCCGCCACTGGTTGGGGCGGCACCCGACGGGGGCGGGCGGGGGCGGGGGGCAGGCTGGCCAGCGCCCCCTCCATTTTGGCGCCCTAGGCAACTGTCTAGTTTGCCTTAATGGACGCGCCGGCCCTGAGCACAGAGGACATCTGACGGAATGGCTGTTCCCAGGTGACAGTTGCAGGAGAGGAGACCTGATGCAACTGGTCTGTCACAGCAGAGCTGATGGAGTGAGCGTATCAGATAGGAGTAGTTTAAAAGGGGATGGGGAACCTATGGCCCCTCAGATATTATTGGACTCCAGTTCTCATCTCCCCTGAACTTAAGCTTCTGGGGCTGATCGGAGTTGAAGTTGGAACAACATCTGTGGGGGTAGAGGCTCCCCTAATCCTTGTGTTGGCCAGTTGTAACACCCATGAAGGGTGCTTTTGCAGGACTTAGCAAGCTGGAGCAGTACTTAACCCTTTCCCCACCCGCCCATTCTCCCACAAAATGCTTCCCCCAAGCAATTTTTTTCCCCTTTTCAGACGTGCTCCAAGACCCAAAGTAAGAGTAGGAAACAGGGTGTTGCACTACGCTGTGAGGGGTGAATGAACAGGGTGGCGGGGAGGGTTAAGCAGCCCTGGCTGATGATTCTCTGCTGCAAACGCTTCCCCTTATTCACGCATTAACATCATTGTGTTAAGAAACATTTGAGAACTTGTGACGGGCCACATTATTTATAGCTCGGCTCTGAGATACTGCATCGGGCACCCAGCTCTCCAAATACCACCCGAGCACCAATATGCCCTCATAACATCATCAGTATCATTCAAGCATATCATACCAGCCATGGCAGATATGTTCTACCTCCACTGGCAGAGGCATTATGCCTCTGAATACCAGATTCTGGGAATCACAGGCGGGTAGAGTGCTGTTGCACTCATGCCCTGCTTGCAGGCTGCCCACATGCGTCTGGTCAGCCATTGTGAGAACAGGATGCTGGACTAGATGGGCCATTGGCCTGATCCAGCATGCTCCTTATAGGTTCTTTGCATTGGGCCTCTGCTTCAGCTGTGTGCATCTGTAAAACAGCAGTACAGTGCAGTTTGCTGCCAAAAATAAGTAGACACGCTAGTAAAAGATACGTTGCTTCCATTTTTTCTTTTCCTGCAGTAGGGTAAATATCCTCTGGGGGCAAGTGCCTTGTGCCAGCTGTTGTGTATTGATTCAGAGTGTTATCATATCTGTATTACTATTGTCTGTAATCATATTAGGGTAAAGTAACTGCCTTCCTGTCCCAGAAGGAACAGTTACTATTGGTGCATTCAAGTTGCTGCATTGGGATCCTCAGTATTATTGGTTCCCACCAAAAAGCAGCTGTGTGATTGCTTGAGATTGTTCCCTCCAAAATGTGTCTTTTCCTAGTCAGTCCTCTGTCCCTATAAATGTAGCTTCCCTACCCTCAGTTCCCTCAGTCTTGTTTGCCTGAATAAAGAGTTGTTACATGAAGAAGCTGTCTCCTGCCTGCTATGTCAGAGAGCTGAAATCACTTGCTGAAATCATTAACCCACGCTACAACACCAGCTCTGTAACAGAGAAATCTTACTACCTTTGAGAAAACTGGCAGCCCAGTGATACGGGGTATTAGCTGGCCTCTCGTTAGGTTTATTTTGTTATTTCAGTTTCCTATTTTGCAGTTTAAGCTACTTAAGTTAATTCAGTTTGCCAGTTTTAAGTTTATTTTGCTGCTTTGTGTTCCTTTCTTCTTTTGAGTAAAGATTTATTTCAGTTTAGTAATTAGTTCTAATATCCCAATTCAGGGAGTGTCACGACAGAGCCTAGGCTCTTTCCTGTCTTTCACTGTAACAGACAGAGCAAATGAAGTTTCCTCCATCACTTCACTCCAATTGGGGGGGAAACTGAATTTGTTAAATTTTACAGCTGCTTAAAAGCATAGGAGGCCTGACGAAAAGCAGGGCACAAGGGCGCCATAATGCCCTGAGAATGCAACCTGCTTTTCTGCTTCCCATTGAAGCATCTGGTTGGCCGCTGTGAGAACAGGATGCTGGACTCGGCTGGCCTCTGGCCTGATCCAGCAGGGATCTTATTATGTAAGAACGCACGAGAAACCAGCTGAGGGGAGCGTTTCAGGAATGTGCAAGGCGAATGTTTCCGCTTCACAAGACTCCAAAAAAAGGATAACACGCCTCCCTATCTGTCGTGCCGTTTAATGTGCCCTTAACCAGAACCTCGTCCAAATTTCTGTTCTCTTTTTTTGCATTATTGTTATTCAGCCGTTTCTGTCCCCTGCTCTTGTGTTTTTTCACCGCTGGCTTTCAAAAGTTACATTAGGAGCCCGGTATCCATTTGAAAAGCTCACGAAGATGCCCAGCAAATTGCCTTCCGGCCTGTGCGGCTGCAAACGTTATTTCCAAATGTGAATAGGACTGGCTGAGACTTCTCTGTGCAGCTGCAATTCAAATGAAAGAACGAGGGAAAGGAATCCTTCATAACGGTGCATCTAAAAAGAGGAGAGAGAAAAGATTTCCCGCCCTGCTACTCTGAGAGGAACCACTAGGCCCACCTTTAAACTTTAGAGCTTTATTAGTGCCTTTGTCAGCAGCGCAGGGGGCTTTTCATTAATCCCCCTCCCTCTTTTCTTCTTATTTTTCTTTTTTTTTAAAAAAGAAAACCATAAGGGCTGTGAATTCGCCTGTGACAGACTCAAAACAGGAAATTAACACCCCGCTGCGAAGCAGTAAAGCCTCAGAGGAAGCTGCACAAGGGGACGTGAGGCCTAGGATGGACAAAGGCTCAGAAACATACCATCGCCCATAAAAGTAACACTTCTTTTTTTATACAGAGGAAGGATACTGAGCGGCGGCTGAGGCTTCATAATGCATCGGCCATAAAGGATATACAGCAAGCCATGAAGGCGGAGGGTGGGGGGTGGGGTGAGGTTTTACACGGCAGTTTGCCTTACAAACCCGTTCATATGGTAATGCCGTTCAAAGTTATGAGTCTTTCCAGAACAGCGCTTGCTTGCTAGGCTTGCAGCTGGAGCCTTCCTAGAAATCGCTCTGCCCTTCCCCGTAATCTGAGATGTATGATTAGTTGGCTGTGGTAGAGGAGAGGCACTCGGCACATGCTCCAAGGAGCTTTGTTTATTACTTCACATGCTGCAAGTAATGAACACATGGCACTTTTTAATTGCTTAGTTTTGGTCAGATGCTGAAGACGCACCTCTTTAAGCTGACCTTTGACAACTGAGGTATATACCGTCTTTCCCCCTTTTTAAGACACTGTCTTATAATTTTTTTCCCTCAAAAAAACACAGGGTGGCTTATTTTTGGGGATGTCTTATTTTTATTATGTCAGTATGGTACGGTACAGCCTCCCCCTGCGCACTGAGCAGGCGGGGCAGAACTCCGCAAGAGGCGCGTTTTCCCCCGTGCCTCTCACTGGTTCGCTGGCTCCCTGCGCATGCAGGAGGGGCTGAGGAGGCGACGGGAACAATGGTGGCACCATGGCTTACTTTTGGGGTACGTCTTACTTCTCACAAAGGTTAAAAAAAACCTGCCATGGTTTACTCTATGACTACGTATTAAAAAAGGGGAAACAGGGTATATATTGCAGAACCCTTCCCTTTCTCGTGATACGTTTTAACTGTTTTTCATACTGTGATTTCTTTTTCTCCACTTGTTTATTATTTATTTATTGGATTTGCATACCGCCCCTTCATCCTAAGACCTCAGGGCAGTTCGCAGAATAAAATACAGGATTAAAAGCAAGTCGATAAGTAAAAGCAAACAGCAAAACAATAATACACAAACCCCTTTCCACCCTAGGGCCTCATGGTGAAGGGCAGGCAAGAAATCTAAATAATAATACTACTACTAGTAGTAAAAATAATACAGTCTTACAATGAAAGCAAACTCTAAAGTGAAACGCTGATAAAGTCTGTTCAAATTAAGCCCTGATTAAAGTCAGGTAACCTGGGTAAAAGCCTTTTTTTAGTACTTTTGTGCTGCGGAAAATACAAAGAAGAAAAAGTAGAAATGGCTGTAGAAAGGCAAAATAGCTATAGCAAAACGTTCTGCCAATATATAAAGAAGCATGAGTTTGCTGAGGATTGGCATATGGCAGCTGCGATATTCCAAGTCGGATGTTACTGGGCATGGACCATCCTATAAACTATAGGGTTTAGATCACAGTAGGGTTTTCTTTTCCCTCCAAATTGGCATCGGGTTCACAATGAACCCTTTCTGCCTTTAAAGGTGTGGCTTCCCATCAGGCAAAGTGTTATGGCTTTCTGCAATGTAAACCTTTCCCACATGATGAAGTCATCAGATCATTAAAAGCAAATCCTTTCTCACACTTCTTTTTAACATAAAACGAAAGGTTCGTGCAGAGCTTCCAAGACTGCTGGTGAAGCAGATTTAGAAAGAAAAATCTGTATGGAGTCTCTTCCCCCCCCCCCCACCACCCACCGCAGCACCACCACTTCCCCTTGCAATATTGCAAAATGTTTCTTTTCTGGCATGTGATCATGTTAAAAGAACTTCGCTTATATAACCAGAAGCTCTTAATGCTGCCACAAGGCTCACTTTTGCTGCGACATGGATCACATCCACCATACATTCAAAACATGTGGCCTACCCAATAGAATCCTAGGAACAGTAGTTTGTTAAGGGTGCTGGGAATTGTAGGTCTGTGAGGAGTAAACTACACTTCCCAGGGTTCTTTTGTGCCAGTTCTTGGGAGCCAGTGTGGTGTAGTGGTTAAGAGCAGTAGACTCGTAATCTGGGGAACCGGGTTCGCGTCTCCGCCCCTCCACATGCAGCTGCTGGGTGACCTTGGGCTAGTCACACTTCTCTGAAGTCTCCCAGCCCCACTCACCTCACAGAGTGTTTGTTGTGGGGGAGGAAGGGAAAGGAGAATGTGAGCCGCTTTGAGACTCCTTCGGGTAGTGATAAAGCGGGATATCAAATCCAAACTCTTCTTCTTTGGGGGAAGCCATGTGATTTAAATGTGTATTGTATGATAGGAGTCGTTTCTTCATATCCTTCTTTGTAGGCTTCCAAGAGGCTAGTATCGGACACAGGATGCAAGAGTAGGTAGACCTTTGGTTTGATCCAGCAAGACTCAACTTATGCTTTTGTGGCATCAGAAATACACCCTAACACCTTGTCAAATAGCACATAGCCGATTGTGGTAATTGTGGTGCTCACAGAAGCATTTAGAAAAGCTCAGACCAAAGGTCAACCTCTCCCAGCTTTCTGTTCCTACATTGGCCAATCGCATGCTTATGGGAAGCCCACAAAAACACTGGGTGATTATTCAACTAGGTTTTACACACAGTAGACCCATTGAAAATAATGTGCCTGTCTTAGTCATATTCATTTCGTTGAGACTGTTCTGAGTAGAACTTAGTTGAATACAATAATAATAATAATAATAATATTAATAATAATAATAATAATAATAATAATAATAATAAATTTATTATTTATACCCCGCCCATCTGGCTGGGTTTCCCCAGCCACTCTGGGCAGCTTTCAACAGAACATTAAAATACAATAATCTATTAAACAATAAAAGCCTCCCTAAACAGGGCTGCGTTCAGATGTCTTCTAAAGGTCTGGTAGTTGTTCTCTTTGACATCTGAAGGGAGGGTGTTCCACAGGGCGGGTGCCACTACCGAGAAGGCCCTCTGCCTGGTTCCCTGTAACTTGGCGTCTCGTAGTGAGGGAACTGCCAGAAGGCCCTCGGCACTGGACCTCAGTGTCTGGGCTGAACGATGGGGGTGGAGACACTCCTTCAGGTATACTGGACCGAGGCCGTTTAGGGCTTTAAAGGTCAGCACTTTGAATTGTGCTCGGAAACATACTGGGAGCCAGTGTAGGTCTTTCAAGACCCATTCTCCCCACTTGCGCTCCTCAGGAACTGGTATTTGGAGGAATGTTGCTTCTGAAGCTGGAGCTAATATATATAGTCCTGTGAATATATAGCCTTGACCTCTGTTAATTTCTCCAACTCCCTTTAAAAGTCATCCAGGTTGCTGGCCATCACTATTTACCTTGTGGAGGTCAGCCCCTGTAATTGTTTGTGGGTAAAAAGCTTTGAATTTGATGCAGTGGGTGAACATGCATCAGCCCAACAAAGAACCACAGCTGAAGATGCCATTTCTGTATCCATCATGCAAGTTAGCAACTGCCCAAGCTGTGAAACTGAGCAGTTTAGTACTCAGTCTAGACTTGATAATCAAGGCTATTTCATGCATAGTACAATATGTCGAAGGATGTGTTTTATAAAATTTCCCCTTTCTCAGAGGTTTTGACCAAAGGAGCACCCCACTGCAGCTCTAGTAACAAAACCTGAAAGAAACTGTCAAGTTACTAACAATGGTCCCCCAAAGTTGTCGTTTTTTTAAATCTAGTTACATATAAGGATCATCTAAGTGGGTTAAACCACAACACTTTTACTGCTGTAGAATGGGCTGTGTAGGGCTTTCTAAAAACATTTACGTAGCGGTATTAATAGCTGCCTTGGGAAACTCCCTTGTATTAATAGAACAGGTTGTAACGGCCTGTGTCTCTGTGGGAGTGCTTATAGTATTCTTCTTGTGTTATTTGGTTTGAGCGTGCTGGTTTGAAGAAAGATCTTGATAAGTGGGCAAGTCGAAAAGCAAAATGAATCCAGAATGTCAGTGTTTACAAATACTGCCCTGTGCTGAAAGCCAATCCTGTAGCAACATACTCATTGATATCAGAGAGCCAACAGAGGGCCCTGGAAGATCTAGGCCAGAGTATCAAATAACTCCTCTCTGCATTTCTGCATCATTCCTGTGTGCTTGCATTTTGCTGAGTTCATTCTTATCGTGCATGTAATAAAACCTCTGGGTATTTATACATTTCTCTCCAGCTACGGCTGAAACATACTTCTGTTGTTTCAAAGCAGGCCTATGCAAGTTGTGACCAAGCCAGCCAGCCACATGCAGCCCACAGACCATCCATCATGGCTTTCCTGACAATCCCTTTGTAGGACTCAGTCCCAAAAGCAGATTTATTGCAGCCATTGGTGGACTGACTACACAACCTGTGGGCTACATTTGGCTTGATAGGTCACAGATTAGACAGACCTGTTTGCTCCAGGGAAGAAGACCGTCAGCAGGATGTCTCTGATGGGTCCCTCCCTACCAACCAGGTGTACCTGGTAGCGGGCGGCAGCACCAACATGAATGCTAGCTTAGAGATGGCATTTTAATTTCCTGCAATGCCATGGAGCGTCCCTGACGTAGCCCCAGTAGGAGCTGCAATTTCAGTTTCCCACAATGCCCCAGAATGATGCTCCAAGGCATTGTAGGAATTTTGAATGAAAAGGAAAGGAAAATTGACTGCCAGGTTCCATGAACGCTATCGAAGGAAGCCCAAGCCGGACGACTGATGGGGTGTGCGCACAGGCGCAGGCAGGGGGATAATGTCATAAGGACTGTAGAAGCACAATGCATGGGACTGTCAAATCCCAAGGAAGAATGGGAGGAGCTCAGAGAGTTGAAGGACCCTGGGGAGCATCCTAGCAAGATGGCTGTAGTGGAAGGGAACCCTTGGGGTTCAGTGGCATGGGTGGAAGCTCCAAGTGGGTTGTCAAAGGAGAGCCCAACCTCTGGGATATTGGACACCCCTAAACTAGCGCTTTGTGCTGCAGAGCAGCCTCGAGCGCTACCGCCTGTCAGGGAAGAGACTCCCCTTTCTAGAGAGGTGAGTGGAAATAAGGGCTCGTCCACACTTTTGCAAGCAGGGCTCTGAGTGATTTCCCACTTGTCCCGTGCTTTCTTGGCATGGGTTCGGGTAGTTCTGCCTTTCCCCTGCCGCTTTCCTTTCCCCCAGAAAACCCGCTCTTTAGCGCTAATTGGAGCAAATGGCAATCTGCAGAAAACCCCTTTGCTGTTTGTTCCAATTCAGCACTAAACTGCAGGTTTTCCAAGGGGAAAGCAGCGCCGTAAATGGAAGCATGGCTGAGCCCTGAGTCTGATGCCGAGCTGGCCCTGACTCTGCCACCATCTCCACAGAGGCGTCAGTGCCAGTGCAAGCAAACCTCACAGAGGCACTTGAACCCCTCGGAGTGACTGTTTGGTTGCTCAGTCTCAGGACTTTGGCCTCTTGCTGCATGTAGCTGTGCCCACCCTTCTCTTCAAAAGCAAGTAGCAGGGGGAGTGTCACTTGTTAGGTCAGCGCCTTAGCCAGTGGCGTAGGAAGCCGGTTCAGCACCCGGAGAGGCAAACATGACATGCACCCAGGGGTGGGGCACTGCTATGTAGCACGCATGCGCAGTGTTGCTACATACGCCGCATGCGTCGTACGTAGCAATGCCGCACATGCGCTGTACATAGCGGGTTGCCGGCAGCACCGCTCCAGCACTGTACGGACGGTGCCGGGATCTTCTGCTCGCTGCTGCAGCTGCGAACGGAGGATCCTCTACATGCGGCTGCAGCCGCGAGCAGAGGATCCCGGCACCGTCCATACAGCGCTGGAGCAGCGCCACCAGCAAACCACATGCCTTGTCACCCCTGGAGACGTGGCACCAGGAGCGCACCACCCCCACCGTCCCCCCACCCCCATTGCTACACCACTGGCCTTAGCATATGCTTAGCCATGTATCCTACCGCTTACGTTCCTCCTGAACATTGCAGTCTGTGGTTTGCTTTACGTACCAATCTGATCTGAACCTTAAAGCCTTTGACAGAAGTAGAGTTGGGTTCTCCTTCCAGCAATGAGGGCCATGACGTTCTTGGGTGTCAAGCTCAACATAGGGGACCCTCTTGATAGTTCAGGAGCTTGAGGGGCTGGCCCAGGAGAGGGTGTTCTCTGTGGCAACTCTTAAGTTGTGAACTCATCCCCTCCACAGAGGTGTGTCTCACCTTCATTATCTGGCTTCCAGCATATGCTAAAGATTCACCTCTTTCACAAGGCCTTAGATATATGAGATATATATTTTTGGGGACCTACTCTATTCCTGTGACTGCAATTTGTTTTAAACTGTTTTTACTATACATTTTTAAACTGCTGTGACCCACTCTGATACCTTATAGTGAAGGGTGGGTAAGAAATTGAAATAATAATAAAAGCAATTTTATGATTTATTATCACAAGCTATTGAATCTAACGCTATTTGCGTTTTTGCCAGCTTTTCACACACACACACACACACACACACACACACACACACACACACACACAAAACCCTCACTGAAATGGAGGGGGATTCAAGTGGCCGAATATATTCATAAAACATAGCCCTCCATAGTGCTCAAATTAATATTGCAAACATGAGGGCATAAGGGTATTCATCTGCTGCTTATTGACTCTGCGCTTGTTTAAAAAAGTAATTTCTAAGTTATTAAGAAGCAACATATTTCCCTAGGGAGTATCATGGGGAAAACACGAAGCTCTCATAAAGAGCGCTCCAAAGATTAGGAAAAAATGTTATCTATTTTGCTGAGTTTCTAAGATAGATACTCACCAGAAAGTCAATGCTGAACTCCCTTAGAAATCGCATGCCAGGAAATCTCTCGACAGCAACATTCTTGACAGTTCCCAGGACTTCTCAGACAGAACAGTTGGCTGTCTTCTTTATGTATAAAAAAAGAGGGTTTCTGACACTGCTTGTTGCTTATTGATACTGACTGCTGCCTAGTACCTGGCACTGGAAGAAGACATAGCATTGCCGCCTGTGTGTTTCATGACTATGGTTTAAAGCATAACCTGGTAGCCATGAGATGTTTTGAACCACAACTTCCATCTGGCCTTGCCAGGACAGCCATATCAGCGAGCCTCCCCTCTTACGAAACCACACTAGAGATAAAGTCTGGTTGGAGGTCTTCCTGACCTTTGGAGGAGAGCTCCTCCTTGTTTCTTATAGCCTGTGACCAGGGATTTAACTGCCAACCAAATGAGCATCTGCTGATGTGGTCAATATCACTGACCAACTTCACCAATATTCTTGCCCCTTGTGTGGCGATAATATGATTTAGTCATTATGGCTGTGTACACGCTACTAGCTTTAAAAGCAGCTAGGTAATATTTCCCCCCCCCCCCCAATTTGGATCAAAACTGGTTTGAGGGGGAAATGCATCAAAATGGCATGTCAAATGGCAGTACAGATGTTGACAGTGGTAAACATCATGTTTACCATTGGAGCGCATTGGACCCAGAGTAAATGGAAGTGTGTATTCAGTCCCTGTAAATGAGATTCAGCATAAGTCCAACTATTTGTGTGCTATCGGATTCTGCAAATTAAACAGAAACATGCTATTGTCAGCATTCATTATGACTGCCATATCTGTGGCAAAGGTTCCCCAAACAGAGCCCCTCACCTTCATCTTTTTCTTTCCCTTATAGAATCTCAATATTTATTTTTAAATTCTTGACTATGAATCTTCAGCATATTTTAGATCTAGTCTTCTCTGCTTGGTGAAGTCCAGCCCCAACCCACCTCATTCCCCGCACCAAGTAAAATGTTAAGATGTAATACAGGGGCATTCTTCAATATGCAGACATGCGCCAGGAGACTACTGAAAACTAAACTCTTGGTGACAGGTGGAATTAAAAGATTCCACTTATTCGCCAGAGAAATGAAGCTGAAGGATTATTACTAATGGAAGAGTCCTGCAGTTAGAGATAAAGCTGTTTATGTGCTATCTCCACCTTCTTTTGGTGCTTCATGGCACATCTGAGCCCTAGTCAGGCATTCCCCTGACCGCATGTGGGCTAAAAGGGAGGAGGGGGAGGGGCACACATGTAAGCTCTACCCACAAGGTCCCTGGATCCACTTCCAGTCTTCTTGCACTCCCACATCAAATGCATTGGTGAGCCTATGCCAGGGCCTCAGATGTTTGCAGAACTGCAAGTCTCGGGTGTTATGTTTTTGTTGGTTCAATCGGATGTTCAGACCCACCGTAGGAACTTAACTGAGTGCTCAACTCTATTGTTGTTGTTTTTTGCATACGGCATTCTAACCCCACGTTCCATGGCTTTGGACCTGCGGGGAAATGCCATGCCGGTCCCATTAAAAAGTGCCTTTGCTCAAGCACCTCTTTCACAATATCCTGCACCTGGAGCATGCTGTGCCCTCGGTACAGACCACCCTTTGTCCCAAGCTCACTTCAGGAGAGCTTGGAATTTGGATATTGAAGCAGCTCGACAACAGAGGCCTGCGATCTTTCCTCACTGAAAGCAGCAACAACATGTAGTGAGTTCTGCATGTTGTCGTTCTAGTGCAAGGATGAGGGACCTGTGGCCCTCCAGGTGTTGATGTATTCCAGCTCCCACCAGCCCCAAACACATTGGCTATCCTTGTTACGAAAAACAGGTGACGGGAAATGGATGGATTAAATTCAGAAGTAGCCCTTATTTAGGAACATAGGAAGCTGCCTTACACAGAGTCTGACCATTGGCAGCGGCTCTCCAGAGTTCAGTCAGGGAGTCTCCCCTAGTCCTCTCCGGAGATGCAAGAGGTTGAACATTGGGCCGTCTGAATTATTGTTGATGATGTTTTCTTATTTATATGCCGTCCATCTGACTGGGTTACCCCAGCCACTCTGGGCAGCTCCCAACAAAATATTAAAAATACAGTAAAACGTCAGCCATTGGAAACTTCCCTGAACAGGGCTACCTTCAGATGTCTTCTAAAAGTCAAATCGTTGTTTATCTGTTTGACATCTGATGGGAGGGATTTGCAAAGGGCGGGTGCCACTACCGAGAAGGCCCGCTGTCTGGCTCCCTGTAGCTTCACATCTCGCAGTGAGGGAATACGGTGAGGCATAAGAAACATTTCAATGGCAAATCCTTTGGTTTGAGTTTAGCGTCCATCAGAGACAAGCAGGAAATATCAATATGCAACATGTGGTGTTTATAAATTGCTATAGTTGTTTTTAAGAAGCTGTGCTTGAAAAGCCCTAGAACTTGTTAGCTGCGGAACTATGCAGTCACCCTGTACAAAGAAAGCACCAAACGAAAAGGACAAACAGAAAACACTACCAACACCCCAAAATAAGACAGTATTCAGGTGACTTCCTTCTGTGGTTTGGCACTTTAGTTGCTAATACAATTTGTACAGAGCACTAATGCTTATCAAATGCAGCATCTTTGCACATAAGAAGGGAGACTACAATGTGTGCTTGCTATGGTTTCAAAATATACCGTGTACCAAACAATCCCCAAAGATCTGAAGTTTAAGCATCTATTCACAGCCCTGTGGGTTTCAGCAGAAAGATTAAAAGCACACACTGCGTGGTAAATGATTCAGAGAAGAGAAACAAGGGGAGACATTCAAACGTCAGCAAACCAGAAAATGTTCTGCATGTAGAAACAGATATAGATATATATGGTTTGTAACGGGATGCTGCACCAGGGCAAGAAAAAAGCTCCAAGCAACAGCTGGGACTGGGGTTTCAAAGGGGAAAAATCGGAGGAGCTTAGAACATAATAGGAGCCCCATTGGATGAGACCAAAGGCTCATCTAGTCCAGAATCAGGTTCTCACAGTTCCTCTCTTCCCTTAGCGTAGAAAGAGACCACGTTTGGTAAGTTGAAGGTTACAGGCAGGTTCCAAAGTGGTGAATGTTTCTAAATTATTTGTACAGAGACATAAAGATGTCTTCCATAAGCCATGTGTTCTGAGCTTGGAGCAAGCAGCTCAGACCTCCTAACTCACATGGTGGAGTGTGAGAACTAAAAGCTTGATAGCCTTCCTCCCAAGGTGACAGGGAGTGACTTACTTAAGCCTGGAAGGACAGCTTACTCTAGGGCAGTGCTTCTCAAACTTGTGTCCCCAGCTGTTGTTGGACTACAACTCCCTTCATCCCTAACCACTGGTCTTGCTAGCTAGGGATGATGGGAGTTGCAGTCCAACAACAGCTGGGGGCACAAGTTTGAGAAGCACTGCTCTATGGTCTTAACCCCTTCATGCATTAATTGGACTTAAACATATTGGTTATATGAAGGTGGATTCTTGCAGATATTTATATTGCTCAGCATGAAGCAACTGGATGCATAAAAGCTGACTCCTTTTGTAATAAAAATTGTCCAGACCCATAATTATGATTCAAAGCTTTACTAACCAGAACTTTTTCAAAACGGGTACAATAAAATCAATGATGAGTAATTCTGTTGTCCCCACAAGGGGACAATGACAATAAAGATTATCTTATGTATCCAGAAGGTTGTATAAAACATATGCATATTCAAGCATAGGTTCTTCTTTTTAAATTTATAACTTAATTACGACTAGAGTAAAAATCAAATCTATGTCTCTCCCATAGCTTGGATTAGTCTGCACCCAGCCTAAGGCTATGCAGCTTCTGGAGAGCCATCATTATCATATCCTTTCTCTGACTGTGCCTGGGAACGAAAGGGAAAAGGCAACTCCCTTCAAAATGGTGGATTTTCAATTGAATACCTTAACCACATGATCTAAGGTTAAACACTCATGTGAAGGCTAGCAGAAAACACCAGCAGTTAATTGTCAACTCAGCTAGAAGCTCTTTCTAGCTTAGGCTACTTCAATGGAGTTTTCCGGTGTTAAACCCTTAGCAACATACATACAGGCATTCACCATTTCAATGTGAATTAAACCATTATACGTACCATGGTTATTCCGCTCCGCCCATTGCCCCAATACACAGCTGTTTTCTTTGCATGATCAGGGAAACAAACCATGATCCACGGTTGGCTTTGGCTCCCCACTATGATCTCTATGGTTAAGGGCTTCCAAACAAGCCAGATTTGGGAGCCAGCTTTAAACCATGGTATAAAGTTTTTCCATGCTTTTCTGGCCCATGGCTCCACTGGGGAAATACGTAGCTGTTTTAGTGCATATACACATACACAAATCACAGTAAGAGCTCTGTTACCCGTCACTTCTGAGTTTCCAGCCAAGAGAAAGCCCGGGCCAGATGAAGATAAACCAGGGGGAAAGTAAATATAGCTGTGATTAAAATGTAGGTCACTCCATTTCAGGCAACAATGTACAAGCGTTCCTGCAGGATCTTGTGTCATAGAATAATTGAGTGCAGCTTTTGAGTGGACAGTTTCTGTTGGCTGAGATTCCGAAGTGAGAAGGAACTGAGAACTTAGCGCAATCCATCTCTGTGTGTCCCATATACAGCCTTGGCCTAAAAGGCAATGATGAAACATCCCAGCGGGCAGGGGTTGGAAAGTAGAAATTTTTCCATAACTCTTGTGATCCCAGCATAAAGCAACTGCAGGACATCAAGGGACAGTAAGCAAGAGGCAAGAAGAAATATAAAGAAGAGGAAGCATTCAGAAGAGGATCTTGCAAACTCTGTGCCCCTTAATTTAGAGGACAAACACACAGCGATGCATTTGAAGCAAAATAAACACGCAGAAAGAAAATACCAGAAACTAGCTTGATAATTCTGGAACAGGAGGATGAAATAAGGACGCCTTAGAGCACGGGTGTCAAACACAAGGCCCGGGGGCCAAATCCGGCCCGCCAGACCTCGTCATGTGGCCCGTGTAGCCTCCGCCGGCCGCCAGCCTTGTGTTTGACACCCGGGCGCCAAGAGCGGGAGCTTCGCCCGCCAGGGACCGGCGCGCGCGGGGATGGCGAGTCCTCCCTGCGAGAGGCTCCCCCTGGAGAAACGCCCCCGATCTCGCCTTGCCCTTCGGGGAGCCCTTGGCTTGCCTTCCCTGGGCTCGGGGCTTCTGCCCGGATTTGTCCTTCCGCCGGAGAGAGAGCGGCGGTCCCCTTCCGGCTGCGCCTTAAGTTTCCCTGCGCCTCCATTCCCAGAGTGCTCGGAGCGGAGTCCTTGCCCCACGGCTCGGCACAAGGGGGGCTTCTTCCTTTGCCAGCCAAGAAGGGGGGCTGTGGAGGGACAGCCTTCTCTGTGGGGCTGGGCAGGCTAGAGGGAGACACGACCCCCGCACCCCGCCGTCCAAGAGGCAACCTTAGGGGGACAGATTTGGGGCAGATCGGACCCATGCAGGGCAAAAGCCTCCCCTCCCCAGAGGTTTTTCCTGCGGAAGCCCCATTGCAGTGGGTGGCAGTAGTGCAACAACCCCCATTCCTTGCCCCATGTGGATGATACTCTTTGAAAGGAGAGTGTCCATTGGGGTTTCCACCTCCTGAACTGAAACCTCTTGAGCTGGTCCTGCCAAGTCTACCTTTCTTCTCACTAGCAGAGAACGAGCTCTAGCAGGGGTGCCAAATTGAGTAAAATAGGAGGGGGGGGCGGCTCAGGTAAACCCCACCCTGCATAATCACAAGATGCGGCTCGCACACACCAACCATTGATTTTAATGGCAATGCCCATCCATTTTGCAGGGGCCCAGCCCCCTCAATATTTTGTTATTACTTACATTATTACAAAAAACAGTAATAATTGAATGCAGTGACAATCATTTATGATAATAAAGAGTGGACACATAGTCCTACAGATACAACCGGCCCTTTGAGGGTGACCAAACTGCTGATGCGGCCCCCGATGAATTTGAGTTTGACACCCCTGCCTTAGAGCATTCACTTACAATGCATGAAGTTGTCAGCCTCTGAACCTCTCATGGAGGGGGCACACCAAGAAGGGCCTCGGATCATGATTGCAGGGTCTGGGTCTGTTCATATGGGGAGAGGCGGTCCTAGAGACATTGCAGTCCTGAGCCATTTAAGGTTTATAGGTCAAAACCAGCACTTTGAATTGGACCTGGAAATTAACAGGCAGCCAGTGCGGTCAGGACAGGATTGGTGTTATATGTTCAAACCATCTTGCCCCAGTGAGAAACCTGGTCACCAAATTCTGCACCAGCTGAAGTTTCCAAACCATCTTCAGAGGCAGCCCCATGTATAACAATTGCAGTAATCTCACATAGAGATTACCAGAGCATAGACAGAAGTTAGAAGAAGAAGAAGAGTTTGGATTTGATATCCTGCTTTATCACTACCCAAAGGAGTCTCAAAGCGGCTAACATTCTCCTTTCCCTTCCTCCCCCACAACAAACACTCTGTGAGGTGAGTGGGGCTGAGAGACTTCAAAGAAGTGTGACTAGCCCAAGGTCACCCAGCAGCTGCATGTGGAGGAGCGGAGACGCGAACCCGGTTCCCCAGATTACGAGTCTACCGCTCTTAACCACTACACCACACTGGCTATCCCTGTCCAGAAAGAGGTACAGCTGGGCCACCAGCCGAAGCTGAAGGAAGGCACTTGGCGCCACCAAGGCTATCTGAGCCTTAAGCAACAACAATGAATCAAGAAGTCTTCTTCTTCTTCTTCTTTGGCAATCACTCTTAGCTGAGTAAGATTGTCTTCCATGAACACGGTCTTAACAGTGAGTCCATAAGTGACTGTGGAGGCCAATTCAAGTTATGTACGCGCTCCTTCAGAGGAACTGTAGCCGCATCAAGAGCAGGCCACCTCCCATCCATTTGGTCTAGGAAACCACCCAACAACAGTGTCTCAGTTTTATATGGATTAGAATCATAGAATTGTAGAGTTGGAAGAGACCCTGAAGAACATCTAGTCCATCCTCCTGCATTGCAGGAATATGCAGCTGTCCCATATGGGGGTTGAACCTGCAACCTTGGTGTTATCAGCACCACGCTCTAACCAACTGAGGTGTCTACTTGGATTGAGCTTCACTTTGTTCCATTCCATTACCAAAGTGAGACAATATAATTATCTAATTAACCATGTCTGAAATGTGAACGTCTGGTGACATGCTGAAAGAGAAGGCTGGTGTCCAGATTATTTTTCTGTGGCTAAGTGGCCTTCTGAATGTTTCAGCCCATGTCAAGATCAATGTTCTCCATGTGCCTCAAATCCCTTTGGAAAATTGGCTAAATCAGTGCCATCCCTAGTATTAGGCAGCAGAGTCCCAGATATTGTTAATGGGCAGCAAACTGCAACCTATATATATAGTTTATGTGTCTCACTGACCAAAATATCTTGGGCACCCCTGGGGTAAATCATGAACACACTCTAAATCGTTCCCCAACTTGATTGCTACACCGAAATCTCCAAAATGTGCCCTCATGTTGACTTCACCATTCAATTGAATTCACCACACTACCCTGGACTTAGACAATGTTTGCTTCAGGTTCCTGCATATGAGCAAAGCTGAAAACAAGCTGGCTTGTGGCATGTTGACATCTTGCGCAAGCCCCTTTCAATTGCCAAGACTCCATCATCAAGGGATGGAAGTGTTCCTAAAGTTTCTCATGTCAAGCCAGGTGCATAGAGTGATGAAACATTCTCCCAAAGACAGCTTGACCTCGACAGCCCACAGGTGCAGGCTTCCTTTCAGTTATCAATCAAGATCTGGAGCAGCAAAGCTGGCTTCGTATCATCTTCCCAACAAAGCAGAGGGTGTTCAGTGGGAGGGTGGTGACTGCTTCTCTCAGGGACATCCACTACTGGCCAACTCAAAGTCTGAAACTATCAGCACAGCAAAGAGAGACACATGTCAACCAACACCGAAGTCCAACTCTCTCTCTGTTCATGCTGTTGCAATTGTTGGGACTATTCTTTGGATGTGACAGGGTATGTCGAGGAAGCACTTCTTAAAAGGGCATTGTAATTTCAAAGGTTAGCCCCTCAAAAAAAAATTTTGTAATTCATAGTTTCTATGCATAGCTTTGAAAAAGTGATTCTTTTAAGTTTATGGCTTATTTCTTGCAAGCTGCCACGAGAACAGAAAGGGTGGCGTGTCAATTAAACATAAAAATAAATGCACCTCTAAGTCCTGATTGCAGTTTCTCAAAAATTTTAGTAGGGCAGTTTTATGTCTGTCTCAAATTTCAAATTAGATCAGGGGTCACCGACCTTTTTGGGTCCATGACAAACCGGAGAAACTGCAGTGGGCACCACACACTAGTGATGTAGCGTGGGTTGCCAGTGCCTGGGCTTGCACGGAGGGGAGGAAAGGAAACGGATGGAGTATGCAAGTGCATTCAACTGCCCAACAGCATTTGCATCATCCAGGAGGTCACAGTGACAGAGGTAAGAAAAGAAGAGTCGTTCAATTGTCTGGAGAGGTCATTTCCTGGTTCGCATGGAGAAGCCGTTTTTAACGGAGCTCACAGCTGTATTGAGGCAGCACTGGGTGTTGAAATTATGTGCCCCCTAACAATTTTGCACCTGGGGCAGCCGCCTCTGTGTCCCCCATGTTGCGCCACTGTCATACACACACCCCACAACAATGTACACAGTGCAGCCATGCACAACTTCATGCACAATTGGGCTTGCAAAGTGTCTCCCTGCACATGGGCTTGCAAAGTGCCATCTGAATGCAGCTTTAGCTAAAGTTTTGAAAAAGTACTTTCAACGTGTATTGCGACGCCGCTGCCAGGCTTCAGAGTATTCAGCAGGTCTAGGTTTTCTCCAAAATTCTTGAGCCTTTAGCAAATCTACACGGGGAACCTGATCTTAGTTTCATCTGCATAAGGAAATTGCCTGGTTTCAGGTTCCATTGTGAGCTGCTAGCAGAGTCCTGGTAATGATTCCTCTCTGATTTATGCTATTTTTCCTTCAGGCTTTCTAATTCCTGCAAGAAAGAAGCTTGCTTATGCTTTATGGCTTTTGCTTATGAACATGACGCATAGCAAGAATATTGATTGCTTCACCAACTCCACTTATAACTAGGCAGGTTAAATACATTGGCTAATATGCTTAGAAAATGTAAGTACAATAGTTCTCATGTCGTCGTTTGGCAAAGTTCCCAGGGAGGGGAAGGGAAGAACAGCATCACCTTCGGGTGCTTCTCAGACTTAATAGCAAGAGTTCTGCCTGTACCAGTGTTCCCCATATCAGTAATTTCTGGGCAGAAATGATGCCATATCGAAGAAATCTTTTTGTATCCATTCTGCGGAAAGGAACTCCTGCTGGAAGAAAGGTAGATTGATTTGATCCTTAATCCTGTATAGTGGCTTTCTTTGGCTTCATGCATTGGCATGACGTCAAAATGAATCGGCTGAAGTGGTCCATCAACACGTTTTCACAAGCTCATAATCTTCCCATCTAGGAACTGCATGATCCAAGTCTTTAGCAGCATGCTGGTTTTAAAAAGGATGGCAGTGCTTTGCTGAATTTTCCTATTGGCTGCAACAGCCCAATGGGACTATGTGGACAAGTCTTGCTTGAGTTGTCCAGAGCTTTAAGCGCATGGTTTAAATCGGACGTCTCTGCCCTGCTATAGTTTCTTTCAGAGAGTTATGGGAAGTTTGGGGCAGCATTTCTGTTCTCATCACCCAGCTAGAGTTTCCAGGAGTAGAGTTTTGTGCAAAAGGACTGTGACCTCAGTTCTGTTCTGAGATTGAAAGAAGGATCTCATGCTGGGAATGTGCTCAGAAGCACCCTGTCCTGCAATTCTAATTCTATGGGCTAGTGTGCAATGATTAGCACTAGCTAATCCTAGCTATCCTTCCCCCATGCATGTCTTGTGGCATCCCTAAATCTGCTCTGGAGGGTTGTGGGAATCTTCAGAATAGATTTAGTGGGTGCACAGGGGCAGCAGTGGAGGAGAACGTTTCACCACGCAAGGAAAAATCCTTGCCCTGGCGGAATGTTCACTTTGAATACAACCCTAAGTCTTCTGCACCTGACTCTGGTTGGCAGGCCTTGGAGTGTCAGTGAAAAGCAATGCAGATCTGACACTCTCAGAGTCTACACATAAGCAAAGCCGGCAGTGTCAATGCATTAGTAAAATCATTCAGAATGTGTAGGTAAGAAGTCACAAGTGAAAGCATGGCAGAGACATGTTTAAATGGTTTTTTCCTTTGGTCAGAACACAGCCATTTTTGTAACATCAGGCCTAAAGGGTACCAGATCTCTTCGTTCTTTCTTTATATACACTTTGTGGGTTCCTTACACGGCTGGTGCTAGACAGACATCCTCTCTGAAAGCTCCCTGTCATCAACTCCTGCAGGCCAATTTAAGATGAGATGCTCTTTTTGTCGGTGATTGGCATCATCATCATTATGTGAAAATGCACCAGAGAAGTGTTCTGTTTACAAATTTTCTGGAGCGGGGAAGGAAGAGAGGGAAAGGATGGATTCTGAGAAAGAGCTGAGATGCAGGAATCCCTAAGCGGGTGAACATTATAGGAATGGCATCTGCCTGGTGGAATGTTCCAAGATGTCACAGACAAGTGACGAGACCGCAGTTTGCCACCCGACTGTGAGACAGCAGAAAACAACCCTGGCACCTATCTCTCTCTGAACAAAAGTGGCTGTGTACACACCATACATTTAAATCACATTTCCCGGGAAGGGTAGTTTGTTAAGGGTGCTGCGAAGCATCGTTCTGTTGGTGTAAACTACAGATCTCAGGATTCTTGTGTGGGATGTATAACACTGGTGCAGTCAATCACAACATTCCTAGAGTGTACACAAAGGGGACTTGGTCCTCCAGGTAGAGTTTCCTGTGCCAAGACTGAAATCACTTCCTTTGTGTGACCAGAAGTGGGAGTGGCCTTACCTGTAGCTATTCAAAGATACAGGTGAGCTGCTACTCTCCCTCTCTTCCCACCAGGACTCCGAGGATGCAACATCTCAGGAGATGCTCTCTTGGCTTCCAGCCAAGAGAGGCCCACATGGAGCCTTTCTCCCTTAAGGAGAATCTCCACATGTAAATACATTTAATCTAAGCTAGCCTGCCTTTCTGAGACTGTAGAAGCTTGAAATGACTGTGAGTAAAACCTTTATACTTTTATAAGCTTATGTGTCGTGTATTTTCTTTTAAGAGGGAACCAGGGGAAATATGTGCCAGGATCTGCCTTATTCTAGAAGTTCATAGGAACTTAAACGCCACGCTTTGCTGCGCTTTATTGGGGATGAGAAACTCTGCTAGTTTGGAGCTTGTTAGCACAAGCTGGGATAGGAAATATTAATCAATATTCCCTCATCCACATTCCCTCTCATCTCCCACAAAGGGTTTTGAGGCCCAGAACTGCGTATTTTGTGTATTTTTAAAGGATTGCTTTGGATTGTGATTTTTGGCAGAGTAGAATTTTTCTGTTTGTACTTCCTGGTAAGCACATGGTCTTTTGTTCTCCATTGTGCTGTGAAAGGGGGATTAGCGACCCCTCCCCTCCCTCAGAGCTCACAGACCTCAGAGGCAGTGAAGATTAGTTTGCATTTTGAGATTTTTAAGTTTTGATTTTTGAATTTTAACCATTTTTGGGAATTTTTGAAATTTTTGAAATTTTGGAAATTTTGGAAATTTTTGAGGATTAAGATGGCAAGCTCAGGTTTTGATAGTGAAGCAAGATCAAGCTTTATGCTGCTGAATGATCGTAACTTTGTGCAATGGAAGCAGCGCCTTTTAGTGCATCTTGGTGCAAAACAAGTGCTTAAAGCGGTGAAAGATCCCAAACCTGATTTTGCTGATTTAACCAAGAAAGCAGATTGGGAAAGGCAAGATGCAGAAGCTAAACACATAATTTTGAGCAGTTTGAAAGATGAGCATTTATCTCTGATTGACTATGAAAGTGATGCATCTCAGATTCTAAAGGATATTGAGAGGGTTTATGCACAATCATCAGAGAACTCTTATAGACATTTATTGGATAAACTGCTGAAGTTAAAGATGAATTCCAGAGAACAATTTACAGGGCATTTTAAGGACTTTAATGAAATTGTTCAAAGGATTGCCCTAACTCCCAGAGCTTTTGATGATGCAACCAAAGTGACTTTTATGCTGGCATCATTAGGAAAAGAATTTACTTCATTTAAGAGTATAATGGATCACACCAGAGATTTGACTTTTAATGAACTAGTAAATCACTTAAGAGAGGAATGCAGAGATTACCTTGATTCTCCACAAAGGAATCCAAGGAGGGACACAAGTTATGTTTCTAAGCAATTTCCCAAGTCTAAGGAAGTGTCCAAAGAATTAATATGCCATAACTGCAATTTAAAAGGGCACATTGCAAGGAGTTGCCAGAAGCCCAAGAATAAGTCCCGCCCCTTTCAACCAAAAGGTGAAAAGAAGGGGGGTCACGAGCGTACATTTCTACTGCAAGAAAAGAGTTTAAATGTGCAAAGAAATGAAAGGAAAAGTGACCAATTTATTTTAGATTCGGGAGCTACAAGCCATTTTGCGCATAAAAGAGAATATTTCAGAGAAATTAATGATAGTGAATGGACTGAAATCCAGATTGCTGATGGAAATGTTCTAAAATCACAAGGTGCAGGTTCAATGCGTTTGAAATTCAAGGTGAACAATGAATCTCTTGAAACAACTGTGCCTAATGTTCAATATGTCCCAGAATTGAATTGTAACTTGCTTAGTGTGTCTGCTTTAGACAAGAAAGGTTTCAAGGTTACATTTGCCAATGGAGAATGCAATGTAACGAAAAATGATGAGGTTTATGCTCAAGGGAAACTAATCAATGGTGTTTATGAGATTAACGTTTCAGAAAACCAATCAGCACAAGTCGCCCAATCCAAGCAGAAGCATGAAGCAGATCTGGAGCTCTGGCATCGAAGACTGGGTCACCGGGATATCAGAGTCATCCAGGAACTGCAGAATGGAGATCTTGTGAGAGGTCTACAGGTAAACAAAAGTAACACACCCACACCAAAGTGTATAACTTGTGTAAGTGAAAAAGGAGTCAAACCTTCTTTCCCACGTTGTGCAGAAAAGAGAAGCACAAAAGTTCTGGACATTGTGTACACTGATTTAGCTGGACCTATGAATATACCTTCCTTAGGAGGAAATAAGTATATTTTGATATTTTTGGATGATTATTCAAGGTTTTGTGTGGGATACCTTCTCAAAGAGAAGAGTGAAACAGTGGAATTGTTCAAGCAATACGTAAGCATGGTCAAGAACAAATTCCATCGAGCACCCACCACCCTAATGTCCGATAATGGTGGGGAGTTTTGCTCACGTGAAATGGAAGCCTTCATGGCTCAGGAAGGCATAGCACATGTGACCACAGTAAGCTACACACCTCAACAAAACTCTATTGCTGAGAGGAAATTTAGGTCCATCCTAGAGATGACAAGGTGTATGCTAAAAGGATCCAACTTGTCGAAGAAACTTTGGGGTGAGGCAGCAAATACTGTGATTTATATACAGAATAGGCTGCCAACAAAAGGCACAGAGCGCACGCCATTTGAACTTTGGCATGGAAGAGTCCCAAATTTGTCACACATACGTGTATTTGGAAGTTTGTGCTATTACCACGTGCCCAAGGAGCACAGACACAAACTTGACTCCAGAGCAAAGCCTGGTATCCTAGTTGGATATGCTTCTGGAGGAAAAGGCTACAGAGTTGTGGACTTACAAACAGGGAAAACAAGTTCACATCACGTGATTCATTTTGAGGAGTATGAAAAGGCTGACACAAGGAACACAGCAATTGACTGTTCCAATGAGCCACCAACAGAGGAGTTTGTAAGTTTTCCTTTTGAAGCCATACCAGAAACTAATCCACCTCCTAGTATTGTACCTCCTAGTGTTGTAGCACCCCCTACAGATGACACCCCAGAAGACGCGGAGGACCAGATGTCAGAAGGCTCCAGAGACGAAGAGGACCCGTATGCAGGGATGCCGCCATTGGAAGGAGATGAGGAAGCTGATGCGGTTCAACAAGAGCCAGAGGTCAGACGTTCCTCCAGGTCCAACAGAGGCGTTCCACCACTACGACTGTCCTACTTTGCAGGGTCGGCGCCACCACAGGAACCTTCCACGTGGGAACAGGTTCAACGGTTGCCAGCTGCTGAGGCCAGTCTCTGGAAGCAAGCCGTGCAGGAAGAGATGGATGCACTGCATCGCAACAAGACCTGGACCCTGACAGAGCTACCTCCTGGTAAGAAGGCAATTGGGTCCAAGTGGGTGTTCAAGCTTAAGAAGGGGTCAGAAGGGGAGGTGCAACGCTACAAAGCTAGGCTTGTAGCACAAGGATTTTCACAACAGTATGGCGAAGACTATGATCAAGTATTTGCGCCTACAGTGCGATACAGCAGTGTTAGATTACTTCTAAGTATTGCAGCATCTAAAGGCCTATCAGTCCGTCATGTCGACATAGCAACAGCTTTTCTTCATGGGACGATTTCTGAACAGATTTATATGAAGCAGCCCAAAGGCTTTATCAAGCAAAATGAGGCACATCTTGTATGTAAACTTCAGAAAGGAATTTACGGTTTGAAACAAGCTGCAAGAGCATGGAACCAGAAATTACATGAAATGCTGGTTCAGCTTGGGTACAAGCAGTCAACAGCTGACAAGTGCCTGTACACTAAGAACAGAAATGGACAATTCTCTTACATTCTGGCTTTTGTCGATGATTTATTAATATCAACGTCCAATGACAGAGACTATAAAGACATAGTCAGACATCTCAACAAAGAGGTGGAAGTAAAGGAATTGGGACTTGTCCAGTATTACTTGGGAATTCAAATTGAGAGAGAAGAAGACGGCTCATTTCTTCTCAGCCAGAAGCAGAAGATAATAGAACTGATAGAAAGTATGCAGATGCAAGGTGCACACCCTGTTGCGACACCCATGGCCACAGATTTTCTAAAGAATCAACAAGATTCGAAGCTGCTGCCAGACAACAGCGAATACAGGTCAGCGATTGGTAAACTTTTGTATTTGGTTACTACCAGCAGACCTGACATAGCAAGTGCAGTGGGGATCCTAAGCAGAAAAGTAAGTTCTCCCACTGAACATGACTTGGGTGGTGTCAAGAGGGTGGTGCGTTACCTCAAGGGTACAATGAATTGTAAATTAAAATTGCCAGCTGTAAGGGACCCTAAGTTGGTTGGGTACAGTGATGCAGACTGGGCTGGGGATAAGGCGGATTACAAATCCACAAGTGGTTATGTTTTTATGTTTGGAAATGCACCTATCATATGGGGCAGTTATAAACAGAAATGTGTAGCCTTATCGTCCACAGAGAGTGAATATATTTCAGCTTCGGAAGCATGCAGAGAGATCATCTGGCTGGATCAACTCCTGACAGACTTTGGTTTGCCGAGAAAAGGACCTGTCAGCTTGATGGAGGACAATCAAGGCTGCCTGCAGCTAGCGCAAACCGAAAAGTTCCTTGCACGTTCAAAACACATTGGGGTCAGGTATCACTTCATTCGCCAGATGATCCAAGATGGACTAGTAGAAATGTCCTACTGTAATACTCAGGAGATGACTGCGGACATTCTCACGAAACCCTTGCCACGAGAGAGTTTCCAGAACCTGCGTGTCAAGCTGGGACTCTGGGTGGTTGAATAAAGTTGTTTTATGTTTGTTAAATGTTGTTCAGACTGAGAAGGGGTTTGTGGGATGTATAACACTGGTGCAGTCAATCACAACATTCCTAGAGTGTACACAAAGGGGACTTGGTCCTCCAGGTAGAGTTTCCTGTGCCAAGACTGAAATCACTTCCTTTGTGTGACCAGAAGTGGGAGTGGCCTTACCTGTAGCTATTCAAAGATACAGGTGAGCTGCTACTCTCCCTCTCTTCCCACCAGGACTCCGAGGATGCAACATCTCAGGAGATGCTCTCTTGGCTTCCAGCCAAGAGAGGCCCACATGGAGCCTTTCTCCCTTAAGGAGAATCTCCACATGTAAATACATTTAATCTAAGCTAGCCTGCCTTTCTGAGACTGTAGAAGCTTGAAATGACTGTGAGTAAAACCTTTATACTTTTATAAGCTTATGTGTCGTGTATTTTCTTTTAAGAGGGAACCAGGGGAAATATGTGCCAGGATCTGCCTTATTCTAGAAGTTCATAGGAACTTAAACGCCACGCTTTGCTGCGCTTTATTGGGGATGAGAAACTCTGCTAGTTTGGAGCTTGTTAGCACAAGCTGGGATAGGAAATATTAATCAATATTCCCTCATCCACATTCCCTCTCATCTCCCACATCTTGAAGGGTATGTGTGTGCCCTAAATGTAAGGTGTGTCTGCAGCCACAAAGTACATGTTTGAGTTTTCCCTTTTAATTGGCTCCACCAGCAAATTCCGGTCGCTCGTCGCCAAGGGAAAGAACATTTTCGCTGGAGTTTCTTCAAGCTGTACATCTTGACACTTTCCACTTTAACCACACGCAGCAAATCTAGGGCTGGAGGGAAGGAATCGGCATGGCAAGTGGGGGTGGGGGGGTAGGAATGCTGTAGAACGTTCAGCAGAGGGAGGTATTGACACAATATTCAGCTCCGGGGTGGAAAGGTACGGTGTTTCAATATGATTATTTCTGTTCTCAGTCCACTGTATCCAAGTGCCTGGAGGGGCACAGAAGCAGCCAAGGCAACCGTGCGAAGGCTGAGGGCTGCCTTGGAAGCCTCCTGACGCTTTGCTGGTACTTGGATACATTAGCTTGGCACGGAAGCGAAAACGAATGTGGGCTAGAGAGGAAATGGACACATGAACGTTTTGAGGGAGGCCAAAGCTGGGAGGGGGGTGCGGAGAGAGAAATAGCCAGAAGTAGATAAGAGTAGCAAATATCGGGCCAGCACCTATGCCAGCAGTTGGCTGAAGTTATATAGTGTTCTTTGATTATGCAAGGCGCCTCTCGCTTGACAGATCCGGGCACAGCAGAGAGAAGGATACTCATGGTGTGGTTTTGCTCCGGAGATGGGCAGGGTATAAAAACCTGTGTAAAGAAAAAGCAATTTGCACATCTATATAAGCAGCTGTGGATAAATATAAGCCGCAAGGTACCCAGCATGCATTGCTTTCAGCAACTAGCAGCTAATATTTAAACAGCAACATAAAGGTTTGCTGAATATTCCCCACCCCCATATACATACACACATCTTTAGGTTGCTGAAAAGAGGTTTGGGGACGGGATTCCGTTTCTTTGGGAAGTGGGAAAATGTTAAGATCTGCAATCGTTCCACAACCAGGCAGTCAAACAGGGTGGAGAACTTCCATTGGGTCCATCACTCGGACTGCAAACACACCATGCATTTAAAGCACATGACTCCCCCCCCCCCGAATCCTGGGAACTGTAGTTTGTTAGGGGTGCTGAGGATTGCAGCACTGTGAGAGGTAAAAACTACGGCTCCCAGGATTATTTGGGGAAGGTATGATGTGTAGGACGTCCCTATTTTCACCGGAGAAATGATGGAGGGTATGGAGTTATGCGACTCTGAGCCAAGGAGATCAGTAACTATACAACCTTTAGAAGACAACCGAAGGCAGCTCTGTACAGGGAAACTTTTTAATGTTTAATGCTTTATTATGTTTTTATATATGTTGGAAGCTGTCCAGAGTGACTGGGGCAACCCAGTCAGATAGGTGGGGTATACTTCTTCTTCTTCAATAGGACATCCGTATTTTCATCGGAGAAATGTTGGAGGGTATGGTATGCAACCTAGGCTGTCTGCCTGGGCCGAACTACCAACTAGAAACCACAGAAAGAAGAATGGCACTAAACTAGAGTAGAAGCTGGGAGAAATGTTAAAATTACCGGTACTAAGCTCCGTAGGTTGGGAACATCCCCAAATGCCAACAGGAAAGTCGTATTATGATAAAGCAAGATCCTTCACCTTTGAAAATGAGGAGGTTGAGGGCTTCCCACCCCCCACTCCGACCCTAAAACATCGCACCGATCCACCAGTGTGGCAACAAAACAGAGAAGAGAAACTTACGAGAGTAGATCGCGACACTATGTAGCTTAGCCTAGCCCAGGGGTAGGTAACCTAAGGCCCGTGGGTCGGATGCGGCCCAATCGCCTTCTAAATCTGGCCCACGGATGGTCCGGGAATCAGTGTGTTTTTACATGAGTAGAATGTGTCCTTTTATTTAAAATGCATCTCTGGGTTATTTGTGGGGCCTGCCTGGTGTTTTGACATGAGCAGAATGTGTGCTTTTATTTAAAATGCATCTCTGGGTTATTTGTGGGGCATAGGAATTCGTTCATTCTCCCCCCCCCAATATAGTCCGGCCCACCACATGGTCTGAGGGATGGTGGACTGGCCCACGGCTGAAAAAGGTTGCTGACCCCTGGCCTAGCCCAACCTCCAGATGTTTTGGATGACATCCGACCCTAACCCTAACCACTAGTCATACTACCTTGGGCTGATGGGAGTCCAAACGAACTTGAAGGCAGCACATTAGGGAAGGCAGATCCATGCAAAAGGGCCTCAAGGCAGAGTTATTTTAAGAGATCTGAAAGATTTTGAGGTAGCTGATGACTGGAGGAAGAAAGGACACCAGCAGGGATGGGGAGAAGGGCAGAAGGACACGTTTAGGGCAAGCAGTTTGTACTGGAAGCTGAAGGAGATGGCAGGTTATTGTAAGGTGTTTCATACAAAGCTGTGGTGGGCAGAGTGTTTGACATGGACTGGGGAGCCCAGGATTCAGCCATGATGCTCACTGCTTGACCTTACACCGGTCACTGTCTCTCAGCCTAATCTACCTCACTGGGTTGTTGTGAGGATAAAGTAGAAAGGAGGAGAAACGTGTGCAAGGGAGAGACATGTATCACTGTAGCTGGGGCAGATGAAGGCATCCGGTTGTGTTTGATGCAGATGCACCATGGTGTTAACGCAATATAACTACAATCTATCATACAAATTTGATAAACGTTACGGAAATAGCTTTTTCACAGAGAACTTCCATGTGCACCATGGAACTTGCCCTTTCTCACCTGCCACCTGCAGCAGCTCCCTGCCCTCCCTCAAAATCTGCTCCAGGCAGCTGGTGGTTCCTCTGGCCCAGATTTAGTGGGGGGAAGATCCATTAAAGGGGAAGATCCATTGCACGGGTGGAAATCTCCACATCATTTGATGCAACCCAATTGCATATTGCACCGTCAACTCAATTCTCACTTCAGTAAAGTGCTCAGACACTGAATTCATTCGGGGACAGGTGTGCCCACTCAGGGAGGGGGCTCCCACTCACTAACAACAGATGCACCCCCTCTAAAAGAAACCCTGGAAGTTCTTTTCGAAAGGTGGCAGGAGGAAAGGGGAGCACCTCAATAAACTGTTTATTCCATTTGCTCAGAAACCTGAAAAACAAATGTATGTATGACTTGGAGGAAACTTTGAAGGAACAAACCTAACTACCTATTTGCAAAACACTCACAGTTGTGATATGCGGAACCTATATGTAACATATTAATATTATTTTTATTGAATTGTTCCCCCCCACTCCATGTTTTTCACCTTTCTTGGCATCAGCCCGATGACATGTTCAAGATCAATTTACTTCCAAATCTCAAAATGTTCAGGTTTTATTTTTAAACCAATTTAAGAGTAAAGGCTTTAAACTTCTAATGCAGTTTGTTCAGCTTCTTTTAGAATCAAAATCAAGGCGCTGAGGAATTTCAAGAGTTGTCTTGAAGCCAATGCAGCCTCAAAGTCAGGTTCCTATAAAGCCATTTTTAACCATAATATGTGCAAAGCGGTAGATAGCCATCATCCACTCATCATAAAATATACCATAAAGACGTCATCGCACTCCACAGAAATCAGCAGCTGCTAGGCCTCAATAAAAATTAAAGTCTCATTACAACGTCTCTTTTATTATTTCTGGCAGAGTAATTTTGCCTCAAACTTCAGGTTTCGATATCTAGAAATGGTTGGCCCTCAGCAAAAATTGCTGACAGGCTGCCAATTTTCCGCTATCGTTCTGAAAGAAAGTATATATGATTATTTCTCTCCCCCTCTCCCTCCCACCCCACACAGACAGACACCAAGCAAAGGGGAAGAGATGATATATTATAATAACTGAACTGCAAAGGCCTACAATCTGAATCGGACCCATTTGTCCTTCCAGCCCAGTATTTCCTGTAGTGAGTTGACAGCAGAAGTTTTTCAGGCAGCAGGTTTTCAGGCAGTGGTCCCTCCCAACCCTACCTGGGAACCCTGGAGATTGCTCTGCCACTGAGACTGAGTAGTAGCTTAAAGATGGGTCTACACATTAAGCAGAATGGAATGATAGGAGGCTAAGGTGGTAGAACAGACCCTCCTATTCTCCAGGGACAGTCCCAGATTTACAGAAGCCATCCTGGTTTCCGATTTGATCCCAGAATGTCCCGCTTGTCCATAGTACGTCCCTACTTCCATCAGAGAAATGTTGGCGAATATGGTAGGATGTCGCTATTTCCATTGGAGAAATGTTGGAAGGTATGGAGTTATGTGACCCCCCCGAGCCAAGGCAATAAGTAACTATGAATCATACAACAAACGTAACCGGCTGATAAATGATAATTGTAATAGCACATAAATTATAGATAATAATCTCAAAAAACATGCGCATGGACCAAATCCTATGTATGATATAACATAAACCCAAAGCAATCAATATACATACAATATGTCCACACTAACACTGCAAATTATGTGAGAAGATTCATGTATGGAGGTACAATGTGAGGATGCAAAAGTTCGGTGCTGTCCATACAAGTCAATTGATAGTTCCAAAAGATGATAAAGCATAATCCGCCGATAATGCAGTGTCACACCAGTCCAAAACATAAACTTGATATTTCGGCATAGAATCGGAGCACTCAGAAGAACAAGGATATCCGGATTATTGTCCCTGTTTCGCCTTTATGGCTTCATCAGCAGAGTGAATACAGTAGGAGGTAATATAATATACAAGCAGAGACTGTGCAGGTACTCCGAAGACTTCAATGCCCATCATTGGGTCTGGCTCCCCCTACTGTTCATCTCTGTGCTGTTACCCAATGCTTCTTAGAGCACTGCCACCACAGCCAGGTAAGCCTGCAAGGACGTACTGGCAGAGGACACTTTGCCCAGGGTCTCTTCAAACCTAGAACCGGTGCCTGCCCTGTGCAGTTAGTTCTTTTATGTGCAAAAACATAGGCTGTGTTACTCTTCTGTGTGTCATGAAACTCACTCCGAGGTGGAGAAACTGGAGCTGTGAATTATCCATTACACTGTGAATGTGCCACGCAGTGCAGACTCGTGCTGAAAGGCCAAGCTGTGCCATCAAGCTTATCACCCCCGCCTGGCATTTGATGTTTGCAGATATCAGAGGGTAGCATCATGCTGCAACTCAGCCATGTCACCCAGTTGCAGCACCCCCGATGTTCAAAGCACACCATCTGGATGACTCATTCCCTACCTCCCAGCAAACGATAAGCAGGGTTCCAGAAAACTCCTTTCAGTCACAAAGCGGCTAAGTCCCCTCTGTCTAAAAGAGTGTGCTTTGCTGCAGGTTTTTTCAGGACAAAGGTGTCACGAAGCTGAGGTGTGTGTTGCCGTCATGGCAACTTCGCCGTAGCAAATGAGCCAACAGAGCCAAGCGATCTCAGACTCAAATGAAAACTATCCCCAAGACTATTTCCTGAGATTAATGGTCACAGTTGAAAACCACCTTCTCTATTCCCTGAAGTCCACAAACTCCAAATCCCATTCAGTTGAGTTTTAAGGTGGGACAAAACTTGGACAGTTCTATGCTGTGGACCGTGATTCAGCACTGAGGGGTGGGGTGAAAACACCTCTGAAGACTGGATCAACCAGGGATGAGCAAAATCAAATAATTATGGAATATGCTCTCACAAGGCCTACTGGAAAAGATACTCTTGTGATAGCATATTCCATCATTCTTTACAGGCTAAGGCGCAGTGAGCCCGAGGCCACAGGGAGAAAGCAACAAAAGTGACATAACATCTTGGGGTCAAAATGGCCACAACTTTGATTACAGATGTAAGTAGGCTTTGGCATAGGCATTTGGTATGTATTCTGAATCAACCAGTCTGATTGCTGGCTGATTACTTCATCAGGGTTGATCCTAGGATAAGGATGCCCTGCATGGCGCAAATAGGACGATCCCTACAGGGCGCCATTTGGGGAGCCCTATGGCCTGTTAGCTGCTGACTCCAAGGTTTAAGTAAGTTGGAGGTGGACCTGAGTGAAGCCAGGCTCCATCCAGGTCCGTCTCCCAGTTCCTGCCTTCTTAGTTATCTATGATTGGCCTGTTTAAATTCAATTTGTGGGAAAGCCCTGACACTCCCTGTGGCTAACTGGGGCTGATGATGCTGTCGGTCGGTCACACGAGAAGGAATTTTGCCCCCCTCCCCCCGCAGCCAGGCCAGGCTGCAATGGCCACTGCCACAAAAACTGAATTACACAATACAGTGCTGGGACCATAAACTAATTTTCCTCTATCAGCTAAAAGGGTTTGGCTTAAGGACTGTGATTTTCATAATACTCTGCTTGTTTTGACAATGATGCAAGTGCTGAAGTTTTGTTTTTTTAAAAAAAAGCACAGCTGCTGAAGACAAAGAAGAGGAGAAGTCTGTCACCTTCAGTGCCCTCCTTGTGGACTTATTTTCCCAAGATATTTGGCTGGCAGCTGTTGGGAGCAGATTGCTGGACTAGATTGACCTTAGGCTGATCCAGCAAAGCCATTCTTAATATCTCTCCAACCCATTGGTGTTATACAATACAATAGTAATGGTAGGTGTAGCTTTGGGGAAGAGCTGTAGCTCAGAGGTAGAGCAAAGGCTTTGTAAACATAATGTCCCAGGTTCAATTCCTGGCATCTCAAGGTAGCACTGGAAAACACTACAGCCCGAACCCTCAGAGAGTTGCTTCTGGTCAGTGTAGACCAGGATTTCCCAAACCTGGGTTTCCAGCTGCTTTGAAACTACAGTTACCATCATCCTTGACCACTGGTGCTGCTAGCTCGGGATGATGGGAGTTGTAGTCCAAAAGCTGGAGAAACAAGTTTGCAAAACCCTGGTGTAGACAATACTGAGCTACATGAATACTGAGCTCAGTATAAGTCAAGCATCATATATTCCTAGATAAGTTAAACATTATGGAGACACGAACCCGGTTCACCAGATTATGAGTCCACCTCTCTTAACCACTACACCACACTGGCTCTGGCTCCATCCTTCTGATACAAACCAAGCTGAGTGCAGCACTGTTCTGCCAGGTGCTTGAACAACTGCCCTGATTTTTTCAGTCCAGGCAGGCCTTGAATACTAGCTGGCTGAGTCTTTGGGTTGTCCCAGAATACACAGATTGTTCTAGGCGCACCTTCACCAGCATTCTAGATGCACCCCATTCCTTTCAAGCGCCTGATTTTTTAAAGCTAAGAAATGTATTCTTTTTAAAAAAAAAAAAAAAGCAAGCAATAATACAAAGTTCCCTGTGTGTCGAAAGAGGAGAGCCGTCTCCTCCACTCCAGTGAAAATGGAGAATAATCCTAGGCTGCAAAGTTCTTTTTGTCCGCTAGCTAGACAGTTTGTATTGCACTCTAATCCAGACAGTTTACATTGCAGTTCCATATTATGGGTTTCTTATGTAACATGCTTAGGCAAGGAAGGTACATTGAAAGTCTACTCGTCATACAGGAATACAGACAAGAGATGCTGATGCAGGAGAATTTTTTTTTTTTTGTGGTGGGGGACAGGGTTGGCCAGCCTCTGGTAAGACATTAAGGTAAAGGTAAAGGGACCCCTGACCATTAGGTCCAGTCGTGACTGACTCTGGGGTTGCGACGCTCATCTCGCTTTAGTGGCCGAGGGAGCCGGCGTACAGCTTCCGGGTCATGTGGCCAGCATGACTAAGCCGCTTCTGGCGAACCAGAGCAGCACACGGAAACGCCGTTTACCTTCCCGTCGGAGTGGTAGCTATTTATCTACTTGCACTTTGACGTGCTTTCAAACTGCTAGGTGGGCAGGAGCAGGGACCGAGCAATGGGAGCTCACCCTGTCGCGGGGATTCGAACCGCCGACCTTCTGATCGGCAAGCCCTAGGCTCTGTGGTTTAACCCACAGCGTTATTCAGAATAAACATGTGAACTTGCCTTATACTCACATCAATGGTCTCTACCTGGTTCAGTGGAAAAACATCTGCCCTGCATGCAAACAGCCCCAGGTTCGATCCATGGCATCTCCACATAAGGCTGGAAAAGATCCCTACCTGAAATCCTGGAGAGCTGCTGCCAGCCAGTGTAGACAATACAGAGCTAGACCAATAATCTTGACTCAGTAGAAAGCTTCTTCCTTGAGAGGGTGCAAGGAGGGCTGTGGATGAGTGTGGCTTGAGAGGACATTTGGCCTGGGGAAAGTCCTGAAGGCCAGAGAGAGGGGGGCATTTGAGTCTCATTCCTGGGGTTCCCCATCCCTGCTCTAGCTGCATATTTAGTTGAAATGAAGTGTTTATTCAAGGCTGATCTCTTTCTGTGGAAGATGCAGAACCTTACAGCACATTTGCATGCTGCCCAACTTTTCCGGAGCAAAAACTGTGACACATGTCTTTCAGGATGTGCTCCCTGGCGAGTCACGTGACCCTCACCACACTCTCAACCTGAACAGCACTTTTTCCAGGGTGAGATCTCGCACGGTGCCCCAAACTGCGTGTTTTTTTCCAGCTCTGTGCAAGATCACGGGCTCCCCAAAAGTGCTTTTTCAGGGTGACAGCAGTGTGCGAGAGCGCACAAGATGACGGCACCCAAAATGGCCTCTGCGTTCTCACATGAAAAAACGGGATGTCCTGTTTTTTTCCTGGGGACTTGGGAGATATACATCCATAGCGTATTATATTAGCCTTGGATCCCTGCTATGTGAAAACCCAAGAAGGATAAAACTGGGCATGTCGTCTTCTGCATATTTCTTCTTCTCAGATTGCTCAGCTAGTTACATATGACTTGGAAAGGGGAAGAAGAATTAAAATCTTTTTTTAAAGCAAAGGTTCAACCCTCCCCCCCCCACACTCCTTGCTATTTTCTGCTTTGAAAATCACTTTCCTGTCCCTCTGAAAGCTGTCGTTTCACAGCTCTCTCAGGAAGCCCAGACCTTTGTCTGACAGCTGCAGCAAGGAAAGATCCAAAAGATAATTTCTTTCTCCAGTCCTGACCCAGAAACTGGGAATAGTACGGCAGGCACAGCTGGCTCTCTCGGGTTCAAAGCCAGCCTCCCTCCCGCTTCAAAATGCATGTGCACACAGATTGTGCACTGTGGCCTGGCCTAGCCGAGATGCTGACATCATCTCCTATCCAGTTGTATATTTACTTTCCTATTCTAAGCCAGCATGACTGCCAAAGGATTCACTCTGTGCAGTGTTATTGTGAGAGGGAAGGAGGGAGGGGACGAGAAAAGGGCTCCCAGAGACATTGCAAAGGCCGCCCACACTGAGATTCAGGCTGAAACCAAACCTCTGGACGTTATACAGTGGTACCTCTGGTTACGTACCAGAGGTAAATAAAGAAAAGATTCTTGCAGAGCAGGGGAAAATAAGCTTGCTCCATCGTCCATGTCACAGCCCTTTACATATCTGAAGATGGCTATCAGTGCTTTTTTCTGAGGGGATGCATACCCCTAAACATTTTATGAATCTAAGTTTGGCCTCATTGAGGACTAGTATTTCAATATGAATAGGAAAAAGAGAGAACCCCTAAATATTTTTAGGGGGGGGAAGCACTGGATATCATATCTCCTCTCAGTCTCCTCTTTTCCAGGCTACACATATACAGTGGTACCTCTGGTTATGTACTTAATTTGTTCCGGAGATCCGTTCTTAACCTGAAACTGTTCTTAACCTGAAGCACCACTTTAGCTAATGGGGCCTCCCGCTGCCGCTGCGCCGCCAGAGCACAATTTCTGTTCTCATCCTGAAGCAAAGTTCTTAACCTGAAGCATTATTTCTGGGTTAGCAGAGTCTGTAACCTGAAGCGTCTGTAACCTGAAGCGTATGTAACCCGAGGTGCCACTGTACACAGAAATCTTGCATACTTGCCTGGAGAAGGCGGCGCTTCTCACACACCGTTCCTTGCCTATCTACTTACTACACAACATCCCTGCTGTGCTTCCAGTTGGTATCCGGTAGTTGCTACTGCATACCCTCCAATATTTCTCCGATGAAAATAGAGACGTCTTATTCCGTACCCTCCAACATTTCTCCGATGAAAATAGGGGTGTCCTAAGGGAAAGTAGGACATTCTGGGATCAAATCAGAGACTGGGACGGCTTCTGTAAATCCGAGACTGTCCCTGGAAAACAGGAACACATGGAGGTTCTGCTATACCCATTTTAGTCACCCACAGCCCCAGAAACAAGGGGAAAACGGGGGCAATCCAACTGATTGTTCAATCCTGGGGTGCTGGACCAGCACACCGCCAGCCAATCCCTTGCAGTTTACACAGAGCACGAAGACAGCTCTCCATTTACTATAAAAGGATGACATGTAGGGTTCTTGTGGGTGCCGTGCCTTCCACCAACAAAACACAACTCCGCACAAATACTTCCCCCCCCCCTTTGGTTTCCAGAGCTTTCGTTCTTTTTTCACGTACCGTTTCCATGCACAAAGGCACTAAAAACTGCAAAATGACTCCCACTGTGACTTTTCCCTCCGCACCACAGCTGCCTGTCTGAAATGGTGTTTTGCATTTGTTGACTCTCTTCCATTCAAAAAGTGATAACAAGCGAGCTTCCACTCCTGTCCCCATGGAAACAGGTACCCAAGAGCCAAAAATGGAAGACGGGTGTTTTAAAATTATCACTGTTCAAACAGAAAAAAAAGGAAGGTTTCCTTCCCAACTCCCAAATTCCGTTTCCACAGGATCGGAAATGGTACTGATTACCCGCTGCTTTGAAACTATTCTCTCACAGAAGCTGGGAAAATGTCAGTTTTCCAGAGCCTTCTCTGCTAAAACCATTTGAAATTTCTGGCTGATTTTTTCTCTCTCAGGGACCCAGGGGCAGCCAGTATATTGGCCAAAATCTTAGCTTCCACTAACAGGCAGTAGGAAACAGTCTGGCATTTGCATGAAATTCTACACATCTATATATCTACATCTATCTTTCTTTGTATATAGTATTTAAAATTATTGATTATAGATCATAAAGTTTTCAAGGTAGGCTGTGAAAAGGATAACAATAAGATATTCCATACACAATGTACAGAAGACTACTTATTTCCAAATAACTTGGTTAATAAGTTAGATTGATAAACATTGGTTTAGTTCTGTTTTTTTGTTCAAATATTTTAATTGGGGGGGTGAGTAAAGGGAAATGACTTTATTAAATGGTGTAGGTTAAGTAGCTACCTGAAAAGAAGATATTTAGGTTGTTGTGTAACTTCGTAAAATAGAAATATTTTACCAAAAAAGAGAAAAATACACCCAAGATCTAAAGTCCAATGCAAGGTTGCTGTGAAGGGGTTGGTTTATTTCTTTTCTTAGAAAGTTTTATAAACTGATTAATGACAGAGCTATCTAAGCAGGGTACATAATAAAAGTAATAAATTAAAACATCCTCAACACTACTGAAAAACCTATGTGCATAAAATAATTGTAAATAAAACAGGGTTGCCATATTTCAAAAAGTGAAAATCCAGACAAAAAAGTTGTGGATTGGTTTTTTTTTTGCAAAATCTCAAAAATTTCTACCCAGACACTGCTTCTGACTGCCATATTCCAGGCATATGGCAGCCCTAAATAAAACACAGAGCAGCAGAAACCATGATGGGTATCCTACAGGAGCAGAGCAGCCCTGCAGAAGTTCAGTCCAACCAAATGAGTGGGCAACAGAGCCAGACCATCAGACACATGATGGAGGGGGCAGAGCCAACAAGTGTTTCCTCACTCTCCCCCCTATTCACATAATGGCAGGGTCGGCCCATCCCATTTTGCCACCCAAGGCAAAATGGGAAATGGGGAGGTGCCACTGCCTGCCCCTCACCCAGTGCCAGATTTACATATAAGCTAAACAAGCCATAGCTTAGGGCCCCACTCTCTTGTGGGCCCCAAAATAATTTATTTGGGGGGGACTGGATGTATATTTCCAAAATATAAGATAAAAAACAAATAAAATAAAACCTACATACAGCAACAGTGTTTTGTGTTGTGTAGGCTCCAATGATGTAAGTAATGAGCCCCGCCTGCTAGCCTGCTCCCTCAAATATCACTGGTTTGCTCCCTTATATATATACTAGTATATTAAGCCTGTTGCAAAAAACAGGCGCTAGACGGAGGCGGATATCCCCATTAACCCTTTCCCCTCCCCTCCCTCCCCATTAACTCTTTCCCCTCCCCACCCTCCTCTCCTCCCCATTAACCCTTTCCCCTCCCTCCCCATTAACCCTTTCCCCTCCCCACCCTCCTCTCCTCCCCATTAATCCTTTTCCCTCCCCACCCTCCTCTCCTTCCCATTAACCCTTTTCCCTCCCCAGCCTTCTCTCCCTCCCATTAACCCCTTTACCTCCCCACCCTCCTGGCCCCCCTCGAGGCTGCGACTCTGAGCCCTGCGGTGGCGGCGGGAGGAGGTGGAGGCCCCCGCCCTCCTCCCCCCGTTTATTGCCGGGTCTCCTCTTCTCTCCCTCCCCCCACACCTCTCTCTCTCACACACACATACACACACACACACGCACTTTCCCCCACACCTCCCCCCACAAATAGCTCAGCTCTCTCTCTCCCTCCCCCCTTCACACCTCCCCCCCATCCCCGGCGACCGGGCGGCAGCGCGAGGCGGGCCCGGGCGCTAGCCCGGCAGCACACGCGGGCGCCTTGCGGGGCGGGGGGCACAGCCGCGGCTGCTCTCCTGCCGCCGCGGAGGGAGGAGGCTGAGCGCGGGGAAACCGGGGAGCCCCCCAACCCCGGAAGCCCCCTCGGAGGCCGGCCCCGCCGTGCGCGCTCAGCTCCCTCGGCGGCTCCGGCCGCGCAGGAGAAGAGCCGGGCAGGAGGGAGGGCGGGGGCGCATCACGGTTGGGGGCGGTTCTGGGGCCCGCGACGTCCCACTCCGCCTCCTTCCTGGCGCGCGCTCGGCCTGCACTGGCCGTGAAGGAGTTGGTTGTGCCGCACGTGCGCCTTCCAAGCTGGGAGCCACCTCTCCTTCCCCTCGCTCGCCAGCCGCGCTCCCCTCTGTTCCCGGGAAGTCGGAGGACGGGCTCCTTCTCGGAGGAGGGGCCGGGGAGGAGGAGGAGGGAGCAGCCAAGAGGAGAAGAGGAGGGAGAACGGCAGCGATAGCAGCAGCGCCCCGGCAGCCGGTCAGTCTGCCTAGGAAGCAGCCCAGCGGCCGCCTTCTCCCCGCCAGCGCGTGCTGCGGGCAGGGGCGCTACGCGCCCCCGCCGCCAAGCGGTGTCACTGGAACGCAAGAGCCTGTGTCAGAGGGCTGCGGGCAGGGGCGCTACGCGCCCCCGCCGCCAAGCGCCTATTGGTCTGTGTCAGAGGGCTGCGGGCAGGGGCGCTACGCGCCCCCGCCGCCAAGCGCCTATTGGTCGGCTGCGGGCAGGGGCGCTACGCGCCCCCGCCGCCAAGCGGTGTCACTGGAACGCGCACGCGCAGTTGCGAATTCCTGTGACACACGGAAAGTAGTACGTCCCGACACAGGCTCTTTATTATATAGGATAGGGTGCCTACATTCTGCATGGACTGGTTGCAAGGCAACATGTGCAAATGGCTTTAGATACCTATTAGGTCCATAAATTACCATATAGCATATATTCAACACCAAAAAAAAGCGACAATATGTTGTTGACAAAGGACAGCTGGACATAAAAAGGGCCCCATTACCTTCAGTAGCTTAGGGCCTCATCAGACCTAATTCCGGCCCTGCCCTCACCAAAGTCTTGCGCAGCAATGGATTCCAGTGAGATCTTGTGGGACTCTCGCAAGACCTCGCCAGAAGCTGCCACTTCTCACTTCTCCAGTGTCAATGGCAGCTGTCTCAATCCACCTCATGGGCAGGCCTACATGATGGGAAACACATACGGGGAAATGCTTCCACAGGACTTTTTGCTTTCCATGTTCTAGCCACTATTCTTCTGTTAACGCAGCTTAGGGTTGCGTTAGCTTTTTAGCAGCCACATCGCACTGCTGGAAATCAATAAATTCTCAACGCTACATTGCAAATGCTATGGAAGAGATGCAGAGAAAGAGAAAGGGGGAGGCAGCTTGCTTCTAAGGCCATCTGGCAGAAGTGAGACCCAAATAGCAGGCTTCCTGGTTCGCATGAAAATCTCTGCTAGCTCACTCCATCTTTGCTGAGCAATGCATGTCTTACGTTGCTCCAAACACTTAAAGCTGTTAATGGCATCCCAACATCCACAATACAATGGAAATCCACAATAATGCTTAAAAATTTCAGCGAGAACATGCCAGGATGTAATGTAAGCAAATAAGGATAGTTCAACGGCATTCCGACATTTTATACGGCAAATACTCTGATGACAATATGCTAATTAAAAGATTAACATTCCTGTTGAGTTAGGCTTGAAGAACTGCATTTTTTTTTTCAAACACCATGATTATGACCGAGTTTGCTTGATGCAGTCGCAGCAATAATGAGAGATGTACACAAAGGCTGGCAAATCTGTATTTTTGTCCTCTGTTCAGGAGCAAATTTATGGTGCTTTTTTTTATTGCATGTGCCTAAAATTCTGAGAAGATTCTGGAAGTCTGTAAAACTGACACTGGGCTGGAGGGTATTGGGATGTGAAGTAACGCTGTCCTTTGGGGATCTGTTTTGGGGTGATGTTATGGTTGTTGAACTTAAGAGGTGTTTTATCCTCTGCTCTTAAATCTTAGCATTTTGATGCTGCATTTTATTTTATTTTATTTTATTATTTTATTTTATTTTATTTTGGTTTGTTGTCACTTGCCTTGGAATGCTAAGCAGTCCAAAAGTTGGGCTAGAAATTACTACTATTACTATTTATTAAACTGATTAGTTGCTGTGCCTTAATTCCAAACCCCTGGAATCTCACACCACTCTGAGATTGGGGTGGTGTGTCGCAGTATAGAGGGATACTCATCATGTGTTCAGAAGGATACCCTCTAATTTCTCCATTCGAGCAGGAACCCTGAACTATCAGAGTTCCGGATCACAGGGTGGGTTCTAAGCACGTTCAGCAGGGCACAGGAAGAATCCCCTGGGTGTGGTATGCATAGCAACATTGGGAGCAGGGCTTGCACAAACATCCTCTGTGGTGGATGGTGCTGTTTGCAGCTGGCAGGGCAGAAGGTAGGGAGGTCAGGCAGACATTGGTGGAGCCAGAGCACAGCCCCCCCCCCCGACTGGTTGTAAGTAAGAAGGTAGGCAGACAGTTGAGGGTTGACTGAGGACAGACAGAGATTGGTGAGGCAGTGCCCCCATTCACTCTAATGGACCAGCCTCATCATATGCTCATCCTATCTGCAAGGACTGAATCCAAAAGCACCGGAATAGTGCTTATGTGGAGGAAGAAGAGGAGGAGGAGTTTGGATTTAATATCCCACTTTATCACTACCCGAAGGAGTCTCAAAGCGGCTCACATTCTCCTTTCCCTTCCTCCCCCACAACAAACACTCTGTGAGGTGAGTGGGGCTGAGAGACTTCAAAGAAGTGTGACTAGCCCAAGGTCACCCAGCAGCTGCATGTGGAGGAGCGGGGAAGCGAACCCGGTTCACCAGATTACAAGTCCACCGCTCCTAACCACTACACCACACTGTCCATGCATGCGTATTCATTCTTCAGCCAGCAAGGAAAAGGCAGAATTGGGGAGTGTGGAGAGAGAATAATTCATATGAAACTACAGATACTATGCCCCATCACGTGCCTGTGGGATTTTATTGGGCTCCTTTGAGTCATGCTTTCAGTCTACACATAAAGAAGAAAACGAATGACTAGCAAATGGGAAAGGATCAGCGTAATTGGGATCCTGCTATTTTACACTTACTTGCACATCTGGAAGAAGTCTAGAAAATAGAAGCAGGGAAGGAATTGCTGGGTTTCACTGACTGGTGGAAGGTGGGGGGGGGGGAATGAGAGACCACTGGGGTCTGGACAGCACATGTTCTGTTTCTAAAGTTACAGGAAAGCGTCACGAAGCAAAGATCAGCAGCCTATTCTTCAAGTGACCCCCGTGAGGCAACCAGTTTAGGATTGTTCCTGTTCATTCTTTGGGGCTCTTTGCCTTCTTTGGGCCCTTTGTATCCAGTCTGTGCCCAGCGGTTAAGGGAGCTTCCAAGTCAGCCTGGCAGCTGAAGGCAGAAGCAGTAGCTGAAAACTGGCAAAGTTGGTATGCTTTTGTTTTGTTTTGTTTTTTTGTTTTTGCAAAAACTTTATTGAAACTCCACCATCTATTACAATCCGATCCATAAATTGTAATTACAATGTTAATGATTGAGTACAAATTAAATAAAAATAAAATTAAATAAAAGTTTAAGAATTGTCTGTACTACTACAAATACCGTTACCTTCACTCACTTACCAACCAAATAAAACCAAACGAAACACAACACAAAACACATAATATTAATCCAAACAATAACCATACTCAGTTCGACTTCCTGTCCATCCCATCTGTATAATTTTTCATGCACAAGAATGCAAAACTTTTATTATACCTTTCTTATTTCATTATTTTACATTCATATATCTATCTGTATACTTAATTATATCACCAAAGTTGGTTTGAGAATGCTGCTGTCATCAGGCCCTCTCAGAGATCCAAAAAGACCTTGGGCCGCCAGGAAAAGAACAGAATGACAACACACAAAAACAAAATAAGGCACCCTAAAAGGAGTGCATGGTTTGTTTATATTACCAGTTGATCTGAGAGGACACATTCATAAAACTGCGCCATCAGAACCGATGTAATATTTGATTAATATTTATGAACATTCCAAACTTTTTCATGATGAAATCAATTAGCGGTCAGCAAAAATTTACGCCTTTTGCCAAAGCACATATCTTATTGGCTTAAATCTGCAGCTCTAAGGTAAGAGAGTTGGTTACTTTTTGCTCCGAAGTGCATGAAAACAAGTTGTGAAACTTATCAAGTGCCCCCAAAAACCCTCACGTCCCACATTTGAGGTCTCCCTTGAGCTTTAGGCTCCTGGTCAAATGGACCTCCTGCCCCACCCCAACATGAGTTCTTTCCTTAAGCAAACTCTTCTCCACTAAAAGTTCTATAGATTTTCAGCAGGGTCTAGTCTGAACCAAGAAAAGCGAGGTCTAGAGATGCCTGTTAGACTTTGGTTGCTGGGGGACTGGCAGCGCAGAAGGCAGGGAGGTCAACAGTAGGTGGCGCCAGAGCCAATGACAGAAAAAGACAACTAATTCCACTTATGTCCTCAACCTGCTACGGTACCTGCTGAGTTCCATAAGGGCAACATTGATGCTAAGGAGAAGGAAGGTTGAGATTGGTGGGGCAGTGGCCCATTTGCCCAAATGGACCAGCATCCACTGCTGTTAGGTAGTGCCTTTGATATTAACCACACACACAATCCCCAGGAAAGTTTCACAAATTTGAATTTTAAAATTGATTTTAAAATGCAAAGGCAGCCATGCTGATCCACGAGAGAGAGAAATCCACATTAGAGCAAAATGTCAGGAAATCATATGAAGTCTTTCAAGTTCTCTAGTTTCTGCTTCCTAAGAGGCCCCAGTGCCTTTCAGCTAGCCGTAGCTATGTACAAAGAATAAGGAAAAGCTGGGAGCCAAATTGGAGCATTAAGCAATGATACGCAGAATTTGTTGAACACAACTATACACCAATTCCGCATGCCCAAGGTTCTATTGTTCCCGATGCCATTATTTTGTCATCCCAAATTTACTTAGTGCTCCGTTACAACATCAAAACCCATTGCATGGTGTAATTATGTTCAATTTTCAATGTAAAAAAGCTAAATTAGCTCTCGGGTTACGTTTCAGAGAGCAAGCAATTCTTAGAAGTTCCTCAACTGAATCGCAGGCAATTAAAATTTCTAAGAGGGACTCCAGATAATTTTCTGAAACAGGATGGAGCCTTAGAAGCAGCTAGAAGTAATTTCCTTTGTGGAGGGCTGGAGAATGCATATTGTGTTATATGAATAATGCATTGTTTGATTTAAACCATCTGAGGAGCCGGAGTGTGCTGGTGCAAGGTGGCAAGGTGGAGCCAGAAGGGAATGCTACAAAGGCCTACAGCCAACACCTGTGGATAGCTATCTCTACGATAGGTGAACTCAAGAACCAAAACAACAGGCAACACAGGATGCTGCCTTAAACCAAATAAGACCATTGCTCTTTCTACCTAGATATTGTCTTCACCGGCTGGCAGCAGCTCTCCATCTGCTTTGTATCCTCCATTGCTGTTGTGTCCTGCTCATTTTGTCAGCTTGTGACATTTTCCCCACCCCTGATCTGTGCGTGGAAAAGCCACCTAGATGACTCTCACAGTGCACTCTATGCAAGTAGGGCTTACTCCTAGATAATTTGAATATATTTTTTATTTAAAATGTCTTAGTTTACAAAAAAAATGCATGCATTGTCTCTTTTTTCAAGTTGCGTTTTCCACAGATCAGTTTCATTTCTTGTGAGACTTTAGTGTTACATACAGTGTTAGTTTAGGAAGAAAAGGGGGAAAGAGGGGAAAAGGGGAATGATGAGTGGGGTGGGGTGGGGTGGGGTCGCAATGCTCCTATTCTTCTACTTAGTGTATGTGTGGGGGTTTTATGTCAGCATCACTTGTGGGGGTTCTCTTACTATCCGCTTGTTGTATTTCTTTGGTGGTAAGAGAGGTTGGGGGGTGACCTAGGGTGTGGTTGGTTGTCTTTGGTTGGCTGTACTGTAGTGATATATGTTTTTTGGGGGGGGGGTTGGATCAGGTTAGCCAGATTGATTCATATGTTGTTGGCGGGTTCTTGTTGTTGTCTTGTTGGGCTGTGCATGTGATAAAGGGGAACCATACATCTTCTTCTATTTTTACCAGTGTCAGTTTCAGTTTATTGGTTAGTTTTTCTAATAAGGTTGTTTCCCAGACTCTTTGATACTATTTGATACTCTCCAGGCTTCTGGCTGCTGAAAGTAGGTGGGTTATGAGCCTTGTTGTTGTTGTTGTTGTTGTTGTTGTTGTTGTTGCTTAGTCATTTAGTCATGTCCGACTCTTCGTGACCCCATGGACCAGAGCACACCAGGCACTCCTGTCTTCCACTGGCTTCCGCAGTTTGGTCAGACTCATGTTAGTAGCTTCAAGAACACTGTCCAACCATCTCGTCCTCTGTCGTCCCCTTCTCCTTGTGCCCTCAATCTTTCCCAACATCAGGGTCTTTTCCAGGGAGTCTTCTCATCTCATGAGGTGGCCAAAGTATTGGAGCCTCAGCTTCAGGATCTGTCCTTCCAGTGAACACTTAGGGCTGATTTCCTTAAGAATGGATAGGTTTGATCTTGTTGCAGTCCATGGGATTCTCAAGAGTCTCCTCCAGCACCATAATTCAAAAGCATCAATTCTTTGGCGATCAGCCTTCTTTATGGTCCAGCTCTCACTTCCATACATCATTATTGGGAAAACCATGAGCCTTACTCCTAGATAAGTGTGCCTAGGTGCATCACATTTGGGCTTCCACTGGTGAAGAGCATTGTGCACATCAGAGTACAGGGATGTAGCTTAACTGATGCAATGCAACTCTTTCTTCATTCATCCCTCAAATTTCTCCATTGTTCCCCAATGGGAAGCTGTCACTCTGGAGGAAGTTAAGAAAAAGAAGGTCTCCAAAGTAAATGGGAAATTTGGTCTCCCTTCAATGGGATTGTGGCTCTCACACAACTCTATGCATTTAAGAACTTCAGGTTCCTTTGTAGGCAGGCTCCAAACAGTTTATATGAGCACTTTGCTGGGAGACTCCTGGTCCATCTCTCTTCCAAGTTGCGGCATTCCTGGTTAATGTCATTTGCAGAGAGAAGGGTAATGTTGAACCAAAGCAAGGCTGAGGACCAATGAACGAGGGAGTGAAGCAGAGAAGCAAGGAAGAGCGGCTGTTCCAGCCTGGGGTCTATGACAGCATCCTTTGCCAGTAAATTTCATTTTGGCCAGATGCTTGGATGTCTTTTCCTCACTATCAGATCTGTCCATAAAGCAGTGCATGGGCAACAGACTCCGCTGGGGGGGTGGGGGTGGAGAGGGGGTGGGAACCACCTGTGGTTTCAACCAGCGGAGCAGTTTGAGGATTACAGTCACTGGGTGGAATTTTTATTGCTCAATTCGTCTCACTGATTTCACAATGGAATTACTCCTGGAGTAAAAGAGCTTCACAAATTCTTTCCTCTCATCCGTGCCTGCACAAATTGGTGTGAAATAAGGACAGAACAATGGTAATTCGAAGCATAACCCCCAACCCAACCCAATTGCCTCATTAAATACTGCAGTTAGGTTTTCTACTGTTACAACAAAATAACCTGCACATGCTTATATTTATATATATATATATATATAATTCTCTCTTCTTCTGTCTTTTCTTCTTCATTTTTCCAAACAATATGGTTTAAATGTCTGGGTGTCTGAATTAGGGCATGTGACTGAGAAGTCCTCTGACTCTCTACCCCCAATGCATGTTGGGGAAAATTAGGGATGGAGCGAAACTCAGGTCAGTTCTTGTTTGTAAGCAAAGACGCCTAATGACACTTTCTGAAAGACAGAAACTGAAACACAGCCGTCCCTTGAAAATTGCAGTTTTCAGAAACATGCAACACCGTTCTCCAGCAAAGTAATGTGTACAAAAATAAATATCCTAGCTAGGGGGAAGTATGCATTTAAATGTATATGTTTGTGACACCATACAAACATGTGTCACATTGGAGGAAACCACTGTGCAAAAATGAGTGTATTAGGCAAAAATTGCAAACCAAAATGTTTATATCAGGAGAAATTCACACCAAACTGCTGATAAATTTTCATGAGAACTTGGGGCGGGGATCACAAACTGAAGTGAAAATTTGGAGAACTGTATTTAAGGGTAGAAAAATAATAAACCAGAGCTGACAGATTCACCCATCTCTAAGTGTCAGTTCTTGCTTTTATTTATTATTACTTAATTTATATCCTGTGTTTCTTCCCTAAAGAGACTCGGACTGTCTACCCACAATGCATGTTGACCTATTGTTACCTATTGCCATGGCTCATCAAATACTATCTTTTCACATGAATTTGGGGGAAACCACATGGAAGACTTTTTCTTTCATTAGAGTAGAAAGAGGTCCTTGGACCCAGCATTGCACTTGAAGCATTGATACACAATTACCGGGGACGTGGGTGGTGCTGTGGTCTAAACCACTGAGCCTAGGACTTGCCGATCACAAGGTCGGCGGTTCGAATCCCCGCGACGGGGTGAGCTCCCGTTGCTCAGTCCCAGCTCCTGCCCACCTAGCAGTTCGAAAGCACGTCAAAGTACAAGTAGATAAATAGGTACCGCTCCGGCGGGAAGGTAAACGGCGTTTCCGTGCGCTGCTCTGGTTCGCCAAAAGCGGCTTAGTCATGCTGGCCACATGACCCGGAAGCTGTACGCCGGCTCCCTTGGCCAATAAAGCGAGATGAGCGCCGCAACCCCAGAGTCGGTCACGACTGGACCTAATGGTCAGAGGTCCCTTTAAGTTCCATTTAATTCTGTGGCACCTACTTCATAGAATTTATAGGATTACAGGTATGCTGTACTGAACTCTACAAAGTATACATGCATGGGATCAAGCTGCACATATCACCTTTGAAAACGCCCTAAGTAAATAATAGTCTGTTTTTCCCAGTTGGGAAGAGCATCCCTTGCCAATTTGCTTAAATTCATAACAATGCATGGAAAAGTAAAATTGGCATGGAGTATTGCAAAAATATTCAGGAATCAAAACATGTGTGTGTGTGTGTGTGTGTGTGTGTGTGTGTGTGTGTGTGTGTGTTAAAAATAACCAGGTGCAAGTCCTGACTAGGAAAATCCAGAATCCTGACACACCTCAAAACTTTTTTTCCCCCTGGATGTACCTTTTATTTATCAGGCTGATGTACTTCCAAATAATCTCCCATTGTCCTGTCTGAAAGGAAGTATCCCATGACAAGTGTGACAAAAGCCACACGATAGATCACTGGACTTCCTCATCATATCGCCTCTGCTTTTGACCTATGGCCCTTTTCCTTTCATAATCTTCAGCTGTCCCGATACCCACACTGTTGGATCATAGTTACATACTTCCTCTCAAAACAAACTTTTCTCTGTAACTATGGCCATCACTTACCTAGTCCGGAAAATGTAGAAAACAACTGTCCATTGTAAAAGGAATAAGTGCTTGCCTCCCCACCCCAAATCACTGACCCCCACAGCCTCAGTGACACTGCTGTGCTGGATTTCTTTTTTCTTATCTGAGGAAACGTGAACATGTGTGAGATGATTACTAGTCTGAAAATTGCAGCCCCATTAGGTAATTGCTCCTTTATTTTCTTCTATAATCATGGCATTTGAAGAGAGATCTTACAGGATTTTATTGCCACAAAGCCTTTTTATAGGCCCAGTTAAAAGGTCCCCAGACACCCATTCTGCTTCTCGGATGACTCTTTGGAAAGAACACTTAGTACAAAAGAATTGCTACATCATGGTGAGCGAAAGTGTGTTTAGCACTGAGGGAGGCTTTTCCACGAATCTCAAGGGGCACGGTCCGCCCAGCCTGGCACGCTAGTCGATTCACATGTCCCATCGCAGTTTTCATAACTTGCTTATGTAGTGCATCACGTCCGTGCACTTCATAATACAGTCAAACCTCAGTTCTCGAACGGCTCCGTTTTCGAACGTTTCGGCTCCCGGACGCCAAAAACCCGGAAGTAAATGCTCCGGTTTTCGAAAGTTTTTCAGAACCTGAACGTCCGTCGCAGCTTCCGCTTGAGTGCAAGAAGCTCTTGCAACCAATCGGAAGCCGTACCTCAGTTGTCGAACGTTTAGGAAGTCGAACAGTCTTCTGGAACAGATTACGTTCGACAACCGAGGTTTGACTGTATAGCCTTGGTTTTGTCTTAAATGAGATCTGTCAAACTGATGGATAGCAAAAACGAAAAACCCTGACGTGCATGATGAACGGCATAGGCAAATCCTATTTTCAACATTATCTGGGGTTTCAGCCTGGCGCCAGATTAGATGTGGAAGTTTGGGTTTTTAAAAAAACTTTATTTAAACAATGAAAAAACAACAGTTACAGGAGCGGAATAGAAAAGTAAGTTTTGCACCATACCATAGGGTTTTCAGGAAAAGTGTCAAGACAACCAGATTTTCCTCATCAGAGCAGGTAGAGAATTGGTGTGTCAGTTCCCAAAAGGGTAAGAAATAAAGTCCCACCATGCAGTATAAAAACATTCCATGTTTTCGGATGCCTTTGAGTTCTCCAGCCATCTTTAAATTATTTTCTCCAAACCTGCTGGTGTCCACATATTTTTGTACCAAAGTGTTAACTGTATGCCAACCAACACCCATCCATGTTATCTGGCCTTTTGAGCGTGAATTACAAACATAACTAATCCACAAATTTAACAAGGGGAGTCGTTACAATATCACTTTTGCATATGTTAGAGATCTCCCTACAAATTTCAGCCCCAAATTTAGAAACCAGTGGGCATTCCCACCATAGATGGGAAAAAGTACCTCTGACCCCAGAGCTATGCCAGCAATTTGGCAATAGTCCAGGTGTCTGTGTAATTTCCCTTCTTTTCTCCATTTAGTAATTTATATATCCAAATTCACATCAGTCCATTTTGGTGAGTGCTTATGACATAAACGTGGTATCTGCATGATCCACTCTTTATCGTAGGTTTTCCTTGCAAGCATTTTAATATCTTATATTAGCTCCATGTGATTTGCAGGACAATTGAGAAATCAGAGAATTCACAGCTGGCACCCAAGAGTAAATCCAAATATATGAACTGTGACAAGCAGGTGTTCCACTCCATTCATACTCACACTTTCCAATTTGGGGAAGAGTTGACTATAGTGCAGGAAAAAAAATATGTTAGATGTCCAGTCACACATCATAACCCAGAAAGTAGGCCTTTTTTAATTGGTGAAACCTAAGTAACGATTCAAACAACACTGGTTTTCATTCCCTTTGGGTCCTGCAAACATTCAAAATTGAAGCATACAACATTGTCTAATCTATAAGAATGCATTTATTTTATTTTATTTTTTTACAAATCCAAAGCCATGTTTTAATTCTTACATATGCAATATTTTCTAAAAATAAAGTTGAAACTTCCAGTATGAAAATGTGATTGAGAGAGTTTTACAGCTGCTGCTGTTTTACGCAATGATGGGAAACAAACACTTTCCCATTGTAATAAGTTCCTTCTAAACATAATGTTTGAGGGATTAATGGTTCTTTTGAAAAAAGGACCAAAAGAAAAACAGCTGATATTTGAAACATGGCACTTGACATGCACGTAGTTCTCAATAAGGAGTATATACTCTACTACATTTGGAGAGTTGCATTAAAAGAATAATCACAACTGAGCAACGTCCTTGGCATCAACACACAGTAGCAGCTGCTAAGAATTTAACAGAGCTTTCTGATAGCAAGTCCTTTTCTGGCATCACACCACATCGCAGTCACCTTCCGCTCAAGCAACCATTTGATCCAAACCACCATGTTTATATAGCACTTGGCCTTGTGAAAGCCTGTATTGTGACTTTAATCTCCCTGTAGACCTGTAGACATGGTACCCATATGATCTTGCCTCACTCAGTCTTCATAACCAATAGATGTGCTTAAGAGAGCTAACAAAAATAGTGTGGTCCAAACCAATTTCTTCGGGAGTCATGATAGTGTAGAGTTCTCCTGTGTTGCCCCATCTATGTGTTCAGGAGAGATACTTCTAATTTAGCAGTAAAGCACCAAGCTGGAAGCCCCAGGTGCTTCCATGAAAATGCATTCGCAAAACCATGTTTTAACAGGTATGAAGTGGATTTGGCCTACATCAAACGACATCAGATTGAATTGACTGGCTGATAACAGCTGGTGTGCCTTGGTTTCCCAAAAATGAGTTGCACTCCACAGAAAAAAAAATATATATATTTTTCAGGAGCAGGTAGCTTTGGTGTGTTCTTTGTTACTCCTTCCTCATTAAATGTGCAGAATAGCCCTTTGTTGCCCATTTTTGACCACAGTGGTCTGGCTCTCATCTGCTGAAAGCTGGAGAAGCTATTATGAAACATGCAGGCATCTGAAAGAAAACAGAATGTGGTAGGCAAACAGCTCGAGGTGACACAAGTTTAACAAAACATGCCGGCTGGTTAAAATGCTAGGGCGGGGTTACAGCAGAGCCTTCTTTTCCTCTTCTTTTAAATAAATAATGTTTCATCTTTCTTTCTGTTATTGAAATGCCAGCAGAAACATTAGCCGGCTTATCGTTCTATCATACAAGCTGCACATAACACCCAACTAAGCCGCATGCCCCAAAGAGAAGGCAGAAGAAGACCAAAGAGGCAGCCCATACCTGTGGCAAGATGCCGGGTTAAATTCCATCCTTGCTGACATCACTTTATCATGTTGCTCTTTGCCGGATCTTAAGAACATGCAACAACGAAGAGCTGTTGCATTTCTCCCATGCTTATGAGCTTTCCTGAAGAATCTGACTTTGGTCTGATCTGACTTGCTTTGGCATGCAAGGTAGTTCCTTCTGTTCTTCGCTAATCTGTGTATACCAAAGCAATAAACTTCTGAATACTTATTGCTGGGGGAGAAAGAAAGGGAACAATGGCAATCTTACCTTGATCTTTCTTTCCATACAGATGTTACAGCCATTCCATGTGGTGGAATGTTACACCCTCCCTTGTGGAGCGTTCCTTCAGCCTCCTCTCCTCTCCCCTCTCCTTGGGAGTCCTCTGGGCAGCCACTGCTGCCGCCCTTGGTCTCTGAGACCCACCCACTCCCTGCCCCAAAGAGAGGTGCCTCCTCACACTGCTCCACAGGGGCCTGGGACTTGTCTGTTCATTCCCAACAGCAAGGGCTGGCAGACTGGCTGGCTGGGCTCCCTCGCCTGCTTGCTTGCTTACTCTGAGGCCACCTCCGCTTCTGGCAACCAGCAAAAAAAAGGTAAAAAAGGTAAAGGACCCCTGGATGGTTCAGTCCAGTCAAAAGCGACTATGGGGTGCGGTGCTCAGACTGAGGGAGCCGACGTTTGTCCACAGAGAGCTTTCCAGGTCATGCGGCCAGCGTGATTAAATTGCTTCTGGCACAACAGAACACTGTGGCGGAAGCCAGAGTGCACAGAAACACAGTTTACCTTTCCACTGCAATGGTACCTATTTATCTACTTGCCCTGGTGTGCTTTCAAACTGCTAGGTTGGCAGAAGCTGGGACAGAGTAATGGGAGCTCACCCCATCTTGCGGATTCGAACTGCCGACCTTCCAATCAGCAAGCCCAAGAGGTTCAGTGGTTTAGTCCACAGCGCCAACCAGCACCCACTGGCCAGCCGCAGAGGCACCATTCACCTGCCGAGCTTGTACCCAGGGCCACTGCAACAGACAGCTGTGCAAGCCTTTGGAAGGCAGAGATGTGAGAGGGCATTATAAGAGGGAGGGAAGGAAAGAGGGACAGAGGCCAGTGTTGCCTGCGGCACCCCAGGGTGCCAAGGCACACTGGTTGAAAATCACTGGTGTAAGCCTTCATCTTGGTTGGAGGGAAGGTTTGGAAGCCTTTGCCTGCCCTTCCAAAGGTAAGGGGTATCCTGTTAAAGGGATCTGGGAGGAGATGCTTCTGCCCATAGCACTCCTCAAGACAGTGATCCCATGGGGACATTCCTATTTGATGTAAGTCATAGGACATCCCCTCTTCAGGGTTGACCCCAATAAGCAACACTTCCAGCAGTGTTCTAGGGGACTTCTAGGGTGAGTGCCATTGCCATCATAAGAGAACAAGGGAGGTGTTCGTGGTGAGTTCCAGCACCTCTTTTTCTATAAAAAAAATAGCACTGGTTATATCCAATGCCTATGCCAAACCTCTTACATCTGCAATCAATAAAGTTGTGGCCTTACTTGACCCAAATAAAGTATTTGTCTTGTCTGTTTTTTCTTCACAAAGTTGGCGCTTGGGCACACACGTGAGAAGCAAGAAGGGACGGAGGACCTTCCAAAGAAGCCATTGATGCACCAGATCAATTTAAAACATATCTCATGGTAGAGGCAAAGGGTCTTCCTTTAGAATGATGTCACCTCCGTCGAAAAAATATATATTGATCTTGAGGAACAACACAGCCCATTCTTCACACCAACTTTTTCTTGTCCCCCCCCCTCCCAATCATCCTACGCACAGCTATTACGTGTTGCCTGTTGTTGGTGTTGTTTGCAAAAAACGTGCCAACAGTAAATAACGGCATATGTAACTTGTAGAGCGAAGACTTTGAACACGCTCTGGACATGGTGCTTATTATTAATCTCCATGGGAACTTCAGTGTTTCTAAACAAATTCCCTTGAATTGCAAAACTTTGACATTTTAACTTACATAAAATGACAGGGCTAGCCTTCAGAATAACCGTCTGGGTCACCCGCTGTGAGCAGCAAGCCTGAACTGTGGAAGCTTTCCAGAAAGCCTCATGGTCAAGGAGACTTCCTGAGCCTGAGGGCCACATTCTCTTCTAAACAACCTACAGAGGGCCATATTACAGTAGTGGGGTAGGGTGAGAGGCAACAGTGGGTGGAGCAAGGAAAATGCATTTGCCTTTGTACAGTAGGCTCGTTTCTGCACACATACACAATCACACAAGCTTCTCTATCCAGCATCCAGGGCCACCATGAGGGTTCAGTGGCACATTCTAGCCATGCAAACATACTCAAGGTGTGAAGCAGGCTCAGTGAGGCATCTGGCTTGCAAAGAGTGCCAAGGGCCAAGCAATGAGGCCTGTACTCAGCCCCTAGGCCTAAGGTTTCCGACCCCTGCACTATGTCTGTGTAAAAACTGGTAGGCCTCCTATGGCCCTCAGACCTCTGCTGGCTCTCTGTCATCACCACCATCACAAGCCCCAACTTTGACTGGTTCCCTGTCCGTATATAAATCTCTACTTCCTGTTAACAGACTTTGACACAAACTACAGATGAGGGGGCAAACTTCCGCCGCTTCAAAAAGGAGGTTCAGGGTTCACGTGGTTAGATGCTCCTCCACACAAAGCCATTCCTTACACATAGAAAGGCGGAGATTAGGGAGAAGGGTTCTGATCTCACCTTCTTCCTGACATGCTGCATTTCTATATGTGCAGATATTTGGGGATCGGGGAGCATTCACCCCGGAAGTGATGCTAAAGGTACATGAGAACAGCAGCAGCAGCACCTTGATGAACCTAAACAGGTCTAGCCCTGGTCAGGGCCTGGATAAGTGATTAGCTGAGGGGTTCCATGATGGAAAGAGGTGGGATGGAAATATAAGAATATAAAGTCCCTCCTACGCTACAGCCAATATGGTACTGTTAAGCTGTAGGTGGACCACCTCATTGGGTATTTGTAAGAGCTGCACTTTTGTCTGTGCAACAAAGCATTTGCTATTACATCCAGATTAGGCTCTCTGGCTTGACTATTTCTGCTTCACACACTCACAAGTATTTTCCTGCTTATTCAGCCACAAAAGTCCAACTACCTGCTTCTTATTTCCCACATCTGCAAGACCTGTCTGTGTTGCCTTTTGGGGAAATGACCTCAATGGGCTGAAATGACCAATGGGCTGAAAAAGGCCCAATCCTGCTAAGATCCTGATCCTTCTATTATTGTTGTTGTTGTTGTTGAATACAAGATAAAACCACAAGTAAACAATTAAAACAAAAACAACAAAACAATAACGCCCCGCTTCCCACAGACACATTTAAAAAGCCGTGGAATATTAATCAGCCAAAGGCCTGGTTGAAGAAGAATGTTTTCATCTGATGAATAAAAATAATGAAGGCGCCAGGCGAACCTCCCCAGAGAAAGCATTCCACTACAGAAAAGGCCCGTTCTCATGTGTGGTGTAGTGGTTAAGAGCGAGTGGGAGAGCCAGTGTGGTGTAGTGGTTAAGAGCGGTAGACTTGTAATCTGGTGAACCGGGTTCGCGTCTCCGCTCCTCCACATGCAGCTGCTGGGTGACCTTGGGCTAGTCACACTTCTCTGAAGTCTCTCAGCCCCACTCACCTCACAGAGTGTTTGTTGTGGGGGAGGAAGGGAAAGGAGAATGTGAGCCGCTTTGAGACTCCTTCGGGTAGTGATAAAGCGGGATATCAAATCCAAACTACTCTTCTTCTTCTTCTTCTTCTTCTTCTTCTTCTTCTTCTTCTTCTTCATCTTACCACCCTCACGTGGAGAAGGCACATGAAGAAAGGTCTTAAAGGGTCCTTCTTAGACATCTTGGCTTTGCAGTGGAGCATGGACTATTCCTACTCTCCAACAGTTCAACAACATTCCCCCAACAATTCAACACATTGGTGGCTGGTGCTAACTGGGTTTGCTGGAGCAGAAGGCAGGGAGACCAACAGAGCCAACTAATTCAAGTTTCCTCCCCATCAATCTCTCTGCAAAGGCAACATTGGGGAGAAGGAGGCAGCTGACAAGCAGTGCTACCCCCTGGACTAGCTATAAGAAGGAAGGAAGTTGGGAATGGGCAGTCTGGGAGGGGTGAGGCAGTGCCCTATTTCCCTTAATGAAAAACCCTCCCAATATGATCAACAGATGATTCCCACATCTCAACAAATAATAGAGAGAATGATGTGAAATAAGCTTTGGTTTCATGTCTTGAGCCAAGTTCAGTTAGTGTGCAGGAACTCTTCCAATGTCAACCCAGGCCATTCTCATCCGAGACTTGCTTCAAAAACTGAAGTGAAAAAGGAGGCATCCTAAATTGGATCTGAACATCTAATGACTAAGTCGCAACTTACGACCGTGCCCACTTGGAAAGTTGTTGTTGTCCTCCAACACGGTTATTATGATTTAATATCCTGCTCTTTATTACAAATTTGCAGAGCAGCTCTGAATAAAATACCAAAACAACAATAGCAGGGTGTGGGGTGGGGGGTGGAACCCTAATAAGCAAATGATTACAAAATGGAACAGCAACATAGTCATATTAAGAGCAGTATTAAAAACCCAAAATTTAGAAGGTCTGTGAGAATGAAAAGGTTTTCAGCTCACTAAACGGCTGATCCAACCAAATTTTAATCAGGCGGGAATGTGGTAAACATTCTCACCAACAGGCAGGTCAACAGAGATTGCAAGTGAGATCAGTAGCAAAACGTTGCAGCGCAGAGTGGTTCTATTCAGTGTTCCAGCCAGCCAGCCTTGCTTTCAGGGTACTCCATTCCATTCACCCTCCACTTCCAGTTTTCAGGATTTCCCACCCCAAAAAGACCATTAGCATTCTGTAACCACTGAGTCTTCAATGCTTTATTGCGGGAGTTGCCCTCATAGCTTTTGCCCCATTTAAGATCCAGGCCAAAGATACCCAGTTCCTTCCATCTTTCTCCATAGGACTTGTTTTCTACACCACTGACTATATCGGGTTGTGGACGTAATCCGTGACGAAGGCACGTCCGCAACCCGCTGTGTTCGCATCCTGAAGCCCTGCATCTGCACAAGCGCGATTTGGTGCTTCTGCGCATGCGCGAGCAGTGAAACCCAGAAGTAACCTGTTCCAGTACTTCGGGGTTTCCCACAGTCGCACACCAAAAACACGTAACCTGAAGCGTCCATAACATGAGGTATGACTGTATATGCCAGGCAGATGCAGGAGAAAATGGGAGCATTTCCTCCAGTGCAGATGTGGCTATTGTTGGAAGAGCAATACAAGCATTCACTGGATCCTGGCCATGACTATTAATTTATCTCCCAGGTCATTACTCTTCATGCATTGAAAATGCATTCTTAAAAGTGCCTCCATCAAAGTATTTTTGTGCTGCTCCTATTTTTCTCCTGACTTATAGTCTTATAATATTGTTCTGGTTTGCTTTTTCCCCCACCCCAATAATTTCATGATTCCACCCTGCACTCCTCTTTTTTTCACATTTGGTATTTATCAATTCAGTTTATAAAATAAAATGCAGAGGTAAATACCTGCTCTGGTTTGCATCTCTGGTTCCATCCCTGCCTAGTATCCACAGTGTTCGACAACAATGACTTTTAATGCTTTGTTCTCATGCCATCTATCACTGTCAGCCCTGCTCTATCTCCTTATGCGAGATAAATCTCTTTTCTCTCTCTTTCTCTCACTGGAATCAGTTCCAGATGGAGGTGCTGCTGAAAACTCCATGCAAACCTGGTGCATGCACAAAGCAAAGGGGTTGAACCGTGTGAGAAATTCCTGCCGTGCTTCAAAATGCACTCCCAGATAGAATGAGTGATATTTCACATGAAACCTACAGGTCTGCTTCTTCAAAACACCAAACGTGGCCCAGCTAATCATTAATCAAGATTATGGCACAGCATCTGCAATCAGTAGTACCCAAGCTGTCACTGCTGATGAGTGAATGAGAAAAGGCAAGCAAATTTTTCAAAAGCTGCTCTCTCTCTCTCGGTCCTTACTAAATGACTATTAAGCTGAGATTCTATAAGCATTTACCTAGGCATAAACCTTAATAATAATAATAATAATAATAATAATATATTTATATGCCACCCATCAGACTGGGTTACCCCAGTCACTCTGAGCAGCATTCAATAAATTAAAACACAGTAAAACATCAAACATTTAAAACTTCCCTATACAGGGATGCGGGACGCAGGAGGCGCTGTGGGTTAAACCACAGAGCCTAGGGCTTGCCGATCAGAAGGTCGGCGGTTTGAATCCCTGCGACGGGGTGAGCTCCCGTTGCTTGGTCCCTGCTCCTGCCAACCTAGCAGTTCGAAAGCACATCAAAGTGCAAGTAGATAAATAGGTACCGCTGCAGCCGGAAGGTAAACAGCTTTTCCGTGCGCTGCTCTGGTTCGCCAGAAGCGGCTTAGTCATGCTGGCCACATGACCTGGAAGCTGTATGCCGACTCCCTCGGCCAATAATGTGAGATGAGCGCCGCAACCCCAGAGTCGGTCACGACTGGACCTAATGGTCAGGGGTCCCTTTACCTTTACCTTTACCTTTACCTTTACCTTTACAACATCAAACATTTAAAACTTCCCTATAGAGGGCTACCTTCAGATGTCTTTTAAAAGTCAGATAGTTGTTTATTTCCTTGACATCTGGTGGGAGGGCATTCCACAGGGCACGACTACAGAGAAGGCCCTCTGCCTGGTTCCCTGTAACTTCACTTCTTGCAGTGTGGGAACAGCCAAAAGGCCCTCAGAGCTGGACCTCAGTGTCTGGGCTGGACAATGGGGGTGGGGACGCTCCTTCAGGTATACTGGGCCAAGGCCATTTAGGGCTTTACAGGTCAGCACCAACACTTTGGATTGTGCTCGGAAATGTACTGGGAGCCAATGTAGCTCCTTTAAGATTGGTGTTATATGGTCTTACATTTAATGGGACTGCGTTTTGAGGGGCAACCCAGCACCTCTGCCAATGTCTGTGTCGTGTGTTGAGGGGGACTAGTGGAAATTAGAAAAGTCACTTCCATTTCCTTTTGGAAACACCTATGTGAACACTCAGGCTATTTGTTTCTCAACTTGCAGAAGCTCCTCAGGCAAAGCTGGAAAGCTCCTGCATAGGCATAATAAGGACCAAACTAGACTTGAATCATTAACAGCCTTTACCAATGGCAGTTGGATGCAATCACTGCAGAACTATATAACTAGAACTATAAGATATTCTTTATGGATCAGAACATTGTGACGCAAAAGATATCTCCAAATTTCAGCCACTTATCCTTTTACAGTAAACAAAAAAAGCATCTGGGACATAAACCGCCTAAGAAATCAAGTGGTTTTTACTTGATTCCTTTTTTAATCCCAGCTAATGTAGGGGGTTGGTGTTATTCCACTGTCGGGAACCAACGCAAACCCTATCCAGGGAAACAAATTTAAGTGCTTGTAAGGAGTTGTTTTTCAGGAACCCAAAAAATTGACTGGGACATAAAAGAACCCAAGAAATTAACTGCTTTTTGCATTTAGATGGTTTTGTGTCCCAATCAATGGAAAGTGCTAGGATCTTAAAACAAACCCCCCAAACACTCATGGATTTTTTTTGAACGAAGATTGGCCGGGGGGGGGGGGGGACATAAGGACTTTTCTTTTGACACCTCATGCAGTATTTTGGGGACAATTTACTACTCTGAGATACATTCGATATGTCCCAAACATTGTGAAAGCTTTCCTTTTGTTCTTGCCAGTGATGGTAAAATGATTGTAATATATTTTATGCAGTTTTTGTTCTTTAAATAGCAGCCCCGTGGAAAGAGGGAGCTCAGGTTCTGGAGCAGGGGATGGCAACGTTTTTGGCCTGGATTTTTGAGAGAAAGTGCTATGGAAGCCAGTCACAAAATGGCTCCTGTGTGAGCAATGCGCAGCACAAAATGGCTGCCACGGGGGCATGGCGCAACACAAAACAGTTTGGGGGCAAGGCACAACACAAAATGGCTTCCATGAAATGCAAGACGGCACAAAATGGCTGCCACATCTGAAAGTGCAGAAAAAGAGACAGGGTCACAAAAGGATGCAAGCATGTGCATACCCATCAGTCACTCCATCAGTGGAAGAAAGGGCACCTACATCGGCTGCGCTCACTCACAAACTCAAGCTCAGGGTCTGAATGGGAAGAAACTTTAGCTTTCCCTGCCTTGCCAAAATTCCCTGCTTCATACACACACCCCACCTCTGCTACCAAAAGCTCTGTTAGACCCAGAATGGAAACTTCTCCCCTGAGGCTCATAGCAGCTCCAGAGGCAGGATTTTCCTTGGGAATGTGGAAAGCAGGGGAAGAGTTAAGTTCCCTTTTTTTCTCTGTGCTACAGTCCAGATCCCGACTATGGTAGGCGCAGCTGTATTTTCAAGAGCGAAAAAATGCAGCACACTTAAATGCTTGCACGCATTGAACATCACGTCTGGTTTGGCCGTGTATGCCGGGGCTGAATTATTTTTAAAAAGCAGGCTCTTGAGCATGTCACTGGCCGCAAAGCGAGGATAATAGTGCTTACCTTCCAACAACCCAAAGCCAATAACCCATGAAAAAGCTGATTAAGCAAGAGCAGCAGCAACAACAAAATTAATTAAGGCTCGAGTTCAGCCTTTCTTTTTTCCCCTCAGTGGGATTAATAGTTTAATGGTCATATGTTTCTCTCCCGCACTCCACAAGCTATATGAGTTTAGTCATCTATCAAAGGACGGTTTGACATTTTCTCATGGCCAAGGGATTCAATATGTTATTTGTTACCAGCATGCTCCTGAATAGATCAAGCCCAGCTCTTGGCTTTCAGCGACGAGAGTTATTCTAAACCACTTACTCATTTGCTCACATGCTGAATTCATGCAGGGAGAGTCCTCTCTGGCACAATATCTTATTCCTGACTTATTGCGCATGCCTTTTGCTCCATATACCCAATATCGAGAGCAGAAAGTATATCCTTCTCAAAAGCCCACTGCATTTCTCTCCCCACCCCCAAAAGCGGATACCAAACATAACAGTAAGTGAACTTTGTCGAAAGATGAAAGTTGCATTCATATAAAACATTTTCTTGCAGGAAATGGAGGCAGAACGTGGAGCTAAGATGTTCACTTAAAAGGACCCATGCACAGACTCCAGGGGCTACAGTAGACGTTAAAGGGATGTTAAAAAAGACGTTAGCAAATAAAGGATTTAAAAAGAGAGAGACTTTAATAGCTCCGGTTTCATAAAAAAGGATGTTAGAGTGACATGGTAAAATGTAGGCCAATGCCGGCATTCTAGGTAGTTCTTTTAACTCTCCTGCTGCCACAACGTTCAATCGGCATCTAATTAATGTGATTTGTTCACCTTTCATTTTAAAGTTTCCATCCTGCTCTTCCTTTCAAAAGGAAGCACAAAGTGGCTGGGCAGATGGACAGCAAACCTTTTAAACACATGGCTTGCCGCCAAGAATCCTGGGAAATATTTCCTCACAGGATTCCTAGGATTCTTAACAAACGACAGTTCCCAAGATCCTTCAGGGGACGTCATGTGCTTTAAATGTGTGTTGGATGTGATTTAAATGTATGGTGCAGATTTGCCCTAAACAACATACAGTGGTACCTCGGGTTAAGAACTTAATTCGTTCTGGAGGTCCGTTCTTAACCTGAAACTGTTCTTAACCTGAGGTACCACTTTAGCTAATGGGGCCTCCTGCTGCCGCCGCGCCCCCACCGCACGATTTCTGTTTTCATCCTGAAGCAAAGTTCTTAACCCAAGGTAATATTTCTGGGTTAGCGGAGTCTGTAACCTGAAGCATCTGTAACCTGAAGCTTCCTTAACCCGAAGTACCAGTGTACTTGTTGTTGTGTATTGATTCAAAGTGTTATCATATCTGTATTACTATTGTCTGTAATCACATTAGGGTAAAGTAACTGCCTTCCTGTCCCAGAAGGAACAGTTACTATTGGTGCATTCAAGTTGCTGTATTTGGATCATCAGTCTTATTGGTTCCCACCAAAAAGCAGCTGTGTGATTGCTTGAGATTGTTCCCTCCAAAATGTATCTTTCCTAGCCAGTCCTCTGTCCCTATAAATGTAGCTTCCCTACCCTCAGTTCCCTCAGTCTTGTTTTGCCTGAATAAAGAATTGCTACATGAAGAAGCTGCCTCCTGCCTGCTATGTCAGAGAGCTGAAATCACTTGCTGAAATCATTAACCCCACGCTACAACACTTGTATTGTTGCCAGCCACCCCATCCATCGAGCAGTGTGAGATCCCAGGGATCCCGGGCGCTCACCCAGGGAATGTGCTTCTTTTTTGGAAATGAGGAAATGGTGTCTTCACAAATATGTGGCTTATATACACATATGTATATGCAATAAGAGCCTTTGATGAAGGGGTTCACAGTGCCAGCACTCCAAGAGGGTCTTGTTTCTCCCATAGGCACACCTAGGATAGGATTCAAGCAGAGAGCCCTCATTGTGCTCTGCCTCTTTCTCTCTCCTTCACATCACAGCAGCTCTAACTCTAATTTCACTAAGCTCTGGCGTTATTTGTTAAAGGAGGAGAAGGCCCCATGCATTCGCAGTCGCAGACAGAGTTTCTTGATCCTTACTTCTTTTTAATGACCCATTCCCAGGCTTTCGCCTCACGAGGAAGTTAGCCTGGCTTAATTAGCTATTAACACTTGGCTTAATTAAAAAATTAGTAGTGTCTAGCACGCAGCTTAATACACACACTGGTCTAGCTTAATATGCACTGGCTGAATACACACAGGTCAGGCACCTAGTCTTAACACCTAAAGGTAAAGGGACCCCTGACCATTAGGTCCAGTCGCGGACCACTCTGGGGTTGCAGCACTCATCTCGCTTTACTGGCTGAGAGAGCTGCCGTACAGCTTCCGGGTCATGTGGCCAGCATGACTAAGCCGCTTCTGGTTAACCAGAGCAGCACACAGAAACGCCGTTTACCTTCCCGCCAGAGCGGTACCTATTTATCTACTTGCACTTTGACGTGCTTTCGAACTGCTAGGTGGGCAGGAGCAGGGACCGAGCAACGGGAGCTCACCCCGTCGCGGGGATTCGAACCGCCGACCTTCTGATCGGCAAGCCCTAGGCTCTGTGGTTTAACCCACAGCGCCACCTGCATCGCAGTCTTAACACCTAGCCCTAGCCTTCATTAAATTCTAACTCCTACTAGACCCAGGAATTTAGGGGTGCCTACCACAAACTCCTAACAGTCAATATGAGTGGAAAATAGTTTACTGTCCAAATACTTTGCCTAACCCACTTTGGGCCTGTCCACTACTGCATTCATTTTAAGTGAATCAAAAACTTTTTTAGTGGTTTAATATCATTGATTATATGCTGCAGCCATAATTATCCTCGTCCTCCACTTACGTCCTCAATAGCGCTTTGAGACTGAACAAGAACAAAATCCCTGCTCAGTCAGCACTTTTAAATATTTAGGACAAGCAAAATGCGGAGTGCGAGAATAAGGACCTAATCAGCCTTCTTTTATTAGCAGCCAAATTCACTATTACAGAATTCAGGAAATATTGTAAAATGCGGCTTTAGAATATTGGTACACATATTGGGGTCTGGTTTGGGGCTCTGTTTGAAAAGCTAACCCAAAGTATGTGCTTATAGAAGGGTATATAACACATACAGAAACCGATTTTATTTGGCATGGTGTGATATTATTAAATGTATCAATGAAGGAATTGAGGCGCCAGTAACCCCAGCTAAATTTGCGGGTATATGGAATACATAATACGCCTTCCACGCCCTAGCAATTTCCAACTGTATCTAAAAAAAAATAAGAAAAGAAGCAAATTAAGCGCCCTGACTTCGAAGAAAAGACAATGCAAGCCACAGAATTCAGTGCTACCAATTCCAGAAACACGCAAGATGCATATCTACCCCCCAATCCAAATGTGCTATGATCACCAAACCTTACTACTTCATTAATGTAAAAAGAGAAACATGTCCCAGCAGTGATTAAAGCCAGACCCTGGCCTGATTTACATCTCACACCCTTTAAATGTCAAGCTTCCAATTAAAACTGTTGCTTAATCACAGAGCAAGAGATTGACACAAGATTCCAAACATCAGTGGGGGGGGGGTAGGGTTGTTCTCTTTAATAACATTGTTTGAAAAGGCCGCAGCTACAGATCAATGCTGTGTGGGGATTGGGGGGGGGGCAGGAATTACAACTCCAGGCTGCAAAATCTCAGCTTTTCCTGATTAACCTTAGGAGTTGCCTCCTCCTCCTCCTCCTGCCTCTGCAGACTTTGGTCTGGCTGTTCTTCTGTGCCAGTCATGGAAAAGATATAAATTGAATTAGAAATTTTCATCGGGGGTGGAAAACGGTGAAATAGGCAGCCAGCACAATCCAGTAAACTTGCTGGCAAAAGTGCTTTTGGAACAGCAGAGGAATAATACTAGTGGGTTTGAAGGCCTCCCATCGGCAGGATCCTGCAAAAGCGGTTGTTACAACAACTGTCAGCGCCTTTATACTGAGTCAGACCATTGGTCTATCTAGCTCAGTACTGCCCACACGGGCTAGCAGCAGCGCTCCAGATGCCCTACCACCGAGCCACGACCCTTCGCACATTCGGTAGGGATGGGTTGATGATCTGCTTTGCATGCATCCAATCCCTAGCTTGTCTAGGCAGCACTGGGAGATACGCCTGCCTGAAACCCTGGAGTGCTGCTGCCAGTCAGTGCAGGCAATACTGTGCTAGCACATTGAATATTTTTGCAATTTGGGGTCTGAACTCAGGCAGGGATCGAGTCTCATTTCCGCACTTCTCCGCCACCCTCTGCTCATCCCTGTCCTATATCCCTTGAACATATACCTGTCACTGTCTAGCTCCACCTGCTTGCTACCACCTTGCAGAAGCAAACAGCAAAGCAGCAACGTATTTGGAAAAGTACTGCGCACCTGCGCATCCATGTATTTCAATATGCAAAGTATTGTTATTTCTTTCTTCATCCGAAATGTTTGTAACCTGTATGCTTGTCTGCATAGGTTTACTAGACCTCTCCAAGGCAGCTAGCAAGGCACAAAAAAGAATGTAAAAACATACCACATTTTAAAACACCCTATAAAGTAAGAGTTGTGGCAGTGACCAGAGCAGCAAAATCGAGAACAAGAGGCAACCAGAGAAATCCCAAAACCGTCAGGAAGAGGGCCACCTTGGCTTAGCATCTAAATGTTAATAAAGAAAGTCTGAAGTGAATGCAGTTTTGGGTTTCTTTAAGTACCATTTAAAGTCACAAAGGCAATCACTATAACTTTAAAACAGGGCACATAATGGTGCAAGAGTTATTTGGCTTGCCAAGATGTCACTGGTAACTTTGCAGGAAACACTCATAGGAACACAGGAAGCTGACTTAGGTTAATAATAATAATAATAATAATAATAATAATAATTATTATTAATACCCCGCCCATCTGGCTGGGTTTCCCCAGCCACTCTTTCAAGCACATTTTGAAACACATTTCCCTCAGAGTTCTGTTTGCAAAGGGTTCCTTGGAATCATAACTCTGTGAGGATCACACCTTCCAACATTTCTCCAATGGAAATAGGAGAATTATTTTGGAATCATTATTCAACAATAATTATGATTATGATTATCCACCACCCATCTGGCTGGGTTGCCCCAGGCACTCTGGGCAGCTTCCAACATATATAATACATTAAACATAAAGGAAAAACTTCCCTCTACAGGGCTGCCTTCAGATGTGTTCTAAAGGTTGTATAGTTACTTATCTCCTTGGGTCAGGGGTCGCATAACTCCATACCCTCCAACATTCTCTGATGAAAATTGGGACGTCCTAAAGAAAAGCAGGACATTCTGGGCTCAAATCAGAAACCGGGACGGCTTCTGTAAATCCAGGACTGTCCCTGGAAAATAGGGACACTTGGAAGGTCTACAGTTGAGCATGGGAAGCCTGCAAGCAGGACCTGAATGCAGGCACATTTGTACAAATTGGCAGGTACGCACGCATGAATCGCCGTGCACATGATGTTCAGCTGAGGCCAACCAAGGACAGGGGTGGAGGGAGGTCCCTGGAAAATAGGGACACTTGGAGGGTCTGAGAGGATTAAACTACAGTGCCCAGAATTCTATGAGGGGGGGAAATCTGTATGTAGCCCATTGGTCTATCTAGCACAGTACTGTCCACACCAGGGGTCAGCAAAGTTTTTGTGGCTTGGGCCAGTTCACGGTCCCGCAGACGTCACGGTGGGCTGGAGTGTGCGTGCGCATGCATGCGCAAACGCTATTTCCATCTCTTTCTGCCACGGAGGACGCGTGCACAGCTTCCCATTGGCTGCAGGAGCTTCCTGCAGACAATGAGAAGCCGGCCAGTGTCACGGAGGGCGGTCCCCTCTCTGCTACGCGCCGGTTTAGCGCGGCGCACAGGAGCCAACTAAGCAGGCGGCTGAGGTCCCCGAGTGGGTGGCGGGGGCCCATGGGCCGCTTGTGGCCCATGGGCCTTAGGTTGCCAACCCCTGGTCTACAATGACTGGCAGTAGCTGTCCAGTGTTTCAGGCAGGTAGGAATCTTCTTCAGCCCTACTTAGAAACACCAGGGGCTGTAAACAGAAAGAGACTTTCTCCTTGGGAAGAGCACAGAAGACAGAGCAGGAGTTGGAGCTGCCCCCCGCCCATTGCTGCTTTCCATGAGAAGAGGCCCATCTAGTCCAACTTCCTGTTCTTGCAATCACATAGATGCTTATGGTAAGCTTGCCAGCAGAATCTGGGAACCCCAGTTATTTCCCCACTGGTGCTTCCCAGAACCTGCCATACTGCCTCTGATGGTAGACAAAGAAAACCAATCCCAGAAGGTCGGCGGTTCGAATCCCCGCGACGGGGTGAGCTCCAGTTGCTCGGTCCCTGCTCCTGCCAACCTAGCAGTTCAAAAGCACGTCAAAGTGCAAGTAGATAAATAGGTACCACTCCGGCGGGAAGGTAAACGGCGTTTCTGTGCGCTGCTCTGGTTCGCCAGAAGCAGCTTAGTCGTGCTGGCCACATGACCCGGAAGCTGTACGCTGGCTCGCTCAGCCAATAAAGCGAGATGAGGGCCGCAACCCCAGAGTCGTCCACGACTGGACCTAATGGTCAGGGGTCCCTTTATCTTTAGGGTTTGGGCTAGCCGACGGTCTTTCCTACTTCTCTTTCTCAGCAGTGGCGCCCTCCTTGTGGAACACCCTCCCATGAGATGTCAAGGAGATAAAGAACTACACAATTTTTAGAAGACATCTGAAGGCAGCCCTGTATCAGGAAGTTTTTAATGTTTGACATTTTTTTATGTTTTTATATGTGCTGGAAGCTGCCCAGAGTGGCTGAGGAAACCATCATTATTACGAATGTTTGTTTTATGTTATCGGTGTATGTTTTTATTATGGTTTGTATTTCGGCAAACCATTATGAAATTGCTGTGGCCTTTGGCTAGTACAATAAACGATGATGATGATGATGAACCCAATCCCAAATTGGGTGCCCTTCCCTGCTTTTTGGCCTTTGGGAAAAGATTCCAAGAGTTCCATGGCGCCTTTAATCATGCAGTGAGTTTTTACAGCAGGGGTAGCCAACGTGGTGTTCTCAAAATGTTCTGGGCTAACAACCCCTGTCATCCCTTACCGCCAACTCTGCTGGCTGAAGTATTGTGCAACTAGAGTTTATTTTTCTCCACACCTACATTCTTATGAAATCTAAAATCTAACCTTATGGAAAAAACAATCAAAACTCACATTGCATATCTGTGAACACCGATAAACAATGTGTCAACAAAGCAGCAGTGATGTCTAGACAAATATGAGCTGCTTAAAATAGCAATAAGCCTTAAGAGGAAATGAGGCATTCTTCCTGTCAAGGTATGTTTCTTTTACCACTGAAAGGGAAGTACAAAGCCCTGCCTTAAACTTTCACAAACTGGTTTGTCTGAAGTGTGATACCTCCTTGAATCTTATCATGCAAGTAAGTGTTCATACACATTTGAAAAAAAATACACTTCCCCCACCCACCCCTCAATAAATTCACAGGGCAAAAATGTTGATGCCGGGGAACATATTCAGCAATGTCCTAGTCCTCACTGAGGTCATATACCTGTGTCTGGCCCTTATCACTTGAGATGTCAGGCAGGGGCTCACAAGTCTGGATGTTCCTTTATAAAGAATACAACTTTTCACACAGAAATCTAGGGACGTAGGCCCTAGTGAAGAGCTAGCTTTCTATATGCAGGGTTTTGATTTTGATTGGTGTAGAAATGAATCCCAACTGTGCTTTATTGTAAGTTGGAGCACATGTAGAGTCTTGACATAGGAGAAGAACAGGGGGAAGGCATGGATTTAGCTCTTCCAGACCTAACGTTAGGCAAAGAGAGGCGAAACCTTAAGATCTTTATCCGATTCATTTACTGCTGCTGGTGACTCATCACACCATTGAGAAAGACCACATTCATGCACTTTGATAGCACTTTAAAGAATTCTGGGAGATATAGTTTGTTAAGCAGGCTGAGAATTGTAAGGAGATCCCTATTCCCCTCCCCACAGAGCTACAATTTCCAGAATGGTTTAACAATCAATTCCTCTTCGCAGGGAATCTTGGGAATCGTAGATCTCAGTTCAATCTTCTTCAAGACAGCAGCACAAAGAACGGTAAGCCCAGAGCATGCCCACGTGGCATTCAAGTCGCTGGGTGGCAGAGAAAGAAGCGCCCATTTCTTTCAGGAGAGGCTGGCTTCTTACAAAAAGAATCGCTTGTGTTGTTAAAAGCACAGACCTGCATTTAGAGTTTCCCCAATAGCGCTCTGTTTACTTTAACGTTTGCAACATGCCCTGCTCCAGCCCCGCAGCCTGGTTTTAATCTCATTTACACTTTGGCAAAAATCCACCAAAGTCCCTTGAGTTACGTTGGTGTTAAGCAGGAACGAGAGCTGGACTGAGACGCTACTTCCCAATGATAACAGTTTTGTGTTGTGTTTATAAATGCCTGTAACTCTATGCCTTCGCCAACCTATCACCTACCAGAAGTGTTGGACTACAATGCCCAGCATCCTTAACAAATTACAGGTCCCGTGTGCTTTAAATGTATGGTGTGACCTTGGTCTACCTCACTTCAACTTTCTTGGCTGCTTGGTACTTCAGCAGTCTACTGTCTTGTGGGGTAAAGGCCCCTACACCTGTCAATCACACACACACACACACACACACACACACACACACACACAAAATATCATATTTTTCTATATACATTGGAAATGAAATTGAACAGTCTCCGTTTCAAATCCCTCTGACCCTCTTTTACACAGTGTGTTATAGTGGCTGGACTAGGACCTGGGAGACCAGGTTTCAAATCCCCACTCAGCCATGAACCTCAATTTCGTGACTTTGGGCCACTCACAGTTTCTCAGCATAGCCTACCTCACAGGAATGTTGTGAGGATAGAAAATTCAGGAGAGCCATGTACAGACCCTTGGGCTGGTGTGTTGTTGTGGGAAGGTTTGTTGCTGTTGGGTTTTTTGTTTTTTGTTTGTATCTTTATGTTAGATTTTCTTGTGATTTGTGTGGCAATTGATCAGTTTTGTTTGGGGGTTTTTAATGTTTATGGTTCGTGACTTGTTATGTTGTTTAGTTATGCATTTTTTCATGTGGTAAGCCACCTTGAGCACAGTTTGAACTGTGGGAAGGCGGCCTACAGATAAAAATTATGTGCGTATGTATGTTTGTATCTCAAACTCCTTGGAGGAAGGAAGTTACAGTTATATCCTTGGGATATATAGTGGTACCTCTGGTTCATGGGCGTAGCCAGGGGAGGGCAGAGGGGGGCAGCTGCCCCCCCCTAGAAGGCAGCCCTAGAAGCAAAAATGATCAGCGTCCATTCAAAGCAAACCTGAGACCATGGCTTGCCCCACCCCCTAGAACCTGAACGACCATGGTTTGCCCCCCCCCCTAGTTTTGATCCTGGGTACGCCCCTGCTCTGGTTAAGTACTTAATTCGTTCTGGAGGTCCGTTCTTAACCTGAAGCATACTTGACCTGAAGCACCACTTTAGCTAATGAGGCTTCCAGCTGCCGCTGCGCCGCCAGAGCACAATTTCTGTTCTTATCCTGAAGCAAAGTTCTTAACCTGAAGCATTATTTCCAGTCAAAACAAAATAAAAAATAAAAAACTCCCTTCTAGTAGCACCTTAGAGACCAACTAAGTTTGTTCTTTGTATGAGCTTTCGTGTTAGCGGAGTTCTTAACCTGAAACGTATGTAACCTGAAGCGTATGTAACCTGAGGTACCACTGTAAATGTGACAATAACAACAGCTATCTACCCCACACAGTGTTGTTGTGATGATAAAATGGGGGAAGACACCATATATACTGCCTTGAAATCTTTGGAGGAACAGTAGGGTGAAAATGTAAATTTGGGGGACCCTGCATCCTCCTCTTCCTCCAGTTGTCATGCCATGTGTCACATCTTCCCATAACCTAAACATGTACATTTGCATGTATGAGCGCCTGATACCCCTGATCCTTCCCTCTCAGAAAAGTGAGTGATGGATTTGCACAGATCTGACCTGCACACAAGTGGGTGTGTGCCAGGCGATAACATGAGTGCACTGACTGGGGTGCTGTGCTCTCTGTGAACTGGTTGCCACATGTACACTGCTTGATCTCTCCACATATGATTAGCCTGCCCTTGACAACTGAGGCACTGAATCCGAAAGATGACTTCAACGAAAGCAAAATTTCTGTCTGGGGTTTTAGAGGTCTGTGACGGCAGATTCACACCAGGAAGCCATCACTTGACACCTAGCAGTCATGAAGCGATGACCGTGCGTGTGGGAACATGCTCTCCGTGTGCAGGACTCCTGGTTTGGCGACCATGACCTCGCTCCGGGAATCAAGGAATAATGCAGGAAGCTATGAGTTGCCTTCCCACATGCAGCTTTTACCTCGCCTCCTGCAGCATCAAAGACAGAGAAGCTCCAGCTCTACTTCACCTCGTCACATTCTCAGATTAGAAACCTGCCATTGTGGAGATGATGCTATCTCCGAGGTTACAGCCCTTTTTGTTTAAGCCCACACAGACATGCGAGCTGTTTACAAAGAAAAATGGATGTGGTAGCATGACGTCAGTGCCGCCAACCTCAGAGACCTTCGGTTTCCTTATTGCAAGAAGTGGATGACAGGCTGTAAACAAGCGTTCGTGCACGTTTTCTGTCAAACACAGCAAAAGGCTACAGGAACCTCAAGATCCCCATCTGATCTTTACCAAACCGCCAGTGGCAAAGTAAAATCCAAAACAATTAGGTATTGTGGAGAGGGCCCGATAAAAAACAGAAGGCACTCCCATTTCCCTTTTCAGCCCATATAAAAAAACAGGACGGCGAGAGAATGACTCTTCCGCCAGTTCTGACATTTGTACCCCTAATGTGCCGGGCAGTGTGCAGCGATGGGAGATTGAGTGCCCTCTGATCCACTTCACATCTCTTTGGCACACTGAAAGATGCTGGCGGGGCAGCAGGGAGCGACAAATAAACGGCTGGCAGTAGAACAGTGGGGATCATTCAGTTTGTAATGTAAGGGTTAATTTTGTCAGTGTTAAAAGTCAATTAGTCAAGATGGGACAGGAGGAAGTGTAGCTTAGCAAACAGACACAGTGGTGTAAATTTCACTGAGGTGGGACATCCTCTGACTGGCTGTGTAGTTCTGAAGGAGTATTCTTCTGTATATGTCACTAGTTGAACATTTCCCTGCTATGAACCAGGCCTGACTTAAGAAAAACAAACCTCAATATTTCTCCGCAAGTTATATGCTGCTCTTGTTCAGTTTTATTTAGTATAGTATTATCAGTTTCTTTTATCTCAGAACTCAATCTGCTTTATTCATGTCACTCTGCTAGCACAAACTTGAACCAGAGGTTTACAAGGAAATACATTTATTTTCTACTGAAGCATTATGGGAGACTTTTAACGCCAACATATTAGAAACAGATCTCTGTGGAAATCTTAATCAGCTCCCTACTACCACTAGATCAGAGCTAGTTGGTGCACGCATAATTATCTATGCTATGGAAGATGAGGCAATCTCGTTTTCTCCTGCTCTACAGGGTAGGACTCAGTAAAAAACATGACTAGCCAAAGTACATTGATTTCAGTGGGCCTACTCCAAGTAGGATTCAGTTTGAAACGGGGGCGGGGAATTAAATTCTGTTCACACTCAAAGGCACATCTATCAAATTCAGTTTCTGAAGCAATGTGAGAACTGAAATTCAGCAGGCCTTCAAAATTCGCACTCAGTTGAATTTTGCAATTCAGTGCTCCAAGAAAGCCATGTTTACAAAAAAAAAAAAAGTATATATATGGGGGGTTGCATAAAAATGGCTATTTTGTAAACATACACACACACACATTTCACACATATTATATTAGAGGGAAATGCTTGCCAAAATGTGTACATTAATCAAAACTGCATTGTTTAGTAAGCGAAAGTTGCACTGATGAATTTTCAGGAGGTTTATCTATATATTTTTAAGAATCGCAAGTCGCTGCAGATATGTGAAGGTAAATTGGAAAAATTAAAAACAGAGAGAAACAAAACAGGCATAACATTTCTGTCTTTGGTTGGAAACAACCCCTCATTGGAGACAATATCTAGGAGTTCTTCAAGCCAATAGAAGTCTAGTTAAAGAGGCATTCCTGGTTGGATTTAAGAAACACAGTCCCACCCTCCAGCCCCAGCAGTATGTGCTTTTGATTGACATGAGCTGATTTATGAGAAGTAATATGTATTTCTGTACACAGAAGGCCTGTTTCCACAAAACATCTCCAGAGCTAGCTGTTGTGTTCCATTTCCACTGAGCCATGAAGGACTTCAAGAGAACAACACAACTCAGCCCCATGTCCCTCAAAGAGCAATCTTCTCCTCACGTTATGACCACTAGGAAACTAAATTACACCAGCATAGCAATCCTGGGCCCGTGCAAGGGAGGAAAGGGAGTGGGGTTAGGGGGCATATGGGTGGAGGTAAAGGTAAAGAGACCCCTGGCCGTTAAGTCCAGTTGAAGACGACTCTGGGGTTGCGGCGCTCATCTCACTTTATTGGCCAAGGGAGCCAGCGTACATTTGCATGTACATTTCCGGGTCATGTGGCCAGCATGACAAAGCCGCTTCTGGCGAACCAGAGCAGCGCACGGAAACGCCGTTTACCTTCTCACCGGAGCGGTACCTATTTATCTACTTGCACTTTGACGTGCTTTCGAACTGCTAGGTTGGCAGGAGCTGGGACCGAACAACGGGAGCTCACCCCATCGCGGGGATTCAAACCGCCGACCTTCTGATCGGCAAGCCCTAGGCTCTGTGGTTTAGACCACAGAGCCACCCTCGTCCCTTTATGGGTGGAGGGGCATGTCTTAAAAGTGTATGGGGGGGATCCCACTCCCTCACATATGGAACAGAGGACCAAAGGCCTACTGAGCTCAGCATCCTGTTCTTGCAACAGGGAACCGTATGTCTACAGGAAGCCCGCAAGCAGGGCTTGAGCTTAACAACACCTGTGATTCCCCACAACTGGCATTCATAGAATCATAGCATGGTAGAGTTGGAAGCAGGGCCATAGTTGGGAGTGGTGAGGTGCCCCCCAGGGGCGCAGGCGAGAGGGGGGGTGCAAACTTGGCTAAAAAATATGTCCATAAATATGTCTATAAATAAAAATATCAATTATTGCCTCATAAGAAAAGGTTTTGAACAGAGGGTGAATTGAAGGGGGGGTTGGAGGAAAGGCGGAAAGAAGAACTAATTTGTCTGTAGCTAGGGGGTGCAATCTGGACAGTTTTGCCAGGGGCACAAGATCACCTAGCTACGGCTTTGGTTGGAAGGGACCATGAGGGTCATCTAGTCCAACCCCTGAAATTCAGGGGTGTTTTGCCCCCGTGGGGCTCAAATCCATGACCCCGAGATTAAGAGTCGCACACTCTGCCAACTGATTCGGAGACTGGTTGTTGTTGTTGTTGTTGTTGTTGTTGTTGTTGTTGTTGTTGTTGTTATTTCTGAAACAATACAAGAACAAAACATAGCTGTTCTTTGAAATTTGCAATTAAATAAATGAATATGAATATATTAGTGAAAACGTACAAAAATATATTGGGGGAAATGTCTGTATTAGGCAAAATTGTGAACAGAGATGTGTTTATTAGGAGAAATTCACACTAACATGTTGATGAATTTTCTTTAGGGTTTTTAAAAAAGTGAAATTTTAGGATTGAGAAATTGAGAGAACCTTTAAATGACAGATTTACCCATCTCTGGTGGGAGATTTCCTCCCAGTGCAAACCAGAGCTTCAGAAGAGACATTTTTCTTCTCCTTGCCACCTGCTGCAGTCCAGGAATATCTCTCTCCCTCCCTCCCTCCCTCCCTCTGCCTCTGACACACACACACACACACACACCAGCCATCTGCAAGATCTCAAGCTATCTCACTGGAACCTGCCATCGCCACCGCCGCTTGACAGGCACCTCTGTGCATCCTAGGTATGGGAGGCTTCAACAGACTGGCAGCAGGGTGGGGCGGCACCTTCCCATTTTGCCTCAGGTGGCGAAACAGGACCCCTCTCTATCTGCCAAACTGCACAAAGGCAGTTTCGCGGTTCTCCAGTCCCTTTATTACTATTTTTTTATTACTAATTTTGCTATTACTAATTTAGCGAGCAGTGTAGTTTTGATATTAATGAATGAGTAATATTGAACCGTGTAAGTTTCAAGTCTGGTGATAGGTTTGACAAGACACATCCACCCCACATGCAAGCTGTCTGTGGTAGGCAGGAGGTTTGTTTTCTGATTTTTTTAGCCATCTTTGTATACAGAAAACTGAAGATTAGGATGGCCTACTCCACGCTCGGCCTTAAGCAGGAAGCTCTGAAGGGGGTCCTAAGTGTGTTTGGCTGAATGCTCTTAGAATGCTGTCATAGATGCTTTTGCTGAGATTCCAGCATTGCAGTTTGTTACTAAGTTCAGTTATTACGGTAACTTATAGATTAATTCTGTTATCAGTAAGTGAGCTAACAAACAGGTGCAGGTGGAGTGATGTATAGTAACCAGGCAGAATGGCATGATCTCTAGTGAGGTAGCATGTGCTCCGATTGGCTGTGTAGTTCTGAGGGAGTTTTACTCTGTATGTTTGGTTGAGTTTTTCCCTGCTATGTAAAAGGCCTGAAGTAAGAAAGGTCAAACCTCTCCATTTATTCACCCCCCCCCCCAGCAAAGAAAAAATATACACTGTTCTGCTTAGTAAAGTGCTAGCAGGGTTTATTTTCTCTCTGGACTCCATCTGTATTATTTAAGTGACTTTAATAACACTGCATAGAAGAGGAGGGTAGCTTTCCTCCCCCCCCCTTTCTATTTCCTAAAGCCACTGCTGGATTTAAAAGCCCTCCCACAAAAAGAAAGGCACTGTTAGGTGCCACCTATTATAATTTCATTTTTGGAGTGGTTCATCAAATTTGTGCCCAGATCCATGAGCACAGTAGCGCTCATTCATGGATCAATCTCACAGACACGAATTAGCAGGAGGGAGAGGGAGGGGGTTAGCTGGGCTGCACATTCCCTCTCTTCCATCTGCAGATGGGGAGCCAAAATTAACAGTAACATAAATAGAAAGAGCTACAGCCATTTATCACAATCGCTGCCCTTGGATGCAAACCCTGCCTACATTATCTATTTTTATGATGTCATGCTTTTGACATCCTGTTTTGTACTCTGTGCTTTGGCTAACGCGATTGTTAAATAGATGTAAACCTCATGAACGGGATGTGGTAGGAAAGGTTGGATCTTCCTAGTGCAGAAGCAGGTGAGTTTGCTCTGTCAGACATGCATCTGCAGAGAGAGTAATCATGCAAACTAGGTTTCCTCTCCAGCCATGGATCACACTGGATCAGGACCTTGCATTTTAAAGAAGCAAAGTTTAAAATGCATCTTCTGCCTTTATGTACAGATAATGATGATGATGGATTCCCACATGGCAGGGTTGGTGTTGCCAGCCTTTGCAGACATGTTTGTAAGTGCAGAGTTGTTCTGCCCATTGGCCTGATGCCAGAAGCCAGCTCTCCGTAGAGCACATCCTTGGGGATCCTGCCATCTTCCATTCTGTGGGCACGACCAAGCCAATGTAGATGTTGCTGAGACAGGAGTGCGAACAGGCTGGGAATGTGGACATGGGAGAGCACATCTCTGTTTGGAATTCTGTCCTGCCATGTGATGCAGCGCATGTGGAAGGTGTTGCTCCTGGCAGTTGTAAGTTGCCCACGACTCACCTCCATAAAGTAGCATGCTATTTGTCTTGCTATTGGCCATTAGCTTCACACTCTCCCATACCCATTTGGAGAGGAGGGCCATTGCCACAACTGCCTTGCCAATATGCTTGTCCAGCTCAGTGTCAATGGAGAAGTTGCTGGTTATGGTGGAACCCAGGTAGACAGAATGGTCTACCACCTCAAGCGTGTGGTCACCAGTGCTGATGCATGGAGCACTAGTGACGTCCTGACCCACGATGTAGGTCTTCATCAGGCTGATGGCAAGGCTAAACTCCCTGCAAGCTTGGGCAAAATATTTGATGAGTCTCTTTAGACCAGGGGTCAGCAACCTTTTTCAGCCATGGGCTGGTCCACCGTCCCTCAGACCATGTGGTGGGCTGGACTATATTTGGGGGGGGGGAATGAACAAATTCCTATACCCCACAAATAACCCAGAGATGCATTTTAAATAAAAGCACACATTCCACTCATCTAAAAACACCAGGCAGGCCCCACAAATAACCCAGAGGTGCATTTTAAATAAAAGGACACATTCTACTCATGTAAAAACATGCTGATTCCTGGACCGCCCATGGGCTGGCTTGAGAAGGGGATTGGGCTGCATCCGGCCCACAGGCCTTAGGTTACCTACCCCTGCTTTAGACTCTTTAGAGATCCTTGGGGTGCATCTCTTCTGCATCAGTCTCTACAACCACAGCAGGCGCTGCAACCTTCCAACAACTTGACCACCCAAGGTGTGTTCCTCCATTTCTCCCAAGACAGACAGGTGCCAGCCTCCAACTGTATGAATCTGGGACCATTTGGCTGCAAACATTTTATGTTTCTTTGCTAGGTTTTAAAACATCCCCCCTGAAAACAGCCTTTGCTAACACTAATTCCAACTGGAATTTCCAAAGATATGAGTTTAAGGGGGGGGACACTTTCAATATTATATTAATAAGGGATGCTTTAGATCAGAACTGAAATACACTTGGAGACTTCCTTGCCTGTGGTTTGTTTTAATCCTCATTGAATTTGCATGGTACGATGGTCAGCCACTTATGCATCACCGAAAGAGCAAAAAAGCATTACCCCACACACAAAAAAGACGACAAAGTCTTGCATAAAATTTGCATATGCTAATTTTTACATATTGATGCAAATTTAGAAAGCTAAAAATGAAATACAGTGCATCTCATCATGCTGGGGAAGCCTGTGACCAGGTGGTCTGCATGCATGCTCAGTCTGCTGTCCAGGTGAAAACAACTATATAAAACATTTTTTAAAATAATTAAAATCAATGATAAGGAGAAAAAACAACAACCCAGATTAAAATGAATTTCAATTGTGTCTGGATAGGCTCGCCTAAAAAAAAAAGTTTTTAGCAGGCACTAAAAAGAGCACAGTGAAGGAACCTGTCCGATGTCATTAAGCCAGACTTTGTCCTTAAGCCAGACTTTGTCCAGATAGCCTTTCAGACAGAGGTCACTCACCTGCCAGCTCTTCAGATAGATGAATATTTTTTCAGCCCAATGGCCATGCTCCCTCACAGACAACCTTTGGGGGCCACATTCCTATGGTGGCAGGGTGGGCTTTGGTAATATGACGCCCTGAGCGAGGAAACAAAAATTGGCAGCCCCCCTCAAATATTTATTATCTCGTATTTCACAACAATTCCTTCTGGAACAGAGTTCAACCTCCCTCCCTCATCTCATCTTCCGTTCTGCGCATATTTTGTGCCCTCTCGACTCGGTGCCCTGTGCTGGGAGGACCTTGGGAAGCTGGCGGGAGGAATCTTGGACCTCGTTGGAGCATCACACCTCCCTTCCTAAACAGAGCAGAAGGAGGCACCAAAATGCTTTAAGTTACCGGGAACATTTAGGGGACTAGCCTGGTCCCCCTAGTCCACTGACTGCACACCACTGTTTTGCACCCAGTTTGCTGTTTGAACAATCTGTATGGGACCATTGGTTGAGAGGCCAGATGGGGGATTAATCGCTTTACTGTCTGCTGCATGAGTCTTGTGCTTTCATTATTATGTTCCGATTGTATATTTGTTGAAGAAAGCAAATGTTATGAAAGCACCGTAAGCTTCCAATGCTCTCTCATGCAAAGGAAACTATGGATGTAATCCTACAAACAGTGGGACTTCCTTCCAAGTCAAACATACATAGGATTGCCCTAAACCCTCTAGGGCTTCTCAGAAGCAGCTCAGGAAAGCCAGGTGAGCGAGCGACAATATTCTCAGAGACCTCTTGCAAGACAAGCTGGGGAAAGGAAGAATGTGGAACGGAATGCTCAAGAAGGGAGCTTTATGATGCTACTGGATTAAGGAGGTTAGGGCAACTGCTCTGTGTAAATGGATCTGAGACAAAAGGAGGAAATGGCCCCCTCCAGAAGAACGTGAAGGCACCTTCTAAGGACAGGTACAGCTGCGGGAACAGGAACTTCTGGTCATAAAGGGATAGCGAAAGATTTTGATGTGCCCCGTTTATCCCCAAACACTGGAGACTCAAAATAAATAGAAGCACACAGAACTCAGCCAATGAACGCAGGCCAGCCATAACTAGTGTGAATCTAAACCGTTTTACAACATCACGGCAGACTTGCAGATATCTGGACGTTTTGTTAACGTTTTGTCTGCACGCTGATGCAGCAAGACAAGCTGGCATTCCACGTTTCCATGGGCTTATAATAGAATCTCCAGCAGGGTGGCAACGGCAGGTTTGGCGTTCCGGACCAGTCATTGAAAGAAAACCAACGGCTTTGACCAAGTATCCATATCACACACATTCTTTGTCTGGATTGTGTCTTTTGCTTATTAAAGCAGCTTGCCTGGGCTGTTACTGTCCTAAAATCATAAGAGCGCCGAACCCTCTTGTTCTTAGTTCTTTGGGATCATTCTCCTCCTTTTTTTCAGGCTGGTACTGCTGTCCATCAGGACATGATCTCTTTCATAGCATCAAATGAGCCAGATGCACAGTTCAATGGCCAGACACTTCAAGTCATAACAAGCCAGCGAAGCGAGCAAATTCTGCTTGTAAAAGAATTAGCCTTTATTTGCCACGATTATCCACATTTTGCCCTGCGTAGCTTTTCTTCTTCTTCTTAACCAGCTGCAACTCTGCTGACTTCACAGATTCAAAACACCAGCCGCTAGTGGCCTGTGTGGTTTCTAGAGAGCCCGGAGGGTTTGCTAAAGCAACCTTGTGGAAGCTACAAAAGAAAAGGGTGGAGCAAAAGTTGGAAAAAGCACAAGGGAGACAGTTCCGTGACTTGCATGGGCCCTAAGAGGAGAGGCACTTTATACAATACAAATGTTTGACAACACTGCTGAAATCCCACAGATATGTATTTGATACCCTTTCACTTCCTCCCCCCAAAGTATTTTTTTGAGTCTTTTGCTAAAATGGGAACATTAGGCTGAGGGTGCTTTTCAGAAAACCTGTTTATTGAGCATTCAGGGGGTTCGTCGAGTTTCCAGGGAGATTAGACGATGTTAGCTATTTAATGAGCATTCACTCTGATTTGCGTCCAGGGAGGTTAGATGGTGATGCATCAAAGCAAGTGTTATCCCACCCTTTACAGTGCATTTCCTTTTCACTTCCCTTATTGGGGGGGGGGAAGCATGGTCTTTGGGGGAAATTGGTCTGTTGCGCGAAACCTTCCAATCAACTTTAATTGCACAACTTGAATTTGCTGGAATGCAGTTAAATCGCACCCCAAAATAACGACAGTCTGGAAGCACCCTGAGATATAATCCAAAGGAAGAATTGAAATCTCCCCCCCCACACACACACACACGCATATCACCTCTTCTGCTCCACAGTACACCATCGTTTTGGCGACCCTGCAATGCAGCACCCAGTGCACCCTGGTTGTTGCACCCTAAAACTGCCTATGAGAATAAAGGTAAAGGTAAAGGGACCCCTCACCATTAGGTCCAGTCGTGTCCGACTCTGGGATTGCGCGCTCATCTCGCATTAATGACCGAGGGAGCCGGCGTACAGCTTCCGGGTCATGTGGCCAGCATGACAAAGCCGCTTCTGGCGAACCAGAGCAGCGCACGGAAACGCCGTTTACCTTCCCGCTGCAGCAATACCTATTTATCTACTTGCACTTTGACGTGCTTTCGAACTGCTAGGTTGGCAGGAGCAGGGACCGAGCAACGGGAGCTCACCCCGTCGCGGGGATTCGAACCGCCGACCTTCTGATCAGCAAGCCCTAGGCTCTGTGGTTTAACCCACAGCACCACCCGTGTCCCTACGAGAATAGCATGCCTTTTTATTGAGGTATATTAGAACATAAGGAGAGCCTTGCTGGACCAGCCCAAAGATCCATCTAGCATCCTGTTCTCACAATACCCAAGCAAAAGCCTCTGGAAAGCCTGCAAGCAGAAGCTGCAGGCATTTGCATTCAGAAGGGGAAAAGTCTACTGCATAAAATAAAGCCACATTTTAATATTAGATTAATACCGTATTGGCCAAATATCAGTCAGTTTTCACTGACTGAGAGTTACAAGAAAATCAGTTGTTAATATAATTGGTGTCATTCTTTGACTCCAACCTCCTCTAATGAAACTATTCACATTTATTGGAACCAACGAGTCACTTTTTACAAGCTGTAATCCTTTGTGTTTTCAATTTTCTACATCATTTTTCCAAAACACTGTTGTCCTGAGCGTGAAGCTGTTGGTGTAAACATAAAGAAATGCAGGGGCGGCAAGGCTGAAAACCATTAATTTATGGGTTTGAAATATTTATATCCTGCCTCTCAGTTTCAATTTCAGTATACAGCATAATCAGTATTAAGCTGCGCTTATGAAGACTACTAAAACCAGGGCAGAGTAGGAAAAGAATGAAAGGGGGGGTGTGGATTTATTTTTTTGTTTTTTTGTTAAACCATTAAAATCGGGCATCAACAGCATTAAAACAAATTTAGGAACAACTGTGGGGAAATACATTCAAAGGGTACGAAGTCTCACTTAAAGCCTATATAAAAGAATAAGCAGATGTGTGGAGGTGAAGGAGTTCCACAAATGAGGTGCCACAACGAAAAAGGACCTGTAGCTTGGGGCATTCTGGACAGGCCCCTCAAGGGAAGATCCTCAGAGTTTTGCAGGTTACTATGGGGTGGTAGGCAGGGGTGGCCCATCCAGTTTCATTGCCTGAGGCAAAATAGGAATGGACACCCCCCCCCCACTGCCATTGCTGCAGCCTCTCTTACTAGGGTTGTGTGGTGGTGGCTTCTGCCAAGAGCTTTTGAGATCTCACTGGAAGTCGCCACCTCATGGCCCCTGAGAGGGCCAGGCCAGGGACACCACAGGGGCACCACCGCATGGGATTCCGCCACCAAGGTGGCTACTTCACTCTGCCTCATCATGGGTAGTCCTTCCAGAATCCAGCTTCCAAGCCATTTTGTGACTGGAAAATGCACCCTCATTTAACACACATTTAAAGCCCATGACTTCCCCAAAGACTCCTGGGAACTGCAGTCGGTCCCTTACAGAGCTACAGTTCCCAGCATCCTTTGCAAACTAGAGTTTGTAGTTTTCTCTGAGCGAAGCCATGTGCTTTAAATGTGCATTAAATGTGCTCTACACGTATGGTGCAACCAAATTGAAAGAAGGTGGATGTAGGGAAAAGATCGATCCCAATAATTTTTCAAATGTGGACAAGATACATATGGTGGAGGCATGGGGGTTCAAAGTTCAGCAGGACTGGGAAACTGTTTTTATTGTCTATTCAGGTTGTTCCTTAGAAAACGTAGGGCATGGTCGTTCCCTCTGTGGGTGCAGCTGTGCCTGCAGGAGCGATTGGCACTGGGTTGGAAGAGGAACCTGGAGAGGCAAGCTAGTCGCTGCAACTCTGTGCCTCCCTGTGAACTGGATTGTGGGAGGGTGGGCCCCTGGCACCCACCCTTGGCCCTAACTACCTGGCAGCTTCCGTCATTGAACAAAACCTGCACCTTTCAAATGGGGGGTCTGTGAGGTTTTTATTTATTTTCACATCTTGTTTTGAAATCCTCGAGTGAACAGGACCAGAGAATTGCAAGTTAGAAATGAAGTCTATCTTTCACACTCTCCTATTTGCTCAAATAACACATTCGCCTTGAGTGCTGGCCTGGAGTGTTCTTTCAGCAAGCTCCATTACATTTTAATTGCCTTTTTCCACTATGCATAATGAACATGCTGGTTTGGAGGCCAGGGTTTTTAAACAAGGCGTGTGTTTTTACAACGCACCTTTAAATATAAATATTTGGCCTGGGTTCCTTCTTCAGTTGTCTCTTACTCCATGCGGAATAACATCGGACATGTGTTTTCACCTTTCTGTGTCTGGTAAATGTTAGACGTAAGTCCTGTTTGGGCATTCTGCTCATGAGTAAAGCCAGCAGATGAGCAGGGGTGGCAGGAATGGGGGCACGGAGCTCTGTCCCTTCCTGCCACCTTCTAACTCCTGGAGGGCAAAGTTCTGAAGCAAGGAACCTTCACTACTTGTAGAGTGAGGTGGGTTTGCCCCAGTAAATTTAGGTTTACCTGTTATGGGAACAACCCAATAAATGGGGGGAAATCAGTCTCCAAACCACTGCATTTGGAGTGACAGACAATCAATTTCTGTCTTTTTGGATGGATGGGTCAATTGCCACTTTCTGCTACTCCTCTTTCCATGCCCATTACTTTGTCAGTGGTTTCTTTTCTTTTCCATCTGTGCTCATTACTATTTCTGGGGCACTCCCAAACTGAGGACTTGCTTTGTCTTTTGATCCCTCAGATTTGCACAAAACTAGAATCTACCCAAGCAAACTACATTAAAAAATTCTATACCAGAAATCTTTGACAGCAATCTGAAAAGTGTGTGTGTTAAAAATATACAATTGCTTTCGTTTCTTTTCCAGGAAGGAAGGAAGTATCACGAGCTTAGCCTGTATAGCTACAGTATATCTATCTATCCTTTGATTGCTCAGATTTGCAGAAAACCAAGAAACTGAACAAGCAAATTTACAATTGCTCGACTGTGTGGTTTTGTGATTACTATTTTTTTAGAAAAACAAGGTGCATGTACACATGCCACATCAGTACTTAATTGACATAATAGAATCGACAAACACAAAAGGGAACACCTACTGGTATGAACAGGAAAGACTGAAATTGTTCCTCATATATGTTCCTCAAATATGTTCTGGTGTGGAGAGCTAAATAATGCTCATATGTGGACAAGCTCCTAATGACTTCTCTGCAGAACATAAGATTCTGGATCGGGCCAATGGCCCATCTAGTCCATCTAGCTCTCACAGTGGCCAACTAGATGCTTGTGGGAAACCCACAAACAGACCCCCCTCCTAGGGTTAGGAGTTTCCTGTGTCAACAGCAGGTTCTTGCATGCCTTAAAAGACTAATCATTTTTCCCAGAACTTTCAATCCCAATGGAATAAGTGGGATTGATCCAGCTCCTTCCCACCTTGCTTTCTGAATAGTTCGATGGGCCCCCAAATGCCTCAACTCATTTATGGCATGTCAGGCGAACTAATGCCAGTGTACTGGAAGAAGCAAAGATCACCAGTGTCGAAGCAATGATTCTTCAACATCAACTTCGTTGGACTGGTCATATTGTGTGGATGCCTGATTATCGTCTTCCAAAGCAACTACTCTATTACAAACTTTAAAATGGTAAGGGTAATGTTGGTGGTCAACAAAAGAGGTTCAAAGACTCTCTCAAGGCAAATCTTTAAAAAAATGTAGTATAAACACCGGCAACTGGAAAACACTGGTCTGTGAGCGCTCCAGTTGGTGAACAGCCTTTACCAAAGGTGTCGTGGGTTTTGAAGATGCTCAAAGTCAGGACGAAAGGGAGAAACGCACTAAGAGGAAGGCACACTTGGCAAATCTATGTCCCCACTGTGGAAGGACGTGTGGATCCAGAATTGGCCTCCACAGACACTTACGGACTCCCTTTTGAAAACCGTGTTTATGGAAGACAATCTTATTCAGTTAAAGTGATCGCCAAAGAAGAAGAAGAACTCTGTTGGGAAACATTTTTAAAATCAAGCTTTGTGGTTTTTAAAAGAGAGAGAATGAGAATATATGTGGTGAGCTTCCCTGCTATGTTAAGAGCATGAGGAGAGCATTGCTGGATTAGGCCAGTCGTCCATCTAGTCCCGCATCCTGTTCTCACAGTGGCCAATGAGATTCTTGTGGGAAACCCTCAAGGGGGGACTTGAGCGCAGCAACCCTTGATTCCCAGCATTCTTCAGTATCTTATAACTTCTCTTTAAGACCCTGGTTTCCCAGCCCATCTGGGCTTGTGGAAAAAAGAGTGTCAACAGATGTGCCATTGTCTTCCTCCTAAAACCTTCATAAAGCCCAAGCTAAAAAACAATGGAGCCAAGAAGTGTAAACAAGTCCCATTCAACTTTATGGGGGAGCTGTTAGCTTTGAAGCTCAATTACAATCCCCCTTTAAAACAACATTGTTAATGATTCCAGCACTTGCGGTCCCACTAAAAACTCTGAAGTAATGAACTTACTTCAGGTGGGGTGTTTTGTGTTCCTCCGCTCCTGATTTACTGCTTCAGAAACAGGGCAGGGTGTGAATACTCTGTGACTTTTGATGGCTGGGGCGTTGCCTCTTGTTTGTCTGAACTAGGGTGGAAAAAGGGGGCTGGGAGGTTTATTAGGATGAGCTAACGAACTACTGTTAGAACTTTCTGCCTTGGGTAAAACTGGTGACATTGCTTTAATGTGGGTCAGTGTGCAGATGAAAGTTTGATCGACCAATAAACATCCTTGTACAAACATCCTTGGGGGTTTTTACAACCAAGATTTTATTAATGGGACTGAGAATTTACACGTAAGGCTTGTGAGTATACAATCCAAGCCCCTTGCGCTCACGCTGGTTTCGTAGGAAGGGGGTGGTTGGGAGGAAAATCAGACAACCAGTTAAGCCAGAGAACTAGTTCAAATGCCCCTTTTATTAATTTGTGGCTGAAACGACCAAAATTTCAACAGGCCACATATTAGTATTGAGAGATTAGGGTTCAAAAGCATTGATCTTTAAATACAATTACTTGGAAGCCTGTTATAAGCTGAAGACTTAGGGGGCAGTATCACTCACTGGTCTTTATTACGGTATTACCATTTTATTTTTTTATTTCATTTTATTTGGAAGGTTACATTGGGGAGAATTTGTTTGTTACTATGTGATGTATTTTTCTGATTTTATATCGTAAACTGCCCTGTGATGAAGCGCAATATAGAAATTTAACAAATAATAGGATAATAGTAATACAGTAAACCAACGAAGGAAGGAGCAGGCTAATTTCTCACAGAAATTGGGGGTGGGGGGCGGCATCCAGAGCTCCCGCTAAGGAAATGCTTATTCTGGAGCATCCTTTTCTTCCTTAATTTTTTATTTTACTTACTGGGAACTTTTTATATTCCACCTTTCTTCCAAGGAGCTCGAGGTGGGTTTCCGTACCCACATCCACACCCACACAATTTATCCTCCTAACAACCCTGTGAGGTAGGTTAGTCTGCAGGAGAATCACTGGCCCACAGGGACCCAGTCGGCTTCCCGGTTCAGCCGCTATTTGAACCTGGGTGACTGAATCTCCCATCATCCCTGACCATTGGTCATAGTGGCTGAGGCTGGTTGGATCTGGGACCTCTGAAACATCTCTAGCCCCTGCTCTCCAACCACACCACCACACTTGTTCTCTCAACAGGTAGGTGTTGGTCTGCCATAGTCGAAACAAAATAAAAAAATTCCTTCCAGTAGAACCTTAGAGAAGATCAAACCTATCCATTCTGAAGGAAATCAGCCCTGAGTGCTCACTGTAAGGACAGATCCTGAAGCTGAGGCTCCAATACTTGGGCCACCTCATGAGAAGAGAAGACTCCCTGGAAAAGACCCTGATGTTGGGAAAGATGGAGGGCACAAAGAGAAGGGGACGACAGAGGACGAGATGGTTGGACAGTGTTCTCAAAGCTACCAACATGAGTCTGACCAAACTGTGGGAGGCAGTGGAAGACAGGAGTGCCTGGCGTGCTCTGGTCCATGGGGTCACGAAGAGTCGGACACGACTAAATGACTAAACAACAACAGAACCTTAGAGACCAACTAAGTTTGCTATTGGTATGAGCTTTCGTGTGCATGCACACTTCTTCAGATACCTTCAGACACCTTCAGATACCTTCAGACACTTCTTCAGATATCTGAAGAAGTGTGCATGCACACGAAAGCTCATACCAAGAACAAACTTAGTTGGTCTCTAAGGTGCTACTGGAAGGATTATTTTTTTTATTTTGTTCTCTCAACTCCTTTTTATTTTTTTTAATTACAGCGGCAGAAGCCGGAGGACACTAATTAAAATTCGGCACATCCTTGCTGTGTTCGATGCCCCGTGTTAGCCTCGACTCTGTGCCTTGCCTCTTCTTCGGTGGGTTTAGAGGAAACCCTCCTTGACAGTTGGCTGCGAAGTTAATATGAAGCTCTTGCCAAAGGTGTCATAATCTGTAGTTATGTTGCAGGCATCAGCCTGTTGGAACCTGGCATGCTGACGTCGGCAGGTCTGTCAAAGGCTTTACTCGTTTCTCTCAGTCTGCTTCAACGCAGAAATGCTGGCAATGAAAACCTAGCCGGCCTTTTTTTAATCTCTCCGCCCCCCCCCCACTACCCCTCCCCACCCACTCACCACCCACCCATCTCTCCAGTCTCAGTTGCAACACGATAAGAAGAGATCTCAGCTGCTTAAAGAGACATTCAGGAATTGCCTTCATTCAGAAGACGGATGAGAAGCACATTGGATGGGGGAAACTTGGATTAGATTACAACAGTTTTAAAGTTATCTTCACTTAATTTAGAATTCTTTCTTCTTTTTTTGTCTGCTTTCCTGATTCATAGATAAGGTTGGGTTTAGGGCAGTGATGGCTAACCTTGACACTCCAGATGTTTTGGGACTACAACTCCCATCATCCATGACCACTGGTCCTGTTAGCTTGGGATGATGGGAGTTGTAGTTCCAAAACATCTGGAGTATCAAGGTTAGCCATCACTGGTTTAGGGGAAACAGTTAGGGTTGTTTTTTAAAGGTAATAAAATCATTGCTCAGCAATTTTGTACTTAAAAATCACAGTGATGCCAAACGCAGCCTTACAAGGGCAAGCACAATGGGCTCTTCACTTACAGGGTGAACCTAGTTTTCCAATTTGCCCTAGATATTACCGGTAAAAGCTTGGTTGATGATGTAGAAATCTTTTGCTACCAGTTTTACTAATCAATAATGGATTGATTGATTGATTGATTGATCAAATTAATAGTGAGCTGACCAGACATACCCAGAGCACCCCCTGTGTATTCTGAACTCGGGGTGATGAAACAGTGCCTATGCTTTTTGCAATTGCATGCAAACAATTTCTGGAATACAATTGCATTTACAGAATTTAAGGCTTTGAACAGCTGTTAAGGCAGGTCCGGACTTTAAAGCTCCATGTCAGAGCAGGGTTTTTTCATGTCCCAGCACTTTCCCCAGGAAAACCCACATTTTACCACTGAATTGGAGCAAACAGCAATTCGCAGAAAACCCGATGGCCATCTGCTCCGATCAGCTGTAAAATGCAGGTTTACATTGGGAAAGTGCTGGGACAAAAAACCCCACTCAGACACGGAGCTTTAAAGCCCAGACCTGTGCCTAGAAATGCACAGATGAGACTGAGATGAGCCCACTGTTAAGCTCAGACTATTCTTGTGACCTTTGTTTGCAATTCTGGCCTGTATAGATTCTTTCAGCCCCTTCCTAGATTGCTCTGGCAATTTCCTTCTCTCTGGTCCATCTCTCCACTTTAAGAATCAGCTCTTATCATGTTAATCTTCCCTTTCCAAACAGCATTGCCTTTATGTTTTTGTCTTTTCTTTCACCCCTAAGTTGCGGGGCAGTGTGTGTGTGTGTGTGTGTGTGTGTGTGTGTGTGTGACCATGACTGGGGATGTACTGAGTGGGAATAACTCTCTCTCACACACACAATGGGGGCTGGGGAAATGGGGACTGCCCATTTGGCTCCAAAGTGCTAGAAGTCTGAAAGTAGAGTTGCTATGGTGGAAGCAGAACAACAGTGACTGGGTGCTACTAAATTGCCCCTGTCTGGAAGAACCCTTTGTAGAAAGTCTCCCTTGTACTAAACCAGGGGTCAGCAATGTGGTCCGCACAAATGCCAGTGTGCCGGCCAGTACTCCTTCTGGAGCCTGTGAAAGCTCTCAGTAAAAGTCTCCTCAAAATTAAACAGTGCAGGACAGACTTTGCTCCTCCTTGCTCAGTTCCTGTTTCCACTGACTCAGCCTCTCCTACACTGAATAGGGGACCCCTGACCATTAGGTCCAGTCGTGTCCGACTCTGGGGTTGCGGCGCTCATCTCGCTTTATTGGCCGAGAGCCGGCGTACAGCTTACAGGTCATGTGGCCAGCATGACAAAGCCGCTTCTGGCGAACCAGAGCAGCGCACGGAAACGCCGTTTACCTTCCCGCCGGAGCGGTTCCTATTTATCTACTTGCACTTTGACATGCTTTCGAACTGCTAGGTGGGCAGGAGCTGGAACCAAGCAACGGGAGCTCACCCCGTCGCAGGGATTTGAACCACTGACCTTCTGATCAGCAAGCCCTAGGCTCTGTGGTTTAACCCACAGCGCCGCCTGGGTCCTCCTACACTGAATACTCCCCTTTAAACATGCCCACGTTTTATTGGATGGTAAAACTGGGCATCCATCTCCAAGAGACCATCTCTCTGTGAACAAGCACAGTGATGGCTGGTGCATTTTGCCCGTTGATGGATGCCAACATCATTTGGTGTGAGGGATGCCAACATCATTTGGTGGTCTTTTTTGTCTCTTTACTGCTGTTTTAGATGTGGCCGCCATTTTGTATCGTGCCGCACATCCCCCCACAGCGGCCATTTTGTGACTGGTGCCCGTGCACTAAACTATCATCCATCCTGCAGAAGTGGTTCAGAGCTTCCATCATCCTTCTGTGCAGAGAAATAGCATTTCATGACGTCATGAACCCAGTTTGGCCAAGACTTCTAGCAATCGGAAAACAGGGGGGGAAACTCTGCAAGCAAATTTTCGCCCTACTTGCTTCAATAGCAAGGCGCTATGTGGAAGCTCTCAGCTGGGACCTATTATCCCAAGAAAAACTCTTAACTCCATGATAGCAAACTTTAAAGCCATCTGTTGCTCCAGTGTTGCGTCAATGAAGCAGGAATTACATGCCAGACTGCTCTGATAAAATATTTCCCTCTGCGGATCTGGGTCAGTCCCTCTTATCGCACACACAGCCCTAAAGTACAAAACAAAACAAAACCACATATAAAGTTTAACCCCAATGACCAGCAGGGACATTGCAGAAACTTGCTAAGGAGTAGGCTAACAATATAGATGAGGTTATGGCCCCATGATAAAAAGCATGGAACAACGACAAGGGATGAGTCATCTGCTACTTGAGCCTGAGTTCAGGCTCAGGCTGTGTTTATTTTTCAGTTCAGCATCCTGTTTCTTTTGTTTCTAAGGAAAGTTTCTAGACCTCATGGCTGCAAAGAGAGGTCAGAAAAGTATGGAATCTCAAACTAGATGAGATGATGGGGATGAGATGATCACTTGTCTCTTTACATTTCGGCAACAAGCAGCTGCAGATACCATACATTTTAAACACTCTTATACCACTTTAGTAGGCATGGATTCCCCCAAAGAATCATGGGAACTGTAGTTTGCAGAGCTACAATTACCAGCACCCATAACAAACTACAGCTCCCAGGATTCTTTGGGGGTAAGCCATGACTGTTCAAGTGGTTAAGGAGTACTTTAAGTGTATAGTGTGAGTGCAGATCAAGCACATTGTGGGGAGGGTGTGGGGAGGGCAGAGGAAGTGAAAAAGGTAAAAGAAACAAGAGATCCAATCCTATAGACCTCCATCATCTCATCTAGTATGGCCCTCAGAGGTGGTTCTGAATATGATTTTTCATTTATTGTCGGAAAAGCGGGGGGTGGGAATCCAATTTCCTATATAGCTTCTGTGCTGCTCCTCATAATTAGCAGATGAAGAGCTTATCAGGGTTGCCATCAAGGCAGAACTTTGGGGCAAAATGAGCAGGAGAAGGCACACACACATTCCTGGGGTTTTCAGGTCAGAAGCATCCTATATCATGTGGTTTCAAGACCCAGTCCGGAGACCTAGGGGCAGACCACAGTCACCGAGAGCAAAACTTTTTTATTTTTTAAGGTCTACCAAACAAGCAAGTAGGAGGACACTGGTTGGAAATTAAGACAGAAGCCTTAGCTAAAAAGGGTGTTCCTTGGCCTAGCTGAAGTGAGGGCCTCATACCTTCTCACCTGCTTAGGGTAGGGAAGGTGCTTTTGCCTACTTGGAGATTCCAGCCCCTCCACCTGCCACCAGGGATGGGGGAAGGCAAGCCTGGAGACTTGAGGTCAGTCCTTGGAGTCTGGCAACCCTACACAACTCTAGCAAGTCTGGCATGCCACATATTGAAGCAAGCAAAGTCAAGAGGTTTGGGGAGATGGTGATTATAAGACCATTAAGTCCGCAGAGTCTGAAATGACCTCACTGCGCCTCTGATGATGCAGAAGAAGTAAACAGAATAAACCATCCTTCGTTTGAATCTACTGATATGATAATGTTCCACATGTCCACTCTGGTTTTTAGGTTGCCTTTCCCCTCCTGAAACGCTACACTGGGGTGGGCAGAATTGGTGCTGTCAGAAAGCCAAGAGGCAGAGGAAAGTGACAGGCTGCAGGTTTTTTTGTGCATCCGTGACCTTTTCATTGGGGAGAGAGGCCCCCGAATGCCCTGTCTCCCAAGGAACAGCTGATTCTGAAGCTTACCTAGCAATCAACAGGATGCAATGTAGTCTAAGGTCAATTATGCTGTTGTCAGGGCACCGCTGAAACATAAGGAGAGGGGTTTAAGCATCATTTTTAAAAACACTGAACGGACAAAGCTCCAACGTGCCTAGGAAACAGGCAGAACATTTCATATGGAAAGCAGCCGGTGACCTGGCAAAGGAGTTATTGGGGACCAGAGGTTAGGAGAACAGAAGCCCAAACAAGATCTCCAGGGGTGGACCAACTTCAGCATTGTAGGACCAACTTCTTTTTTAAAAAACAACAACAACCATATTGGCTAATTCTGGGATACTCCTGTAGGCCAATCAGGTTGCAGATTCACTTCCACCTGGAGCTGGATTGGGTGGCTCCTGCAGACCAATCAGACTTCTGCATTCTGGATCCTATTGTTCTAGGACCAATCAGACTGCTGCATTTGGAATCCTATTGTTCTAGGACCAATCAGACTGCTGCATTCGGAATCCTATTGTTCTAGGACCAATCAGACTGCTGCATTCGGAATCCTATTGTTCTAGGACCAATCAGACTGCTGCATTTTGGATCCTATTCAACTCAGTACATAACAAACCAATACTCCATGGTCCACCAAACAGAGCCAGGATCAAATTGTCCTTGGAACGGATGGAGCTTGATGCAAAATGGTGACTAAGGCGATGGAGCCAATTGTTTACTACACACCATGATCCACACATTGGATAATGTTGTTGTGTGTTTAAGTCGCTAGATGGCACTGGAGTTGTTTTTATATAGGTCAGGGATGGGGACCTGCAACCAGGGGCCAAATGCAGTCTTCTCTGTATGGCCCTTGAGACCTTCCACTGCTACATTCACACCATAGTTTCAAAGCCCTATGATACTGTTTTAAGCAGCCACAGCTTCCCCCAAAGAATTCTGGGAGCTGTAGTTAAAGAGTTGTTAGGAGAACCCTTATCCCCTGCCCCCCCCCCGCCCAGAGCAACAGTTCCCAGAGTTCCCTGGGAAGTGGGGATAAACCACGCTGAGACTTTTAGCTCTGGGAATTGTACCCACTGAAATGAATGGATTTGGTGTCGTCACATCTACAGATTTCAGATAATCCTGAGAACAATAGTTACAGGGCTACAATTTCCTTAGTTCCCTGGGAAGAAGGGTTGACTGTCAAACCTGACAATTATTAGTTCTCTTTGCTGTAAGAAAAGAAAGCCAAATTTCGGCACCATGAAAATGCCAGTGCTGCTTACGGAAAATTATCCAAATTAAGAATGCATAATGGCCACATAGATTCACACAATTTGTTCTGAGAAGTCCTGCATCTTTGCACGGTGTGGGATGTGTATGTTAAGGAATGATGTCTTAAATTTGGGCAAAGAAGATTGAGAGGCTATTCCCCTCCCCCTTTAGGTACATATAGAAGACAATTAACTCACCTCCCAGTGGAAAACACACAAAAAACACACAGAAAAACTTGGATACACATTGATCCACCCATTCAAGGTGAGGAAATACACAATTGGTGTCTTTTATTCATAAATAATTCGATTTGAGATAAGTAACTATTGTTAATACTCATGATTTTCAGACGCTACATTTGAAAAAGATTTCAAAAAAGACAGAAATCATATGGTACCTCTCCATAAGCCTCATTAATTTACACTTTTTCAAAAAACGAGGTAAGGAACCAAGTACTATGAAATGCTATATTATATTTCATTATTCTGTTCAATTATAATGAATGATACTTTAGAACCTCGATGTATTTCGACATATTGTTTGATGCTGTTAAATTACAATTATTGATACTTTAGAACCATGATGTATTTTGACATATTATTTGATATTACCAGCTGAAGAAGGCGTCTGCTCCGAAACAGGGCCCTGTCCTGGTCCCTAGTTTTGCATCGTACATCTGGTCCTCATTCCGGAAGTCCTTATTTCGACTCCTATTAGACTCTTCATTTCAGCTTTACATACAAAACGCTCTCTTTGCACTTTTGAATACGAATTTATATTCAATGTATTTGGTATTTTGTGTGCCTTATATTATACATAATATCATACTACACATATTATTGTGAGTTTGAATCTGTATCTTTGTTTGAAATTATATTTTTTTGTTTTAATCTGCAACTGCATTTAAGACTGTAATCCTTAACAGAATATATACCCTATTTGATTTTGACTCACGAGTAGATATTATTTCTTTTGTTGAAACCTCTGGCCAGAGTTCTTGGTATAGCTATTTATTTCAATAAATTTGGGCGAAGCAAGTGCCTGTAGAGGAGGAACCAGTAGATGTTCAGAGGAAACAGTCATTCCACTTCCTAAATCCTGCAGATTTTTCATGCCAACAACGAGAGTATGGAAACTTAAGCGTTGATTTGAAACTGGACCAAAGGTGGACAATCTAGCCCAAAAGGAGCATGATGCGTCCCCCACCAGTACTCCTCCCCTAACACCACATACACCGCAAATCCACTAGTATTGTGTCAATGACATGTTACAGAAGACACTTGCAAAAAACAACAACAACACACCAGTCTGTAGGGGCTCTCAGTGCAAGGAACTAGGTCGCCCCCAGTGTCTCCCCACATGTCAGGATTCTATACAGACATTCCCAGATCATAATATGCCAAACTGATTAATCCCAGGTATGTTGGGAACGTGTCCAGAGGAGGGCAACCAAAATGGTCAAAGGCCTGGAAACGATGCCTTATGAGGAACGGCTTAGGGAGCTGGGTATGTTTAGCCTAGAGAAGAGAAGGTTAAGGGGTGATATGATAGCCATGTTCAAATATATAAAAGGATGTCATATAGAGGAGGGAGAAAGGTTGTTTTCTGCTGCTCCAGAGAAGCGGACACGGAGCAATGGATTCAAACTACAAGAAAGAAGATTCCACCTAAACATTAGAAAGAACTTCCTGACAGTAAGAGCTGTTCGACAGTGGAATTTGCTGCCAAGGAGTGTGGTGGAGTCTCCTTCTTTGGAGGTCTTTAAGCAGAAGCTTGACAGCCACCTGTCAGGAATGCTTTGATGGTGTTTCCTGCTTGGCAGGGGGTTGGACTGGATGGCCCTTGTGGTCTCTTCCAACTCTATGATTCTATGTTCCAAAAGCCTAGCTCACTTTCACCTGACAAGCTGCTGCAAATTTTTCTTCATGCTCTCCCCCAGGGGGGAGTAGAACTCCGAGGAGAGATGTTGCTTTTGAATCGGGATCCCAGTGAAAATGATGGCTGAACTGTGCCTTGAATTGTCTTCTGGTGCATGCAATTCTTGCATGCATGTTAGCAAAGGATGGCTCTCCTGACTGCTGAAAGCACAGGCATGAACTTTTTTGCAAAGAGCAGGGTTTTCCAAGGCTAGCGATGTGAGTGTCTTGTATGGCACTAAAACAAATGTTTTAAGATTTTCTTTCAACAGCTTCCTGCTTGTGTTGAAAGGGAGAGGGGAGAATCCTCTTCTAGTAGAAACTCAGCCTGGAAGTTTTTCTTAGAACAACTAGGCTGTGCAAGTTTACATTGAACTGCATTTGCCATGTTTTTGACCCATTCACTAAGTCTGGAAATATCCTTTCCATCTCACCAGCAAATTTGTCAACCTCATTGCTCACGCCTAACTCTCAATCAGTTGTGAAGAAACTTGCAAAAACAGATTATGAAAATAGTATGTGGAAATGTTTCATTCCCCGCCTCCCCATCCCAGTGCCACAGCTCTCATCTGAATCGCTGCTTTTATCATATCCTTCATTTTATAAAAACAAATGTATTTAAGCCAGAGGGATGCTGTTTGGTTTTATTTTAGGATTATGGCTGCAGTTTTGTTTAATGGTTCAGATTGTTTAATGGCAGGACTATTTACTTGATTCTTTAAAAAAGTTTATATTTCACTGTTTTATTGTGCAGTTGGCTGTTTTAACAGGACAGATGTGTAAACTACCCTATGGGGGTGGGCTTTTGGAAGGGTAGCTAAACATCACGTAAACAAATAAAAGATTCTTGCAGAGCAGGGGAAAATAAGCTTCCTCCATCGTCCATGTCACAGCCCTTTAGATATCTGAAGATGGCTATCATCAGTGCTTTTTTTCTGGGGGGACGCAGGGGGACGCATACCCCTAAACATTTTGTGAATCTAAGTTTGGCCTCATTGAGGACTAGTATTTCAATATGAATAGGAAAAAGAGAGAACCCCTAAATATTTTTAGGGGGGAAAGCACTGGCTATCATATCTCCTCTCAGTCTCCTATTTTCCAGGCTACACATATACAGTGGTACCTCTGGTTAAGTACTTAATTCGTTCCAGAGGTCCATTCTTAACCTGAAACTGTTCTTAACCTGAGGTACCACTTTAGCTAATGGGGCCTCCCGCTGCCGCTGCGCCGCCAGAACACAATTTCTGTTCTTATCCTGAAGCAAAGTTCTTAACCTGAAGCATTATTTCTGGGTTAGCGGAGTTCTTAACCTGAAGCGTATGTAACCTGAAGCGTATGTAACCTGAGGTACCACTGTACAGCTTCAGGAGTGCCAACTTGGCCCCACAACCATGGGTGCCTGGGGCCATGGGTGCCATGCAGCGTGAATGGCCCTGGCACCAAAATTTGTGGGTGCCTGGCCCCTTCATGGGGAATTTTGTGGGTGCTCAGGCACCCAGGACCCCAGGGAGTTGTCGCCTATGCCCACCTCTTTCAACCTTTCCTCGTCAGGCCTGGTTTCCAGGCCCTTAATCATCTTGGTTGCCCTCCTCTGCACACTATACTTCCATTGATGCAGCCTAGAATAACATTAGCTTTTTTTGCCACTTCATCACACAGTTGACTCGTCTTAAGCTTGTAGTCCTAAGGGACAGGGATGGCGCTGTGGTCTAAACCACTGAGCCTAGGGCTTGCCGATCAGAAGGTCGGCGGTTCGAATTCCCGCGACGGGGTGAGCTCCCATTGCTTGGTCCCTGCTCCTGCCAACCTAGCAGTTCAAAAGCACGTCAAAGTGTAAGTAGATAAATAGGTACCACTCCGGCGGGAAGGTAAACGGCGTTTCCGTGCGCTGCTCTGGTCCACCAGAAGCGGCTTAGTCATGCTGGCCACATGACCCGGAAGCTGTACGCCGGCTCCCTCAGCCAGCAAAGCGAGATGAGCGCCGAACCCCAGAGTCGTCCGCGACTGGACCTAATGGTCAGGGGTCCCTTTACCTTTACCTTTAAGCTTGTGGTCGACTAAGACCCCCCTAGATCTTTTTCACATGTACTACTGGCAAGCCAGGTGTCCCCATCTCATATTTGTGCAGCTGGTGTTTCCTGTCTCAGTGCAGAGCCTTACATTTGCCCCTATTGAAATTCATTTCATTAAATAAATAAATATTAAATATACAGCGCCCAGACTTCCTTTTCTTGAAGGTGCTTTTGCTTTCCAGGAATGGTGAACTTGTAGAATGAGCTGTTGACCTTGGCTTGAGTGCAAATAAAGGGTTTAAATATAAAACACTCCAGGGCCGTGGCTATCAGCCAATCCGCAGAGATCATTTGCTCACCCTGGTCCCAGTCATTGTCTATTCAGCTGAAGCATCCTTTGCCTTCTTTGTCTCTGAAGGACCTTGGTCTTAGGGTGGGAACATTTCCCTTTTTTCATTCCCTAAATGGCCCCATTGTTTTTCATGCAGATTAGTGAACCTGCGGTGGAGGAAGAACGCTCAGAATATTTTATTGGTGTGAAATACTTGTAAACTGAGATCAACCTTTGCTATAACAGCCCCTGTATGGCGGCAGTTAAACATGTGAAGCAATCTCCTCTGTGTTAAGCATAAATTGTGCTTTCTCTATCAGCCCTGAATAAACCACATTTTGCCTGAGTAAGTGGTGCCACCTTTATTTTTACCCAGCTTCCAGCCCTTACTTGCCTAGCTACTGATTCACAAGGACTTGCACATACCTGTCAACTTTACCTAGTTAATAGTTACAATGTCTGTTTCCTCATTAAGTGTATGCATTGTTGGCAGGGCTCAATTTACACCTAGCGCTGGAGCTTACATGATGACTGTATCTATTTTGGCTCCTGTGTTGCTGCCCATTTCTTTCTTTATTCATAGAATCGTAGAGTTGGAAGGGACCCCAAGGTTCATCTTGTTGTTGTTTAGTCGTTTAGTCGTGTCCGACTCTTCGTAACCCCAGAGCACGCCAGGCACTCCTGTCTTCCACTGCCTCCCGCAGTTTGGTCAGACTCATGTTGGTAGCTTCGAGAACACTGTCCAACCATCTTGTCCTCTGTCCTCCCCTTCTCCTTGTGCCCTCAATCTTTCCCAACATCAGGGTCTTTTCCAGGGAGTCTTCTCTTCTCATGAGGTGGCCAAAGTATTGGAGTTCATCTAGTCCACTTTTATTAAAAACAGTTCCCCAGAGCTTATAGAAACAAATAGTTCTTCACCTGCCAGTGGAAGGACAACAAGGAGAGTCTAACTTCTCCAAAGACTGGGAGCAGCTATCTAGTATTATTAGTATTATCCATGTTCTCTGTGGCATGCATCATGTCATTCGTTTTATTTGTTTATATATTAAATTTATATCCCACCCATCCTCCCCAGATGTCCCCTTCTGGCTTTTTCCTTTCTTTTTTCTTTTTCATGTCCTGCATTTGATTTATTTTTCCTGACATTGGAGATAGAAGCCATTATGACCAGGGCTGGATTCACTAACATCACCATTAATATTCACCCTAAGGTGCTGGTCCATTCTACTAAATTTTACTTAAATGCAGTAGTTAAAATGGCCTTTCTCCATAGCCTGACCTAAGATACATGGTTCTTATAATATGGGAATTAGAACCGCTGAGCCCCTTTTGAACAAGATCTAAGATTACAGCTGGGGAAAAGCTATTCAAATGGTATACACAAGACAGAACTACTTATAATATGGTTTTGTTTTTGATGGTGCTGGTGCTGAGGGTGGAGAAGCAGAAATCGATTATGAAGTGGTCTGCCAGAAGCCCCTGGCAATTTCCAAGTGGTCCGTGGTGGGGGGAGTATGAGAATTGCCGGACTATAGGAGGACTGTGCCTCTGCCTTTATCCATGGCAAGAAGCCATTGAAGCGCCATGTTTGTTTTACGGATGATAGTTAGAGAGCTGGCGGTGATCAAAGGCTAGGGCAGGAGTATGCACAAAGGGAAATGGTTGGTTGGACTGTGTGTTCTTTTTAACAATGCCCTGTTTTGTTGTGTTAGGCAGCGTTCCACAAATTGTGAACCTGTCAGGCAAACAGCTTCTTCCTTTTTCAGTTCCCTTTATGTCAGAAACCAGGGGAGCTGGAACCCTCGGAAGGCAATTTTCAAACCGTAGGCAGACACACACACACACACACACTTCCTCACATTCTTTGTGTGAGACAGCGGACAATATTGGAACAGCTCTGTTGACAGAAGCATTAATTTTAGACCTATTATTCTCTCACCTCGTGTGCTCGCAGAGTTTTATATTTGTCATAAGGCACATCTTTGCTTCATAAGCACTCCTGTCTTCCTGTTTCTCGTTTCCCTCGCTTGAAATTGTGCTGAACCAGAAATGCCTCTGTGGTGACTTTGGCCATTTATTTTTTGAGGAGAGGAAGCGGTTCAGAGTTCGACCTGCTGAAGGAGGATGCTAGACGTTTCAGACACAACCCGCTTCCCCTTCCTCATCACCGTTCACAGTTGGTGTCTTCCTTCAGGCTCAATGGCGGCCACCTCCCTCCATCCCTGTCCTTGGTTGGCCTCAGCTGAACATCATGTGCACTGTGATTCATGCATGCCTACCTGCCAATTTGTACAAATGTGCCTGCATTCAGGTCCCACTTGCAGGCTTCCCATGCTCAACTACAGACCTTCCAAGTGTTCCTATTTTCCAGGGACAGTCCCGGATTTACAGAAGTCATCCTGGTTTCTGATTTGATCCCAAAATGTCCTGCTTTTCCTTAGGACACCCCTATTTTCATTGGAGAAATGTCAGAGGGTATGGAGTTATGTGACCCACAACCCAAGGAGATAAGTAACTATACAATCTTTAGAAGACATCTGAAGGCAGCCCTGTATAGGAAGGTTTTTAATGTTTAATGTTTTATTATGTTTTATATGTTGGAAGCTGCCCAGAGTGGCTGGGGCAACCCTGTCAGATGGACGGGGTATAAATAACAAAACTACTATTACTATTATGGAATAGGACATCCTTAAAAACCACCTAAAAACATAAGAGAGCCAGGACTCTTCTTATTATATGTGCTTGCACTATATAGGTATATCCTGCCATCCCTCTCCCAAGAAGAGCCCTGCTGGATCAGGCCAAAGGCCCATCTAGACCATCTGATCCCCTCTAAGACCTTTAAGTTACTCATTTTCCAAAGAGGACCAATCTGCAGGTGATGGGTCTAGAGAAGAGAAGAATGGCTGGATCAGGGGTCAGCAACCTAAGGCCCATGGGCCACAAGCAGCCCACAGGGGTCATTTAACCGGCCCATGAGCCGCCCCTGAACCGAGCCACCCGCTCAGTGAGTCCCCGTGCACTGCGCTAAACCGGTGCGGTGCAGGGACTTGCTTTTGCGGCACCGGAAATCATGCCTGCACATGCACAGACGCTGGAAATCACGTCTGTGCCGACACCGGAAATCACAGGCGTGTGTACGATCCAGCCCACAGAGGGATCTCCACTGGAGTGAATCGGCCCAGGCAAAGTAAACCTTGACAACCCCTGGGCTGGATGCATGTCCAACCACAAATGTGGCTACAGCCAGATCCTGGTGACAGTATGTTTGCTAGTAGTCATGCTATTAATAATTGCATGGCTGCTGGCTGACCAGACCCAGACCTTCTTAGCTTCAGCAGGGTGGTGGCCTGATGTGCCTTCAGACTATCGCATGGGTCATGGGGCCTCCCAAACACCGTGAATACTGTATGTGAGAAGTTTCATAGGATTGTACCTAATGTTATTTCACTTTCTGGAAGTTGCAAAAACAATCCCTATCCGTTCTTCTGGGAGTCGATTGAAATTGTGTGTGTGTGTGTGTGTGTGTGTGTGTGTGTGTGTAAGACAAGGTGTGCCTCTAGTTTTAATCCAGGAAAAAAGTGTACCCTCAGGGTTGCATAAATTTGGGGGACACAGCAAATCTGGATCAAGTCATCTGTCTATAAAATTTGCTATAACTTGGGTTGAGTTCCAGTTAAAGGTAGATAGCCGTGTTGGTCTGTCATAGTCAAAACAAAATAAAATAAAAAAATTCCTTCCAGTAGCACCTTAGAGACCAACTAAGTTTGTTCTTGGTATGAGCTTTCGTGTGCATGCACACTTCTTCAGATACACTGAAACAGAAGTCACCAGACCCTGATATATAGTGAGAGGGTGGGGAGGGGTATTACTCAGAAGGGTGGTGGAAATGGGTGAAAGGTTGATAGCTGTGGTAAACCTGTTGACGACTGTTAACGGCTGCAATTAGTCTTACAGGAAAAAGCAAGGGGTGAGAAGGTTAAAAAAGCTTTGTCATGTATAATGAGATAAGAATCAGACCAGGTCTCTCCATGGTTTTAAGCTTGGTAATGAGTTGCAATTCAGCAACTTCTCTTTCAAATCTATTTCTGAAATTCCTTTGCAATAAGACAGCTACTTTGAGATCTTGTATAGAGTGTCCTGGGAGATTGAAGTGCTCTCCTACTGGTTTCTCTGTCTTGTGATTCCTGATGTCAGATTTATGTCCATTTATCCTTTGGCGTAGGGTTTGGCCTGTTTGTCCAATATAGAGAGCTGAAGGGCACTGTTGGCATTTGATGGCATACACAATGTTAGATGATGAGCAATTAAATAGTCCTGAGATGGTATGTTTGATGTTGTTGGTAATCACATACAGCTCCCAAGTTAAAACAGTACAACGGATCATCAGAGATTTACAACCTCTCCTAGACCATGACAGTTCTCTTTCTCAAGCTCTGGGAGGAAGACCTTTCATCGCCTACAGACAGCCACCCAATCTTAAACAACTCCTCACCCACAACAATACTACAACCAGACTAAACACAGACACTGGCACCAGAGCCTGCAATAAACCCAGATGCCAACTTTGCTGCCACATACACCCGGACAACACCATTACTGGCCCCAACAACATCAAACATACCATCTCAGGACTATTTAATTGCTCATCATCTAACATTGTGTATGCCATCAAATGCCAACAGTGCCCTTCAGACATTGGATTCTTATCTCATTATACATGACAAAGCTTTTTTAACCTTCTCACCCCTTGCTTTTTCCTGTAAGACTAATTGCAGCCGTTAACAGTCGTCAACAGGTTTACCACAGCTATCAACCTTTCACCCATTTCCACCACCCCTCTGAGTAATACCCCTCCCCACCCTCTCACTATATATCAGGGTCTGGTGACTTCTGTTTCAGTGTATCTGAAGAAGTGTGCATGCACACGAAAGCTCATACCAAGAACAAACTTAGTTGGTCTCTAAGGTGCTACTGGAAGGAATTTTTTTATTTTATTTTGTTTTGGGTTGAGTTGTTATTTAAAAAAAATGGTTCACAATACTGTTGATTCACAACGCCCATTGTTTTGGCTTTTGGGCATAGCCCAAACATTGGTGCTGTAATGAGGTGAAAAGGACAATGAAAGAAAACTAGAAGTTAAAGGTTTCTGTCATCAAGCTAAAGTTGGTACTGACCAGACCCTGGACTTCTTCCCCCACCACACTTGTGTATGATAAGCTCTTCCAGATCACTGTTGTGTGCCGCAGTGCTACCATATTTATCATGATTTGAAGGGTGAGTGTGTGTATGCTTCTTTTTCTCAACTGCTGATAAAGGTTTAGTGAAGTCCTGAAGAACTTTATTTGCTTAACTTTTAACTCTCTGGAAAAAGCAGTTGGCTGCTTTGAACCTTTGAGCCTCTTGCTCTTAAAAAAAGTGTTGAAAGGAATGACTTTAAATCAGAGCTTTTATTGCAATTTTTAAAAATACAAATAGATGCCCTGGTTCTCAAGGTATCAACATCAAAGGGGCCAGAGAGTCTGGAGTTTGTTATCTCTGAATTGGCCATTCACCATTAATCAGCTTATAAATCCCTCTGTATTAAGTAGGCTGTTTTACTGCTGAGACGGATGTTCGCTCAGCATGCAGTTCGATAAACATAGAGCTGATGATAGCTCTGGTTGGCTTCAGCTGGAGCTATGGTCATCTAACTGGGAGAATATATGCGGGTCATCTCCCCCCCCCTTCCTTGTTTTGCTTAACAGTTGGCATGCTTTGCTATGTAATGTTTTGCTCCTGCGTGCAAATACATAGCTTGGTTTTTGTCTGCGATCTTTTAAGTTGAGTGTTCAGTACAAATGCACGGGCATCAGTTCAGGATCTTATTTGCGAGAGCAGGAATTGTTGGACCCTTTCTGTGGAATTGTTCCAGTGATTCAGATTCCTAGCGCAAGATGGCAGTTGCTATGCTTCCATCCTGCATGCCTTTCGCTTGGTGTTCTGAAAGTGGGTTTAGAAAGGGACCCATTGGGTCCATTAATGCAGCGAGAGGTGGCTGCTTCTGGGACACGGTTTTGAGTGGCTCGTTATTTAATTTATTGTTGTTGCATTTTTACTTCCAGGGAAGGGGAAAGAAGCAACGGTGGGATTTTCTGCTTCAACTGGCAAAATATCTTGGTTGGCCCTCACTGCTTTGAACTTGGGCCACTTCCAGAACTGTAGCAATCTCTGCGTGGAATTCAATCACATACTGGAAACTCAAGTGGTGTAAATATAGTTGACTGGGAGGTCTTGCACAACAAATTCACTTCCCCCAAAAGATTGGATTTTTTGCAAATAAGGAAAGTAATGGGGAAATTTACCAGAAAGTGTGGGCTAACACTTGCTTTGATGTAACATCATCTAACCTCCCTGTAAACAAATCAGGATAAATGCTCAATAAATAGATAATCTGGAAGTGCCCTTTGACTGCAGGGAGTGGGATTTGCTCTTCTTCTTCTTCTTCTTCTTCTTCTTCTTCTTCTTCTTCTTCTTCTTCTTCCGCGATCACTCTTAACCGAGTAAGATTGTCTTCCATAAACACGGTTTTAACAATGAGTCCGTAAGTGACTGTGGAGGCCGATTCTGGATCCACACGTCCTTTCACAGTGAGTACTTTTGTTTCCGGGCAGGAGTTGATCACTGTATGGATTTGCCAAACGTGCCTTCCTCTTAGCACGTTTCTCCTTTGCTTCCTGAGTTCAAGCATCTTCAAAGCCCATGACACCTTTGGTAAAGGCTGTTCTCTAACTGGAGCGCTCGCAGGCAAGTGTTTCCCAATTGTTGGTGTTTACACTACATTTTTTTAGATTTACCTTGAGACAGTCTTTGAACCTCTTTTGTTGACCACCAGCATTACGCTTTCCATTTTTAAGTTCGGAATAGAGTAGTTGCTTTGGAAGACGATCATCAGGCATCCGCACAACATGACCAGTCCAACGAAGTTGGTGTTGAAGAATCATTGCTTCGGCACTGGTGATCTTTGCTGCTCTGCCTCACACAACATTGCCATCATCACCATAATCAACAATGGCCCACCCTTTACTGAATGATCCCAGATGCATTAAAACAGCACAACAAAAATGATCTACACTATCAATAAAAGAATAAATTTAAATCCACAGAGCCAACCAGCAACAAAATTAATATAACCACAATACAGAGCAACAGTGTGTTGAATGAATACAAACCATATTACAGTGGTACCTTGGGTTAAGTACGTAATTCGTTCCGGAGGTCCATTCTTACTTTAGCACCACTTTAGCTAATGGGACCTCCTGCTGCCGCTGCACCGCCAGAGCACAATTTCTGTTCTTAGCGGAGTTCTTAACCTGAAGCGTACTTAACCCGAGGTACCACTGTATTTAAATGAGAGGCATTAATCATTTTCCCACTGCAAACCTAAGCATGTCAGAGCATGGCCTGCTAAGTTCAGCTGGACTCTCACACAGGTAACTGTGTAAAGGCTTGCAGCTTTTACATCAGTGATGTAACTCATTATGATTTACTGTGAATGGGCAACATGCTGCTGCCCAGTCCCTCCCAACCAGATGCCTATGGAAAAACACTCCCTTGGCACAAATGGTGAAAAGAAACCAGGAATCCTTGGCTTCTTGTTAGTTCTAAACTAGGGACTGTGGTTTGCTGTTCCCCAGAAAGCCATGATCAGCAAGCCAACAACAAACCATGGCTTATGGCTGGCTACCTGATTGGGAGAATCAAATCACAACCCCTGGTTGAGGCATAATTGGAATCTGTTGGTGGTGGTTTCTTCTACATAGGCATAACTTCCATGTAGGAATATGAATGTGCCCCATAATTCAGGGGTAGCCAATGTGGTGTCCTCCAGATGTTCTTAGACTTCATGAAAAGATCTCCGGGCAGTTTACACCCATGGCTCCTTGGTCTGAGAACATACGAACCTAAGGAAAGCCCTGCTGGATCAAGCCAAAGGCCCATCTAGTCCAGCATCCTGTTCTCACACTGGCCAACCAGATGCCAATGAGAAGGCCACAAACACTCAGGTCAACAGCATTCTGCCTGCGTGTATTTCCAGCTACTGGTATTCCAACAATGGAGAAAGAATGCAGCCATTGTGGCCAGTAGCCATTGGTAGCCTTACCCTCCATGAATTTCCCTCACCCTCTTTTAAAGCCATTGATGCTGGTGGCCACACCCACCCACACACCCAAGTGTATTAGAGGGGTGAAGCAGGAGTGATGTGGGTCACAGGCCCTAGCACCATGCTTGCTCATGCTAAAACATAATATGGCAGGAAGTTTGGGTTCGTGTTATATGCAGATCCTCCAAGTGTCCCTATTTTCCAGGGATGTCCCTGATTTAGAGAAGCCTTCCTGGTTTCTGATTTGATCCCGGAATGTCCCACTTTTCCTTAGGACCTCCCTATTTTCATTGGAGAAATGTTGGAGGGTATGCTCAGTGCTTTTTGTCAAGAAAAATGGGTGCTGGTACTGCCTTCACTTGAGGGCCCCTGAAAGCACTGGGTATGCTATATGCAAATGTGGCCAATGTGTCAAATCCATATTTGCAAGCTGTGCCTCATACAGGGGCAGAGAGCCAGGATTGGCTGTCACTACACTTGGAAACTGGAGTTTGCTGCTGTGCCCTGTCTTTGAAATGGCCCTCATTTGGATTTGTACAACTTTAATAAAGGTGTCCTTTTCACTGGGCTCTGGCTCCTTTCATTTGATATTGATCAGGGGTGCCAACTTGAATAAAATATTCAAGCCCCGCCCTGCATAATTGATCACATGACATGGGGCATGCACAAACCATTTGAATGGCAATGGTCATCAACTTTGGGTGGCCCCAGCAGGACCGGTGCTAGCGATTTTGGCGCCCTAGGCGAGGGGGCGGGCCACGTGACGTCATTGCGCATGACGCACGTTGCGGAGCGGTGCCCCGCCCCCTGCCCAGCCGGGCGCCCCCCCCGCCGTCACGGTTTTCGCCCCAAGTTCCTTGTTCCGTCGCTGGTTGGGGGCGGCACCAGGCGGCGGCAGGGGGCGAGGGGCAGGCTGGCCATTTGGGCGCCCTAGGCAACTGCCTAGTTCGCCTTAATGGACGCGCCAGCCCTGGGCCCCAGCCCCCTCAAATATTTTATGGGGGGTCCGAAACCCCCCCCCCATGGCCCCTAGGAGTTGGCTGCTATGGCATCTATGTCCTTATATAGTGTTCCTCATGTGCATGGAAAGCCTCCATTGTTTAAAGTGCTGCTAAACTGACTGCAAGCAATAGGACGAACGGCTGTGGGAAAACAGTGCTCCCATTTCTAAACAGGAACAAGGTTGAACAACAGCCTTCCTGCTTGCTATTGTTAGTGAGGCCATTAGAAATATGGAAAGCAAAGCACCGTCCATGCCCAAAAAATAAAATGAAAATGTGTTGCAGGATTAGCTTCTTTTTCATCATCCACCTTGCCAACTGTTATTACAGGAACTGTTAAACCAGATTCAGGAGTCTTTTAAAAGTCAAAATTACATGTTGCTTTACAGTTTTATGTATCCATTTATCACACTAGCTGCAGGCCTCTCCGTATGCAAGGCTTTTTTCCTACATGGGCTTAGCTTCCGTGAAGGAAAATGAATATGTGCCATAATCCAGGGGTAGCCAACGTGGTTTCCTCCAGATGTTCTTGGACTACAATCAGTGCTATTTTTCTAGAAAAAGAGGTGCCGGAACTCTCCCTGAACACCTCCCTCGTTCTCTTAGAATAACAATGGCACCCGCCTGAGAGGTGCCAGAACTGAGTCCCGGCGAGTTCCAGCTAAAAAACAAAGCTGTGACTACAACTCCCATCAGCCCTGGTAAGGATGGTCAGTGGTTGGGGGTGTTGGTCATTTCACAGCCAGTAGATCTTATGGACCATCTCTTCTCACATGTACCTGCCCATGGTAAAAAAGGTAAAGGACCCCTGGACAGTTAAGTCTAGTCAAAGGTGACTCATCTCGCTTTCAGGCCAAGGGAGCTGACATTTGTCTGCAGACAGCTTTCTGGGTCATGTGACCAGCATGACTAAACCACTTCTGGCACAACGGGACACCGTGACGAAAACCAGAGCGCACAGAAACGCCGTTTACCTTCCCGCCACAGCGGTACCTATTTATCTACTTGCACTTGCATGCTTTCGAACTGCTAGGTTGGCAGGAGCTGGGACAGAGAAATTGAGTTCACCTATAGGGTGAGCACGTGTTGCGGTGGGGACAGGAAAGCACCTCCTCCTCCTCCCTTTGGTAGTCCGGGGGAGGAGTGGACATTCGGCCACTGATGGGAGGGGGCTAGGTGTTGCTGGGGAAAACTGCATGTAGCAATGTTTTGATGGACAGCCCAGGTCCTATTTATACCTCAGCACGCCATTGGGATAGCCTCTTGGCTGCGTGCTTCAGATTCCCCGCCCTTCCTCTCCCTTTTTTATTAGGCCTCTGTGTTGACCTTGCTTTGCCTGTCATGGGGTCGTCTGCTGATTGAAGGCAGGGGCCTAGTAGGAATTTTTCCATCTGGCAGATTGGCTGGGGCCAGTTGGTTTTCGGCTACTACATTGCAACTAGTCACAACTTGTAAGGTTGGCGGTTAGGCATTGGTTCATTGATTCATAGTGAATGGGCGGTCGCCCTACAACTATGATGGTGTGATGGGAATTCCGTTAAAGGAATCCAAGGGGCTCCATATGCTTGTCCGATCCCGGTCGGGTTTGCAGGGCCATGCATCAGCCCCTTGGGGCCCCTGGGGAGAGGGAGGTCTAAGCCCCCAGTCTCCTTAACTCTCCCCGGTATTGGTCTTCCTTCGCTGGCCGGTGACCAGCTCTGTCCCGTATGGACAGATAGTCAGAACCAATGCCTACGCAACCACTCACGTGATTTGTATTTTAATAAAAGTTGTGGCCAAAAATATGCCAAAAACCCAAACAAAATTTATGTCTGATGTGTGAGTTATTTTGGGGGGGTGGCTTGGTGTCCTCAACACGCAAACAGGAGCTCACCCTGTAGTGTTGATTCAAACCGCCAGCCTTCTGATCAGCAAGTCCAAGAGGCTCAGTGGTTTAGACCACAGCGCCACCCGCTCCCACCTGCCCATGGAAGCCCTTCTGTGTGTGCCCTTTGCAGGCTTTGATAAGGCCACAAGGGGTTGTGTCTTCTGAGCAGTGGCCCCTTGCCAAGCTTCTTTAGAGTCTGTCAGTCTTCTGTCTCCAGTTCCGTCTGAGATTCAAAGAACCCTTTTTCTTGGATAAGGCACACTTACAAATCTCATTAGCCTACCTAACCTGGCTATTGATTTAGAAAACACCTGGCAGAGAATCACATGGTTTGCTATTTGGATCATGTTACCTAAAGGTGGGGGAAGGAGGATACTGAGCACGTAAAACAGGCTTGGAAACCCTGACTTCATTTAAATATATAGACATTTGGTCTTATCTTGGCTTTGGTGGATTAAAGATTTGACCCAAAGTGTTAGACTTTGAGCTGCATCTAAGGTGACTTTCCTGTCAAGGATTTGCCCATTTGCATAGCAAGTACACATTGGGAAGAACTGGGCAAATATCGCGAGTCATTTATCATCTCTTAACTTGTGCTAAGAAGTCCCAATGAAATAATTGTTATTTAGCCTCCCTTGATAGTTGTTGTAGTGGGAGTTCACTGTACATAAGCCCATCTTAAAAGCACAAACCAGTTGGTAGCAGCTTCTGCATGCCATGAAAATTACTTGTCCGGATCATGAGATTGTAAGTGTAAAGCTAGAATGGAAACAACAGCAGCGGATTCCCACTGCAAATACTGCATTTCTGAATGTGAAAACTCAGTGCAAGAGGCACAGCTGCAACCCCAATTTCTCTTGTAATGCCAAGGAGCAGAAATAAGTATATAAATAAAGGACCTACCCACGTGATGCTGACACAAAACCCTACACAAACACTATGCAATGGAACGAAAGAACAGTACCCCATCTCCCGCCCCTGCCCCGCCTTCCCTCTCTCTTTCCCCCCAACCGCATGATGTCTTTGACGATACTGTCTCATACTGAACATAAACAAACTGTGAAAAAGACTCTATGAATCGAAAATGGAGGTGCTATATGTACTTTTCCTTGTTTTCTTCTATGTTTTGTAACACAAGAAAATCTTCAATAAAAACTAATTTGAAACAACAACAACACAGTAATAGCAGAGCTATTTTGGTACACAGAGCCTACCAAGAGGTGGCTTTCCCCGACATTCATCATTTGCTTAAGCCATTCTGGACATGGTACTCATTAAACCTTTTCCACGCATGAACTCCAGTCCATAACATCATGCATGCAGCAGTGTGCATTCAAAGGAGCAGAAGAAGAACAGCAAGATTAGTCCGAAAGCCTGTCTAGTCCAGTGTCCTGTTTTCCCACAAACCAGAGGCTTCTGGAAAGCACAGGACATGTGCGTAACAGCCCTCTTCTGCTGTTGTTCCCCAGCAACGAATATTTAGAGACATCACTGCTTTTGACCATACAGCCAGCATGACTTGTAGCCATTGATAGACTTCTTCGCCAAGCATTTCCCTAATCCCTTTTAATGCTGTGTATACAAGCACTGATCACATCTTGTGGCAGTTAATTCCATAAATTAACTAAGCACTGTGTGAACACGGTCTGTCCTGAAGCTCCCAGAATTAAAATTCATCAGATGATCCAGGGATCTGGTGTTTGAGAGAGACAGGCAGGCAGAGATAGAGAGAGACCTTCTCCTGTATCTACTTCCTTCCAGCTAAGAGTGAACCCTCAACTTGTATGGCTACAATTCCGCTTTTCTATTAAAAGAATACTCAAAAGAGCCTGCACACTTAGCGCGCACACACAAATACAATATAAAAACACTAGAATTTCATATTGACTATAACAATATAGCAAGAACAACAACGTGTTCCACAGCTGCTGCTTCTTTTACTGTATCCAGCCCTGAAACATTTCTAAAACTGGGATTTTCCAAAGGATCTCCACAAAGGAGTATGTTCCTTTTGTAGCCACCTAAAGGCAGGTGGCGCTGTGGGTTAAACCACAGAGCCTAGGGCAGGGGGCAGCAACCTTTTTCAGCCTTGGCCAGTCCACTGTCCCTCAGACCATGTGGTGGGCCGGACTATATTTTGTGGGGGGAAATGAACCAATTCCTATGCCCCACAAATAACCCAGAGATGCATTTTAAATAAAAGCACACATTCTACTCATGTAAAAACATCAGGCAAGACCCACAAATAACTCAGAGACGCATTTTTTTTAAAAAAGGACACATTCTACTCATGTAAAAACATGCTGATTCCCAGACCATCCGTGGGCCAGATTGAGAAGGCGATTGGGCCGCATCTGGCTCACGGGCCTTAGGTTGCCTACCCCTGGCCTAGGGCTTGCCGATCAGAAGGCTGGCGGTTCAATCCCCATGACAGGGTGAGCTCCCGTTGCTTGTTCCCTACTCCTGCCAACCTAGCAGTTCGGAAAGCATGTCAAAGTGCAAAAATGCAAAGTACCGCTCCGGCGGGAAGGTAAACGGCATTTCCGTGCGCTGCTCTGGTCCGCCAGAAGCAGCTTAGTCATGCTGGCCACATGACCCAGAAGCTGTACGCCGGCTCCCTCGGCCAATAATGCAAGATGAGCACCGCAACCCCAGAGTCGTCCGCGACTGGACCTAATGGTCAGGAGTCCCTTTACCTTTAAAGGCAATTACTCTACAGTGACATTGCAAGGGAAAATCACTTTGCCACATCAGAGAGAGAGAGAGAGAGAGAGAGGTCACTTTTGGATTTCCACCCTCAGTGGACAATTTGATGTCAATACATAATGATAACAATAGTAGCAGCAACCACAGGACTTTGATGCAAACTCTTTGGATGCTACATGGTTCAACATCAAATAGTTCAACTTAGTTTTACATTTCTATCCCACTTTTCCACCAAGGTGCTGAAGGCGGCATACATAGTTCTCCTCCTCCCAACTCTATTCACACAACAACCCTGTGAGGTAGGTTAGGCTGAGAGTAAATGACTGGCCCTCAGTCACACACTGAGAGGATATTATGAACCGTGGTTTCCCAAATCTTAGTCTAGCACTCTAATCACTACACCAGTAGAGAGCCAGTGTGGTGTAGTGGTTAAGAGCGGTAGGCCCGTAATCTGGGGAACCGGGTTCGCGTCTCTGCTCCTCCACATGCAGCTACTGGGTGACCTTGGGCTAGTCACACTTCTTTGAAGTCTCTCAGCCTCACTCACCTCACAGAGTGTTTGTTGTGGGGGAAGAAGGGAAAGGAGATTGTTAGTCGCTTTGAGACTCCTTCGGGTAGTGATAAAGCGGGATATCAAATCCAAACTCTTCTTCTTCTACAGTACACCACACCAGCACTCATACAATGGATATAAGAAATGCACAATGGGAATAAAGAAAATGGACTACACTGCACAAAGGAAGAGAGTTTGCCATTCATTCCCCCATTCCAAGAAGATGCTTATCTATAAAAACAGTAGGTATGCCTCTCTGCCTGTTTGACCACTCATGGTGATATTTACAGAAGCACAAATACACCAATTAAGCTTGTCAAAGGGACATTTCGCTGTTTTCCAAGGTATGAAGTCATAGCTTTTGAACAGGGAGAAACGTTAGAGCAAATAATAATTACACTGCCAGGAAGGGAGTTTAGCTTAATGAGCCATGGATAGCCCTTAGGCAACATTCCTCAGACGGACCCCAAATAAAAGGGACTACTAGACATTGCCGCAGAATGGTTTGTACATTTCTATTACTTGCTGTTGGACAATAAACTTGAAGTAACCCTCATGCGCGCAGGAATGGTTTAGCTCCTGTAAATGCTGCACTCAAAGACCCTGTGCCCTTTCACCTTCCCGCATTCCGTGCTGGTGTAAGTCCACTATAACACTCTGCAAGGAAGGCAGCATGAGGATTTCCATCACAAGGCTGCCATATCTCAAATTCCAAGGGTGGGTTGCCGACGTCGGCAGAATGCACGCCAGCAAACATCAGGCATGCAGGATTTCCTTTGCTTTTTGCCAAATGAGCCAGGTGCAAAAATTAGAATTAAAAAAGAACTCCAAGCCCGGGAATTTGTTTTGAGTATCATAACTCCTCTTCCACAACCCGGGTCGCCCATATCGCTGTGGTTGCTTTAAGACAATGCAAATTTAAAAACACTACAAGTTTCCCCCCCACAGATGATCATACAAACCATGGCTTACATTTCCAAAGTTTGGTTTGTTTGCCAGCCAGGGGCATAGCAAGGGGGTGATGGGGGCGGGCCGCCCGGGTTCCACCCTAGAGGAGGGTGACACTTTAAAAAAAATATTATTATTTTTTTTAAAAAATTAATTTTTTTTAATTTTTTTTTAACTTTATTGAAAAAAAGAGATAATAGACACACACACACACACACACAACCCCCACACCTCACAAAGTGGCACCATCAGAGGGGGGTGACACTTCTTTATTTTATTTTATTTTTTTTTAATTAAATTTTAACTTTATTGGAAAAAAAGAGATAATAGACACACACACAAAAAAAACCCCACACCTCGCAAAGTGGCACCATCATTTTTTTGGGGGGGTGACTTGCTATGCCACTGGGTGCAGCTCTGCCAGTGCCCTGGCAAAGTGGTGGGGGGGTGACAAAAAAAATTCCACCCTGGGTACCACCTGGGCTGGCTACGCCTCTGTTGCCAGCTGCTCTTGCCTCATCCTTTTGTAGAATCCAGGGTGGGGCTGGACTCCCATGGGACACCAGACCACAGTTAAACAACAACAGTTGCAACAACAAACCATGGCTTCAGATCATGGTTTGGTTGGCAGTAAACAAACCATCGTTAGGCCACTAGTTTGCACATTACCATACCCTATGCCGTGGCTTAGTGTCATTTGCAAATCAGGCAAAATCAGAATCAGGCCTTGGCTTTCTTCATTTCAGTTGTATAATTGGGGAGGGGAAGGAATCATTACAACAATTGAATGGACGTCAGAAATCCTTGTTGGTCTACAGCAAATAACTCATAGATCTATCAGTACATCTCGATCTACTTCCTGCCTATACAGTGTTTTAAAAAGTAAAGAAGACAGAACACATAAAAGTTAAGTTCTAACATGCAACTGTTGAAGCATAAAGTTCAACCACAAAATCAAAATTTGAGAGAAGGCAAGTCGGATCAGCACCTCTTGGGCATCATTTCAGCTCATAGGATGGGTTGTCCCTTCTTTGAGAAAGAGAAAAATCCTACACAAGCAGCCTATGCAGGTTTCCCCGTGTCTGCTTCCAATCTTATGCATATTTACCGGGAAGTAAATTCCACTGAGTTGAATGGGACTTACCCCTAGGTAAATGCCCATAGAGTTGCAAACACAGAGCTGTAGCATATCACACCCAAACTAAATGGGAAGCCACTCATACAATAATCAATTGCATGAAACACTCTAAATAAATAAATAGCAGCCACAGGGGGGAAGGATCAGGACCCCAGCATGGGCAATAGACGTCTTTAACCCTTTGCCCCCCCCCACTGAAGTCCCAATTCAGATCGGTCCCTCCCATACCTGCTATTTGTATTGGAAATAATGCACCCACTGATGCAAATAGGAGATGCAACACACACACACCCCTCAACCTGGATCAGGACCATGATAGGATCAAAGGAATAAAGCCCCCCCCCTCTAGTTCTGTGTCTGGTTTATTGTTCAGATCTCCCTCCCTTTTACACCTGCTGGGAACTTTTTCCAAAACCACCCAGGCAACTAGCAATTAACATCTCATTCAGTTCAGCGCTCAGGGAGAAGGCTAGGTGGCCTCCCTGACATGCTAGATTTTTGTGTGCAGGGATTTTTATGTTGCACAAAGAGGTATTCCATCATGTGAGCTCCCACTTATAATGTCAAGGGGCGTAGCAGACACAGGTTTATCACCTCAGAGTTAAGCCTCTACTAATATTATTTCATTTATTTATTCATTACATTTATATGCCACCTTTATCTGTTAAGGATCTCACGATTGAATACATGGTTCTCCTCCTCCCCATTTCATCCTCACAACAACCCTGTGAGGTAGGTTAGGCTAGGAGACGGTGACTGGCCCAAGGTCACCCAGTGAGCTTCATGGCTGAGTGGGGATTCGAACCCTGCTCTCCCAGGAATATTGTGTGTTCAAGCACCACAGTCTTCTGAGGCCTTTAAGAAGCTTACAAAATGACTGAGAAGGTGATTATTATTTTATTATTTTATTTAAAAAAAAATACAATGAAGGCTGTGTTGTGCTCTAAATGATACGATCTGAAATGTGGTTCAATTGCTTGTTCAGACCAGGTCTAGGCTAAGATTCAATTTCCTACCAACTTTGGTTCAGATCTTATCCTAGTAGTAACACCGCTGAGTTCTAAAGTGGCTATCCACGCATTGCTGGAGGAATCAGTTCAGTAGCAACAGTATTGATTTCTTTAACAAGGTGGCAAGAGGAAAATGCTGTTTCAGACCCTCCAAGGGTCCCTATTTTCCAGGGACAGTCCTGGATTTACAAAAGCCATCCCAGTTTCTGATTTAATCCCAGAATGCCCCATTTTTCCTTAGCACGCCCCTATTTTCACCCGAGAAATGTTGGAGGGTATGGAGTTATGCGACGCCCGAGCCAAGGAGATAATAACTATACAACATTTAGATGACATCTGAAGGCAGCCCTGTAGAGGGAAGGGTTTTCTTTAATGCTTAATGTTTTACTACCAGAGAGCCAGTGTGGTGTAGTGGTTAAGAGCTGTAGACTTGTAATCTGGTGAACCGGGTTCGCGTCTCCGCTCCTCCACATGCAGCTGCTGGGTGACCTTGGGCTAGTCACACTTCTCTGAAGTCTCTCAGCCCCACTCACCTCACCGAGTGTTTGTTGTGGGGGAGGAAGGGAAAGGAGAATGTTAGCCGCTTTGAGACTCCTTCGGGTAGTGATAAAGCGGGATATCAAATCCAAACTCTTCTTCTTCTTCTTACTATGTTTTTATATATGTTGGAAGCTGCCCATAGTGGCTGGAGCAACCCAGTCAGATGGGTGGGGTAATGATTATGATGATGGTGAATAGGGCGTCCCTGTTTTCATCAGGCAAACGTTGGCGGGTATGCAAATATCTGGGTGGATCAGCATGTATTTAAGTTCTTCATGAAAGTTATTAATGGGAAGACAAATGCTCGTCACCAGAGAGGGCATTGCATAAGTGGGGAAGCCCCATTGAGGAGGCCTTGCCATTGGTCAACAGTGGCTGGGCAGCCACCCTCAGCACAAACAGGGCCTCCTCTGCAGATTATAGGGCCTGAGATGATTGATAAAGGACAGTCCTCTATAAAGTTGGACACATGGCCACTGTACTCAAATTGCCCAAGTTTCTCCATGTATTATTATTATTATTATTATTATTATTATTATTATTATTATTCATTTGTTGTTCAGTCGTTCAGTCGTGTCCGACTCTTCGTGACCCCATGGACCAGAGCACGCCAGGCACGCCTATCCTTCACTGCCTCTCGCAGTTTGGCCAAACTCATGTTGGTAGCTTCGAGAACACTGTCCAACCATCTCGTCCTCTGTCGTCCCCTTCTCCTTGTGCCCTCAACCTTTCCCAACATCAGGGTCTTTTCTAGGGAGTCTTCTCTTCTCATGAGGTGGCCAAAGTACTGGAGCCTTAACCTCAGGATCTGTCCTTCTAGTGAGCACTCAGGGCTGATTTCTTTAAGAATGGATAGGTTTGATCTTCTTGCAGTCCATGGGACTCTCAAGAGTCTCCTCCAGCACCACAATTCAAAAGCATCTATTCTTCGGCGATCAGCCTTCTTTATGGTCCAGCTCTCACTTCCGTACATTACTACTGGGAAAACCATAGCTTTAACTATACGGACCTTTGTTGGCAAGGTGATGTCTTTGCTTTTTAAGATGCTGTCTAGGTTTGTCATTGCTTTTCTCCCAAGAAGCAGGCGTCTTCTAATTTCGTGACTGCTGTCACCATCTGCAGTGATCATGGAACCCAAGAAAGTGAAATCTCTCACTGCCTCCATTTCTTCCCCTTCTATTTGCCAGGAGGTGATGGGACCAGTGGCCATGATCTTAGTTTTTTTGATGTTGAGCTTCAGACCATATTTTGCGCTCTCCTCTTTCACCCTCATTAAAAGGTTCTTTAATTCCTCCTCACTTTCTGCCATCAAGGTTGTATCATCAGCATATCTGAGGTTGTTGATATTTCTTCCAGCAATCTTAATTCCGGTTTGGGATTCATCCAGTCCTGCCTTTCGCATGATGAATTCTGCATATAAGTTAAATAAGCAGGGAGACAATATACAGCCTTGTCGTACTCCTTTCCCAATTTTGAACCAATCAGTTATTCCATATCCAGTTCTAACTGTAGCTTCTTGTCCCACATAGAGATTTTTCAGGAGACGGATGAGGTGATCAGGCACTCCCATTTCTTTAAGAACTTGCCATAGTTTGCTGTGGTCGACACAGTCAAAAGCTTTTGCGTAGTCAATGAAGCAGAAGTAAATGTTTTTCTGGAACTCTCTAGCTTTCTCCATAATCCAGCGCATGTTTGCAATTTGGTCTCTGGTTCCTCTGCCCCTTCGAAATCCAGCTTGCACTTCTGGGAGTTCTCGGTCCACATACTGCTTAAGCCTGCCTTGTAGAATTTTTAGCAAAACCTTGCTAGCATGTGAAATGAGTGCAATTGTGCGGTAGTTGGAGCATTCTTTGGCGCTGCCCTTCTTTGGGATTGGGATGTAGACTGATCTTCTCCAATCCTTTGGCCACTGCTGAGTTTTCCAAACTTGCTGGCATATTGAGTGCAGCACCTTAACAGCATCATCTTTTAGAATTTTGAATAGTTCAGCTGGAATATCATCACTTCCACTGGCCTTGTTGTTAGCAAGGCTTTCTAGGGCCCATTTGACTTCACTCTCCAGGATGTCTGGCTCAAGGTCAGCAACCACACTACCTGAGGTGTATGAGACCTCCATATCTTTCTGGTATAATTCCTCTGTGTATTCCTGCCACCTCTTCTTGATGTCTTCTGCTTCTGTTAGGTCCTTTCCACTTTTGTCCTTAATTGTGGTAATCTTTGTACGAAATGTTCCTTTCATATCTCCAATTTTCTTGAACAGATCTCTGGTTTTCCCCATTCTGTTGTTTTCCTCTATTTCTTTGCATTGCTCGTTTAAAAAGGCCCTCTTGTCTCTCCTTGCTATTTTTTGGAAATCTGCATTCAATTTCCTGTATCTTTCACTATTTCCCTCGCATTTTGCTTGCCTTCTCTCCCCCGCTATTTGTAAGGCCTCATTTGACAGCCACTTTGCTTTCTTGCATTTCTTTTTCATTGGGATGGTTTTCGTTGCTGCCTCCTGTATAATGTTACGAGCCTCCATCCACAGTTCTTCAGGCACTCTATCCACCAAATCTAAATCCTTATTATTCATATAACACCCTATACCCAGGGGTCTCAGGGTGGTTCACAGAATAAAATCAAGGTATAAAACCGCAAAATACAGAGCACATTGCTGGTTGGCTGTGAAACCAAACACTGAGACATTGCAGCAAGTCACACTTGGCTCAATTCTTTGTAGAAGTTGTTTTATAGGCAGCCTATTCTTTGAAAGGGACGCGGGTGGCGCTGTGGGCTAAACCACAGAGCCTAGGGCTTGCCGATAAGAAGGTCTGTGGTTCAATTCCCCGTGAAGAAGTAAGCTCCAGTTGCTCAGTCCCTGCTCCTGCCAACCTAACAGTTAGAAAGCACATAAAAGTGCAAGTAGATAAATAGGTACCGCTCTGGCAGGAAGGTAAACGGCGTTTCCATGCGCTGCTCTGGTTTGCCAGAAGCGGCTTAGTCATGCTGGCCACATGACCTGGAAGCTGTCCACCGGCTCCCTTGGCCAGTAAAGCGAGATGAGTGCCGCAACCCCAGAGTCGTCCGCAACTGGACCTAATGGTCAGGGGTCCCTTTACCTTTACCTTTTATTCTTTGAAATGCCATTTTAATTACTCACGGCTGTTGCTATTAGAGCTGACTTCGGGCAGTTTTCAAAAGATAACATTAACTAAATTGGAGTTCTTGTTATTAGTTATACTGAATGAAATACACACCAAGAGCTCTGGCCAGAAATTTCAATACTAGGAATAAATCCTACTCGTGAGTTATAGTTAAATAAAAGTATGTATTCTGTTAAGAATTACAGTCTTAAGCAGAGAATGTCAATTCAAATAAGAAAAACAGTTTCAAGTTCACAATAATATGTGTAGCTTCAAATGAAAAATACAACTTCAAATTCAAAAATACAACTTCAAATTCAAAAGGTTTGTTTTATGAGTAAAGCCGGAGTGGAGAGTCGATTCAGGAAAAGCAACCAGGACAGGGCCCTGCTATTAGAGCTGACTTTGGGCAGTTTTCAAAAGATAAACATTTCCAAGCATCTTCTTGGGACGCATTTTTGAGAACTGCACACGCAGGTACCGAGATTCTTCTTTCTCGCCATCTCTCTGCAGTCAAAGTGAGTGAAGAACGAGCACTTTTTGCAATTAGAGTTTGGAATTTTAAAAAATGATGATGATTGTGTGTGTGTGTGTGTGTGTGTGTGTGTGGTTTCCCCCCCAATAACAACCCTTTCTTTAGAAATTGGTCTGAAAGCAAGGAAGTCTGACACTCCTCATGTGACAGATTTTGGCTAGCCTGCAGGCACTTTTGACTTTTCCATGAATGGTGCTAATATTCCAGAGACCTCCCCATCCAGAGGGACTTTTTTGGCACAGCTGGCAAAGGACAGGAACTCTTGGGGATGAAACTGAAAAAGAAAGCAATATTTTAATGAAGGGAAATGAGGCTGCTAGCAAGGAAACAGTGTCACCTTCTTAAAATGTAGGGATACCCTAACAGCCCGCAACTCCCATAATTTAAGCCCTGTTTCCCCCCACCCCACAAAAAGCAATTTTTTTTGCCAAGAAATGATTTGCGTAAAAACAGAAAAATAGTCAAAACAGGCAGAAGAGGGAATGACTAATAACCTCTTCTCTGAGGATTCAAATCATGCTTGATCTGAGGCAAGACTCTTAATTGATGCCTGGAGGGGAAGCCCGGCTTAGCATATGAAAGGGTTAACCAGATAGCAATTTGTCCATTGCCTCTCTATTAATATCAGTCACCAACTTAGCACTCAGCACCTTTTCCAAGCAGTCACCCTCCAGCTACAAGTGGCGCCATCAACAAACCAGATGGGATCTCCCCTCTGTTTTCTTTTCATAAACTCTTGAAAATTCATTGCAAAGCCCCTCTACCCTTTGTAATGAATTTTCGAGAGTTTATTAAAAAGTCTCTTCCTTCTCCCCGCCACCACTTCACCCCAAAGGAAGAGAAAGAAGGCAAATGTTTATTTTGTAAAAAATAAAATAAAAAATAAAAATAAATGACAGTGCTTAATGGGGTTGAAAGATGGTGTTTTCATCTGGATTTCTGGAGGCCATGTATTTTTGTTAATAACAACCAAATCTAATACAGAAAGGGCTGGGAGAGAATGAATTTGACTTGTCTAAAGGACAAAGGTTGAACTGAATAAGAAGTACACAGAAGCTGATGTGGTGGTGATGGGGAGAAACATACTGAATTGTAGATATCTACTGTAGGTGTGATTTAAAAAGGGACGTGGGTGGCGCTGTGGGTTAAACCACAGAGTCTAGGGCTTGCCGATCAGAAGGTTGGCGGTTCGAATCCCCGCAACGGGGTGAGCTCCCGTTGCTTGGTCCCTGCTCCTGCCAACCTAGCAGTTCGAAAGCACATCAAAGTGCAAGTAGATAAATAGGTACCACTGCAGCGGGAAGGTAAACGGCGTTTCTGTGCGCTGCTCTGGTTCGCCAGAAGCAACTTAGTCATGCTGGCCACATGACCTGGAAGCTGTACGCCGGCTGCCTCGGCCAATAAAGCGAGATGAGCGCCGCAACCCCAGAGTCAGTCACGACTGGACCTAATGGTCAGGGGTCCCTTTACCTTTACCTAGGTGTGATTAAATGTCTCCTGCAAACTACAAACTCTCAGTGTTAACCATCTTTCATTTGTAATATGGCCATAAATAATACTGCTCTATGACACTGAGTTGTAGTATGAGTTACCAAGGTATTTTATGTGACTGCCTGAACAGAAATGTAAGGAAGATCCACACCAGATATTCAAAGCACATTCAATGCACATTCAAATCGCATCATTTCTCTCCAACAATCCTGGGACCTGTAGTTCCCCCCCCTCACAGAGCCACGATTTGCAGCACCCTTAAACTACAGGTCCCAGGATTAGTTAGCGGTAGTCAAATGCTTTAAATGTGCATCAGATTTGCTTTAAATCTATGGCGTGGACTATTGGCAGCTCAATAAGCTTCTTGTTTTTGCAGCTTGCGAACAGTCTGGTGCAAAGCTAATGGTCTGCATTCAGCTTCATGGGTGTACCTGCAGGTCTCAGAGGAAGCAGGAGAAGTAATATACTGTTATACACAAGCATGTCTATATATCTGTCAGATAACCTACCCCCCCCCCCACCTTGAGTATACAATCTGGACCAGACCTCAAGAATTCACTGGAAGGAAACATAATTTCTGGTAAGAGGTCTTATTTCCAGCCTGGGTCCACTAGGCTACCATTGATAAAGATGACTGCTTCAGGATGTGAAGGTTATTTTTTCTTACCTCTCTCCCTGCCTGTGAACCTGGAATCTCCCTGATTCCTACCATAGCATGTAAAATTGAAGCAGCCTGGACAGCAGTGGGCTCCGTGCTGGGCCAACCACTCCAGGTGATTATTCATGCCCAATTGTTGCCAGTGTTGTATAGTGGTTAGAGCATCCGACTAAGACCTGGGAAAGCAGGGTTCAAATCCTCCCTCAGTCATGAATCTCACATTGGGGCACTCACTGCCTCTCAGCATAACCTGCCTCACAGGGTTGTTGTGGGGATTAAATGAGAGGAGGCAGAACCATGTTGCGCCACCTTGAGCTTGTGGGATAAAAGGTGGGACAGAAATGGAATAAATAAATACATTACAGTGGTACCTCTAGTTACGAACTTAATTCGTTCCGGAGGTCCGTTCTTAACCTGAAACTGTTCTTAACTAGAGGTGTGCTTTCGCTAATGGGGCCTCTTGCTGCTGCTGACTGCCGGCACACAATTTCCATTCTCATCCTGGGGCAAAGTTCTCAACTCGAGGTAACTCTTCCAGGTTAGCGGAGTTTGTAACCTGAAGCCTTTGTAACCTGAGGTGTTTGTAACTCGCGATACCACTGTATTCCCTTCAGGGTGATGATCAGTGGCAAGGATGTGTACCTTTTACTCCTCCCATGCAATTCCAAAACCTCTAAACCAACTTTTGCCAGTCTGGTGCCTTCTAGGTGCTTGGACAACAGGCCCAGCTAACTGCATTTCCACTGTGGCATACGAAGCAACTTACCATGGTAAACAGACCCTCCAAGTGTCCCTGTTTTCCAGGGACAGTCCCAGATTTACAGAAGCCATCCTGGTTTCTGATTTGATCAAGGAATGTCCCATTTTTCCTTAGGGCCATCCCTATTTTCATCAGAGAAATGACGGAGGGTATGGAGTTATGCAACCCCCGAGTCAAGGAGGTAAGTAACTGTATAAGCTTTAGAAAACATCTGTATATGGAAGTTTTTAAATGTCTAATGTTTTATTATGTCTTCATATATGTTGGAAGCTGCCCAGAGTTGCTGGAGCAACCCAGTCAGATGGGCGGGGTATAAATAATAAAATGGTTGTTGTTTGTTGTTAAGAGCATCCCTATTTTCATCGGAGAAATGTTGGAGGGCATGATGGTAATGAAGATGGGAGCACTTGGAGCAGAACGAACAAACTATGCAGCATTTTGAACACTAGCTGGCCCAATGAACTCACAATCTCACTTGTTCCATTTTGCTTTAATGTTATAGTTGGCCTTCTAACAGTTGAAGAACATCCTGGCTCCTTATCTTCAGATCCTTGTGCTGCAAAAAGTGTGTTAAACAACTTCCCGTGTTTCCTTCTATAGGCATTTACATTTGGCCAATCAATCTGATTAGAACAGAAACAGAGGAAACCAATTTATGTGGGTGGCTTTGTTCCTTCAAGTTATGGCCTATTATCTCCCCCAGCCTGTGTTTACGGAATGCCATGCTTAACGTTGCCCAGATGCTCTATCTGTGGGAAACCTAGAAACCACACAATACTGGCCTACGGTGTTTTCCAAACTCGGAGCCGCCTTATCCTACGCTTGCTGGGCTCTGTTTGTGTAGACTTGGGCTTTTCCCACAGAAAAGGGTGTGCTGTCAGTTAGGCCTGGGCCGAGATATCATTGCTACAGATGTTTGTATGTCTTGCTTGGGGCCTCTTAGCAGCCTCTCGGCAAACATATTGGAACAAAATGATATTGGGGTGAGAGATGGGGTGTGTGGGTGTGTTGGCAGCCCTTCTGCCAAAATGTAGTTAAAACGAGAAGCTGGGGGATGAAGAGCCAGAATAAGTGACAAAGCCAAGCAGGAGCAGTTTTTCCCAGCACCCTGAGCAAACTACAGTTCCCAGGATTCTTTAGGAGGAAAAGAAAAATGCTTTAAACATGTGGTGTGTGTGCAGATTAGTAGATAGGTTCACTGGGTCTGATGAGGGTCTCATCTTTTTTCCTGTGCTTTGAACAGATGTGCAACAGGCAGAAATGCTACTTGTGAAGGCTTTTATGTGATGTGAAGACTGCAATGTGCCAATGAAAGGCTTTGTCATTAGAATTTCTACCTGCCGTATAGCACAGGAGGCCTGTCAAAGGAAAGGTGGTTGCGGGGATATGTTTACCCCCCTCCCCCCGCTGTATCAATGTCTACAGAGTTTCATTTGCACAGAAAGCAGCATTTCATACCTAAAAGTCACACAAAAGAGCTGCTGAGGTTCAATTCCCAAAATAACAAGGTACTTGTATTCCCTTCCCGGAGCTACAATTTCCAGAGTTCCTTGTGATGAGGGATTGTTAAACAACTCTGGAAAATGTGGCCCTCGGAGGGCAATAAAGGTCACCTAAAAACTCTCAGCACCCTTAACCAGTGTTGCTATTTTTTAAGAAAAAAAGGTGTTGGTACTTACCATGAAGTTGTTAAAGTGCCACACTTCTAACATTTGGGGGGGTGCCGGTACTGTGTGTCCTTGAGTTCCCCGGGGGGGGGGGGAGCCTTGCCCTTAACAAACTACATGACCCAGAATTCTTTGGGGGAAGCTATGACTGTTTAAGGGACGCGGGTGGCGCTGTGGGTTAAACCACAGAGCCTAGGGCTTGCCAATAGGAAGGTCGGCAGTTCGAATCCCCACGAAGGGGTGAGCTCCCATTGCTCGGTCCCTACTCCTGCCAACCTAGCAGTTCGAAAGCACGTCAAAGTGCAAGTTGCTCGCTTTGAAGTAACATCTACAGCGACACCATCATCATCACCACCACCATCAATCCCTGGGGAGGCTTTGCCACCATCACCACCGTCACCATCATTGGTACAAAGGAATGTAGTACTCACTGTGGAAGAAGGAGAGATGAGAAAGGTGTTGAAGGGAATCAACCCAAGGAAGGCCACAGGACCAGATGGGGTAGCTGGAAGGGTACTGAGAGACTGTGCAGATCAACTAGCAGGAGTTTTCACTGGGATTTTAAATCGATCCCTAGCCCAGGCTACTGTTCCATCTTGCCTAAAGTCCTCTACGATTGTTCCAATACCCAAAAAATCTAACCCGGAAAATCTGAATGACTTTCGTCCAGTGGCACTCACACCTGTAATCATGAAGTGCTTTGAAAAGCTGGTACGAAATTATGTCATTGCCTGCCTACCAGAGGGACTAGACACATTCCAATTTGCTTATAAAACGAAAAGATCGACAGAGGATGCGGTGGCGATTGCCCTTCATGCTGTTCTAGCACATTTGGAGCAGCGGGGGGGGGGGGCTATGCCAGACTGCTTTTTGTAGATTTCAGCTCGGCATTTAATACCATTCTACCACAACGTCTGATGTCTAAATTGGGAGATCTGGGGCTCCCGCTATCACTTTGTGGGTGGATACTGGACTTTTTGTCAGATCGCCCCCAGAGGGTTCGGTTGGGCCCTTATACCTCTAATATGCTCAGGACTAACACAGGAACACCACAGGGATGCGTTCTCAGTCCGCTCCTTTATATTCTCTATACGTACGATTGTGTCGCTGCTCACCCTAGTAATAGGGTTGTTAAATTTGCAGATGACACAACCGTGATTGGGCTCATCTCTGATAAGGAGGGTGAAACAAACTACAGTGATGAGGTGGAGCAGCTGACGAAGTGGTGCAGAGCTAACAACTTGCTCATAAATACAAAGAAAACAAAGGAGCTTGTGGTGGACTTCAGGAGAAAGAAGAACGATGTCCAACCACTTTTGATTGATGGAATCTGTGTGGAGAGGGTAACAATGTTCAGATTTCTGGGCATTGAAATACAGGAGGATCTGTCCTGGAGTGCAAACATAAGGGGGCTTGTGAAGAAGGCGCAGCAGAGACTGTACTTCCTGAGAGTTTTAAGGAAAAACCATCTTCCACAGAAGCTGCTGCTTGCCTTCTATCACTGTGCCATTGAGAGCGTGCTCACTTATGGCTTATGTGTGTGGTACGGAAGCTGTACTATTAAGGACAGGATGGGGTTGGACAGAGTTGTTAAGGCAGCAGAGAGCATTGTTGGCTGCTCGCTCTCCACCTTAGAGCAGATTTATGCCATGAGGTGCCACAGAAAGGCACTGGACATAGTGAAAGATCCATCGCATCCTGGTCACCGTCTATTTGAACTTTTGCCATCGGGACGGAGATACAGGACGATGACAACAAGAACAAGCCGTCTTAGAAACAGCTTCTTCTCCAGAGCAATCACAGCCTTGAATGGGAAGCCTGGACTTTGAAGTCATCTACTCTTACCGGTTATGTTTTAATTAGTGTGTATGGTTTTAATCAGTGTGTATGGTTTTAAACAGTGTTTTTGTAGTTGTTTTGTTTTTGAGTGGAGTGCCCTATCTGGGTGGATGGAGCAGCCAAATAATTTCGTTGTCCCTGAAGGGGACAATGACAATAAAAATATTCTATTCTATTCTATTCTATAAATAGGTACCACTCTGTTGGGAAGGTAAACGGCGTTTCCGTGCGCTGCTCTGGTTCGCCAGAAGTGGCTTAGTCTTGCTGGCCACATGACCTGGAAGCTGTAGTAGTGCGAGATGAGCGCCACAACCCCAGAGTCGTCCGTGACTGGACCTAATGGTCAGGGGTCCCTTTACCTTTATGACTGTTTAAAGTGGTATCATGGTTCTTTGAACGTGTGGTGTACATGTGGCCTAGATAGCAAAAAGCAGAGGGATAATTGTGTATGGTGTGTGCAATAATTGTGTATGCATGTGGGTGCGTGTAATAACTACTACAACCTCAGGCTCCTTGTGTGGCATGCAAGGGGAACTTCATTTAAGACCTGGGTGTTAGATGCTATATTCGAACACCATGACACCACCTGTTCCCAGCCTGGAAGAGGACCACTGCATAGAAGTCGCTCTCCCTTACCCTCATCCTTCTCACACCGCCACCACATTTTCCTCATATCGCCATTTCTCCAGCATGTGTTGTCCTTTCTGAATGTATCTAAGAGCCAGCACCCGTGCATATTTATAGGAAGCACGACTTTTTGCCCTGAACATTTTAATTTTGTTACCCTTGACGTCTGCAGTGGCAACTTTTGCACTGTAGGGTTGTTTCTGCTTCAGTGTTTCGAGTTGATTTGGCTGAGCAAGTGAAAGAAAAGAAACCAGCACGTTGCAAACTTTGAGGTTTGATGCTTATTGTTCAGCTTCTACACTCAAGTCTTTTCTAGGGTGACTAGCTTGCAACCAAGAAAAGCCGCATGCTAATTTGCTTGAGTCAGTGACAAGATGTGACTGTCCTATTAACAGTTTCCGATAATTTGACACTATATTTAACTAGAATTAATGGGGGGGAAGGAAATATCATTTCCCCCCCAAAAAGAGTGAAAACCTCTTAAAACAACTTATTTTTGGAACACAGCCATCCCTTTGAAAGAGAATCTGCCAGCCTTTGTAAATTCACTGTGTGTGTGTGTGTGTGTGTGTGTGTGTGTGTGTGTGTGTGTGTGTGTGAAATGTGTTAGGAAAAAAATGCAGAATATGCAAAAGCTGTTATGCATTTTGGGGGCAATCCACAGTGAATTAAATGCTTAACTCTTGCTGACATCAGTGGGACTCAGAGCACTTAACTGCTTTGGGTCATTGTCTTCTTTGATTATTAACCTCCAGGACAAAGAGTTCTCAAGCTCTGGTATTCAAAGGAGGTTATGGGGCTAAGCACTGGCTCACAGCAAGCTCTTTGCTGGGCTTATTCAGGGAATCCAATGTGGTTCTTTTAGTTCCTTAAAAGGAGCAGCTTCCTCTACCGCATGGGGTGTGTGGTATTCATATATTTATAAAAAACCTGAGTCACGTTAGCTAGTACAGCGCTAAAAGAGCCATACAAATTAAGGATTATTATTTTATTATTAAAAAGGCATCATTACTAAACAAATATCAAATTAAGCAAAACAGTCTGCAAAATCGGTCAAAAGTTAACCTAAGCCTACACTGATTCAAAATATGTGACGCAGCAACTTTAATAATAATAATAATAATTGTTGTTGTTGTTATTATTGATGTTTTATTTGTACCCTACCTATCTGACTAGGTTGCCCTAGCCACTCTGGGCAGCTTCCAGCATATGTTGTTGTTCAGTCGTTCAGTCGTGTCCGACTCTTCGTGACCCCATGGACCTTCCAGCATATACAAAAACATAATAAAACATTAAATATTTCCCCTTTGTTGCAACTTTGCTGAAGCTAATCAGGTCTAGTAGGCCAAGTCATTGTTTGTCTGAGAAAGCACATAGGAGCTGAATCAGTAAGGTGCCTTGCATTTTATGATGGGGGGAGGGAGTGAAGCTATAAACACTATTGCATATCCTAGGAACAGCAGCGCAGAAAACCTAGCAGTGTGGGGATCCCAGGCTTCCTAGAGAAGAGTAACAACAACAACAACAGCAGCAGCAGCAACAGCAGCAGCAACAACAACAACAACAACAACAACAACAAACATCTGGCTGACAACAACAACAACAACAACAACAACAACAACAAACATCTGGCTGGGTTTCCCCAGCCGGTGTTTTCACATGGCACAGGAAAGTTTTTTGTAACATTGCAAGATTCAGGACAGATTAAAAAGAAAGTATTTCTTCACATAGCACAGAGCTGAACTATGGAACTCACTCCCACAGGAGGTAGTGATGTCCACCAACCTAGGTAAAGGTAAAGGGACCCCTGACCATTAGGTTCAGTCGTGACCAACTCTGGGGTTGTGCGCTCATCTCGCATTACTGGCCGAGGGAGCCGGCGTACAGCTTCCAGGTCATGTGGCCAGCATGACTAAGCCGCTTCTGGCAAACCAGAGCAGCGCACGGAAACGCCATTTACCTTCCCGCCAGTTTACCTTCCCGTTTACCTTACCTATTTATCTACTTGCACTTTGACGTGCTTTCGAACTGCTAGGTTGGCAGGAGCAGGGACTGAGCAACGGGAGCTCACCCCGTTGCAGGGATTCGAACCGCCGACCTTCTGATCGGCAAGCCCTAGGCTCTGTGGTTTAACCCACAGTGCCACCCACGTCCCTAGAAGACTTTAAAAGATGCTAAATCTATCAGCTACTGGCAATGATGACAAAGGTCTGGAAACTGCAGGATGGCAGGGTGCTCTTGCGCTCAAATCCTGCTTGCAGGTTTCCCACAAGCATCTGGTTGGCCACTGTGAGAACAGGGCACTGGACTAGATGGGCCATTGGCCTGGCTCACCTTATATTATTATGGTCTTATGACCTAGAGAGCAGAGAGGTGCACTGGTAGCTCTTTGGGGAGTGAGTGGGTGCCACCACTGGGAAATCCCTGGCTTGTTCCTATTCCGGCATTTATTCTATATGTGGAGGAGGCTGCTCACACCAGTTTGCAGTAGATGTTTTAAGACAGATAAAATGCTGGACGTAGCCTGAAGAAAGGTCTCTGCGGGCTACGTCCAGCATTTTATTTGTCTTAACACATCTGCTGCAAACTGGTAACTAAAAATGTCTTCCTAGGAGGGCCAGCAACCCATGTGTTTTTAATACAGTCCTTGAGGAAGGGAGCCCTGGCCAATTGCTTGTTCTCTGGCGCATGGACACATTTTTCACATCAATGTTCCCTCTTTCAAGGCGTTTGTTTCTCTCTCCTATACATAATGGTTCCTGCCATGTGAACTGCACATGCATGGTAAATGTGGGAAACCACTGCATGGTAGAGTTTCCTGTTTTGGCAAGGCTGCATGACTAACACAAGTAAGTTGAATAGTTTGCATTAAGCCACAGGTCATGGCATCGCAATGTTCTGGGGCGGGGAGATGCTAAACTTAACAAAAATCCAAACCGATGAAATGCACTTGGTAGACAGTGCTAAGGTTTTGTCTTTAGATTCCAAAAGTGTTCTGAGTTGATTTAGAATTGTAGCAATATTCTACCCACCCATCCAATTGCCCAGTCAAACCATTTTTAATTTGTCTTGTCTGCTAGCAAGTATCTCAGTGTCTGATGAGTGGGAAGGAATGAGAGATCCTGTCCAAGAACTGAGCCAACAGATGGTTTCTTCACTGGGCATATATGTTACATCCGTGTATTAGGTAGCAAGGAAGATATTCCACTCTGCCTGGCCACAGAGGCCGATCTAAGATGTTGTGATTGACTTTTAAAATCTCGGTAGATATTCCTATCCTCCTTTTGTGGCAGCAGTGGTGGGACAAAGAATGTAGAATCGTTTAAAGTTGCACCATTTCACTTCAGCAATGAAAACCACAGTCATTCAACCTGGCCAGCTTGTGATAAACACTAAAACTATTGCTTGGTTTTGGGGGTGGGTGGGTGAACCAACAGCAGGAAGGGCTTTTAAAATAAAACCGCAAGAATCCTGTTCAGGAGGTTGCATCTTTAAAACTGTGCACAAATATCTGAGAGGCAGGCAATACTGTTAGGTAGCATCTTCTCAATTTGTCTCTGCTTTAGAAAGGTGGTATCTGAGAACCATGCAAATATGCCACCCGGCCACCTGCTCCTATTGAGTTAAATTCAAGGTGTTAGTGGTGGTATAAAAAGCCCTTTACGGTTTGGGAGTAGGATCACTGCACTCTGCAAGAGACAGACTCCTGGAGACACCATCTCATCAGGAGGTCTGCTCTGTGTCAGGAAGGAATCAGGCCTTGAGGGTGAAAACCGTACCCTTCTCTAGATGCTGACCAAGGGCCCATCACGCAGCAGAAAACTCCTTTCTGGCCTCCCAAGTGGTAATAATCCCATTCTAGAACAGAATGCTAGAGCCCCAAGGTACAATAAAGGCAAAATGGATGAGAGATCCAGCACTGGGAACACTACCAATGTCACCTTGAGTTTCCTGGAAGAAAGGTGGCACATGAAACAGACAAGATCGAGCATTCTGATACCTCATCATCCCATGATGTTGTGGGGCTCTTTGTGGGGCTACCTTTGAAGGTGACCCAGAAACTACAACTAATCCAGAATGCGGCAGCTAGACTGGTGACTGGGAGTGGGCGCCGAGACCACATAACACCGGTCTTGAAAGACCGACATTGGCTCCCAGTATGTCTCCAAGCACAATTCAAAGTGTTGGTGCTGATCTTTAAAGCCCTAAATGGCCTCAGTCCAGTATACCTGAAGGAACGTCTCTGCCTGCATCGTTCAGCCCGGACACTGAGGTCCAGCGCCGAGGGCCTTCTGGCGGTTCCCTCACTGCGAGAAGCCAAGTTACAGGGAACCAGGCAGAGGGCCTTCTCGGTAGTGGCGCCCTCCTACCAGATGTCAAAGAGAACAACAACTACCAGACTTTTAGAAGACATCTGAAGGCAGCCCTGTTTAGGGAAGCTTTTAATGTTTGATGGACTACTGTATTTTAATATTTTGTTGGAAGCCGCCCAGAGTGGCTGGGGAAACCCAGCCAGATGGGTGGGGTATAAATAATAAATTCTTATTCTTATTCTTATTCTTATTCTTATTGACAGTCAGTATGGTTAGAGTGCCAGACTAGGGCCTGGGAGACCAGGGTTAAAATCCTCACTCAGCCATTAAGGTGACCTTGAGCCAGTCACTGTCTCTCAGCCTAACCTACCTCACAGGGTTGTTGTGGGGATTAAATGAGGAAGGGGAGGGGGGAAAACATGAATGCAACCTTGATCTCATTGGAGAAAATTGTGGGATTTGATTTCAATAATTAAAATAAATAATAAATATTTCCCTTGCAGTCCTAGTATTGCATCCTGGACCTGCCCCCTGGCATGCTAGCTCCTTCCATACTACCGGTATTTGTTAGTTGATCTATCACCAACGGTCAATCTGTTACAATTCAGGAAACACAGGCCATTTCCACACCTTAAACAGTTCTTGTTCCAATGAGTTTTGCAATGCAAATGCAAAACCCACATTGGCTAGAGTGTTCATTTGCATTACAAACATTCCTCCTCCACTTTTGCCTAGGTGTGAATAATCATAAGAGGTGGATGTAGGCAGCCCCAGAGAAAAGCAGCTTAGAGTTTTTGTGCCCCTCTGCTGAAAATGGCTTCAGGGCGAGTGACTTCTGTTGTGCTTCAGCAGCCACTTATCCAAGTATTCATAAGCCTAGAGGCCTTCTCGGCTTTAGCAAGATATCACCAGGCACTTCCACACAGGGAAGCTTATTGTGGACTTGGCAATAAACTTGGATTGCTTGTTGTTGTTGTTTAGTCATTTAGTCGTGTCCGACTCTTCGTGACCCCATGGACCAGACTCACGTTGGTAGCTTCGAGAACACTGTCCAACCACCTCGTCCTCTGTCGTCCCCTTTTCCTTGTGTCCTCCATCTTTCCCAACATCAGGGTCTTTTCCAGGGAGTCTTCATTTCTCATGAGGTGGCCAAAGTATTGGAGCCTCAGCTTCAGGATCTGTCCTTCCAGTGAGCACTCCGGGCTGATTTCCTTCAGAATGGATAGGTTTGATCTTCTTGCAGTCCATGGGACTCTCAAGAGTCTCCTCCAGCACCATAAGTCAAAAGCATCAATTCTTCATCAATCAGCCTTCTTTATGGTCCAGCTCTCACTTCCGTACATTACTACTGGGAAAACCATAGCTTTAACTGTACAGACCTTAGTCGACAAGGTGATGTCTCTGTTTTTTAAGATGCTGTCTAGGTTTGTCATTGCTTTTCTCCGAAGAAGCAGGCGTCTTTTAATTTCGCAACTGCTGTCACCATCTGCAGTGATCATGGAACCCAAGAAAGTAAAATCTCTCACTGCCTCCATTTCTTCCCCTTCTATTTGTCAGGAGGTGATGGGACCAGTGGCCATGATCTTAGTTTTTTTTATGTTGAGCTTCAGACCATATTTTGCGCTCTCCTCTTTCACCCTCATTTAAAGGTTATTTAATTCCTCCTCACTTTCTGCCATCCAGGTTGTGTCATCAGCATATCTGAGGTTGTTGATATTTCTTCCGGCAATCTTAATTCTGGCTTAATTGTGGACTTGGCAATAAACTGGGATTGCTTGTACAGTACACCCAAATTTTGCTTTAGCATCCGCACAATATTGTCCTTTCAAAATGTCCACCCTTCCCCTTTTCCTCTCTCTCTCTCTCTCTCTCTCTCTCTGTGTGTGTGTGTGTGTGTGTGTGTGTGTTTATATTGTAAGCCTGTGAGCAGCGGCTGTCTTGTTTTAACTAACTGTACGCAAGCCACTCTGGGTCTGGGATCCTTGGGGGCTGAAGAGCAGAATACAAATGTTCTAAGTAAGCAAGTAAATAACAAAGTAAACAAAAGGCCAACTTTCTCCATGTTCTCTCAAACTAACAAGCACACTTTGAAATAATTGCACCTAATCCTCACACCTATTATCTTAAGTGGAGCTGTCACTTTCCTTGTCACTGATTATTTAATCAAACAATTAAATTTAAATACATTTGCATATTTCCAAAACCTCAATTTGAAATGTCTACTTTGGAAATCAAAGGGAGTTTTTTTTAAAGGTATTCTTCCCCAACCTGGTGCCCTCCAGATGTGTTGCAATACATCAATACCCCTAGGCCTCGGGTGGCATAGCTGTCATCCAAAACACCTGGAGGGCACTAGGTTGGGCATAGTGTGGCATGTCAAGACTGTGGCTGTGACATTGCCGAAAAGATGAAAGGGGTTATTTAGCTGTGATTCCTGCATTGCAGGGAGCTAGACATGGGACTCAGCTATACAGCTGCAAATAAAACGTTTTAAATGTGTTGTAAAGTGCAATATACAAATGTGACACTAGATGGCGAAACTGAGCTATGCAAAATTCAATTTATTTTTCAAAACTTTTTTAAAAAGCATTTTCACAGCATTTTTATATGTGTGCAGATTCCACCCTAGATGACTCTCAGGATATCTTCCAACTCTACAATTCTCATTCTAGAAGGCTTCCCTTCTGCAAGCCTATACATTCCTTCCTATTACTTTGGAATAAGCATCGCTAAACTCAGTGGGACTTACTTCCACGTGAACACCCACCATTGATTAATTCACGGATTAATCCAGTTTGCAGGAATAGGGCTGGTATGTCATGTCACCACCCGTCCAAAGGCTGCTTTGTTTTTTTGAAATGTACAAAAAAGAAAAGCCACGCTGCACAGAGAAACAATTTCTGCCCGGCACATACTAAATAGAAACGCCACATCGTTAGAGATGCTTTCATATATTTCAGGTATTTCTGTTCCTGCGCAGGGGGAAAGGTGAGCCCATTAACACCTTGGATCAAAACACACTCGCTTCCTTCCAACACAGAATACGCTATTTTCCATGTGGGCCCTTAATGCCTCTGCTGTGTTCACACTTCTGAGTTTTCATACTCTGCAGCACAGATCACCCTTTATGAATGGCTGCCTAGGCCATGTGGATGAGGTCACAAGCCTCTGTTTAAAATTCCCTTCCCTCGTCCTGCCGTCCATCGCATTTTACCACCCTGCCTGACAAATTCTGCAGATGCCGCCAGGGCAGTGAGACCTCCTTCTTCTTGCTGGCCTGGTGAAAGAGGGCTTTTCTTCCTTCCTTTTAAATCGCCTGTGTGTGTGTGTGTGTGTGTGTGTGTGTGTGTGCTGCCTACAGCTCCGAGAGCATTTGGCAACACCTTATAAATGCTAATATTTCACAGCTGGGATCTCAGCTCTCCCTATGGGAAACGATATTATTATTATTATTATTATGCTTGTTGTTGTTTTTAAATACTAGCAGGGTCATTTAGAGCATCCAGGCAGGCAGATTGGAAGGAGAACTACCGGTATTTGGGAAGGGCTGCCACTATGTGGTATGTGCTTCTGCTTTCCAAGCATGCAGTCCCAGGTTCCATAGCAGAAATCTCCAGGTGGATTTGTGAGAGACCTCCTTGTCTGATATCCTGGAGACTAACTGCTGAACAGTGTCAGCAATACTGAGCTAGATGTGTCTGATTTTATCTAATGCATCTCCCAAGGTTCCCTAGCTATGCAGAAAGGGCCAGTTTCCTAACTTTTCCAAAGCATTGCTCCTGAAGAATATTGAAGGCAGCTCAGGGCGATGTGGATGTGGGATGATGATGATGATGATTGGACACGGGTGGTGCTGTGGTCTAAACCACTGAGCCTATTGAGCTTTCTGATCAGAAGGTTGGTGGGTTGAATCCCCGCAATGGGGTGAGCTCCTGTTGCTCTGTCCCAGCTCCTGCCAACCTAGTGGTTCGAAAGCACACCAGTGCAAGTAGATAAAGAGGTACCACTGCAGCAGGAAGGTAAACGGCATTTCCGTGTGCTCTGGTTTCAGTCACATTGTTCCATTGCACCAGAATCGGTTTTGTCATGCTGGTCACGTGACCCGGAAAGCTGCCTGTGGACAAATGCCAGCTCCCTCAGTCTGAAAGTGAGATGGGCGCCGCAATCCCATCGTCGCCTTTGACTGGATGTAACCGCCCAGGGGTCCTTTACCTTTTTTTACATTATTATTATTAAAGATTTTCTTGGTTTACAAAAGTACATGCCTTGTCTCTTTTTTCAGGTTGTACCGGTACAGTCTTTCTTACAAATCAGTTACATTTGTTGTGAGACAGTATAAGGTTGGGGGGAAAGAGGGGGGAGAGGAGGGGTGGGGTGGCGAGGCTTACATTCTTGTATATAGTGTATGTGTGGAGTTTTGTGTCAGGATGTGGTCCTTTTCACTGGTGTTGTCGGATTCCCTCCCTGCTGAAATACAAGATAATAATAATAATAATAATAATAATAATAATAATAATAATAATATATTATTTATACCCCGCCCATCTGGCTGGGTTTCCCCAGCCACTCTGGGCGGCTTTCAACAGAGCATTAAAATACAATAATCTATAAAACATTAAAAGCCTCCCTAAACAGGGCTGCCTTCAGATGTCTTCTAAAGGTCTGGCAATTGTTGTTCTCTTTGACCTCTGAAGGGAGGGCGTTCCACAGGGCGGGTGCCACTACCGAGAAGGCCCTCTGCCTGGTTCCCTGTAACTTGGCTTCACGCAAGAGGCCCATTCAGACAGGCATGCCCCTGGCTTCTGAAGAAGCACCTGTTTATGCAGGAATTCCCTTGCTCCCTCGACCCTAGTCGCCTTCTTTGATTGTTGCTTTGATTGTTGCACTGTTTTTATGGGATTGTTTTATTGTATATATTAATGCTGCAAGGAGATTGCTTCCTTCTGCATTTTAATCGTTGTGTGTTTCTGTTACGGCGTTGCCTTTAATTATTTTGTATTTTAACGTTTTACAGTCGGTTTTTATGTTTTGTAAACTGCTTAGAACCCATCTGAGCATTAAGCAGTAATATATATATATATATATAGTGTGTGTGTGTGTGTGTGTGTGTGTGTGTGTGTGTGTACACACAAATTTATTACAAAGCTCATCATTGCAAGAGACAGCTCTAAGCTAGATGAACCAGTAGCATGACCCAGGTAAGATAATGTTTGATTGCATTCAGCCACAGGGCATTGCAACTATTCTGCCTACCGAGTGATGATGAAAGCAGAGAGTAATTATAGATTTAAACATTATCTCCCGTTGTTATGGGTTGGAAGGAAGATGCCATCTTTTAGCTGTGTATGTGTGTAATTTTTATTCTCCTATGTAGTTTTGCCTGTTAGCCTCTACATCAGTAACCAGCCTCTTGTTCGAGTCCCAAGGCTACAGCGTAACCTTGCCTTTTATTAAATAAGAACTTAACAGGGGCAACAACAAAAATCTGATCATGTCAACCTGTGAAAAAAAACTGAGGAATTTAATCCTTAAACAGAATAATGGCAGAAATATGTGGGAAAACGGGGGCCCCTTTTCCTTGCTAATGAAATAACTGAGGGCGATGAAAAGCAAAATTTATCGGTGTTTTTTGGCGGTAAAACTTACTCCCCTTTTAAGAAGTTTAGTGCAACCACAGAAGCCAGGGAATTTGGCCGAGTTGCAAAAGATCTTGTCTGACCACCCTATTCCAAGGCCAAGCATAATTGTGGAATTTTCCAAATTCCTTAATAGGAGGGAGGAGGTGGATCTATATCAGAGAACATCGCTGATCTCAAAAAAGCTTACTAAACACCTTATTGTACTATGTGGGGCTACCCTTGTTCCTGGCCTGGAATCTCCACCTGTGCCAAATGATACAGCTACACTGTTATTTAATTAATTAATGACTTTATTAATATTTATGCATCACTAGATTGAAACCACCAACCACCCTCAAAGCAGTTTACACACACAAAAAATAACACAAGAAAACCAAGAAAAATGTACAACCCTACCTTAAAACATAACAAAAGTTATGTTACTGAAACAGATAAAATTGCCTCAACTTTTTCTTTTCTTTTCTTATTATTAAAAACACATTTATTCAGCTTTGTCCACTGTCATAATACCACAGAACAATCACTCCAGTCCTCAAATCCTCATCATGGTCGTGTTGGCTTCCCAAATACCCTCAATAGGAACCCAACTACCCATCTGGTTTACTCGACATTTTCAATCAACTTTCTAAGCATTTGGGGACGCTCGTCTAAACAAGAATGTTTCTTAGCAGGCGCTGAAAAGAGTAAAGTGAAGGTGCCTGTTTGATCTCAATTGGCAGGGAGTTCCCAAGTGTAGCTGCTGCCACACTCAACACAAGCGTGCTCTTAAAAATGAACAGGTATTATGTGGCACCTGTAGTAGAGCCAACTCTGCCGATTGAAGTGGTTGAGTGGGCACATTTGGGGTAAGGAGACCCCCTAGGTAAAGTGGTCACAACTTTTTAAGGGCTTTATATACTAACAGTAACACTGTTACTGTTATATACTAACAGTAACACTGTATATACTAACAGTAACACCTTGAACTGGGCCGCTAGCAAATCAGCAACCAGGGCAGATCTCTGAGCACAGGTGTTATATTCTGGCAAGGCCTCACTCCTGCCAGCAATCGTGCTGCAGCATTCTGCACTAACGGCAGCTTCCAGATCAAGCACAGGGGAAGCCCCACAAAGGACTCAATTACTCAACTACATTAGTGAAAATAAAACGTTATAAATGTGTTTTAACACTGTGACACCAGATGGCGCTGTAGAGCTGAAATCAGAACTCTATGAAATTTCCCATTGTGAGCTTTAAAACGAGTTTTTTTTCAAAGCGTTTTTAGAGCGTTTTTTTTATAGCTGTGTAGATGCAGCCATAGAGTCTGTCACATAGGGACAGACCACTGTGAACGGCACCTCCTTGAACCTTAGACGAGGGACCAAGACTTTCTTGTTCCAGCAGGCATCTGAAGGCAGTGTTTGTTTATATGATAGTTTTCTCTGTTGTGAAGGATAGCTCAGTTGAGACTCTTAATATCAGGGTCATGGGTTCGAGTCCCACATTGGGCAAAAAGATTCCTGCCTTGCAGGGGGTTGAACTAGATGACCCTTGTGGTTCCTTCCAGCTCTATGATTCCATGATTCTGTGATTCTATACCCCATTTTCTCTGGATTGTTTGTACAGCGCTTGGAAAAGTGAATAATTAAGTAGCATATAAATGTCTTAAATGAACAAATAAGCAACAACAGAAGGTCTGTGAGTGTGTGTACCGGTATATAGATAAAGATACTGTACAGCGGACCCTCAGGTTGCGTTACCTTCAGGTAATGTAACTTCCAAGTTGCGAACGTGGCAAACCCGAAAGTGTATACTTCCGGGTCTCACCCCGCGTACATGCGCAGAAGCGGCGCCTCATGTTGCAGGCTTTTTTAAAATTAGTTTTTCCTTTATTACTCACAAGTATACTGTATCTTTACATCATAACATTACATCTTACAATTATACATATTCCTGTTTTCAAAGTATGTTCATTATTATTATTATTATTATCATAGATTGGCAAGTATTACTGTACACAAAAAAGAAAAAAGATGTAATTTTAAAATCAGAATATTCCCCATAAATAAGTGACTTCCCGTCTCTTCCATTTTGTACTAATAAACTTATTGCCTATATTTGTCCATTGTCTTTTTCTTTATAATATTTTCTTACCGGTATCTATCGATTTTCCTTTTAAAATTGTTATCCACAGACACTACTCAAAGGCCATCACCGGTGACATGTTAGGGACTTTTCGGGGTACGTAAGGACCCCGCCGGAACGAATTAAGTTCCTATTCGGAGGGTCCACTGTGTATCTTCACTTCTGCACTCCCAGCTTGACATTAAAGAGGCTGAACAAAAGACTGACCAGCTGCCATTTCCATGTGCAAAAGGGCCATTTTACATCCTGACTTGGACACAACCTTTTACCAAGCCAAAAATTGCACCGGGATATATCCGGCCAGTGCCTTTCAGTATACCCCTGCATCTTCTTGACTCAGTTCCATGGAATGACAGAACTCATTAAGCCTTGATTATTCACAGAAGGGCCTTTGACTTATGGTAACTTGCAGGCTCAATGGCTATTAACAATGTAAATGAGCTGCTAATGCTTGAGGACTCCAGTCTCCACCAACACCAAGGCAAGTGGAGGTTTTCGAGGCATATGATAACTGCCTTAGCTGGTAACAGCTAGGCAACAATTGCTTGGGCTTGTGCATGTCTGTCCTGGAATGACTATTTTATAATGCAAATGAGGTTGCAAACTCAGGTAGTTTGGACTTGGGGGTCATGGATAGTACAAAGGTGGCAGCTCAACTTCCCTGGTCAAAATAACCCTGGCAGATCTTGACTTGACCATCAGCAAGATAAAAAAAATACATTCTTCTCCTCCCTTCCCCCACCCTCAGGCTGGGCTCAGTCTAGAAAAAAACAAACATGGGGAAGATTATGTTCTTGCTTCCAGCATCAGGATAATTATGCACGCACAAGGGTACAAAATACAAACGCTAAGCAGCACGTTGCCATTTTGTTTTGTTTCTTTATCACATTTGTTTGTCGCTTTTTACACACACACAAAACTTTTTTACACACACACACACAAAAAATGTGACGTGGGTGGCGTTGTGGTCTAAACCACTGAGCCTAGGGCTTGCCAATGGGAAGGTCGGCGGTTTGAATCCCTGCGACGTGGTGAGCTCCCGTTGCTTGGTCCCTGCTCCTGCCAACCTAGCAGTTCGAAAGCACATCAAAGTGCAAGTAGATAAATAGGTACCGCTCCAGAGGGAAGGTAAACAGCGTTTCCAAGCGCTGCTCTGGTTCGCCAGAAGCGGCTTAGTCATGCTGGCCACATGACCCGGAAGCTGTATGCAGGTTCCCTCGGCCAATAAAGCAAGATGAGAGCTGCAACCCCAGAGTCATCCACAACTGGACCTAACGGTCAGGGGTCCCTTTACCTTTAAGCTATGAAGGTAATTATAATAATAATAATTAAACCCCAATACAAATACATCTTCAAAGCTGTTATTTATTTCATTTCTAAATAATTTCCCATGAGGTGAGTTATAGGACAATAAAAACATACACAGAACAACGGCATCATATAAAACAGTGATGCAGTGGTATGTCTCGGAAGTCAAATGTTTCGGTTTTTGAATGCCGAAAACCCGGCAGTAACTGCTTCGGTTTTCAAACGCTTTTCGGAAGTCAAACGTGCCACACGGTTTCCGTATTGAGTTTTCCGTAAGTAAATGCTTTTGGAAGTAAATGCTTTGGTTTTCGAACGTTTCGGAAGTATAACGGTCTTCTGGAACGGATTACGTTCGAAAACCGAGGTACCAATGCATATTTTTAAGTTTAAAACAACAGCTACAAAGCTACATTTCCAGAGTGGTTTAACAATTAATCCTTCTTACAGTTTAGGGACCAAACAACTCTCTGTACAGTTCCCAGAATCCTTTGAGGGATGCCATGGCTGTTAATGTGGCTTCCTAGTGCTTTAAATGTACCGTGCAGATGCGCCTTTTAGTCCTGTGGCTTTTCCCAGCCACCTGGCTACAGCTGCCTCGGCCCGTTGCGATATGAAAAACCCACAGCAAGCCATTTGGCGTGCAATCGAAGTTCCGCTCCTCCGTCTCATTCTGCGATGTTTGTCAGCAAGAGCAACCGCCTGACGAGTGCCAAGCGCTCGCCCACCAAGCTGCTAAGTTCACATCGCTGCTCTTCTAGGAAACCTGCTCATTAAACTGCGGCACTCCAAGAAGTTTAATTTACAGGAGGGCGGAAGGACGTCAGCCTGTTTCCCTTTGCACAAACACCAGGCTCTTGCCAGGGAAATAAAATCAAGATAACACATGGCGAGGAACAAGCATGGCTTTGTGAGCAGATCCCATGAAACCAGCTGATCACGATTACTGTATTAGGCACAAAATGCATTTGCTGGTTGCTTTCAGACAGGAAGCAGGGGAAGAGGTTCGGTCCTAGGAAATGATCGAGAGTTCCTTGAGCATGCACAGAGTGCATTGCCTAACCACTAGATGACTTTCTTCAATCTAGGCTGCCTTGCTCAGGTGGGGATGGGGCTGCCACTTTGTGTTTTCGGGGAGGGGGCAGTTCTTTAACAGGGATGAGGAACATAGCTGTCAACTTTCGGATTTGAAAATAAGGGATGCCGCGAGGGCGGTGCAATGGCACCAAGTAGCCTCGCCACCCTGCGCTCCAGAGGCTGCGCGCGAACGGGTGAGCGAAAGAGCGAGCGCATAGATGGCAGGCTGTCTGGCTGTCTGGTTGGGCGTGACAGTCTGGCTGCACAAGGCATGCAAGCTCCGCCCACAGTCGGTCTCAGACTCCTTATTGGCAGCCAAGCAACGCAGCTGAGGAGCCTCCCTGGCCAGCAGGGAGGGAGAGGAGCTGCTTCCTTTGAAATCTGGGAAATTTAAGGGATATCAACAATCTGGGATAGCAGCGGGAAACGGCATTGGAATAAGGGAGTTTCCCGCAAAAAAAGGGAGGGTTGACAGCTATGATGAGGAACCAGTAGCTTTTTTATGTTATTGGACCACAACACCCATCAGCCTATTGGCCACACTGACTGGGGTTGATGGGAGTTGGAGTACAACATCAGGAAGACAACAGGTTCTCAATGCTGGTTCTAGAAGGATGTGCTGGGAAACAGCTTTTATACCCTATGACCTTTGGCTTATGCAGTTCCACCGAGTTCCATCTAGTCTCCCATACTATTTCTCCCACAGCAGTGTGGTGCAGTGGTTAGAGTGCTGGATTAGGACCAGGGAGACCAGCCATGAAGCTCACTGGGTGACCTTGGGCCTGTCACCTAACCTACCTCACGAGTTTGTTGGGAGGATAAAAAGGAGACGAGGAGACGTGTGTATGCCACCAGCCTCGAGCTCTTTGGAGAAAAGGTGGGATATAAGTACAGTAATAAGGAAATAAATAAACATGTGTATGTGTGAAAGTGTTGGGGAAGGTTGTCCATTGGAGATTTGACACGATGCTAATTTGCTGGTGTCTGGATAGTGTTTGGATGGTTTCCCAAGCAATATATTTTATGGTGCTTTGGCTTATTTTTACTGTTTGTCCTTAGGCATCAAGGTGAGAGAAAGCCTGGTGACAAATGGAAGTAAATAACTGTGAAGCATCTGTCCGCTCTGACTTGCCATAGTTCTACAGCCAATCCGCCTTACCTACCGCCTACAAGATGCTGGGGATTGCATCTAGGACCTTCTGCATTCAAAGCATGTGCTCTAGAACTCCCTTGTAACTAGCCACCCAAGGGCCACGTGCCACTGGTGGAAGGAGCCAGAGAAAAAAGTGGGTGGAGCAATGGGTTTAAATTTTACCTTTGTACATCAGGCTAGTTTCTACACACAAACTCAGACACCCCTATTTCCATCCCGAAAAGCAAGAGACAGTATCAGAGTTAAAGGATACGTTCCAGCCAGGCTAAAATACTTACAAGTGCCTAGGGAGAATGTTATGGGGGGGGGAGAGAGAGAGAGAGAGAGAGAGGCCCTGGGTTTTGCAACCCTGCTTGAGGCTGCAATGGAGAGATACCCAGGTCCATATGCCCACTCAGTTATGAAGCTCCCTGGGTGACCTTGGGCAAGTTCAGTGCCAGATTTACGTATAAGCTAAACAAGCTATAGCTTAGGGCCCCACTCTCTTGGGGGGGCCCCAAAAAAGTAAAGGAAAAAAACTCGATGTCCATTTCCAAAATGTAAGATAAAAAAAACAAATAAAATAAAACCTACATACAGCAACAGTGTTTTGTGTTGTGTAAGTAATGGGCCCTGCCTGCTAGCCTGCTCCCTCAAATATCACTGGTTTGCTCATTTCTATATATAGGGTGCCTACATATAGTCCATACATGGACTATTAATATACGGTACTTCTTCTTAATTGTATTTCAGTTCAACAATTACTTTGATAAAATACATATTTTCTTATGTGCAAGTGGCTTTAGATACCTATTAGGTCCATAAATATAGCATATATTCAACACAAAAAAACAGCGACAATTTGTTGTTGACAAAGGACAGCTGGACATATAAAGGACCCCATTACCTTCAGTAGCTTAGGGCCTCATCAGACCTACACTCTCTTATCCTAACCTTCTTCACAAGGTTGTTGTGAGGAAAAAAGTTGTGTATTCTGCACAGAGCTCCTGGGAGGAAGGGTAGGTTTTAAGATGTAATAAATAACGAAGACATAATGACTTCTTTCGACAGAGTTCTTTCTTCCATATGAAAGGAGGCCCAATTTATATAACAGAAATATGCATTACGCAGAAATGCAAAGAACCCACAAAAATCCCAAAATGAATACATAAATGGTCTACTCCTTTGTTGTAGGCATTGTTAATCTTCGTAAGACTACATCAGATTACTTAAGAAATGCGTTCTGGATTGCTGCATAATTGTCCGTGTATTTCCCACATTTTTTGCAACAGCAGGGCTTTTGCTAGATCTTTATCCAGAAAGCTCTATGTGTAGGAATCAGAAGGGATCTAGAATCTTGCTCTGTGGTATTTCAAGATGCATTCTCTCATGAGTGCTTTGCATTTTCCAGATGTATTCCTTTATGGAAGTAGCATTCCCATTGTGCAAAACATTACCTCAGAGCAAGGATGTGTTTTGGTCCAGGCCCCACTGAGATAAATATGGGACTCGTTTGTTAGTTATTTGGCTGTTATTTAACTGTCTTCAGATAGAGACACGTTGACTCCGTCTGGGATCTCCTGGGAAATTTAAGGAGAGCCGAAAACTGATTCCATGCAACACAGCATCCTAGCCAGATAATTGTTAACAGGGTTCGCCATTGATTTGCAGTGTCTTGCAGCCTGATCTGCACGCTTGGTCAGATTGCTGGTTACTGGGCTTAACCAGCGAAACAACTCCCAAAAAACATGATGCAACTTCCAGCACTGCACACAAGTGACACCAACAGTTTTGGCAGATATACGCCTACCCATATGTTTAGCAACATTTCACTCTGATGGTGGACCACAAGCTTAACATGAGCCAACAGTGTGATGCAGCAGCAAAAGAAGCTAATGCTATTCTAGGCAGCGTTAACAGAAGTAGTGTCCAGATCAAGGGAAGTAATAGTACCATTCTATTCTGCCTTGCTCAGACCACACCTGGAATACTGTATCCAGTTCTAGGCACCACAATTTAAGAAGGATGTTGACAAGCTGGAACTTGTGCAGAGAAGAACAACCAAGATGATCAAGGGTCTGGAAACTAAGCACTTGAAGGAGCTGGGTATGTTTAGCCTGGAAAATAGGAGACTGATAGAAGGTATGGTAGCCCTCTTCAAATATCTTAAGGGCTGTGGACTCTCCTTCCTTGGAGGTTTTTAAGCAGAGGCTGTCCATCTGTCATGGATACTTTAGCTGAGATTCCTGCATTGCGGGGGGTTGGACTAGATTACCCTTGGGTCCCTTCCAACTCTAAGATTCTCTTCTATGATGCACCAGTCAATGGGCTGGTTTGTTTTTGACCAGTTAATCCATGGATAGGCAAACTAAGGCCCGGGGGTCGGATCCGGCCCAATCACCTTTTAAATCTGGCCCGTGGATGGTTCGGGAATCAGTGTGTTTTTACATGAGTAGAATGTGTGCTTTTATTTAAAATGCATCTCTGGGGCATAGGAATTCGTTCCTTTTTTTTCTTCCAAAATATAGTTCGGCCCTCCACAAGGTCTGAGGGACAGTGGACCGGCCCACTGCTGAAAAAGTTTGCTGACCCCTGATAATCGATGGTCTCTTAAGAACATAGGAAGCTGCCATATACTGAATCGGACCATTGGTCCTTCTTGCTTAGTGCTGTCTGCACTGACTGGCAGCAGCTCCCCAGGAGTCTCTCCCAGCCCTTCCTGGAGATGCTCGGGATTGAACCTGGAACCTTCTGCCTACAAACCAGATGCTCTACCGATGAGCTACGGCCCGTCTCCATTTCAGAAACATTGAGCTGTTCATTCCCTTCAGCTCTAGCCAGCATGGCAATAGCCAACAGTGGTGGGAGTTATAGAATTGTAGAGTTGAAAGGCACCATGAGGGTCATCTAGTCCAACCCCCTGCAATGCAGGAATCTTCCACCCAACGTGGGGCTTGAACCCACAACCCTGAGATTAAGAGTCTCTTATGCTCTACCGACTCAGCTATCCAGCAGCTATGGCAACTTCTGGATGGCACTACATTGGTGCCCCTGGTTTATATAATCCCGTTGATGGCAGCATGTCACTAACAAACGATCCTCTGCTGCCTCCCTCCTAGCTTCATTTGCTGTTTTGCTCTCATTCATTCCTTGTTATACTTGGCTCCTTCCCAGCTCTGCCCTCTCTCCCTCCACGCACTGTTGGCCCCTTGATCGTGTGCACCTTGGTTCTTATGAAGGCACAGTATGCAACATTCTCTCCATGCAGAAGCTCGAGGTTTCCATGCACATCTCTCCATCCATCCATCCATTCAGGTAAGCAAGGGACAGCACCACATTTCAAGGTCACATTCAAGCAGGGTGCGGTGTGGATCATGGCCCAGGGAGGGGGCATGGCTGGGCCTGAGTGCCAAGGCACAGAAAAGGAAGCCGGAACAACCACAGCCCTGCCAGTGCCGGGCCAGTGCGGATGTCTATTTTCATTAAAAGGTAAAGGGATCCCTGACCGTTAGGTCCAGTCGCAGACGACTCTGGGGTTGCGGTGCTCATCTCGCTTTACTGGCCGATGGAGCCGGCGTACAGCTTCCAGGTCATGTAGCCAGCATGCCTAAGCCACTTCTGGCGAACCAGAGCAGCACACAGAAACGCCATTTACCTTCCCGCCGGAGCGGTACCTATTTATCTACTTGCACTTTCACATGCTTCTGAACTGCTAGGTTGGCAGGAGCAGGGACTGAGCAACGGGAACTCACCCCGTCGCGGGGATTTGAACCACCGACCTTCTGATCGGCAAGCCCTAGGCCAGTGATGGCTAACCTTGACACCCCAGATGTTTTGGAACTACAACTCCCATCACCCCTAGCTAACAGGATCAGTGGTCAGGGATGATGGGAGTTGTTTTCCCAAACATCTGGAGTGTCAAGGTTAGCCATCACTGCCTAGGCTCTGTGGTTTAGACCACAGTGCCACCCACGTCCCCTATTTTCATTAGACGTTCGCAAATACCTGCCTCGTTTTTTTAGTACTTGGATTTGTTTTGGTGGTCGGTGGTTAGAGTGTCAGGCTAGGGCCTGGGACAACCGGTGTTCAACTCCCCAAGTCAGCCATGAAGCTCCCTTGGTGCAAGTCACAGTCTCTCCACCTAGCCCACCTCACAGGGTTGTCGTGTGGATAAAATGGGGAAGAGAACTGTGTACATTGCCTTGAGCTGCTTGGAGGAAAGGGTAGGCAATGAATGCAATTATATATATATTCATTTTCAGTAAATAAACAGACAAAATGCTACTGGAGTTTTTAAAATGTTAGTTGTGTCGAACCCAAAGGAGGAAATGTGTTGTGGGTTGTTGTTTTTTAATCCAGCATTTAATGAGTTATTAGATTCATTTCATTGATGGGTCAATACGTATTAACTGCCTGAACTGCTAAGGGTATTTGGCGTCTTCCCAGCAATGATGGGAAAAGCATTCTCTCTCTCTCTTTCTTGCTTACACTTGAAAAGCCTCTTGATTCACAATGGGAGCATTTTTGGAAGTCCATTCACCCAGCCATTGACAAAACTGATGGAGGAGACAGTTGACTGCTTTGCATGACAAGAGGACTTCAGCGATGATTGCTTGGATAAAGCATTAGACAATCATCATGCAATTTGCTGACTTCCCGCAAAGCCCTCGGCTAATCTGCACAACAACCACTTTTCACAATCATCCTTCTTAGCCCAGTGCTATTTCTTAGCCTCCTTGGTGCCATTTAAAAAAAAAAATAACAAAAATCTTGCACCTAATGCACTTGAGTGCTTAACTTCTCAACAGTTTTTGGGGGGCTTTTATGCTGTCTAGTCCCAAAAAGCCTACAGAAAAGCCTTTGGATGTGAATCATTTGTGCTATTTTGAACGTACCATGTACCTTTTTTAAAACTTCCAGAAACAACACCGCAGTACTGATGAACAAGACTGGGCCTTTTAACCTAATTCAGCAAGGTTTTTCTTATGTTCTCATGGTCCCTTCACACAGCCAGCTGGGCGGGGTATAAATAATAAAATAATAAAAATAATATTTTCCACTCCCACACAGACTTACATTTCTCTTAAAGTTTTTTTTCTCCTTAAGGTTTTTTTTTGCATGTTTACCAATAAACAAAAACACAAATGCCAGCTATAACAATTTACTAGGAACTGTCTATTTTTCAGCCGCTGTCCCTAGTAAATCACGTATAGGGAATTCTGTTTTGTTTTTGTTTTTTTAAAAAAAGTTTAAATAGTTTTTATTAAAGATTTTCTTGAGTTACAAATGTGCATTGTCTCTATTTTCAGGTTGAAATTCTATAGGGAAGTTTGTTTGATGTCTTACTGTGGTTTTATAATTTATTGGAAGCCACCCAGAGTGGCTGGCTTAATAATATTATAGATGATTTCTTCTTCTTCTTCTTCTTCTTCTTCTTCTTCTTCTTCTTCTTCTTCTTCTTCTTCTTCATACCTCCAGTGCACACACATCCAAATTCATGAATGAAAATGCAAAGCTGCCATGCACTACAGTCCACAACTGCCATCTTTCCAGGTGTTGATCACAGAACAGGTACATTTTTCTAAACATTCCCATCTACTCCAGAAGATGACTGGCAGTGGCTCTCCAGGCTTTCAGGTGGAGTTCTTTCCTGGCCACATGCACACACAAACACACTCTTCAAAGCCGTGACCTTAGAGTTATGAGGACTGCACCCTTGCCAGTTGAGTCATCGTGTCTTGTTAAGGAAGATATATTTGTTCGTATATCTTTAATCAGGAGAGTACATACCCTCTTCGCTTTTAAATACTGCCAAACAGGCCACGACAGAGACAAAGAAAATTGTAGTTACAGGTAGGTAGCCGTGTTGGTCTGCCGTAGTCGAAACAAAATAAAAAATAAAAAAATCCTTCCAGTAGCACCTTAGGTAAAGGTAAAGGGACCCCTGACCATTAGGTCCAGTCGTGTCCGACTCTGGGGTTGCGGTGCTCATCTCGCTTTATTGGCCGAGAGCCGGCGTACAGCTTCCGGGTCATGTGGCCAGCATGACAAAGCCGCTTCTGGCGAACCAGAGCAGCACACAGAAACGCCGTTTACCTTCCCGCCAGAGCGGTTCCTATTTATCTACTTGCACTTTGACGTGCTTTCGAACTGCTAGGTGGGCAGGAGCTGGGACCGAGCAACAGGAGCTCATGCACACGAAAGCTCATACCAATAACAAACTTACTTGGTCTCTAAGGTGCTATTGGAATGAAAATTGTGTAAAGCAGATGCGAGTACTAACACACAGCGATCCTAAGGTCATGAGCTCCCTTGTCTTGTGTGTGTGTGCCTCTATTTTGACCTGCGAAACCTTGCAGAGTTTCTGCAAAGCAGCTTTCCTCAGCTTGGTCGCTCCAGATGTTTCAGACTATAATCCTCATCAGGTCTGGCCAGCCTGGGATGATGGGAAGAATAGTTTGATGACATATGGAAGCCGCCAGGTTGCGGAAGGCTGGTGCCAAGGGCGAATGCAACAAAGATGTTAAAAATAAAATAAATAAAAGAAGACGAATGTGCAAAGACATGAATCCTATAGGTACAAATGGCAAAGCGATCTGGTCCAAGTCTTACTTAATCCACTAGTGCAGCTAATTGGTAATCCTCAGAAGGCCACCCAGACTCTGATTTAAAACCTCTAATGAAGGAGAATCCATGACGGGCTGCAGCTCTTGCTGCTGTGTAATGCAGGGACGGGTCACACACAGGGCCAAATGCAATGCATCAGAGCTCTTTATCTGACCCCCAGCGGACCCTCCCCAGATCGCATGTCCTCCCAAACCGCACCCCTCACCCTCCCCTGCTTTGCACCGTCCTTGAGTGTTTTTTGCCAGGCACAAATGTGTTCTAGGATTCTGCTCCTGCTTGCTGCTTCCCCGGATAAAGGATAAGAGAGGGATGTTTGTACGTGAAGAAACCACGCATAAAGGTGGAATTCATCTTTATTGCTCCTTTCACTTTTGCCTCTGGCCTCACCTGCCGCAACCTTGCATTTGAGCTGTCCCAGAAGGGAAGGTCAAATTCGTTCCCCAGTCCTACAGTAATATGTGAAATGGCCGTAAGACAAAGTTGCTCTCAAGTTGAGAGTTGAGGCCATGGTATTTCTTTTTCCTCTTTTTTAAAAAGAGAAGAAGCTTTTCTTGTCTTTCAGTTTGGGAACCCACGGACATGTCACTCGCTGTGTTGTCTGGGGGGGAAATATCCCAGCTGGAAAACAGTCTCTGGAATCATAAATGAAAGATATAGATCAGATCTTGCTGGACTCTTCAGCTTGCCGTTTCCTTCTCATAACAGTTTCCATAGCCTTTGATATTCTATCTACTTTATCATTTCTCTTTCCCCCCGCAACCCGTCCCAATTTTGTGGAAAAACAGCTGTGAAAATAAAATGCCAACAGAGCCCATCTTTTATCCCGCCTGTCACTGGATTCACTACATCTGCAAAGACAGAGAAAACGCTTGTTTGGAGCCTTCATCTTGCTTCATTTAGGAGGCTAAAGATGCATCACCATCTGACCCAGCGGGGTCAAAGGTCACCCCCAAGGGGAGTCAGCGAGTTGTTCAGTCTATTCATGGTTTAATTCCTGATGAGTGGCTCTCAGTAAAAGATTCCTTTATTCTAGTGGCTATATATATATATATATATATATATATATATATATATATATATATATATATATATAATAACAGAGTTAACAAGCCTGATAAGAAATCCATGACTCAGGCAAATCCTTAAGGATCAAGGGGGGAGGGAGAAGGGAATAAGTTAGAGCATGTTAATCCACAAGCCTGAAAATACGCAGCAAAATCTTTTAAACACTTTAAAAAGAAGAAGAAAAAAGAAAGCCTTCGCTGTAGCTTGTTAGTACCAATTACGGCAGAAAATGATGGGATGGGATTTGGTGCTTTCCTAACTTAAGGGTCCCCCCCCCCCCCGCTCTCCAAGAAACATGAACAAGAAAGTAATAGAATCATAGAATTGTAGCGTTGGAAGGAATTCCGAGGGTCATCTAGCCCCCCCCCCCCGGCAATGCAGAAGTCTCAACTAAATCTTCCATGTGAAATGGCCATTTCCATTGAGATAACGAAGCGATCCTGTTATACGGCAATGCAACCAGTTCCCCTGCAGTGGGCACCAAACTGGGTGGGGGGAGAGGGCGACACGGGGCATTGTAACTACGACGTAGTGCATGCACAGAACGAAAGGCGAGAGCAGGGGGTGCAAAATTTTGGCCTGGCACAGGGGGCCACTGAAATTTGAAAGACCAATGTCTGCCCCCCCCCCCCCGGCCTCTGCTCTTTAATGCATAACCTGAGAAAGAAAAAGAAGCACGGAAAGGAAAGGCGCATTAAAAGGATTTGGCGAAGTAGAGAGCCTTTGTGGTGTAGTGGTTAAGAGCGGTAGACTCGTAATCTGGGGAACCGGGTTCGCTTCCCCTCTCCTCCACATGCAGCTGCTGGGTGACCTTGGGCTAGTCACACTTCTCTGAAGTCTCTCAGCCCCACTCACCTCACAGAGTGTTTGTTGTGGGGGAGGAAGGGAAAGGAGAATGTTAGCCGCTTTGAGACTCCTTCGGGTAGTGATAAAGCGGGATATCAAATCCAAACTCTTCTTCTTCTTCTTCTTCTTCTTCTTCTTCTTCTTCTTCTTCTTCTTCTAGAAGCTTTACTCAGCTTTCGGGCTAAACTGTAGTTTGCAGCTGTGGTTCTTCGCAATGTTCAAATTGACACGCTTGCCTTGAGATCAGCCAACAAATCAGAATGTAAAACAGTGTTCTGAAGGAACTCCGAAAACCATGGTTTTCACAAAGTGCAGTTTGGCATGACACCCAAACAGTGGTGTTGTGGTAGATCTTGAAGCATAGGAGCTTATCATAACAGCTCACATAGCCACATCAGCAAAGATGTTCTATAGTGATGCTCTCAAGGAAAGTCCAAAACTGCAGGCAGCTGTATGATATCTTAGAAATGGGAAAATATTGAGATTTATGAATGGTTAATGTACTCGGTTAGTTTCTTGGGCTGTGCATTACTTCAGAGGCAGCAAATTGGCACAGTTTGAACTATTCAGCCCACCCTCTTGATTCAAAATGGCACCTGACAGTTTTCAAGCATAGACCCAAAACTGCTCCTCAATCTTGAGAACTGTCATACCAAATAGGGCAACAGTGTCTTCAGAGGCATCGACACCATTTGAAACAGTTGGGTCCACCATCTTAATTCAAAATGGCATCCGGTATCATCCAAATGTAGACCATAAACTATTCCTACATCTTGGGAACAGCCACACCAAATTGCATGACGATATCCGCAGAGGTGTCCAAGTTTGAAATGGTTTGGTTGGCCATCTTGATTCAAAATGGTGCCCAGCTGTTTCCAAGCATAGACCAAATCCCACTCCTCACTCTTGGGAATTGTCACATCAAACTGGAATGACAATACTGTATCTTCATAGGTGTCCAGATCAGCACATTTTGGCATCCTGCATTCATCCATAGACAAAAACCAGCTCCTCCACGTGGAAACCCTCATGTGAAATAGGGGAAATTATATCTCACAATGTTTCCAAACCCATAGAGAACAGACAGGGAGATGGATAAGCAGACAAATCACTTTCCAAAACATATAGTAGATTACATTATATTTATATCCTCAACAAAGCTCAAGGTCTTCCATTGAAACTTAATGGATGAGTGGGGATTTGAACCCTGGTCTCCTAAGTCCTAGTCCAATGCTCTAAACACTACACAAAACTGAATTTTGTTTTAACCATGTGGTATGGAAAGAGGAACTTCCTTTTGCCCACCATTCAGCTTCAATGGATGGTCCTGGGTTCTAGTATTACACAAGAGGGGGACGCGGGGGTGCTCTCTTGGGCTTGCCAGTCGGAAGATCGGCGGTTCGAATCCCCGTGCCGGGGTGAGCTCCCGTTGCTCTGTCCCAGCTTCTGCCAACATAACAGTTCGAAAGCACACCATTGCAAATAGATAAATAGGTACTGCTATGTCGGGAAGGCAAACGGCGTTTCCATGTGTTCTGGCTTCCGTCATGGTGTTCTGCTGTGCCAGAAGCGGTTTAGTCCTGTTGGCCACATGACCCAGAAAGCTGTCTGTGGACAAATGCCGGCTCCCTTGGCCTGAAAGTGAGATGAGCACCACAACCCCATACTCGGCTTTGACTGGACTTAACCATCCAGGGGTCCTTTACCTTTTTTACGTAAGAGCAGTGCTTTTTTTCTTTAAAAAAAAATGTTTAGGGGTACTCTCCTTTTCCTACTCATATTGAAATACTGCCCCTCAATGAGGCCAAACTTAGATTCACAAAATGTTTAGGGGTATGCGTACCCCTGCATACCCCCAGAAAAAAAAACACTGCGTAAGAGAGATAAAAACTTATTTCTTTTAATTTTCCCAACACTACACATCATTTAGTACACCTTCATCATATTCCTTCTTACTCATACAGTATTTTTCCCTAAGCAAAGCAGACGAGAGATGGTTGCTGGCCCAGTACCATACAGTGTTAGTATGGATTTCTGCATCTGTGTCTTCATTGAGCTCCCAGGTCTTTTACCCATCAAATCCCAGGCCATCCTCTCTCTCACTTATTACATGTTTTCATTGCTACCCAAACAACTCTGAGCTCATGCTTACATGTGCACAGTGTACAACTCGAATGATGTATAGTTTGTTTGTGTGATGTGCCAAAAATGGAAACCGCAACGTGTACCAGCACTGGGAGCCCAGTGTCATGGCTGTGTAAGATTCCATAAACATGGGGAACTGGATCTAGTGAAGTGTGAGCAAAAGAAAATGTACTGTTTGTGCTGTTCTGCACGCAGGTGCACAGACCAGGCAAAGTCAAGCCCTGCTAGACCAGTGGATTGCAATGGGGAAGTTGAATCAACGGGTCTTAAAAGTGCTCCAGGTGACTTGAGTTGTGCCCTTTGTGAAAAATGAGATGGTAGAAATGGGCCTTTTATCCAGGAAAAAATTATCTGAATGCAGCTTTATTTTCTCTGCATGAAAGCCCTTGCATGAGTTGTTTGCATGAGAAACCTGAGCACTTCCTGTGGAAGTCTATTTGTCAGATCTTGTCCCTGCAAGTTAAGGAAAGCATTTATAGCATTACACCTGTGGTCTTAGAATGCTGCTATCACAGGGCCAAAGGCCAAGCTTACAGTTGTCTGTTGTTGAAGAGCTTCCAAATTATTTACTTTTGGAAGGGGGGGACCCTCATTATATAAGATTTTGGAAACATCTCTTGTTGTTTTGTCTGACAAAACAATTACTTCTAATTGATAAACGCACACACATCTGCAAATGCTAAAGCTGGCCAGCTTGTAGTAGCAACTACAAAACAACAACAACAGAATTCCCTTTCAATTAAATCCAGTGCAGAATCCTATGATAGCTGAGCAGCTGTTATCAGAGGGGTGTCTCTGTGCACCCTGACAAAAGTAGCACAACTTAAGCTGCTTCTCTTTTTCACCTAAGGGAGCTCCCCAGCCTTGGACCTCCTAGATGTTTCATACTACAATTCCCATCAGCCCCAGGGAACTGTAGTCCAAGTAAGGTTGCCATATGTCCTCTTTTTCCAGGACACATCCTCTTTTTCATGGGTATGTAAAATGAGAGTCGTCATAGAGATCCATAGTTTTAAAAAGTCGGCAAATGTATCCTCTTTTTTGCTCTTCAAAATATGGCAACCCTAAGTCCAAGATATCGTGAGGGCACCAAACTGGGGAAGGCTGAGCTAAGAAGCTATCATCTCTAGATATTCCAGTTCATGTTTCCCTTTGGCTTGACGTTTTGGTTCCACCATAAGCCAAGGACTATAAAATAGCAACTCAGTACAGTGGTACCTTGGGTTACAGACGCTTCAGGTTACAGACTCCGCCAACCCAGAAATAGTACCTCAGGTTAAGAACTTTACCTTAGGATGAGAACAGAAATTGTGCGGCAGCGGCAGCGGCAGCGGCAGCGGGAGGCCCCATTAGCTAAAGTGGTACCTCAGGTTAAGAACAGTTTCAGGTTAAGAACGGACCTCCCGAACGAATTAAGTTCTTAACCTGAGGTACCACTGTATTAGACAAACTACCTAGAGACTGAAGCCCTGCACGCTAAACCTTACCCACCGGATGTTGTGTAATTTCAGCATTTTGCTCTGCTTTGACGTAAAAGTTTCCAAAGAGGTAGCTTTACGAATCCGCTGCAGGAGAAAGCACCGTGACGCCTCGTGACAACTTAAAGACGAACACATTTAAAAGTGACTGTAAAATGTAAATATTAACTTTAATGTGAAAAGTAGAACAGGACAACAGATCAACAGCACAGGAGGAGGAAAGGCGCCCACTCAGCCTTCAGTAAGTGGACCATTCTTAACCAATCCTCATACTTGACCAATGGGAGCATAAGGTGGACCTTGGATGCCTTGAAGTTCACTGAGCAAGTGTCTGGGACCCAAAGACATATAGGAACCACTGAGCCCTTGTGTTTAGCATTTGTGAAGTGATCAGACTTTGCTATCTGAAGCCTATTGAGAGCACAAAGATTAAACCAGCTTATTTCTTTGAGGTGCATCAGTGTATTATCAATGAAGAGAAGCTCTTGTGTAAGCCAAGCCAAGTTAAGCTGCAGGCTTCCCAGCTGTAGTGCATCCATTATATTCCTCTTTCGCTGCTTTCCCTTCAAAGTCTCCAAGGGAACAAAAAAAGCTGAATACTTAAATACTTTTTCAACAGTCCGGTGCCGCCTTATTTCTTTTTATTTGTTGTTACTTTGCAAAAACCACTTCCAGACTCCCCACGGAGAAGTCCTCAGTCAAGGCAAAGCAGACTGCTATTTATATGTTCAGAATGCCATTAGGCCCAGCCCAAAGCAGGGCAGGGGGGCTCAATGGTCCCCCTTTTTTGTTTTAGGAAAGCAGCCAAAGGTGGAAGGATATGGAATTTGGACAGCAATCCATTGGCCTTCCAGAAAAGTTGCTTACACTTGGCAAATGTCAAAGCATCACACAATAGCAAGCCTTTTTCTTCTCTAGATAAACCCATTTATCCAAATGAATGGGAAGGCATTTAACACAGGGGTGAACAGTGTCTACGGGCCACTTCACACATTACAGGGCATCAAACTGGGGTTTGCTATCCCGTGTAAACTCAACAGGGAGCCACTGTCAGTCATAGAATCAAAGAGTTGGAAGGGACCCTAAGGATCATCTAGTCCAACCCCCTACAATGCAGGAATATGCAGCTGTCCCTTACAGAGATCGAACCTGCAACCTTAGCGTTATCAGCACCATGCTCGTTTTGTCCCCCTAGTGCATCAGTGGCTCTCACGCCTGCTTTTTCATGAACAACTTTAACATAGGAACATGTTGGCTAAGTGAGGATTTGAACCCTAGTCTCCCAGCACCTAGTCCAACACTCTGGCCACTACACTACACTGGCTGTCAAGATACAAGTGGTGGCAGGTTGCCCCATTCCCCCTGGTGGGGCTCCAACGCCTCTCTCCAGCTTCTCAACCCCAGTGCAGTTAAAGGTAGATAGCCGTGTTGGTCTGTCATAGTCAAAACAAAATAAAATAAAAAAAATTCCTTCCAGTAGCACCTTAGAGACCAACTAAGTTTGTTCTTGGTATGAGCTTTCGTGTGCATGCACACTTCTTCAGATACACTGAAACAGAAGTCACCAGACCCTTATATATAGTGAGAGGGTGGGGAGGGGTATTACTCAGAGGGGTGGTGGAAATGGGTGAAAGGTTGATAGCTGTGGTAAACCTGTTGACGACTGTTAACGGCTGCAATTAGTCTTATAGGAAAAAGCAAGGGGTGAGAAGGTTAAAAAAGCTTTGTCATGTATAATGAGATAAGAATCCAATGTCTTTGTTCAGACCAGGTCTCTCCATGGTTTTAAGCTTGGTAATGAGTTGCAATTCAGCAACTTCTCTTTCCAGTCTATTTCTGAAATTCCTTTGCAATAAGACAGCTACTTTGAGATCTTGTATAGAGTGTCCTGGGAGATTGAAGTGCTCTCCTACTGGTTTCTCTGTCTTGTGATTCCTGATGTCAGAACCCCAGTGCAGTGAGCCACACTGGAGGCTGTTCCTATCAGTATTTCTGCGGCTGCCCTTATTCCATCACGAATGTGAGAAGCCCAAGGAAAAGGCCTCATAAAGCCTGTTCGATAATCTGACCTTGGTCAAAACATATTTGATCTCCATCATCATAAATAAACCAAGCATAGGTAAAGGTTCCCCTGACCATTAGGTCCAGTCATGACCGACTCTGGGGTTGCGGCGCTCATCTCGCTTTATTGGCCAAAGGAGCCGGCGTACAGCTTCCAAGTCATGTGGCCAGCATGACTAAGCCGTTTCTGGCGAACCAGAGCAGCGCACGGAAACGCCATTTACCTTCCCGCCAGAGCTGGTACCTATTTATCTACTTGCACTTTGACGTGCTTTCAAACTGCTAGGTTGGCAGGAGCAGGGACCAAGCAACGGGAGCTCACCCCGTCGCGGGGACTCGAACCGCCGACCTTCTGATCGGCAAGCCCTGGGCTCCTTGGTTTAACCAAGCCCAAATATTCTCAATGCTTCCGCAACCTTTCCATGGACCACCTGACTGGGCATACATGGCACACATGCAAATGTAATGTGTGAAATGCTTTTCAAGAAAAGCAGCAAGAGAGCAAGCTAACCAAAGTTTTTATTACTTGTTTATTTTCTGTGGAGGTTTATCCGATGAGCTAATGTTTGGCTACTAGTGTTTGTGTAATTGCATCCTGGTCCCACCTTGTTACATAAAATAGATCACGGTTTCTAGCTGTTCTGTTCATTCCCTCACATTAATTTGTCGTGGTTTAACAATCGGTTGCTCTTCCCTTGGAACTCTGGGAATTTGTAGCTCTGAAAGGGGAATAGTAGTTGTCCCCTTAAGCACTCTTAGTACCCTTAACAAACTAGAGTGCCCAGAATTCTTTGTTGTTGTTCAGTCGTTCAGTCATGTCCGACTCTTCGTGACCCATGGACCAGAGCACGCCAGGCACGCCTATCCTTCACTGTCTCTCGCAGTTTGGCCAAACTCATGTTAGTAGCTTCAAGAACACTGTCCAACCATCTCATCCTCTGTCGTCCCCTTCTCCTTGTGCCCTCAATCTTTCCCAACATCAGGGTCTTTTCTAGGGAGTCTTCTCTTCTCATGAGGTGGCCAAAGTACTGGAGCCTCAACTTCAGGATCTGTCCCTTCTAGTGAGCACGCAGGGGCTGATTTCTTTAAGAATGGATAGGTTTGATCTTCTTGCAGTCCATGGGACTCTCAAGAGTCTCCTCCAGCACCATAATTCAAAGCAACAATTCTTCGGCGATCAGCCTTCTTTATGGTCCAGCTCTCACTTCCGTACATTACTACTGGGAAAACCATAGCTTTAACTATACGGACCTTTGTCGGCAAGGTGATGTCTTTGCTTTTTAAGATGCTGTCTAGGTTTGTCATTGCTTTTCTCCCAAGAAGCAGGAGTCTTTTAATTTCGTGACTGCTGTCACCATCTGAAGTGATCATGGAACCCAAGAAAGTGAAATCTCTCACTGCCTCCATTTCTTCCCCTTCTATTTGCCAGGAAGGTGATGGGACCAGTGGCCATGATCTTAGTTTTTTTGATGTAGGAAGCCATATTGTTTGATGTGGTGTCATAGTGCTTTAAATACATAGATATACACCATACATTTTAAAGCACATCCAGCACACATCGAAAGCACATGACTTCTCCCAAAGAACCCTGAGAGGTATAACTTCCCCCTCAAGGAGTTACAATTTCCAGCATCATTAACAAATTGCAGTTCCCAGGATTCTTAGGGAAAGTTATGTGCTTTAAATGTGCATTGAATGGGCTCTGAATGTATCATGATGTGCCCATTTTGTTCTCCGCTCAGTTTGATGACACGGTAGGTCCCAGTGATGTGGAAGATTATTGCCCAAAACTGAACATGGTTATTATCCCCCTTCAGACATTCGGCACGCAGCTTGAGAGAGGAGCTGTCATGCACGAGGAACACCTGAAGAGGGGCTACACTTGATGGAGAAAGCACCAAATTTAAAACAGCGCCTTTTCCTATCTCAGATACATACGGTAGGATCCTATGAACTTTCACTCACTGTAGTGCCAGGTAACACCAGAGAAAATCTACCCTTCTGACAAATGACTGGAATGATAGCGGGTCACTTAACAGGGCTGAAATGAATTTATTTATTTATGATTACGTTTATATCCTCTAAGGAGTCCAAGGTCACATATATGGTTTTCCTCCTTCCCATTTTTATAGGCACAACAAACCTGTGAGATGGTTAGGCTGAAAGGCTGCAGTGGTTAAAATGTTGACAGGAAGTTTTCACCTCACAGCTAGGGAGAGGTTGGGTCCAGGGACACCTAGAAAACCTCACAGCTTAAAAAGCAGCTTTAAAAACAATGTGGCTTTGGCATCTATAAACATAGAAGTGTTCAAGGGATACCCATATCACAAAGCAGTTGATAACATGCTGTGGGAACATATACCAAGGGAGCCACAGATGGCCTTGGCTCCCTCATACATGTACAATGTTTTTAGAGATGTGCAGACCTCTCCATATTTATAGAGAGGGCAAAACAGGACTCCTGAGTGAATGCATGAATTATTATCATTTGGCCGCCCTATACCCGCAGGTCTCTAGGCGGTTCACAAGATAAAATCACAATATAAAAACACAAAACACATAATCAAAATAAAAACCAAAGCAACCCGACTGGGGGTTCTGCTGCTTTTTCCTCTCTGGGGGGTCTGGGCTGAGGTTGTGGCTGCAGAGATGGACGTATTTTTAATGATCCGACGTCACAAGACGACCACCTTCACAGACGCCAAGGAGTCCAGTACGGTGTATGAGCTGAAAAGAATTGTTGAGGGGATACTTAAGAGACCCCCAGAAGACCAAAGGCTATACAAGGATGACCAGCGGTTGGATGGCAGCAAAACCCTCAGAGGCTGTGGCTTCACCAGCCAGACAACACGACCTCAGGCCCCAGCAACAGTTGGCTTGGCCTTCAGAACCAGTGAAGGTGCCTTTGAGCCCCTCCAGCCCCCCGGAGCTCCCAGACGTGATGAAGCCCCAGGACTCTGGCAGCAGCACCAATGAGCAAGCGGTGCAGTGAGAGGCGAGAGGGTGACAGAGCGAGCTGCACAACCCATGGCGCCCCTTCCCCACCACCCACTCCCTCCCTCAACCCTCCAGCGTGGAGAGAGACATGGCACTATCCCACCCCTCCAATCCAGACCCCCCTTTTACTCCGCCCCTCTCTATACAAGACCACACCTCCTTCCAAGCCCCTCCCCACTCATCAAACAGAGCAATGTTTTCATTTTTTGTTTTGGAAATGGCTCCCTATGAGGGGTAGCAGCCCTCAGGATGGTGAAGGTTCCCCAGCTCCACTGCAAGGCTTCGATTCTGTGCACATTTACTCGAGAGTATGGACTGCTGAACTCAGCGGGACTGACTTCCAGCTAAACACACTGCAAGTAAATTGTTCGTAGGGTGTCCGCGTGTCGTATGCCAATGATTTGTTTTATTTGCGTGCTCGTTTGTTTGTTTAATTTGTATACTGCCCTTCTTCCATAGATACAGTATAAAAGCACATAATACCGTGCATAATAAAAAAAAACCAAGAGTTTATTATTAAATAAATAAGCTGATATCCCACCCTTCCTCCGAAGGCGTCCAGGGCAGCAAGCACCAAAATGATAAAGCAATTTAAAATAAAAATAAAAATGTTTAAAAACAGCCCGCACCCACATTCCCTCGCAGCTAATGATATCAAGCATCAAATGCCTGGTTGAACAGGATTGTCTTTAAAGTCAACTCCTGAGTCTTAATAATGAGAAAGTCTGATGTCCCTAACCAGGGAGGGCATCCCACAAATGGGGGCCCCATCACTGAGGAGGCCCCGTCATGGGTTCAACACCAACCAGGGCTGGTGCTGTGTACAAACAGTAGGCCCAACCCAGTGAATAAGAGGGGAAAGTTTGCAACTAGGTTTGTTTTCATACAATTAAAGCAGCTGTGTTTTGTTCAACTCTGACTGCTGTACCATAATCCAATTTGAACAGGTAACCTTTGGATTGTTCAGAATACTTATTATTGGCCTCTGCCCCTATGCCCCAGTTGACCGCACCCATAATCCTCATACAGCTCAAAGGTAATTCTGTGCATTCTTATGCTTTTTATTACTTCCTTTACACCAGTGTAATTACTCCTTTCAGGATGACATGCACAGGAATATCTTTCACTCATTCACAATTATCCTGGTAGCAAATGTTAAGGGCTTGTTTCTGAAGATGCAGCAATTTGATTTTGCACCTGTCTTTCCATAAGGTCCCGGGTCTGGTTACAACAATATAATTATGCAATCAAACACAAAGCATTTTGTCTTTCCATAAGGTCCCGGGTCTGGTTACAACAATATACAGTAATTATGCAATCAAACACAAAGCATTTTTGTGATCATAAATATATATAGACATTTGATTGATATATGACGTAATACCGTTTAATACATGAGAGCCCTCGACTAGGACCTGGGAAACCAAGGTTCAAATCGCCACTCAGCCAGGAAGCTTACTGCCTTGAGGCTCACTGCCTCTCAGCCAAACCTACCTCAGAGGGTTGTTGTGGAGATAAAATGGGGAGTGGGAGAACTACCGGTATGTATGCTACCTTGAGTGCCTTGGATAGAAAGGTGATATTTGAGAATTCAAATATCAAATATTACTGGCAGTAATATTTGAGAATTCCTGGAAAACAGGTGAAGTCCCAGCAGACTGGAGGAGGGCAAATGTTGTCCCTATTTTCAAAAAGGGGAAAAGAGAGGACCCAAACAATTACCGCCCAGTCAGCCTGACATCAATACCAGGAAAGATTCTAGAGCAGATCATTAAGCAAACGGTCTGTGAGCACCTAGAAAGGAACGCTGTGATCACTAAAAGTCAGCATGGGTTTCTGAAAAATAAGTCATGTCAGACTAATCTGATCTCATTTTTTGACAGAATTACAAGCCTGGTAGACGAAGGGAACACTGTGGATGTAGCCTATCTTGATTTCAGCAAGGCCTTTGACAAGGTGCCCCATGATATTCTTGTAAAGAAGCTGGTAAAATGCGGGCTAGACAATGCTACCATTCAGTGGATTTGTAACTGGCTGACTGACCGAACCCAAAGGGTGCTCATCAATGGCTCCTCTTCATCCTGGAGAGAAGTGACTAGTGGGGTGCCACAGGGTTCTGTCTTGGGCCCAGTCTTATTCAACATCTTTATCAATGACTTGGATGATGGGCTTGAGGGCATCCTGATCAAGTTTGCAGATGACACCAAATTGGGAGGGGTGGCTAATACCCCAGAGGACAGGATCACACTTCAAAATGACCTTAACAGATTAGAGAACTGGGCCAAGGCAAACAGGATGAATTTTAACAGGGAGAAAAAAGTACTACACTTGGGCAAAAAAAATGAAAGGCAAAAATACAGGATGGGTGATACCTGGCTTGAGAGCAGTACAAGTGAAAAGGATCTAGGAGTCTTGGTAGACCACAAACTTGACATGAGTCAACAGTGTGATGCAGCAGCTAAAAAAGCCAATGCAATTCTGGGCTGCATCAATAGGAGTATAGCATCTAGATCAAGGGAAGTAATAGTACCACTGTATTCCGCTCTGGTCAGACCCCACCTGGAATACTGTGTCCAGTTCTGGGCACCACAGTTCAAGAAGGATATTGACAAGCTGGAACGTGTCCAGAGGAGGGCAACCAAAATGGTCAAAGGCCTGGAAACGATGCCTTATGAGGAACGGCTTAGGGAGCTGGGTATGTTTAGCCTGGAGAAGAGACGGTTAAGGGGTGATATGATAGCCATGTTCAAATATATAAAAGGATGTCATATAGAGGAGGGAGAAAGGTTGTTTTCTGCTGCTCCAGAGAAGCGGACACGGAGCAATGGATTCAAACTACAAGAAAGAAGATTCCACCTAAACATTAGGAAGAATTTCTTGACAGTAAGAGCTGTTCGACAATGGAATTTGCTGCCAAGGAGTGTGGTGGAGTCTCCTTCTTTGGAGGTCTTTAAGCAGAGGCTTGACAGCCACCTGTCAGGAATGCTTTGATGGTGTTTCCTGCTTGGCAGGGGGTTGGACTGGATGGCCCTTGTGGTCTCTTCCAACTCTATGATTCTGTGATTCTGTGAGATAAATGCAATAAATAAATCTCTGTGTGTGTGTGTGTGAGAGGAGAGAGAGAGAGAGAGAGAGAGAGAGAGAGAATCCTGCATGGTGTAATGGTTAGAGCAGGGGTAGGCAACCTAAGGCCCATGGGCCGGATGCGGCCCAATTGTCTTCTCAATCCGGCCCGCGGACGGTTCGGGAATCAGCGTGTTTTTACATGAGTAGAATGTCTCCTTTTATTTAAAATGCATCTCTGGATTTGTGGGGCATAGGAATTCGTTCATTCCCCCCCCCCAAAAAAAAAATATAGTCCGGCCCACCACATGGTCTGAGAGACGGTGGACCGGCCCACAGTTGAAAAAGGTTGCTGACGCCTGAGTTAGAGGGTTGGACTACAACTCAGAAGACCCAGGGTTCAAATCCCCACTCAGCCATGAAGCTCACTGGGTGACCTTCTGTTTCTCAACCTTGCCTCCCTCACAGGGTTGTTGTGAGTACAAAAACTGAGGAGTATCGGGAGAGCCAAGTAAATTGCTTTGAGGTTCTGTGGCAAAAGGTTGGATATCAAGGTAATAACATAGCAGTCTACCAGTTCTCCAGGCACAGAGGTCTGCAGCAAATCAGGGTTGCACGTCATGAAATGAAACCATTTCCACAACTCATGCAGGAAAGAGATTTATATCAAGGTGGAAACCTTTAATGTAACTCTCCTAACAGTGCCAAGAGTGCTGTGGGGTTCTCCGCCTGCCCACCCGTACAACCACAGACAGCCCAGGCCTACAGGAAATGAATATTAAGATGACCAGCATAATACAAGTCATTTGCCAGGGTGGTCTATAATCCCGGCTTCCTGTGGGCAGCTGAAGCTTCAAACAGAGCCCCACACCCCGTGCCCAGTGGCAGCGTAAAGATTTCACACACATGTCATTTCAGCATGTCGTGTTGTTTATTTTAATATATTTTGCTCGAGCAAAACACCTCTTTTACAAGAGTGCCCTGACAGCAGTATAAAATGAATGCCTCTCTTGGGGAACAACGGTTTCTTTAGATCTTGCTTTCAAGTAATATATTTTCTGCAACATGGGCCCCCTATACACAATGGAATAGCACTGGTGCAACTGAACACCACCAGTGGGTCTCTTTTCTTTAAAAAAAACAAAACGCTTTAAACATCAGTATAGCAATGGGGAAAAGGTATTATTCGGCGAGTTAATGCAACACCAATCACAAAGAGCAAGGATGGGGTATCTGTGCCCCCCCTATGTTATCAGACTCCAACTCCCATCATTCCCAGCCAGCATGGCCAATGATCAAGGATGATGGGAGCTGGACCCCAAACTTTTGCTCAAAGGTAGCCAATGTGGTGCTATCCAGATGTTGCTGACCCATGTTGGCTGATGGGAGTTGGAGTCCAATGACATCTGGAAAGCAATATGTTAGCTACCCCGGATTTAGAGGGCCACAGATTTCCCACCCTGGTGTTGGATCATAAATACAAGGCACAGTGCAATGCAGAAGCCAGTTATGTTCTTCCTCGTGTCTACTTCCATAGGAAGATGAGATGAAGGTTCAATGGTGGGCAGTATGAGAGAGATTGAGAGGATGTGGAGATGCCCTCTAGAAGATATTGAGTAATCATCACCACCCCCACCAGGAGATCACATTCTGGAGACCACATGTATTTCCAGAGAAGCCCACTAGCTCTGGACACAGGGATAACAACCTCAATATTAGTCCTAAATATTAGATATAGATGCCTTTTGTTTTGAAAAACAAGAAGTGCCTGTTTATCTTGCGTTAGCCATACAATATTGCAATTCTTTTTGAGATTTAGGAACGGTGGAGACCATGTAGGAGGACAAAATTCAGAGGAAGGTTTAGTGCAGGGATAGAATGTGGTGTTCTGAAGGAGCGTTTCACCCCCATCATTCAGCCCCGGACACTGAGGTCTAGCTCTGAGGGCCTTCTGGCGGTTCCCTTACTGCGAGAAGCCAAGTTACAGGCAACCAGGCAGAGGGCCTTCTCGGTAGTGGCCCTCCCATCAGATGTCAAGGAAATAAACAACTATCTGACTTTTAGAAGACATCTGAAGGCAGCCCTGCTTGGAAAGTTTTTAATGTTTGATGTTTTATCGTGTTTTTAATATTTTGTTGGGAGCCGCCCAGAGTGGCTGGGGAAACCCAGCCAGATGGGCAGGGTATAAGTAATAAATTATTATTATTATAAATTATTATTATTATTCTCCAGATGTGGTGGACTACAACTCCCTAAACCCCAGCCAATTTGGGCAGTGGACAAGGATGGTGGGAGTTGTAGTCTGAAACATCTGGCGAGCGCCACCTTGGCTATTCCTGGTTTATTGTAACATATAGTTTAGTCTTGAGCATCTGGATGTGAATGGGTGAATGGGTGGCCTGCAACTATAATATCTGAGGAGGTAAATGATGTCTTCAAGATTCTATCGCTTGTCAGTGATTGCTGCTTTTGGGACATCCTTTTCAAACTCTGCCTGAGGCTAGAAACACAAGACACTGCCTTACACTGAGTCAGGCCACTGGTCTTGCACTGAGGGGCAGCATCTCTCTGGGGATTCAGACAGAGGGTCTCTCCCACTGCTACCTGGAGATGCTGGGGACTGAATCTAGGAGCAAAGCAGATGTTCTGCCGCTGATGAGCTACAGATTTTGAAAAAGCCAAACTGCGACTTTGTCTCTCATGCCTGCAAATAATTAATTCAGCTTTAGGCTGGTCAGAATTTGCCAGGGCTTCAGAAGGAGTAAACACACTGAAAAGAGAAAAACACCAGACAGCCCCAATTAGATAAATCCCTGAAGCAAAGAATAAGGGGAGAAAGGTCATTGTTTTCTCTTGTTGCTGGCACAATGCATCACAGTGTGGAGCTAAAATTGCTATTTTGATGCATTCGGTTGTGACTATGCCGGATTTCCTAGGCTCGGAGCACTGATTGCTTTGCATTTTAAAATAATCTTCCCACAATAGCTGTCTTCTCGCCTCCCCCCCCCCCATCACCCTTCCCTTCGTCCCTCTCCCCCAATGAAACCCTAGAGCACCCCTGACATTCAAGAGCGGTGCCACCACATTTATTACACCTACGGGCTTTGAAGTCTGCCAAAGGTCAGCATGAAAAAGAAGAACTGGGCCGGCATTATCATTCATAATCTGGGGCAGCGGCTGCTTGCCTCAAAGGGGGAACCCCCCCCAAAGGGAAGCATGTTGGCATGCTTGTGAGTGCCAGTTAAGTGCCTCCCCGCTGCCTGAGCCGTGCAGCTCTTCAGCGACAGATATTTCGAAACGTATTCTCCGAAAACATTGCAGTGTCGGTTACAACTTGCCATGCCAGGCGGTCAAAACAAACACAACAGGTGTGAGCTGTGAAAGCAAAGGGCACGGCCGGCAGAATACAAGTGCATCCTGGCATAAGGAAGCTGCGGTTTGCCTAGCTCAGGGGGAAGGGATGGCTGCGCAGGTGTTGGCCCCACTCAGTATGGCCAATGGTCAGGGATTATGGGAGCTGTAATCCAACAACAGAAGAAGAAGAAGAAGAAGAAGAAGAAGAAGAAGAAGAAGAAGAAGAAGAGTTTGGACTTGATATCCCACTTTATCACTACCCGAAGGAGTCTCAAAGTGGCTAACAATCTCCTTTCCCTTCCTCCCCAACAAACACTCTGTGAGGTGAGTGGGGCTGAGAGACTTCAAAGAAGTGTGACTAGCCCAAGGTCACCCAGCAGCTGCATGTGGAGGAGCGGAGACGCGAACCTGGTTCACCAGATTACGAATCTACCGCTCTTAACCACTACACCACGCTGGAAGTACAATTGGGTGTCATGAGTGGCTCAGGGAACCCAGTCAGATAGGCAGGGGAAGAAGAAGGAGAAGGAGAAGGAGAAGGAAAAGAATGGGAGCAGGGAAAATAGACGTATTTTACCACATTTCTCACATTTTACCAGCAGCAACAACAACAATTTATACCCCGCCCATCTGGCTGGGTTTCCTCAGCCACTCTGGGCGGCTCACAACAGAATATTAAAAACACGATAAAACATCAAATATTAAAAACTGCCCTAAACAGGGCTGCCTTCAGATATCTTCTAAAAGTCGGATAGTTGACTTTTAGTTGATCCCCCTATCCTCTCACCGTTCTCAGAACGGTTTAACCATCAGCTCCTCTTCCCAGGGAGCTCTGAGAATTGTAGATCTGTGAAGAGTACAAGGTCTCTTAAAAAACACGCAGCACTTTTTTAAAAAAACAAACTACAGTTCCCAGGACTTTGGGGGCAAAGTTGTGATTGTTTAAAATGGTACAATAGCGCTTAAATGTATGGTTCAATAATACCATTTTTTACTGTTGGTACTGATAGGACCACTGTACCTGAAACTTTACCTTCCCTCATAAACTTTACAGCAATCCCTATCATGACAGAACATCTTTCAGGTTTACTCACCTACAGAGGTTAGGAAAGTGGCTCTTCGAGTGATGGCCTTTTCTGTGGTTGTTCTCTGGTTTTGGAGTTTCTTCATTTTACTCACCTCTTAACGCACCAGGCAAAGGATCCTGTTCAAACCAGCCACCAAAGGCTCAGGTTGTGGCTGTGATCTCGTTTACACCTGTCCACTTACTCGGCTTGGCTTTTTTGAGTTTGGCTTTCGGACTGCCATAAATATTTTCCCGCCTTTTTATTTGCCTTAGGGGTTTTCTTTTGTGCCAGTGTGCCTCTTTATCATATTTGCTGCTTTATTTCGTTCGTGACACCTTTGATGTTTTTTATGAACGTCAGTTAAGCTGCCATGAACACCACAGATTTATATATATATCTGGTGGAAAGGTCGCACACAACTTTGTATAAAAAAAAGCAAATAAATATCCTCATGGCACTCTTCCATCTCTGCATGATTCAAGTTTACTGCTTGAGTAATTTGTACCCAGGTGAGCGGTAGGAACAGGGGTGAAGTTGCTGCTATAGAGGTTAACTGCCTCATGGATATGTATTTTTATTTTGCTCAACTGAACCATTTCAGATATTGTTCGTCCCCTGGTGACAACCCTTTCCCAGAATCTGCAGCTCCCTCCCATGTGGCCTCTCCAGGCAGCGGCAGCGAATCGTCAGTGGCGGTTGGCGGCAAATGCAAGCCGCCTGCCATTTTGAATTTCCCACGATGATCCAGTGTGGTGCATTGAGGAAACAGGAGAAATGGGCAAGAGGATAGGCTGAATCAGGGCCGGGTCAGCCGTTAGGGAAGATGAGGCCACTGCCTCAGATGGCAGAAGCCTCTTAAGTAGCACATCCCTGGCTGCCCCGCCTCCGCCTTCCACGCCAATTTTGGGTCAGATCACCATCTGCAATGATGGCGGTGGTGCTTCTCCCAGCAGTGGATGCAGCAGGGCATGTGGCAAAGGCAGTGCAGGTGGTGGGAAGAAGGAGGTGGTAGGTAGTGGCGGGAGCGGTGGCAGTGGCAGGGCAAAGAGGCACTTCCCATTTGGTCTTAAGTAGCAAAACAGGATGCGCCACCCCAAATACTCAACAGGCCTCAGCAGTGTGGCTCCCCTGAATTCAGACTTCAGTTTAGGAAAAATATAGGAATCTGCCTTGAACCAAGTCAGATCGCTAGTCCATCTAGCTCAGTATTGCTGGCAGTGGCTCTCCACGGTTTCAGAGGCTGCGGTGTTTGGCAGCCCTACCTGGAGATACCGAGGATTGATCCTGCGATATTTTGCATGCAAAGCAGTTGCTGAACCACTGAGCTATTGCTGTTCCCCTTCAATTTGGGAACTGCATGATTGAAAAATAATAATAATAATAATAATAATAATAATAATAATAATAGCAGCTGCCCCATATTTAAAGCAAAAAACATCGTGTGCATACAGAACTGGGAAGATAGCTCCAATGCCTAGCGGTAAGAATAGAATCGCTTTTTAACATTCTCCATGAAGGCCTGCTAAATCCTGCTGAGCCTCCAGCTCTACTGAAGTCCTACATCAAGCCCTTGCTAAAGTCAACAAAGACTTGTTTGTTTCAGTTTTATTAGCTGCCTTTATTTCTACGGTGCAACGTGATTAAAGGACATAAACTTTGTTGGAGGAGAGAAGAAAAATATGTTGGAGATATAGTGAGGCTTGAGGAAGAAGCAACATGCATAAACATCTTTTTAATCAGTTATGCAAATAAGTGCAGAGAAGTTGCTAACCCTCATCAATGTTTGTATTTGTGTTTTGCATTTTTTAGCCTTTAAAAAAAAATTGGTTTATGTAATCCTTTCCTGCCTGGTTGCCTACAGTCAGTTCTTACTCGCCACAGGTGACCAAAGTGGGCATGCACAAACTTAGCTTAAATTGCATAGAGTCATAGAGTTGTAGAGTTGGGACCCTGAGGGCCATCTAGTTCAACCCCCTGCAATGCAGGAATCTCAGCTAAAGCATCAATGACAAATAGCCATCCAACCTCTGCTTAAAAACCTCCACTGAAGCCCACCACCTCCTGCAGGAGACCGTTCCACTGTCAAACAGCACTTTGACAGTATGTATTTTAATGTATGTTGGAAGCCGCCTAGAGTGGCCGGGGAGACCCGGCCAGATGGGCGGGATATAAATAATAAATTATTATTATTATTATTACTTACTGTCAGAAAGTTCTACCTGGGGTTTAGTTCTGCCCAGACACGGAGGTCCAGCACCGAGGGCCTTCTGGCAGTTCCCTCACTGCAAGAAGCCAAGTTACAGGGAACCAGACAGAGGGCCTTCTCGGTAGTGGCACCCGCCCTGTGGAACGCCCTCCCACCAGATGTCAAAGAGAACAACAACTAGCAGATTTTTAGAAGACATCTGAAGGCAGCCCTGTTTAGGGAAGCTTTTAATGTTTGATGGACTACTGTATTTTAATATTTTGTTGGAAGCCGCCCAGAGTGGCTGGGGAAACCTAGCCAGATGGGCGGGGTATAAATTATTATTATTATTATTATTATTATTATTATTATTATTATTATTACTATTATTATAGTTGGAATCTCCTTTCTTGTAAGTTGAAGCCATCAGTTTGCATTGCTGGATAGAGTAAATTTGGCCAACATAGTAGCAATAGAATGGTATAGAAATATTGAAAATAACTAAACAAATATTTTGAATGCCTTCTTTATTCATGTCAGTGCATTCACCTCGGTCCCATCTGCCAATTTTTGGAAAGAAATGGTGGTGAATCTTCCCAGAGCTTGTGGTCATCATGATACATGACGCAAAACATATCCATGTATCATGCAGATATACACATAATCAAAGCACATAGGATAACGATTCCTTAAGAACAGCCCTAAGCACTACACTGTGAAATGTAATTAGTCAAGTTACATATTTAATTCCTCTTATCCTCATTGCACACCTTCCTTTATATCCTTCCCATGCCTTCTTCTTTGCATTTTACATGATTCTTTTGTTATTGTCATTGAAGTGTGCTGCTTAAGGGCTTAAAGCAGCCATCCCCACACTGGTGTCCTCCAGCTGTTTTGGACTGACCTCATAGGCCCAGGACAGGGAAGGCTGATTTAAACTTGTTGTTGTTGTTTAGTCATTTAGTCGTGTCCGACTCTTCGTGACCCCATGGACCAGAGAACGCCAGGCACACCTGTCTTCCACTGCCTCCCGCAGTTTGGTCAAACTCTTGTTGGTAGCTTCAAGAACACTGTCCAACCATCTCGTCCTCTGTCGTCCCCTTCTCCTTGTACCCTCAGTGATTTAAACTAGCAACAGAAAAAAATGCTCCTAATGCACAAGCTACTGTTTTTTTTAATTCACAGATTACCGCTTTCACAATAGATTGCAAGACTGACCAACAGCATTCCTCAGGGTTCGCTCAAGACATTTTGGCACCTGAGGTGAACCACAAAATGGCCTCCACCACCAGGGAAGAAGGAATGAGTGAAGATCTACATCAGGAAAAAAGTGGGAATAAAAGATCAACATTGGGAACAAGGAGGGAGGGAGGAATCAAATCATCATTACTTGATGACTGAAGTGGGACTTTGGTAATATGGTGCCCTGAGCGAGGACAAAATTTGGTGCCCCGTCCCCAATATTTCTTATTTCCACAGTCATTTCTTTTGGTTGCTTTTTTATGGATCTTCTCAGTAGGTTCCATGATGATGGTGATGATGATGATGATGATGATGATGATGATGATGATGATGATGATGATTTTGCATCCTCCCAGCTTGGTGTCCTATATGGGGGAACTGCCTGCACGACCCTAAATCCGGCGCTGGCATGAATCTGGCCTAGGTGAGATACTCTTGCTTCCTGGCAGAGTTTCTACAGTCGTACCTGGGGTTTCGAACAGCTTAGTTCTCGAACGTTTTGGCTTCTGAACGCTGCAAACCCGGAAGTGATGTTCCAGTTTGCAAATTATTTTTGGAAGCTGAACATCCTACAGGGATTCCGTGGCTTCCGGTTGGCTGCAGGAGCTTCCTGCAGCCAATCAGAAGCCACGCGTTGGTTTCCGAACGTTTTGGAAGTCGAGCAGACTTCTGGAACGGATTCCGTTTGACTTCCAAGGTACGACTGTACTTTCAATTACTTACAATGAAATGGTATTATTAATAATACTTATCATCACCATCACCCCCTTCAGAATGCCATGTCATTGTTCACTTTACTTCATCGGTAACTGCTCTGGCCTTCAGAAAGGCTGCAATTTGACAGAATCAAATTCACAAAGAACGCGCTGTGAGAAAAAAAAACCCATCCAGAGCAGACCTACCATCAGTGCAGACCCTAAAACGGTCTGGCAACAAAAGCGGCATCCAACATGCAGGCCAAATTGATAGGCAGAAAACACTACCCAGACCTCTTAACCACAAGCTGCTGATACCAGACTTGATTCCTGGAGTTTACAACGGTCAAGGGAGCCACGTGTTGCGCACCGACACAGTTGCTGCTCTTAATTCTTCTGGCACACAGTCCCCAAAGGACACATATAGCCTGTAACCAAGAAAGTGTTTAGTGTCTAGTTAGGGCTGAAAACTGATAGGCACACACAACGTTGGGTGCCAGCCATTTGCTTCTTAGGAACGAAGGAATGAACTACTAAGTGGAAGATATCTGCTGCGGCTGTGTACACACCATACATTTAAAGCATACAGGCACCTTAAAGAATCCTGGGAACTATGGTTCACCCACCCCCGCAGAGCTGCATTTCCCAGCACCCTTAACAAACTACAGTTCCCAGGATCCTTTGGGGCGGGAGATGAGCTTTCGATTTTGGTGTGTACACAGCCTTCATGTCTCAAGTTTGTGCTGGTCGGAGGTATGCAAAGACAAAGTCCTTGCTTCCAGCACATGGATAATATTTCCCTCATTGACAGGACCTGTCCGTACTGTCGGTTGGCATGAAGCAAAGAGGTGAAGCGGGCAGGCTTGTTATTTTCCATGACATGAAGGAACAGAAGGGAGACCAGGACTCTGCTTGGTGAGTGGAAGTATGGTGGCATGAGAAGAAATGTACAACAAAACATATTTACCAAAATGAACTTGTTTTAAAATGCTTAGTTTAAAATGCCAGCCACTGAGATCTATTAGGTGGCTGGGCATGTGGGAAAGGGCCTCTTCAGCAGTGGCCCCTGTGCTTGTGGAATTCCATCCCTGGGGTGGTCCATATGGCCACTACTCTACTGTGGCATTCATTTTATTCTACAGCGGCTATGTTGTGGCTTATGGTTTTGACATTTATTAACGGGGCTCAGTACAACAGGGTGACAGATCTTGTTTAATCAAAATTTGGAGCTAAGCCCTTGTGCTTAGCTAGACTGGTGACTGGGAGTGGCCGCCGAGACCATAACACTGGTCCTGAAAGACCTACATTGGCTCCCAGTACATTTCCGAGCACAATTCAAAGTGTTGGTGCTGACCTTTAAAGCCCAGTATACCTGAAGGAGCGTCTCCACCCCCATCGTTCTGTCCGGACACTGATGTCCAGCTCCGAGGAAGTGAGAAGAAGTGAGGTTACAGGGAACCAGGCAGAGGGCCTTCTCGGTAGTGGCACCGGCCCTGCGTAACGCCCTCCCATCAGATAACAAGGAAATAAACAACTCTCTGACTTTTAGAAGACATCTGAAAGCAGCCCTGTTTAGGGAGGTTTTTAAGGTTTTATCTTTTATCGTGTTTTTAATGTTCTGTTGGGAGCCGCCCAGAGTGGCTGGGGAAACCCAGCCAGATGGGCGGGTATAAATAACAAAATAATATTATTATGAAATTATTATTGTAATAATCTTCCTCTCGGAGTCTTCCCAGGTGGCATTTTGTTGTGGAATCAGTGCTGTTCTGACCCAGAAGTTGTTTTGCAGTGTCCACACGATGTCATCATCATCCAAAGCTACCTTGCAGACTCTTGGCCTAATACAGACCAAGTTGATCGATCACAGTAGTTTCCGTGCATTCAGTGACATGGACCCAACCCTGATTGACCGATTGGCCCAAGCTTGTGGAATGCCTTCCTGAGGAGATTAGACTGATATTAGACATGTATCTTCTTTGCTGAACTTCAGGCACATGACTAAGGGCTCACCCACCCTTTGCTTGTCTCATGCCTTGAAAACACAGGACTGAGAGGTTTCCCACTTCGGCATGGGTCCCAATGGTTTTCCGTTTGCTACTTCCAACAGGGGAAACCCGTTCTTTAACGCTGAATTGGAGCAAATGCCAACCCACCCCGATTCAGCAGTAAAGCACAGGTTTCCTGGGGGTGGGGTAGAATTGCAGACCCTCCAAGTTTTCCAGGAACAGTCCCAGATTTACAGATTTGATCCCGGAACGTCCTGTTTTTTCCTTAGGAAGACCCCAATTTTCATCGGAGAAATGTTGGAGGGTGTGGAATAGGCTGTCCCCATTTTCATCTGAGGTTGGAGGGGGCGCCTCTAATTTCCAACGGAGGAATGTTGGAGGGTATAGGATTGGCAGGACAAACGGAAGTGGAGACGAGCCGTAGGACTTTCTCGTTCCAACAGGCATTTTCAGGTAGCGTTCGGTTTTATGACAAATGTTATACAGTGGTACCTCGGTTTAAGAACAGTCCAGTTTAAGAACGGTTTTAGTTTAAGAACGGACTTCCGGAACGGATTAAGTTCGTAAACCGAGGTACCACTGTATTGTTTTATCACCTTGTTTTTTCTGTGGATTGCTTTTATGCACATTGCTTGGAAATGCAAATGATTAAGCAGGATATAGAGGCCTTAAACAAACAAACAAACAAACAAACAGGAACCACTCTGTTTATCTCAAGATAAGCCTATGAAGGCCACATTTCACCAGAATCTGTGTAATATCCTACGCTTCCCAATCTCTGTACAGTGGGACCTCGACTTACGAGCGATTCGACTTACGTGTTTTTCGACTTACGAATGACTTCCGGGAGAAACAAAATGGCCGCCGCAACCGAATTTTTTGACTTACGAATGTAAGTCGCGGCCGCTTTAATAGGATTTTTTCGACTTACGAATTTTTTTCGCTCAATGCATTCCTATGGGGATTCGACTTACGAATGTTTTCGACTTACGAAAATTGCGTCGGAACGCATTATCGTCGTAAGTCGAGGTCCCACTGTATTTGTAAAGCAATTGGCATATAGTGAGTGGAGCAGTTTATAAGGTAATGATGGACGGCTGTTTCCTCCTGTAAACAAATGGCCCTATCTTCATCTTTGCCTCCCAGGGAATCAATTCACAGGTGGTTTGACAGGTTACAGCATCCTTAAAGGTAAGGTGGGAAAAAATACGTATGTCTGTGTAAACTGGAAGCTTGTTGAAACTTTATTCGACATTGTCTTTGCAACCAGATGTTATGTATGGTTGTCCTCAAGCCATAATAACAATTCTGGTAACAAGCAACTGGTTGCTTCACAATCCCATTATCCGAGAACTGGAACTGGAGCCACAATGTTCAAATTAATCAATGGCATCATCATCTCCTTGGAATTAATAGAGGGTTTTAGGGAGCGGGGTGGGGGTGGGTGGAGCAGAATTACTTAGAAATAGATTTCCCCTTCTGAGAGCAAAATGCTGCAGAAAGAGAGACTTTTGTTGCTTGCGACTATTGCCACTCTCTGTTGTTTCACTGCCGAAAACTTCTGTAGATCAGTTGATGGAAGAACCATGGTTGGAGTGAAAGTTTCTCCTTCATTATACCCCAGTCTATTTCCAGTCTGGCATCCTGTTTGTGTACTTGGTACTGCAGTCTTGCTCTGAGCCCTGCGGGTGGGATAGACCAGCACTCTGATCAGCGCAACAATGCATGTCTACTCAGCAGTGAACTCCATCCAGCTCAGTGGGGCTTACTCTGAGTTAAGCATGCAGGATGACTACCCAAACACTGTAAATACAACCCTTTGGGATGTTTCTAATTTCATAAAATAGGGTTAATATGTAGGAACCAAAGATCAGGGGCACGTGCAAGTCCTGCAAATTCTTGTTAATTCTGTTTCTCATCAGATGCGAAGCTAACAGATGAAAGATTTTTTTAAGAAATGTGTTTACAAACACTTGGTCAGATTTGATTAAACCACAGTACCGAGACTAAACAAAAAGCAATCTGTAACGCAGACCCATGTCACGGAAATATCCTTGAAGCATTGCCTATTTGGAGTGGACAGCCCATGAAGCTTACCATTGATCCCATTAGTTTAATGCCGTATAACAATGTGACCAAGTGTATGCAAAGAATGGCTATAGGGCTGGAGGGGGAGGTTGACTGGGCTCTCCATGCGAAATAAGTCCAAGAGCCAGACGGATGTAGTGCATACTGGTTGGACCTGGGTTCAAATTCCTGTTCAGTCCTGGAGCTCATTGGTTGACGTCCTTGGGCTACTCCTAACCTGCCTCACCGGATTGTTGTGAAGATAAACCCTGTTGCCGCGAGCTTTAGGTGATAGACTGAGGAATACCTATGCCTTGTGAAATAGCTGCATGAAACACAGTCCGGACTAGAATTGTGCATGTCCTGTGATACTGTGCATGTAGTTAAACGCTCTCTTTACTTGTGAACATGTAAATAAAACAAATGCAATTTTAATCTTAATAAGTTTTATGCATAGGGGTGATTGTGGCCATTGCATTACCTATCTGAAAAGTAACGCACAATTCAAAGTGTTGGTGCTGACCTTTAAAGCCCTAAATGGCTTCGGTCCTGTATACCTGAAGGAGCGTCTCCACCCCCATCGGTCAGCCCGGACACTGAGGTCCAGTGCCGAGGGCCTTCTGGCGGTTCCCTCGCTGCGTGAAGCCAAGTTGCAGGGAACCAGGCAGAGGGCCTTCTCGGTAGTGGCACCCGCCCTGTGGAACGCCCTCCCTTCAGATGTCAAAGAGAACAACAATTACCAGACCTTTAGAAGACATCTGAAGGCAGCCCTGTTTAGGGAGGCTTTTAATGTTTTATAGATTATTGTATTTTAATGCTCTGTTGAAAGCCGCCCAGAGTGGCTGGGGAAACTCAGCCAGATGGGCGGGGTATAAATAATAAATTATTATTATTATTATTATTATAACGCTTCTCTTTAAGCTACAATATCATAATTGTTGGAGGAAATCAATAAAAGAAATGTTCACATTACACTATGCATGTGTTTTGATGTTTTCCTAGTTTTTTAAATAATATTTTATACTTTAGCAGAGCAGCTTGGAAAATTTGGCGGAAAAAACACCAAGGACTATGTGAATTCAAGGAATTGTAGTTTTGGAAGGTACACCAAGGGTCATCTAGTCCAACCCTGAAATGGAATCAGTTCCTTTTTCGGCGGGGGTGAAATGGAACTGGAATGAATTCCTTTTTACAATGAACTTTCCAAGCACTGGGTCCATGGGATGGAGGATGCCCACCGTTGATGGAGACATTCATTCCTTTCCAGAAGCAAATCTGTATTATTATTATTATTATTATTATTATTATTATTATTATTATTATATTTGTACCCCATTTCCCCCAGATGGGACTCAACGCAGCTTACAGATAAAAATAAGAACCGCCAAAAACAATCATTAAAAAGCAATTAAACATTGATAGAATTAAAACTGTAAGCATCTATAAAATCTATTAAAACCACACCAGTAATTCCAATAGAAACAGCAAGGCACCAGCCCTTTCGATTGAAAGCAGTCAGTTCCCCAAAGCCTTTCGGAAACACGAAAGTCTTCACCTGCTGGTGGAAGGACAGCAAACAGGGAGCCAATCTAGTTTCTCCAGGGAGGAAGTTCTAAAGTCTAAGAGAGCAATCACCGAAAGGTCTGCACAGATATGGAAGCAGCACCTTTCCTCATCTTGCAAAAGTGGACATGTGATTTAGCTCTGCCTCTCAAGGAGGGGATGCTATTTGTCAAAAATCTTTCTCTGGGAGGTCAACCCCTGAAAGAGCTTCAACAATTCAGGAAACTGATCTTCCACATCCCTCTGTGAGCTTCCTCGGGCATTCTGGCTGTTTAGTTAGCTTGAGTGCTGCCTGGAAAAAATATAAACGAGATTCCTTTTATGACGTTTGTGGTTGCAAAAGAGTAGCACAGACGTTGGTACATATCAAAGCATTGCTTTATAGCAACCATTCAGGAACTCACTTTATGGGGGGGGTTAGTTATTATTGTCTTGCGGTTAAGCTTATGCGGGTTTAGATTTGACTTGACTTTAGAATTTATGTGTACATATGGGAATGAAAAATGCCGATGTATAGTGAAAACTGCCCTGTTTACTCATACCTTCCCAACAAGGCTAAGATGCAAACAACGTCATGATGAGCGAAGGGGTCTAAACAGTATTTGGATTTAGATTTCTATGGTTACTCACCTTGGGACCCTTCAGACAAGGTGCAAAAGAATTTCTCTATAAAATGAGAACTACTTGGAAGTCCATGCCCTTTCATCTGGAAACCCTTTGCCTTAGAAGACTACATCATCTTTGCTGATCATGGTTGCTAAGTGGAAAAGGAGATGCACTCAGTACCTGTTCAATGGCACTCAACTTTATGCAGGCCTGCACAATATTTTACCCGCCAAGCTGAATGAGGACCATCATCCATGTATAGGATTGCACCCCAGAATGCTAAATCAAGAGGACGTCCGGACCGGTTTGTTGAGCTTTCATGCCGATTTGTTTGCAAGGAGATTATATGACATTGATAATAATGAGCATTCATTCTGATTTGTCTGTGGGGCTGTTAGAAGCTGGTGCATCAAGCCAGGTGTTATCCCAAATTTTCCAGTCCATTTTCTCATCACTTTCCTTATTGCAAAAGGTCCAGTCTTCTGGGCTTGTGCTAAACTTCCCAGTCAATTATATTTGCATCTCCTGAAATTGCTAGTATGAGATTGAATCCCATGCCACTAAACAGTGACATTCTGAAAGTTTCCCCAGACTCAGATGAACAGGTAAGGTGGTGCAGAAAGGTGACTAAATTCCACCACAGGGAAAATCTAATCCCCCCCCCCCCCGGCTTGCCTGGAAGGAAAAAAACAAAAGCGTTTTTGTGGCAATGGGTTTATCGCTGATCTTTCCCCTTTTTGTTCTTCCACTTCCAAGTCTCCCACATGCAAACACCCGCAGCTGTCTGAGGGAAGGTTTTAGTATGGCCTCATTATTGCAGGCTGGCTGCATCACACATAATACCTTTATGAGGTTTCCAACACACACACACACACACACACCCTTTTTATTGCTGCTACAAAGCTATAACCAAATGACGCAGCTTTTTGTCACCTAATGTGCTGTTAAACTACTCTTCAAAGCTCCCAAGCCGCACCAAACTCTCCGATATTGTCCTGGCTCCCGCCCAGACCACGATGACCGAGGCTCTTCCTTGAGAGTAAGGAAGAGATTTTTATTGAGGCAGAGACGAGCTATAGGCTCAACAGCAGGTAATGTACTGCAACAGCTGCTACAGTCAGGCTAAATGACAGGAAAGGTGGGTCTAACTGGATTGGGAGCAGTGGTCCAAGTTTAAGGAGTCCCTGATCAGGGCATGGAGTTCAGAACTGCATGGATAGTTCAGTTGGTTAGAGCATGGTGCTGATAATGCCAAAGTTGCAAGTTTGATCAACTGCATATTATTGCAGGAGTTGGACTGGATGATCCTCAGGGTCCCTTCCAACTCTACATTTCTATGATTCTATGGAAGCAATGGAGTTGTCCCAATGAGTGGGCATGCCCACCCACCAAGCTTTTAAAGACGGGTCAAGGCTACCGGTAGCTAGCTCATTCATGAGACTCTCATGCCTTGCAAGCCTGTCACACATGCAGATGCTCACTACAATGGGGGGACAATGTGTCCGTTCCTGGGTGACCAGGGTATCCCCTCCCCTTCAGGCTCCTGTCCCTCCATCCTTAGTAGTTGACTGATGACTCCGTCGGATCCTGTTGCGGCACTCCTTTCCCCTAGAGGGAAGAGAAGAAATGGGAGTGCAGTTTCCCCAGCTGAGGCAGCCAAATCCTGGAAGAGGGAAGTGCTCCCATGCCAATGGCCAAGGATGATGGGAGTTGTAGTTCAACATTCAGAGGGCCAAAGGTCCCCCAACCTGCCCTGCTGGTTGTGGAGGAAAGGACTTTCCTTCCTGTATACTTGAAGGAGCGTCTCCACTCCCATTGTTCAGCCCAGACACTGAGGCCCAGCTCCAAGGGCCTTCTGGTGGAGGTCAGAGGGCCTTCTCAGTAGTGGCTCCCGCCCTGTGGAACACCCTCCTATCAGATGTCAAGGAAATAAGCAACTATCTGACTTTTAGAAGACATCTGAAAGAAGCTTTTAATGTTTGATACTTTGCTGTGTTTGATGTTTTAATTTGCTGGAAGCCGCCCAGAGTGGCCGGGGCAACCCAGTCAAATGGGCAGCATATAAATAAAAAATTATTATTATCATTATCATTATTCCTCTGCGGCAAGCATGGAAATGAAGAGGGCTGATGGAGGTGGGATGGAATAATCTGCTGCTGCCCCTCCACCAGCCTGCATAGTAGCTTGCACAGAATTATTTGATTGACTCGCCTGCATGAGACTCCTGGCCACTCACTGCTATCCAGCAAGTTGTTAATTCAGGGGTGTGGAACCATTTTCCAGGCTGACGGACACATTATCTTCTGCACAACCTTCCAGGGGTCACAAGCTAGTCACAGGCAGGGCAGGGGGGAATACCGTACTACCTCAAGGACTGGCTCTCCTCATATAAACCGTCCTGGACTCTGCGTTCATCATCTGAGGCCCTTTATGTGCCTCCTCTACGTGAGGTCTGGAGAACAGGCCTTCTCTGCAGTGGCTCCGCATTTACGGAATGCTCTCCCCAGGGAGGTTCGCCTGGCACCATCATGATATATATTTTAGGTGCCAGGCGAAAAACGTTCCTCTTTTACTAGGCCTTTGGCTGATTAATATTCTACACAGCATTTTGAATGTGTCTGTGGGAAGGGGAGGGGTGTTATTGTTTTGCCGTTTGGTTTTAATGATTTAATTGTTTTTATCCTGTATTTTATTCTGCCCTGAGATCTTATAATGAAGGTAGGTATATAAATCTTAAGAGACTAATAATAAATAAATAAGTGGGCAAAGCAGTCAATGCAGATTTTAACCTTTCTACAAAAGGCTAGTTTCTTCATACTTAAGCATTCCCTCTCTGTCCTCCATCAGAGTTCAAGGACATATTCCAGCCAGGCAAAAACATCCAAGGAGGCTGCAACGGGTTGGCTGGGGAGGGGGGTGGAGTGGCCTGCAGAGAGCCCTGGGGGCCAGAGAAGAGAGGTCCAGAGGGCCACATTCAGATCCTAGGCCTAAGGTTCCTCCACACCCTTCTATTAAAGACAAGCCTGCAAAAATGGTCAGATGCGTAAGATGGGATGGAAGGACTGGGTGTAGGATCTAGGTGGTGGCAAGGGATATCTTGACCTTGCCTAAGTTTGCAAATGTGGCCGATTTCCACAGAGCCATTTGCTCACACTAATTCCAGTGTCGCACTGCCAGCGCCTTTTCGCCTTCATGTGCAAGTTTGTACACCCAGACGGGATACAGCAGCAAACTTTCGCTTTGATGTCCAGCCTGCCCAATATGTATTTAAATATTTAGCCAGGCAACAAACTGCCACATAAATGTTGATATTCACGTACATCCACCTCAGAAAAGCGCTTACTTTTGAAGGGGAATATTGCTATTTTTAAAAAAATCTCCCCCGCCTGTCAAAAGCTGTTTACTGCCGACTCTTAAGTATGAAGGGAAGCAGCCCAGTTGATAGTAAATTATATTATTTCTTCCTCCTCCTGTTATTTTTCCTCTGATGTCCTTGCTCTGTTTGGCTTTAACCCGTTGCAGAAGATGTTTACATAAAGCAGGGGGGGAAATGGTCCAAATTAGGCAAATATGAGGAGTAACGCCTGTCCGAGGCCAGGCCAGGAGGGAGGCGAAGGCTTCCAAATCAAAGCATATGGCGTCCAAACCTGCGTCGTGAAGAAGCTGGAGTTTACTAAACCGCACAAAGTGTTCTGTACACACAGAGACGATTACAAATGACTCCACTGTGTTGGGCGAAGGATGGCTTTGCAGCTGGGTGTGTTTAATGCCTCTCATTCACGCATGCCTGACACTCGGCCAAGGATTCCTATATACACCAAGCTGCCGGTCCCTCGCAGGTCACGTGGCTGCCCGTGGACAGATGATTCACGTGGGAAGCCTCGAAAGCCCAGCGCAGTTAAACAAACAGGCCCATGTGTCTAGTCATTAAGATGTGCTTGTGAAACATGATTCTGGCATGACCGACACTAAATGGAGCTTTAAATCTGCCCTCGGTTCCTCTTTCTGCCGTTCCACGCTGCCTTCTCGGGCCGAAAGAATTGTTCTTCCACAGAATGCTTTGGGGTTTCAAATCGTCTCTCTGAGAACACCACAAAGCTCCCACTGTGGTATTCAGTGACATCATTCGCACACATCCATGCCGTTTGGGGTGTTTTTTTACTAGGCTTTCCAGGTGTTTCTCTACAGGGGTTTGGTTCAGACATTCAGACAAGTCTGCAGGCAAGGACTGTCTTGGTTTAATTGGATGCGGGGGACCGCTTTAGGGGCTGGTGAGTCAGTTACAAAAGCTGTCGGTATCTTAAATAAGAAATACATATCGCTCATGCATTTAGATCTTTTCACAAAGTTTCCTCCTGTCCTGGTTTTAAATTATTTTTGCTGTTGTGCTCATGGCATGCTGGTTTTTGGTTGTTGTTGTTGGGGGGTTGTTTGCTGTTGTGTAAAATTTTGGTTTAGTGCTTTATTGTTTTCGGTTTGGAATGTGTTTGCATATTTTAATGTCTCCGTAAACCAACCAGAGAACTTATGAGAGAGGGAGAAGAACTTCTCTATCCACTTTCTCCACACAATGCACGATTCCATCACGACTCCTCTTATTCGCCTTTTCTCTCAGCGGAAAAGCCCCCAATGTAGTAGTAGTAGTAGTAATAATAATAATAATAATAATAATAATAATAATAATAATAATTTATTATTTATACCCCGCCCATCTGGCTGGGTTTCCCCAGCCACTCTGGGCGGCTTTCAACAGAGCATTAAAATACAATAATCTATAAAACATTAAAAGCCTCCCTAAACAGGGCTGCCTTCAGATGTCTTCTAAAGGTCTGGTAATTGTTGTTCTCTTTGACATCTGAAGGGAGGGTGTTCCACAGGGCGGGTGCCACTACCGAGAAGGCCCTCTGCCTGGTTCCCTGTAACTTGGCTTCATGCAGCGAGGGAACCGCCAGAAGGCCCTCGGCACTGGACCTCAGTGCCCGGGCTGACAGATGGGGGTGGAGACGCTCCTTCAGGTATACTGGACCGAAGCCATTTAGGGCTTTCAAGGTCAGCACCAACACTTTGAATTGTGCTCGGAAACGTACTGGGAGCCAGTGCAGGTCTTTCAAGAAGAAACCTTTCTTCATAGGGAACTCACTTCATCCTCTTGATGCTTCTGCCTGCCCATCCTTCCACCAGCAGGTGGCAGTGTAGGGAATCAGCACCTGTCACACGGGATTCCTGCATTGCAGTGGGTTGAGCTATATGACCCTAGGGATCCCTTCCAACGCTAAAGCTCCATGATTCTATCTAAACTGCACACGAATACAAACCATATAGAGTAGGGCTGCCATACGTCAGGATTTCCCCGGACATTCCTGTGATTTCAAAGGTGGAATTCAATTTCCAAAAGGTGACGCTTTGTCCTGGATCTTAGGCAAGTCAATTGGAAAATCACATTTTTGGGGCATTTTTGTAAAAACAAAACAATTTTCGGGGTGTCCTGGTTTTTACTTTTTGAAATACGGCAACCCTCATTTAGTGTTGGTCTCTGGCATCATCATTCCCTCTATTTCTGACGCTTAGACATGCTGTTGCTTATGCAGCCAAAAGAGCACCAGGCACACCCACCCGCCAGTTAAATATCAGCAGACTCAGGGGAGCTGTAAGATGCAGAAGGAGGGCTGTAGTTCAGTGGTAGAGCATCTAGGTCCTAGGTTCTATCTCTGGCATCTCCTAGGAGGGCTGGGAGAAACTTCTGCCTGAAAGCGTGGGCAGCTGCTGCCAGTCAGTGTAAACAATACTGATAGACCAATATTCTGACTCAGTTTCTGGCAGCTTCCTATATTCTTAATTCTTTCTGATGCACCCATGGGCGTACCCAGGGGGAGCAGAGGGGGGCAGGTGCCCCCCCCAGAAGGCAGCCCTAGAAGCAAAAATTATCAGCGTCCATTCAAAGCAAACCTGAACGACCATGGCTTGGCCCCCCCCCCCTAGTTTTGATCCTGGGTACGCCCCTGGATGCACCCGAAATACCGCATTCATCAGCAGTGTCCGGGCAGAAATCAGCCAAATGTCCAGGGGAAAAGCTCAACAACTTTGCCAAAAAAAAAACCCCATCCTTTTTCTCCACATCGTTACTGTTTGAAATATGGCAACCTTAGCATTCATTTGCACGCATGTTGTAGTCACGATGCTGAAATGGAAAGATAATGCAAGCAGCTATGGCTTTATATGCAAGCTCTCCTCGCATGCATGGGAGTTCTGCTGTAAAACATTTATTAAGAGGTCTCTAAAGAAAAATCATCAGGCTGTCTGTTAAATACCCATTTTAGATAGTGCTTCTCTTTGAGCCCCAGGTTTTTAAATGTTCCGTTCCCCTGTCTTTGTCAACGCATAGGTTGGAACAGCTGCCTGAATACTTGGAAAGTGAGCAAATTTTATGGATTAATATTTGCAGGGAGGGATATTTTAGTTTTATACATAAATATTGGCTTATACTGCAAACCGGAAGCTTTAAATATATTAGACGGGCCAATGATTTCAGGACTGAATAGGACCTCAGTAACAAGCCATAGCTTTCTTTAGCACCTTTGTATGTCCAACCCCACTCCCAAAATGGTATGCTTCACTCTCAATCATAAGATTTCCCAGAGATGTGTCAGTTTGGATTTGTTTCAGCTATTTATTCCAATGCCCAGATAAACTGGAGAGAAATACACATTGGCGATCTGAATTTTTTCATTTCCCTCAATGTGCAGTGAAATTTGGTCAAATGGGTTCCAGACGCTGGGGGGTGGGATGTGCTTCTGATCCATGAACATCAACCTCGTGAATTGGTCTAACACTCAATCCCTCTTTACGGGAAATTCTTGTAACTCTGATGGGAAATTGTAGCTCGGCAAGGAGCTAAACCACTGAGCCTAGGGCTTGCCGATCAGAAGGTTAGCGATTCGAATCCCCGTGACGGGGTGAGCTCCCGTTGCTCGGTCCCAGCTCCTGCCCACCTAGCAGTTCGAAAGCACGTCAAAGTGCAAGTAGATAAATAGGTACCGCTCCGGAGGGAAGGTAAACGGCGTTTCCGTGTGCTGCTCTGGTTTGCCAGAAGCAGCTTAGTCAAGCTGGCCACATGACCCGGAAGCTGTCTGTGGACAAATGGCGGCTCCCTCGGCCAGTAAAGTGAGATGAGCGCCGCAACCCCAGAGTCCTTTGCGACTGGACTTAACTGTCAGGGGTTCCTTTACCTTTACCAAGGAGAACATGGGGTCTCCTAGCAACTCTCAACACCCTTAGCAAACTACAGTTCCCAGGATTCTTTGAGGGAAGCCATGAATGTTGGTTTGATACTGCTTTGAAAGTATAGTGAAGATGGGACCTCAGTATCTTATGCTGGAAAAAGGCTTTGCTTTTTAAAAATCCAAACAGAACTGAAGCAGTCTATCCGCTCATTCGGTAACAGGTAAATATTAAATGCCATTGCATGTCAGCTGTTAAGCATAGTCAACTATTGAATGGCATTGCAAGTTATCTGAGAAATAAAGGAAAATACTACTCACCGTTTCATGTCAGCTATTAAATACAACTGAATGCCAGCTCAAATATAAGTAAGCATTTAAAAGAATGTGGCATCTTTCAGAACCCTGCCACATATCAACTATTGGCTATCAAATGGAAATATCAACTGTGTAACGAATGTTCAAGAAATATTTGAATTGTATCCATCAATATCTATGGAGAGTATTTCAGAAAATCTATTTCTGCTTTAAAGCAAATGTTTATGGGACTATGGTGCAGGCAGTGATGAACATGTTCTCTGTGATCTCAGGTTGTGAGGCAGACTCATTACCTCATTGTGAGCAAAACTTGGAAAAGCTTCATTTTGCTGATTGGGCTTAGACTGCAATTAACCTTGCCTGATTTTGCTGTCACATCGGCTTCGTACTGGGATTTCATTGGCCTTATTGCTGAATTACTTCATCCTTTGGTGCCTGCTCCTTTCAACCTTGCCTTTAGCACCGAACGCTGCCTTCCTTATTTGTATGAATAACAGGCAGCAGACCCGATACTGATGAGATGAGAACGATAACATAGTGGAACCAGGGAAGCAAGAAGAGAGAGCCTTTTTCTCTCCTGTTGCTCCGACTGCATTTTGGGTGTGCTTTATTCCCTTTTCATAAGCGACCGTCTTTCTTTTTCCTTCCTTCTCTGCCGAACCCCCCCACCCACCCACCCCATTTCCCCTTTCAAGTCACCTCTAATTGAGAAAAACAAATGCAAACATCTTTTGGTGCATTAGTGTGAACAAGCTCCTCCACTGGCTACCTCCCCTTTCCTCTTTGGTTTCATGGAAGACTAAAGATAAGCTGTTTTCTGCCTCAGGAAATAAAACTGCAGAGGATATTCGCACACACCCCAATTAATTTAATCAACCCACATCCACTGGAGGGGCGAAATGATCTGCAGGGAAACTGTAATATGCTAAAAGCTTGTAGTTGTGCACAAATACACACACACAAATACACACACACACACACACACACACACACACACACACACAGTTGGGCTGTGCTGCCCCCGCTAATTCTTGTGCTAACAGAGATTATCTCCATGCTAAAAAGACAGCAGAAAAAATGGCATGAATAAGACCTAGAGATGGACAAATCTGCCAATTTCACATTCACCCTGTTTCCAATTTTCCCATTCCTAAGAAAAAGTTGCCATATTCTGTATCACTTGGCAATTTTTTTCAGGCCTCACAAAAATTCACCAGCACTTCTCCCCTTATACATATTTTGCAAGGCATCTCATTAGATACATTTATTTATTTCATAAAATATTACTATTAATAATATGTGTGTGTGTGTCCCTAACTCACCGAGGGTTTGAGACCCATCAGCTACCCTCACCTGTATGGTGTAGTGGTTAAGAGTGGTAGACTCATAATCTGGTGAACCGGGTTCGCATCTCCACTCCTCCACATGCAACTGCTGGGTGACCTTGGGCTATTCACACTTCTTTGAAGTCTCTCAGCCCCCCTCACCTCACAGAGTGTTTGTTGTGGGGGAGGAAGGGAAAGGAGAATGTTAGCCGCTTTGAGACTCCTTCGGGTAGTGATAAAGCAGGATATCAAATCCAAACTCTTCTTCTTCTTCACCTGGTTTAGCCGGCCAGTCGAAGCCGTTTCCTGGTGTGTGGCCGCTGTTGCATGCTGACAGCTTCTTGGAGTCACAGATGAGAGCTGAGTGCAGGGTGGGGACCAAAAGTGGACAAACTACCCCAAAAGGAGCATAGCATGTCCCTCATCAGAGGTACTACCCTTACACCCCATCCCCCCACAAAAAACACAGTACAGTCACAGGAATAGGGTGGATCCTGAAAACACACATCTCAGGTGTCAAAAGACCAGGGTAAAGAGCTGTGTCATAGAATCATTGAATTGTAGAGTTGGAATGGACCTTGAGGATCATTTTGTCCAACCCTCTGAAATGCAGGGATATGCAGCTGTCCCATATGGCAGTGTTCCCCAACCTTGGGTCTCCAGCTGTTTTCGGACTACAATTCCCATCATCCCTGACCACTGGTCTTGCTAGCGAGGGATGATGGGAGTTGGGATGGGATGATGGGAGTCCAAAAACAGCTGGAGACCCAAGGTTGGGGAACACTGCCATATGGGGATAAAGCCTGCAACCTTGACATTATCAGCACCACACTCTAACCAACTGAGCTATCCAGGCAGTCAACATTCTCTGAAAACTGTACATTTATGCTGAGAGCGAATTCCACAACTTTGCGGCTGCCGCAAAGAATGCCCTTCCAAGATCAGCTATCTTTGCTGATCTTAACACCCAGGAAGATCTGCAGGGAAGGAGATGATCTTTCAGATATACAGTGCATTTTTACATGTTGTTTTCCCTAGGATATGTGATTTCTCACACACTTCCCCTTAATATAAGCATTTTTCTAACTTCCATGCAAGCTTCTGCTTCCGTTACTTAAAATACTGCAATAAAACTGACACAAAGAACCAAAGTACCTAAACGCTTGCACTCCATCCCAGATTTTTTTTGAAAAGCATTGTCATCCAAAAGAAGAAGGAAGTTTTGTGTGTGTGTATGGAGAGGGAGGCCATCAGACCTTTCATGCAGGTTGATAAAAGAGCCTGCCATTTTTGCTCATTTTCAGGGGCAAACAACCACCACCCACCAGTGCAAAGAGAGACCTCCAGATGTTGGTCCAGTTCTGCTGGGAGCAAGAGGCTGCTTGAGAGCCTCTCTTTACATCTTAAGATCAAACATTTGGGAATAAATTTGGCTGCCCCTTGAGACCCAATTACAACATGGGGGAGTTTGTTCCTCTTAGCAAATTGCCCTTCCCTTCTGTTCTACCTGAGAGCAACAGGAAGGTGCAAAGGAGATGCCAGCGATTTAACAACTGAGAGACGTGTGATGTTTCGCATGGGTGAGTAAACTGTTACTTCATCTTATTGCTAACACTATATGTGCCCTTTTGTGAGTGGCATCTATACAGCATCAGAAGGCAACGGCAATAACCATAAAGCGGGAGAGGTTTGCTTGCTTCTTTTTGAAATTCACCAGCATCTGAATTCACAGCTGTCCCAGTGAGCCCAAGCCAAACAGCAGCCTCCCTGATGCCACTTTTCTATTGCACGAGTCAAATATCGTACGTTCCATTCAATCACTCCTTGGTTTATTTGTGTGCCACTTTCCCGCAACATTTTGCAGCTCACAGCAATTGAAATGAAGTTAGCACAATGCCAGTAAGGAAATACAAAAATGCAAAATCAATTCGTGCAACATGATATAGAACGAGATAGCTCAGTTGGTTAGAGCATGGTGCTGATAATGCCAAGGTTGCAGGTTCGATCCCCGTAAGGGACAGTTGCATAATCCTGCATTGCAGCGGGTTGGAGTAAATGATGCTCAGGGTCCATTCCAACTCTACAATTCTATGATTCTATGAAATGAACTAACCTAACCAATCTAACAGTTGAAAACTAAACAGGAGAGAGAATCATGTCTAAGGCTTCCTTAGCCAGCCAGCCAGCAGTACCCTGGGGCTGTGCACCCACCCCACCTTTAAAGCACACCTCTCCCAAGAATCCTGGGAACTGTAGTTTATTATTGTTCAAAGAGCTACAGTTTCCAGCACCCTCAACATACTAAAGTTCCCCTGCTTTTTGGGGTGTGTGCTTTAATTGTCTGGTTTGTAAGCAGCCCACGAGTACTGCCCACTCGCTAAGGAAGCTCTCTGCCCGAAACCCCTTCCTGAAAGCTAGATGGGACAGTGGCCTCACTCTGGTAAGGCTGCTTCCTATGTTACTTCCTATGTGTTATACCAGATCCATGCCACCATGAAACTCATGTATTAGCAGCAGCAGCAGCACCAAACATGTCATCATGATTGAGGATGTCCGCATCACCGTGTTCCAGATGATGCACCTGTATATATTAATTTGGATCGGAGCTTCCATCCGCCAACATTCAGGGGGTCCTCCGTAGTTCTCCTCCCACCCTGGCTCTAACCCAAAAGAGATTAAACCCATCATGAGCTCTCACCCTTTCTACATTCCTCACCGTCACAGCCAATCAGCATCCATATATCCAGACTGGGGCCATAAATAGAGTCCCAGAAATCCTTGCGTTGAAGGTATCCCAGACACAAATTATTAAGGGCCTTGAAAATTAATGCAAGAACCCGGAACCTGACCTGGTTTTAAGCGCCTGTGTTAATGTGTGGCCAATAGTCTTTCCGCCATCAACAGGCCAGCTGCAGCATTTTGCATTGGCTGGGTGCATCTGGCTCAGATGATCCTTTAGAAACAACAACAGGCCCTTCTGTCTAGTCCCAGTTCTCTGCAATTATTTCCAGTTTCAAAATCCCTAGAAGAAATGGTTATCCCACTGGTCTGTTTGGAAGGCACCCCATTCTGATACCACGTGTTGTCTGTTGCACTTTCACCATGGGATTCATGTTCCACACTTGTATGAGTAATGTAAGGTATTTTTTGTGTAGGTGCATATATATCCTGGTGAGATTCTTGATGCAGGCCTGCAGCAGTGTTCCTTCTAGGACGGTCAACAGAGCGGGGAGCCCAGGAGGGTACTTAGAAGGAGAGTGCACAGTGAATTCATTCCAGCATATACAAATTGGCTTGGAAGAGTGTGGTCAGCTGTCTGGTGAAGACTCAGCAGCAGATGGAATCAGGAAAGCTGAGCTCGGACTGGGGTATATGTGTGTGTGTGTGTGTGTGTGTGTGTGTACTTCAGAAATGTGATGTTTGCAGTTTCCCAATACAGACAGACATCATCCATATCTTCTGGACTGGCATCTGTAGATCAATGCTTAGGCTGTACACAACATGCATTTATGTTTTTCCCCCAAATTTTTTTATTGGTTTTAACAAAGTAATACAATAAAAAACAAACAACAATGAACAGAAAAAAAGAAAACAAATCATACAATAATACAAATAAAAAATGTACATAAATCCTTTTAACCTATCATTCTTTCTTATCATTGTGGGTTGACTTCCTCCCGTCCTCTCTTCCTGCGTTCCTTGTAAATCATCTTTAGTAATTTCTTTACATCATTAAAAACATTTTTTATTAATTAACCTCAACATCTCTTCTTTTCTAATATCAATATCATTTATTCCAACAATTATAAACCTGAAATCTATCTTCTAAGTCTACAGCCTCACTTATCTTCCAGCTTACTTCTATTCTTTAATCTTACAGTACTTTTTAAAATATAATTTGAATTTCTTCCAATCTTCTTCCACCGCTTCCTCCCTCTGATCACGAAGTTTCCTGGTCAGCTCAGCAAGTTCCATATAGTCCATCATTTTCATCTGCCATTCTTCTGTCGTTGGTAATTCCTCTGACTTCCAGTTTTTAGCTAACAAAATTCTGGCTGCTTTAAACATGCATTTAAAACAAATTCAAAGCACATAAGTTTCCCCCAAAGAATCATGGGAAGTATAGTTTGTCAAGAGTGCTGGGAATTGTAACTCGGTGAGAGGTAAACTAGAGCAACCATGATTCTCTGGGGAAACTCATGTGCTTTAAATGTATGATTATGCACATGCCTTTTGTCCTGGATCTTAGGCAAAACTTTCGGGTTTTCCTTAAAATAATAATAATAAAAAAGCCCAACAGCCTAGATTCTGGGAGAGCCAAACCATGTTGATTTTCTGTTTTTCTTTTTTAGAAGGAGGGTCTGACAAGGACAATGTCGTTTCAAGCAAAGGTTAAACGGATGACCTTAACTTGTATACACTGGGTGGTTTTCTTCTGGGTCGTCCCCCCCCCCTTGCTTTCTTGTGCAAGTTTGTCCTAGAGCACATAATATTGCACAGAAAACGCCTGCCGTATCCAAGCACAATGGTTCGGGAACACTGTCAAGGTTGGCAGCTCTAAAATTAGACCTGCCCGCTTTGTTTGGGTTGGCAGGCACGTGCGTTGTGGCTCTCTCCCTCTCCTCCGGCAGAACAGCGGAGCAGGGCAGTTGGCAAGGATTCCTTTCCCCTCGGTGCTGTTGCGCCTGCTTTCTGAGCACAGGGGCAGGGCAGCAAGCTCACAGTCTGCGTATTGGAAGGTTCAGGACCAATAAAAGATCGTCATGCACAGTTGAACTATGGAACTCACTGCCACAGGAGGAGGAGGCGGCGGCGATGCCCACCGACTTGAGCATTTAAAAGAGGATTGGACAAAATCACGATGGATAAAGAAATGGCATTTTCCACAGACCTTTGAAACAGCACAACAACATAGGTAGACCATCCACACCACATGGGTGTCAGAATTGGAAGACTTTGTGGCAGGAGCAAGCAGTTCTGTGGATCTGGCTGCAGCATTCATAGAGTAAATCATTCCTCCAGTGGCCGTCACAGCATTGCAACTTGATTTAGGCTGTGTACACATGACCCACAGGTAGGCGGTTCTTTTTTCCTCAATTCATATTGGGGGGAAACGCATCAAAACATAATATTTCATTCTTCTCTTTATTTTTTTACAACCGGTTTATTCGTCGCCCACACCACAGTCTCAAGGCAATTTACAGGTGAAATAATTCAAAACAATTCAAAACAAAGGACCAACAAAAACGTTTAGGACAAAACCAAAACCCTAATAAGCGGGTAAAAGGTAAAGGTAAAGGGACCCCTGACCATTAGGGGACGACTCTGGGGCTGCGGCGCTCATGGCCGAGGGAGCTGGCGTACAGCTTCCGGGTCATGTGGCCAGCATGACTAAGCCGCTTCTGGAGAACCAGAGCAGCGCACGGAAATGCCGTTTACCTTCCCGCCGGAGCAGTACCTATTGATCTACTTGCACTGCATGCTTTTGAAGCTAGGTTGGCAGGAGCTGGGACATTTGCTTTAAAATGTAAAATTCCCCCCAGATGGGCATGTAGGACCCCAAAAAGAGGACATGTCTGGGAATTCTCGGGTGTATGGCAAGCCTAGTATAGAGTATGTTAGTCCCAACACCTTGGTTGGCTCAGCAACAAATTGGCAGTCAGTCCAAATCCCGCAAGCAAAGTGTTACATGCCGGAGCCCGGCCACTATGTTCTGCACCAGCTCCAACCTCCAGATCAACCCCAAGCATAGCTGTGTGTTATTCTTAAATTAATAGCTTGCAGAATGCAGGATGTCCATATGCATACTATAAACTTTGTTGACTATTGACAAGAGGAGGAGTCTCTGTTATAGAAAGCCACAGCTTCCGTGTCGCTGAATCGTGTGTTGCTGAATCCAGAGGCCCCTTCCCGTCTCATGCACTTAAGCACAACCCACTCAAAGTGATCGTGTCTTCACTGTAGCCCTAAACAGGCTGCATTGCAGTTGTCAACATTGCATGGACAACTGTGGTCAGGGCCGGTGCGTCCATTTAGGCAAACTAGGCAACTGCCTAGGGCGCCAAAATGGAGGGGGGCGCTGGCCAGCCTGCTCCCCGCCGCCGCCCAGTGCCGCCCCAACCAGCGGCGGAGCAAGCAGGTTGGGACGAAAACCGCAGCGGCGAGGGCGCCAAAATGGACGGGGCGCTGGGCAGCCTGCCCCCCGCCGCCGCCCGCCGCCGCCCTAACCAGCAGCGGAGCAAGCAAACCACGGTGGCAAGGGGCGCCCGGCAAGGCAGGGGGCGGGGCACCGCTCCGCAACGTGCGTCATACGTAATGACGTCACGTGGCCCGCCTAGGGCGCCAAAATAGCCAGCACCGGTCCTGACTGTGGTCAAGCATTGGAAAATTCACGGCTGGATTACTGCATAAGAAACGACAGGGTGGATGTGGATTGTGTCTGATGTGGTTTGTACACTGCTTCTGAAACTAGTGGTGGATGTGCACTGGATGAAGAATAAAGAGGATTGTGCAGAAAACCCATTTCTTCATAATTGAGAGCAATCCACAAAATTGCAAGAGCAAACAACAACCTGAAAAATAAACAGTGTGGAAGCCCCCTCAGTGACCAATACTAGTCAGTAACTGAGGGTGCTTCTAGACTTCCACTATTTTCTGGTGGGATTCAGTTGCACAGTGGCAAATTCAGGCTGCACAGTTACACTTGACTTGCACAACAAACCCGCTTCCCCAAAAGATCGGTTTTTTGCAACAAGGAAAGTGATAGGGAAATGCTCTGGGACGGGTGGGGTAACACTTGCTTTGATGACACAACGTCGTCTAACCTCCCTGCAAACCAATCAGAACAAATGCTCATTAAATAGCTGACACCATCTAACCTCCTTGCAAAAGAAAACCCTGGATGAATGCTCAATAAACAGTTTGTCTTGGACTCCAGGGGAAATAATGGAATGATTACCCAGAAAAAGCAGCATTCTTCCTTGCATGGGAATTTATGAAGCTAGTGAGGAATTTAAAGAGCCTGCAGAGCTTATGGCTTACAAGGCTTGTGAAGAATTAGTCTGCAGGAAATTTGATACCCAGGCACCTTCAAATGGCTTGCCATGCTGCAAATTAAGTTCATTTGTCCTGGGCTGCTGTGCAACACCATCTGTGCTACGGAAACCATTGATGCAGAGTTCCACCCACACGTGGAGGCGGTGATTTCAATAGCAATTGCTGATCCATCATATGCAACAGCCTTTGGCCATGCCTATGTTAGGCTTTAAATAGGCCCAATGGTCACAGGATCTGATATGGGAACAATGGGGTTGAGAGAAGCGTTGGGTGTGGGCCTAAGCACCGCCACTTTTTCAACAGCAGGGATGATGCCATCATCTCCCAGAGAGAGCGCTCTGTCACCCCTCTGTATGCCAAATAAATAAGCTTATTTTCCCTGTAGGCAGGTAAGCGACACGAGAAATAGGCAGAAACTGATCAAATAAGCTGAGCAGAGGGGAAAAGAGAGAGACTTTGCCAAAATGGGCTTTCAACAGACGCTCTTTTCTTTTGTCGGGTCCGTGGCTCTGGGTGGATACTGCTTCAAAGCCAACCTACCAATAGCCCTACTCCTCACAGGAATCCGATAGGAAATGAGAGGCTGTACCATATAGCATCAGATTATTGTCCAATCTAATCCAGTATTGTCTACTACTCTAAGTGGTTGAGAGACATGGAGACATGGGACCTTCTGCATGCAAATGATGTGCCCTTCCATTGAGCTATGGCCCCTTCCCTTGAACATAGCTGTCAACCTTTCCCTTTTCTTGCGAGGAATCCTACTCGGAAGAAGGGAATTTCCCGCAAAAAAAGGAAAAAGTTGACAGCTATGCCCTTGAAGTCGAGGCTTTCCAGAAAAACAACAAAAACCAGGTGCTATCTCTATCACAGTTGCCTAGACCCATCATCTGCAACATATTTAGGTTTCCAGCTTTTCCACAGTATGACTTCTAAGACTCTAACGGGGCCAAGACATGAAATGAATATCACTACATTTCCATGCTGGGAGAATACCCTCTCCACATGCCTTTCTCCCTCTGCAATGATGTGTTTGAGAAGCTAGGTCACTTTAAAAAAAAAAAGATTATTCAATGGTCCTTGAAAGAGCAGAGTAGTGTCAGAGAAATATGCAGAGGAGAAGAGCCTTGCTGCCTTTTGACCGTTCTGTTTTTGAAACAAAAGCCACGTCCACACCAAACACTCTGATATAGCTTGAAAAAGTCATGGCTTCCCCCAAAGAATTATGGGAGCTGCGGTTTGTTAAAGGGTGCTAAGAGTTGTCACAAGCCCCAGTTTCCCCTCACAGAGCTACAATTTTCAGAGTGGTTTAACAATCAAGCCTTCTCTCCTGGGAAACACTAGCTCTTTGGGAGGAAGAGGGGATCTCCTAGCAACATTTGGAGACTCGCTGATCTGATTAGCCGGTGTCTGTGTGTGTTTACATATTACAAAAGAGAAAGCCATTACACAATCATGAGATAACACTGCAAATAAAGTATACCCTGCCTCCCGCCTCCCAAAGATAAAGACGATCCAGACCCCACCTTGCAATTCAAGGTGCAACAATATATGACAATACCATTAATATGATGCTAATAAGCTGTCAAAAGCGTTATTTGAAACTTATAGGGTGTTGTCTTCCCCTTCTGTCACATTTTTACAAAATTTCTGACTGGCAAATACCGGGGGAAATAATGATTTCCCCATAGAACTCATGATCTCCACACCGATTTATATTTTGTTGGGACCATCCTGTCATGCTCCTGTGCATTTGTATATTCAATAATGGGAAACCAAATGGCCGCAAGGTGGTCACTTTTCCATTGCCCCTGTGGTCTCTGTGACCATAGATTTGACTAGCCACCGTTTTTTGTTTAGCTTGATCTGCCATGACTTGTTTACCCATGAAGCTGCCACTTAGTGTGCAGTTGTCAAGAGGCAGACATGCCTGCGCATGTGTGAACCACCTCCCTGTGTCATCTCAGCCTTTGCAGACATAATAATAATAATAATAATAATAATAATAATAATAATAATAATAATAATAATTTCTTATTTATACCCCACCCATCTGGCTGGGTTTCCCCAGCCACTCTGGGCGACTTTCAACAGAGCATTAAAATACAATAATCTATAAAACATTAAAAGCCTCCCTAAACAGGGCTGCCTTCAGATGTCTTCTAAAGGTCTGGTAGTTGTTGTTCTCTTTGACATCTGAAGGGAGGGCATTCCACAGGGCGGGTGCCACTACCGAGAAGGCCCTCTGCCTGGTTCCCTGTAACTTGGCTTCTCGTAGTGAGGGAACCGCCAGAAGGCCCTCGGCACTGGACCTCAGTGTCCGGGTAGATCAATGGGGGTGGAGACGCTCCTTCAGGTATACTGGACCGAGGCCGTTTAGGGCTTTAAAGGTCAGCACCAACACTTTGAATTGTGCTCGGAAACGTACTGGGAGCCAATGTAGGTCTTTCAGGACCAGCATTATATGGTCTCGGCGGCCACTCCCAGTCACCAGTCTAGCTGCCGCATTCTGGATTAGTTGTAGTTTCCGGGTCACCTTCAAAGGTAGCCCCACGTAGAGCGCATTGCAGTAGTCCAAGTGGGAGATAACTAGAGCATGCACCACTCTGGCATGGGCTGGATGTGGCCTACCAGAAGCTGTTGGGACTCCAACTCCCATGAGCCCCATCCAGCATGACCAGCGGTCAACGATTATGGAAGCTGTAGTCCACCAGCACCTGGAGAATAACATGTTCCCCACCCCTATCAAATCAAATCATCTGCTCAAGGACACAAACATTCTAAACCTCTGAAGCATATGGGATGTATATTGTTCTTTTAAGGAAATGCATTTAATGTTTCCCTTGGCCCTTTCCACAGGTATCTGACATCACAAGCAGACCACGCCGTACAACCAAGCAGATTGCTATTGTTATTTTAAACTGCTTTAGCCCAGAGCTCGGTATTGCTTGGGCTTCTATTTATGTATTTAATATATTCATTGTTGGTTTACTCTGGCTCATTTAAGTGAGAGGCCGTGCAAAGCCACCAGAAAGCCCAGAGCTTATGTGTTGTGAATACTGGCTCATGACTCTGCTATCTGTGCCTGTATGGTAGATTTAGAGCTTCATTCTTCAAATGAATCGTTTAGTTTCCCGAGGATAGACAAGTTTGGGAATAATCCATAGCTCCATTCCCAGGTTTGGGAGCTGTTTGGGTGTTTCTCTGTGTTGTTGCTGCTGCTGTTGCTGCTGCTGCTGCTTTTAAAACCGTAATCAAACACTACCCATGACTTACTTTGGAGTTAACATATTTAGGACCTGAACTGAGCTGCCTGCTCGGCGAGTCCCCGCGTGCCGCACTAAACCACCGCAGCACGGCGCGGGGACTTGCTTCCACGGCGCTGGGAATTGCCTCTGTGCATGCGCCCAAAAATTGCATCTGCACAGATGCAGACGCCGGAAATCACTGGCGCATGCGCCCATGCACGCATGCAATCCGGCCCACAGGGGGCTCTCCGCTGAAGTGAACCGGCCCAGGCGAGGTAAACCTTGCCGACCCCTGCTCTAAACCTCTTGACAACTAGCTGAATGTCTACATAAAAATAAGTAGATACATTTAGGATCCTTGGGGGAGGCAAGCCCAGTGGCGTTGCAAGGGGAGACAGGGGCGGTCCGCCCCGGGTTCCAGGGGAGGGGAGGTGACACTTGGGCTGCCCCCGCCCCGCCTGTGGGCCCCGAGCAAGCCGCGGAGCAAGGCCGCTCTGCTCGGCGGCTCGTGGGGGTGCCCCGCTGCCGCTGCTTTTCGCGCGACACCTCGTTCCGCGGCTTGCTTGGGACCCGCAGGCGGCTCATGGGGGTGCCCCGCCGCTGCCGCTTTTCGCACGGCGGCTCCCAAGATCTCAGCAGGAGCAGCCACTGCCCGGCGACGGAGTGCGCATGCGTGAAATGCCGCGCGTGCTCACTCCGTCGCCGGGCCATCACTGCTCCTGGCAGCAGCAGCCCGGCGACGGAGTGCGCGTGCACGCATTTCGCGCATGCGCACTCTGTTGTGACGGTGCGTCGTGACATCACAACGTAACGTCACGACGCCCTGCCCCCAGGGGGATGCCTCCGTTCGCCGTCCCGGGTAGCGAGGAGGTTTCCTCCGCCCCTGGGCAAGCCTACTGCCCCCCATGAAACCTTTCCTCACACTGCAGTTGCACTAACCCCTGATCGTCGTGGTTGCTCTTTTCTGCAACTTTTCCAGCTCTGCACCACCCTCTGGAGATGTGGCAGCCTGAACTGTACACAGTAATCCAGGTGTGGTTGCACCACAGATTTGCACAAAAGTACTATGATATCAGCAGTTCCCCACTTCCACTGGACCTGTTTCCTAATGACCTCACAGGAATATAGGAACCTGCCTTCTGTTGAGTAAGACTTGTGGTCCATTTAGACCAGCACTGTCAATGTGGACTTTGCTTCAGACAGGAGTCCTATCTGGAGGTGCAGGGGATCGAACCTGAGACCTTTTGCATGCAAGCCAGATGCTCTGCCACTGAGCTACCAAAAAAAAAAAAAAAAAAAAAAAAAATCCTTCCAGTAGCACCTTAGAGACCAACTAAGTTTGTTCTTGGTATGAGCTTTTGTGTGCAGGCACACTTCTTCAGATGCATGCGCTTCTTCTTCAGATACTTCAGATAGTATCTGAAGAAGTGTGCATGCACACGAAAGCTCATACCAAGAACAAACTTAGTTGGTTTCTAAGGTGCTACTGGAAGGAATTTTTTTATTTTTTATTTTGTTTTGACTACGTCAGACCAACAAGGCTACCTACCTGTAACTGAGCTACAAATGTTGAGGTTACAGAACCAGACTCTCCGTGGTTGACTGAAACACTGGTTGTCCTAAACACATTTTATAAACACTACTAGCTGCATTTCTGAGAGAGAAGACATCACTCAGACCTCGTATGAAGCAATGCACACACCAACCTTCGTTTAATGATCTCTGCTAGCATCTCAATTAACTGGAAGCCTCCTAGAGGAGGAGAAACAGTGTAAGGCAGGCATCCCCAACCTGCGGCCCTCCAGATGTTTTGGCCTACAACTCCCATGATCCCTAGCTAACAGGACCAGTGGTCAGGGATGATGGGAATTGTAGTCCAAAACAGCTGGAGGGCCGAAGGTTGGGGATGCCTGGTGTAAGGCGAAAGGATTTCAACCCACAGTAGACTTTAAACTATGCTGGCTTGAAAACATATTTTGCACCTGAAATGAAAAGTCAAAACGATACCCCCTTGCTGCAGACTGGAGTTCCTTTTTCTTTTTAATGGCACACACATGGAGAAATGGATCGGAGACAGGGAAAAGGTGTGGCGTCTCCTCTTGGAATCTGCTGCCCCCAAGCCCATCCTTCACATGGCTTCATAGTAAGGCTGAATGAATCTCTATTTCCCTGACTCCCTCACCTAGTTCAAAGCATCTGTTTGCGGCACAATCGTCCCGCATGCGTTTACTCAGAAGTAAGTCCCACCGCATTCAGTGGGGCTTACTCCCAGGTAAGCAAGCGCAGGATTACTGCCTAAGGTATACTAAACAAAGCACAGGCCTTCTTCCAGTGCTTAGGGAAGAATTTCAGCCAGGAAATTCAAAAGGCAGCTTGAACTAATAGTGGTGTGTGTGTGTGTGTGTGTGTGTGTGTGTGTGTGTGTGTAATAAAAAGCAGAAGACACACACAAATCAGCCTTAGAGAATATTACATCAGCTTGTCTCTTGGCTTTATTTAAAGCAGATGCCATCGCATACAGCTCTGCAGTTAATCACCGTTAGTGGAAAATATGACTATAGCTTCAGCAGAGGGCAAGTGCATTTTTAAACAAAACCCATCCTTTTCCAGGGGAACGAGGCTTGATCGCCTGTGGGTTGGAAGTGGCAAGTCTGTATGAAGTCGGAATGCTTCAGTTTACAAGATGGTCCATTAAGCCAATATGTGGCAGAGCTATTTTTACACACTGGGCTCAACTGGGTGCTCTTGCCGACTCTTCACAGTCCTTCAAGCTGGCAGGGTGAGGCAAGAGCAGCATCAGAACATGAAAAGTGGCTCCTTAATTAGCAGCATGCCTTTCAAGATTAATTATGGATGGCCATCTGTCATGGACGCTTTAGCTAAGATTCCTGCATTGCAGGAGGTTGGACTGGATGGTCCTTGGGGTTTCTTCCATCTCTATATTTTATGTTGGGAATCTTAGGCCCAGAGGAGCCAAACCCTCCAGCTTTCACTGTTTATATTACTGTGATGGCCTGGGATTCAGACTCAGATGCTGAACCTGAGGGATCCCAGCCTGCACAGGATTCCCCGCCTCCAGAACCAGCAGAGCCGGGGCTGGGGCCTGAGTCTGAAGGGGCCTCACCTGTGCTGGATCCTCAGGTGCAGGCATCTGCTGAGTCTGCTCTGGCTCCTGATGGGATGGAGGACCCATTGCCTGCAGGTGCTCCACTCCCAGCCCTGTCAGGGGAAGCTGAGGTTGCCTCTGGGTCCAGTAACCCTCCAGCCTCTCCTGAGCTGCAGAGGCTCAGGGCAGAGAGGCAAAGGGAACTGAGTTCCCGCAGGAGGAGTGCTTGCCTCCAAGCCAGGAGAGGCGAGTCCCCAGAGGACCGGGGCCGCCCTATGCCTCGGGGCAGATAAAAGCCGGCCAGCCCCAGCCCCAAGTTGCGGGAGCAACATTGTTGGTTGCTAGTTCCTGCCAGTGTTCCTGCTTGAGACTTGTCTTGCTTTCCTGCCTGAGCTCCTGACCCGCCCTGGTTTCCTGCCTGCATACCTGTTCCTGACTTCGCCTGACTCCCTGCCCTGCACACAGCTTCAGCTACTACGGACTGTCTCTATTTTGAACCTTTGACCATGGACTGTACCTGGACCTCGCCTCTTGGGTAACACACGGGACCAGCACAATTACAGTAGTACCTTGGTAGTTGAATGGCTTGACTCCCAAACAAATCGGCTCCCGAACACCGCAAACCTGGAAGTGAGCGTTCTGGTTTGTGACCGTTTTTCAGAAGCCGAACGTCTGCCGCTGTTTCCGTTGGGTGCAGGAAGCTCCTGCAGCCAATTGGAAGCTGCGCCTTGGTTTCTGAATGGTTTCGGGAGTCGAATGGACTCCCAGAATGGATTAAGTTCGAGAACCAAGGTACCACTGTATATTATAGCAATCCTTCCTGCATTGTGATTCCATACATAAAGTAGCATGTGTAAATGTCATGCAAATCTGTGTCCTCTCCTCTTCATACTCTTTTTGGGTAAGCGACCATCCTATTTGTAATGCTGATGGGGAGATGGAACTTGGGGAGAAGGTATACTGGTAGATCTCTGGTGCAGTTCCTATAGCCATGAATGTAAGCTTTTCTTACATACAGGACAGGCAAGGTATATTCCTGAAGTAAGGAAGGAAAGTGAGCAGCTTCCCGATTGCTGTGTGGACTGTGGAGCTTCTGACACAGAAGGGGGGAAAACACAAGCCCCATTTCTTGAAGAGTTTGAAGAACGATCGACTCTAAATAGCATGACAAAAACTCCAGTGACAATTAGGCCATGAATCAAAAGTTCTTGCTGTTTGGTAGGTCAAATGACTTCCACGCTTCTCAGCGCCACGTAAAACACAACAGTGTTCCGTCTGTGCGAGAGGGAGACCTCTGGCTAATTCTGCAGCAGCCTCTTTCTCCCGTTGCTTCTCAGATTGTGTTTGGAGGGAAAATCCAAAGATATACAACAACAGCCTTTGTATGGCAGATAATTACCCCCCGGGTGCTTATCAAAGGTTGCAGTGTCTAGCGCTGAGCGCAATGAATGAAGGAGGGTAGTTGTGTTTTGCTATTTCGCTTTTCCATTAAAAAATAAAAAGCTTATGTCTTGAGGCTTTGTATGTTTCAGATGTTGGATGCTGAAGAGGTCTTTTATGACATGGATAGGACTCCTCAGCCCCTGACCTCTGACCGCCTTCCTCCTAATTGTTAATTTTCTTCAAGACCTTTGGGAAGGAACTGAGTTTTTGAGTCTGTTTTGCACAGCAAAATACATATTCATTCATGCTAAATACATATTCATTCACAAGAAAGGCAGTAGAGCTGGTGGAGGAGGAGGAAGTGACTCACTTTGAAATAAATATTTCACCTGCAATATGGTTTCTTTCAAAATCAAATCATTACTCTTCTTCATTCGCATTGTGTTACATAGGAGACACATATTTGAAAGGTTAAATCCCACCCTTTAAAAATGCTACTGTTCATAAGAAGAGGTTTGCATCTCTACTGTTAAATCAATGGGCTGGAAGTCACCCTGGATTCAACTTTTGCGAAAAGGTGCTCAACGATGTAGAGACACATCTGCCATCATCTCATGTCATACTTGAAGACCGTTAGATGTCCATTGCTGGAATCTTATGAAGTCCAAAAAGAATACCAAAGAAAGCAGGGTTAGGATTATAGAATTGTAGAGTTGGAAGGGACCCTGAGGATCATCTAGTCCAACTCCCTGCAATGCAGGAATATGCAGCTGTCCCATTTGGGGATCGAACCTGCAACCTTGGCATTATCAGCACCACGCTCTAACCAACTGACCTATCCAGTGTGTAGACTTAGGAGCTCTATCTGGTTCATACAGACATTTGGCCTGCACAGCCAAATGATGATTTGAAGCTAAATGTGTAGATTCAGTTCACTGAAAAGTATTGGGCTTGAAATGATGTAGGTGATATAAAAGTTCTGTCTGTGGCTATGAGACACATTGATATCGGGTGGCGCTGTGGTCTAAACCACTGAGCTTCTCGGGCTTGGCAGTTCAAGTCCGCGCAACAGGGTGAGCTCCCGTTGCTCTGTCCCAACTCCTGCCAACCTAGCAGTTTGAAAGCACGAAGTGCAAGTAGATAAATAGGTACCGCTGCGGCAGGAAGATAAACGGCGTTTCCATGCACTCTGGTTTCCGTCACGGTGTCCCATTGCGCCAGAAGCGGTTGAGTCCTGCTGGCCACATGACCCGGAAAGCTGTCTGTGGACAAACGCCGGCTCCCTCAGCCTGAAAGCGAGATTAGCGCCGCAACCCCACAGTCACCTTGGACTGAACTGTGCAGGGGTCCTTTACCTTTTACCTACATGGGGGATCAGATGTGGCACATAGAAGCTTAAAAACGGTGTCTCCTCACACTATCTCCATGTAAATTCTTCAGCGTGTTAGTGTGAATTTCTCCTCAGAAACACATTTTTTAATAATAATAATAATAATAATAATAATAATAATAGTAATAGTAATACCCTGCCCTCTGGGTGGTTTCCAACAGAATATAAAAAAACACAGTGAAACATCAAACATTAAAAAGGTTTGAATAATGTATACATTTTTGCTAGAAATTTCTCATAATAATTTTGTTCTTTTCACTGGTTTTTAATGCACATTTCCCCCTAATATATGCATCTTTGAAAACATTCCTTCTTTGGAGAACTGCATTGCTAAATTCAGATGTGTGCCATTTTGATGGACGAACAAGCTGTGTTTCGGTTCTCATATGATTTTGGAAAGAGCGGATTTTATAGATTCAGCTTTACTGTCTTCTACACAGACTGACAGCAGCTCTCCAGCATTCCAGCAAGTCTTTTCCTGCCATATCTGCAGGAAATCTGGGCCCACTTCTCTCTGGTCCAAGTCCAGTTTGAAGCGCTACCTGAAGGAAAAGTCTGAATTCTCCTGCAAAAAGAAATGACTAACAACCACCAAGCATTCATTGCACTGTAAACTGATCCCCTGGAATAGTCCAAGGCCTTTTGCACAGTCATGATATAACCCTGTGAGCTGACCGATGACTTGCATAAGCATCATATGACACATGCATATATTAGTCATCTGACATGTGTGCTATGTGGGCAGGCTCTGGAACTAGCCAGGGTGCTGCAGGGTTAGTATAGAAGCTGGGAACGCTCTCTGGAAACACCCTTTAAACCTGAGAAAGTGTTCTGGACCTGGCACTGCTGGAGTTAGGCTTTCCGTTACACTATACTGAAGGGGACTCCCATTCTGAGGCCTTTTGTGGTGCATTATCTGAGTAAAGTGAGGGAATCCTTCAAGACTGACTCAGAGGACGCCTCCTGTTTATCACTATTTTGTGGGATTCAAGCAAGAATGTTGGGTTTGCACAGGCAAACTGAATTAAAGGGCTCTATCCCCCTAGTGCAGGAAATCCACTTTAAAAAAGAAGAATTTTTCCCCAGTTTGGAAAGTGATGGGGACTGTCTTGACTGACTAACCGGAAGGTGCATAAAACCCCACAAGCAAATCAGGGATGAATGGAGGATGAATCCTCATTCGTCACCATATAACCCTACAAACAAATCAGGATGAGTGCTCAATAAAAACTGGATAGTGTTGTGAGTTTGCGTGGGCCTAGGTCCCTCATAATTCCTGGATCCAGCAAGGATTCAATTATTGGACTAGCCGGGCCTAAGAAATGGCCTAAGTATGATCACTGCAGATGGTGACAGCAGTCACGAAATTAAAAGGCGCCTGCTTCTTGGGAGAAAAGCAATGACAAACCTAGACAGCATCTTAAAAAGCAGAGACATCACCTTGCCGACAAAGAAATGGTTTTCCCAGTAGTGATGTATGGAAGTGAGAGCTGGACCATAAAGAAGGCTGATCGCTGGAGAATTGATGCTTTTGAATTATGGTGCTGGAGGAGACTCTTGAGAGTCCCATGAACTGCAAGATCAAACCTATCAATTCTTAAGGAAATCAGTCCTGAGTGCTCACTGGAAGGACAGGTCCTGAAGCTGAGGCTCCAATACTTTGGCCACCTCATGAGAAGAGAAGACTCCCTGGAAAAGACCCTGATGTTGGGAAAGATGGAGGGCACAAGGAGAAAGGGACGACAGAGGACGGACGGTTGGACAGTGTTCTCGAAGCTACCAACATGAGTCTGACCAAACTGCGGGAGGCAGTGGAAGACAAGAGTGCCTGGCGTGCTCTGGTCCATGGGGTCATGAAGAGTCGGACACGACTAAACGACTAAACAACAACAACATGGGTCCTTAAGGTAACAAAGGAAGTGGCTCTGTGCCAGAAGACAAATGGGTGGGCCCCTTTCCCTCAACTGGCTATCAGTTAGAAGGACAAAAGCCAGCGCTGTTGTGTGTGTGACCTAGGAGCAGCAGGAGGCAGGCAGAAGCCTGTGAAGGAGAGACATGCTTGATTTCTGTTTGAATCCAAGGCTGTGGGGTTATTGGAGAAACAAGACCTTAATGCTGTGAGCCCCTCCATCATAGGCTCAGGTTATATATGTGTGTAAACAAACCATATCTCATAAAGACACCACAGTCTCCGTTGTCCATCATTCTGAGGAAACTGAACTCTGAGTAAGTGCCTGTAACCTCTGGAATCTAGCAATACTCGGAGACTGGGGTGGCTTGCAAAAATATAATCTAGCCTCTGCTCAATAAGTAGGATACCTGGAAGGCCCCTGAGTTAGCCTCCAACTACAGCTATATGTCTTTTAGGGTTGCCATTAGGTAAGTCATACTCAGAATCGACCCAATGAAATCAATGGCCTTAAGTTACTCCTGCTCATTACATTTCAGTGGGTCTACGCTGAGTAATGACTTAGCGACAATCCTCAGGGTTTGGGGGAAAAAAACACAATCAGCAATGCTAGAGAGAAGTGCAAAAGTGCAGATGCAACCACTGTAAATAGACATAAATCAGGCTATGGAAAGTTGTATTTCTCACAAGAGATGTATACATTCAGAGTTATATATTTAATGTAATCATACACTTGCATCATAAACATCATTGCCAGGGTGGTCCAGAAGATAATATGTTGAGCGTTGCACCTAGAAGACTCTGCTGTTTGAATCCCACCCCGTTGCTTTGCTTTTTGGGTGGCCGTCAAAGAGCAAAAATGGTGGTATGCCTCAGATTATTATGAGACTAAATATGCCTCTGAGGTTTTAAAAAACTGACAGCAATGGAGTGGCCAAACTGGAGTTCCCAAGCAATCTGGGCGCTGCTTTTGTCCATTATAGGAAAGTAAGAAAGAACAAGATGTATGAAAGTGAGAGCTGGACCATAAAGAAGGCTGATCGGAGGAGAATTGATGCTTTTGAATTATGGTGCTGGAGGAGACTCTTGAGAGTCCCATGGACTGCAAGAAGATCAAACCTATCCATTCTTAAAGAAATCAGCCCTGAGTGCTCACTGGAAGGACAGATCCTGAAGCTGAGGCTCCAATACTTTGGCCACCTCATGAGAAGAGAAGACTCCCTGGAAAAGACCCTGATGTTGGGAAAGATTGAGGGCACAAGGAGAAGAGGACGACAGAGGATGAGATGGTTGGACAGTGTTCTCAAAGCTACCAACATGAGTCTGACCAAACTGCGGGAGGCAGTGGAAGACAGGAGTGCCTGGTGTGCTCCGGTCCTTGGGGTCACGAAGAGTCGGACATGACTAAACAACAACAAGAAGAAAGAACAACATAGCACGTTCCCCCCAATACTGCAAAAGCCTTCCAAAGGGTTGTCACTTGCAACCGAGACACCAGATAGATCTTAACATTTCAGTCCTATACACAACCTACTTCCGAGTAAACATGCATTGGATTGTGTTGCAAATATTTCAGTGCAGCAGAAGACAAGGAGGATGTTGTAGAGTGGCCTACCGGAACAGAAGGGCACCTTAAATAATTTTGTACAAGAGGGAATTTCAGCTAGTGTCATGGAATCCATAGTGATTAAGGAATGGGGCAGGAGAGAGGAGCCAGTGTGGCCTTAAGCCTTTGCCACGTAGGGACATTTGAGCTCTGGTTCAGTGTCCAGTTTCCACAGGGCCTACCGGCTAGTTAGGCACACTGAGACCTTGGCCTCAGGTGGACCAGAAAAGGAGGCAGATTTGTGCACCTGCTCTGCTGTTTAGCATTCTAAGATCACGGCTGCTGTTTTGCTGTTCTGGGTCCCAAATCTTCTTGGAAGTGGCCAGTGCCTCTGGGCATCTGTTGTATCCGAGGGATGAAGTACAGAGCAGGTCCAAAGCTATATCACCAGGATAGCTGTGTAGAAGAAGGTCTCACAGTTTGGGCAACACCTGGCAAGAACGTAATTTGGAAGGCCCAAGGGCAAAGCCTATTGTTTGTAGTCTTCTCTCTTTTTTTGTAGACCCAGTGGTGAAACCGGTGGTTTCTGACATATCTGAGGACATAGACCAGTACATAGCTGTCTAGTCACCTAATGTGTGCAGCTTGGGGGGGGGGAAGGTCAGATAAATAGCTAGAGGAAAAAATAACATTGCCCCTTGCTTTATTTGAGGCAACTTTCCTCAAAACTGGGAGCGAGAGGAAGTTGTCATCACCGGGACGTGTTGGATTGGTTGGCAACTTTACTTCAGTGTGTGAATTTTAACCACACTTTGTATATTTTACAACAGGAAATCAAGGGGGGGCAATCAGGAAAACCATTAAAAAGCCATCAAAAAAGCTTTGGAGAGATGTTGAAGATATACTCAGGCCTTTTTATTTTTCAGCCGGAACCTGCCAAAATTCAGTTAAGTCACCTCTCAGGTGTGCACCATTGTCATTTTAAGAGAACATGGTGAGTTTTGGCACCTCTTTTTCTTGAAAAACAACACTGGATGTACTACTATTTATAGGGTCCATTATATTGTTTAAATCTTCTTGCATCACTACTGAAGGGGACATATGGGAATCCTACAGAATTCCCATATGGGTCCCAACACAGACCTATCTACAGAATTACTGTTTATAAGCAAAGGAATTGCACATTGATTGCCATTCCCTTGCCAATTACAACTTTCCGGATCAGGTCTAACCACCTTATAAGATTTCTCATGAATATACCTCTGTTGTGGAAGCATTCACCGACCAGCGTAGTCTTGACACAGGGATCCTTTTTTTAATTGCCTTGGGATTTAGTAAACAAACAGCTGATTAGGAGTCAAGGAGTTAATGCCAAAACAACAGCTGCCTTTCAGAAAGGATTTACTAATATAGCAACTTGTAATCAACACAAGGTCGTCGCTAAAATTACCAGGCTGCTAAATAGCTTCCTCTTGGGGACAGGCCCTTGTTAGTGCAGGAGAATTTTTTAATTGTGTTGATGAAGATAGACACTTGGACAATCTCAGCAGGAGTTGAGCTCCCTAAGAGAGGGTGGATAACCAACCTCTCTAGGCCTCCATATATCCTCCAAGAGTAGCCGTTAAGTAAGTACAGGATCTCTTTTCTCATGATCATCATCATCATCATGATTTCAGGCATGTTCATTCGCCCAATCCAGACCCCCCCATAATGTGCCACAACATTCCTGCCCATTCACTTCAATAGGGAATGCACAAAAAGCAGTGAAATCATTGGGACAGCAGGCAGCACTGCAGCAAGATGCATATAAAGTACAGAATATGGGACCAATAATATAATTGTAAGGTTGGAAGGGACCCTGAGGATCATCTAGTCCAACCCCCTGCAAAGCAGGAATATGCAGCAGCCCCCATACATGGATGAAATCTGCGACCTTGGTGTCATCAGCACCACACTCTGACCAACTGAGCTATATTGCTGGAACAGGCTGTGAAGCCACCAAATAAACCATGCTTTCTGGATTTTTCCAGAATCCTGACAAAATCTAGCCAATCTCTAGCATAAACAGAAGGCTAGACTTGTCCCTTTCTATTATTTGTGCTGACAGTGGGTTCTGCACACTGTGATGTGATACCTGTCCAGAACTAAATGACCGCTCAGGAGATGTTTACCAGGATGTGCTAATTTTCATTTCCCTTTGAGTTCCCGAGAACCAACGGAGATGCAGGAGGGCAGAATTTACGGTGAAATTTTTCCATTAATGTCCTAAGCTATTTGCTTAGAGATGAGCAGACAGCAATGGACCCCTTCAACTCGTCAGGCCAAATGTCTCAGCCTGATCTCACTGAGCAGCCCTCCGCAGGTTGGACAAACAAGTTATTATTCTCCATCCCCCCTGTTCAGAATTTCATATCCTCGAAACTCGCACACATCTGGGGAAATGGAATTCACCAGTAAACAAGGTCCTGGGAAGCATATATTGCCACGGCTCTGCAAGGACACAGCTCTGAATGGATTCTTTGAGTTTCAACGTGTTTGGCGACTTAGCTTCAGTAGCACATGCTGATTTATGATAACCCGGTTTTAATAGGCAGAATGTCTCTTGCACGAAGCAACTTGAGTGTCCTCTTTATGCCGATTCCAATAAAATTAGGGAGGTAAAAACACACCAAGTTATCCTAACTGGAGGAATAGTACTGGGTTCACAGAGAGTTCTTGGTCTAATTTGAAACAACCCCAATCGAATGCTCCTTGAAGCAAGCGAAAAGGGTCTTCAAAAAAAACACCTGATGAGTTTGCGTTAGTTAGTTCGACCATTCCCAGTCTGCATACCACAGATGGCTAAGAAGGACTGGTGCGATTATTGTGTTGGATTCTCACGGTTGCCCCTGTACAATTCAGTAGGCTCCAACTGTGAAGGCAGCCATCAATAGCCCTCTCCTCCACAAATCTGCCTCATCCTCTTTTAAAGCCATCCAAATTGGTGGCCATCACGGCCTCTTGTGGCAGAGAGTTCCAGGGTCTATCTATGAAGTACTATCTTTGACCGGTCCTGAATCTTCAAACATTTAGCTCTCCTGGATGTCTGTGAGTTCTAGGGGGGGGGGAACTTTTATCTGGTCACCTTCTCCACATCAGAGGCGCACAGTGCCTGTGTGCGCACTCTGAATTACAAGATGAAGAGTGGGTGATGCAAGGGATGTTTTCGCCTGACTTGAGTTCCACAGTTTGCTATGTGCTGCTTGGAAGAAGTCCTTTCTCTGATCTGCCCTTGGTCTTCTTCCAACATTCAGCTTCCCCGGGGGACCACAAGGTTATGAGTAGTGTTATGAGTAAGGGAGAAAACTTGAAATTAGTCACCAGAGGAGAACTTAGGAGAGCACGACTGGTTCACCAACGCTGAAGTAGTGATCTTGGGCCCCTCCCTGCCTCTCAGCCTAGCCTACCTCACAGGGTTGTTGTGAGGATTAATTGATGGGGAGGAGAATCATGGACACCACCTTTGAACTTCTTAGAGAAAAAGGTGAGATATACCGGTAATCTGAATGTGATATAGATATATAGATATAGATATAGATAGCTAGGCAAGGCAGCAGAGTATGAGAAAGGCAAGGCAGAGAAGTTTGAGATCCAGGAAAGACTTCTGCTTTTCATCCTTGTTGGCCGGCCCAGGTTTTTGGAGGAGGAGTTTGGATTTGATATCCCGCTTTATCACTACCCGAAGGAGTCTCAAAGCGGTTAACATTCTCCTTTCCCTTCCTCCCCCACAACAAACACTGTGAGGTGAGTGGGGCTGAGAGACTTCAGAGAAGTGTGACTAGCCCAAGGTCAGCCAGCAGCTGCATGTGGAGGAGCGGAGACGCGAACCCGGTTCACCAGATTACGAGTCTACCGCTCTTAACCACTACACCACACTGGCTCTCTCTTTTGAAGCATTATGACCATCTGCAAAACCTGTAAGTGCTGCAAGACATGCTTGCCCCTAGTATACCACCTTTGATACTCTCTTTAAAAACTTGTGCCTGTCTCCAGCCTGCGTCTATGCAGAGTTTCTGAAAGAGGCTGCTAATGTTAGGAAGTTTAAGAAGCTCAGTATAGGCAGCCACTGTTTGGCTGTTTCCTCTGTTGCTTCTCTCCTGACCTGCAAAATCCCAGCTGTTTACCAGTCCTAATCCACTCCTTGGCACTAACTAAAAGTATCAGACCAGGTGAGTTCTGCCAGATCATGTGGCGGCTTTGAGATGTGCAGAAGCATCCACTTGGGACTTCACTCGAGACCACCAAACGTGTCTCCCTGCTTCCCGGATCTGACCTGAAAGAAGCTTTTAAGTATGTGAGCTGGAGAAAAGGAACAAAATCGCCCCCGTCGCTTTTCATAAAAGAGCAAAGAATTCCTTATTCAGTTAAATAAATACATTCAAACACCTCAGCGTGGGCAGTAACCTAGTGCATAATTCTTCGTGGGTCACATACACAAGTGGGACCCTATTTGGATGCAGCCTGGAGAGCCTTCCCAGCAAGAGAGCTCCACCAATGGGGGGCCACAACAAAGAAGGCCAGTGGTGGCTTGTACCTATTGGAACTGGTGGAGCAGGGTGTCAGGGAGCCAGCCAGCAATAAATCACATGGAGTATGTGAAGTTAACTCTTTATTAGCAAAAACAAGCCAGGCCTAATGAGCACAGCATCTCTTCTCTGTCTGAAGGCAGAGGCTGAAGATCTCTGCCTTCCCACAGCTGCCTAAATCTCCTCCTCCTTCCCAAGCAATCTCAGACTTCATCAACATGCCTGCCTCTGCTCCTCCCTCTTCATACCACTTCTGGTTCTGGGAAACCAGGGGGGGAAGGGAGCTTGTTGCAGCAAGAGGGAGAGACACCCTGGCTTCTTGACCAGCAGGACTCATCTCCGATCCTTGGCTTCCTTCCTCTCCTGCTTCCACTTCTCCTTCTCCTTCTAGATTTCTCTCTGCCACAGACTCTCCCTGCTCACTAAGCCGTGTTGCCTCTTCAGCTTCCAACACCTGCTCCGCCTCCCAGTCTTCTCGCTTTTCTCCCTCTAACCGCTCGTCGGTCGTTGTCCCAACACCCACCAATGACCTGGCTCTGAGCCTTCTTCCCCTGTGGCTGGTGTTTCTCACCATTCCTCTGTGTCCAGCCAGTTCATGACCCAGGGTGACCAACAGAAGCTGGAGCCAACTCATTCTAGGTTTGTCCCCTTCCCTGTTGAGTTCTACCAAGGCAACACTGAGACTAAGGAGGAGGAAACTGAACAGCCAGTACCACCTGCCAAGACTGGTTGTAAGAAGGCAGGCAGGTGGGAGCTGGCTGGCCAGCCTGAGGTCAGTGGGGAAGTCCCCCATTTGCCCTGAGGGATCAGTCATCACTGGATCTCTCCCTCAGACACCTCACCTCAGGTGGTAGAGGTATTCACAGGGGTGCCTCTGAAGTTAATCACAGTGCGTAAGTAGGCATTCCTTCATTATAATTTTAAATCTACTACTCTTTAATGGATGCCTAGCCCTTTGTTAGGGGTGCAGGTGGCGCTGTGGTCTAAACCACTGAGCCTCTTGGGCTTGCCAATCAGAAGGTCAGCGGTTCGAATCCCCACGACGGAGTGAGCTCCTGTTGCTCTGTCCCAGCTCCTGCCAACCTAGCAGTTCGAAAGCACGTCAAAGTGCAAGTAGATAAATAGGAACTGCTCTGGCAGGAAGGTAAATGGCGTTTCTGTGCACTGCTCTGGTTTCGCCAGAATAGTCATGCTGGCCACATGACCCGGAAAAAACTGTCTGCGGACAAACGCCAGCTCCCTCAGCCTGTAAAGCAAGATGAGCACCGCAACCCCAGAGTCGTCCACGACTGGACTTAACTGTCAGGGGTCATTTACCTTTACCTTTAGCCCTTTGTTGAGAGCCCATAGCCTTACAAGTCAAGCAAAAGCAAACATAATTAAAATTAAATAAATTCCAAGTTTTAACAAATCAATAGCAGATACCACATTAGTTCATTCAACCAAGTCCTTACTCGGAGCAGACCCGTTGGAATTAATGAATAAAAATTAGTCTTGTGCGTTAACTTCGATAGGTCTACTTTGAGTTGGACTGCCTATAAATGGATTGATTGCAGATGGAAATGAAAAAGGATTGAGGGCTAACTAGGGGTATGCGTCCTAGGGCCATAAGAAGTGCAGGATTTCAAAGGCAAACAAATCTGAATTGCCCTCAGAAATGGAGAAGCCACAGCAGCTCTTTAAGAACCAGCGAGATACGGGTGGAAGCTACACACAAATAAAAAAAGTTCTGAAAATGCTTTTTTTTTAAAGTGTTTTTAAACATACATTGAATTTTCCATAGGGCTCACCATCGCCATCTAGGGTCACATTGTATATTGCACTTAAAACACACTTACATTTTTTATTTGCTGAGTATAGCTGAGTCCATGATCCTCATATTTGGCTTCAGTTTGTATCCTAGCCCAACTCCCCTCCTCCCCAACTGTACATTTAAAACAGTATTGTACCACTTAAAACAGTCATAGCTCTTCCCCCAAAGAATCATGGAAACTGTAGTTTGCTAAGGATGCTGGGATACCGCATTCCCTTCACAGAGCCACAATTTTTATGAAGGATTGATGGTTAAAACCAGACTTTTCCACTTATGGTGGTAGGGCTTTGGCAAGACATGGCCTTCCTCTCTCTCCCAAGTCTATCTCCTCACTGCTGCTTGTCCAGGAATCTCTTGTAACTAGGGCCTTGAATTGTGGTCTCCTGGCAGATGCCTAACCATGCTGAAATGTATTGCCAGCCCTTCTTCCATTGTATTTCTACTGACTTCAGCAAAAAAGAAGCCATTGGAAGTGGGCAGATTTTGGGGATAAACTGCATTGACGTCTCCCAACCAAATGGAATCATTTGGTACACATTCAAGTTTGTTTACTGCTTGGTAGCCTCACACTCCCCTTCTGCAGTTAAAAAGTGCTCAAAGATCTGACTCATCAGAGCGAAACAAGAAGTAAAGAATGAGGAAAAGACAAAGCAGGCTTTTATTATTATTATTATTGAAAGTGGTTTCAAGCAAACTGGTTTCCAGAATGTTACCGTTGCTGGAGACATTAACGAATTCAGCACCAATATCCTGTCTGAACCATATAGGCCTGTTCATATAAAACCTCATGGAGGTGGGAAACGACAATAGCCTTTCATCACTTAAGGCTTTTAACAGCAAATGCTGTTTTGGATTTTATTTTATATAATCTAGTCAAAATAATTTCCCCTCAGCTTCCTCGGCACAGTTGTAAATCCTGTGCAGCTGGTACCAATTTGGAAAGGGATAAAATTACTTTGTGAATAAGTTTGGCATTCAAAAATTCATTTGTTTCCTTAAAAAAAAAGGCTTTATTTTTTTATTATTATTATTATTTACTGGATTTGTTAGCTGCTATATATTGCCCAGGGCAGCCCAAAGCAACTTACAATCAAACAGCAGAAAGTCCAATTCAGGGACAGGGAACTTGTGGTGATTCACATCTATCCAATTACCGCCCAGTTTCGAATCTTTCATATCTGGGTAAGGTAATTGAGAGAGCGTTTGCTGAACAGCTTGGTAGGTTTGTGGAGGAAACATCGGCTTTAGATCCATTTCAGTCCGGTTTCCATCCTGGTTTCGGGACCAAGACGGCTCTGGTCGCCCTAACAGATTATCTCCGTAGACAACTGGATCGAGGCGGGTCGGGACTGCTGATTCTTTTAGATTTGTCAGCAGCCTTCGACATGGTTGATCACGATCTTCTGGACCACCACCTTGCCGACGTGGGATTCAGGACACAGCCCAACAATGACGCCTCCCTTTCCATGGGGGCACAGGTTGCAGCAACAGCCAAGGCGACATTTTTCCATCTTTGCCGTATCAAGCAGTTGGTCCCTTACCTCTCCCACCCCGACCTGACCACAGTGATCCATGCGACGATCACCTCCAGGCTTGACTACTGTAACTCGCTCTACATGGGGCTGCCCTTGAAACTGTCCCAGAAACTCCAGCGGGTGCAGAATGCTGCAGCGAGGCTCCTCACGGGGTCCTTGCCATGGGAGCATATTCACCCAGTACTCTACCAGCTGCACTGGCTCCCGGTGGAGTATTGGGTCAGGTTTAAGGTGCTGGTTTTGACCTTTAAAGCCCTATGCAGCCTAGGACCCTTGTACTTACGGGACTGCCTCTCCTGGTATGTCCCACAGAGGACCCTTAGATCCATGAATAATAATAGCTTAAAGGTCCCGGCCCTAAAGAAGCCAGACTATCCTCCATCAGGGCCAGGGCTTTTTCAGTGATGGCTCCAACCTGGTGGAATGCTCTGTCTCACGAGACTAGGGCCCTGCAGCACTTGATCTCATTCCACAAGGCCTTTAATTTGAATTAGCCTGATCCTCTATTCCCTTTTCCCTTTCCTTCTATGAAGAAACCCTTCTGGGACCCCACATTTAAGCTCTTCCTTGGTCTCCTTGCTGGCCCTAGTAGAACCAACCTGGCCAGTTAGCCCTGGTGATCATTGATGTTTACTGACAATGCAATGTAGCTGTCCCATAAGGGGATCAAACTTGCAACCTTGGCATTAACAGCACTACTCTCTAACCAACTGAGCTATCTGGGCAGACATGCCATATATAAGAATATCCCATCTCATTCATAAACATGCGTCGGTTTGATCTTCAGAAATCCTTCCCAAATCATATAGGTTATATCCAGGTACTTTTTAAAAAGAAAAGGTTTTATTTTCTCTGTTTATGAATTAAGCATCTTTCACGAGGTCGCCGAGAAGAAATGTATTTTTGTTTGGATGCATTTTATTTACAAATGGGCCACGGACGTTGGGTGCAGGGCCAGCTGCCAGGCTTCAGGCAGGTTTGTTGCCGTTGGAACGGAGAGAGCTGGCAATTCCCGTTTGCATCTGTTCGCTTCAGAAAGAGTCACAACTACATCAAAAGGCATGTCCTGGTTATTTTTCATGATGTCTGCCTTGATCTAGCACAGTCTGGGTTCCCAGACCACTTTGGGGGAGGTGGGAGGGAAAGGAGGTGTTGGTACAAGGGAAGTGGGAAAGAAAATGGAGGCTAACCTAGTTTACCTTGGAACAATGCCACTCTCGAAACTGGGAGGTGTTCCCCCCCCCTTTTTTCCTTTTTCCTTATGAAATACCTACCCCTTGCAGCGAATGTCAAGCCAGCCTTTCTGTTCCATAACCTTCGTATTTCCTCACAAGGCACCACTGTGGTTGTGATTTATTCCTGTTAAAAACCAGCTCTGCACGCTTCTTTCGGCCTGAAACAAAATGGATACAGAAGGTTTCCCCTCCTCCCCCCGGTTGATAGCCGGATGCGAATACTCAAGGAGGCTGTGAAGAAGGGCCAATAGGGGTATGGGGTTGTGGAGGGGGTGTGGCCTAAGGAGAGTTTTGAGGGCCAGTGCAACAGCCTTGGAGGGCCGCCTTTCTGCTGAGGTTTTACATGCACACCCAGTACGCATGATTATTTAGTATTAATAGCACTTGTTAATTTTTTATCCTGCCCTTCCTTGCGAAGGGGCTCAGCGAGGCAAACAAGATAGCAAAGCGTTAATGGAACTGAGCTGTGTTTCCATGCATGGATACCATGCAACCTTTCAGAGCTGGGGTGGGCTATGGCAGAGGTGGATTTAGGGGAGTACGACCAGTTTGGTCTCATGGAAGGCGAGACCCCTTTGCGAGGTGTCACCAAATTTTGACATTGCCCAGGGCGCCACTGAAATTTGAGACCCCAAGGTCTGCCCCCTGGCTATGGCTCCACCAGATTGCACGCTTTGCCATGTGTAATTTGATGCTTAGGTAAAGGTAAAGGGACCCCTGACCATTAGGTCCAGTCGTGTCCGACTCTGGGGTTGCGGCGCTCATCTCGCTCTATAGGCCGAGAGCCGGCGTACAGCTTCCGGGTCCTGTGGCCAGCATGACAAAGCTGCTTCTGGCGAACCAGAGCAGCGCACGGAAACGCCGTTTACCTTCCCGCCAGAGCGGTTCCTATTTATCTACTTGCACTTTGACGTGCTTTCAAACTGCTAGGTGGGCAGGAGCTCACCCCGTCGCAGGGATTCGAACTGCCGACCTTCTGATCAGCAAGCCCTGGGCTCTGTGGTTTAACCCACAGCGCCACCTGGGTCCCTAATTTGATGCTTAGAAAACACTTAAAAGCTCATCTGCAGCCTTAAATAGAGGAACCACACTTCCACTGAAGAAGATTAGACAGTCCATAAAGGGTTTGCTCATACGAGAGGTCTTCAGCTGGCAGCAAATCGCTTGGCTGGGTTGCAAGGAACCTTTCGCCTACATAGAGCTGTGTTGGTTCCGGGGGATTCAGACTTAATGAATTCAACACCAAGGCAGCTCCCCAATGCACACACTTTGCTTGACAAAGCGTTTGCAAAGTTCTGGTGAACTCAAAAGCTTGCCCACCATTTTGGTTTGCTCTTGATAATGGTACTGCCTTACTATGGCCAATCTTGTGGTGTCCCCCACCACAAGACATATTTCCTTCCTGGGGTTAAGCTTCTTACAGAACGCAGTAAGGAGCTGGGATAAGGCAGCTATATAGAAATATATCCCTGCACAATTCCCATTTCCAGGAAACCTTATGATTTCAAGTAACTCCATTCTTTGCACAATGAGCCCATTGAGGGAAGATTGGAACTATTTGGGCAGAACTTCATCTCTAGTATTTCTTCCTTCTTCTCTGCAGTCTCCTGTAGTTAATCGAAATCAATGCCTATTATCTGAGCGGCTCAAATGGAATAATGAAAGAGTCACTGTCCCTACTCCCATCTATTCTGTTGCAAATGGTGCCTTCGCAGAATTCAAAAGCTGTGAGCAGAGTCGGTGAGCAAATCATGCAGTTGGCTCATCTGCAAAGCCAGGGGACTGTGCAAATGCCAAGATTAACTAAAATAGAGCACACCATCTCAATGAACAAACCAGCAGTGAGCGACTACATCAGAGAGGAGACTGGCATTTTCTTCTCCTATAATAAAAGTTTGTGTGTGTTTTACGGTAAATGTTCACAATCTGGTGAATGTTGACAATGACGTGTGAAGGCTGACAATCCCAGGCACAATTCTGCATTTATCCAAAAATAAAATATTTATTTCCCCACTTGCCGGATTTAGTTTCACTAGTGGATGATGATATTCACACATAGCTGACTGTCACAACATCCACCGCTGTGTTTCTAGTTTTTTGGACATTCACAAATTTAATTGGAGATTGTCAGTGTTCACATGCAAATGCCATTAATTGCTGATGTCATGTGTTTTGAGCACATGCTTAATTCTTCCCCATTGAAAGAAAAAAATACATAGGTTTGGGTGCATCATTCCAAATGGAAGTTTTAAAAAGCGCTAGCCCCATGCACACCTTATTCATTTATAGGGCATATCCAAGTACAGACTAGAAGAATATTGTGGACTCAAGTCCTGCCTTTTGAATCAGACCATCCTTTTTTTTGAACAATCGAATGTTGCATGAGGTTGTCTGTACTGAAAGGCCAGCACGTGAGCACTTCCTCACATTTAGGGTTCTGTGGGATTGGGACACCTGGATCTTCTACAGGTGAGGATTGTCAGGGCTGGTTCAGCTGCAGGTCAGCACGGAGACTCAGAGATGAATAGTGAAGTTGATTCTTTATTCAAGGAAACACAATATACACGGAGAAACCTACAGCACAACTGGCCCCAGTAATGATGTTGCCAGAACTGATAATCTGGGTCTCCTACTTTGTCCTAAACCTCCTCCCTGTCTGGCTGTTTTCTCAGCAGTCTTAAGCTCTGCTGGGGAGGGGCCCTCTGAGGTTTCTGAGTCCTTGAAGACAAGAGGGCAGGAGAGCTAAACACAGTAGGACCTGCCAGCTCCTGTGAATCTGTCACAGCTTCCGCCCCACCTCCTCCTCAGCTGCCTGTTCTGTGTCTGCAGTGTCTTCCGTCTTTCTCACTCAAGCCTGTTGCTTGTTCACCACCACCTCCTTCCTCCTCTGAGCAGTCTTCATTGTCCCACCACCACTCTCAGAGACACACATTAGAAGTTCCAGGCTCAGATCCACTACCCAGGGCTCCCTGAATATATGCCAGCTCAGACTACTGGTCCATCTCAGTAGTTTCTACACCAATTGGCAGCAGCTCTCTACAGTTTCAGACAGGGACCCTATCAGAGGTTGAACTTGAGACATTTTGATCCACCAATGAGCTCTGGGGAAGGGTCCATAGGTCCATAGTGGAGAACATGATTTGCATATGAAAGGTCCCAGGTTCAAACCCAAGCATGCTGAAGTAGAGCTGGGAGAGACTGAGGCTGATGTGAGTTGCAGTGCAAAACATCTGGAGGGCACTAGCTTGGCGAAGACTGAACTAAACTCCAGAGGCTGACGGAACAGCTCAATGAAGGTAAGCTAGTTTGAGGTGGGGTGGGTGTGGTATATTTCAAAGCACACATAAAAGAACCACTAAAATTAATGGTGTATCTATTAAACTTAAAGGTAAAGGGACCCCTGACCATTAGGTCCAGTCGCAGGCGACTCTGGGGTTGCGGCACTCATCTCGCATTATTGGCTGAGGGAGCTGGCGTACAGCTTCCAGGTCATGTGGCCAGCATGACAAAGCCGCTTCTGGTGAACCAGAGCAGCGCACGGAAACGCCGTTTACCTTCCCGCTGCAGCGGTTCCTATTTATCTACTTGCACTTTGACGTGCTTTCGAACTGCTAGGTTGGCAGGAGCAGGGACCAAGCAACGGGATTTGAATCGCCGACCTTCGACAAGCCCTAGGCTCTGTGGTTTAACCCACAGCGCCACCCACATCCCTTCTATTAAACTTACCGGTAGCCAAAGTGCACACAGGTTCAGGTGCCTTTTCTCTCTCTCCCTCTCTCTCTGTTTTTCAAACAACTGCCAAAATGGAGCATGAAGATCAGAGCAAATTCCTGCAGCGAGCATGTCATTTCATAGATCTGGGAATTGCTCATCATGAAGAAATTGCCTCAAAAGTTGTGTAAATGTGAGTCTTCCGTAGTTTTCCACTGTTTCATAAAAAAAAGGACTTGATGAGGAAACTGCAATTTTAAGCCCAGCTCAGCTGACTGAGATGATAATAAAAAAATACCATCCAGAAGTGAAACCATACTAAGGAAAAGGATGCCCCATCCATTTATTGCTGTATATGACAGATGGGGAGCCTCCATCTGGCAGGCTGGATTTGACTAGCAAGGCCTCTCCATTGAGTCTTCTCAAAGCCCGCCCACCCACAGAACAATTAGGGCTTTTTAAAGCCCCCGTTGGGCCAATGGTTGTTTTAAAAAGCATAAATTCTGTGTAAAAGACTGGGATGAGGGGTGGGGTGGAATTTGCAGCTGGAGAGAGAAGACTGTGAGGGACTGGCAGCTCCATGGCAGAGTATCTGCTCTGCATGCAGAAAGCCCCAGGTTCAGTCTCCAGGGCGGATCATGCAAAGACTGTGCGGTGTAGTGGTTAGTGTCGAACCAGGACCTGGAAGAGTAGGGTTCAAACCCCACTTGCCTCGGTGACATTGGGCCAGCCACCGTCTCTTTGTTTAGCCTACCCCCATGGAACTGCTGTAAAGATAAAATGGGGACGATAAGAACTATGTATGCCTAAACTCCTTGGAGGAAAGGTGGGATGCAATTGTTGTCAACAGGTAGCAGATAAGCCCCCTCAGGGAGATTGTTGCGCAAAAGAAATGCTATGACCTTCGGAGCACAGTAGGTTCTACACAACCTCTGCACAACTGAGCTAAATGTAATGTGCTAATTTTGAGAGGACCAACCATTTATTTATTTATTGAATGCATTTATACCCCTCCAAGGATTTCAAGGTGGCAAACAGAGTTCTTCCTCCTCCTCATTTAAACCCCCACAACAACCCCATGAGCAGGTTAGGGTGAGAGGAGGTGACTGGCCCAAGGTCACTCAGCAAGGTCCATGGTGGAGTGGGGATTTGAACCCTGGTCTCCCGGGTCCTAGTCCAACACCCTAGCCACTAGACCACCCTGGCAAGACAGGGGGGAAGAGGCTGCATGAAATATAATAAAAACAACAGACCATTTGCTGCCCTCTAATGGTACCCCTGAAGCTACCACCCGACAGGACCAGTCCAAGGGATGCAGAAGTGCAACTTGAGAGCGATGACACAGGTGTGAAACTGTGCAGGTGGAGCATCTGTTGCAGGCATGGGGCTGTATTCAGCTATTCAAATCAGTGAACCTAAATTAGCAATGTCTACGAACTTCAGTGGATCTACCCTGGGCAGGACTACCATTGGATGCAACAGGAGGGTGATGGTCAGACCAAGGCTGGTTCAAGACATTTTGCTGCCTGAGGCAAAGGGCAAGATGGCACAGCCACTTCTCCATATTCAGAAGACAGTGGACCGGCTGGCATCCACCACCACATGCAAGGCTAGCTAATGTAGGACACACCAGCTCTGTCCTCCAATACCTTGCCACCACTCTCTGACCCTCCTACTCCCTGCATCTGAAGGAAGAGACAACTGCTTCACTCTGTCTAATGGCATGGCTGCCTCGGGGTCAAGCCAGCGGGAAGAAAGTAAATTACTACACTTGGGCAAAAAAAATGAAAGGCACAAATACAGGATGGGTGACACCTGGCTTGAGAGCAGTACATGTGAAAAGGATCTAGGAGTCTTGGTAGACCACAAACTTGACATGAGTCAACAGTGTGATGCAGCAGCTAAAAAAGCCAATGCAATTCTGGGCTGCATCAATAGGAGTATAGCATCTAGATCAAGGGAAGTAATAGTACCACTGTATTCCGCTCTGGTCAGACCCCACCTGGAATACTGTGTCCAGTTCTGGGCACCACAGTTCAAGAAGGATATTGACAAGCTGGAACGTGTCCAGAGGAGGGCAACCAAAATGGTCAAAGGTCTGGAAACAATGTCTTATGAGGAACGGCTTAGGGAGCTGGGTATGTTTAGCCTGGAGAAAAGAAGGTTAAGGGGTGATATGATAGCCATGTTCAAATATATAAAAGGATGTCATATAGAGGAGGGAGAAAGGTTGTTTTCTGCTGCTCCAGAGAAGCAGACACGAAGCAATGGATTCAAACTACAAGAAAGAAGATTCCACCTAAACATTAGAAAGAACTTCCTGACAGTAAGAGCTGTTCAACAGTGGAATTTGCTGCCAAGGAGTGTGGTAGAGTCTCCTTCTTTGGGGGTCTTTAAGCAGAGGCTTGACAGCCACCTGTCAGGAATGCTTTGATGGTGTTTCCTGCTTGGCAGGGGGTTGGACTGGATGGCCCGTGTGGTCTCTTCCAACTCTATGATTCTATGATAAAGCTCTTATTTGTCAACATCTGATTACATGTTCCAATGGCACCAGTTTTCCATAAAAGTGTGAGAAGATCAGACCAGCGGCTCATCCAGTCAAGCATCCTGGGCTGGATCTAGAAACATCAAAAAAGCGTTTCAGGAAAACGCAGCGTGAACTTTATTATGGGAAATCACGTTGGCGAAAGATGGGACTCCACAGCACCATCTGGTGTCACCGTGTTATAACACATATAAAACACTTTTTCTTGATTAATGTACCTGTGTCCCTGGTCTCACAGCAGCCAACCAGATGCTCCTGGAAAGCCTGCAAACAGCACCACAGTACTCTTCCCCTTGCGATCTTCAGCAAATTGTATTCAGAGGCATACTGCCTCCGACAGAAGAAGTAAGACAAGCATTGCAGTGGTTGGTTTAGCATAAAGCAGAGATATTCCTTAAGAAGCCCTTGCAGAGTATTTCGTTGCTTTCTTTGCAGCTGCCAAGAGTGCTTCCTTTGAAACAAGGAAGACTTTCAGGAGATTTTTCAGCCTGAACTCAGGCCTAAAGTATGCCAAAATGAGCCAGCAGAATCTCTTTTCACAAGAGGAATTCCCCAAGGGCAGAAGATGAATCTAGGAGCCTGACTTGTCACCAAGGGCTGAGAGTCAAATCTCTGCCCTGTCCATTTGCATAAAGAGAAGGGGAAACCTAGCCACTTATCTGTGTGGTTGCTGAATCATGCAATGGGGCTGCTTGGTCCACACTCCCTGGGCCCAGCCCAAGGCATTCTGCAGCCCGAGGCAAAGTGCCTCGGCAGTAGGGCACCTGCTTTTCATGCAGAAGGCACTGAGTTCAATCTCTGACATCGCCAGGTAGGGCTGATGCTTGAAATCCCAAAGAGCTGCTGCCAATCAGTGAAGAGAAGAGTCAGCTAGATGGACCCATAATCTGATTCAATGTAACAGAGCTTTCAATGTTCCCATGCCATGTGTAGAAGGCAGGAAGGCAGGCAGGTACCAACAGGACAGCATCCACAATGGCACCAAAGGCTTGCTAGCTTGCGGGGCACAAGGCAAGCCATGTAGCACCCAGAGCTGTCTCCCAACACCTTGCCACCAGTCCCTGCTGCTTCACTCTGCCTAATGGTAGGGCTGGCTCTGCGGGGTTCTCATCGATGCCCTTGAAATGGGCGAAAATCTTCCCACCGACACAGTACAGCTTGGCCTTTGCAACAGGGATTCTTTCGGAGTACAATAAGTCTTTCCTTCTGCTTCTCCTCCACACTTCACCCCAGACACTTAATTAGTAGATATATAACCTACCCATCTTGCAGATTAAGTCTCACCTTAACTGGTTGGAACTGGTAGCTGACCAAGAACTTTGCGGGTTTTCCGTGTGCGTTGGGGTCCAACAGGGCAGGTACCCATGGAGGTGATCTTCATGCCTGGTCCCTGGCTCTGAGGTGGCCAGGGATAAGTACTGTTTAAGCCGTGTTTTTGTGTGTGTGTGTTTTCGCAAGCCGCTTTTTCTTCTACAATCAAGCGGCGTATACATTTTATGAAAGAACTAAATTATGAAATCAATGTGCGTCTGTTTTAGGTGTGACGCTACCTTGAAGCTGTCGCGCCAGGAAAAAGCTATGCAAATCAGGACGCTGAGGTACTGTAGTATCTAGACGCATCCTTCGCCAGCCTGATGCTCTCCGGATGTTGTTGGACTACAACTCCCAGCAGTCCCGTGGCTGGGCCTGCTGGGAACTGTAGTCCAACAACATCAGGAGGGCACCAGCTTGGCAAAGACTGAGCTAGAGTGCTTGGCTTTGACTAGGAGAGGCTAGGGGCTCACATTTTCATGTCCCCAGGCAGTCTTGAGCAAGGCACAGGTCTGGTGTGGTGATAAAAACGTATGGCCCCCTCGTAAATTGTTTCCACCTCTTTGGAAAGCAGGCGAGTGCTACAAAGGTAGCTTAATACATCCTGGAGCAGACATTTATCTCTCTCACACACAACTTTAGCACACTTTGTTAACTCTACGCAAATACATGGAATTGTTTGCAACATTGTCACGACTCCAAGCTTGTTGCAATCGTGCCCCAAGTAGATTAATACCAGGAACTAACCAGAAGAATTGGCAGGGCGGGGGGGGGGGGAGAGAGATCATTTAAAAGCAGGAAACTCAGGGCGGTGGAGGAGCAGGAGAGGCAGTATCTTATGATTTATTCTCCGATCAAGCCATGAATTCTTCTCCTTATAAATATTTAAAAATATTTGGGTCAAACACCACGGTTGGGACGGAGCGTAGCTGCTGACTAATCCCGAGTAGTTATACTGGCCTGTACGAGGTCAAAGCACTGTGCAAATATTTACCAATCGATGAGGTGCTCCAGTGTCATGTCTCGGCTGAAACCGTGGAATAAGAACCAAAGGCAGCGGTTTGAACGAGGGAACTGGCAGGGGGGCAGGGGGGGGCGGGATGGATGCACCAGCTCCTTGAAGTCTCTGCATGGGGAGCACTGGTTGAATTTGGCAATTGCATATATATCTATATAGCCCATAGGTTCACCCCTAAGGGAGGAACTGTTACCCTGAGTTTGCCAAACTCTACTGGCAGGGATGGAAGATCAGGGAGACTTTCTAGGTAGATCCTGTCTGGACAAGATTTCCCTGTATCCTCTGGGGCAAATGTCAAAGGTCTGAGGAGAGATCTGGGCGATCCAGTTTCTGCCGCGGCCAATCTGATTCAGCCATTGCGTTTCTTGGCTGCTCCCGTCCCTAAGGCCCTATGTGAGGGGCTTCCTGATAATCTGCACAGCCCCTCCTATCCCTAGGGCCTGGTGTGAAGGGTTTAGTCAATACCAGCCAAGCTGACAATCCCCTTCCCTCACACGTTTGTAAATGTTGGGAAATAAAAAATAATTATGTGAGCCCTCAGTTGCAGTCCCAAGTAGTGTAGTCCAGATGGAAGCAGTTTGACTATCTCATTTGCTCTTCATGACCACATTAACGGGGGGTGGGATGATGGGGGGGTGGAAATTGGGAAATGTTCCAGCGCTTTATTTTTCTGCAGAAAATTTCCTGTTTCAGAAGTTTGTTATTAACAATGAACGGATTCCCACTGCAGATATTCTATTAGGCAGTTTCAAAGTGTTTTTGCTTTGCTTACTGCAGTGGTTTCTCTGGGCCACACTTTCAGAACGACAAATTTGTTCTTCCTTTCCCATGAAAGCCATTCCAAGGCAAAATCCGACTATTCTGTTATTTCTTTGGTCAAGGTCTAATGCTCTTTCGTTATCAATATTTGCAGGGTGGTTCGCCATACAGTGGTACCTCGGGTTACAGACGCTTCAGGTTACAGATGCTTCAGGTTACAGATTCCGCAAACCCAGAAATAGTACCTCGGATTAAGAACTTTGCTTCAGGATGAGAACAGAAATTGTGCTCTGGTGGCGCAGCAGCGGGCGGCCCCATCAGCTAAAGTGGTACCTCAGGTTAAGAACAGTTTCAGGTTAAGAACGGACCTCCAGAACGAATTAAGTTCTTAACCCGAGGTACCACTGTATTGAGAAAAAGCACAATGGACTAGACGCGGATGCATCTTGCCATTGGAGTCTGATCCCGAAGTACATCTGGTGCCAGGAAAAGGGTTGAGGAAGAGTCACTTTTTCCCCCCCTGCAGCTGCCCTTACCACCTCCCATGCTGCTCTGGAGGGTCCCTCACCTCCAAGGAAGAGTTTCAACAGCAAGAGGAGACTGTAGGAAACTGGTGACAATTGACTTCCTCCTGAAGGAACGTCTCCACCCCCATTGCTCATCACTGAGGTCCAGCTCTGAGGGCCTTCTGGCAGTTCCTTCACTGCGAGAAGTGAGGTTACAGGGCAGGCAGAGGGCCTTCTCGGTAGTGGCACCCATCAGATGTCAAGGAAATAAACAACTATCTGACTTTTAGATGACATCTGAAGGCAGCCCTGTTTGGGGAAGCTTTTAATGTTGGATGTTTTATCGTGTTTTTAATATTCTGTTGGGAGCCGCCCAGAGTGGCTGGGGAAACCCAGCCAGATGGGTGGGGTATAAATAGGTAAAGTAAAGGTAAAGGGACCCCTGACCATTAGGTCCAGTCGTGACCAACTCTGGGGTTGCAGCGCTCATCTCGCTTTATTGGCCAAGGGAGCCGGTGTACAGCTTCCAGGTCATGTGGCCAGCATGACTAAGCCGCCTCTGGCGAACCAGAGCAGCGCACGGAAACGCTGTTTACCTTCCTGCTGCAGCGGTACCTATTTATCTACTTGCACTTTGACGTTCTAAATTATTATTATTATTATTACTATTACTTCTGTGGAGCACATGAGGGTAATTCCGTTCGCCACGAGCCTGGATCCAACCCAATAAAAATCAAACACAATGATCGAACGTTAAAGCAGCCGACCAAACCTGTCAGCAGTCAAATCACCACAGTATTAAGACTTTTAAGCATGGCAGAATATGGAGTCCTACCTCAGCTGGCAAAACGATGGAAGAGTAGGAGCAACCAGCCAGTCCCCCAGGGTGTATATGAATTTGCGTCCCAGCTGAGAAGGTCATCTCCTTGTTCGCTACCCATCTCCTCTTCGAAGGCAGAGACATCTGTCCTGTGCCCCCTGTACTAGGTGTCGGGAACCTCTGGCCCTTCAGATGCTGCTAAACTACAACTCCCATTACCCCTGGCCATTGGCTATGCTTCCTGGTTCTGATGGGAGTTGTAGTTCAGCACCACCTGAAGGGGCAAAGTTTCCCCACCTATATGTTATTTAGCAGCCCAAGCACAGGGATGGGGTACTAGATGATGTCAGACTCCACCTTGCAGCAGCCCCAAGTATGGGCAATGGTCAGGGAGAGAGAGAGAGAGAGAGAGAGAGAGAGAGAGAGAGAGAGATGCAAACCGGCAACATCTGGATGGTCAGAGGTTCCTCATCCTCAGCAGAAACTTTATGCCATATGACCTATTTGAGCAAAACACCACCACAACACAGAGACCCTGTTTTAGTCAATCACTTTATTTGTGGAGGATAAACCTAAAACTTCAAAGTTATCTATGCTCAGCTGCCGTCACCTCATCTTCTGTTCTGGCAACAACCAGACAGCCAGTTTATAAATTCATCAAAAGCATATTTCTGAGACTGTTCTTGGAGACTGACATCCATGGAAAGGGCACTGTCCACTCCATGCTTATCTTTCAAAATGTTGTTTTGCTGTGTGCATAAATGCTCATACGCCCACCAGCAGCGGCAGTTGGGATAGAAAGCACAAGAGACAAGATCTTTTTGGTGGTGGTCCCCTTCTAATAAAAATAAATTATTATTATAGTCTATGGGACTCCCTTAACCAAAAGATACAATTAGTTCCTCCCCTGTTATGTTTTAGGTGGGGCCTGATGAGCTTCCCCCCACCCCCATTTTCTTTAAAAATAGATGGGTTTTGTGGTTGAAATGTTGTTTGCACTGGCTGTGAGGATTTAAAACTTTAAGTGGGGCTAGAAGGCAGAGGGCCTTCTCGGTAGTGGCGCCCGCCCTGTGGAACGTCCTCCCATCAGATGTCAAGGAAATAAACAACTATCTGACTTTTAGAAGACATTTGAAGGCAGCCCTGTTTAGCGAAGTTTTTAATGTTTGATGTTTTATTGTGTTTTTAATCTTCTGTTGGGAGCCGTCCAGAGTAGCTGGGGAAACTCAACCAGATGGGCAGGGTATAAATAATAGATCATCATCATCTAATAGTTATTCTGCTCTTTCTGTTTTTTTTATCTTTAATTGTAAATTTTGATGTTTTGATTTTTTTTTTTTAAATCATATTCTGTAAGCTGCCTTAGAAATACGTTCATATTTTGAAAGGTGGCCCAAGAAGTCTAATAAGATCAAGCAAGGAAGCACAACAACATTTACCCTCAGGCGTTAAAAGCAGAGACTTCCAGCTCACACACTTGAGTTTTAATGCGCCCAGATCGCAGTGCGCACAAGAAGTGGCGTGTCGGCTATTTGAAGCAGACCTGTGCAGATGCATTTCCATACAGCATGAGAGGCCGTTAAGAAATCTCAGTTGTCAGTTCCCAAAACACACAGTTTAATAACTCCAAGACTGGGGGCTTGCGTAACATCACATGTGCTAAATATTCCCCATGAGCACAAGAATGTTACTGCTGGCCATCTGCTGTCTTGCACAACCATTCCTGTTGTACGAGTGGGGGGGGGGAGGCGCACAAGTGCTCTGTCAAGCCCATGACACCGCTGGAACAAGAGGTGAAGAGTCACCAGTCACATCCGCACCACATATTTCAAGCAGTCTTGTACCACTTTCACAATCATGGCTCCGCCCACCCCCCAAGAATCCTGGGTACGCAGACCGAGACTCTACTGGCCTGTGCAAAATCTTGCCAGAGTGGCGCATGCTCTAGTTATCTCCCACATAGACTATGTGGGGCTATGTTTGAAGGTGACCCAGAAACTACAACTAATCCAGAATGCGGCAGCTAGACTGGTGACTGGGAGCAGCCGCCGAGACCACATAACACCAGTCCTGAAAGACCTACATTGGCTCCCAAGTATGTTTCCGAGCACAATTCAAAGTATTGGTGCTGAACTTTAAAACCCTAAACGGCCTCAGCCCAGTATACCTGAAGGAGCATCTCCACCCCTATCGTTCTGCCTGGACACTGAGGTCCAGCACCGAGGGCCTTCTGGCGGTTCCCTCACTGCGAGAAGCCAAGTTACAGGGAACCAGGCAGAGGGCCTTCTCGGTAGTGGTGCCCGCCCTGTGGAATGCCCTCCCATTAGATGTCAAAGAAATAAACAACTATCAAACGTTTAGAAGACATTTGAAGACAGCCCTGTTTAGGGAAGTTTTTAATGTTTGAAGTTTTATTCTGTTTTTAATATTCTGTTGGGAGCCGTCCAGAGTAGCTGGGGAAACCCAACCAGATGGGCGGGGTATAAATAATAAATTACTATTACTACTACTACTACTACTACTACTGCAGTGGTACCTCGGGTTACATACGCTTCAGGTTACAGACTCCGCTAACCCAGAAATATTACCTCAGGTTAAGAACTTTGCTTCAGGATGAGAACAGAAATTGTGCTCTGGCGGTGCAGCGGCAGCGGGAGGCCCCATTAGCTAAAGTGGTACCTCAGGTTAAGAACGTTTTCAGGTTAAGAACGGACCTCCAGAACGAATTAAGTACGTAACCAGAGGTACCACTGTACTTGGAATTGTAGCATTGTGAGGGGTTCCCCAGTAACTCACAGCACCCTTAACAAACTACAGTTCCCAAGATTCTTTGTGGGGAAGCAATGACTGTTAAAGCAACATAAGAATGCTTTTAATGGATGGTGTGGATGCGATTTATCATCTCTTGAAAGTAAAAGCAGGGCTGGCCCCAGAGTTCAGACCCTCACCTTAACCAGAACAGCGCCTAGCCTTTTCTGTGCTACCACATGCCTTCTCTGCTGCTGTTGCTACTTCGGCCAGGCAATTGAACATGCCTAGTCTGGCTATAAGTCAATGGAATAAGTTTAAGAGTTCTATAGGCTGGGGAATTACATTTACAAAGTGGTTGGAAACTGAGCTTAGCTCCCGTTCAAAAGTGGCACCACCCCCTGCCACTGAAGAGCATCCAGGGTCCTCCCCACAGAAATCTTTAGTAAAAGGCAAAAGATTGATACGACCTGAAGGGAAACCAGAGTATATGTGTTAGGAAAACAATATTATTTATACAGTATCTACATAATAATGTATGGAAGTGCAACTGATTGTATTTAGCGTATTTCTTCCTTACTGTATTTTTATTTTTTTGCACTTATTTTCACTCTTTCTTTCATCACTTTATTTTCTACAACTGAATTATTTTAATAAAATATGAAACTATTAAACGGTAGAAGGCTACACTTGGAAAGGTTGCAAATACCTTAGGAAGGTATTGTGTGCACATTAAAAGCAAAATGCAAGGGCAGCATAAAAATGCTGGAGTATAATCGTTAAGATAGCGATAGCCGGGTGACTTTGAAAGGTGATATAAAATAAAATAAATTCCTTCCAGTAGCACCTTAGAGACCAACTAAGTTTGTTCTTGGTATGAGCTTTTGTGTGCATGCACACTTCTTCAGTATCTGAAGAAGTGTGCATGCACACGAAATCTCATACCAAGAACAAACTTAGTTGGTCTCTAAGGTGCTACTGGAAGGAATTCTTTTATTCTGTTTCGACTACGGCAGACCAACATGGCTACCTACTTGTATTTGAAAGGTGATGTTTGCAATATTCTGTCCTTGAAAACAGCACAGGGTAGGGGGCTTCAGCTGATACCAAACTGGGTAGAAGATGCATTCCTTCCCCAAACTTGTGAACGTGATCTACAATAAGGTGCTGGCTAAGAGACTCAGCTGCAAGACAAGAATTTCCTGGTTGTGATCATCCTTTTGCCATGACTCATTAGGGGGACTTAAGCAACACACTGTCAGTTATAGCCCTCCAGTTCGCAACAGAAAAATAATAATTCAGACCCAGGTTACAGGGTTATTGTAAACATTACTGAGACAAAGCACAGCTGTAATAAATCCAAGGTGTTAAGTCTTGCTACATATATATATATTAAAGATCCATAAAGCATATCACATTCTCCAGGAGGGCTTCACCATGGCTCCATGGCAGAGAATATGTTTTGCACGCAAAAGATCCCAGGCCCAATTCATGGCATCTTCAGGTGAAGGGGGGCAGAGTTTGGATGTAGCAATAAACATTTGAATCCTAAACTGTGCATCTTAACTATAGGTCATTGAAACAAGCCACAGCTGCATAAACCATGGTTTGAAGTCGACATGTTTCTGTAAACCGTAGTTAAGAATAATGGCATTTCATCTGGCTTCAGACATAATGCATATACACACACACACACACACACACACACACACACACACACACACACCGGTGTGTGTGTGTGTGTGTGTGTGTGTGTGTGTGTGTGTGTGTGTGTATATATATATATATATATATATATATATATATATATATATATATAGTGAATGTGCTACACCTGAGGAGAGGGAAAACGTGTGCATGAACTCATGGCTCAGGGTAATTAACAAAGCAGTAAACCATAGTTTATCGCTGCATCTGAATGCAGCCGGGTTTGCTAGCCAAGAAGAGCTGCTAGTCATGGCAGATAATCCCAGGCTAGATGGCCCAATAGTCTTCTGCAATGTAAAGTAACCTCATGTGTTCTGCGGATGAGGCAATCCTGAGAGATGTTATCATGCTTTTGTGTTATAACATGGTTCTAGGGGGAAGTATTCTTCCCTCATTACCCTCGGGATAAAACAGGCAGAGCACTTTCTAAGTTTCAAATGCAAGGCTTTAATTTACGACTCGGAGCCACTACGATACAACTCGACTTCGGTCCCCAAATTATATTAGAAGCTGAAGGCACCCAGTTATGTCTGAAGGCCAGACCACTGCTCAGGGTCCTGGGCAGTGGCTTCAGTGGGGATTTTCTGGGCCCAGTTCTGCAACTCACAAATAGCTTAAGCAGGATCCAGCACAGCTGCTGCAAATTCCAGGTTTTCAGCACTTAAGATAGAACACACTAATGCAACAACTCCAGCTCAAAGGCTGGCCAACGAATTAAGACCCGCCAAAACACAAAGCAAGAGGCTTTCCGAGAAAGCGAGGGTTTGGCGGTGAATACAAATGGATTTATTATTGTTGTTATTTTAGTCTGAAAGGAGAAAAGCAGCCAGTTTGATTGCAGCCCTTAGTTCCTTTCCATGCTTGCTTTAGAAAAGGAAGCGGACGGCACTTTCCCAAGACTTGCAACCTTCAAACGGCCCTTAATTCATGCAAAGGAACTGGAGCACGGTTAAAAACAGCCACTCCTCTGCTTTTCAGAATTGGGCAAACTAGAACAGCAGTATTTATAAATCCCACGGAAAGAGCAAAGGCGGCCTTACGCAAGAACTTCAGCTCCACGTGGGAAGAAACCCACTGCTTTCAAGGGTAGCTGTACATGTGCTTTATTAGTCCTTTCCTCATAGCCCTGATGGGTTAAACCTGCCTACCCAACAACGCCAGGCCTGATGGGCAGCTCCATTTAACTCTTCCTTGCTTCCCTAAGGCAGCAGCACGAAACCTGTACCATGCCCATCGCCTTGGATTATTGGCCACACCGGCTGGGGCTTGACGGACAGCCACAGGCTCCCTTGCCCCTGATATAAGGAAGCGTATTGCACCGAATTATACCACTGCTCCACAGCATCATATCCTGCTATGTGTAAAGGAGGCGCTGTACCGCAGAGCGATGCTCATCCAGATCAACCAAGCATTTGCTTCATATTTTACAGGTACTCGCTTAGGAACTGTGCCCGGCTGGGCACATTTCACTGCAGCAACCACCTGACACAAGAAATGTAATTATTACTGACTAGTGAAGTGCTTGTCATCACAACAAGTAGGGTATGGCAGTTAGTGTCTGATCTGGAGCGCTAATACCAGTGCTCTGGTAAAGAAGGCCCAGCAGAGACTTTATTTCCTCAGACTTTTAAAGAACAATCTGAGTGAGAGACTGCTGGTGTCCTTCTATCGAGGCAGCATAGAGAGCATTCTTATATACTGTATTTGTGCTTGGTTTCACCAATAGGAAAATGCTCCAGAAGGTCATAACCACAGCCCGAAAGATTATCGGTCATCCTCTCCCATCTTTGGATGAACTATACAGCTCCTGTTGTCTCAAAAAGGCAAACATTTTACAGGATTCATCTCATCCTGGATATAGTCTGTTGCACGGTTGCCTTCGGGCAAGAGATACAGAACAATTAAATCAAGAACAAATAGACTAAAAAACAGGTTTTATCCAAGAGCTATAACTATTTTAAATGCTGTAACCTAATGATATGATCTTGGGGAGTCGTGATGGATGGTATGTATGTGTATGTGTGGCTGTAAATGTATAAATGCATATATGTGGCTGTAAATGTGTGATGGCATTCAATTTCGTTGTACAGTACTATGTACCGGTACAATGACAATAAAGTATCTATCTATCTATCTATCTAATCTACAGTGAAGCCAACTCCTACCTGTCCAGCCTCCCCCCCAATATTTTATTCAAGTAAGTACACTGCCTTGAGATCAATGGAAGGCAGGCAGGGATAGAGGTGTAATAAAAGGTTTGGTCCTCACCACCACTTGTTCTCCACTGCAGAGCTAAGCTTTCCCTCCCTTCCCAGATTAGAAGGTCCCAGGAGACAAGCTAAAAACAGCCATCCCCACAAGGCAAGGGCTGTAGCTTAGTGGAAGAGCTACCAGTTTGCATGCAGGCCCCAGGTTTTATCCCCCTACATCAGTGATGGCTAACCTTGACACTCCAGATGTTTTGGGACTACAACTCCCATCACCCCTGACCACTGGTCCTGTTAGCTAGGGATGATGGGAGTTGTAGTTCCAAAACATCTGGAGTGTAAAGGTTAGCCATCACTGCCCTACATCTCCTGGATAAGGCTGGGGGGGGGTAACTGTGAAACTCTGGAGAACAGCTGGCAGTTAGGGTAGAAATACTGAGATGAACTAATGGGCCTGACTTGGTATAAAGGCAGCATCCTAGTTCCTCCTTCCTTTAGGCTCCAAGCTGAAGGGAAGGAAGTGGCTCCCTTTGGGCAAACATCTTGCCTCTTCTGCACTTAATGCCTTCCCCTACAGCTTTATACCTGAGTTCCCACTTCCCAAAGATACAGAAAACCTTTATGCTGCTTTCCCAGAAACACATACTACTGCAAGAGTGTTCTGCAGGCAGATTTCAGCCTTAGGAATCCTTATACCAACAGCCGTGATAATCTCCCTTCACCATGTTACATGGTGAAAATCCAGAACTCTAGGGCAGCAAGTTGTGGAAGTCTGAGCTGAAATGTGTTTGTTTTTTTTAAGTGCATGGAACTATTCTTCATTATGGCCTGAGATCTAACTAGGGCAGATCCACATTCCACAGCATACATTTAAGTTGCATTCAATACATGACTTCTCCCGAAGAATCTTGGGAACTGTAGTTTCTCCCCAGACCTACGGCTTCCAGTATCTTTAATAAACTACAGTTCCCAGTATTCTCTGAAGACAAGTGCATTAACTGTATGGTGCTGTTGGACTCGAATTCCAATGGTGCTTCAGAAGACTTAATACAATGCAGCTCCCCTTACTGACAACGTAAGGTTGCTTTCCTTAACCTGGCGCCCTCCAGATGTTCTGAACTACAACTCCCAACAACCCCAGCGATCCTGGCCAGTGGAGCTGATGGGGGTTGCAGTTCCAAACATCTGGATGGTGCCATGCCAGGGAAGACTGCAAAGGTACAAAAGGCCGTCCCTTAATGGAACTTCACGGCATAGTATAAACCACGATTATTTTGCCATAAGAATGCAGCATTCCAAACTTCCTACAAGAAGCTGGATTCACTGCACGTCACCATAAGGCAGCAGGAAGCTTTGATACACCTGGGCCTGTTTTACCTGCTTCTCCTAATTCCGATATATCTTAGCAACTCATGCAAACGTTAGAATGGTTTCAAGAGCAAACAATTGGTTCCAAAATATCTTCGTGGCACAGGCTGCAATTTGACCACCAGTACTGATCTTTTTAGCGCACACCACAAAAATAGCTGAACGCTAGACCAAATGTGTGTAATACGAAACAGCTGCTTTTCTGGCTTCACATCCCAATCAGGAAACACCAAACTGTGCTGCTATGACTCACACCCAGCGCCTGTTAATGAATAAAGGGAAGATAGAATAGAGGCTGCAGGGGAGAGAATAAAACCATTCCAGATAAGGTATTTAGGCAATTACATTTTGTTTGCTTGCTTGCTTGTTTTTTGGGTGGTGGGGGGGAAAGAGTTTTATTTTCAATATCTAGTGCTGTATTTAAGAGACCAGGCTAAAACTCTCCCAAGTCCATGGTTTGAATTTGCTTGTTATGGGCCATACAGCTAAGGCATTATTTGTCGTGCTTGGGTCCATTTACATGATGGGTATAATTCTGGTTTCATAATCTATAGTATGTGAAGCTTTTATCCATCTAAGGACCTATACAAATAAATGAGCACTATTATAATGCACACTTGTCTCGAGGATAGGAGGGATGCAATTTATTACATTTATTACTGCAAAAGTCAGATCCAGTAGATGGTAAACTTGCCCACAATCAAGGTGAATGCAGGCACAGGTATGCACATTCTGCATTCCCCAGCAGGCAGACATAGAACAAGCACTGGGGAATTGTGAAGCAGCAGCAGCAGACCCCAATACAGGACTGCCTGCATTCCGAATTGGTGCCACAGGTCATGAAAGCCTGAAAGGCAGGGGTAGTCAACATGGTGCCCTCCCGATGTTATGGACTAGAAGTCCCATAAGCCATGACTATTGGTCATCTTGGCCAGAGCAACTGGGAGTTATAGTCCACAACACCATAGAGATGCCTCTTGCATGGGTATTGGTTTCATTACATACACATGCATGCGAAATGTTAAAACGGCACCACTGCAAACCAGAATGCCAGCTTCTAAACTTTGTGAAGTTACAAGCAAGTTCAGTTTCTTAAGCTTTCCCAGGAAGTTGTCTATGTGCCTCTCACCAAGGCCTCCTATAAAAATGACTGTCTAATTACCCAACCACCAAATACTAATCTATAGAAACCACAGCCACAAAACCAAAGGCCAGAGTCTCTCTCTGAAATAATGGGAACTGCCTTTGGTGGCATGCCTACAGACTAGCAATGAGCGAACATTAATTTCAGTACTTAAAAGTCAGTCCCAAGCTTTGTTCAACTACAGAACATGTGGGTAGCAGCACTGCATTCTAGCTAGCATTTATAGATGTCCTGGCAGCACAGCAAGGCCACATTAACCTTAAATCAGGCAAAAAACAAAACCTGAATAAACATAGGGAAATAAATGCATTTTAAAAGTTTGTTAAACTTAATGGAGATGGGGTTAATAGGTTATTTACAGGCCTCCATGTGTCCAATATCACAACAAAGAACTAATTAAGCTCTGAAAAAGTAAACATTAAGTATAGCAAGCATTTTGGGCCAAATTCTCACAATGACAGATGAGTATACCAATTTTGCACCTTAAAAAATCGGGCTTGCCCAATCGGAAGTTTACCCTTCCCAGAGTTCCCTGGTAGCCTTCCTTCTTTCCCATATGCTAGCTTTCCATGTGGAGGAAATATTTTTGTATGGATGCAGTCTTCTTGATTAGCAACGGATAACTGTCAAGTTTTGCTGGGATTGATGAGTTGGAGAGCCTGTGCTAGTATAAAGATGTGGGTGGGGTGTTTTTGAGACAAAATCCTACTTAGGGAAACATGCAATGCTTTGTTGTTTAAAAAGCATTGAACTTATCCAGCTAAACTTTTGTGTTGTTACAAGGAAACAGATTTTGAACAGGAACCAAGGATGAGCTGTGTATTATTCCCATTCATCATTTCCTCCTGCTCTCCAGGCAAAGCTATACTCTATTGTTGACTTCCTTTATATTAATAAGCTGATCACCATTTTTTTAATTCAGCAGCTCTAAAGATCACAAATGAAATCAAACTTCTCTCCTTCTCCCCCCTTTCGAAAGTTGTATGTATACAGGACTGTGTGTGGTTTGAAATAGTACCTTGGAACCTTCTGGAACAAAAGTTTATTGGTTTTGGCAGCCTCCCAAGTATTTCTGCAGGAATGGAGTGATTCTGCAGTTCAAAACCAGGTTAATCTGTAGCCAAGACACCATACTGATAGGGCAGAACTTAATAAAGAAGCACCACCTTGCAGACATTGGCTTTTAATAGCTTGGGATTTTTTCCCCTCAAGAGTTTTTATTGGGAGAACTACAAAACATTTACAGTACAAAGTTTACAGTCTCGCACTCCAAATTTGTAGTGAACTGACTCTCCAAAATATATTACAACTCAAGTTGACTTATCTTCTAGTTACATTCAAAACATACTTCTTATGTTAAAGTAGTCCAAAGAGTACATAGTGCTGAAACCTGTACCTATGTACGTTTTCTTTTCTTTTTTAATAATAAAAAAGGTACTGCTCATTCATCCATTCACCCTCCCATGAAAGTTTTGTATAACTCCTGACTTTTTTTCCCCCAAACAAAAAGTTTCATGTTTTGGAACTGTAAAAGATATGACCCTGAACACATTTACAGGTTCAGGTCCCAAATGTGGCCTCCTTACTTACACGAGTGGTACAATTTCTTGTAGTTAAAACCCCCAGCCCTACATTCAAATTCTCAAGCATTAAGAAAATACTCACTTGGTTGAGGAAGATTTAAGGCAAGCATGGACCCTTACGAAGGCACTGTGGGACGTAATACTGGGCTCCCCCCTCCCCCCCCTCTTTATTGCTACATACTTTTTAAACTATCACAGTGTGATTGGTGAAGTTAGGCAACACGAATACTTTTTGGTTAATTTTAAAAGTTTGAATTAGGTTTTGCCACTTTAAATTCTGATTGCAAAAGTAGGTTTAAACTTGGACGGGTTACAACCATTGTACATTCTAAAAAAAAACAAACAACCCATTGAAATTTCTCAAAACTACTTCCACAGCATTGAGTCAGATTTCTATATAAAAAAAAGGCCAATGCAATCTTTCAATTTACGTAAACAAGGAAAGAAATTAATGAAATAAATATTACATACAATCTCTTAAATTAAGAATTTTACTCATTTACAATAAAATAACCAAGTGAAGTTACAAAAAGGCATATATTACTGTGAAAAGAACACACTCCACATTTTGCCGATTAATAATGGCAATCATAATTTAAACATAATAAAAGAATATATATCTATTGCTTTTCATCATACCCGATAAATACAGTATGAACAAATTACCAATGTATACTTTTCACAAGATAATAAATAAGTTAAATAGTTTCATATTGAGTTGTGCAGTGACTTGAGCAATCAACTCAGCTAAAAAAAAAATTAAAAAATCAGCAGTTATTCTCCAACAATTACAAACTAAATTCAGTTGAATGCTTCCAAATAAAGCAACAAAAAAATTGTTCTAAGCCAAACATCCACTAAGTGGTGGCAATGGAACCAATATTAAACTTTGGAATGGAAGTTTTAGCATGTTATAATATATATAAGATATATATAAAAAAACTAGAGTGTTATCAAGGCATATTCTTGGCAGGATGTTGGATTTTTTCTTTTAAAAGCTTATACATTTAGTATATTTACTTTAAATTTGATTGAAAGGCAAAAAAAAAACCCACTCCTTACTTTAAATTCGTTTTTTGTTGTTGTATAGCGATCTGGAGGGACCTGGAATGCAGAGTTCATGGGCCTCCAGAATGATTGTTGATTCCTGGGGGAGTAGGATTGGGCAGAACTGTTTGCTAATGCTTATTATTACCCTTTGTCTCCTCCCCTCCCCATAAAACACACTTGAAGATGGAATGGCTGCTGCTGGTGGTGCACATTTATAAACTAGTCTAAAAAGAGGGAGGGAAAGGAGAAGTCCTCTCTTTCCAGTCTCTTTCGATATATAAAAATAAAGATTGTTCTCTTGATGACATCATTTGCCCTTTAGCAAACTGGCATTTGTTCAGCTCTTGATAAGGGGGGGCGGGGGGGGAAGGTTCTTTTTTCTGTCTCCTCTCTGAATTTGCTCAGCAATCAAAAGGATTTCTCTTGCTTAAAAAGGAACACAAAAAATAGTGTGGGGGAGAAAACAGAAAAGGGTCTGTGCGAGCTTGGCTAGTATCTGGAGGCTGCTGCAGTCTCTGCTCCTGGTGAGAAGGCAGGGAAATAATAGGGGGCATTGAAGAGGGAAAAGGGGGCAGCCTGCCCAACGAGGGACCCTCCCTTAAAAAAAAAAAAAGCAGGGGTCCCCAAAGATTGACAACCATAGGGAGGCTTCGGACACCCGCCCTCTGCGCCCCCGAAGTCCCACTTTCTCCTCGCGCCTCCTTAGTCGTCGGAGATGGAGAGGCGGCTGAAGATGGGCAGGCGCCTGCCCGAGTCCAGGCTGGGCGACTCCGAGCCGCTGAGGCTGCCCGAGCTGAGGGAGCCGCTCAGGTAGCTCTCTCGGTCGGACAGGGAATCCGGAGGGCTCGGCGGGGCGTCGAAAACGGGCGACTCAGAGAGGCGGCGCAAAGGCTGGAAGGTGAAAGGAGGCGAGGCCGGAGGGCCGGGAGGCGGGCAGCAGTTCCCGCCTCCTCCTCCCGCCCCGCCGCCGCCTCCGCCCGGCTGCTGGTGGCAGCGGTAGAAGGTGGCGGCCGCGTTGGCGAAGCAGCCGGCCGGAGGGGGAGGCGGCGGCGGCGGCGGCGCGTGGAGGGCGAGCGGCGCGATGAGGCTGCCCAGCTCCTGGCCCGCCGAGAAGGCGAAGGCGTTGTTGGCGCACGGCGGGGAGGCCACCAGCTCGTCGCAGTACGAGCCGCCCGAGGAGCGCGGCGGCGGCGGCGTGCGAGACCCGCCGGGGCTCTCCAGGAGCAAGGCTGCCGCCGCGGCCGCAGCGGCGGCCGCTTCCAAGCCGCCCGGCGCCCCTCCGTGGTGGTGCTGGTGGTGGTGCGCCGAGAAGCCGGAAAAGCTGAGGCTGTGGTGCAGTTTGGGCCTGTCTCCTCCTCCCCGAGGGTGGGGGATGCCGAAGCCGCCGCCCGCCAGCGGGTGGTCGCGGGCGGAGGGCGCGAAGGCGCGCAGGTCGCCGGTGCTTCCCGCGTGCGTCGGGTGCAGAGGGTGGTGGTGGCCGCCGTGCGTCGGGGGCGGCGCGCTGGTCTGGTGCTGCGGCGTCGCGGGGTTGGCGCTGCTGCCGTTGGCGGGCGCGGGGCGGCGCTCGTCGGCGTTGTGGATGAAGTGGCAGCGCGGCCCGTAGGGGCAGAAGCCGATGGTGTGGAAGGTGCGGCACAGCTCCGTCTTGTACTTGGGGTGGCGCGTCAGGCTGCGCAGCTCGTGGAAGCCGTGCGCGAACTGGCACTTCTCGCCGTACTTGCAGGCGCCGCTTTCCTCGAAGGGCCGGCACAGCTCCGTCTTGTAGCGCGTCGAGTTGATGGGAGCCCCGCCGCCACCGCCCCCTCCGCCGTTGCCATTGCCGCCGCCGCCCTTCCCCGCCGAAGAAGCCGCCACCACCACCACTTGCTGCTGCTGGAGCTGCTGCATGAGGTGTTGGCTGCGCTCGCCATTCTCGCTGAACGAGCGGTCTCGGAACTTGTTCTCCTTGTTCAGCAAGGCGGTGGTGGGGCTGCTGCTCCCTCCGCCGCCGCCTCCTCCTCCGGTGCCAGGCTCCTTGAGGCCGCCGAAGGAAGAGGGCGAAGGCGACGGCGAGCCCGCCGGGAACTTGGCGTTGCCGTTAGTCAGAGCCTGCAGGTTGCTGGTCGAATGCCTCCGCAGGAAGCCCGGCGCGAAGTTGGAGCTGGGCGAAGTGCCCACGGGGCTCCCCACCGCCTTCTTGTCCAGCATGCTGCTCAGGGATTTCTCGGTCTGGGAGCCAGAAGGGAGGGTGGGGAAGAAGGGGAGAACGGGGCAGAGAAGGGAGAAAGAAAAGAAAAAGGGGAAAAAACGGTGCACCGTGACTGCCGAGAGCCTGGGGAAAGGACAGGGGCTTGCAAGTCTCCAGCACCTCTCTCCCTCCCTTTTCTGCACCAACCACAAGGGTCTTTCCTCAGCGGAATCGCCCAAGAGGAGCCCCCGCCAGCTCCCTTTGCGTATCCATGTGGTCTTGGTTGTCAAGGCTCCCTCCCCTCCCGCTCCAACCAGCTATCTGCAATTTAAAACTTTTCGAGGGGTGCTCCGAAACCCCTCCCACCAATCCGGAGGGGCTGCACGAAAGAGTTCCGATTCAACACAGCCGGACCTTGCAGTAGCAAGCTTCAGCTTCCACACATCTGCCATTGCAGTTTTTATTTTAAAACACACCCACCCCACACGGAATAACCACAAGGAAAATAAAAGCAAACAACAACAACAACAACTGAGCACAACAACAGGCACTCCACTGCAAATATGCCCTTCTTCGCTGTCACCTCCCTCCATTACAAAGCGAAAGGCTACAAGTTAAGAGATGCACGAACAGGGAGCAACAGGTTCACTAGGAAGTTACTCAGAGCCGAAAAGTTTTAATCTTCCCCCTCGCAACTTGTTGCAGAACAAAGCCGTTCCTGCAGCTCGTTCCTCTGCATGCTTAGTAGGGAGTCTGTCCCACGGGGTTCAACCGGACTCGCTCCCAAGTAACCGTGCACAGGATTGCAGCCTTGGAAAGGGTCTTTCTGCAAACCAGTTTTGCGCCAAAACTTCTCCGAACTATTTCAGCTCCCTGGTAGAGAGACAAGAGCACGAGCTTCCCTGCCCTTACCTTGCACAAGAAGTCGATGTCGTAGAAGGCAGATAAGAGTGTTGTAGACATTTCTAGATCCTGTAATGGTCGGAAATGCAGGAAGGACCGAAAGATCCCACTTTCCTCGGAAGCTTTGGGTGAGCCACGACTGGATAGGAAAGGGCGGATTGCTTGAGAGCTGAAAAAGTCTATATAATCAATTTCCCAACCGAGATGGGGAAGCGGGTGCCCAGCCAAAGCGGCGGCCGCAGCTATCTCGAGTGCTGGAACTCCGCGACTGCCGTACACGCCCCATATATAAACGCCAGGACAGCGGGGAGGGACCCAACACTGACCCGGCCGGGGTCTCCCAGCAACAGCACCCAGAGGTTCCCCTCCCACCCAGCCTAGCCCTGCCTCTTTTGTCTCGGCGCTCCTTCTCATTGGGCGCCGCCAATTTTCTTTCAGCGGCCGGGAGAGAAGGGAGGTGGGGCAAGTTGGAGAAGTGATCCAGAAAGGAGGGGGCGAGGTCTCGGGAAGGGTCGCCTTCGCCAAGGAAAGTCTTAAGGCCGCGCAAAGCGATCGGTTCCCCCCAGTCCTTGCTGTGCTAGGCACGCGCTGGAGGCTCGTTGACTCGCATAGAGAAGGTACTGTTCCCTCTCTATAAGCTCGGTCAATATACGCAGGCAAGGGTGCAAGGTTACTTTTCTCATCGGAACATGCACCAGGGAAGACATCCTATAAGGCTGGCTTATTTTGCACAATGCATTCTGTATACAAAAGGCTTGCTTAGTTATGGGCGGCGCAACTTCCGCGAGGCTTGCAATAAACGCCATGTGCACAGGAAACTCCCATGAGGTTAACCGCCGGCAAAGCACGAACGCAGTTTGCTCGAGAATGCAGCCTGGCTCCTACACCTGCTGAACCTCAGGTTTGTAGTGTAAAGAGGAAGGGGGTTCCGCAAGGCTTGTGCGCCGAGACCGCAGCCCCTGTGCACGTTGAACTCAGCGGCGCTTACTTTGAGTAAACACGCATAGGCTCTGGTTGCAGAGTGCTTGCATCACGTGGGTGAATTACGAAACAATTGCTACTTGACAAAAGGTCTTTGAGCAGCAATGCATGTTAGCTCGGTGTCTGCACCCAAAGTGCATTTTTCTGCTGCATCATGCAGCACGAGGCGTAAAGACACGATTGCACTCCAGGTCTAGGCAGCGTTGACGTACACAGAGAGCCCCCCCCCCCGGCCATGCTCTTTCCAGATTGGGTTTCTCTCCCACCCCTCCGCGCGGAGGATCGGCCGCCCTCTTTGCACGAAGCCCGCCCAGCTCCTTGCACGGCTCGGAAGTTTTCAAGTAAACACACGCTGGCATTGGGCTTTCCTGCCAGTTTCACACCCCCGCTGAGCCGTTCGGGAAGCTCGCTGCGAAGCATCAAAGGGCCTGGGAGTGAAATGGGACGCCCCTACGACTCCTCCTCTTCCTCCCGCCCAATCAAGGGACCTTGTGCCACGCAACAGGTTTTGGGAACAAAGGCTGCCCGCCTGGCCATGTAACTGGCTGGACTGCACCACCGCTGCCCGCTGGGGTGTGTTATGTTTGCAAAACCGGGGGGGGGGAGAAAGAAGGGCGCTTTAACTCCTCAGCTGCTGGGTTCCTTGTTGCTCAAGAGAAGCCCCAGCCCGTGCGACCGTCCCACTGCCGACTAGTTCCCAGACTTGGCAGCCGCTCAAGGTCTTGTGATCCGATTGGCGCAGCCAGCTCCTCGTCCTTTGACACACAGCCTCCAACTCCCCGTTCGCCGCTGCGCCTGGCCAGGTGAGGGCCGGGCTGACGCAGCACAGCTGCGGGACCGCGCGCCGGCGCTCGCCTTGCCCAGCCCCACCCCTTTCCTCTGGACCCCTGCCAAAAAAGAGGGAAAGCGGCGCAGCCTCCCCCTTCCACCCGCCCAAGTCCCTCCGCCACTGCAATTAAGTCTCTCCACACTTTGGTCCCGGTTAATGAATTCAAGCCGGTGGCTTGGAGAGCTTGGAATGCGCGCGCCGATGGGTTCCGCGCGCGTTTGCTGGGGGGAAGTAAGTATTGCAGAGTTCAGGGGGACGCGCAGCGCAGTCGGAAGAAAGCCCCACGGCGCTCAACAGGGCGCGCTCTTCCCAGAGCAAGTGCGGCCGAGACTGCAGCCCAAAGGTTGCGTCTGCCCCATATGGAACTCGCTTTGCCTACCAAGCAGTACGTAATACCTTCCTCTTTGGGGAAGGCCGACTCTCATCGCTCCTTTACTTCAGCAGCGGGGAAAAGCTCCCACACTCGCAGCATCTTATGCAAGAACAAGCGAGCCTGGCCTGTGCACATTGACATGCGAGGTCGACTCAGTTCCCAACGAAGAACAGGCGGGCTTATGGGCGGATGCGGGAAGGACTTGTTGCCGTCGGAGCTGCTCTTACTCGCGCCTAGGCGCACCATAATGCCTGCATCCACTGAGCGCCGGGCTGCATCAATGTGGGGAGCAAAGCGGCAAGTGTCAAGCGCCCCGACCTCCTTCCCCCACCCACTCTTCTTGCCCTTGACTGGTTTACAAAGGCGAGGCCGCCGTTTGATCTTCCTTTCAAGCGGCTGTGCGGCGAGGCTCCCCAAATCCAGGGGCGCGCTAGCCACCAAGCTGCGCCCACTGGCAGGCGAGTTTACGGCGCTGCCCTCCCGCCGTGTCCATTTGGTGCCTCGCCTCCGCTTCCTCCTTACGGGAGGCGGCCGCTCTGCAAGCGCGTGCGTGTGTGTGCGCGCGCGCCGCCCCAAGGCTACAGCCTTGGCTCCTCCTTCTCCCGTTAGTTCGGCTCATCCCCACTCGGAAGCGCCGCTCCTGCAAAGCGGGGAGGGGCGCGCGCGCGTTTCCAGCAACTCTCGGAGCGGAGTCGCCGCGCGCAAAGAAAAACCTCCACCCCCACAAATAAAGCGAGTGGAAGCTCGCTCTGGGGAGGCTCCCCAAAGAGCTGCTCTGCGCCGAGAAGGAAGTTTGGAAAACAAAAGCCCCGAGGCGGGGGCGCGCAAGGAGGCGCCCCAAGCGGTCGCTGGTCCTGCGCCACGGCAGAAAAAGGAAAACAAACCCTCGCCCTCACCTTTCAGACTAATCTCTTTGGCAATTGCAACGCTTTGCGGCTACGGCCGAGGAACTGCATTGCTAATCCCGAAGTGGACGTGACAAGTTGACATGCGGGCCAGAAATAGTTCCTGAAGGAGGCGGTCACCCCCTAGCGCCTGCATCCCGTAAGAGGAACGCAGCCTTCGTTTATTGAGGAAGCGCGCGGGAGTGGGGGGGAGGAGAGGGAGTTGGGTTTAATCTTCGTTTCTCAACTTCCAAAAGAAAAGGCAGTTCCACCAACCCCCACGTCCTAGGATCTTCATAGCTGAACTGTTGTTACCTGCCACCGCTTTTCTGCATGGGTCTACTCAGAGTGAAGTGGGAAGTGGGGACGAAATAAGCGAACAATTTTGACCTAAGCTCTGGCTTCAAAGTTGAGAATTCCCCTTCACATAAAATAAATAAGTAAGTAAGTAATACTTGCAGGCAGGCAAAGATCAATCTATAATCAACAGTTAGCCAGCCAATACTTAAGATAACCGACCCCGATTAAGTACTCAACAGACAGCTACTCTGGGGTAGACTTTTGTTCTTTTACAGCTGCTGTTTAAGGTTTAAAGGTTTCTGATTGAAAAGTTACACAGTAACTCGTGGTGTGATGAAATGCATACAAGATCATGTACCATTATTTGCTATCTATGAACTAAAGGGATATTACACAGCTTAAAGCCATACAGCGATAAGGCTGTTTCTTTCTTTCAGCTCTTTTGTTTATTAATTAACCGCCTTTCTTGTGTTTCCTAATTCTACTTAAGCTGAAACCACTACGGCCCTTTCCCATTTTGTCAACATCTTTAACAATGCCAAGTGTAGGCAAGGTTTGCCAATTATATGAAAGTTTAACGCTCACAGCCTACTAAGACATCACTTAGCCAGGGATATTAAAAGTTATGTGAGTACAAAGTTAAGTGACACTTAAAAAGAGGGAGGTGAAACAGCAATTCTAAGCAATAGAATTGGTTCAACAATTAATACTTTATGGCTTTTCAAATAAAATGTATTTGGTCAAATAAAGTGGCTATACTTCAGAAGTATGATTAGAATGAATTTCCTTATATTTCTGCATGAATAAGTGGCCAAGTGAGATTTGCTTCACGTTTGATAAGGCAATGACTTCATTCCAACAAAACATTGTTAGGACAGGCTGCCAGATGATGATATTTGTACCCTGCCCATCTGATTGGGTTGCCCCAGCCACTCTGGGTGGCTTCCAGCATATAGGTAAAGGGACCCCTGACCATTAGGTCCAGTCGTGTCTGACTCTGGGGTTGTGGCGCTCATCTCGCTTTATTGGCCGAGAGCCGGCGTACAGCTTCCAGGTCATGTGGCCAGCATGACTAAGCCGCTTCTGGCGAACCAGAGCAGCACATGGAAACTCCGTTTACCTTGCCGCCAGAGCGGTTCCTATTTATCTACTTGCACTTTTTGGGGTGCTTTCGAACTGCTAGGTGGTCAGGAGCTGGGACCGAGCAATGGGAGCTCACCCCGTCACAGGGATTCGGACCACCAACCTTCTGATCAGCAAGCCCTAGGCTCTGTGGTTTAACCCACAGCGCCACCTGGGTCCCTTCCAGTATATACAAAAACATAATAAAACATTAAACATTAAAAACTTCCCTGCACAGTTACTTATCTCATGGACATCTGATGGGAGGGCATTCCACAGGGAGGGTGCCACTGAACTGTAAACTAATACCTGTAGACAATATTGCTACTGATCAGCCAATATTGCTGTTTTCTTTCTACTACTGTTCAGGTTCCCTTTTGGTGATGGGGGGGATGTTTGTGAAATTTTACTGGGGGGTAGAAGAGGGAACACACAGAAAACTGCATTGTGCTGAGTCACACCCTTGCTCTCTCTAGCTCTGTAATGTCTGCTTGGCAGCAACACACCAGGATTTCTGAGAAGGCTCCCTCCCAGTTCTAAGTGGACATTCATGGATTGAATCTGAGACCTTTTGCATGCAAAGCAGATACTCCACCACTGAGCTACGGTCCTTGCCCAATATATCCTGTTGGAGATACATTCCTCTTAGGGATGAGGACAGTGAGAAGGCTTTGTTTGCCCTCAGCAGCATGGGCATGTGGCAACCTTACTGTACCAGGCAAACAAACCTCAGCAGCTTGGTATATTTTATGGTTCTGTAACAAAATACGTATTAGGGCGCCATCTGCTGGGGCATTTAGAACATGGTATGTAGAAAATGAGTTTGGCCAAACTGCGAGAGGCAGTGAAGGATAGGCGTGCCTGGCGTGCTCTGGTCCATGGGGTCACGAAGAGTTGGACACGACTGAACGACTGAACAACAACAATGTAGAAAATAAAAATATACAGTTCAAGAAGGTATTACAAAGAACTAATAATAATAATTTTTTAGGTGCAGGCTTTCCAGCCGAGTTTGCTTTGATATGCATGATGTTAGTATTCAGACACCGCCAACCACTTTGCAAAGAGTAGAATTGGTATCCTGTATGCATCGCAACATGGTGTATAAATTGTATTCTCATGCTAAAAACGTTAAAATTGTCTTTTTCATCCTACACTTCCCAGCTTGGGGGGGGGGAATCAGCAATGCGGTGCATTGTGGGGCAGATGCAATGCTTAATAGATGCGAAAAATATTTTCAGCGAGGCACTATAACCTGGTACAAAACATTTAATGTAAAAATAACAGCAGAGGACATAAAACTTAATGACCATTATTAAGAGGGTGCAGTCAACCTTGGTTGATCTCTCAAGGAAATTTCTAAGATGCAGGCCCTTCGGAAAAATGACTAATCTCTGTGGTTAGGAGGTAGTACTGAACTGTTTCTTTCCTGGCCATTTGCTGACTGATTGGGAGTGCGGAGGCATGTTTCATGCTGGGTATGTACTTTTCATGTGCAGGTGAACAGCTTTTGAGCTGAAAGCACAAATGATAGTATTCTAATCGCTTAAGCTACAAGGGTAATCAAGTAGTTGCATGTGTGGAAAAGCTTGTATTTGTGTCTACGTAGGGAAAGAATGCTTTTTGAAAAACCGTTTTCCATCATGGTTGAAAATAGAATAAAGTTTTGAACTCTTAAAGTCTAGTCTGGCACTGATGGAAGTCAGTTTTACTTCTTTTAAAACTCAGATTTGTCTGTGAATGGATCCTGAAGCACAATGAGAAAAGGAATATAAACTGCAATGTCGGAGAACAAGAGCAACTCGTGGGGTAAAATCAGCAAATCGGATCGGCAGGTGGCCAGCATGCAGTGCATGGGAAGAAACAGTTTAGCAGCTTTGCTTCCTACAACAGCTGCAATTAAAACTCTGCTTATGAGAGCATTCAGAGAAGCATTCATCAGCAGAAAAGTTGGATGGAGATTCAAGGGATTGAAGTGCAGAGTAGTTAGGACTTATTGCTACAACGCCGTTCACATTTATGACCTGTCTTTGCGTTCACAGTGCGGTTCACAAGTTGTAATCGGCAGTGAGCAAATCATACGCATTCGTGTTTTCCAGTTTTCTGCACGTGTCATTTCCAGCTTCGAGCAAGCTTAGTATTTTAACGCAAGTGGATATTCTTTCATTCCGAATAGTTAATTGCGTGAGCTCCGAAGATCGGGAAAATTCAGGAGTTGAAGGCATTTCTCCAAGAAGCTGGGTCACATGTTTGGCTTGATCAGATGCTAACGTTGCCAACTGGTTCAACTTTCCTTGATCACATGGATTGACATGAGTCACTGGTATGAGCAGGAAGAGGTGTTTACGCAGCTGACGCACCTTCGTTAATTTCTCAGCCCAGAAATTTGCTTCTCCTTTGTCAAACAGATAGTCATTTTCCACCTGCACGAAAAGCAGCAATAATCAATGTATTGGCAATGGTATGAGATAAACAACCCCTATGCAAAATGGTTCACATGCACCAGAAAAAAAACTACTCAGTCTTAAGCACGACATATATGCACGTCTACTTGGAAGTAAGCCACTCTGTGGACACTGAATGCGCACCCTTTTTGATGTCAATATCACTTCTCCCAGCATGTGCTGGAGGGGAACTAGTCTGCCTGCCTTCCTTCTCCCCCATGGTCCAGGCAGTACTGCAGCTCTTGCTGCCACATGCATGCATAGTTCAATGGCCACATTGAATCTCACCAGCTTTAATGCCTTTAAAAAGAATTAGCCAGATTCATGGCAGGTTAAGTACACAGAAGCCATGCAAATTGTTGTGTGTGCAGAATGCACGTTGGCCTATTTTGTGGGGTGTACAGTGGTACCACGGTTTTTTAACGTCTTGGAAGTCGAACGTTTCGGAACTCGAACACCAAAAACCTGGAAGTGCCTCGGTTTTCGAACATGCCTCGGAAGTCAAACAGGAAACACGGCTTCCGTTTTGAGTTTTACGTATTGAGGCTTCCGCTTTCAGTTTTCGAACGTTTCGGAACTCGAACGGACTTCCGGAATGGATTACGTTCAAAAACCGAGGTACCACTGTATTCATGATCTGTATTGTAAGGTTCCCAGGAAGCATCCTGGCCAGTGGGCGTTGTTAAAAATCGAATCCTGCAACACAATCGAGCGGCACTTTTCTGAGGCTTCCAGGTTGCATAGGTCAGGGATGGGGAATCACTGGCCTATCAGGTTGTTGGGGCTCCCAGCTCCTATGAGCCCCAGCCAGCAACACCTGAAAGACCACAGGTTCCCCGTCCCTGGTGAAGTTGAACAAAATATGCCTGCATTCTTCACAAAACAATAAACACAATAAATTGTGCACTTATCAACCATTGGAGGAAGATGTTTGGAGGCCATAAGATGGAGATACGCGATCACTTCCTATCACTTTGCACACGGTTAAAACACATTCAAAACCCAAGGGAGGTTTTAACAAATAGGATTGTGTTTGTCTTCAAAGGTAGGAGCAAAGAAACCACACTTCTGTGGTCTGTATCAGATATCAAGTTGGGAATATAATTTCACAAAGTACCAAGAATGCAATATATTTGTGACCATTTGATATATTATGGATGAGTACACAATGGTGAGGTAACTAAATTGCTTTGTAATGTTTCAGAAAACACTTATTTAAAAATTCGTATTTTTTTAACGTTCAAACGCACACCAGGGTGACTTGTGTAAGGCCCCAACGTTATTTGAAGAGTAGTGAAGAGATTGTGCTGGCTGATCTACTAGAAGTGTGATGGGGATGCTTCAGTTTCAGTAACTTTCAACAGGCTCAAATGAAGGGATTTGATGTGGTCTTCAAATTCATCCCGGAGTAATATTACACAAAGGGCAAATTGTGTGCGGATGTTCATTGCACTGCACGTTAAAGGCTGTGGGATGGAACATCACTGAAGCAGTCAAATACAACATTTTCTGTTTGGCCAGAGTTGCTCCAGCCAGGAGGACTTTCTGTCACACCTGGTCTGGAGCATTCTCCCTGTGTGTGACCAGGTAGATTGGTGTGACCCTACAAAAGGACTAGCCATGCAGCCAGCAGCACATGGGGGTTCATCCTCTGTGAGGGACGAGCCCACTTTTCTCTGAAACTGTAACTACAATATAAAGCCTGCCTTCAGGACCATACTGTGAACTGAATGTAAGTAAACCTCATCATTACTTTTAAAAGAAGACTGTTGTGTCATTGTTTTTAAGAGGGAACTAAAGGGGATTTACCAGGAACAATCCAGACTGGACAAGCCAGGCTGGATTGCTTAACTCAAATGATTCATCAACTAGTTTCCTGCAATGTACAAGGGAATGTGCTCTGCTACGAGCTCACTAGTGTGAGTGAGGAAGGATAATATTTAATCAATATATCCTCTCCTACTATCCTCACCATTCCCACAAAGGCCGGTTCAGATGTAAACGTGTGCAAGAAATCCATGGTGTGCCTTCTGCTTCCTCGTCCCTTCTCACACACCCAGCTTGGGCGACTCTATCCTAGCATGTTAAAATGTGATGCCCAGAGAAAATGACTGTATGAATCAGGATAAAAGCACCAAGCCTGGATGGGCAAGGGAGAATCACACACAACACATGGCTTGTTCTGAGGCTAATGACCCTCAAGTTTTACCGACCTGAGATGGTTACTGCTGGAGGTCCAAGACTGGACATTATTCACATTCATAAGTGAATGGTACAGTGATTGAATTGGTATCACATTTTTTTAAAAATAACAAAACACGATTCCGATGTTAACACCTGCATTCCAAAAGCATGCTTCCAAGCGACCTTGAAAGAAATCCTGCAAAAAGCCAATTGATTGCACCAAGAAACGCAAGCATTCCCCAGCTGTGGTCAAGCACTGGTTAGCTGACTTACGAAGGTTGTAGTCTCTAAATCTTCTTTTCCTAGCAGCCACTCCAGTAAGATTAAGACCCCAGCGCTGGTCTGCTCCCACTGCTGCAGCAGTTCACACAATATAAAAAATGTTAAATCCAAGGCCATTGCTGCATTCACCACTTGGAAGCCAAGCTCTGCAGGGAGAAAGTAAAGATGGTTCTCTAAGCGTATCCATATAAACATGTATTATGCTCAAAAAGAAAAACATAGGAATTGTTAAGATTATGCAAATCAAAACCCTTTATTTACCTTTTTAAAAAAATTGGCTTCCATTGTTCAACTTTTAAATTATGTTAGAATTTAGTGACAAGGAGTAAGCATTTGATGGCTGAAAGATAGTTTTGGGTAACCTTGAAATTATGAGCTGTATGTGATTGTTTTAAATGTTTTTAGTGATGAACTGGTTTTAGGTTTTTAAAACTATTTTAATTGTTTCAAACATGTTTTTTGATTATTATTTATAATTGTGTTTATATATATATATATATATATCACCAGTGTGTTTGCCGCCCTTCACTCTCTTGGGGGGAAGGGTGGGATATAAATTTAATAAATAAATAGGTATACCAAATAGGTATACCAAGAGTAATAACAGTAAGTTGGCCACTGGGATGGAGAAATTCATTGGCTTTTAATGCTCAGCTTAGGTGTCATAAGTAAGACTTGAATCTCAGAGTCTAGTCCCTTCAGGACAGTTTCAATTTCTGTCCCAAATCATCTTACTCTCATGGGCAAGCTGTCAGGTGTAGTTAGCAGAAAACACAGATGAATGCCACTTGTGTATGCACCTTTCAGCAAGCTTTGCAATACACCCCAAATAGGTGATTCTCCTGTTTTAAATCAGGAAATCGACCATACCAGCTGCTCACACACAGGCAGTAGTTGGATGTTCTATTTGTGTATGTGGGGGACTGGCAGAGTGAGGCTAAAGCAATGCTCTCTCCCTGCCTCCTCCATGAATTGTGGGGAGATGTCTGAGCAAAGCTATAGTAAAGGAAGACGCAGGAAAAGACGTGGCCAAACAGGACCATCACTTCTGCAGAACCTATTTCCGAGGCTCAACATTTGAGCTGGCATATTTGCCTGCAACAGAGCAGCAGCTATGGCTTGCAAATTGCACCTCCTCCAGAGTTAATTTAATCTGTTTATTATAACAAAAAAAAGGTAAAGGGACCCCTGCGGCGCTCATCTCGCTTTATTAGCCGACAGCTTCCGGCGTACAGCTTCCGGGTCATGTGGCCAGTATGACTAAGCCGCTTCTGGCGAATGAGAACAACGCACGGAAACGCCGTTTACCTTCCCGCTGCAGCGGTACCTATTTATCTACTTGCACTTTGACGTGCTTTCGAACTGCTAGGTTGGCAGGAGCAGGGACTGAGCAACCGGAGCTCACCCCGTCGCGGGGATTTGAACCGCCGACCTTCTGATCGGCAAGCCCTAGGCTCTGTGGTTTAACCCACAGCGCCACCCGCGTCCCACTTATTGTAACAACCCCCCTTAATTAAGTTCTATTGTGGCCTACAATAAAGTCCAGCAGTTCCTTACAGCTCATCTCAAATCATTTATGCTGAAACTGTTAAGAATCCAGGCTACTAAGCAAAACATTCTTAAACTAAGTCTCCCAAAAGATATAACCAGCAACCAACCAACAGCCAACACAGAAAAGTTTAAAGGAAGTCCAAAATTTGGTGGTCTGTGAAGGGGAAGTTATAGTGGATTGTTTAATATAAAATTATAAACTATCCAATTTATCAGGTTCCAGAGTTGCAGAAGGTGGGAGTTCTAAAGTGCAAAAAGCAAGCTATTTAAATGGTTAAAGTACAGGCCATCCTTTGTTTCTTCAACCCAACAATTATATAAAAAGCTTAAGAATGAATACCACACACTTCAAATAAAAACAATGGAAGATTTAAAAACTTTTTTCAAAAAGAAGACACAGGTATTTTAAGCTTCAGGAAGATTCTTTTTTAAAAAAAGGAAAGGTAGGAACTACAGTGCTTTGAGTCGTCTTTGTTAATCCATTTAATGTAGAGCAAGACCTCCCATACACATATTCATATACCAGAAGACTTTTGATCATGCCAGATGTAAACATTTCTCTTGGTAGACTACTATGTGGCTTCAAAAATATACAACCTTTTCTTCTTAATCCCATCCCCCCAAGGAGAATTGTAGGAACGTACCAACAGGCTGTTTTCAACTATATTGAGGAGCCAGATATATTGTGCACACTGAAGAAAGCATAATATATAACCTGCAGTTTTGAAAACGGCATTTGTGAACAAAGAAATTCTGAAGTTCTGTGTTTACTAATCACTTCCCTGTTAGCTTATATGAGGCATTGTAAAAATAATTTAATCTCGATGCCAAGAAGTGTTTGCTGCTGAAGAACATCTGCAGTGATGTCCAACGTTAGTCATACTACTGAAATCAATGGGTCTACTCTGAGCATGACTTAGCTGATTATCACCACTCGTATTTAATGCAGCAATGGACAAATACTGAGCTCGGCCAATTCAATCTTTACAAAACAATGGGTCAGAAAAACATCATCATAGTATTCTCTGAAAGAAGTACTTCCCCACCCTGCAAAGCTGAAAAATGAAGGGAATGCAATCATTCAGATTATTTATTTTCCTTTTATTGGTTTTCCCAATGATGCACATATTGCACAACTCAGAAATGGAATAGAACAAGAAATATATATATATATATATATATATATATATATAACAACACAGCTTTAAGAGAATTTTTCTGTAGTTAGGTAATTCTATGGGATTCAATCAAAGAATGCTAGGCACTTTTAAATCTTACACATCGGTGGAGTTGACTTTCTCGGGATTCTACCCATGGACATTATTACACCAGTGTAGGCATATAAGCATCTTATAAACACCCGCCATGATTCAGTTAAGTTTAGTTCTTGATTTTAAGCCAGTTCAATCTTAGTTATGTTAAGGTACTAAATCAAATACAGTGGTACCTCGCCTAACGACGATAATGCATTCCGACGCGATTTCCGTTAGGCGAAAAAATTCGTTTGGCGAATCCCCATAGGAATGCATTGGGGGGAAATTCGTAAGTCGAAGAAATCCTATTCAAAAATTCGTAAGTCGAAGAAATCCTATTCAAAGCGGCCGCAACGTCTTTTCTTTAGGCGAAGAAATTCGTTTGCGGCGGCCATTTTGTTTTACCGGAAGTCATTCGTTAGGCGAAAAATACGTTGGGCGAGTTATTCGTTAGGCGAGGTACCACTGTATGTTGGTATGTGAGTTATATGTTGGGCAGTTGCTTTCAAGCAGACCACTACTGTTCTCCAGGCATACTAAGCTGGATCACAAAGGAGTGTGTCCAACAGAGTAGTATTGGGGACTCTCTACAGCCTGAGGCCTCCAGGAGACAGACTGGGCCCTCTCTGCCACCCAACTGTCTCTGTTCATTAGCTCAGGAAAGCGGAAGGTACCAGCCTACGACCTTCAAGACATATTGACACCGAGTCTTTAGGCCCTGGCCAGTGATTTTATTCCCTCGCTATAGCCAAGAGACACTTTTGGGCATGCCTTGGTGCTCTCCAGGAATATTTTGCAGATCCATTCTGAAGATGGAATTGGTCTCCAGTCCAATTCAAAAATTAATCTGAGAAACACAGACCTCTGAATCATTGCTGGCATTTGGCAGCAGCTCACAAACCCAAATGACACTCAAGCCAGCCGTGTGCATTTTCCATAGTGCAGTTGGAAAAAGTTTTCAGATCAAAAATTACTGGGATGTGACATTGGCAGCACAAAGGACTACACAAAAATCAATCAGATGTAAACCCCTCTTGTACATTCCTATGGCACAGTTTAATAAACCCTTTCAACTATAAGAGCAGCTAAGAGAATTCAATAGCATAAAATCTCTACCCATGCTGTATTTGCATTTTTTTTTTAATGGTTTTGTTGCAAAATGATTGCCGCCAGTAGGAATACCACAGAGGACGTGTTTAGGACATTTTACCACTTGCCTCTTTTATAACCTTACATAAAACCTGGTTACTCAGCAAGGGGGGAAATTCAATATTTCTTGGATGTTTGACTAGCTGTTAAAAATATTTATTAAATTTCACTGCTGAGGAATTTTCGTGAATCTCATTTGCCCTCCCCTTTTGAAGACCCAAATTTGTATTAACTGGAGGCTGATTCGAGGGGGGAAAGGCACCTTTTACTATGGTTTGCTAACCCAAATAAAGAAGCTTTGGAGAACAACAAGAGTTTAGAAACAGAAAATAATGTTGGGAAATATATGGGCCAAGAATTCAGTTGCCAGTTTGTTTCCTTTTTTTTTTTTTTGGCTTGGCACCGATTTCTGTAAGCCAGAAACACGACTTGTCGAAACTTAACCATGTGTATTTCAGTGCCAATACCACTTCATTAATATCACCAGCAGCCTAAGTGGAACACACACAGATACTACAAATTCCTTTCTCTCCACTCCTCCTCCCTAAAGCTCAATAAGCCTTTGGGTTGGATGGTTATGTAGTCCCAGCCACCAACCCAGAGTGGGGGTGGAAGGCAGAATTTTCTACTTTTAACTGTTGAATTAGAGTGGAAATACTAACAGTTTTCTATCTGGTAAACAGGAGTACTGCTTTCTGCTCTTAAGTCCCACCTTTTATCAGAACCCTCAAATGCTGAGTAGCCAAGATGCAAAGTAAAATTTAATTTATAGGCTACCCTCACACCCAAGGAGCTCAGGCTGGCAAGCACGAAAAAAAGTTAAAGCAATACAATCAAATAGAAAACAAAAATGTATTTAGAATATTGAAAGCAAATGAAAAACATCTAATCTAATAAACATATTTAAAATACGAACCTCCAGGGAAGTGATACACAGACCAAAGTATGTCAACTTTTTGACCACAATGCAAAAGGGATTTGCATTTGGGCTGCTTGAAACCAAGTAACTAAGTAATAAACTACATGATGGCTGAAACGAAAATGAAATGTGTATGCGGGGGGGGGGGGGAGGAAATTCTCATATTGCTTGTCCTTGGGGTGATTCCCAAACTGATTAACTATAATTAATGAAGAAAAATGCATTTATTATCTGATGAAAACATACAGAAGGTCCACCTAGACATTTGTTAGTGGCATACCGGTAGCCCAATCTAAATAGTGAATACTGCATTGATGCTCTGTCCGTGAGCTTTCTCAGGTAATGATGGAGACACGCATTGTCTTCCACTTTGGGAGATTGTTTCTTTTGTTTTAAAGCAAGAAGAAGAAGGATGTTTTTCTTATATAGTTTATTTCTATCACTTTTGCAAAAAGATAAAAACAAGCCTCAGTAAGTTCAGAAATGTCTTTTAAAATTAAGGTGTTTGATTTACAGTTATTGGCTATCAGTTTAAGATCTCTTCTCTCAGCATTACATCCAAGGACTGACTCAATGTTGCTGCTTTTTCAAATTAGCCCTCCTTCAATCTGAAAAGGCCAGGAGAAAATTCACTATAATAATCATAGAGCACTGCTAATGTGGCTAAATGAAACTCCTTTAGCAAATGGTCAGCAACCCGTGATGGATGATCTTATCTTCATTTGTTTCATTGATCTCTCCCATCACCTCCTCTGTCATGAATGCAGCCATATTCTAAATGGCAGCGTTGCTTCACACAGAAGACAGGGCTCAGACAGCCTGATGCTAACTTAGTTGTGGCAACATTAGGAACGAAGAAGAGTGTGCACTTGTAGACAATGGACCTTGGAGACTCCAAAAGGCTATGGCTGGGTGTCATGGACTGCTTGCACACAGAGGAATGGTGGGAGGAACCAGCTGGAGAATCACCAAGGGGAAAAGGTTCAGAGCCCGGGGAGTGTTGTTGGTGGGATGACAATGAGTGGTCAGAGGGAGAAGACTGGGAAAAGGAGGTGTCGGAAGCTGAAGGAGTAACAGAGCTTAGTGAGTTGGGAGTCTGGCAGAGAGAAGTCAAGAATCAGAAGCTGAGGCTGGTGAGTGGGAGAAGGGAGGTCAAGAAGCAGAGATGTGTCAGGCTGGTCACAGGTATCTCCCCTTCCTATTGCGACAAGCTTCCCTACCCCCTTTCTTCCAGAACTAGGAGAGGCATGAAAAGGGCGGAGGAGAGATTAGCTGCATGCAGGCACAGTCTCTGGGTGCTTGGAAAAGCCCTGGAGAGGAGGAGACACAGACAGTGGTGGGGAAGCAAAGACCTTTAGTCTCAGCAACGGATTTCATGGGGTAAGACCAAGAGGGAATGAGCTGCTGTGCTCACTGGCATGACACCCAGCGAAGTTTGTGGAGATCATATTTTTGCTAATTAAGAGATAACTCCAACTTTGCACTTTGTAATTACTGACTGGCATGCACTGTGACACTGTGGCTCGCAGGAACGTCCAATGGGAAAAGCACTTTGTTGCTAATATGAAATATAACAGCAGTGCATCATAGATTGCAACTCCCAGGAGGAGTGTTGTTGCAATGGGCACCCTATTTAGGATAGTGATACGTGTCAAGAACGCTACTACTATCATTGCTTTTTAAAACAAGCCTATTATGGGTTGAACTATAAAAATATTTACACATAATATATTAAGGCATCTTGTCAGACACAGAGACTATCAGGTATTGCCTATGGCACATCTTAAGTTAAACTCTTTCCACAGCTTGTTCATACACACTAGACTGTTTATACTCAAAAACACAAAGGGCAGTGTTCAGGATTTAAGAACACAAAAACTCCATTGGATCATCTAGCCATCCTGTTTCCCTAATGGTGGGCAACTAGATGCTTCCAGGAAGTCCACCATCAGGACATGAAGGCCAACTGTCTTCCACTGCTGTTGCCTCCAACGACTAGTATTCAGTGCCTCTAGTATTTACTACCTCTAAACCCAAAACCTCCATCGTGGCCAACAGTTCTGAATCAACCATATACCAATTCAATCAATTTTTAAAGCTAGTGACGTATCACCAAAACTTGGGGAAGAAAATTCCATCACTGGGTGAAAAAGCAAGTTCTTTATCCTAGATCCTGCTGCTAATAAATTTCATTGGACGGCCCCAAGTTTTACTGTTAGGTGGTGTGGGGGACAGGACTCTTATCTGCTTTTTTCCAAACGATGTATAATTTCATAACCCCCTGTCATCTCCTCCACTTAAGTTGTTTTTCTTAATAATTTTAGAGCTCTGGACACTTTGGCCTTTCCTCATGGAGGAGGTGCGGCAACACATTGATCATCTCAATTGCCCTTTTCTGCACCTTTTCCAGCTCTGTGACTGAGCCAATCCAGCAGGCCTGGACTGACAAACACTGACCTGACAGACTACAGATAAGCTGCAGTGATGGCCTTGGGCTTTTAGATTTGTTTACTAAGAGAGGGGCACAAGTGTAGATTACTAGATTTTTCTTTTGAACAGCAGTGCACATCAGCCACCATCTTAGGCCATGGTAGTTTGACACCGGCCAAACCTGGGGTTGTTCACAGTTTATGGCAATATTTATATTTTGCTGGCCGTTTTACAGGATTGCCTCTCAACAGTTGTGTGTTCTGGGAACTCGCTCTGTTTTACTGACGGCAAGAAACCTGTACAGGCAGGCTGGATGGTTGGTGGTGGTGGTGGTGCGGAGCCACGGTGTGTGAGAAAGATTAAATGAAAATGTGTGAAATACTCTATGTCAAAATAATATGCAGAAAGTGGCTGAATCCAAATGGGAACACTGTGCCATAATTGCAGCTGCAGGGCGTACCCTATACAGACTTTGCAATAAAATGCATGCAACAAGCTTGGGCTGCAATCATAACCGACTAACCAGGAAGTAAGTCCTAAGAAAAGCGGGGATACTTTGGGTAGGTATGTACAGTATTGTGCTGCTGGACATGCACAGTTTGTATCCCTTCTGAGTAGGAAGTCTTTGTTTAGACTCAATATAGGTAATAACTTAAATAGCATTCTGGTGTCATAAAGTCCTTATGGGCAATATTAGCATATTTTAACTTGGCCCATGGAAAGTATCAAGATATGCCAAAATACGCTTCTTTTAAAAGCGATTTCTCTGACAGTCCCTTCTGTATTTTATTCTCCTTGGTGAAGTGTCTCCCCCCGATTCTCACACACATTTGGCCCATCAAATGAAAAGTTTATTACGTAAAGATCTCAACACACCACAAAACAATGCATGAATTGGCCCCAAATCACAATGTAATGAGAGTAAGGATGGGTTAACCGCACAATCCTCTACTCTGCCTACTCAAAAGTAAGTCCCGTTGAGTGTAGTGGGTCTTACTCCCAGAATTGCAAACAATGCCTTCAAAAATGGAAGAAAATCCACAGCTATGTCTTTGAGGCATGCCAATCTGGGTTGAAACATACTGCACTGCCTTGCTGAAAACTAGATTTGTGACATCAAAAGGGCTCCAGCCTTCGGACCAGATGCAAAGGAACTGGAAGGAATCAAGGGATTCACTGGCAATTTCAGTGTTAAAACAGGGCTTCCCAGCAGGTGGCACCATAAAGCTAACAGTCCTACATGCCAAATGATGTGCAAAAATTATACCAAAATGCGTATAGACGGCATGTATTTTCTATATGTGCACTTCAACTGTTGAATAGCGCTAGACAGTCCTAAATATGTGCTTCGGGTACAGTGCAGCAACTGTTGGGTTACAGAGCTACAAAGAGTACTGTATAGTAATGAGCAGCAATCCACTTATTCCGAAACCAATTTAGGGGTGATGCGCATAGCCGGATATCAAGAATTAGAAACGGACAGTGCGTCTGTACAAGAATGTTCTGCGTAACGGTCTTAAACTGAAGTTTGTACAACAATATGATGATTTCTCATGGCCTGCAAAGACCTACATGATTTTTTTAAAAAGATGATTTCCATACAAATTGCAATAATTATTATTATTTTAAACTGTTCAAAAGAAAAGCAGTGCTGTATATAAGTTTAACTCTTCCTATAAAGTGAACCCTTTTCAAAAGTATATGAAATGATATCAAAAAGAAAAAGAAAGCGTTGTCAGGAGAGCAGATAGTTCATTTACCAACAGCACTGTCTTGACCGAACCCACCTATACTTTCCTCAAACAAGCAATTTAAGGAGCTAACTGAGATGCCTTGTGATGCCAATGAAACGTGAACATTACGTATTGACAGAGCCTGTTCTGGACAAATACAGAGTACGTTCACACGTTGGAAGTTTCAGTCTCAGTATGTTCATTTAGGATTGTAGCCTTATATCAGGCATAGCCAAACTCAGGCTTCCAGTTGTTTTGGGACCACAACTCCCATCATCCCTGACCACTGGTCCCATTAGCTAGGGATGATGGGAGTTGTAGTCCCAAAACATCTGGAGGGCCGAGTTTGCCTATGCCTGCCTTATATCCTTGTTTACCAACAGCACTCTCTTTTCGTTAACAGTTACTATATTATAGCACCTTCTTTTCCTTAATAGTTACTATATTATTTCAAATAACTATAAAAACATGCTGTCCATTCTGCTTACTGAGCTGCTTTCCTTTTCCTTTTTAAAAACCTTATTAAATCCCACAAAATTATATAATTACATAACACGCAAAAAGGCATTCTAAAAACTATTATGTTCACCCATGTTTGTGTTATATTTAGACTTCATACATTCAGTAGTTTCCACCTATCTTTTTCTATTTTCTCTTTCTTGTTTGTCTTCTCTCACTCTAATCAATTCTATACCTTATACCTGTACATAATTGCTACCTTCCAAATTTTGTGTTAACCATTCTTTCTCTGTTGGTGGTGATCTATTTCACCTCAACATTTTCTTCAACCAGCATGCGAGCAGCTATTAACTTCCATATTAACTTTATTCTCACTATTCTCACTTAATCAGCTGTCATTTGTCTGAAGGGATTTCACTTTAAATTGCAGTCTTAAGTGTCACTAAAAAAAATACCTACAAAGGTATTCAACCCTTATTTTCATTTGTCCTCAAGCTTCCTTATCTGAACTCCTCAACAGAACTTTCAGCACTTCAATGTGCCTTTAGTTGGGAATCTTGTCTTAATACTAAGGTTAAAGGTAAAGGGACCCCTGACCATTAGGTCTAGTCGTGTCCGACTCTGGGGTTGCGGTGCTCATCTCGCGTTACTGGCCGAGGGAGCCGGCGTACAGCTTCCGGGTCATGTGGCCAGCATGACTAAGTTGCTTCTGGCAAACCAGAGGAGCGCACGGAAACGCCGTTTACCTTCCTGCTGGAGCGGTACCTATTTATCTACTTGCACTTTGACGTGCTTTCGAACTGCTAGGTTGGCAGGAGCAGGGACCAAGCAACGGGAGCTCACTCCGTCGCAGGGATTCGAACTGCCGACCTTGTGATCAGCAAGCCCTAGGCTCTGTGGTTTAACCCACAGCGCCACCTGGGTCCCTTAATACTAAGACACCTTAGCAAAATAAACCTCACTGCAATTTGGCGAACAGTCTGCATCTCCCACTGTTTTGATAGACTTATCAAAGGTATATTTGCATAAGGATAAATGAGTGGTATGGTTAATTCCTGGTACACACATGCAGTAATAGAATCGAAGTCAGAGTCTGGAGGCACCTTAATTGCTAACACTTTTATTGTGCCATGAGCTTTTGGGGACTATTACACACTTCATTAGATGCATGGAGTGTTATCCACAGTTGGCATAGTGAAAAAAAAGTGTAAACAGAAGCTCATGCAAGGTCATGAAATGCAAGAGCTACATCATGTGACATTTCAACGCAAAGCTCAAATTAATGTCCGTGGTCATTGTACTTATCTTGGATACATCTGAGCTTTGCATATAAACGTGTGGCAAACGCTACCTTTTGCATTTCGTGGCCTTTTGTTCATTTTATTTTTTATACCTGTGTAAACCAAGGATAAAATCATGCAGCTGCCGAAATGGGCTTATGCCATAAGGACCTAGTTTTTAAAGGTACTAAATGACTGTCAGCTACAGAATTCATCTGCAAAAGTCTCAGAATTTGGGGGGGGGGAAATGTTACATTTATGTTTTTATAAAGGCAGACACTGTTTTCCAAAACTGGGGTTGGGTGGGGGGAGAGAGAATCGGGAGGGCTTCCAGTAAAAAGAACAATGCACTCAGGAATCTACAGTCAAGATTTTCTAATGGTGGTAAAGCAGTAAATTAAGAAAGCAACCTTATTTTCCTTTTCTCATATTTCTGCTTACAGTGCATTTATTTAATGGCAAGAATGTGCAGCATCTTCTTCATTCAGCATCATAAATTTGTCCCAATACATCTGGCCAACAAGACTGGTGAGGTTGAAGCATACCAGTTTCTACAGTCCAAAGAAGGAATGAAACATGGCTGCCTTTTAACTTCCACAACCCCAGTTTACACAGCCTTCTCACCCTCCTCTCCTAAACCCTCCTCTAGTATTAATGCCCATCTGAGCAGAGGCTTTTCACACTTACACACCCTTGGGAGATCTAGTAAATCACTTAAAAGGAAGACAGGAGATAGGAAAGTCTTTGCAATGTTAGACATTAGCCCTGGAACTCATCACTGCCACCACAGAAGATGTCGTCAAGTCATGACGAGCAAGTGTGATTTCCAAACTTCCAGCTGTCTTGTATCACCAATTTATTTTTAAGGTTCAGAAGACACAACCAAACTCTAATCTCTCTACATTTTAGTCTAGATAAAATAGTCCTCCTACACCCACAGTCTATTAACTATATTGTTTCATCTTGTAGTTCTTGCTGTGGTTTTAACACACTCTCATTCTGGGTTACAAAAACAGGGTATTACATGTCAGAGATTAGCAAAGCAACTCTGGGGCCTAAGCGTCTGCTGTAATAGCAAGGCAAGTCATCCACTCGGATTTCTTCTATTTTTTTGCCTTGAGTTTTGCAGAGTTAGGCCACGGTTGGCTTCTCCAGCACCCAATCTCTTTACCAAACTGGAATTTTTTTTACTTGGATTGTAGACGATTACAGTCTTCTTGCCATCTTAAATACGACTGTTTGATATCAGAAACAAACACAGCTTACATATAGCTTCCTCTCTTTTAAAAACACACACTTCAAATGATGTAAGATTACAGAATATTTTGGCCCTGCGTTTTTGAAATCTTTTCTACAAAGAGAATTCCCTCCTGCTGTGATTTGTTCACAGACAGACCCAGCCCAGACAGCCATCAAACACACCACGCCGTGCGGGTGGATCTCCCTAAGGGATGGTCAAGATTATTATTGTAGAGTCATTGTAGCACAAGCTCTGAAGGATGAGGGCCCACTTCACTAGATTTAGAGGAGTGTAATGCTCAAAGTGTACAGAGGAACTCTTTGACTTCTTGCATGCTAGAGACCACTGTGCGGCTCATAAACCCTTCAGCAAATTGAAATGTATGTTAATATAAGCCTGTGTCCTCCTCATGCATAGCTGATGAAAACCTGAGTCTGTTCGGTTTGAGTAAACACGCAGCCCTGCACCTGTGATATGAAAGTGAATGCAACTAGCTCTCTGGTAATTCTGAGAGAATTTAAGAGTTGCCACCAGGATACATCTATGTTCTGCAGAAGAGTTGCAGCTGCTAACAAAGTGTTTCTGTAGACTTCTGATATTAAACACATTTCCTGTCAAAAAAAGGAAAAGAAAGAAAAGACGACATGGGCATGGCACTGTCTCCAATCAAGACAGTATTTAGGGGCCACTGTCTGCATACACTCTTTCTGAAAATATAACACCTACAGCATGTCTAGGCTTATTCTGAAGGAACCTCTGGGTTGAAGTGTGCGCAGCATCTATTATTGGGTTTTCTTCTTTTAATAGACTTGCAGCAGAGTTTCCTTTTTGAGTATCTTTATTATTTAGAAAAATTTACACTGGTTGAATACCGATAAAATAGCATAATCCTTTCCTCTTCCAGCCATCTGGCCAGAGACCTAATGCTGACTCATGCTCATTTACACACTAACACTTTTCACTCTCTCTGACCCTTGTTGACCACATGCCCTTTTTATGAAGTCTCCTGTTGCTGGGCAGATTTTTCTGTTGCCTAGCAGCCTGTTCAATACCAATTCTCAAATTCCTAGAATATTCCAACATTCCGAACAAATGGAGAGGGCTTCGCAACTGTGAAAAACAAGCCTAACAGCATGTACTCTGTAAATGCCCCCCACTAACCAATATCAGAGAACAAATTATCCCAGCTGCAGGAGATCCAATGGGATATATCAAGGACCCTTCTATCTGTTTCAGCAGCGCTACCCACCCTGTTGACCAAGAGACCTGATGGAGAAAGGCTCACCAACCACCGGCGCTCCTCTCCTACGTGCCAGCTGTCCTGGGGCAACGTCTTGCGTAAGACTTCTGGAAGGTATGGAACCTTCCAGGAAGGAAGCAACTGACTCTTATGCACACACAGTGAAACTGGTTGTGGTTCTGGGATGATGCCAGTTATTTCCATGGGATGTCTGGCTTTATAACACACAGCCCACCCTGAGAACGATGCCAGGCATGGAAGTGGTGGACTTGGATTCCATCCTTACATTTCAGCCCAATTTCTCCTGGGCAAATTCCAGGGGTCCTGTTTTCAAGTGTTGGGAATTAACCAGTAAACATATCAAGCAGGAACATGTCCTTGAGCAGGTATATAATATTTATACCACTGCTAAGTGATCAAGCCCTTATAGACGTTACTATGTTAGGCATTTTTGTGTTTTTAATACTGTAAACTGTCCTGTGATTCTCGGACGACAGGCAGTATAGAAATTTAACAAAACAAACAAATAAATAAAAATATCAAGCATCAGGGGAAGAGCTTTCTGATCAGAGGATGGTGTTTCTAGGGATTCTAGAGCAGGGGTCAGCAACCTTTTTCTGCTGTGGGCCGGTCCACCGTCCCTCAGATCATGTGGTGGGCCAGACTAATTTTTTTTTTGGGGGGGGGGGAGGAACAAATTCCCATGCCCCACAAATAACCCAGAGATGCATTTTAAATAAAAGCACACATTCTACTCATGTAAAAACACCAGGCAGGCCCCACAAATAACCCAGAGATGCATTTTACCGGTAAATAAAAGGACACATTCTACTCATGTAAAAACACGCTGATTCCCGGACCATCCGTGGGATTGAGAAGGCGATTGGGACGCATCCAGCCCCCGGGTCATAGGTTGGCTACCCCTGTTCTAGAGTACTAGCAATTCATCGGCTGAAAGGCTGGCAACCAACACCTTGGGAAGGTTTCTGGGTGAGGCTGCGAGACCCTGAAGGCCATATGGTATTCCCTCCCTGTATGCCAAAACTTAGGAGTGCTTGGCCAAATTGGTGGGTATATGTAATTAGGCCAATATATACTTTAAAGGCTAGACCACATGAGTGTGTGATAGTAATACAATCATGACACAAAGAACAATGAGACATTTATTGGTACTGTTAAGGTTACAGTCCCAGCACCTCTTTTCTTTGTCAGGACTATGCAAAGTGGAAACCAGAACATCTTACGTGGGTTGGAAGATGTTTTCCAATGTGTTAGCAAGTATCAGAAACATTGCAGGCCTCGGCAGTTTTCTAGCAAAACATATTCAAGGCTAGCTCCACTTTTCTACTTTCTTAGGAAAAACCCAGATAGAAATATATGGGAAACAACAGACAACAACGGGCATGGAGATATAGCTTCGTAATCAATTGAGACACATGACATCAGAACACAACCAACTGTGTTACATTTACTGAGGACTAGGATGGTAGGTATACAAAGCAGGGAGACATGCAGTCATTTCAGCTCAGTTTCAGTTTACTGTCTGGGGCTTCAGACATGACAACATATCCTTACCAGGTGAGGAGTGGCACAGCCCATTCAGGTATTGTGATACAGAAAAGAAGCCACATTCTTCAGGAGCTAAGACACAACTTAAATATTTAGATAAGCACAATGGTTTCTATATAGTTGCTTACCATTGTGTGCAGAGAACAAAGCCTTGTTTACAGCTACTTCTTTGTCTGAACCAACATCATCATGTGCTAAGGGAGTCAGGTGTGTATGAGTATTACAGGGTTGGAAATCCCTTTTCTGAACTCACACCCTGAAAAGAGAAGCACGTCTGACTTCATGAGTGGAAAAGGGGTCAACACTTAGAGACTTCTCACTTTTTACTTCATCTAAGCAAATGCTCTCATCAGTTCTCAACCCAAAACCAGACCTTTGTTGCTGCACCCAAACATTAGCCTCCCCCTATCCTTAATGGTCTTCCGTTACAGGATTAAGACCTTCCTATTTAAGGAAAGCATTTGGTCTTTACTGGTAGGATCCTATTATTATTTAGTTATTGAAACACTTGCCATAGAGCTTTTCTTGTAAACATCACAAGGCAGTGTAAGCAAACAAATGAACCTTAAAGTTATGTCAAAACTTACTTGCAGAATAAATAAAACAGCTGCCAACATTAGGACAAAACAGGTATATTAAGTGATTATGCCTAATTGGTATGAATGTTCAGCAAAGGCCAGAGAGAATAAGTTTCTAGTAGATCTGAAATTGCATCAGTCTCAGTGCCTGCCTCGGTTCTGAAGCAAAGCAATTCTAAAGAAAAGGCGCTACCGGTACTACCAAAATGTATGCTATCCTTACAATGTTTTTACTACACGCCTCTTTTTTTGCTGTTTGTATATTGCTGCTTTATTGTACTTTATTATTTCTTGTAAGAGGCCTTGACTATATGAGAAAAGTGGGGCACAAATATTTTCAATTAAACAGAAGTTTTTCTGAATCAATCAAGCTAATGAGAGTGGATGAATTTAGATGTAGCATTCAGCAGCCATCCATAGGTATATGCTTTTCCAACATGGGGAGTGCAAAATAAACAAAGGGAAACAAGGGGTGATGTGACTCTTGCCAACAGTCAATGGGTGGGAGACCTGAGGACCTCCAGATATTGTTGGATTTCAACTCCATCAAACCCATCCTTCCCCACCCCCACCCCCACCTGTAAGCCACACCCTTCATCATCCTAAAACTGAGCGGCAGACCCAGCACTACTGGAGAGATTCCTGAATGATGACCCCCCCCCCTGCATGCCAGTTGGGATGAGGGTCCTCTGGCACACAATGGGAGGCTGCAGCCGTGGCCAAACCAGCCTAACAACGTCCTGATTGTGCCAGCAGCTGAGCTGCAGACAAGCCTAGAGGGAGATGATAGAAAGGCATGGCTCTACTGCCATCTATTTCTTCCTCTGCCAGGAAGCCAGGTGGTGCTGGTCAGGAAGAAAAAGCCATCCAGGAGTTTCCTAGGGAGTATCTAGCCCAGAGCCATCCAGCAGCCCAGAGACAGAGAAAACAAACAAGCATTGGGGAGAGATGTTGACAACTCAGGGTGATTTAACCCCTTCCTCTCCTGTAATTGAGGGGAGATGGAGCCACAGGGAACAGGAGGGTAGTTCCTTCCCACTCAACACACCCTGGAACCGTATCAGCAGATGTAGGAAAAAAGGAAGCTCTAGGGAAGAAATGGCAAGTGCCCCACATTAGCCTCCTGCTGGAAAGAGAGGGGACTAAACTACCGGGAAACAACAAACTGGAAATATCAGAATTTTTCCTTTTAAAAAAAAGGAAAAGGTTTTTTTTTAATTGTCATCTTTGCGCTTGCATTGTTTGGAGTATACTCGGTAAAAAGCAATTTTGCTTTGAAATAAGCTACATTTTACAGAGCCTATCCTTAACTTGATTAGGTTTTGAAGGAACTGTTTAGCATTCACTTTAAATTCAGTATTTCAAGTGCAGTCCCTCACATTAAAAGGATTAAAAGAGAGAGAGAGGGAAATAGACCATATTCATATATATATGAATGCAAAAGTAATAAACCTGTCATGGGCTTGCACTGCACAGATCATTAACAAGACCATAACTACCTGACAAGTTATTGTTTGTAAGCAAACAAAACAATAATTAATCCTGTTCCTAATCAGATAGTTTGGTTTCTGTGTAGATTGGAACCCTAGCATGACTAGGTTAGAAAAGCGGCAGTGGCTGACCACATCTGAATCCATTAAGCCTGCTGCAAAAATAAACTTTTATTTTCAACACAGCTGAAGATGTCCTATAGAAATAAAAATGTTCTAACACTTGAATATACACACAGAACACACAGAGTTCTATATACTTATGAATCTGAAAAGGCAACACCTTCATAGCACCGAAGAGATTTTTAAAAGTACCCCTATATACTCTTCCTGTTGCAGAGGAATAATTCTCACACACCAGTTAAGAAGAGGGGAAAATTGATATTGAGATACTATAAACACAAAGCAAGGATTCCTTCTGCAGCTTGTGTCATACCTGCTAACAATATCAACCTAGACACATTGGCATGTGCAATGAATCTCTTTCACAAGTACTGATGGTTGATGGTGAAGAAGAATAATTTCATACCTGTTTTCCTAGAGATATTTTCTTGAGACTGAGCTTGTCTTATAACGCCAGCGACGGTATTCCTTACTATCTGCTCTTCACTCTGCAACAGCTGAACAACACATCTCCAAAGGTGTAATGTATCAGACAGACCTAAGTATTTACAAAAATAAATGTTAGGAATATTTAAAAAACAAACAAACAAAGAATCATAGAATCTTAAGAGTTGGAAGGTACCCAAGGGTCATCTAGTCCAACCCCCTGCAATGGAGGAATCTCAGCTAAAGCATCCATGACAGATGGACATACAACCTCTGCTTAGAAACCTCCAAAGAAGGTTTTTGTATTTGTAAAATGTGTGTAGCTGACAAATTGGGGGGGGATATCAAAATTTTAAAATAAAAAAGCTGTAGAGAGTCCATCAGAAGACGTTGTACAACATTCTCGGTTACTAAAATTGCCAACTGATCTTAATGGCTGAAGTAGCTAAAACTGTACTGTGCTAGATAAAGGAAAGACTCTGCAATAGGCTCTATAGATTGCTGTAAAACACACTATGTGGAGCTGCCCTTGTAGGTGGTCTGGAAGCAGCAGCTGGTTGAGCGGGCACATTTAGGGATAGGGCACAGGGACATGGTCCTAAAAGAATTGCATTGGCTGCCACTTCGCTACCAAGGTTTTTACTCCGGCTTATAAAGTCCTAACAACAACAATCAAGGAGAAAACACCCCCATGAAGAAAGGCTGCAGCGTTTGGGATTTTTTAGTTTAGAGAAAAGAAGTGTCAAAGGTGACATGGTGGAAGTTTATGGCATGGAGGAAGCGGACAGAGAAATGTTTTCCTTGCTGCTCTCTCATAACACTAGAACTCATGGACGTCCAACATTGGAAGGTTCGGGGCAGATAAAAGAAAGTAGCGTCTTCACGCACCACATAGTTAAACTGTGGAACTCACTCCCACAGGAGGCAGATGGCGGCCACCAACCTAGATGGCGTTAAAAGAGGATTAGACAAATTCATGGATGGGAAGTCATGACGGCTAAGCTCTGCCTCCACAGTCAGAGGCCTCCACAGTCAGAGGCAGTAATGCTTCTGAATACCAGTTGCTGGAGGGATGCAGTTGGTGCTATGGATTAAACCACAGAGCCTAGGGCTTGCTGATCAGAAGGTTGGCGGTTCGAATCCCTGCGACGAGCTGAGCTCCCGTTGCTCGGTCCCTGCTCCTGCCAACCTAGCAGTTCGAAAGCATAAAGTGCAAGTAGATAAATAGGTACCGCTCTGGCGGGAAGGTAAACAGCATTTCCGTGCGCTGCTCTGGTTCGCCAGAAGTGGCTTAGTCATGCTGGCCACATGACCCAGAAGCTGTACGCCGGCTCCCTTGGCCAATAAAGCAAGATGAGCGCCGCAACCCCAAAGTCATCTGCGACTGGACCTAATGGTCAGGGGTCCCTTTACCTTTACCAGTTGCTGGAAACTACAGAATGGGTGAGGTCTCTTGTGCTCGAATCCTGCTTAAGGATTCCCCACAGGTACCGGTTGGCTACTGTTAAGAACAGGTTGCTAGACCAGATGAGCCAATGGCCTGATCCAGCAGGCTCTTCTTATTTTCTTAACTTGCAAGAGAGCCTTCTGCGTACTGGCACCCGTCTTTGGAATGTTCTGCCGCCACAAAGTCTGCTGACACTGACTTTGTCAAGTTTCTAGTGCCAACTGAAGACACATCTATTTGCTCGCTATTTTGATGTTCAGGTTGGATATTTTGTTTTACTTGCTCTTCTGTCCGGCTGAGGTTGTTTCAATTTATATTTCAATGGTTTTAATGTGTCTTGCCCTAGGGTCATTCATTTCATTAAAAGTGAGCTAGAAATTGTTTGAATAAATTAAAAATATTAAGCAAAGTCGAATGCCATAAAGTACTGTTACAGCAAATCATACCATGCAGATAGGTCCATTTTCTACTGAGAGGACAGATCTTCCTGTGCAGAGGATCATGTGCTCTACCACAAAGTCACAGTTGTTTCCTATATAACTTATGCACATCCTTAAGATTTATCATGCCTCTTCCTGCTTCCAAACATAAACATAGGCTGCAAGCCAACTGAAAATTAAGCATATCTTCTGCTGATTTTGGTGTGTGAGTTTATCACATGCTTTGTTCTCCCACTGAAATCAGTGAAATTTAGAAGCTTAATTTTGGCTTGTTTGTAGTCATAGTGTTTTATTCTATTTACTTACCCAACAGAAGCTTTTGACTGGTCAGAAAAACCGGCGTAATGCTCACAAGAATCTCTGCAGCAGCTAATCTGAGATCTGTTTGCTGTTCATCTCCGCAGAAGGAAGTTACTATGCCAACCCATTGCTTCATCTCTGATTTCACCTCCTATAAGAAAATTAACACTTGCTTTAAAAGCCTGAAGTATACTTGTAAACTGGCATTTAGAGTCAACAGGAAGGGTCAAGCGCTATACAGTCGTACCTTGGTTCTGGAATGCCTTATGAGTTGAACGTTTTGGCTCCCAAACGCCGCAAACCCAGAAGTGAGTGTTCCGGTTTGCAAATGTTCTTTGGAACCCAAACGTCCGACGCAGCTTCCGATTGGCTGCAGGAACTTCCTGCAGCCAATCGGAAGCTGCGCCTTGGTTTCCGAACATTTTGGAAGTCAAATGGACTTCTGGAACAGATTCCATTTGACTTCTGAGGTATGACTGTACTAAAACTGGCACTAAGACAGGAACTAAAAAGTAATAATAAACACAAAATATGACATTCAGTTTCTAAAGAAACAGCAATTCATTCAACACAGAAAAGGAAACCAAAACCTTTTCTTTCTTTCTTTCTTTCTTTCTTTCTTTCTTTCTTTCTTTCTTTCTTTCTTTCTTCAAAAGCAAAGCAAAGCAAAGAAAGAAAGAAAGAAAGAAAGAAAGAAAAAATCAAATTTGGCACAACAGCTGGGAGCTCACCACCACTGCTTTAAAAGAATAAAAACTAAAACAGCACTGCATAAATCAACAGTGGGCTCCTTTGCTAATTGTTCTGAGACAATTAACATCAAATCAATTCTGACATTGGTCTTCAACGTAGTACTTATTTATGCACTGCAGTCATAATCTCAGGTTTTGTATATATGAAGCAATTAACTTTATAGGTTCATCAAAATGAACCTGCAGAACGGAAACTCTTAATTTATAGTCATAGTAAATCCGATGCAGACATGATTGTTAAATGAGATTTCCTTACCTCCTGCTGATCTTGGACAAGATGGATGACCAACTTTGAGGCAAATTTGAGGGATATACTTTGAATTTCAATGCTGCAAAATAAAAGATGAACACAGATCCACAAATGTAAGTGTGAAATTGATGTCAAAGCTACAGCAAAATGCAAGTCAACTGGCAAGCAGTTTAGCAGCAAAGAATCTCATTTTCACTTGTTACACACTTGTTACACGCAATATGCTTTATTAGCTGAAGTCAGGATGAAAACTAACAGTCCAATTTGTTACAGCTGCTCTGCATGTCAATATACAACCAGAAGAAAAACTGTTTTGCTTAGGCATGAGGTGGTTGTGCCTTGTGGATATAGAATTGCATTAAAGTATGACAAACCCTCCTCTAAGAAACCAAACTATCTAAGAAGATGGAAAGTTCTATAGAGCCCCGCCCTGTGAATCGCCTTCCCATCAGATGCCAAACAGATAAACAACTATACAACTTTCCAAAAACATCTGAAGGCAGCCCTATATTGGGAAGTTTTTAATGCCTGGCAATGGCTGGGGCAACCCAGTCAAATGGGCAGGGTATAAATAACAAAATTGTTGTTGTTGTTGTTCTTAACAACCAGTGCAAACGTGTGCAGTAAGATAGATGCCTTGATAACCTGTTTTCTATAAAAAGGCTAGAAGAAGAATGTTGTCATAAAAGCAGGTCTAGTGGTCAAACGGAAGATCTGCAGAAAAATACCAGCAGTTTTAAATTTCTGCGGTAGAAAAGTTGATACACCTGCCAAATCTAACCTGAAAGATATGAATGGCTCATGACAGACAGTAGCAAGTGATGGATTCCTCTACCAAATGGCAAGTTCAATACCAGATTTGTTGGTAGTGTATCACTAGTGAAGCACTCATAACCATGTTTCGTAAAACCCTTTGAGGGCTGCTTTGCAATCAAGTGATATATAAATTTTATGAAAGAAAATAAAAATATGGCCAAGGTAATTTATTAGTTAATTTTACAATATAGAGTCAAAATTCAGATCTCAAAAAAGAAAATAAAAACACGCCTCGTGCGATCCCACGCTTTATGATACAGCAATAACCATTGCCCTGAAACACTGATTTAGCATTTTAAACATGAAGATGCTGGTGAAAAAGAGGAGCCCACTCAGCTTTCTGCTCAGCCTGTAATTCATTTAGACGACTCATCACTTCTTAGCCTTAACTATGGGCTTCTGAGTATGTATTAAAAATACCATAGAGGCAAATTATTAAAAATGTGACAATGTTTGGGGCTTAATATTTGTGAGAGCACAAATATTTCTCCTCTCCCACTCTCCCGCATCAGTTTATTTTCACTTGGCAACCTGCGATCTGTAAATATAAAAAAGACAAAAGAATTTACCTGTCAGAAGCATCTGCAATATTCAAAACCCAATGCAAGAATTCTCTTGAATTCATTTTTAAAGCATCTTCTGTCTCTGAAAGCACATTTTGCGGGTTCATATGGTATAGAGCCTCTAATACCTATATATAATAGCAACAAGGTGGGGAGGGTAAAGAAAATAATAATTTTGGCACGAATTGGATCCATTTGCTCCGAAATTATTATATTTTTTTTACAGATTACAACATTAGTCATGCTGAGAGACCCACTGAAAACAATGAAGAAGAGTTTGGATTTGATATCCCGCTTTATCACTACCCGAAGGAGTCTCAAAGCGGCTAACATTCTCCTTTCCCTTCCTCCCCCACAACAAACACTCTGTGAGGTGAGTGGGGTTCAGAGACTTCAAAGAAGTGTGACTAGCCCAAGGTCACCCAGCAGCTGCATGTGGAGGAGCGGAGACGCGAACCCAGTTCACCAGATTACGAGTCTACCGCTCTTAACCACTACACCACACTGGCTCTCTGAATGGATTTCAGTTACTTGCTTATTTGATTTCAATGGATCTACTCTGAGAATTGCCTACATTGGATAGCACCCAGTGAATTTTACAGTATTTGCATCCAGAGTGGGAGAGAGGGGACCACTATGTTTTTACCTTGCAAAAACATTCCAGGTGCTTTTCCTTTACAGCTATCCGAAGGAGGATCTCCTCCAAACCAGACAGTAGACACAATGGAACTTTCCCCCGTTCTTCCGTCACAGATTTAGAATGTACTTGCTTCAGCCACAGAACAGTTGCTTCTAAAACCAACAAGCGCACTTCGCAGAACTCAGAGTGTAGCAGATGTGCAACTGACAAACAAGGTTTTCCTGTTTTCGGTTTGGCAGGTGAACTGTAGTTTGCAAATCCAGGATCTGGAGTCACTGTGAGCATAGACAGGAAGAGTTTGGTGATGCTCTGGAGATACTGAGGAAGTCCTGGCACTGCAGAAGAGTAGCTGATACCCGTTGCCAGTTCCGAATCTGAGATAATTGTGGCTATTTTATCCCAAAATCTGAGCAACTCTGTTCCTGGAATTAAATGTGATAGGGTGGTGGGATGAGGAATGAAAAAGGAAATGTTGTCTTTGGTTATTACTCATAAAACTTGGAGCATAATCCAATCAAACTTGAGCACATTTAAGCAGTGAAATATTTTACCTGTTTCCTATGACATAACAAGCCCACATGATTTAACAACAGAACGTATGTTCAAATTTGAAGAGACATTTCCTCAAGCTTCATATTACTAATGTTTTGAAAATGAGAAATATTTCTTCAGAATTACTCAAGTTTTAAGTTCAACAATTATTTTAGATATTTAAGTAACACATTAAAATTTTCGACATCGGTAGCTAAAACACTAATAAGTAGGATCTAAGGGTTTCCCCCCTGTTTTTGCAAACATGCAAGTGTTACATAGTTTCTTCAGGGTAATGAATACAGGGAAAGGGAAAACCCCCGAATTGTACTGCATGCCATAGGAGAAGCATTTCACATTTGTGCACAAATGGGGAACTGGAAGCCTCAACAATTAAACTTAGCCATTTTATTTTATTTATTGCAGGGGGTTGGACTAGATGACCGTGAGGGTCCCTTCCAATTCCACAATTCTATGATTATTTATTATGACATTATTTCTGTTATTTCAGTCCAAAGGCCCGCATAAACATTTTAAAAGCAAAATAAAACAGAAATACAGGGGAAAGGGTTCCAAGGCGGTCGCTATGTTTTATCCAGAGCATGTAGGTTTCTGTTTCTTAGTACTTCCAAGAGGAACTTAGCCATGGTAAAAACAAAATGAAAAATGAAAAAATTCCTTCCAGTAGCACCTTAGAGACCAACTAAGTTTGTTCTTGGTATGAGCTTTCGTGTGCATGCACACCTCTTCAAAGTGTTAGCCATGGTAATATCATTTGACCTATCTCCAAGGAGGTACTTAAGGTGGAATTTATAACAACAACATCATCATCATCATCATTTATTTATAACCCGCCCATCTGGCTGCGTTTCCCCAGTCACTCTGGGTGGCTCCCAATAGAATATTAAAAACACGATAAAGCATCCAACATTAAAAACTTCTTTAAACAGGGTTGCCTTCAGATGTCTTCTAAAAGACAGATAGTTGTTTATTTCCTTGACATCTGATGGGAGGGCGTTCCACAGGGCGGGCGCCACTATCGAGAAGGCCCTCTGCCTGGTTCCTTGTAACCTCACTTCTCGCAGGGAGAGAACTGCCAGAAGGCCCTCGGCGCTGGACCTCTGTGTCTGGGCTGAACAATGGGGGTGGAGATGCTCCTTCAGGTATACTGGGCCAAGGCAGTTTAGGGCTTTTAAGGCTAGCACCAACACTTTGAATTGTGCTCGGAAACGTACTGGGAGCCAATGTAGGTCTTTCAGGACCAGCATTATATGGTCTCGGTGGCCACTCCCAGTCACCAGTCTAGCTGCCGCATTCTGGATTAGTTGTGGCTTCTGGGTCACCTTCAAAGGTAGCCCCACGTAGAGTGCTTTGCAGTAGTCCAAATGGGAGATAACTAGAGCATGCACCACTCTGGCAAGACAGTCTGCGGGTAGGTAGGGTCTCAGCCTGTGTACCAGATGGAGCTAGTAGAAAGCTGCCCTGGACACAGAACTGACCTGTGCCTCCATGGACAGCTGTGATCCATTCATACCACACCTTTTTTCCAAGGTCAAAGCGGAACATAAAGGTTTCCCCCTTTCCATTTTATCTTCACAACCACCCTGTAAGTTAGGTTAGGCAGAGATGGTGGCAGGTCCAAGGTCACCCAGGAAGCTTTAGGGCTGAGTGAAGATTTGAACCTTCCTAGTCCAACACTCTAACCCATGGATCGGCAAACTAAGGCCCAGGGGCTGGATGCGGCCCAATCGCCTTCTCAATCCAGCCTGCGAACGGTCTGGGAATCAGCGTGTTTTTACATGAGTAGAATGTGTCCTTTTATTTAAAATGCATCTCTGGGTTATTTGTGGGGCATAGGAATTCATTCATCCCCCCCCTCAAAAAATATAGTTCGGCCCCCCACAAGGTCTGAGGGACAGTGGACTGGCCCCCTGCTGAAAAAGTTTGCTGACCCCTGCTCTAACCACTCTACAACACTGCCTCTACACTAGGGATGGGAGGATCTGTCCATTTTTGTTCTTTCAGCTCCTCATGTTTCTTAAAGTGTGAATTTGGTAGACTTGTGTTCCAGAATCAGATTTCTCCCCCATCCATACTCTACATCAGTTGATACAATCATTGATCTAATTTGACAATGGACAATCACTGCAAAATGTATTGTATAAGATGTCTTATAGCCTTCATGTGGCTGCTGTGAATGAACAGGAGACTGGAAACTCCTAAACCAGGGAGTCCAGATGTGGATTGTCCAAAAAACATGTTCAGAAGGGTGCTGGAGGCAGCACATGAGGAATACCAGCATCCAGCAGCTCATATGTGTGTTTTAGGCTCTGATTTAGACAACTACTTCACCGTTTGAGGGGTTTAGAGCCTTTTTGGCTCCCAGTGGTCATCTATTTAGTTGGGGAAGGGGAGACTAAGCAAACACAAATGTTTTCACAGACCTCTGGGGTGCTGTTTCCATATGTTTGTAGCATCTCAAGCCATAGCCTTTCTGACTTTCCCTTATACTCAACATTTTCTCAAAAATGTCTTTCCCAGAAAAACAAAAATCTCATTACAAATGAGTAAATAATCTCTGCGCTTCTACCCGATGAAAAAACCTTTCCCTACTTCTATTTACTTCTGCCTAACTTAAAACAAACTCTTTTCCTTGGCCAATGCTATAACTTTTATTAAACCAATACATGTATTAATTTCTAAAGTAAATGTCTGGCTCCGTAACTTAAGGTGAATTAAAGAGGCACTTCTGTTTACAGACAAAACTATGCTGCTGGAAGCACAGGCTGTTGAACATTTTCTCTATACCAGGATGAAAAAAGATGAAAAAGGAATAGGAAGGAAGATAAAAAATCTTAAAGGTAGGATGGGAATTATACACATTGATATTTTGGGCATGACCAGAAGGTATATTCTGCCCAGAAAAAAAAGAGTGTTGCTTCAAAACATAGCTATGCTTTTTCCAACTGGAGGCTGATCACTAGCTAGCATCTTAACAAAAATGATGCAGAGCCATTAAACTTAAAATCAAGAACCGAGGATTAAATCATCAGGGTGACTATTTTTGAAGACAGGATGGTGAACCCGATGGCCCTTTGTTTCTGGCATTCCAATGTTGTTGTTGTTTAGTCATTTAGTCGTGTCCGACTCTTCGTGACCCCATGGACCAGAGCACGCCAGGCACGCCTATCCTTCACTGCCTCCCGCAGTTTGGTCAAACTCATGTTAGTAGCTTCGAGAACACTGTCCAACCATCTTGTCCTCTGTCGTCCCCTTCTCCTCTGTTATAAGCTGTAGGGCACTTCAACAGGTCATTGCATCTTCATCCTAGTTTCAACTGATGGTCAACATTCAGCAGCTACCAAGCATGCTCAGTTCTCAGTAAGCTGTATTTTATATTTCTGTTGTACACAACAGTTGGAGTTTTTCCTTAGTAGGTATTTACTTCTGCAAACCCCCAGGTTTCCAAAGCATTCCAATATCTCCCCAGCTGTGGTGCAAGTCCACAGGCATTCAGACTTAATAGCTTATTAACTTCACTGTCCTTGACATGAGCCATAAGAGCAGATTTTCGTTTTACTTCTATCATTCTTATTAAAATAAAGCTCAGAATCAATAAAACAAGATGTTGATAAACAGTGCATGAAAAAAGGCAATAGCCTATTTTAGTACAGTACAGTTATTTAAAGTGTGACATTTATATGCACTTAAAATGACATGCTTTTTTCAAGCAAAAATTCACTGGGACTGCACAGGAATGCAAGCCATCTTTGTTATCAAGAGCTGAGAAATACTATTCTCAACTTAGATCCAAAGTACTTACATGAGCTTTGATATTAAACTAGGATATTTGTGCCTAGTTATTTTTAATATATGGCAATTAAACGTTTTCTACAAAAAAGAAATAAATGCTTTGATGTTAGAACTTGGTTTGTTTTTATCTACCATCTCTCCTCCTTCAACAAAACACAGAGACATTTTTAAATTAAAAAGTCTTTAGCCATTTAGGAAATACAGATGACCCTGAAGTAGGTGAACCATATTTCATCTGCACAGCAACAGCTGCTTAATGTTTCACATTTTTGGCTGAATTTAAGCCGTGCACATTCAAATGCAGCAGTGGAATTAGAATGCCATCTGGTAAGCAAGTGACAAAATAAAGCTCAGAGGATGAAGAAGTGCCCATCTCATGTGTGAAGAAATGCCATAGTGCATCTGCAACAGCGAAACCGGATGCCTTCATCTGCCCCAGCTGCAACAAAACATGTCTCTCCCATATTGATCTCTGCAGCTACAGCAAGTGCTGTAACTCTCCAACGGCTTGACTTTACCTCCGATGGCGCACTCTTCCACTGTCTCTCGAGACAGACGGATGCAAATGGATGCAGGGTGGGGAGAAGGCAGATTGGAATCCACTAGTAAATCACTGAGTGATTTCCAATATACCAGCAAGGCTTTCCAACTCCTTGTTGCCTACCAGTAGCAACCACAAAATGACATCCCCCACCTAAATGAGGCTGCTGAATTTTTTTTTAAAAGCTTGGGGTAACCAGAAGTGGACTTGTGTTCAAAAGGACAGTGAGCAGCTCAGTTCATTCTGGTACTGGAAACAAATTGGCTTTGCTCAGAATGTAAAGGTAAAAGGTAAAAGGACCCCTGACCGTTAGGTCCAGTCATGTCCGACTCTGGGGTTGCGGCGCTCATCTCGCTTTACTGGCCAAGAGCCGGCGTACAGCTTCCAGGTCATGTGGCCAGCATGACAAAGCCGCTTCTGGCGAACCAGAGCAGCAGCAGAAGAAGAAGAGTTTGGATTTGATATCCCGCTTTATCACTACCTGAAGGAGTCTCAAAGCGGCTAACATTCTCCTTTCCCTTCCTTCCCCACAACAAACACTCTGTGAGGTGAGTGGGGCTGAGAGACTTCAAAGAAATGTGACTAGCCCAAGGTCACCCAGCAGCTGCATGTGGAGGAGTGGAGACGCGAACCCGGTTCCCCAGATTACAAGTCTACAGCTCTTAACCACTACATCACACTGGCTCTCAGGGACAGGGAAACGCCGTTTACCTTCCCGCCAGAGCGGTTCCTATTTATCTACTTGCACTTTGACATGCTTTCGAACTGCTAGGTTGGCAGGAGCAGGGACCGAGCAACGGGAGCTCACCCCGTTGTGGGGATTCGAACCGCCGACCTTGTGATGGGTCTCGAGGTTCCAGTAAAATATAAAGCTTGAAGTCTGCCCACCTCTGCTGTACAGAAGCCCCCACGGGCAAGAGGACTGATAGCATGGGAAAGGCAGGCAAGAATGTTTGCTCAACTCTATGGCTGTGTGCACATTACTGTTTATTCCAGCTCCAGTGTACTCTCACAGGCAAACACATTTTGAGAGCCAGTGTGTGTGGTGTGGTGTGGTGTGGTGTGGTGTGGTGTGGTGTGGTGTTGGACTAGGAACTGGGAGACTGTGGAGTTCAAATGCCCAGTTGGCCATGAAGGTCACTGAGTGGGTGATCTTGGGCCAATCACTGCCCCTCAGCCTAACCTGTCTCACAAGGTTGTTTGGGGGATTAAATGGGGTGGGGGGGGGAGAACCATGCACGCCAACTGGAGCTCCTTGTAGGAAAAGGTGGTATAAAGTTGCATTAAATCAATCAATCATTAAACAAACATGGTGTTAGCCACAATCCATGTGTTTCCTGCTGCTTAACGAGAAATACTTCTGTTTGACCCGCTTTCCCTCAAACCGGCTTCCATCCAATTTGAAAACATAAGTCATGGTTAAGCTGAGGTGTGTATATTTGAGACAGGAGTCTGGTTGCAGGTGTGAGGAAGCAAATTGGGCAATGGGCATTGGCTGCAGACACCCTCCCACCCTACCCACATTGTGTATAGCAATGTAAAAATGTGACTTGAGATGCACTAATGGAAATAACCTAGCATTTTAAGCTGCTGATGTGTACATATGCTCTATGCCACGATCTGGTCTTCCTGCTGCTGTGCAGGAAGCCACAGGCTTTAACTGCCTGTGGCACTTAGAAGATGGCCACTCATGTTCTAAAAACATGTACTTTGCAGGATGGGAAAAGCAGCAATGTCATAACCTGCTAGTCGTGCTCAACATCTGTAAAAACAAGCAGTGCCTGGCATTAGGAATGAAATGCTCAAACTAATGTAAAAATGGTCACTGTCCACAAACCTAGTCAACTTCGTACTGCCAAATTAACAGAAGTTAGCTCAAATTGCGCCACAAACTTCCAAAGGCCCGACCAACTTAAAGAAGCACACATGAGTCCGTTTAAAAATACACCGATGTGTTATGTTCAATATCAACTGACAGAGAACTTCGACCAGCTGGATTCACTGACCACAGGGGCTGATTCTTTGTTTTTAAATCATCTGCCCGCTGTCAACTACTCCCAAAGGAGTTCATCCTAGAAGGCTCAGCAGTTATATAGTACTTGCTATTATATCACTATATAAAAATGGGTACGGTTATAAAAAGAGATGAAATATATACTCCGGCTGTCTTTTTTTTTTTTTTTTTAGTAGCCAAGACTGTGTGGGTGCTTGGGATAGAACATTCTCCACTTCATGTTCCAAATCTGTTCTTTGGAGCCAAAAGGCTAGAGGGGCTTAAACATGAGACTGGAGAGGAAACTCCCATTAAGGAAGAAGCTGCTAGATGTTCGGTTTTCTTTAAAGAGGATCCAAGTGGAGGAAACTCCACACAGAGAGAAAAGATGGCAAAGTAGATTAAAGTTGTGGTTCTCCAAGTATGGGGCACAGGAAATTTAGAAAGTAGGTGTGAAGTTATAGGTGGGGGAAGAAGATCCTTGAGCAAAGATTGACAGATGCACCCCCTTACCCTAAGCAACAGAGGGTTAGTGTCACAGGCCTAAAAATTGCCATGCTAGCTGTAAGGAAGGGAATATATGGAAGTTTATGGCAATAGCACCACTGTGAAGGCTTTCAGTGGTGCACCTAGGCAGGTGCCCCAGACTCTGAGCTTCCATTAAATTAAAAAAGGAAGCCTCTAGCCTTCCTTTAAATAAAATTGTGGGGCAAAATGTGCAGGTACCTTTTAAGTGATTTCAATGAAATGAGAGTGACATGGCTTGCTTGTATATTTTTTCCTGGTACTGAGGAATGCTTTCTGTTGCTGCTTAGACAGGAACAGCATCTCTCTCTCTCTCTCTCTCTCTCTCTCTCTCTCTGTGTGTGTGTGTGTGTGTGTGTGTGTGAGAGAGAGAGAGAGAGAGAGAGAGAGAGAGAGAGAGAGATCTCCATAACCAGGCCAAGCAAGACTTAGCTGAATTCCCATGGCAAGCATAAGATTGGCAGCGGTGGTTGTCTCTCCAGTTGTGTGTTATGCCACACCCAGTTCATTTTGTGATGAGCTCTCAGCACTTTCTCAAAATTCAGAATATGCTCACTAGTAAAAAAAATGTTGGCAACCCATGGGCTACAGCGTTTTCTCCACTTCGTCTTCTTCCCTTGCTGACTGCTTTTACAAAGGTGTCTGAAACCAAACTAAATAAGATGTGAGCGTTCCACAATTGGCTTTCTTGATGTCTATTTCAAAGTTTAAGGGGAACCAATAAGGGTCCAAATTGGTTTGGGGTCATGGCACTGATTTAACCTTAGCCTCCCAGCGTTATTTTTCAAATCAAACTCGTCCCCTCAATTGTTGCTTATCTTGTATTTTGTATGTTGCATACAAAAGTGTGTAGGCACCCAAAAACAACAACAGGTAAGTAACTGAGGGGGGAGGGGGGAGAAGAAGTAATACAGACCTGCAGAATGAAATAACAGCAGCCAACCAGTATACCAAATTGCAATCATACTTCGTCGTTTATCAGATGGTATTTAAATACTCCTACCATAACAAAGAGGGAAGCTGGAGGGAAAACAATCTGCATTCAAACCAGCAGATTTAGCCTCTCCCCAGACCACCTGTCTGTGTCTGGTCAGTATTTTATCTTAACAATGAAAATCCCCCCCCCCCAAATATATTGCCCCCTCAAAGGTGTTATTAACTTCCAGGAAGTGGATGAAGGTACCCATCTTTTCCCTTGAAGATTCTGGTGAAGGAAGGTTTTGATTAGGAAAATGGGGAAGGGGGCCAACACTTCTTCCCAGCGCTGTTTCCTCAATCTAATTTAACTCTCCTTCCGGCAACTGCTTTTAAGGGTTAAGAGGGGGGAAAATATGTCAGGAGATCTCGCACGCAGTGTCTAGTTCAGCCATGAAGTGCCTCATTCTGGTTCTCTTCTAAAGCTAATTTGAATAGCACCACAATCCACTGACCCTCCCAATCCACACACATTGAGGTGCACTGTATACAAGCACCTCATGTGCAAGGTATTCTCTTCGCTGACCAGGGAACTGGTGGGAGGCATGGAATATTCAGCTAAGAAAGAGGCCACAGCTTTTTACAACATGGCAGCTGCTTCATCTTGTTCAAAACCGCATAAAAGGGGGGGAGAGAGAGACTATGTCATACATGGGATAAAATAAGAAGTTGAGAGCTTGTTTCGTACATCCCTCACCTTTGAAAGGAAATGGTGAAAAGGGAAAAAATTATTACAATGGAGTGAGAGTCGAAAGAGGAAGCTGTTTAAATTTACTTAAGATGTACATTTTGCCCTCAGACATGACAGCAACAGTCACCACTTTAAAGTAATGATTAAAAAACAGAACCCATCCCCCTTCTCTTCTCACGAAGGTAAAAATATTTGGAGAGTTGGCCTCCTGCACTAAAAACTAACCGTACCCATCTGCACAGAAAATGTATGATATAATAAAAATAATATTCAGATGAATTTTGTTAAATGTAGCCTGATTAGATCATATAATCATAGAGTTGGAAGGGATCTCGGCAATCATCTAGTCCAGGCTTCCTCAACCTTGGCTCTCTAGATGTTTTTGGCCTACAACTCCCATGATCCCCAGCTCGCAGGACTAGTGGTCAGGGATGATGGGAATTGTAGTCTCTAAACATCTGTAGGGCTGAGGTTGAGGAAGCCTGATCTAGTCCAACCCTTTGCAATGCAGGAATATTTTGCCCAACATGGGCCTCAAACACACGACCCTGGCAAGTGTATATTTTCTGCCAATGTTTCTACAGTGGTACTTTGGGTTACAGATGCTTCAGGTGACAGCCGCTTCAGGTTACAGACTCCGCTAACCCAGAAATAGTACCTCGGGTTAAGAACTTTGCTTCAGGATGAGAACAGAAATCATGCGATGGCGGCACGGCTGCAGTAGGAGGCCCCATTAGCTAAAGTGGTACCTCAGGTTAAGAACAATTTCAGGTTAAGAACGGACCTCCAGAACGAATTAAGTTCTTAACCCGAGGTACCACTGTATACTCTTAATTTATTTTGATCATACTTCTCAGAGATTTAAGTAAAGAAAGTTATCATTACATCAGCATCAGCTCTGATATTTGTTTCTGCCCCTTAGTTTTGATTAGTGTGCACATATACCAGCATTTTAAGCTATTTTTCATGGCTGTTCTCAGTTTTTATGACTGTGAGAATGCTTCTTTAAGGAATACTCAACTTTTTAAAAGAGCAAGTATGACACAAATACATTATTAAAATGATCTACAACTTACGACCGGCTTATCATTTAAATAAACAGTTCACTACCATTTTCAGCAATAGGTCACAAAAAATATATTTGGGGTTAAAGCAAAACAGAAATACAGCTGAAATGTATTTATTGCATTTGGCAGAAAATGAAGTTATAAGAACCATGTATTCTAATTAACAATGAAAACTGGAAAATATATTTGTCTTAGATAAGAAAAAGACTGAACGCCACTGTTAATGATAGCATGCCTGTGTAGTGGATAACTTGTTACAGTATTTATGAATTACTGATGAAAAAATGCATGCAATCTCATTCTTCTGTTTTAGACCAGGGGTCGGCAACCTTTTTCAGCCGTGGGCTGGTCCACCGTCCCTCAGACCATATGGTGGGCCGGACTATTTTTTTGGGGGGGGGGGATGAACGAATTCCTATGCCCCACAAATAACTCAGAGATGCATTTTAAATAAAAGCACATATTCTACTCATGTAAAAACACCAGGCAGGCCCCACAAATAACCCAGAGATGCATTTTGAATAAAAGGACACATTCTACTCATGTAAAAACACGCTGATTCCTGGACCATCCGCGGGCCGGATTGAGAAGGTGATTGGGTCGCATCCGGCTCACAGGTCTTGGGTTGCCTACCCCTGTTTTAGACTGCTTTGGATTCTCACATCACTAGGGTTTGTGGCGAGTGAGGAGAGAGCATAAGCACAAGCACAGGTTCACATGACATGCTAAGCCAGAGCTTTCCAAACATTTCATGTTGGTGACACACTTTTTAGACACGCATCATTTCGTGACACATTAATTCAGTTTTGCTAGCAAACTGGAGGTTAAACTACCCCCTATCGAGCCCAGGGAGGATTGTGGGAAGCGTTCACGTGACACAACTACACACTGCAGCCGACACACTAATGTGTCGTGACACACAGTTTGGAAAATTCTGTGCTAGGCCAAACTTTGTCTCAGCTCAGCCTGGGAGTAAAAGGGAAGAGCGAAGCAGCTAGAAGCATCTCTCTGGAAGCTTGGAAGCTTGCATTGTACCAGTAAGTCATAGTTTGAGTTGCCATGTCACATTAACCAGTACGTTGGTTGAAAATAGTTTTAATAATATGATAACCAAAGAACGTAAGAACCACTTGCTGGATCAGGCCCATGATTGCAATGCATCTAAATTAAGTCAATTTAGTTCAATAGGTCTACAAAGAATATGGCTTAGCTTGATATCACCAGGAGTACAGGTCTCTTTCTTTCTCTTACTGGCAAGAGTAAACTTTTTATTTACATTAAAAATTAATTATTTTTTTTACTTACATTAAAAATTAATTAATTAATTAAATTAAAAATTACATTTTTAAACTTACATTAGCTTAAACTCACCTTTTATTTTGGATTTCCCAAGGTAATTATTCAGCAGAATAAGTATATCGAGATACGTCGATCTAGTCACCAAGCAAGGATTTTGCCTAGAAACAAAGTCATTGGCATAAGTTAAATGGCTTTAAAATACTTTAAAATTGCCCCTTAAACCAACAACCCATTAGCAGGATCTTAAATTCCTGTCAGGTTCTGCTCACATAAAATGTATGTAACCAGCCAATGCCTACATCTCTACATTACATTTCTAAATAATCCGAGGATGATCTACCAAATGTTACAATGAAAAAAGCCACACAACCTATAGCAAAACTACTTCCTACAGTCAAGTCATGCTCTATTCAAGATAAAACTTTTTATTTTTTTTCTTACTTCTCCCACTTTTAGACTGCCCAACCATCAAAGTTCTCTGGGTGGTTTATAACAAAGAATTAAATTATAAAACAGAGTAATACCTAAAATCTAAAATAGTATCTAAACCCTACAATACAAAACCAGAATGAAAACAACAGAGGATAACAGTTTAAGAGATCTAGGAATACCAAACACTTTCTTAAAAGTGTGAAAGAATAAAAAGGTCTTCACCTGGTACTAAAACGACCAGAGTGTGTGAAGTGCAGGTGGGTTCCCACGAAGAAAGACACAGTGATAACAGCAAGAACCTTTATTGAAATAACAGAACTGGACAACAGGGGCAAAGCAACTGCTTATATACATTTTTGAAGGCCTGGGCCACTCCCACTCCCAACGTGATTTGCTGCCTAAACTTCCAAGCTGCGAATCATGACTCAGAGTTTAAGGGCCAATGGCAGAGGCCCAAATCCTGAAATGTTCTGTGATTGGATATCATGTATCGAATCAGGACACGGGCTCAGAATCCTTAGTCCAGACTCAAACTCAGGCAAACACAGAATACATAACAGTGTGGGTGCCAGGAGAGCCTCTCTGGGGAGGGCATCCAACGACTGGGGTGCTACCACTAAAAATATCCTATCTTTAGTAGCTACTCATTCCTCATCATTGGGAGAAGGCCTCAGGAGATGACCTTAAGTTAGGCTAGGTATATATGCCCTCATACAAAAATGTGTCAAAAATTCTGTTTCCAAATATTGTCCTTTTGCTCACAAAATACCCTATATATTTAGGAACTAGGCATATTCGTAGAAACAGATGGCTCAAATCTGTGCATGAAATAGAAGGAAGAATTTATCGAGGCTCCTAAATGTCTGAACTGTTATACAATATGCAGCTTTCCCCAAGTTTCTATGGAATCAATTATTATTAGGATTTCTACCTCCCTACCGTTTCCCTAGAACTCAAGAGACCATGAAGAACCACCAACTATTCCTTAATCAGGCAACTTTCCATGGACTGATGAACTAATCTTAGGAACACAGAAACTCAAAGAGGAAACACTTAACTCCAAGACACCTGGAGGCAATTTAAGGGTAAATACTTGGGTGGGGGTGGAAGGGAACTTAAGCAAGAAATTAAACACATGTTTGTACATTAAACATAAATCCACCTAGGACAGTATTCAATAGAAATTAAGTTTAAATAAACCCAGGACATTAATTGCTTGATGTACAAGCACTAAGTCATAACTCATCAATGAATATATATATATATATATATATATATATATATATATATATATATATAGTGACTTTTGTCATTTTGATGACCTTGTGTTCATGTTTTAGTTGTCTGGTGCATTTTATCTGTGGTAAGTTTGTAAAATGCAACAGAATACATATTATAATAGCTCCTGATGTTCTTTCTTTCTTATTCCCTATTAAATAGACAAACATTTTTAAAGGAAAGGGGAAACATCCCTGGAAATCATAAAATCAACAACTGACACGACCTAATTGTTTGACATCACTTTCATACATCATTAGTCATGTAACACACTTAAGAGAATGCAGGGACCGATATAATGATTACCACATAAACTACACCTTTGGTGTTTTGGCAAGGGTGATAGATCTTAATGAAACACAGATCTACTTCTAAGTAAGTCACTGAGATACTTTTCTGAGTTACTAAAGGTAACTCCTGTTCTGTTGAGCAAGACCGGTGTGTTTCTAGTTCCTAACAAGAGTGAGAGACAGTTGGTTTACGTTCACAATTAAATTATATCTCTGTAGAATGAAGTATTGATTACTTGAATATTGATCTATTTTAATCATTAACTAGCTGTTCGGCTAGTTATATTTCCGTAGTCTGCAATTCCACACACACTTAGGTATCATCCATACTTCACCCATGTTTTCCAGGAAAGGGTCCAAGAAGTTTTTATTTGTTGTCCCACTGCTTTCCGCAGGAAAACCCTGTTTACTACTCAATAGAAACAAATCTCAATCGGGTTTTCTGAGGGCAAACGGAATAAATTATGTGACAAAGAGAAGGGTGGATGAACCCTTACTAAGAAGTAAGTGCCACTCAACACAATAAGACTTACTTCTGAGCAGACATGCCACAGGAATGTGTGGTCAATTTAGTAATAGGGAGAACACTGTGAGTTGTTCTAAATCACAGAATCAAAAGCCAGGGCATGGACCACCTACTTTTGAAAAATTTGATCTCTCTACTATAGTTTTTGTTATGTGAATGGTGCCACGGACTCCCTGGGTGGGTTATGTGGACCCCCTCGGGTCCACAGACCAGCAATTGGGAACCACTGGATAGATGATTAGTATGGACAACGCTTGCAGTTTTCTTGCTCTAGTGGTTTCGGAGAATGAGGTGGATGAAGGGCGGTATGCAAATTTAACAAACAAAACCCGTGGAGCAGAATATACATAGGCTACTGCTGCACATTTCTGTATGCATTAACATTTAGATGAGTTTAGGTTAACGTTTTGCAGTGCAATGGGTCCAACAGCTATTGCCAGCACAGTTAATCCATGGTGTTCCAATAATACGCTCCATAATTGGCAGTGTCAGCTTTACTAATATTTAATTAATGTTTCAATCTATTTACTAAGTACTGATATATCCAGTGCTTTTTTTCTATATATATATATAAAAAGTTTAGGGGTACTCTCATTTTGACTCAACCCCCCCCCCCACCATTTTATAGTTCAAATCGGGGGGAAATAAATACAGTAAATGGACAAAAGTACAAAGATTCACAAAATGTTTAGGGGTATGCATCCCTCTGCGTCCCTCCCAGGGGGGAAAAAGAGCACTGGATATATCATTATTCCTCCAACTTCTACAATAGACATTTGTACATGTATTTGAATGCTGTTGTTTTAAATTGATTCACAAAAATGAGATTTAGCTTCTTTGACATGGCAATAGAAAACAAATGTTTCAAAACAGCAACATTAGACTATAACACTTTTCTCCATATTTTCTGAGGGTAGGGGGAATACAAAAAAAATGATTTCAACCCTACAACCTATTATTAACCTGTGATAAATTCATTTATAGGTAAAGAGTTTTAACCTACCACTTAGCCAACCACAGTTTGGCTTCAATACAAGTTATGATGCTTCTCAGGCCTTGCAGAAAGTCTGAATTAGCCCTGTGTTTAGACTCCAAATAGGACTGCAGCAAGTGAAAGACCTACATCAAAATAAAATAAAGAAGTTGCAGACTGATGTGAAAATATTTTCCAAATATCCAGTTCCTTAGCTTTTGGCAGTGATGAAAAAATAAGTCTACGGGGAATCGAACCCAGCCACCTGCAGAATGACCCTCTACAATTTGTACAGAAAGAGCTTGTTGGATCTGGATTAACTCTGAAGATACATCCTTAGTCACAGCATTCGGCCTTCCAATCAGTCTTCATTTCACTGAGCACAGAATCACAGAATCACAGAATCACAGAATCATAGAGTTGGAAGAGACCACAAGGGCCATCCAGTCCAACCCCCTGCCAAGCAGGAAACACCATCAAAGCATTCCTGACAGGTGGCTGTCAAGCCTCTGCTTAAAGACCTCCAAAGAAGGAGACTCCACCACACTCCTTGGCAGCAAATTCCATTGTCGAACAGCTCTTACTGTCAAGAAATTCTTCCTAATGTTTAGGTGGAATCTTCTTTCTTGTAGTTTGAATCCATTGCTCCGTGTCCGCTTCTCTGGAGCAGCAGAAAACAACCTTTCTCCCTCCTCTATATGACATCCTTTTATATATTTGAACATGGCTATCATATCACCCCTTAACCGTCTCTTCTCCAGGCTAAACATACCCAGCTCCCTAAGCCGTTCCTCATAAGGCATCGTTTCCAGGCCTTTGACCATTTTGGTTGCCCTCCTCTGGACACGTTCCAGCTTGTCAATATCCTTCTTGAACTGTGGTGCCCAGAACTGGACACAGTATTCCAGGTGGGGTCTGACCAGAGCGGAATACAGTGGTACTATTACTTCCCTTGATCTAGATGCTATACTCCTATTGATGCAGCCCAGAATTGAGCAAACTCCCAGCTTTTATTTTCCATAACATGAAAAATTATGAAGACTGACTAATACAATATGCACATCAACAGCAAGATAATTTGCACCAAAACCAAAAATGCACTATGTTTATTTACCATGAGAGGCATCCTTGCACATATGTAAAACAAGTAATCTCAGGAGTTAATAACATTAATACATTTATTTGGTATTAAAATTTCTAATTTCGACCCTGGTCTTGGACACTTGAGATGTTTAAGGACCCATATTCTTGCAACTGTAATTTGTTTTACAATGTTTTTAATGTTGCATTTTGAATGGATGGGACCTGGGACCTTATTATTCATCATTAGGATACCTTCTCTCTATGCAAAACCATCCAGTTATTGTACAATGTTACATATATACCAAGAAAATGAAATGTCACTAGAGATGTGAAGGCCTGGGGTGGGGGGGAAATACCTTTTAAAAAATAAAATATGGACTTATGACACATGAAAGGGCAAAGACACTTGTTTAAATCCTGGCAAACCTTCGAATTTTGGAATTCCATGGTAAATTCCATGACAAATATCAAAAAGCAAAAGCAGAAACTGATAGTAATAGCTCAGAAAATAAGACTGATTAAATTTCATGCAATAGCCACAGAGTCTTATCTCACCCCAACTATGGAGGACAGGAGGATACATAATAATTTTTGGAATACAAAATAATTTTCAGTTGGCCTATAAACTATCTGGCAACTACTGTAACTGTTGTAAAACGGAGGTTATATAAATTCCAAATGGCCCCAAGTCAGTAATCTGGCAGCTGCGTTTTTGGACCAGCTTAAGTTTCCAAATCAGATTACAAATATTTGCTTCCCGCAATTCCATTTTCTCGGGGAATTTAGAGTTTTATCTGATTCTGGCAAACCTCTTATTTAATATCAAACCGGAATAGAAGGGGTTGTCAAGAACGTACAGGGAATAGGGGAGATCCCAAAAGTTCACAAGGCCCAGTTCCTAAAGCCCAGTCACATACTGGGCATGTACTAGCCCAAAGTCATGCAGTGCTATGGCTTTCAAAACAGAAATATATCCTAAGCACCATTTTTTAATTTTTTTTAAAAAAAATTAACATAACTAAAATGACAACTTGTTGACAAATGTGTAAATAAAAACCCTATTTGCTCAGCTTACTTGGAAAAGGAACAAATGTGTTTTTGTGAATCGTCGTAAGCTCCAGCTTGGCTTTTTGAAAAATAACAGTGCCTTCTTTCAGCTGTGCCATCCAGGCTGCATGCATCAGCATCATTTTCTAAAAACACTAACAAGACCATCCCTGAAACTGAGATTTGTAGTTTCCTCATCAAAAGTTGGAAACAGAAAATGGTGAACATACATGGATAAACTACCAGGAACGAACAGTTTTAAACAACAAAAAACCCACAAACCGTTTTCCTAGTTCACCGAACATTAAATAGGAAAAGGAAACATAAACCAAGACGCATGTTTGTTCTGAAGATTTATTTCTGTTATGAAATTATGACCATGGCGTAACAGTTTAGGGATCTAAAACAAACTGTTACCTCCTGTCAGATCCTGTGTTTCTGCCATGCTGCCTTGTGAGTCTTCTGTAGCAAACAATAATTCAAAAATCAGCTCCCTCAAACCCATTCTCAAAATCTGCTTCTTCAGTAATGTCTTTTAGGAAGAGTTACAGGGCACTCTTTATCATCTGCTACCCATTGGCCTTCCACTGGTACAGGCCGGTATTTGATAACCGAGGCAAAATATATACTGGTATGCTGCTTCCATTACTTGGATCCACTGGGAATTTACATAATGCGCAAGGATGCACATATCTGCAAATTCACCAACAACTGTGCTTCCAGAGAAGTTAACATGAGGGCAGTTATAACACAAAAAGCAAACAATGCACTGGAACTGAAAACCCTTATGGACTTTTCAAATTGTATCATGAGCTGCAAAATAAATACTGCACGGCCCATGTACAAGGACCAGTTCTCAGGTTTCTACTTCCCCAACTTTTCCCTCTGTTCCAGCGATAAAAACTGAGGCACATGTTTTTGCAACATCTGTTTTCACACCAGGGGCTACCTCCTTCCTCCCATTTAGAAAACCAGCACACACTAGCAGGAGAACAGACTTCAGCAACATATAAACTATGAAGGGGCCACTCATGCAGTGATACTTGGCATGGAAAGAGAACGTGCCACAAAAAACAGAGGAGTGCATCCATTTTTATTTCTGAATTCCAGAGGCAAGTTTCCACAGAGGACCTTAAGGCACATGAAAACAGCTGCTAGGCAGACGGACATCCTTTTACACCAACCTGGTTCAAGGCTTCATACTGCTCAATACCTATTTAAATGTAAAATACCAAAGACACAAAGAAAACCGCTTCATAAAAAGTTGAACATTGCTATTCTTCAAGGTTTAATCCACTCCAGGTCTAATAAACTGAAATGTAACTACTAAGGAAATGTTTTCAATCAGGCATAGGCAAACTCGGCCCTCTAGCTGTTTTGGGACTGCAACTCCCATCATCCCTAGCTAGCAGGACCAGCGGTCAGGGATGATGGGACAATTCCCATCATCCCTGATCACTGGTCCTGTTAGCTAGGGATGATGGGAGTTGTAGTCCCAAAACAGCTGGAGGGTCAAGTCTGAGCCCTCCCCACCACCTTCCCAAAGCCCACCTAGTTTTAGGAATGAGGCAGCAGAGCTCCAGAATCTTCTCAGAGGCCTGGTGCCTCCTTCCCAAAGTCCAGGAAGCTTCTGCCCTGGTTAGGGAAGGAGGCAATGCTCATGGGCACGACATCACCCACCCACCCCAAATCGCCCTTGCAAGCTGGTGTCTCTGGCTCTAACTGTTCCCCTACGAAAAATTTCACCACACGCCACTGAAAGCAGCAATAAACTGCCTCAGAGTATCCACGGATGAGACCTTTTAATCCTATATAATAAAGAGCCTGTGTCCGTACGTACTTTCCGTGTGTCACAGGAATTCTCAAGTGCGCGTGCGTTCCTGTGACACACGGATTGGAGGACGCAGAGAGGAGGAGGAGCCTGATTGGTTGGAGTGCAGCGCGAGCGAAGCGCTTGCGCTTCGCGAACCTCCGAACCAGAAGCCGCAATGGCGGCTGCTCCCCGCGCGCTGCTGCTTCGCCGCCGCCAGTCCGCTCTTCCTGCCTCCTCCTGCTCCAGGGCCAGAAGCCGCAAGGGGGGGGGAGGAGGGAAAGCAAAAAGAGGAGGGAGGAGGGGAGGGGAGAGAGAGAAAAAGAGCAACAGAAAGGGAGCCGCGAGCACACACTCACGGGAAGGGGCGGTTGGCCGCCTCGGCTACTGCTGCAGCGGCGGCGGCTGCTCCAAGACGCTCCCTCCGCCCGGGACAGGGGCTGCTCCGCCGCCGCCGCCACCCACCCGCCCGCCCGCGATGGGAGGGAGACGCGAACTGCGGCAGCTACTGCTACACGCAGAATGAGGCGACCCCCGGGAAGGGGCGGTTGGCCGGCGCTGTGTGTGTGGGAGGGGAGGGAGAGGGAGGGAGACAGAACCAAACTGTTTCTGGAGGTCTGGTAAGTGGGGGGGGAGGGGTGTGTGAGTGTGTGTGAGAGAGAGAGAGAGAGAGCTTTCTAGCGCCTGTTTTTCTTAACAGGCTTAATTTACTAGTTTTAATATAAGCACCACGGAGCCGAAGACATTAAAAAAGGAAGCCTGCCATCTTTCCCCCCTGCTAAGAGACCTTCATACAGAAATGCCTTTCAAAATACAGATAATTTTTAAGTTTCCTGGTTTAAGTATTTGTCTCTCCATGAACTCAAAAGGTTAAACCTTCCTTCCCTCGAGCTAACCTGGAGTCATAAAATGTCTGCTTATATGCCCTCAGCCTGTTTTGGAGAATCAAGTATACAATAAAAATACTCACATTCCTAGCTGGGAGAACGAAACAATACTCTGATTGTTCAGCTAAACGGTTCTTGAAAGTAAAGTAAACTGACATCACTCTATAGTGCACATTTTCAGCACTCCCTGAAAAAATACAGATGTTTCAGCAGCTGAAATAAAACACTGTGCAAATAGTAAGCTGGGAAAAAAATGCAGCACTGGTGAAGGTGGAAACCTAATGCAGCAACCCAGGAGCAGGGTAGTTTGCAAAACAGCAGCAATAATTAGTGTGCACTTATTAAAAAATATGGCAACCAACTTGGTTCTATAATAGAACGAAATTCATGAAGGCATTCTGATGACTCAGTTGTGTTTATTTAAAGTATTATGATACGCTGAATTCTTATGTCCTTAGGCATAAGGAAGTCTCCTTCCTCTTTGGATACCAGGGATTGGAACAACTAGAGATGGGATGTTGGCAAACATGGGCCTTTAGCCAATAACATTTCCCTTAAGAAATCTCAATGGTTGCTTTTGGCTCGTGTTCAGTACCTTGACCAGTTACTGTGTTTCATGCCAGAAAGGCACATTTAAACAAATAAGATTGACAAATAAGGGGGAGGGATGAGATGCACTGTGTTTATGGAGTACGGAAGGCTATAGTCTGGGTTGCATTTGGGATGGATGTTGGTTCTGCAGCCAAGAGCTGACGCCCTTTTCAGTCCAGCCTACTTCTGTGAGCAGAATGAATAATCTTATCGGATTGTTTTTGCTGGTGCTTGCTGGGGAAATGTTTGGAAAACTACAGAGCCAGATACAGACTGTGTGAACAAATAAATATTAGACAATGCAAGGTTTCATCTGCTTGCGCGATTGCGACATTTCTTCAAAAACTATAAACACACACTTACAGAAAGGAAGAAAACCCGTAAAGAAACTTAAGCCCCAACAAATGAATGATCCACGTTTTGATAGCAGTCGCTAGAACTAAGCAGATTTTTACCCTATGCATACAAACGAGGCTATTTATACATTTTACTTCCCATCAGGCTCAGCATGTCAGCTTACAATAACATGTTAATGTTAATGTTTTCCAGTAATTTTCACAGTGGCATTTAACTGCAAACGCATCAGCCAAGGTAAACGTAAGGGCAATCCGAGGGCTAACTGCATAATCAAAAGAACAACCTTAATGAACGCTGCACTTAGGCTTTGAAGTAAACATTAAGACTGGTTGTAATACATTATGCTGTTTTGCTTTGCTTTATAACACTGAACCACGGTTTTTAGTGAAATCGTTTGGATGTGCCTTTCCAGAAGTAGCTAAAAAAATAATAAAGTCAATCCATCTAATCACGGCTAATTACAAAACTTCATTTGTGGTTTTAAAAATGGCCACTGAATTTTGTGCACACCGTTCTCATTACGCAAAACACGGAGCACAAAAATTGTTCCAATGTTTGAAATCCTCTTGAGAAAGGTCTGGGCCAGTGTAGCTAAACAGATTTACAGATAAACAGCTTCCTAACACAAGTCTGGACTAAAGTCACTTGGTATATAGTCTACCTACTTTCTAGATATTGCTAAGATGGATGGAATCAACAGAAAAAGTGAATAGTTAAAGGTATTATTTCTATGATTCCCCCCCCCCACATGCTAACGATTCTTAACAGACACAATCTTGATAATCCAAATCAACCAAAACTGGTATTCTTGGCAATGAAAAGAGGAGTTAACAGTCTGGCCTTGATGCTTAGTCAGAACAGGGCATTCCCACCCTAAATGTGTGTACACTCACAATTCCTCCAGCAATTCTGGGATGCCCCCAGAGTCATGTGAGAATTCTGGGATTCTTAACCTCCTGTGTATGGTTTTAAGTGTGTTACCTTGAAGGTTTACAGAAGCCTGCCTTGACCAGCACCATCTCCCAGATTTTGCCTCATCTGTGTTCATCTGATGTTTGACCTAAATCCGGCTCCGATTGCATTTGTAAGGCATCCAGCTTCACTAACATGCCGTAAATGCTAGATACTGAACCCCTACAGTACTGTTCTGATATTAACTCCTCAAAGGCTAAACAAAATAAAATAAAATAAATCCTTCCAGTAGCACCTTAGAGACCAACTAAGTTTGTTCTTGGTATGAGCTGTCAAAGGCTGTCACAGGGTGAGTGCCCTGAGTTTGATGGAAGGGAGACAGCAAGATAAGGAGCAATTGTCACTCCTGCAGCCAACACCAAGGATAGCTCACTCAACCCTGCTAACCTACTAACAGGGAACTGGAAGCAGGTAAATCATCTTAGTCATCTTAACATTTATTTTTTTCTTGGAGAGAAAAATACTCCAACACCTTGGTTATTGGGTTGCCCTTGGATTTCTACCGCAACGCTCAGTCAAACTCCCAAGGCAGCCGGCAATGTATCTTAAAAGAACCCCCGTATTGTCGTTTTAAGGATGCACATAATAGTTTAAATGTGGCCACACCAGAGACTTATTTTCATAGAATCATAGAATCATAGAGTTGGAAGAGACCACAAGGGCCATCCAGTCCAACCCCCTGCCAAGCAGGAAACACCATCAAAGCATTCCTGACAGGTGGCTGTCAAGCCTCTGCTTAAAGACCTCCAAAGAAGGAGACTCCACCACACTCCTTGGCAGCAAATTCCACTGTCGAACAGCTCTTACTGTCAGGAAATTCTTCCTAATGTTTAGGTGGAATCTTCTTTCTTGTAGTTTGAATCCATTGCTCCGTGTCCGCTTCTCTGGAGCAGCAGAAAACAACCTTTCTCCCTCCTCTATATGACATCCTTTTATATATTTGAACATGGCTATCATATCACCCCTTAACCTTCTCTTCTCCAGGCTAAACATACCCAGCTCCCTAAGCCGTTCCTCATAAGGCATCGTTTCCAGGCCTTTGACCATTTTGGTTGCCCTCCTCTGCACATGCTCCAGCTTGTCAGTATCCTTCTTGAACTGTGGTGCCCAGAACTGGACACAGTATTCCAGGTGAGGTCTGACCAGAGCGGAATACAGTGGTACTATTACTTCCCTTGATCTAGATGCTATACTCCTATTGATGCAGCCCAGAATTGCATTGGCTTTTTTAGCTGCAAAGCTAAAAAGGACTTTATGATCCCTGCCCCAAGCAGGGTTTGCTGTAAGTGCTGATCAACTGTTTGGTTCGTACAGCAAGCCCCTTTGAAGTTAGGTCACGTGATGTCATGGTGGTGTCAGGTGACTGACAGGTTGGTGGTCGCGTCCACCTGTCAAAATGCCTCTTGGGAATGGGCAAGGTCAGGATGTGGCCCACCAGTCAAATCCTGCTCTCCACCCCTGCTTAAGCTATTGTGAAGCCTAACTATGTTTAAAAGGCAAATACATAGCATACTCTGGCACAATGGAATTTCAGCTGCTTCGCTTCTCCTCCATTCTAGCTGCTGCATTACCAGTTGTTATTTCTCGGGCTCTTGGTTTGTCTCTCTCCAAACAAACCATGAGCTGTACCCAAGGCTTGTTACTGTCTTACCATTAGGGGTTTGTTTGGAGAAACAAATCACAAGCCCTGGTTTGCACTTAATACTGAGCCAAACCATTGCTTAGCTGCTGGCAGGAACAGGGAAAAAGCAAAGCTGCCCCAATTTTCACTCTATGCACTAGCACATTGCACACTTGTCTTTAAAACATAGTTACGCTATGGTTTAAAGTGGCATGCAAACCAGGCTATAGTTTATATACACTATTTTATTTATATAAAAAAACTATGTATAAAAATAGTCATGAGAACAGACACACAGCCGTTATTATTTATATTTAGGTGCATGTTTCCTACTTGACGCAAATACTCCTCTTTTTCCAACTTCAAAGAAAAGCTTATCTTGGACAATAAAAACGGAGCTAAGAAAAGGAGCAGCTGCAAGGAAGTTGCAATGAAAAAACATTTAATTATAATGATCTTACTGCTTTGATCTCCAGGCACTATAACATTCATTCACAATATCAGCCTTTATAAATCAGCTATGAAATAGTACACTTCACATTCTGCTGCCAAATCAAATAAGAAAAGTAATACATAATCAGCAACATTTCTATTCCAAAGGGACAAGGCAGTTAACAGAGAAGTCTGCTGAACAAGTTATGAGCTGGAATGTGTATTATATGGAGGATGTCCACAGAAGATGCAGGCTGTAGCTGCAAGATGCTGAGCAGTCTAACAAACGAGTGTTTGCCTCTGTCTCCCAAACAGGCAATTTTTCATACTATAAAACTACTCAAGAAATCATACATCCCTGCAAGTTTTATACCGTGTGCACTGCTGCCATACTCCTGCACAGCTCAGCAGAAGGTTCCCAGTGGATTGTGCCCATAGTGACTTTATATCTGTTTTTAAAGAATTAATGTGACTTCTGGAACAGTTATAGTTAACCATAGAACTTGCATACTGTGACCTAGACCAGACAATTTTTTTCAAAACACTTTTTAACATTGGTGTGTTAAGAAAAAAATGATATTTTGGATTGACTTAGGCCGCTAAACTCTTAATTTCAACGAAGCCTATCAAAAATAATAAGAAAACGTATTATGACAATATATTTATGTTCTGTACAGAGGGTTGTATCTAATGCTGCATGTGCCTGGTTCTGTTAATGCAATGGAACGTTCTCTCTCTGTGCATCTGCAAAATCTCCTCTGGAGGGTCTCCCACCCCTCTGAAATAGATGTTGAGGGTGAGCAAGGGGCTGCAGGAGAAAAGAGGAAAATCAGGAAATCCATGCAACAAGCTGAAGTCTGTTGTGCTGGATACAACTCAGAACCTTTCTGTCTCAAAATATGTTACGTTTTACGGTATGTTGCAAACCGCCCTGAGGTCTGTGTGTATATGACAGTATACAAATCTAATAAACAACAACATAGCCCATCAACTTGCTTTGGAATTAACATTGAACATGAAAACAGGATCAAAATTACTGCCTTCCAATGTTCTTGCTAATGCATCATCATCATCATCTTTATTTATTTATTTATTACTTACTTACTTACTTACTTACTTACTTATAACCCACCCATCTGGCTGGGCCTCCCCAGCCACTCTGGGCAGCTCCCACAGAATATAAAAAATACAATAAAACAGGCTTCCTCAAACTCGACCCTCCAAATGTTTTGAGACTACAATCATCCCTGACCACTGGTCCTGCTAGCTAGGGATCATGGGAGTTGTAGGCTATAAACATCTGGAGGGCCAAGTTTGAGGAAGCCTGCAATAAAACATCAAACATTAAAACTTCCCTAAACAGGGCTGCCTTCAGATGTCTTCTAAAAGTCAGATAGTTGTTTAGTTCCTTGACATCTGCTGGGAGGGCATTCCACAGGGCGGGTGCCACCACTGAGAAGGCCCTCTGCCTGGTTCCCTGTAACCTCACTTCTCACAGTGAGGGAACCGCCAGAAGGCCCTCGGAGCTGGAAGCCCTTAGTGTCCAGGTTGAACGATGGGGGTGGAGACGCTCCTTCAGGTATGCTGGGCCGAGACATACAATGTCACCAAGATAACTGACAACTTTAATTAACATTTAAAGCAATTTAATAAGCTAAGTATACGGGGACACCCATATTTATGTTCTGGTTGTTCTGCGATGATTCCCTGAGGCCCTCTTTCTACAAAGTTTCTTGCTCTGAGTCTTATTATATGCACCTCAAATACACAAATTTTATGAAGAAAGTACCAACATGGTAGCTTCCAGATGCTGTGGATTACAGCTCTTATTAGTGCAAGCAAGTAGGGCCAATGGTCAGGGATGATGGGTCTTGCAGTCCACAACATCCAGTCCTGTTCTAGTTCATGGTGCATATATGATCACTGCAGTTTCGGTCTAGTTTTGAATTGGATTGATTTCTTTTAATTTTAGTACATACGTTTGCAACCTTGAATATTTCACAGAAAAGCAGGATAAGGAAAATGCCCATAGGCTTGAAGGAGTTATTCTTGTTCATAATACTAATGAACAAAATTGATGACAATTTTTCTAGCTGATTCTCACTCCGTTACTCCCCTGCAGCTATATGCCAGTGTTCCAGCTCTGAACATTCCACACCCTTTTCAAAAGAAAAGCAACATCCACATTACTGAGACAGATTTAATTAATATCAAAAGAAACTCATGTACCTTCCTCCGCAAAACAGTGAAGCTGGTGATTTCAAAAGCTTCCACTCTTCACAAAAAGTCAATATCGCATAAATGTCATTTTAATTATTCTTTTATATCCATCCTAAATATCCCTGTAAGTAAGCATTCTTACTTACTCTGCGGGGACTGACATTCAATCCATACTGCTGGCTGGAGACAGGATCTGTACTGTCGCACGCCACCCCAATCTACAACCGGTGTGAGATTCCACCGCTCACCCAGGGTCCGTGTTTCCTTTTGGAAATGAGGCACAGCGGAGACTGTGGTGTCTTTATGATATATGGTTTGTTTACACGTATATACAACCCGAGCCTAAGATGGAGGGGTTCACAGCATAAACAAGGGTCTTGTTTCTCCCATAGCCACAGCCTTGGATTCAAACAGAAACCAGACATGGCTTTTTCTCTGCCTTTCCAGCCTGCAGCTTCTCCCTCTAGGTCACATCACAGCAAACTCTGCCCTCAAAACTCCTGCTAAGAGATGGAGGAAGGGCTGATCCATTTGCCATCTGGCACAGAGCTCCCTTTACTAGGTTCTTTAAATGGCCCATCAACCATTCTTTTTCTTCTCCTAATGGTCCATCACCCAGGCTGGCCTGGCTATTTCAGCAACTGAATCCTTGCTGGATCTAGGAATTAGAAGGTGGCCCAAGAATTCAGCCTACCCCCCCCCAAAAAAAAACCCTAATAAGAGTACATTTATCCAACAGTTACAGGAGGCCCACAGACCCTGAAAGTCAGCAGGGCTTTGCAAGGCAAAAGACCAAAAGTAGTAATGACACTTTTGAATTTAATTATCCGGACGAGCAAATGGTAGAAATGCTCACTGAAATATGACCAGGGCACAAATAGTGAGTCCATAATGAGCAGGGTTTGAGAAAGGAAGAAATGTCTGCAGATTTCACAAAGACCTGGACACTCCCTTTCTGAAGTGCTGCACTGCTGCAAGCATAGGGATTCTTCGGGAATGGATTTTTGTTTCTCTATTTTATTCACTTTGCCTAGCAATAATTACTTATTACTATTTTTAAAAAGCTGTTTTAACACTGTGCATCACTGAATGTCAGCTGTACAGCATGTAAAGGTTCCTGAGACCTGTCCAAAGACTATTAAATATATATTTTTAAAAGCAAACTGGCCAAAGGCCACAGCATGTGTATTTTAGCTTAAGCCAAAGTAATGGAAAAACTGGTTACGAGGCCGATTGGATCTAGCAGCATGAAATGTATATAGGGCAGCTTGTCAAGACTGGAGATTATAATCATATTGAGTGAACTTTTAAATTGCCCATGAAAAACATCTACAAAATATTTCTAAAGAATCCACTACTTGAACTGTCAGAGACAGGGCAGTGGACTAATTAAGTAGTTCTTCCGCTTATTTTACAAATTGTTACATTTTCTTTCTTGTTACTAGTAAGAATCCCCTTTCATTTAGAGGAATTATTAAACCACAACAGCAGTGAAGATGAGAACGGTATTTATTTTATTCAATTACTACCAATGGATTTATTCAGTGTAATGAGCTCATTAAAATAAGAACAACTATCAACTAGGTTCTCAACTAGTAATTATTCTACTATAAAAGGATTACAACATAAATGATGTCAAAATTTTGTTTTGTTCTTTTTAAAAAATAGAGACGAAAACCAACATGCATTGCTAAAGAGGCTTAGCCAGATATGTACATCTTTTGAAATTTGTTTTGAAGTGGAAGAAACTTTTGTAAGTAAAACTGTTTCAGAAAACCACTGAGAAACTGAGACTCGCCCCTTTGATGCTATCCCCTCCTGAATATTGTTAAAATGGTTGATACTGGCAACTCCTATTATCCACTGTCCCTAAACTTAACCATCTCTTCTGCCTGCCTCCCCCCCCCTTTCCTTCCTTCTCCAATCTGCCCCTCAACCCACTAAGAATCCCCTTGACTCATCCTGCATTGATATAGTATTGAATTCCCCTCAACACTTCTCCTACAGTCCATTTCCATTCTCTCAAACCAATAATCTGTTACAAGCTGGCGTCTGGACTTCTGCGATCCACTAAAATTTCCCTCACTGAATCTTTCCATTGATCCAATCTGAAAGGTCTCTTCTCCTCCTGGACATTTTTGCTGCCTCAGATAAAACTGACCATCCTCTGCTCATCAGTTCCTCCATACTTAAGCTTCCTTCTTACTTTTCAACTCACTCATTAGAAAATGCTCCTTCTCCTCTACTTTCCTGCTATCCATTGGGTTCCTCAAAAGTTCTGTTCCTGCCCCCGCTGCTTTCTTTCTCCATTTTTCTAACCTTCTCAAACGCCACCATTTTCAGTGCTACCTGAATGACGCTACTTCACACCAGCATGAGGACCTGGCATCCTACAGCAGCTACTTAGAAGGCCATACCAGCGCTAACACCTGCCCTGGGTCTTCCTGCAATGGCTGACAGCTGGGTTCAGCAGTCACTAGTTAAATGTCCCACAATGCACTGGTGTGGCACAAAGTCAAGGATTCTTATGGCATAAGCAGGAAATGTACATGGCGGCTCTCCATCAGCCTTGGAGTGCTGTTGCTACTACTGCTGCCGGGTAACCCCAAGGGAGGCTCTCCAGCCTCTCACCTCTAAAACCTAGAATTGATCCTGCCTCCGAAACATTCCTCTCTCCATCTAGTCCTGCAACTCAAACTGACCACCTGATATTTTTGCTTGGGCGTATTCAAACAAACACTCAAATTCAGTATATGCCAGAACACCGAACCTGTTGTCTTCTTGCCTTAAGTCTTCTTCCTCCTAATCCCTGCCCATATTCGTTGACAATGTCGCTATCCAGGGAAGAAGCCTTAACATTTATCTCCCTGATCTCCAAATTCAAGTGTTCTATGGTCATCTCCTGTGGGTAATTGGCTCCCCTATCTCAGTGCTATTTTCTGAAAAAAGAGGTGCCAGAACTGACCATGAACACCTCCCTCATTATCTTAGAATGGCAATGGCTGCCAACTGAGAGGTGCCAGAACCCACCTGAGAGGTGCTGGAATTCACCTGAGAGGTGCCGGAACTGAGTTTCAGTGAGTTCCAGCTGGGGGGGGGGAAGCCCTGCCTATATTTTACTAATAAGTTATACAAGTATTTCTGTAGTTTACACTAAGCTGCCTGCAAGGTAATTTGGAAACTATAGTTGGTTTAAGACATGGCTTTCAGGCTGCTGAAAAGGGAGAGGGAATCAGTACCTACTGCATTGTTTTCTGAAAGGCATACTATACATAAGTAAACGGGGAGAAAGATCAATAAGAAAGCTGGGGTCCTAGCCCATCATACCATTTGATAACCACAGAATAATCAGAACTGAACACAGTTGTTGAAACCTCAGCTTTTAAACTTCTCATCACAACAACAGTTTTGTTGTTTTGTGTAAACGTTCATGCACAGACTATTTGACAAGACCCACTAGGTTAATAAAATCATCATCAATGACAGACAGGAAACCAGATTTGCCTTTTTTTAAGGTCAGGGCAACTTTTACAACTACATTCCTTTTAACCTAAAAGAAATCAAGGCAGAAGGAAGAACTATTTGCCAGCAATGGGAGAAGGAATTATTGGTGATCTGCAAGCAATTATATAACGGTACATTACTGACAGGAGAAATATTGCTTCTCATATACCATATAGAAAAGGAATAGCTGAAGTCCACTGTCTCGGGATTTTCTTCAATTCCCCCTCAGAGCCTAAACTTGCTGACTTTAAAGGAAATTTCAAGAAAAATAGGGCTATGGGAAAGAAATCCTAATACATTCACAGCAGAAAAATGGGCCAAAGTATGTTGAAAGCTATGGACAGTTTCAAAGTAATAAACACGGATAATAACGGATGATATCCGTTATTATCCACTAAAAATCAACGGACTGAAGTCTACTTACTTGAATGGCCTTAAGTCTACTATGAGTATGGGTACGCTAGATATCACCCACTGGTTTTTCAGTTCTTCCGTAAGAATCAGAACTGAAAAAGCGCCAGAATAATTTAGAAATAATATGAAGAATTACAGTTACTGGTACTTCAAATTTAAGGAACATAAAATGGGGAAATTTCTGCCTCCAAACTGAGAAAAATGGTTTCCTAGAATTCTGAAGCCTCGTACAAGACCATGAAGACGATCACAGCTGGTTTCAAGATGAATACTTCAAAAACCTATTATTGTGATGTGAAGTGCTGTTATTGGTGTTTGAACGTATGTCTTGCATTCATGATCTGTTGATGGGAAGATCGATCAGTAGAAAGGTCAAATCCACACCACATAGTTGAAGCACTCATGCCACTTTAAGAGTCATGGCTTCCCTCAAAGGATCCTGGGAACTGTAGTTTGTTAAGACTGAGAGTTGTTAAGAGACCCGCAACAAACTACAATCCCCAGGAGGATTCTTCGGGAGAAGTCATGACTCTTAAAAGGGGCACAGAGTGCTTTGAATGTATGGTGTGGGTGAGCACTACATTATAAACCTCTAAAATTCAACTTGCACCAGAAGTTTTGCTTTCCTCAGCTCACAACGTACTTCAACGGCATCCATTTTTCAACTAAACAAGGGTTATGTGGCCATCAACACCAGAATGTAGCGCATGGGAAAAGGCTCTTCACCCTCTTCTTTCCAACGTGAACAACAGAGGCTTTGGCAACCCTTTCCCCTTATGGTTTTCACTTGTGTGCATAAAGGGAGAACCCCTTACAGAAACTCTGTTGTTACAGTGGCATTTGCTGGTGGTATCTCCTTGACTGGGAGTAAGCACCTGAAATTCATAAGGAGGACATGGTTTTTGAGATCAAAGGCTATGGACAAGGCTCAGGCAGGAAGTTCCTGGGCTGTCTTGTCACCTCTACCTATCCCGAGGGACAAGCTGGATTGGAATAAAGAACTTTCACATGTTCCTCTGAGAATCAGGACGCACTATTGGTTTAAAAAATCACACAAAGCAAGAAACTCAATTGTATGTTCTGTTAACAGAGCTCCTTCGTTAAAATGAAGACAAAGGAGTGGTGTGGGGAGATATTCATAATCTCATACAAGTCATTACTAAAAATATGTGAGAGGCAAGGCTTAAGGGCCTCATTAAGAAAAAGATAAATTGGGGACAATCAACACATCATAAGCTAATTTCATCTCTCAAGTAACTGCAAATGTTTAAAAAAAGTCTTTGCTACCCAGTATCATGTACCATCAAATTTTCTACAGTTTTTTTTTTAATTCACAGCTCTTTTTGTAATACAATTGACAGTAATTGTCACAGGTGCCCTTCTGTTTGGAATGTAGAATTTTCAGTCTGCATGACATTTATGCAGACAGACATTAAAACACACACACACTCCCAAAACTTATTAATGAATTTTGCAGTGGCGGCAAGAGATTGTGTCCTGTTCCATTTGAGGAGTTTATAATCTTTCCTGAACTTTGTTACTTTGTGCTCTGGGGATTTATTTTTCAAGATACAAGCTTTTATTTTCCTCCCCCCACATTGGTTTCCATGAGAATAAGACCAAATAATCCAATCTGGTAGTGACAAAAACACTCAGACACCAATTCATTCAGAAACCCCCCAGGTACTTTCCTAAGCAGCTGCTGGATAAGAGCTGTAGCAAGGAGGAAAACGAAGGAAAAGGAAAACTGAATGAGAGCATTTATACAGAGCCAAAGTAGGAATCAAAGTAATTGTTGAGGTATAGAAATCCCATTAAACTTTGTCTTAGCTCCATCACAGTTCTGTTCATGCAAACCTGATATTAATTGTGGAGCATTTTCCAGTTCAAAACTGTTGATGCATCTTCACATTTTATAATATTGTTCCAGAGCTCTGTGAATTATGTCTCTCCTCCTAAGTCAACAGCCGGGGTGATAAGAAAACTCGAAAGAAATACAGTTGTACCTTGTTTTGCAGCATGGATCCATTCTGGAGCCCCAGCCACTAGCTGAAAAGGACGCAGGGCAAAGTGGGGCGTCTGCGCATGCGCACGGAGCAGTTTGCACTTCTGCGCATGCACGAAGTGCAATTTAGCGCTTCTGCGCATGCGCAAGAGGCAAACCTGGAAGTAACTCGTTCCGGTACTTCCAGGTTTGTCGCGGACGTTCGCCAGAATGGACACTAGACAAGGTAGACATTCGCGGAGGTATTACTGTAATACAATGCAATACCTCTCTCACTCTGCAGAGCCATTCCCATCTTCATGCCTTCCCGTTGCCAACTCATGCAGAAGGGTCACCACTCTTTCCATCTGCTTTAGGTAGTCATTCATGCCCACTGATATGAGCAATATTTAAAATCCTTTCCCCCATTCCTCCTCTCAGACCTATGTCTACCTGCACTTCAATCAGCCAATACACCTTAGCATAAAAAAAAAAATCAATGCAGATTCAGATAATAATACTACAATTTTTTATAGCTAATTAAAATCAGAATACCCCTCTCCAGGGATTTCAGAAAGGAATCTTTCCCAACTCTCCCTGAATATGCCAGAGATTGAACCCAGGACTTTTTGCATGCTAAGTATGTGCTCCACCACTGAGTTATATCTTTCCCTCTCATTCAGGTACTCCACAAGCATTCCCACCATTTGGATCATCCTGAGACCTGAAAGGCACGGCTGTAAAATCAAAACATTCAACATAAATGTAATTCTGATCTCCTCCATCCATCACCTTGGAAAGAACGGCTATGTAAACTGTTTGGCAAGCTCTGCCTTAGTTTCAAAGTTTTGCAAAGAAGCAAAGCTTACTTGCAGCAGCGTTCCATGAACGGCATTCTGTCGTACGCAGGGATCTGTGCAGTCCGGAAGCCCAGCCAACAAAGACGATACAGTCTGTGGTACCTGGTTTACCATAATAAAGGGGACCAGGGCGCGACCAGCCAACTCACGGGAACGATACACAGGAGAGTGACCACATCTGGTAGGGGAAAGGAGAGGCAGGATTTGTTAAAGCTCACCTATATACACAGCATGTTAACACAAACAGGTAATTCAAAACTGGGGTGGGGGGAGCCTTTTCTAGAATTTATAAAATGCATATTGCACAAAAGGATGCTTGAAGAATTCAAGTTCTGTGAAGTCAAACACAACATGGTGCGCTCCACACTCCCCGTCATGTACAGATGAGAACATGACTCTCCTTGAGATTTTGCACTTTATGAGAATTTACACAACATAGCTTAAACAACATATCCAAAAGGGTTAAACACATAAAGGGTCAGCGCATGTTTTACAGTGTGTCCATGAGACAAAGCACAAGTGCATATTTATATACACACACACACACACACACACACACACACACACATACATATATATTACTGCACTTTTATCTTGTTAACTGCCCTGAGTTCTATGAATGAAGGGCAGAATACAAATTTAATAAATAAAATGATTATTGTTTTCGTTCATTTTTTTCTTTCAAAAATCACAGATTACTGGGGTTTTTTTAAAAAAACAACAACAGATTAATGCAGAAAAAGGGCAGAATGGATTTATGAATGAGTGTATGTGAAATTACCCTGAATTGGAAATAGACTTATACATTCATCCTTTAACTGCACACTAGAGACAAACATACAGCACCTTTCCCTATAAGGAGATTTATAACGGCAGCTTTGCATGGAACAAAGAAAGTAACTTTTTTTTAAAAAAAAATGCTTCTTATTTTCATTCTTTTGGCCCATCAAATGATGAGGCTACTTGAGGAGATGCAGGAGCTCTATTTGACAACAACAATAAATACAGCCTTTCGTGTCATCAGCCCAGCGCTGTGGAATACTCTGCCAATAGAGATTCAGCAGACGCCTTCTGTGCCAACTTTTAAATGCCTGCTGAAAACTCTTCTACTCCACCAGGCCAAGGCAGCCAATTAAGAATACATCTTTGCACAATATCTAACCGATGTCCAGCTTTTAAAATTTTTAATATGGCTTTATATTCTATTGCGAACCACTTTGATTTTTTATATATATGAACGGCAGCACATGCCTCTCACCATGTAAACGAACAAGCTGCCTATCTGCATGCCACTGCTGCCTGTAATGTGGAAAGTGCCCCCCACTCAGGCTGAGTTGTCCATAAGACTCACATGAAGGGTGTCGGCAGACCAGGAGTCATTTGGCAAAGGTTTACTCTACAAAATCTTGGGTGCGCTTCTAGGAAAAGCAGACAATGACCTGACAACTGTCAGTTCCCAACCATGCTCCTAAATAGTGAATGATTTCACTGTACAAGATCTATCCCCCCTAATAATAATAATAATAATAATAATAATAATAATAATAATTTATTTATACCCCGCCCATCTGGCTGAGTTTCCCCAGCCACTCTGGGCGGCTCCCAATCGAGTATTAAAAACAATACAGCATTAAATATTAAAAACTTCCCTAAACAAGGCTGCCTTCAGATGTATTTTAAAAATAGGATAATTGCTTATTTCCTTGACATCTGATGGGAGGGTGTTCCACAGTGTGGGTGCCACTACCGAAAAGGCCCTCTGCCTGGTTCCCTGTAACCTCACTTCTCGCAATGAGTAAACCGCCAGAAGGCCCTTGGCGCTAGATCTGTGTGTCCAGGTTGAACGGTGGGGGTGGAGACGCTCCTTCAGGTATACAGGACCAAGGCCATTTAGGGCTTTAAAGCAGGGAGTTATCATCAATTTGAAGGGACGGGGTCCTGGCAAGGAGTTGTGCATGATGGTGTCATGGACTGGCTTTCAGCTGCACCCTCCTGCATTCTCAGTCAGGAGTTCCCAGAGGAAAAACTGTCGCTGGGTGGTTAAGTGAGGTAGTAAAAGATTTCAGTTTCCTCTTCCACAGGGATAACTCCCTTGAACTAGTCAAGAGGGTGATTCCTGCCGTCCCACATCCGCAATTGTCCTAGGTTTCAAATGAAGGGGAAATGACACGAAGCGACTCTTTTCGTAATCATTCTGCATAAATCACAACCCCTTTCAGTTGAAAGCCAACCTTTTCTATCTGTATGTCTACATAGTAAATACTGTTTAACTGAGTGATCCTCTGATCGTTTGAATTCTGGGGGCACATTTTGCTCCCAAAGTTTCTGCTAATGGTTCTACACAGGTTCAGAGCTATGCAAATTCTAGAAATGCAGTCTTCCCAACAGTGAAGTCTACACTCCCAATGCAGCATGAGTAGAAAACCAAAGTGTGGATGATACTTGAATAAGTCATACTGAGGGCAGAGCTACTAAAATCAATGAACTTAAATTAGTAGGTCGTCTCCAGGCTTGACTTAGTAGGTATCACCCTAACATATATTGCATTGGAAACAAACTGCAATTAAGATATCAGATCTGTGTTGCAAGATATCCTTTCCTCAACTTTAGTGGCTTATGCATAGAGGCAAAATCTTTAAAACTGCATTTCTAGAGGAAGGAAGCAAGCAGTTTAGTAGTAGGAAGGATTCAAATAAATGAGAATGCTTTACTGCAACGCAATGCAAAATAATTTGTCTGCAAATGCTCCCATGTTTGTGCTACACCATGCCTTATTTAAATTGAACAAACTCTTGTGTATAAGTGTTTCTTTTCAAATACAATTAACCCTGACACAGTTGCAGATGTTTAGCTTCTAATTCGCAGTAACGGCACACTCAAGAATGCCCCTCTTTTTCCTCACAATCTTTTACAAATGATGATTTCCCAAAGGAATCTGGCATCAATTCAAGAGAAAGAATGGAAAATGGGAACGCTGCCAGTGTTGTGACTGCCAGATATTTCGTGAAAAGGTACTTTCCAAAAACATGATTCAGAGGGCTTTTTTTCTCATCCAACTCTAGAACTGCATTCCATTTTGATTTAATTGCATTAGTTCTAGTAACATAATCAAATGCAGATTACAGTCAAACACTTAAGGAGCTTGCTTTATTCTGCGGTCATTTTAAACAGAAGCCTAAGCATTTAGAAACTCGCAATTGTTTATTATATCATGGCAAATAATATATGTGTACATAATGCACATAATATATTAGGCTAAAATAAAATCCCAAAACCATACTTGTTGTGGCAAACACAAGGATATGTAGAACAGCGCTTTACCTTTCACATATACTGCCTCTTCCAAACATCAGATTAACATTCATATCAGTGACTGAAATATATGTATATCTTCATTCTCCCCCCACCCCCATGTATTTTTTGTTCACCATGAATTGGATTAAAGGACTAGCTTTTGCCAGCAATTGCAATTATTGAAGCAACACTGCATATTTTTACTTATTTTTACCCATTCATTCAGAAAGATGCTGGAAAGGCAAGGAGATTCTCTTACACACAGAGGTCAAATTGGACTAGCTCCTTCTTCCCACCCTAGGAAGAGCTGCTATCCCAGATATACAGTCTAGCATCTATATTTCTGGGAGAGAGCTCCCCCCTCCTGCCCCGTATAAAACCAACCCATTTCCATTTGAATATAGTTGCTTTCTAAAGCCACAACTTTAAAACCTATGAAAAATAGTCTTGGTGGGCAGACAAGTGACTGAAGAAGGAACAGGGAGAAGAAACCTTTCCCTGCTCCAAATTATCCAATACATTTCCCCTCTCCCCATAGGATTTCCAATGGACAGAGAAAGCAAGCTAGATGGGAGTTAGCCAGGATGCAACTAAATTGTCAGGAACTCTGGGCTGATTTGAACAGAGGATCTAACTGCCAGAAAGGTCGGAAAGCCAGCTACAAGCTTGAAGACACAGCAACACACCAACCAACAAGGTTTGCTTCAACAGCTTATTGGTGAACCTCCTGTCTGGGTGCTTCATACACCTCAGGGTTGTGGGTTCGAGCCCCACGTTGGGCAGGGGGTTGGACCAGATGATCCTCGCGGTCCCTCCCGACTCTACAATTCTATGATTTATCAAACATGGTTCATCAAAATGTAAAAATGCTTGATGCTGTTTATTTCAACACAAAAACGATACAGATCTTAGATTCAGATTGTGGCTCCTGCCGTAAAATTTTGGCTTCACTTAACAGGGGTGGGGAATCCCATTTCCTTCCCTTCAAAGAATCCCACCCTTTAATTGCTACTGTATGTCACTCAACCATTACCTGTTGTCAGTACGTTTACCGAGCACAAATTTATGGAAGAAAACTGGAAAGAGAAAGGAGTTGAAACACAATGGTCCAGCAGATGTAAACAAGTCATAAAACCCCAGGTTGGAGTGCCAGTTCTTGCTTCCTTGTTATTGAAATCACAAGGAAGCCCTTGAACAATACTGTATCTGATCCTGGACTTCCTGTCTATAAGAAAAATACTGTTTCCTCCTGGCAGTTCACAATAAACATGGGAAATCGTTTGACTTGTCAAATAAAGTCTCCCAAGATTAAAAAGTGCTGGTGGCAATCAAGCTAACTTAACTATGTTTGCATATATATTATAAAACGAAACATACTTCCTTCAAGTTAAAAAATAAACAGTCCTCCAGCAATAAGTCTGGATTTAACAAGCAGGATTACAATGAAAGCGGTCTGTGATCTCTCTTCTCACTTGAGTCTGAGTGGTGCTGGGGTCGCTTCAGATTAATCTGAAGGGATTTGCTTTTTGATAGCGAATAAACAAAGCAAAATATACAAGCTGTATCATGCAACAGCTGGAAAATCTTGGAGTGAAACCATAAATTTTATTATTCAAATAAGCACTCTCAGTGTTTGAGCTTTAAGTATTTAACCTTTGCATAGTCAGAATGAACTTTAAAACTATGACATGCCTGACCGTTACAAAAACCAAAGTATATTGAAGTGAAGGCTTTCCTGAAACTCTGGCAACCCTGAATAATGTTTTTGCTGGCGGGGGGGGGGGGAGTGTTTGCTGTTTTCCTTTTATACTTCCCTGCTTGGGAAGTCTAATTTAGAGAAAGATAATTGTGTCATAAGTGATTCAAGGCAACTGAAATGCACTCTGTAAAATTCTCTATAACATATTTATGGTAGATTTGTGTATGGCATGTTAGGGGACGGGTAATACCTCTAGTGGGGGACACAACATGCATCTTTTAGGGTAGTTTGTCCAACTTTTGTCTCCACCCTGCACTCAGCTCTCACCTGTGGCTCCTAGAAGCTGTCAGCAACAGCGGCCACACCCTGGGAATGGCTTTGACTGGCCGGCTAAACCAGGTGAGGGTTGCTTATAGGTCTCAACCCCCCCCCCCCCAGTAGCTAGGGAATTCCCCTGCATGCGAAGATAGGCTCCGGTGGATTGCGGGTCCAACAGTCAAGAAGGTGGTTTCTGCACATGTTGCAGAGGGAAGTGAGGGGCAAAAGGGGCTTGTCAACCTGAGAAGGTAATCCATCTAGGAAAAGGAAAACGCTGATCCTAAAGCTTTGCTTCCTTGCAGCTATACTCATTCATGAGAAAGGCTTCAGGAGCAAACCCTGAGGAACAATCTGTATCCATTTCCTTGCAAGACACCTTTGGGAGAAGGAAAGGCTAAGGAGGGTACCCTACACAAACCAGAGTGGAGTCCCTTAGACGGTTGGATGGCACCTTGTATGCCTCCTTCCGTCAACTCTTGCAGTCAAGCTGGTGCCAAATATCTTGCTCTACTTTCCTTTGGACCACTTCAGTGAGGCAGAGGGTGGGGGAGGTCTTGCAGTCTGGCCAGCCCAGGACCTCCATATACACTGTCCAGGCTTGCACCCCAGAGAGGTCACTTCGCTGCTGCTGCTGCTGCTAACACAGCAAAAACAACACAGGAGGCAGCAGTTATGAGTTACTGGTCTCTGCAGCCACGGCAGGCGCTGTGATTCTCCAGCCGTTTGACTTCACCCCCAGAGGTGCACTCCATTGTCTCCCAAGACAATGCCAACAACAGCTATGCAAAACAAACAAACAAAAGAAACATTCCATTTATCCACACTACAAAATAGTAACTGGCATGCGGGTCAAACAGTACAGTGTTCCTCTTCGTAGCAATGCTGGCAGTGGCATCTCTGCTCCTCAGGACCCACTTACTTTCTGCTGGTGGTGATATTGTGTCACCTGTGCTTAACATTTATTTTCTTTTGCAGTCTTTTGAGAGGTGCCAGTGCGGCCCTCTCCCCTTGCTTTAGGAAAGAGGCAAAGAGCCTTGTTGAGTGGAGAGCTGGCAGCAGGGCTGTCTGGGCAGCAGGGCTGCTGGTTGCAGCTGCCAGTGCCAGGTGTAGAGGCCCCCAAAACACAAGAGATGAGGCAGTTACTTCCCCCCCCCAGGGGTTGCCCTGGTCATATTTTTCACTTTCTGTTCCATCTTTTCCATGCAGAATACACCATTACCAGAATTAAAACAAAGAAGAAAGGTAAGCTAATTTGTCTTACACAGGGGAAAACAAATCAGGTTCTAAGTAGCTCATACTATTGTGTATTCATATCCAGGTAATACGATTCCATGGGAAGGCTGATGTTGTAATCGAAGATCCTAAGAACTATGCAACTAGTTTCACACTGCAAGGGCTCCTGGGAAGACACTGTGCCACACCGCATTGTGAACAGCTTTTGAATTTGAGTGTGTAAATGTGGCATAAGGGGCCTGTTTCTGAAAGTGGCAGAGCGGGGAGATCAAAATTCTCACTGATTTTACGTGTCAAGCGCCAGAACCTGGCAAGGCCGGGTAGCTGCTGGGGCACATCAACAGCCCCCGAGCAAAGCCAGACTCAGTCCAATCCCCAATCCATCATTGTGGTCATGCGCCTCTATTCTCTGTAAGAATAGTTTTAACCAACCTTTATCCTTTTTTGTATTTCTTGTACATTGCTTAAACACTTTGCAGTTACGCGGCAGATACACACACACAAACAAACACACACAAACACAAAAGTGATTTATAAATGCAATTAATTACAGTGGTACCTAGGGTTACAGACGCTTCAGGTTACAGACGCTTCAGGTTACAGACGCTTCAGGTTACAGACTCCGCTAACCCAGAAATAGTACCTCGGGTTAAAAACTTTGCTTCAGGATGAGAACAGAAATCGTGCGACAGCGGCACAGCGGCAGCGGGAGGCCCCATTAGCTAAAGTGGTACCTCAGGTTAAGAACAGTTTCAGGTTAAGAACGGACCTCCAGAACGAATTAAGTTCTTAACCCAAGGTACCACTGTAATTTATTAAAAAATAAATAAAAGACCAGCAGAAACACTGGATAAAGGATCAGGAATCAATAATTAGTAGCTAGGGAATGGGGAGGGCTTCTTACCTGGGATTGAGTGTTATAAGACTCTTGTCTTGGAAAGGCCAGCTAAAATACGACGCCTCTCCCCCCAATAGCTAGAGGTGGCCTTGTTACATTTACTTGATGCCTAGAAGTTATGACTCAATACTTTCATCTTCAGATGTAGCAGAAATTAAATGTTCTCGGTGACATTTTGTGCTATTTATCTTCCAACACGAACTACTAAATAAAACATTTGCTTTCAGCAGCACGTGATCAAAGAACAAAACTCAACAAATTTAGATCCACAACTTGCGAAATTATTTCCAGCGCACTTCTGCTGCCTCAGCTACCCTTTGCAAATATTCGGTCTTGTGCAAACCAACAATGGAGTAGGCAGCATTCCGTGCATAACAATCAGCAACTTCTATAAGAAAGCCCCATAATAATTCGGATGCCCTTCAAAACACTCACTTAAAGCACTAACTAATAGCACAAGTAAAAGACCAATCATTGGGAAAGTAGGTAACATATGTTTAAAATACAAAAAGAAATCCATGAAGGCCGTGTGGAAATCTTCCTTATCAGACTTCCAATCAATCTAGGCAAAATATTCTCTACCATGAAGGACAGCAACTTTGACTGGAATTGCTAGGCAGATAGGGGTTAAACCTGATTACTGCAGAACATGTGCTGTGCCACTAAACTATATGTTCTCCCCCATGTGCATTATCATATGCAAATATTTTAACCTAGACTTTGAACTTTTGTAATTAAGCTTCAGGTTGCTTAAGCCAAATGCAAACCATTTATATGAAGATTATGATCTTTTAAATCACCACAGGACATTTAACTACAAAGGACTTCCAGTCCTGTGGTTCTCTCTCGTTTAGAAATCTGATACAGGTAAGAAAATATGTCGAATTGTAAAGTTGGAAGGGAACCCAAGGGTCATCTAGTCCAACCCCCTGAAATGCAGGAATCTCAACTAGCGCTTCCATGATAGATGGCCACCCAATCTCTGCTTAAAAACCTCCAAGGAAAGAGTTCACAACCTCCTCAGGGAGTCTGTTCCATGGTCAAAAAGCTCTTATTACCAGAAAGTTCTTCCTGACTTTTAGTTGGAATCTCCTTTCTTGTAACTTGAAGCCATTAATTTGGGTCCTAGCCTCCAAAGCAGGAGAAAACAAGCTTGCTCCATCTTCCATGTGACAGCCCTTTAGATATCGAAGATGGCTATTGTATCTCCTCTCAGGCTCCTTTTTCCAGGCTAAACATACCCAATTCCCTCAACCATTCCTCATAAGGCTTGGTTTCCAGACCATTGATGCTCTTGGTCAGACTTCCTCAACCTCGGCCCTCCAGATGTTTTTGGCCTACAACTCCCATGATCCCTAGCTAGCAGGACCAGTGGTCAGGGGTGATGGGGATTGTAGTCTCAAAACATCTGGAGGGCCAAGGTTGAGGAAGCCTGCTCTTGGTCACCCTCCTCTGCACACAATCAAGTTTGCCATGTCCATTAATTTCAGTGTGTCAAGAATGACTCAGCTCAAGGATCGCTAGCCTGGTTTGAACTAGTGGACACCTTTTGAATTTTGAGAGACAGCTGTGGGTGCTAGTTACAACATGGCTGCCATGCCATGGGGAAGATCACAGCAAAACACAACATGGCTGCTGTGAGGGGCCATGGCATAACAGTTTTGTTCAGATAATCAGCTGATCTGAGAGGACACGTTCATCACAGTCTAATCTTGCACCATCAGAAATACTATATTTTAATTAATACATTTGTGAGCATTTTTAACTTCTTAATATGACAAAATCTCTATCAGTCAACAGACAAAAGTTCTTCATCAGTCCACATCTTTTATTTGCTTAAAATAGCTCTTAGTGACAGAATGTGGCAGTCTTTGGTCCAGTAAGTATAAAATAAAAGTGTCTAAACCTTATGCCCTCTTTCAGTCTGAGGCCCCACCCTCCAATCAGGCCTGAGTGTGATTTCTTTTTCTTTCTTTCTTTCTTTCTTTCTTTCTTTCTTTCTTTCTTTCTTTCTTTCTTTCCTTTCTTTCTTTCTTTCTTTCTTCCCCCCCCCTCTCTCTCTCACACACACACACTCCATATGCATACAGACATTCAACACATCCAGAACACAGAGGATTTATAATACTGATACGAAGTTCAGTTCTGACCATAAAGTAATTTTAGAAGCCTGCTCCCCTCATTAACAAAATGTGGTGTCCCTCCTCCCCAGAAAAACACCGTCTTAAGTGTAAGGCAGTGTCCCTAGTCTCAAAAAAGAAAAGAAAAAGTCTATTTGCAAAGTTTATCATATTGAAAAGCCCTATTTTCCTTTCCACTCCAGATCAGCTTTTCAACAACTGTAGGTTTCGCTTCTGAGACTGATAGGAATTTGGCTGTTATTTGAAGTGGTCATTTAACAAGCGAGCTGAAACGGAGCCACTCCTAAGCCCACTTGTGTATAACATTTCTAAGAAAAGTTATCTCAGCGAGATGAAAAGCTGCACTCCCCACCCCACCCCCCTCGCATGTGTGTGTATATAGATTTTTACACCCTAGAGAAATATTTTCCCATCATATTTCAGAGCCATCATCAAGCCTGCTGGGATTTTCTATTTCAACTAGATGTTTATTGTATTTTACAGATGCAGTTTTTCCAACCCACAATGACTTCAGCTAGCTTTGCTTAGCAATTTGTTGAAGCCACATGGGGTCCATTACAAATTCTTCTTTTCTAACCATTTAGCAAATATTCCTCCAAATAAAGAATGGTTCTGCCAACTTGAATCCATTTAGAAAATAACACAAAACCAGAAAGATCGCTTGCTAGTCATAGCAATATTTTATCTTGGTGTCACCAAATGGAGATGGGTGAGAAACGGCATGAGAAACTGATTAACTGGTTAAAAAACAATGATTACAGAGAAAACACTTTTTCTTCCAGAGATCCCTTTTCTTTTTCTGACTTCGGTTGCAATCATGCACCACACTTACCAATGCCTAACTCCATAGACACTGGGGAATTGGTCAAAACAGGGGGAAGGCACTGATAATGCCATCCCCAGCCCCCGCTTGAACAGGGTGGTCCAATTTCCAGTTGAGTCCAGACCCAATTGTTGGTGGCTTTTTCTAAACATATTCCTTTCCCTTCACTTCCATTTATGCATCTTCCTTTACCAGTTTGAAGACCTAATGGCTTGGTTTGCATGTTGCACTATTGATCAATTTATTGTGTATAGCCACACTTAGTATGTTATGCACAATAAAAACTATGGCTTAGCATACGTGCAAACGTGTGAGCTCCCAAAAAGGAGGTTGCAGGGGCTTGGCTCCTCTATGGTTGTTCTATTGCTGTGCCGAGCTAAGCCATAGTTTGGCTTGTAGTTTGGCTCCCCCCAGACAAACCACAAGCTTTAAACTACGTATAGGACAAATGTTGCCTGGTTGGGAGGATGCAACATCCCAAGGGAAGGAGCAAAGAAGCAACAATTTTTCCTGGAGTGCACACATTCATGAAAGACATGGTTTGGTTTAGCTTAGCATGATGTAATACCCAGAACAAAATTGAATAGCTCAGTTCTCCAGCACACATTAAAAGTGCACCATAAACCTTTTAACTCTATACAGAGGCAGTAATCTGTAACCTCTGAGTGTATTATTTATTTTTATTTTATTTATTTAGATTAAATTTGTATACTGCCCTTGATCCACAGATCTCAGGGCAGTTTGTAACATAAATATACAAGATTTAAAAAACTAGCATTATTACCTCTCAGGGACAGGAAATGGACTTTCTTTCTCTTCCCACCCACTGTTCCAGAAAGATTGCTTTGAAATTCACCCAGATTTCAAAAACAGCTTGCCATCTAGCACATGCCATGATGCCCAAGGTTAAAGTTAAAATGCTAGGATTAACTCAGAACTCATTAAAAGTGCATTCTTCATTAATGGAGTGTTGCAAGTTCATAGCCTTGAAGTTATGTACTCATCTTTGCAAAAACAACAACAACAACAAAGTGGGGGAAATTGTGGGTGGATAATTAAGATTTTTAAAAAATAAATATGCAGCATCGTAATAAATCTAGCATTTAGGAGGGAAAGCACAATTATAAAATTAACCATTCCAAAGCATTTTAGAGCTGCAATCCTGTAGGCCTACCCACTTCTTGGGGAATAAGTCCTGTTAAACTCAGTGGGACGTGTTTCTGAACAAGCACATATAGGATCTGGCTGCATATCATTAGTACTGTGGTCTCACTATTCTGGAATATTAGCTTCCATAATCCAATATTAGAGAAGAGATATACCGCTGAAATTTGTCCCTTTAAAAAAAAAAAAGTGCCAGTACGTCCTTTATTGTCCTTTCCAACACAGAAGGTAGCCTAGAAGTTGCATGGAGCCTTTCCCAGAAGTCAGAACCTCTTACAGTTACATAGGCGAGAGCAGCTCCGCAGTATGAAATGAACCCACCTCCATCTCTAAGTACCACAGGTGCAACTGGTAATGCAAAACCAGTAACTGATTTTGTAACTATAATATGCTTAGCTGGGGTTGCGACTGCATTTTCCCATAAGCACTACAGATGAAAGCAGAGAGGAGGAAGTGCACAGAAAGGGCATCACAGCGCAAAATCAATTAGCTAGTTTTCAGCTGAAGCAAATCAAAGCGCTATGGGGGGGAAATCAGTTAATGACAAGGAGGCACATTAAATACAGGCATGCGTAATATCTATACACGTACAGCCATCGGAAACAACTCTTCTGTGTACATAATACCAAGCACATTAGAAATGTATTGTTTCTTCTACCTATCAAAAACAAACATTTAGAAGGTGATTCTATTTTTAGGCAGCTCAAGGGCAATGCTGTTTGAACATCTCTCAAGGTAAGATATGGCTTGCTTTAGCGAGCAAATAAGCAGGTGACTTGCAACACCCAAACCCACAGACATTACTATTTGTATTTTTGTTTCCACCAATATTGACAGGGGTTATTAATTTCAAGATAAAAAAAACAATGTTTCAGGCATAACGTCATGTTATTTAAAACTGCTCATTAAATATTGGCCCAGTCACACCTCAAAGTCTATTTTGATATGAAACTCTCAACACTCCAACAGCTAGAGCTTTTTAAAGAAGTAAGGAAGGAATTCTTTCTAATTTACTAAGCTACAAAATATTTATAGAAATCATTCCGTTGTCTTCCTTACATCTTTTACAGCCTCAAAAGCCTGAAAATAATTAGCAGGGTTCTGGTTTTTACAATTTTATCTTTATATTGTACTTAATAAAAAGTAGCATATTTGACTTCAAACCCAAAACTGCACATGCTAAATTTGGCCCAGTAAAAAGGGGTGGTGTTGGGGGCTGGGACAATGAGCATCATAAATATTTACAATCGATTGCTACAGAGGCAACACTTGGGCATTGCACTCACTGCTTACAGAATCACAAAATTGTAGAGTTGGAAGAGACCCAAAGGATCATCTAGTCCAGTGTTTCCCAACCAGTGTGCCTCCAGATGTTTTGGGACTACAATTCCCATCATCCCTGACCACTGGTATTGCTAGCGAGGGATGATGGGAGTTGTAGTCCCAAAACATCTGGAGGCACACTGGTTGAGAAACACTGATCTAGTCCAGTGATGGCTAACCTTGACACTCCAGATGTTTTGGAACTACAACTCCCATCATCCCTAGCTAACAGGACCAGTGGTCAGGGATGATGGGAGTTGTAGTCCCAAAACATCTAGTGTCAAGGTTAGCCATCACTGATCTAGTCAAACACTTTGCAGTGCAGGAATCACAGCTAAATGATCCCTGCCTTGTTAGAATGTCCTGCCTAGTAAGTACCCTGTTTCCCTGAAAATAAGACACCGTCTTATATTTTTTCCCCCTCAAGAAAACACACTATGGCTTATTTTCGGGGGATGTATTATTTTAACCGCTCCGCGTCGGTACGCTGCATAGCCACGCCTATCCAGGCCGTCTTAAGGGAGGCACCGCGTCACTATGGCTTATTTTCGGGGAAACACGGTAGCAGCAAAAGCATTAGGCCCTATCCACCACAGAGTAGAATTCTTTCAACTTTGCTTGAAAAGTTTTGGCAAAAATCTCAGTGCTTCCTACTAATCCGCCAAGTTTCCCAATTAAATACAGAGAGAATGATTACGATGCAGTCTTATCAAGGCCTTTTTCAATCGAAAGTTATTTATGTTCTGAACTAGAATTCCTACTGACATCTGAAAGAAGGGAAAACCCGACTTGAGAGGTATTTGCTGTGTTTCGGTTCCATTGCATCCAAATCCTACTCAAAACATTCCAGGATTCATTCTGTAATCTGCCACGTTTTGAATCAATTCACTCATATGAACTATTATCAAGTACTCTGCATGTTCCTGGTATTTTCTCTAGGGTTGAGTAACAGAAAAACAACAATCAGAATCGGCATTACTGTGTTATATCCAGAGTATCCCTTCCACAAATGGATGAGCTCCATCCTTTTGCAATCTTGATTTATATGTATTTAATGTATTTTTTATTTTTAATGTATTTTTAATCTTTTGTTGGAAGCCGCCCAGAGTGGCTGGTGAAACCCAGCCAGATGTGCGGGGTATACATAATAAATTATTATTATTATTATTATTATTAGCATTCCCACCCTCTTTTCCCTTCTTGATTTACATTCCAAGATTCCACTCCCTTCCTGCACCAGAGGCTGAGATCGAATGCTTTCATTTTTTGAAAAACAACACCCAAACTATAGTATACTGTATTCATGGAAAGTTGTTTATTCTGAGGCCCAGTTTGGACAAAACATTAAACCTTGATTTAGCCTTAGAGAAACAGAGCCTACTTGAGTGTTTCCTATCCTCTCTCCTCCGGCACGGCCATGAGAAGATTGGAATCACCCCCCACTCCCTTCCTAGTTTAAGTTAGAGTTTGTAACCATGTCCAAACTGGGAAATGCCATTTGTTTTAAACTATAGTTTATAGAAACAAGCCAAGAACAAGATCAGAAACCACAATTCAACCTTGGCCTGTTTCAATAAACCACAATAAACTAACCACAGTTTTGTCCTGTTGTGCATATTCACAAACCATGGTTTGTCAAAGCTGGGAAGCAGATCCTTTCAATCTCCTCCTTGCGGCTTCATTGGAGAAGAGGGGAGGGGAGAGCACTTAAGCAGCTTGTTCCTATGGCCTGAATTAACTGTGGTTTATTCAAACGAAACAGGATCTAAAGCCATGGTGGAAGGTGGCAGGCTCCTCTCAATGCACACAGAAGATGAGGAAAGGGGAGCACATGACCTTACAGACTCAGTTAATTTCATTGTACACAGGTTGTACATTCACAATAAAGGTATTATTATTATTAAAATGTTAAACCGAAGCCTCCAAAGATAATATGATTTTCAGAATAATGCTTTTTTGAGATAACAAAGGCTATCCTCAATATTTTCAATTTCATTCCCCATTACAGTAATACAAGGGAACGAAAACAGACTAAAAAAATAGTGAGTGGATCCTGAGCTCTCAGTTCCACTGATTAATCAGTTGGGTCCCATTTTAATCAGCCGCAGCTTTTGTTTATTTTAAAAACTACTGATTAAAGCTGGCAGCCCTAAGTAAAGCCGAGTCCCACCATCTACCCTGTGACCAAGATGGAAATATATTTTCATGATGTGAGAATATCCTAGGTCTTTGCTTAAAGCAAAGAACAGATTACTCTGTATGAATTCACAATCAATCAGAACTTGCCAAAATTGGCAGGCAGAATTTTCACAGAAAGCCATTTCTGATGATCAGGGAACAGCAACAAAATGGAATCCCTCCAGTGGATTGCTCATATTCTTACTTTCACAGTTAATATATTTCTCTCAATTACTTATTTTCATCAAAAGCATGCTTATTTCACTAAAAATTACTAGCAAAGGACACCCTAACCCTCCATTCAAATATTTTTAAAGGTTATAAGGATTAATCTACAATGCATTTTACAATTAAACTACCAGGATAAAATGTGCTTTCAATAACACGGTGAATGACTGATAAAAAGTCTTCTAATTTAACTTTGGAGTATTCTGACCGCACAGAAGATCGAGATTTGTTCTTGTAAACGTTTAATCTGACTCACGTTGTGTAAATTACTTCAGCACAGCCAAGCCAAGTGTAACTCAACTCCCACTAAAGGGGAAATTCCACTTAGGCTTTGAATACTTTCAATTCAGCTTAATTAGATTTTTTTTACAAGCCAATGCTGTATTGTTTGAGGTGCAAGGCTGAACATATTCTCAGTGCTTGAATATATATATATCATTCTCAGCACCCATGGATCAATAAATACTTGGTTCTGTTTGTACAGGTCTACCAGAGCTTTACAATTTGACTATAACCAGAAGCAAGTAATTCATAGAATCATAGAATCATAGAATCATAGAGTTGGAAGAGACCACAAGGGCCATCCAGTCCAACCCCCTGCCAAGCAGGAAACACAATCAAAGCATTCCTGACAGGTGGCTGTCAAGCCTCTGCTTAAAGACCTCTAAAGAAGGAGACTCCACCACACTCCTTGGCAGCAAATTCCACTGTCGAACAGCTCTTACTGTCAAGAAATTCTTCCTAATGTTTAGGTGGAATCTTCTTTCTTGTAGTTTGAATCCATTGCTCCGTGTCCGCTTCTCTGGAGCAGCAGAAAACAACCTTTCTCCCTCCTCTATATGACATCCTTTTATATATTTGAACATGGCTATCATATCACCCCTTAACCTTCTCTTCTCCAGGCTAAACATACCCAGCTCCCTAAGCCGTTCCTCATAAGGCATCGTTTCCAGGCCTTTGACCATTTTGGTTGCCCTCCTCTGGACACGTTCCAGCTTGTCAATATCCTTCTTGAACTGTGGTGCCCAGAACTGGACACAGTATTCCAGGTGAGGTCTGACCAGAGCGGAATACAGTGGTACTATTACTTCCCTTGATCTAGATGCTATACTCCTATTGATGCAGCCCAGAATTGCATTGGCTTTTTTAGCTGCTGCATCACACTGTTGACTCATGTCAAGTTTGTGGTCTACCAAGACTCCTAGATCCTTTTCACTTGTACTGCTCTCAAGCCAGGTATCACCCATCCTGTATTTGTGCCTTTCATTTTTTTTGCCCAAGTGTAGTACTTTACATTTCTCCCTGTTAAAATTCATCCTGTTTGCCTTGGCCCAGTTCTCTAATCTGTTAAGGTCATTTTGACGTGTGATCCTGTCCTCTGGGGTATTAGCCACCCCTCCCAATTTGGTGTCATCTGCAAACTTGATCAGGATGCCCTCAATCCCATCATCCAAGTCATTGATAAAGATGTTGAATAAGACTGGGCCCAAGACAGAACCCTGTGGCACCCCACTAGTCACTTCTCTCCAGGATGAAGAGGAGCCATTGATGAGCACCCTTTGGGTTCGGTCAGTCAGCCAGTTACAAATCCAATGAATGGTAGCATTGTCTAGCCCGCATTTTACCAGCTTCTTTACAAGAATATCATGGGGCACCTTGTCAAAGGCCTTGCTGAAATCAAGATAGGCTACATCTACAGTGTTCCCTTCGTCTACCAGGCTTGTAATTCTGTCAAAAAATGAGATCAGATTAGTCTGACATGACTTATTTTTCAGAAACCCATGCTGACTTTTAGTGATCACAGCGTTCCTTTCTAGGTGCTCACAGACCGTTTGCTTAATGATCTGCTCTAGAATCTTTCCTGGTATTGATGTCAGGCTGACTGGGCGGTAATTGTTTGGGTCCTCTCTTTTCCCCTTTTTGAAAATAGGGACAACATTTGCCCTCCTCCAGTCTGCTGGGACTTCACCTGTTTTCCAAGAATTCTCAAAGATTACTGCCAGTGGTTCTGAAATCACCTCTGCCAGTTCTTTTAATACTCTGGGATGTAGTTCATCTGGCCCTGGAGACTTGAATACATCTAAACTAGCCAAGTGTGCTTGTACTACCTCCTTACTTATTCTGGGCTGTGTTTCCCCTGCTGTATCATCTGCTCCATATTCTTCAGGTCGGGCATTGTTTTCTTTTTTGGAGAAGACTGAGGCAAAGAAGGTATTGAGGAGTTCTGCCCTTTCTGCGTCCCCTGTTCGCATTTCACCTTCTTCTCCTCTAAGTGACCCCACTGTTTCCTTGTTCTTCCTTTTGCTACGGACATACCCATAAAAACTCTTTTTATTGCTTTTAACCTCTCTAGCAAGCCTGAGTTCATTCTGTGCTTTAGCTTTTCTGACTTTGTCTCTACATGTGCTGGCTATTTGTTTGAATTCCTCTCTGGTCGTTTCCCCCTTTTTCCATTTCTTGTACATATCCCTTTTAAATCTTAACTCAGTTAAAAGTTCATTAGATAGCCACCCTGGCTTCTTTAGGCACCTTCCATGTTTTCGTCTCATTGGTACTGCTTGAAGTTGTGCTTTTAATATCTCCCTTTTAACAAACTCCCATCCATCATGAACTCCCTTCCCTTTTAGTATTACTGACCATGGGATCACACCCAGCATTTCCCTAAGTTTTCTGAAGTCGGCTTTCTTAAAGTCTAGAATTTGAGTCTTAGTATGCTTGGTTGCTCCTTTCTGATGTATAATAAACTCCAGAAGAACATGATCACTCCCACCTAATGATCCTACCACTTCTACCCCACTAACCAGGTCATCACTATTGGTTAGGACCAGATCTAAAATGGCTGATCCTCTTGTTGCTTCTCCCACTTTCTGGACAATGAAATTGTCTGCAAGGCCAGTGAGGAATCTGTTCGACCTTATGCTCTTGGCTGAGTTTGACATCCAACAAATATCAGGATAGTTGAAATCCCCCATTACTACTATCTCATTTCCTTTTGAATGCTTGGTCATCTGTTCCAGGAAGGCATCATCTATGTCCTCAGTTTGGCTTGGGGATCTATAGTAAACTCCCACCATGAGATCACTGTTATTTTTCTCTCCCTTAATTTTGACCCAGATACTCTCAATTTGGCTTTGAAGTTTTAAATCATGGATCTCTTCACAGGTATACACATCCCTGACATATAACGCCACTCCTCCTCCTTTCCTGTTTGGTCTATTTCTCTTAAATAGATTGTATCCCTCTATTACTACATTCCAATCATGAGACTCATCCCACCAGGTTTCAGTGATGCCTATTATGTCGTATTTAGTTTGCTGTACCAAGAGCTCAAGTTCATCTTGTTTATTTCCCATGATCTGTGCATTTGTATACAGACATTGAAAACCATTGATCATTCCCCCTAGTCTCCTACTTAAGGATTTTTTCCTCCCACCACTAGGTCTGTGCGCTGTTTGCTCCATTTGGTCCTTGACTTTTGGATGATCATCTTCAGCATTTGATAGACTCCTACCTTCAGGACCACTGTCTCCCTCCCCCACATAAGTCAGTTTAAAGCCCTCCTGATGAGGTTTTTGAGATTGTTGGCAAAAACATTCCTCCCAACCCTTGTGAGGTGCAGCCCATCACTTGCCAGAAGTCCATCTTCAAGAAACTGCAGACCGTGATCTAAGAAACCAAACCGTTCCTGCCGGCACCATTTGCGAAGCCAGTTGTTCACTTCTCCTATTTTCCCCTCTCTTCCTGGGCCACGGCGTTCAACTGGGAGGACAGATGAGATGACAATTTGTGCATTTAATTGCTTCAGCTTCCTGCCCAGAGCCTCATAATCACTTTTGATCTTCTGGAGGCTATGGCTTGCGGTGTCATTGGTTCCCACATGGACTAAAAGGAAGGGGTTTTTATCCGTGGGTTTAATTATTCCTTGCAGCCGTTCTGTAACATCATGGATCTTGGCCCCGGGGAGACAGCATACCTCTCGAGACATCTTGTCAGGCCCACAGATCACTGCTTCCGTACCCCTCAGTAGGGAATCCCCTATCACCACTACACGCCTCCTCTTAGGCTTGGTCGGGATTCTTACATGTGCTGTCCCTTCCAAGGTCGCCTGCACATTCCCAGAGGACTGACTATGTTGCTCGTCTTCATATACCTCATCAACTGTGATGAGGGAGAGATCTTCCAATGGAGTCTGTTCTTCATCTTCCAGATTTGAGAGCACTTCAAATCGATTTTGTAGTTCTAAACACTCAGAGCGATCCCTGGGCATTCTACTTCTGTGAGTCACGTTCCTCCATACATCTGGCTCCTGAGTTGGGGAACTGATCTCCTCCTCAGAGATGTGCCCTGTCTCCTGCATGGTGGAGACAGTGTGCTCTGCTGCATCCAAGAAAAGCTCCAGCTCTTTAATTTTCTGGAGCGTAGATACACGGGCCTGAAGTTGCTGGACCTTGTCTTCGAGTAGGGCAACCAACTTGCAGTTGCTGCAGGTGTAGCTGTCTACAACCTTTGGCAAGAAGACAAACATTGCGCAGGAATTACAGGCGACTACAGTTGTTCCGTCCCCCTTCTGAAGTTGCCGGACCTTGTCTTCTAGTAGGGCAACCAACTTGCACTTGCTGCAGGTGTAGCTGCCTACATCCTTTGGCAAGAAGGCAAACATTGCGCAGGAATTGCAGGCGACTACAGTTGTTCCCTCACCCTCCATCTTGAAGCTTGAAGTCAGGACACTCAAAAAAGAAGCCTAGGTCTCCCCAAGTAAACGTTTGAGACTAGCTCTCCTCTATCAAAAGATAGGTCAAACCGCTGCCCTCTAGGCACTGATTAGCTCCGCCCACAGCTAGTCACCAGACAAACACACACACACAAGCCAGAAACAAACTCTCTCACACACACAAGCCTGGGAAACACACAAACAAATAAGGAAACAAATAAGCACACAAACTTAATCACACACAGCCCCAAAAAGACAAACCCACAAAACCTACAAGCTCAGCTCACCTTGTGCTCCCTCCTCAGTCGCTGCCCTCCAGGCCAGCAGACAAGGGAAGGGCTCCCTTGCCTTTGCACATGATCAAGAAGCTTGAACAGTATCCACACAACAGAGCATAATTGTTTTAATTTTGTTTTTAAGGCAATTAAACCAAACGTTTTGGTTCAATGCAGAAATACACAAGTTTCACCAGATGTAAATGGGCCACAGGTGTATTTGCTATTGTGCACACCAAACCATTCGCTCTTTCTCTCTCTTAAAAAAAAATACATTTATGTTCTGCTCATACATATGAGTGGCAGCAGTCTTACATGTACAAGATCAATTGGGTTCACACCTGCTTTTCTTTAGTAGTGCTGCAGCTTCAGGTGTTCCCAGACGACCCTAACCACTTCCCTTTCCACAGAAGAAAATGGCTGCAGCCTCAGAAAAACACAGGAAAAAAGAAAAATCCACATATCTCCTTCCTCCAATATTTAATATGTAAGGTGTTCTGCACAAGTTATCTCTACTTTTCTCATACAAATACAACACCATGTGAAGTAAAAATCACGTAAAAATGTGAAGACACTCATGGGATTGAAATAAATCCTGCAATGAAATTTAAAACATTTTATAACTTTCTAGACCAAAGAGACAGAGTTGACTATAAAGACATAAAGGTCAGAAGTGGAGGTTTTAAAGTGCAACATAAAGACTTGAAAACAAAAAACCAGTTGAAGGGATGGAGGGAAGTCACGAGCTCGGCAGAGCAAAGAGTATTTTTATTTGCTACTGTAATGTTGAAAATATTGTGTTAAAAAAGAAATTAATAAAAATTATATGTCTAAAAACAACACCACTATGTACTAGATCACACGTGGAAAAACAAATGTGGTAAGGTGAACTAAGGAAGACACTTTTTTGAATTAACAATATCTCTACAACTAAAGAAACCTGAAGCATTCCCAGGTACCTTGAAGTTATTTGTGAAGTGAAATGTACAACTTACCTCAAAATAAATGGAGCGAAGGGTGCCATATTAAGGGCGGAATATGTGCCATCCATCGGTGATGGATACAGCTTCCCCAAAATCAAAAGCAAAAGGAATAAGCTTGGGTGCAGCTTAAACTCACCCGTCCCACTACATTAAAAAAAAAATGATGTGAAGATCATTAAACACATCCATAAAAATATTTTCCTAAGTCTACAACTATTTGACAATATACTAGACGCTGCTATAGGGTGATGAAGCACTCTGAGTTATAGCCAGCTAAATCATCTTCCAAACAGAAACACTTCAGACTAACAAACATAAGTTAGTAATGCCCGTTGATTTTAATGGGTCTAACTGGGAGTATGACTTAGGAGGCAGTTTCAAATCATGGTAGGCAATGGCAGAGCTTGATGAAATGGCAAAGCTACTGCCACATCCACAGGCCTCCTACATGAGCCAGCCAGGAGATATGGCAGGGGCTGGTCCAGACCCATCCCTGAAACACTGCAGGGGTATCAACTGCAGTAGCTTCCACCTGCCTGCCATTTGGATGGGGATATTGGGCCAATCCTCACTGGCATGTCCTCCCTGTTGCCAGTGGAGATCCCTTGATGGCAGAGGCCAATGGATCTTGGAAGGGCTTGGGGAAATGGCATCTCCACATCACCCAAACTCCCTTCAACATGGCTGATTGGTGGTTTCGATTGCTCTGCTAGGTAGAGGCAACTCTTTGAAATGATTTCATGCAAGTGTTATTAGTTTACTACAACTCTTTAACCATTTAACTTTGTTCACTTAAGTTATCAGCATTAAGTTAATGCTTAATGCTCCATTTTTTTAGACAACCAATGCAGACAATAATGCTTTACTTCTGTATGCTTCCCCACAACAACACACCTTTTCCTTTTTTGCTGCATATAAACCCAAACCATAAGCATAAAAAATTATTTCTCAAATTACCTGGAGGAGAAAAAATTAATGAATGCAAAGCTGAACTGCAAAATAATTTGTATGAAATGGAGCGGCTTGTATGTACATAAATATCACTCAGATTAATATGTAACCAGTTTGGTTTTGGCTGTAGTAAAACAAAAACAAAAACTGCAACAACAAAAATGTTAAAATAATGCTGATGGGTAATTCCAAAAAGACTTGGAATTGAGAGTGCCATTTTTTTTAAATTTTCCAGCAGTTTATGGACAGCTAGAACAGAATGTTTTTAACTTTGACTATTTCAGCTGTGTATTGTATTAATTATGATGTTGTGACCTGCCCTGGGGTCCCTGATGAAGGCTGGGATATAAATAAACTAATAGCAACAACAGCCTACTTAAAAACACATAGACAGCACTTCTCCAAATCTGTTTTCTGCTCCAACACTGAAAGCCTAAGTATTTGACAATGGATTCAATGGACAATTGACAATGATAACAATGGATTCTTCTTACCTGTCCACTGTGCTGGCTACAGCTTCCAACTGGCTGAGCAAGAACGGATAAAGGTTTGGAAACCGAGTGAAGAACTCCCTCCCTGTCATTCTGTAGAAGAAGAAAAAGATTTTCCAACACACAGTTGCATGGAAGCTTCAAGACTATTTGCACAAGACTTATGTGTAATTATGTACAACCCAAATAATTTCATTTTCTGTGCCATTTATGTACCGTAAGATGGGCAAGCATCTTTTTTTAATCAGCCAATGCAAGATAGGCAGGTCCACAAAACCAGACTTCCTAAAAGCAGCTTTTAAACAACGTAAGTTATACTTAAAGCTTCATAAGCATGTACATTTTTCAAAAATACAAACAGATCTCATATCCCACAGATCTATTTATTTTTAATGTCATAGAAGCCATTATTTTGATAAGGTAAATCCAAGGGTTAAGGGGGGAAAGGCGACAGCAAAACCATCAGAAAAAACACGGCATTTTCCATTTAAAATGGTTTTTCAAATAAACACTGAATGCCTATCCTAAGCACATTGATGTTTATATTGTATGACACCTTATTATATTTTATATGAGAGTGCTGTTTATAAATAGTTAAATAAAAAAAATAAAAAAGCTTCCATATTTCAGATCAAGGAGCTAATCTAAAAAAAGTCTTATACCTGCATTTCCTTTAATATTTATTAATGAAAATAAGTAAGGTTTTAACGTATGAGTAAATCACCACATGGCAAATACCAGCCAAGATCCTTACAGTGATCAGCTAAGACAACATGCCTTAACCACAAAGCACTGGGCAAATACTGCAAAACGGATCAAAACAAATATTAATGAAGCAAGCACAGAAAGCTTCCACAAGTGCACATAAGCCTTAACCTGTTCAATACTACAAGCATACTGGCAGGGGCCTTGCTCAAGAGTTTCGTTTACTATATTTTTCACCTATTTTAATATCTGAGGAGAATTGGTTAAAGCCAATTTCGTTATTCATAACTGAATATCTCCACGATATAACATTTAAGAAAACCAAAGCCCTACATTACAGACTCCCACGAGAGGTTGTGGACTCTCCTTCCTTGGAGGTTTTTAAGCAGAGGTTGGATGGCCATCTGTCATAGCATTTAGATTCCTGCATCGTAGGGGGTTGGACTAGATGACCCTTGGGTCCCTTCAAACTCTACGATTCTATGAGTCTAAGATTCTACCATTCTATAAAACATATAAAATGCAGACCGTTCTGGAATTAGAAAATGGAAGCAGCAGACAGTATCCTTCTACTAGCAAACAAAAATTGCACCACATCTCAAGTAGAAGCTCAAATTTCCCACTGGCAGGAAATCTGGTCTGATCCCACATATAAGGAGGACAGTAAAATCAACCCAAGGAATGACAAGGCCAGAACCGAGAACTTATGGTTCTGTTCAAAGCAGCCCTGGATGGCAAACCACCAAAATGACAGATTGGAACACCTTCCTGGGGTAGTGAAGGCCCTGAACTGGCCTTGCCCATAGGAGTTGCATAACAGGCCCTTCTAGGGACTAGAAAGCGCTTTATGTTTGGGCTGAGGCTTTGCCTGAGCAACAGTTGTCTTCCTAGTTCCTTTGCCTTAGCAAAAATGGTCTTTGTAGTATTTTACGGTGAATGTTGGTTGCAACTCCCTGGCACCCCTCCAACTGCTGCCTTTGATATTTGAGATATTATAATGTAAAGTGATGAATAGTAAATTGCATGAAACAGAGTTAATCATTGTAGGAGGGACAATCTGTCTTCCAGAGGGATTATGTGAAGAAAGAACCCCTTGTTGCAAGCTTGGGTTATTAACAAGATGGCCGACTGCTTTCGGCCTAAATTGTGTTTCTTACTGGAAACCTGAGGACGTGTCTGAATTTCCAGCACAGCCTTTTCCAACCTGGTGCACTCCTCGTGTTTTGGACCACAACTCCCATCAGCCAACACATGGCAAAGGCTGCTCTAGTGCAAGAGAACTATTATTAAAGATCAAGGCTTCGAACCTGCAGCATTTGAGCAACAACAGCCAAACACTGACTAGACAGTGTTGCACAATCCCAGCTTCACACCTGTGACAAACATGGCAGGTCAGGTCATGCCGACCTCTGACAAACAGGCCAAGTTTGATCATGTCTTCAATAATTTGCAGAGTATTTTAAATTGGATACTGCAGATAGCACTCTCAACTTCTGAAAGTACAAGATGATCGGAGATAAAATATTAATCTTAAATATAGTGCATTTCAAACTAATCAAGTCCTCATCTTTCAAACATATGATAGCCAGGGAAGTTTTGGCTAAGGCAGGTGTGCAAAATATTATAAATTTATATAGTGCTGTATTGTGTTTTTAATATTCAGTTGGGAGCTGCCCAGAGTGGCTGGGTAAACCCAGCCAAATGGGCGGGGTATAAATAAAAATTGTTGTTGTTGTTGTTGTTTGTTATTATCCAAATTATTATTTCACATCCCACATTTTCATGGCTGATTTTAAACAGGGGTTGGTTCCATAAGTCATTTTCTTAAGCACAGGGCTATAGCCATTCACAAGTTACAAGAGGTGCTTTAAATTCAGAGAGGCCTTCAGGTTTCAGGCATTGAATAACATTTCTCTGGGAGAACAACAGAATAATGCTTTTGAACTGGTACCTGTCATTGAAGGAGGAGAGTTTCTGTTAGCATAATTTCCTAATTTAATTAGGAAATTATTCTGGGAGGTAAATGAAGGACCACCAACTCCAAATTTACCGATCTTACAACTTGGCGGCGCCCACCCAAAAGGAACATAACATTCTCCAACAAGGCATATCAAGTTTACAACTAGGATCAAGAATAGGCTTGAAGTTTAGTCATAATGATGTTGGGATTTGTAATTTGGTATCCCATATCGGCTATGACTGTTTTCCTCTACGCTTGCAGACTGACTGGAGAAGGCATGTCCCAGCAAAATGCACAATTCTTTCAACCTCACCACTAAGTGAGTTGCCAAGCGTTGAGATTAGACAGAAGGGCTTCTGACTAACAGGTGGTTACTTCCTAGTACTAGACAGATGTTCACCCAATAAGTAAAAAGAACCAAAAGAGAAATGTGACTATACTATTACTGGTACTGCTCCGCTAAAATCTAAAGCAATACTCTGTGTGAAAAGATACAACATCAATTCTGCGGTAATTGCACACCACTTAGAAAGAGATCTACTCTACCACACTTAAAATGAACATAGAATCCCTTATGCATACAAACCAAGTTGTGACAAACACAGCAGTCTCCACCACTGTCTATCTTTCGCACTCCCAGTGCAAGCACAAATCTGCTGTTTTATATGCAATATTTGTATCCTAGACGTCCCCCTCAAAAAGTTCAAGATGGCAGGCGAGGGGTTATCTCATTCTACGCTCACAACAACCTTGCAAGAGGCAGTGACTCTTCCAAGGCTACTTATGAGCTTCAAAGCGAAGCAAATGTGAAGCCGGGGCTCCCCAGTCTAACACTCTATCCCCTAGAGCAGAGTTAGTCAGCAGGTTGCCCTCCCAATGTTTTGAACTAAAGCTTCCATCATATCCCTGACCATTGGCCATGCTGGTGGGGCTGATGGCAGCTATAGTTCAAAACATCTGGGCAGTAGCAGGTTGGCTAACTACAGCATTCACCGATTTCCGGTCCTCAGAACCCTTAGCTTTTCAAACAGGAAAATATACTGCTGCGTCAAACGCTACTTAAAGAATACTTTCCACGCACTAAACAAGCAATCTGGACTGAAACAATCCAGAATGGCTGCAAATAACTCATTTAATTTTCGTATACAGAGATTGTCAGATAGAGAGACTACATGAATATGACAAATTGATGGAACAAACAGTTACTGATAATATTCAGATGCGGATTTTGGCACGAGAACTACATTGAATTAAAGCCTAGAAAACCTTTAATGTTAACTGACTTTGATAGGTCAGAAGATTAACATCACTCCAAAACTTGTTTACAAGAAGTGCCTAAAGATTACTTTAACTTTTCCATCTCAAGTTTTGTTAGTTCTCCTTCATATTTTCCTTTCTTGTACAACTATTCTTTTCAGCGTTTCCATTTTTTCCTGCACAGGCATGATGCCAGTTAAAGTTGAACAGTTTAATATTTCAGAACTTCGTATTAGCAAAATCACCCACACTGGACACCTCAGTTACTAAGATTTTAATTTGGCAAAGACAAGAAAATGCATAGAAGCAAAATCCCAACAGAATATTGTGAATGTCTTCCAAACGTTCCAAAACTGTTTGCAAAAATATTAATTCAGGTATACGGGCACACAGTTCCCATCCAAATATGCCACATTTATATTATATCTCTCCCCCCCCAATAAAATCAGTTGAAAGCTAAACAGGCAGAAAAATGCATCAAATGGGCTAAAGGTGTCAACATCCATTCTGACAGGAGAAAGTCACTGTTATCAAGTTTTCAAAAGGTTCCTGGCAACGTTCCCCACTGAAGCCTCCTAAGGAAATTCAGCAGTCATGGAATAAGAGAAAATATTAAGTGACTGGTAAACAGTGGAAAACTGAATGAAGTAGTTTTCGTAGTGGCAGGAAGCAAACAGTAGGCTAAACCCCTCAAGGTTCCATACCATATCCAGCGCTTTTAACCAATATGGTGCTCTGAGAAAATTCCCCTCAGGAGGAAATTTTCAAGAACAAAAGGTGTTTAGGAACATGGGATGAACTACGCAGATGTGAGCCTCCCCACTTCGGATGCTTTAAGGAGCCGTGGATTGGGAGGAAGAGGATTTCAAGCAGCAGCTAGGAATGTATATAAGTGTGCAGAATCATTTCACTTTGGCCACACCTGAGCATGACGAAGTAGAGAAGAGGCTGGGGAGAGGGTTCAGGAAAAGAGGGAAGCATCATTTTATGCTCTTCATTTCCTCAACTCACCTTCCTCAGAGAAGGAGCACCTAGACCAGGGGTAGGCAAACTAAGGCCCGGGGGCCGGATGCGGCCCAATCGCCTTCTCAATCCGGCCAGCAGACGGTCCGGGAATCAGCGTGTTTTTACATGAGTAGAATGTGTCCTTTTATTTAAAATGCATCTCTGGGATATTTGTGGGGCCTCCTGGTGTTTTTACATGAGCAGAATGTGTGCTTTTATTAAAAATGCATCTCTGGGTTATTTGTGGGGCATACTTGCACTTTGGCGTGCTTTCAAACTGTTAGGTTGGCAGGAGCAGGGACCGAGCAACGGGAGCTCACCCCGTTGTGGGGATTCGAACCGCCGACCTTCTGATCAGCAAGCCCTAGGCTCAGTGGTTTAGACCACAGCACCACCCACATCCCTAAGTATATTAATAGTGAAATACAATTAAGGAGCAGGCTAGCATACTTACATTATAGGAGCCTACGCAACACAAAACACTGTTGCTGTATGTAGGTTTTATTTTGTTTTTTATCTTATATTTTGGAAATGTACATCCAGGTTTTCCCCCCTTTAATTCTTTTGGGGGCCCCAAGAGAGTGGGACCCTAAGCTATAGCTTGTTTACCCGTAGCTTATACATAAATCTGGCACTGAGTGAGATGGAATGAAGTCCTCCCTGACCTATACCTGCTTCCATTTTAGTGCAAATATCCATGGGTTATATTTAAAGGGTTCTGTCCAACATTAAACCAACACTTATTTCACTGCATATGCACAGGAAGCCTCAGGCTCAGAGGATTCAGGAGACGAGCATATCCTACTTTTCCATAGAAGGGGGGGAAATAATTGGAAAAACTACTTTGTTTTCTCTCTTCTAGTACTGCTCTCTTACTTTTTTCTATGTATGCAGTATGTGACTGCAAGGATTTAAATGTCTTCAATGGGCTAAACACATCTCTAGCTGTCCTTGCTAAATTGTTCTCTGTTACATGATCATAGCTTTCCATAAGAAATCAGCAATTGTCACACCGTTTTGTATGCACATATCAGTTTACCATGGCCATGCATCGCAGGTCATCCGATTAAGCTGTTTACCGCATTTCATATTTTTCAGAAGAAAGGATACTTTCATGACCTTGATCCCTGGGGCATATTAACTGTAATGTTGTATGCATAATTCGTGAATCAGCTGTTCCATTTCTCAGTGACAAAAGCGTTAGTCAGGAAAAAAGGCCAGCCAATTTGAAAGGGGTGGGTTGTTGTTGTCTTTTAAAAGGCGACTGCCCTTGCAGAGCCCTAAAGGTGCATTTTTCCGCCAAATATCCACAGAGATGCCAACTGGCAATCTTGCAGAGACATAAATTAGCTAATAAAATAATAGGATACAATACTAATCTGAATTAAGGATGTCCACAACCACTTTATCCTTTTGCCTGCCCACAACTGTCAGCTTAGATCATACAGCTCTTTTTAAAAATAATTTTTTTTGTTTTCCTGTTTTATCATATCATCAATGCAATCTGTGTTACAGTCATACACAGGATAAGAAAGAAGAGAGAGAGAGAGAGAGAGAGAAAGAAAGAAAGAAAGAAAGAAAGAAAGAAAGAAAGAAAGAAAGAAAGAAAGAAAGACAGACAGACAGACAGACAGCTCATTCAATTCATTTTCTGAAGGTTTGCAATGACAAGGAAAACGCAATCTGATCTAAGTGCAGAAGTCTCATACTACCTACCATAGGCAGAGTATAATATCAGCCTACAAGCCATTTACTCCAGGCAAGGCCCTTAGCAACAGGTGAGGAGGAGTTGTTGTTTATGAGTATCTTGAACAAAAAAGTAAAGGAAACTACATTGGCAAAAAAAACCAACCCAAAACATAGCCAGGCAATATCTTTATTAGATCTCTTTATGAAACCAGATGTTAAACAAAACAGAGGCGAGGGGAAGTTGGCTTGACGCTGAATCTACGGAGTCTGCATTTAGTCACAGTCTTAAAATGGGAGTGTAGGGGGAGCCAGCAGGCTTAATTTGAATTGCCTCCAGTCTACTAGGTGCTATACCATGAAGGGGAAGATGAGGGAGGCTAACTGTGTTAAATAATACTCATCAGGTCAGTTTGATAACGGGCTGAAACTAACCAGTATGAAAGAAGAGATGAAGTTAGGAAGGATCAGTAAAGTTGTGAGTTTCACATAAATCAGCAATTTATTGTTTAATCAGTTCCTGGTTATCTGAAAAGTACAGTAAGCCTGCAACCTATGCACATTTAATTGTGTGCATTCAGCTTTACATGCATGGCAAAAAAGTAATATAAAGGGGGTACAAAGAGGGCTCTGGGAAAAATGACTTGGGCAATCCCACCCGCAATTGAACCCCAATGGATTTGGAATAAATGTGATTTTGGCCAAAGGCGCAACCCCCTGAACATAACCCCTACATAAATTGTGGGTTTACTGTACCTTAAAGCTACATAGTACAGTATCTCAGTATTTGGATTAAAGGTAAAGGTAAAGGGACCCCTGACCATCAGGTCCAGTCGTGTCCGACTCTGGGGTTGCGTGCTCATCTCGCTCTATAGGCCGAGGGAGCCGGCGTTTGTCCGAAGACAGCCTCCGGGTCATGTGGCCAGCATGACAAAGCTGCTTCTGGCGAACCAGAGCAGCGCACGGAAACGCCGTTTACCTTCCCGCTGGAGCGGTCCCTATTTATCTACTTGCACTTTAATGTGCTTTCGAACTGCTAGGTGGGCAGGAGCTGGGACCGAACAACGGGAGCTCACCCCGTCGCAGGGATTAGAACCGCTGACCTTCTGATCAGCAAGCCTGTGGTTTAACCCACAGCGCCACCTGGTCCCTTACATAGTACGGTATCTCAGTATTTGGATTAGGCCACAGCTAATCCTTACCTGGAGCAAAAAGAGCTTTTAAACTCTCAGTCTTGCTTCTCAATAGGGATGTTCTCGTGGGAGAATCTGACTTCTCACAAGAGCGCCCCCACCTTAACTGTGTATAGTTGGAATTTCAGAGGTTAAATGCACAGAAAATGTGGATGTACTGTAATATTATTAATTAGATTTATATAGAGTGGAATCTCGGTTTTCGAACCTAATCCGTTCTGGAAGTCCGTTCGACTTCCGAAACGTTCGAAAACCAAGGATCAAAGGGCTGTCAGCAAGTTCAATGGGGAAAATTGAGGAACGTGCCTCAGAAAGTGTTCGACTTCCGAGGCGCATTCAAAAACGGAAGCATTCACTTCTGGTTTTCGGCGTTCGGCTTCCAAAACGTTCGGCAGCTGAGACGTCTGAAAACCGAGCTTTGACTGTACTGCCCTTTGTCACAACATAAAACACAAATGACAACCCATAACATGTAGACAGTTTAACGATCAAAAGAGTCATATAGATGCTGTAATAAGTAATCTATAATAAAATGCAACAGCAGCAGCACAAAACAGTCCATAATTACAGAATCTTAACTCAATCTAAACGTATTTCTTAATCTTGTCTCCCATGGAAAATGACAGACCCTTCCAGCTCTTGCTTGGAAATTTTCTCTTCACCTTATCAGTCCCTCACCCTGCTTGTGGTGGGAGTACTCTTCAGTTTTTTAATTCATCAGCAAGCTGTTTGCCTGTCCTTTACTTTGCTCACCTTTCTTCCCTACAATGGATGTGAACATACTCAATCAACTTTGATGGGTTGTTTAATTTTAAGCAATTTTTTTTTTAAGTATAGTCTACTCCTCTGACCATTATCTTGTGCCAGCACTAACAAGGTTGATACTGCTTTCATCTTTTTTCAGCCAGAGTTGGATTTTCCTGGCAAAACCTTCATTACCTGTTAAGGATGGACCAACACCAGGAGTTAAGAAAGCAGAGTTCTGTCGAAACAAATATTCCAGCTTGAAATCAGAGTGCTAAAAAGTCATGTTTGAAAAAGGGACCCAGGGAGTGTTTGTTGCAAAGAGTGCTCTCTGCTTTCTTAAAGGAGCATTCATTATTCCTTACGGCATCTGCAGGCCATTAGCCACTGATGTTTCTGTAAAAGAATACCCTCCACTAAAGAGAATGAACTTCTTGGGGCATTTAGTACACAGCTGAAATATGTTTTTAATCCAAAAATGGAGGGAGGGGAGGAGGTGACCCCGTGTCAATAATTTAATGGCAAAACCTTTGGGGGGAGGAAGAGGGTCAATGCCACTTAGATGCATGGTTCACTAAATAGGAGACTCCACACTTTTTCACATGCATTACTTGATTAAGATGACTTCAAGCAAAGTATTCAGTGAAAAACAGTGTGTCTGAGTTGACTAGAAGTGATCACAAAATTCTGTATTCCCTAATCCGTGAGTAGTTCATTAATACCTTTGAGTAATTGATGCTGCAGTTAACAAGTGATGAAAAATATGTTTGAACTTGCCCTCAAAGTGAATAATCTTCTCATAAATCATATGGAAGGCCAAAACAAAGTAATCAGAATACTACAATATTCACATGAGCCAATTCACAGGATTCTCAAGTTCCATGTTCAATAGGTTTTACCCTTCTTTTAAAATAAGATTTACCAGGGTGGTTTACATACAATAAAATATAGCTGAAAGGGCATCACAAATGTACAGGAAGATTTGTTGAAGAGCAACGAGGGACAAACTGAACTGAAATACAAGAGAGTTGTGACAAACCAACTAGATTTCCCAATTAGATATTGTGAAACATTTCAAAGGCATCGAAGGGGCGCTTCATCAGTTCAGGACTGTGCTGAGAGATTCTAGTCCTCATTAATCAGGAATAAAAGATAACAAAGACAACCACTTCCAAGTTTCCTGGGATGGGGATTCACAGCAATTTCATACCCGCCAACATCTGGGGGATCTAAATTGGGACGTTCATTCTTTGCTCACCCGCTGTGGCGTGAGCTAGCTGACTCCCGCCAAAGCAACCAACCAAATGGTGAGACATTCCAGGAGCCAATCAGAAGCTGGGATACCTTCTGTAATTCCAGGATATCCTGCTTAAAATTCTGGGGCGGTTGACAAGTATGCAATTTTAAATCCAATGATACTTACACTGATAAAATCCAGTTAGGATTCCGCTGAACATAACTGTGAAATATATCTTCATTTCAGGAGTTAATACCTCTATTTTATCTTTTTTATGCAAGTTCACAAGAGCAATTTATTTATTTTTTATATATTAAAAAAAAGGCAAGGAGAGAAAGGGAGCTAAAAGGCTAATTAAGCATTACTGAATGCAAAAAGATGGATAAATGTACCATTTGTTTTGCAAGGAACAACATACTTAAATATCAGAAAGCAAGCAACATTGCTTAAGTTCACCGACTTGGGAAAACATTCTTTTATGCTGCATAGTTCTAAAATAAATACTTTAGGGAAACAGAGAGCAAGCCATTATACCTTGGTTTTCATTTTCTTTCAGATAGAAACTGCTAGAGCAAACATTCCTACTAGTTTACGTTGCCTGTGTTTTTACGAAGTTAATAACCGAACTGTCAGTCAAGGCCTATATAAATACAGTAGTTGAATGCTTTCTGCTTTAGAAGCACTCTTATTTACAAGAGCAGCCAGCCAAGATTTTGAAATGACTGCATGGTCTGTTTGCTTTGATCTCTTTTATGCCTCAGTCTCTCAGTACCTGTTAGTTTGCTATTTATGATACCTTTGTGTATTTAGGCATGAGAAGAGCAACTGTGGGAAGCCAGCACTTCTTAAGAAATCAGTGATGTGAGGGGGTGCATCAGATGATAAGCAGGAATTTTATTTTATTTTTTTTAAAAAACAACAGACTCAAGGTAGTCATTTGTGAATGCAAAGAGACTGACAGGTGTTACGTTACCAAGGAGGGGGGGAAGCACAAAGGTGTTATTTAAGCATCCATCAGCTTTGTGACTGCACACTCACACTGTATTTACCTATTGTTTAAGAAGTTTCCAGGATATCCCAAACTAATCTCAGCTCATTTACTGCCTTTGATTACTGCCTTGGAGGATTACCACAGCCCTACCACAAAATGATTCACTCGTTAGCCTTTTGAAAGAACCTTCTCCCACGACTGACTGAGGAATGAAGACTTGTAGAACAATTGCAGCATGCCTGCTTTGGGCACGTAATGCAGTGAGTCTACCTTGCATTCCTCTCCCAAGCAGAGTCGTGCAGAGGTAGGAAGCTTCCCCCTGCACAAACAGGAGACCCGAGGTGCCAGTGACATGTGGGCAGCAAAGAAGGGAAAATGTAACTGGAAAACACAGTGAAGAGCAATGAGGCCGGGGGTGGGGGTGGGAAGAGGAGATGATTTTTTCCTGCTGAACAGCTGACAGAAGATGAGTGAAAACTAGATAATGTCCCTCCGTTGCTGCTGATGGGGCAGCTGGAAGTGAGCATATGAGGAAGGGGTTCCCCACCTTAAGATGTACCTGAAGAAGCATCTCCACTCCCATCGTTCAGCCCGGACACGGGGGTTCAGCTCCGAGGGCCTTCTGGCAGTTCCTTCACTGCGAGAAGCGAGGTTACAGGGAACCAGGCACAGAGCCTTCTCGGTAGTGGCGCCCACCCTGTGGAACGCCCTCCCACCAACTTTTAGAAGACATCTACATCTGAAGGCAAATCTGAAGATTTTTATGTCTGATGTTTTATCGTGTTTTTAATATTCTGTTGGGAGCCGCCCAGAGCGGCTGGGGAAACCCAGCCAGATGGGCGGGGTATAAATAGTATTTTATTATTTTTATTTATTATTATTACATGCATACATGCAGAGTGTGCCCTCAAAAGGCAAGCAGAATGAGCATCAACTCCTTGGCTAGACCTCTACAGTGATCCCAAATTAATTCCACATTGCCACAGATCTCATCCCTGAAACTGCAGAGAGCTATTAAAATAAGGTAAGAAAAGCTATTTCAATAAACAGCACAATAGAAACAATGTCCACCGTCTAGAGCAGCCTCTCTCTGCCTTGGGTTCCCAGATGTTCCCACACTACAACACCCATCATCCCTGACCACCGGCCATGCTAGCTGGGAGTTGTACTCCACCAACATCTGGGAACCCAAGGCGAAGGAAGTCTGGTGTCGAGGAACAAGTTCTGTGTCTCACAGGTGCATTTAGCTCACTGGTACAGCACATGGTTTCACATGAATTTCTCTACAGCCTGTTTCAGAAGTTTGCCTTTGCGTTGTTAACTACATCAAGAAAAAGGAGAAAATCTGGGACTACCATTAATATTCATAACAAAACAAAATAAAAAAAATTCCTTCCAGTAGCACCTTAGAGACCAACTAAGTTTGTTCTTGGTATGAGCTTTCGTGTGCATGCACACACACGAAAGCTCATACCAAGAACAAACTTAGTTGGTCTCTAAGGTGCTACTGGAAGGAATTTTTTTTATTTTGTTTTGTTTTGACTATGACAGACCAACACGGCTATCTACCTTTAATTAATATTCATGTTTGTCGAGGGGAGGTACCACTTTATTCAGCAGTTCTGAATAAAGGAATGCTACTACAGAATAAGTGATGGCATTCCAGAGAAGCTGCTTTGGCAAGCGGGGAATAAAAACACAAAATCAATTCCTGAATAGTCTTCCTGATCAGTACTCAAGCACTAATTGGAATTCAGAGAAATCTGCACTCAACATGCCAGTAAAAGGAAGAATCATTACTCATTCTTCAAAGCTGTAAACAGAAGATAAGTGTGTTTCAGGAAATTATAGGTAATGAAGTTCAATAGTTCAGACATTTTTTCCATCTTCATTCTGTAACAGCAACAGCAGCAGTGATCTTTATACAGGTGTCCAAAAGCATAGCTTGTTACCTGCACTTTACAAAAGTCATTCCACTAAATTTTTACACTGAATAAATCAGTGGCTGACGCTGAGTGTATACAGCAAATCTGTTCTCTGTACCTGTAAGGAGCAAGTTTCCAAGCAGCTATTAGTCACACCCAACACCTAAAAGTATAATGTGTGGAGTGGCCCTATGATAAATACATGGGAAGTAGGAAGCCCCTAACAACAAGCTATGGACAGGAAAATCTGCTACTCACAGCAGAGGCCGAACCTTTCTAGGCGTTATGGGTTTAACAGCAAATCCTACACTAAGTAATGAGGGAACAAGGATGCTAATAAAGGAATAGAATCATAGAATCATAGAGTTGGAAGAGACCACAAGGTATAAATAATCACATTTCTTGTTCATTTGAACTGCATCTATATAAGTAGGGTTGCCATACTTCAAAAAGTGAAAATATGGGCACAAAAGTTGTTGAGCATTTTTTTTTTTTTTTTTGCAAAATCTCAAAAAAAGAAAAGAAAAAGAAAAAGAAAATTTTGGAGCTATTTTTTGGCATTTCGACAAAAAAATCAACACTTCCGACATGGGTTGCCATACATGGGTTTCCCCGGACGTTTTTGCTGACTATCGGAAATTCCGCCCAGAATTGGCTGTCTTGGCAAAGCTTGCAGAAAGCTGGACTGAGTCACCTGATGTGCAGGGAGTTTGATCCTGCTAGGGCAGTGTTTTCCCACCAGCCCCTGGGCCACCCCCTGGACCTGTCAGTAGGACAACCCACCTGTCAAGCTACTGACACCATCAGATGATTGGCAGGTGGGTGGTTCTGCCCACCTGTCAAAATTGACCTGCAAGGGTGGAGGAGAGAGAACGTTCAAAAAGGTTAAGAGGTTTGAGAAAGCCAACAGGAGGGCAGAAGTAATGAGCCAGAGGAGAATATTAGGGCAAAGTGAAGGGATTGTTTCTTTCTTTAGGACAGACGGGAATGGAAGGCATTTGGGTGTAAATATGTTTTCCACCCCTTGTTTTAAATATATCTACAAGAGAAAGAGAGGTGGGGGAATGTTAAAAGTGGTACAAGCTTCCTTTGGCAAGGATAATTCATTTACAGTTTAAACAAACCCATGAGTAAACTGGAGATTTTCAACTGGTTGGGAAGATGGGACTTTGGAAAAGCTTTTCTTCAATGTAAAATGCAGTACCACTGCCATGGATTCTTGCAGATGTAAGCAGAAAAAAATAGTTTTCTTAAAATTTCCTGGCCTCGCATTTCTGTCAAACCATGCTGCAACATCCTCTTCTAAATTTTCAGCCTTGGATATAGAAATTAGAACCTTAGGTCCTCAATACTCTGTAGCACAAGCTGCATCTAATTTAACGAGGCTTCCTCTATCATTGCAAAGTCTGGGAGATCAGACTTTCCACTCATGTCAATGACACCTGCCCATGTAACCTAATTTTAAAACGTATCCGTGGTTGCCTATTAAGTGAAAAGGTACAGGAGGTGGATCAACACAACATCTGTGGAAATAAGATCCACTTTTATGAAAAAGTTCCTACCTTCAGGCTTCCCAGTTTGAAAATGTTGGCTCATTTAAAACGACCCAGAAAGTTACATAAAATGTACTTGACTGTAATCCAAACACAAGTACATATTGGAAACAAAGGATGCCTGAAGGAAAGCAAATTACATATCGTTGCTCTAGGTACACACTGATTATTCTGCAATAAAAAAAACATGAATCAAGAGAGACATCTAGCGGTTTTTTTATTATTACAAAAGTGTCTCAGCTGCTGAACCAGAACAAATAGATATAAAATGCAGGTTTCCTTAAACAGAGATTATTGTTATAATTTCATTGTAAATGATTAGTTACCAAATGTCATTCTTAAAATTAAATTAGTGTAGGCACACAGCCTGAAGGGCTCACACATACCCAAATAACAAAATCACCAGATTAGATTCTATTCGTGTTTATATATTATTCAGAAAATGAATTTCAGTCATAGATGCAGTGCAGCTGGCACAAATTCAGAGCTGTACGTAACCTCAATCAAGAAGGAGCATTTCCACCCCCATCGTTCTGCCCGGACACTTAGGTCCAGCTCCGAGGGCCTTCTGCTGGTTCCGTCACTGCGAGAAGCGTAGTTACGGGGAACCAGGCAGAGGGCCTTCTCAGTAGTGGTGCCCTCCCATCAGATGTCAAGGAAATAAACAACTACCTGACTTTTAGAAGACATCTGAAGGCAGTCCTGTTTAGGGAAGTTTTTAATGTTTGATGCTTTATCCCCACCCCTGCAATACAGACTATTGGCTAAAGCCCATTTGGACCAAACAGCCTTAAGTGTGTAACTGTAAAGTTGCATTGCAGCCCATGGATGTGCTGTTCTCAGGCCCTGTGCTTTGCTTTGTTCCTGTCTGCTTCTGCCTCACTCTGACTTCCCTAGAACTCCTTGTCAACACTTTCTGCCACGTTACCCACTCCAGTACAGAATCCATTTAAGAATTCAACCTACCACCCAGGCTACAAACCAGACGCACCACAGTTCTCTCACTTTCAGAATCAGCTCACTCATTCCTGGCCCATTCTGCAAAGGCTCAAGAGAAAAGACCCAGGCCCTTCGCCTTTTCCGAAGCGAGACTCCAGATACATGAAAAGTCGAATTATGAAAGGGTTCAAGGCATTTAAAGGTGTCAGGAAATACATGTAGAACAATCACATAACAATGAACTGTGGGGGTAAAACCCCTCAATGTGTACTCTTTCATTTATAAACATATACAAATCTTGCTTCTTATGCTTAGAGCTTTGTACATCCTTTTAAGAAGAGTTTGGATTTGATATCCCGCTTTATCACCACCCGAAGGAGTCTCAAAAGCAGCTAATATTCTCCTTTCCCTTCCTCCCCCACAACAAACACTCTGTGAGGTAAGTGGGGCTGAGAGACTTCATAGTACGTTTCCGAGCACAATTCAAAGTGTTGGTGCTGACCTTTAAAGCCCTAAATGGCTTTGGTCCAGTATACCTGAAGGACACTGAGGTCCAGCACCGAGGACCTTCTGTCGGTTCCCTCGCTGCGAGCAGCCAAGTTACAGGGAACCAGGCAGAGGGCCTTCTCGGTAGTGGCGCCCGCCCTGTGGAACGCCCTCCCTTCAGATGTCAAAGAGAACAACAACTATCAGACCTTTAGAAGACATCTGAAGGCAGCCCTGTTTAGGGAGGCTTTTAATGTTTAATAGATTACTGTATTTTAATGTTCTTTTGGAAGCCGCCCAGAGTGGCTGGGGAGACCCAGCCAGATGGGCGGGGTATAAATAATAAATTATTATTATTATTATTATTATAGAAGTGTGACTAGCCCAAGGTCACCCAGCAGCTGCATGTGGAGGAGCAGAGTCGCGAACCCGGTTCACCAGATTACGAGTCCACCGCTCTTAACCACTACACCACGCTGGCTCTCATTTTAAGATAATGGAAAGGTAGCATTTGTGAAATGAGGGTTGCAATCCTGTGCATACTTACCAGGAAGCAAGACCAAATAAACCTAGGGTGGTTTCTGTGTAAACAGGCTTAGGGTCGTGTTTTAAATGTTATACAGCTAAATCTAGATTAGCCCCAAGTTGAAGCAAGCACAAATGTCTGAAGTATACTTTGTGAGGGAAATGAAGGGGGGGGAGGAACAACTTAGCAGGTAGGGAATAGTAAAATAACTGCAAACATTAGCCGAGAGCGCCATTTTACACCCAAATTAACAATCATAGACTTGGAAGGGACCATTTAGTCCAACCCCCTGGCCCTGAGATTAAGAGAGCATCATGTTCTTGCAGTTGTAATTTTTTTTAACCACAGTTTAATTATTGATATCAGATGATAACAATACATTTCATAGAAATGCATCAAAAATAACCCTTTTACAAAGTACCATACCTGTTTTTCTTCGAGTTCTCATCCTTTCCTCTTTTAACTCCAAATATTCTCGTGATCAATGTACTAAAGAGAAGCGTGGATGAATTTCTCACCTATCAAGCAACATAAAGACAAGTGTTAAAAGACATCTCAATTTTCTTTTCATTATGCATAAGTTAAAGTAGATGGGGGAAAAAAGCCCAAATAAGGGAAAAGAGCTTCATTTTAAAAACATAATGTTAATTTCAACTTATACTTTTATTTATACTGGAATTAGACCTGTGGTTCCCTATGTGGGGCACATACCCCGCAGGGGGGCAATTCAAGAATGAGTTATTAACAGTGATTTTTTGCATTTCTTATGGTTCTAGGGGGTCTCATATACAGTATATAAATATATATTGTGACATACACATTTTTTTATTTTGTGGTAGGTTCAAATTGTATTTTGAATTGGTTAGGTACCTTTATTTTATTGTATAGTAATTAAAATGATCAAAGTATTACATAAAAAGCTTCCATTAAAATTATTTTATATTTATGTATTTAGACCCACTGAAATTAATGAACATTAACGGAGTAGAGGTTAGATCAGAGTTTCCCAAACGTGGGTCTCCAGATGTTGTTGGACTACAAATCCCATCATCCCTAGCTAGCAGGACCAGTGGCCAGAGATTATGGGAATTGCAGTCCAAAAACAGCTGGAGAGCCAAGTTTGGGAAACCCTGAGTTAGGTGGATGCAGCCCATTGTTAATACCGGTAACTTAAAGCGCATATATATATATATATATATATATATATATATATATATACACACACACACACACATACACACACACACACACACATACATATTCTCTCTCTCTCTCTCTCTCTCTCTCTCTCTCTCTCTCTCTCTGTGTGTGTGTGTGTGTGTGAAAAAGTTACTGAGTTTTTAATATTAATCAACCAAGTAGAAGCAGTTTTCCATGTCAGAAGGTGAATGCAGTGCTCTGCCTTCATTGCAGGAAACTAAATAAAAACCAAATAAAAAGAATACCAAGAGCCAAATTTCAGTGTTTCTGTAGGCTGTTTTATAGCCTTTCCCGCACGCTGTCCACTTGGCACACATTCCATATAACTCTATAAAAAGAATTCATAAAAATCTAATCAGGCATTGTAGTGTTATTGAGAAACACAATCAATGCCCCGGTTACCACCATTAACATGTGGCTTTCAAACTTAATATACTAAATGTAAAGGATCAACTTACAGCCCAGACAGAAGACGTAAAACCTAATATTGCCGCTTGCATTCCATCTGCCACGTAAGGAATGATGTTTTCTCCTAAGCGGGTGTCCTTGAATAAAGCCCTCAATATATTTAAAGCATGGACCTGGTAGGGAGGGAAGTCAATACAGGCTACTTAGTTATTGGAATGACCTCAAAATTATGTACTTTAACTTCAATACTGTAACTCTGAAAAGCGAGCAAGCCCTGATCAGTAGCCTGCTTTGACTTAAGAGTCGGGGGCCAAGTTGATAACTGCGTGCCTGGGAAATTTCAGGAATAAACAGCTTGGTAAAAGATAAAGAAGGCACATCATGAAAACAATCCGGGAAGCAAATCTCACCAGGCCTGTCCCAGTAAACTGTGACTGCACCACACACATCACCGCAATAAAATACAGGTACCTATTTAATCTACAGTGTGGTGTAGTGGTTAAGAGCGGTAGACTCATAATCTGGTGAACCGGGTTCGCGTCTCCGCTCCTCCCCATGCAGCTGCTGGGTGACCTTGGGCTAGTCACACTTCTTTGAAGTCTCTCAGCCCCACTCATCTCACAGAGTGTTTGTTGTGGGGGAGGAAGGGAAAGGAGAATGTTAGCCGCTTTGAGACGCCTCAGAGTAGTGATAAAGCGGGATATCAAATCCAAACTCTTCTTCTTCTTCTACATTAAAGTTATATTTAGTATGTGTGTTCCCGTTGAAGGATATGCAAATCCAATATCCTGGACCCACATTTGAAGCAAAAAGCCCGCTGAGAGTGAATTTTCACAGAAAGGTGGCTTATTTTTGTTTTGGCATGTATCCCCCAACAAGACACTAAGCAGGCCATCGAAATTAGGTCAGTGGTCTATTCTGTACACTGTGGGAAATTATTCTATAATTCTATACCTTAATACTTGAAATATTTTCTTACTTTTCAGCATAAATTAACAAATTAAGGATTAGTTCTCGTATCCATAATGGTCTTTAAGCAGCTCTTCCCTTTTCACATTATTGTATGCTTAAGAGATTTTTGAAACATTAAGTGGTTTACAAAATACTTTAAAATAAATATCAGCTTCATCATAAGCTGAAGCTTTTTTTCTTCTTCTCAAGCCTTTGAAGGGCCATGTACCAATTCTGTTAGTGAGTGTACCAGTTTCAATATCTTTCTGTCCTTGTAAAGTTTTTACCTCCCTTTGTTTTATGATATTTTTGGTGACGCTTTGGTTTTAGATTGTTTTACTGTACCCTGTCCTAGGATTGCTTTGGGATGAAAGTCAGGTTAAAAACATTTCAAGAGATATAAATAAAACTTATTTTGGCAATGAATTCCTGGAGTCAAACCTCGGCTCCCGAACGCCTTGGGAGTCTAACTTTTCGGCTCCCGAATTATCGAAAACCGGAAGTGAGTGTTCCAGTTTTTGAACGTTCTTTCGGAAGCCGGATGTCTGACAGGGCTTCTGCGGCTTCCGATTGGCTGCAGGAGCTACCTGCAGCCAATCAGAAGCCGCGCTTTGGAAGTCAAACGTTTTGGAAGTCAAACGGACTTCCAGAACGGGTTCTGTTCGACTTCCGAAGTACGACTGTTCTTCATTTGGCATGAATCCAAAGGAGGGTCCCAGGGGCTAGACGACATTGTACCGTTATTCTATGGCAACAGTTTCCTAAACCACTGATAGGGAAACTGTGGTCCTCTGGATGCTGTTGGGCTCCCAACTCCCATCACTGCCACCCAGCATAGCCAATGGTTAAGGAAGATGGGAGTTGAAGTGCAACAGTATCTGGAGGGCCCCAGATTTCCCCCAACCCTGTCCTAAACAAACAAAGGATAATTTTACTGACTTTGGATTTTGATGCAAGGGAGATATTACCTGAGGGACTGTGCTTGGTGGAGTACTTGAAGGTGAAACTAAAGATATCAGCTCTTTCATTGTCATTTTTAACAAGCCTGCTTTACCCTTTTTCGGTTCCGAAGCTAGCAGAGCCTAGAACGAAAAAAGAAGAAATAAAGATATAGCACAACTCACTCACTAAACTCTTTTGCAAATAGATCCGACCCAGTTGCCTCAAGATTCCACATATATATACATATATTACACACACCTATCTAGCACAAATGATGAGGAGCATCAGACCTCAGTCTCAAGTCCAGGAAGCGGCAAGGGGACTTTCAACGTTTAAATCAAAACAAAATCATGACTCATTAAAGAGGCAATTTTTCTAGATGACCGCTACTCAGAGTTGGTGCAAGCAGTAGAGTAATACGACATCAAGAAATGAAACTGGCAGCTCTAGGAACAAGCTAGAGAAGCAAAAACCTCATGAAAACTTTTTTTAAAAATGGTTACCATTATGAAAGAACCTCTCACTTGTCTTAATTCTGTTAGTTTCATTCATAATACATTATCTGTTTTGGATTATGCAACTAGAGAGAGCCAGTAAGTAATTGATCAATTTTAACAAGCACTTGCAACCCAGTTTTGAAGCTATACAAGGAATGAGGAAGGTTTGTACTTCTGTACACATATACTCTTGTCATTTTCATCTTAGGTATTTATAAGGTCTATATTTATAGCCTGACTTTCAAGGTTGCTGCTCGCCTCCCAAAAAGTAGCACGCATATTTGGTGCATCATATTTCTTCAAGCTGAAGCTCATTCCAGATCTCTAGTTCTAGCCAGAAGGCTAGCACCCAAAAATAATAATAAATGCTGTCCCTAAAGGAAAAAAGTAGCCTATTTTCAGGAAATGGCAGCCAACTGTCCTGCGCTACATTCCAGATTCTGCTCATTCTTTTGTTCTGTACAATCCCAATTCCATGAGATTCCATGTTGTAGATGTGCTCGGAATTTCTTCCTCTGCTTATATCTGGGCTGACATAGGTTCAATGAAAGTGTAGAGACGACTGTACTGTTTAGACACAATTGTAATTAAGTTGTGTGTGTACACAAACAAACAAAAGAAGAACTGAAGACAACCCACGCACATTTTAATAATCAAGACCATCCTGCAGCTCTTACAGTAGATCCAATGAAGAAACTGCAATTGTTTTAAGATTAGAAGTGCATCTTAGGTACCTGTATATAGAATGGAATCCCAGCACTGCGTCTAGTGGCACATAGTTTAGAAGAAGGATCGCTAGATTTGATTTCTTCCAGTACATTGCACAACCACTGCTCTGGCAGCCTGTGCAGGCTTTCATCGTCACACCTGCAATGCAAACAAGAGCATGAAAACAAAGGAAAGGCTACAACTGAAAACACAGCAGTCAGGATACAGAACACTTAATGATCTTAAGGTATCAGTGAAATCTCCTTTTTTGGAAAAGCTCTGGCTCATGTCGAAGAATGGATGCTTTTGAATTATGGTGCTGGAGGAGACTCTTGAGAGTCCCATGGACTGCAGGAAGATCAAAACCATCCATTCTTAAGGAAATCAGCCCTGAGTGCTCACTGGAAGGACAGATCCTGAAGCTGAGGCTCCAATACTTTGGCCACCTCATGAGAAGAGAAGACTCCCTGGAAAAGACCCTGATGTTGGGAAAGACTGAGGCCACAAGGAGAAGGGGGCAACAGAGGACGAGATGGTTGGACAGTGTTCTCGAAGCTACTAACATGAGTTTGACCAAACTGCGGGAGGCAGTGGAAGACAGGAGTGCCTGGCGTGCTCTGGTCCATGGGGTCACGAAGAGCTGGACATGACTAAATGACTAAACAACAACAACTGGCTCATGTCAATTTCTCCCAGGAGGACTCTAGGATGCAGACCAAACTGCCTAATCATTAGTCTGGTCCAGGCATCCCCAACCTGCGGCCCTCCAGATGTTTTGGCATACAACTCCCATGATCCCTAGCTAACAGGACCAGTAGTCAGGGATGATGGGAACTGTAGTCCAAAATATCTGGAGGACCGAAGGTTGGGGATGCCTGGTCTGGTCTATACCAGCTGGACGAGCTTCTACAGGGTTTCATACACCAGCTTTCCCCAGCCTTGTCTAGAGACCCAGGATTTAACCTGGGACCTTCTGTATGCGAGACTGAGCTATAATGGTGCTTTGTTGTGGTGTCAGAAGTGTCCTCTTGCCGTGAAGTATTTTTCCTCTGCAGTTACACCGTTTGGCACAACCTTTAAAGTCTTTCTGCACCGCAGTCTTAAAAAGAAATATTTCTGCCAAAACTAGAGGAATAGCCTCCAGCAAAGGAGCAAAACCTCAAATTCTACCTGGATGCCATGCGCAGCCCAAAATATAGTTCAGCCAGCTGGTCAAACTGAAGTATTTACCCATTTCACATACTTTCCAAAATGCAGTGCAGATGACATTAGGAAACAGCTCAATAAATTAAGGCTAGTCGCAGAAGATGCAAACTGTTCAAAAACAGGCTAAGCAGATATGCTGCTTAGCTCCGCAAGAGATTAAAGCATGTGGCTTCAGATGTTATATGAATGCTACTAAGAGCAGCACATAAAATGGTCTCATTCTTCCTACGGTATCCCACAGTCTTCTCATCGCCTGAGAAGCACAGGTTGTTCCCTACATCTTCCAAGTGGATGAGTTATCCCATATAACATCTGTTTATACTATTATATACTGATTGTTCTATACACTAAGGATTGTATCTGGCCAAACTGTGAGCAGAAGAGACCTACTGAAATTAATGGACTTAAGTATTCAATCAATCAATCTTTATTGCGGTCAAAGACCAGACAGCAAAGTTAACAACAATTTAAGAATTCTGATTTCGATGAGTCTACTCTGACAGTTGAATGCAACCCTAATTTTCTTCCTAGGTTGCAATCTCAACTCATTTTACCAACTGTTAATTATGGAAAACATACAACTAAAAAAACTGCCTCATCTAGTCCTTTCCTCTTCTTCCATCTAAGAATGCATGGGGGAAGCCTTAGTACTTGAGAAGAAGAAAGGAGGAGATGCATCTGCTTATACCCTGAAAGTTTTACTGAAATTATGCTCAATTCATGCACCAGCACATCCGTAATTAAAGGTGCATAAAGCACAATCAATCATGTCCAATTTCAGCTCATACCCTTTCCAGCAGTGCCAGTTCTCGCACCTCATTGACACATGTTTAAAATGACAAGATTTTCTAATTTTTAAAAGACCGCATGACATCCTGGGGTGCCCTGAATGATAGCCATTTCTTTTTCATAATATTTCCTCTCTCTTCACCAAGACACACATGCACACAGATATATATGATCTCAAAAATCTTGTGACTGTTCACTGGTCTTAGTTTATTACTGGCTTACCACTCATTTCAAACAAACCATGATTCTGGTTCACAGAACAAGCCATTCTAGGACTTGCTCATGCCGCAAATGGCCTCTGCAGGGGAGAGAGGAAGCTGTATAAAAGGGGGGGGGAGAAGAGAGGTATGTTCACGATTATCCCATGGCTGGATTAGCGTGGCATGCAAACCAGCTCTAGGCCTTGCCTGGAATTCACCAAGAAAGCAATACAAAAATATAGCCAAGCTACCATGTAGCTGAAAGGAAAAGTTGTTGGGCTTATCTTTGAACAAACATGAAGCTTTCCCTCCTGCTGGGACTAGCAGAAAGAGGAAAAATATACAGAAATGCAATCTGACAAATCCTTAGCACCACGACGTTGTGCTGCTTTGATGATGCCAGAAGTCATACAATCCTTTCAGGTCACCCACTACAGCTCCCACATTTTTGTGCAAGCAAAACTCTGGTAGTCCCGAAGTAGTAAAAACAAGTAAGAACTGTTGACTTTGAAAATGGAAGAGGCTACTCCCTTCGACTTGGCAATAGCACAACCCTCTGGGAAGGCTGAAAAGTTGTTTCCATGAGAAGCAAGCGGCAAGTGAGGGGAAAGAGCTTTTCAACATTGCAATGGCAGTCACTAACTCAAGCATGTCTTTGCCCATGCTGACTCCTGATCCGTATCAGATGGAACAAGCGACTAATTTTTATCACACTTAATCTCCAAAACCTCTAATTAAAACATCACACAGCTCACCAATGTGTAAGTTGCTCTGGTTCTAATTCAGCAAATGGCTTTTGTGGTTTCTCTGATTTACTTTTCCTCTTGCCAGTTTAAACAATCTCCTGTGCAGGCGGAGAAGCGACTCCAGGCATTTTCAGAGAATACAATAAACGTCCCGCATAATCTGCACCTTTTGCCACACAGCTGTACACCCCCCCCAAAAAAAAAATCAACAATGTGCTAAAGATAACTTAATTTTGCAATGTAATTAAAAGGGTGTTTTATCTGTGGGCATACAGTATAAAACAGAATGTACAATGTTATTCATCAACAAGCAAAACTGGTAGGCTTCTCAATGGGATATTATTTCAGACATAAATTCAGTCACGGGCAACAAGTTTCCTCATGTGTTATCTTTACAAGTAATACAATAATAATTGAAGAAAATAAAGGATTGCATCCAACTTTAGTCATAACCCACTGAAATCAATGGATAGGATCAATCCTATTTATTTCACTGGGTCTACAAACACGGCTCAGTCGGATACAACCCAAACAGACATCTGAAGGCAGCCTTGTTTAGGGAAGCTTTTAATGTTTGATGGACTGTTGTATTTTAGTGTTTTGTTGGAAGCCACCCAGAGTGGCTTGGGAAGCCCAGCCAGATGGGCGGGGTATAAATAAATTATTATTATTATTATTATTATTATTATTATTATTATTATTATTAAACAGTATTTTCTTCTAGAAGGCCTCTATGGTAGGTCGCCTCAATTTTTGCTAGTAATAGTAGTTAGTGTTCAGCACTCAGCCATTTTTGCATCTTCTCTCTTGCCACAACCACATAAGTTACCAGTATATCTATAGTATTATTCCAATATTGCTTTGGGTGTGGGTGGGTGTGAGTGTGTGTGCGCGCATGTGAATATGATGGAAAGATGTTTGCAACCTATTTAACTCATAGAGGGGATGAGATCTGAAACACCAGCTCATAAAATCTTAGTTGCTGCAAGAGACCAGCATTGTACCGTATATTCCGGCGTATAAGACGACTGGGCATATAAGACGACCCCCAACTTTTCCAGTTAAAATATAGAGTTTGGGATATACTCGCCGTATAAGAAATACGACCTGGCGTATAAGATGACCCCCGAGTTTTGAGAAGATTTTCCTGGGTTAAAAAGTAGTCTTATATGCAGGAATATACAGTATATAGAAATCCCACAACACCTTTTAATGGCCAAGGAAGCATTTGTCCACAGTATGACTGGTGGTTTAAAAACTAGTGAATCATATTTCCTATCTCAAGATTTCCTACCTAAAGATTTAAAGGACCAGTGGTCAGGGATGATGCGAATTGTAGTCACAAACATCTGGAGGGCCAGAGTTTGCCTATGCCTGTTTAAAGCCCTAAACAGCCTCAGCCCAGTATACCTGAAGGAGCATCTCCACCCCATCTCCATTGTTCAGCCCGGACACTGAGATCCAGCGCCAAGGGCCTTCTGGCGGTTCCCTCACTGTGAGAAGTGAGGTTACTGGGAACCAGGCAGAGGGCCTTCTCGGTAGTGGAACCTGCCCTGTGGAATGCCCTCCCATCAGATGTCAACGAAATAAAAAACTATCTGACGTTTAGAAGACATCCCCCTGTTTAGGGAAGTTTTTAATGTTTGATGTTTCATCGTGTTTTTAATATTCTGTTGGGAGCTGCCCAGAGTAGCTGGGGAAACCCAGCCAGATGGGTGGGGTATAAATAATAAATTATTATTATTATTAAGATAAAAGCAACCCAGGGAATTATTCCCCCAACATAGTCATTATAATGTCAACACGAAGCGTATAAGAGTTAATACATGCAATAGCTAACAGGCAAAAAAACCCTAGGCTATGGGTGGAATTGCCTCAGGTGATCAATGGAGCATCACCTACAGCTCTGAAGAGTTCTGAGATTCTGGGCTGACCATACCCATCCAAGTTCTCCACTAGGTCCCCCGAGACAGGAAGCACTATAGGCGGCTTCCTGTTTGAGATGGGACTTTGCCCGAGCAACAACCGTTTTCCTGGCTCTGGTGTGCTTCTGTGTTCTTTGGCTCCGATTCCTGGCTAGCTCCTTGCATCTCATTCCCCGGCCCAACTCCTCACTCCCTCCCGACAGTGGCCAATGGCTCGGCCCTGACAGCATGGACTGCACCCAAATGAAGTTTACTTTGCTTAGTTCTTATGTGGGAGAACTAATTAAAATGAAATGGAAAAATACGATTCACCAAAGCGGGTGTAAGTCGGCCTTTGTACACCTTTATAAATTATCAGATTTAGACATCAGCCAATGAAAAGCTGCGAGAATTTCCAAGCAAAACTGCAGGTCTTTTTTCTGAAAGCTGTAAACGTATTACTCATTTTCAAAAAGGAGAGGGGGCAGAAAATTTATTCCACGTTTCCTCAAAATCTCAGCATTTAATAGGCTACTACTGGACAGCAGTTTTGGTTTTTTTCGGAAGGAGCTTGAACATTACACATTTGTCAGGCTTAGGGAAATGGCACAAACAAAGGATGCTGAACCCTGCTTAGCGCCATTGCTTTACTCCCTGTAGTCCATCTCCTGACATCAGGTATCATTTTTCTTCCATTTATGCTCCAATACCAGAAGTGAAGGGAAAACAGCTTTGGGGTGTGGGGAAGAAGCTGAACAGAGAAACTGCTTGAGGGATGGGTTCGCCACTCACCAGAATGTCCTTCTGCATTTAAATCACACAACTGCCCGCATGGCCAATAGTCAAGGACAATAAAAGCTGTAGTTCAGAAACATCTGGAAAGCTAAAAGTTAGTGGCTCTTGTATTATACGGCCTGCACATTTTTTGGTAAGCTGTCTTTTGAGTATTTTTGTGGAAAGGTTTAATAAGTAAGATATGCTGTAGGCAGAGCGAGGGAGATGTTGAAGCGGGGACGGCTGCTTCACATTTATGAAATTACCTCAGAGCATGGAATGGGGAACCTGTGGTCCTCTGAAATGGTTGGATCCCAACTTCCATAAGCCTCAGACAACATGGCAAATGAGTAGCTGGAGTCCAACATCTGGAGGGCCACAGGTTTTCCTGCCCTGAATTAAGAGAAACACATTCTTCCTTTCAGCATATTTTGGAAGTACTGCAAGACTACCTGCATTGGATTGGTTTAAGTTACCAGGAAGCAGGTATATAGAGGAACAGAGAGCCAAGGAAACATTGAGGTCTTGGTTAGGTAAAGGTAAAGGGACCCCTGACCATTAGGTCCAGTCGTGTCCGACTCTGGGGTTGCGGCGCTCATCTCACTTTATTGGCCGAGAGCCAGCGTACAGCTTCCAGGTCATGTGGCCAGCATGACAAAGCCGCTTCTGGCGAACCAGAGCAGCGCACGGAAACGGCGTTTACCTTCCCACCGGAGCGGTACCTATTTATCTACTTGCACTTTGACATGCTTTCGAACTGCTAGGTTGGCAGGAGCAGGGACTGAGCAACAGGAGCTCACCCCGTCTCAGGGATTCGAACCGCCGACCTTCTGATCAGCAAGCCCTAGGCTCTGTGGTTTAACCCACAGCGCCACCTGGGTCCCGAGGTCTTGGTTAGGTAATATGATATTTTGGTGTGCAGGGAGGAGCTAAAACTATGGTATACTCCATGAAAAAGCAAGTTCATATCCACGTAAGTGACTTCCTGCCTGCACGAAAGTTTGAATGCTACCGAAGAGAGTGACTTTTGGTGCAGTTTACCTTGAGAGTACTTCAGTGAGCTTTACAAAACCGGCGTAGGCCAGCTCAAACGCCCCTCTGTGCCTTGACTTTAGAAGATGATGCTTGAAATACTCCCCGATCTCTTTCACCTAGAAAAACAGTTTGCATTTTGTTAAGAAAGCCGCAAGGATTTTACACACAAATACTTTTGACAGGCTAAGAAGAATGGTATCGCAGACAGAGCCAATGCAATTGTTTACGTAGCCCCATTGAAACCTATGGTCTGCTCCCGAGTTTACTTACGTAAATCAACTGCACTGTTTCTCCTGACAGCAACTCTTAGCATTGCTTGCATGCATTAGTTGTTAAAAGCTGCTTTTTGTACTTTAGAGGGCTGGTTAGCCGGTAGCTCACGCCGGTGCCATCTTTCCCCAATGTGTAAACACAAGGAGGGCAGGCGTGAACCCGATCATGCCATAAGTCAGGGGTGGGGAACCATTTCGATGGTGGAGGTACATTGTTGATGACTCCACACTCCCTGGGCCTTGTAAGAGGTCCAAGCACAGCTCTCAGCCAGATGAAAACATCTGCTGGAGACAACGTGCAAATAAAAATATTAGAATTACTTCCCTGCGCATAGGATAGCCAAAAAGCAAGGGTTACACTAAGCAGTTGGTCATCAGTAACCTTTCAAGTAGCTGGTTGAAGTTTAAAACAATGGCAATGCCTTTGCAGGAGCAGGATTTTACCTCCCAGTTCTCCCCCCCCCCACCTCCAGCCTCCTGAGAAAGGCTGACAGGAGAGGAAGAAAGCATGTTGTGTATATCAGACTGCCAAGATGGAAACTGGTCTGGTTGAAACCATATGGGAAAGGGAAAAGGTCATCAATTAAACCCAGAAATCTAATAAATCCAAAATATTTCCAAATGAAATACTTGTGGTAAGCTAATTTCTTGTAAACACTGTAGTCCGTTCTCTTGAACAGTCCCAGATGGTGTGCTAGCCTCCGTGAGGTTTTAAAAAGGGGGGGGGGCGTTAGAAAAGCAGCCCTGAATGGGCATAATTCTGTCATCCAGCCTGTGGGGAACACGATACCCTCAATCCATCAATGTGTTTGCTGTCGAAAATTACAGACCATAAAAGCTATACTAAAATGGCAATTTCATCGGCTCTCACCTTGCAGTTTGCCAAATGAGAAACATATAAGTGGAAGTGAAGCTGAAGTCAGTTAAACAAATTCTCAATGTTTAATGGATAGATATATGACTACCCCCCCCCTCCATGAAATAAATGGAAGACTCCCCAAGTATGGATGGCCTTGAAAGTGCCCTTTCTAAAATGATCATCTATGAGAATACTGTATCGTAACTGGTGATCAGTGTAAACAGTAATTAAATGTACCTAAATGGAAAATCAGTAAACAATTTGCAGTGCTAAAGCACTGTTTTATTCAAAATTGCTCCCTGGTATAAGCAGTCATGAAACTTCCCTGAATATTTTTGTCTCTTAAAACAATCCTTTGAGCTACGTCTCAATGCCAAATTACAGAGAAGTGAACCAATTAAAAGAATCTGAAATTTAAAGTAAGCACAGCTGCTGTTAACATCTAGCCAACACCTCCCCCCCCCCCCGCCCAAGTGTCTGTCCATAAAACGTCAGCATTATTTGGAAAACAGCAAGACAGGTTTTTAAAAAAAAGATTTGACAGACAAAAGGCCAACAGTAATTTGTTCCAAAACTTCATATACAGTTCCAAGGACAGAAGATTTCAAACCATAGAATATTAAATAGTCTTACCTGCTCTACTGTTATCAGTGCATCCGGATAATTGGAAAGCGCCTGTAAAGGCAGAAGCTGACACAACTTGCCTAAAAGTAATGATATTTCCTTCATACTTCGCCAGCAACAAACCAGCACCATCTGAGCTGTTACATCACATGTCTGCTGTTCTTCATCTTAAACAAATAAGTATAATGGATATATGTAGAGACAGATAAATACTTCTGTTCCAGCAAGGCAACCCAGGCATTTAATTTTAGCAGGTAAATTTTTGACACACAATTTCAGTAAATACCACTGTTTTAAAATGACAGATTACATTTAAAAAAAATTTTTCAATCTTATCTATTTTTTAAAGGAATATTTTTACAATGCCTATTTAAGAGGCCTTTTGTTCCAGTAGAAGAAGAAGAAGAGTTTGGATTTGATATCCCGCTTTCTCACTACCCGAAGGAGTCTCAAAGCGGCTCACATTCTCCTTTCCCTTCCTCCCCCACAACAAACACTCTGTGAGGTGAGTGGGGCTGAGAGACTTCAAAGAAGTATGACTAGCCCAAGGTCACCCAGCAGCTGCATGGGGAGGAGCGGAGACGCGAACCCGGTTCACCAGATTACGAGTCTACCGCTCTTAACCACTACACCACACTGGCTCTCACACTGCTCAGTAAGCAGTGTATACATTTTGTTAAACAAAGTAAATAGGCAAGGCTGGAAACAATTCCTGCCTGAAACCCTGGATTGCCGCTGCTGTCCACTTAAGGCAATACTGAGCTTGATGGACCAATGGTCTGAGTCAATTTGAGACAGCTTCCTATGTTACTAGATTCCCCAAGGCCAGAATTTGCAACCATCTTGATAGGAGCATGTGTTGCTGCCATTTTATGTCTAGGTTCTAAGTCAGCACAGCGAGAGAAGTCATTAATAATAACGCCAAGGTTGCAGGTTCAATCCCCGTATGGGAAAGCTGCAGATTCATTCCTGCATTGCAGGGCGTTGGAATCAATGACCCTCAGGGTCCTTCCCAACTCTACGATTCTATAACTCTATGGCAGGGGTCAGCAACCTTTTCCAGCCGTGGGCCAGTCCACCATCCCTCAGACCATGTGGTGGGCCAGACTATATTTTGGGGGGCAAATGAACGAATTCCTAAGCCCCACAGAGATGCATTTTAAATAAAAGGAAACATTCTACTCATGTAAAAACACGCTGATTCCCGAACTGTCCGTGGGCCGGATTGAGAAGGTGACTGGGCCACATCCGGCCCCCGGGCCTTAGGTTGCCTACCCCTGCTCTATGGCGTGGGATCTGAGGCAATGAAAGCAGGCAACAGGTCTGAAGGCCTTCAGCTTCTCTTGCCAAACAGTTGATCAGGCTCCCAGGCCTCACATTAGAGATCTCCTTGGCTTCTTGAAGCCAGTCCCCTCTCTGAACAGGTGATCAGCATCGTCCCAGCTTTACAGTCTGTTTAGCAACACACACACACAAAAACCCTGGTACTAGATATAGAGGTTTATCTGTTTCCTGCAACATCCTTTTCCATGTGCAGGGCAAGATCTAGAAAACCATATGCACACCTGTTTTCACCCGTGATTTCCTCTCAGTGGACCAGGGCAATGAAACAATGTGGGAATAAGTTTAACATAGACAGGACACCACTGGTGTCCTGTGTGTGTGTCGGTGTGTGTTGCTTTGGAGCAGCTGAAGAGATAACTGCTACATCAGCAAAAATATGTCATTATCACTTTGAGGTTTCCTATAATCGAGCAGTATATATATATATATATATATATATATATATATATATATATATAATGATGTAAAGTCAGACCTCATCAATGGGACACACAAATAAGATTGGCTACAGGAGGTGTGTTGGCCCAAAGTATTAAAAATGCAGATATTCGGTTAAAAGACTTTTAAAAAGGAGAAACAATCCCTTTTTCAACCGATCCATCTATTGCTATTAAAAACTGCATCCATGAATATGAAACTGTAGGAATTAAAGGAAGGGGAAATAATTTTAAAAAATTAAGTTCATATGGCATAGATGGATTTTTTACCTCAACATTCCCAGCATTTTACTACCGTAGTATTGAAATGAAGGTCCCAACGGAGGCCATTTATAAGTGTGTGAAATTCAACTACCCCACCCAGTGGTTTTGATGTGAAAAGCAACTTTTAAAAGGATTTCCCAAAACAGACGAAAATAGTAGGCAGCAGAGTTAATCCAGCGGGCAGGGGTTTTTCTAACAGAGGCCATTTATAAGCCACTTTGGTTCATAAAGAGAGAAAGGTGGGGACGCTAAAAAGATGCTTAACCTCAACCACTACCATTCTCCCTTGCACGTGTAGAAGAAGAAGAAGAAGAAGAAGAAGAAGAAGAAGAAGAAGAAGTGGAGGAGGAAGAGGAGTTTGGATTTGATATCCCGCTTTATCACTACCCAAAGGAGTCTCAAAGTGACAAACATTCTCCTTTCCCTTCCTCCCCACAACAAACACTCTGTGAGGTGAGTGGGGCTGGGAGACTTCAAAGAAGTGTGACTAGCCCAAGGTCACCCAGCAGCTGCATGTGGAGGAGCAGAGACGCGAACCCGGTTCCCCAGATTACGAGTCTACCGCTCTTAACCACCACACACACACACACACACACACACACACACACAGAGTTCACCTGAAATTACCTCTAATTTCAGTGCAAATGTTTTCCGCTCTCTCACTGGTACAGTCTAGCCTGCAGCGCTCTTGGAACAATTTTGTTTCGCTGAAATAATCATTCGTATCACGGGGCTGTATCTCACGCAGAATCAACTGCAAGCGCTCTGAACTGTCTATGGAGAACAGAGAAAGTAGGCTTAAAAACAAACACTTTCCAAACAACAGTTGATTCATCAATATTTCCACAACACTGAGTGGAAATTCTATGTCCTGTTCTATGTCCTGTTCAGGACAGTTCTATGTCCTGAACAACCAAACGGCACAGTGAACGCCACTAATGAGAGATAATAACGGGAACTAGCAAGAAGGCTGAAGACAACTTTGGTAAAAAACAAGCTACATAAAACTAATGCACCAAGAGATGCCAGGATTTTTAGAAATATTCATGGGTTACCCAAGTCAGTATCCATTGGAATAAGACCTTCTGGTGATGAACTCTGAACTACTGGAGACACTACAGCAGAAAGCTCATAAGACATCAGAATAAGCTTTGCCACCACCTCTTTCCATTCAGGAATCAGGGTCAAAATACTGTAACAAGAGAAAATCATGGAATTGATTTCAACAATTTCATCGTGACAAAATAACATTAACTTTGTGATCATTTTTAATACTTCTTATTTCTTTACTATAATCATGCAATCCATACTGCAGCTTAGAATAGCCTTCCGAAAATTTCTGATTGTGGGGAGGCTTCTAAGCACGCTCTGCTGAATGCAGTTAGAAACCCCCTTCAGACTATGGGATAACCAGCCTCCTATAACCAACCTGCAAAAGACTAATTGATGCATGAAGGGGTTAATACCATAAAGCAAGCTGTCCTGACAGGCTTAGCTATGTCCACTTCCCTTACCTTGGAAGGAAATGGGTGATCAAGCCTACTGTTGCTTTCCAGTCTACTAGAGAAGTTCAACACATAAAGAGGTCTGAGCTAGTTGCTGCAGCTCAGACTGCATGGCTCATACAAGCCACTTTTGAGCTCCTATACCAATAATTTAGGAACTTTTGCCACTGTAACTAAGCCAAGTTTTACTGCCCGTGCAACTTTTTCTGAATGCTGTATGGAAAAGCACATAAATCTGACCTTTGCAGAGTTTGTAAGTAAGCATGGTTACTTGTACTCTTTTCCTATGCTAGCAGAATAGGGAAGTTTTGGAATCCACAAGGGCATATTTTAAAGGTCTAACGGCCTATATTTCCATGCTTTACTTTGCTGCATATTTTGTGATTTTATATCTCTGCAGAGGTTCTCTCACCAAAGAGTACTTGCCCTAAACTTTGATCTTGGCATCCAGGCATTCTCCTTTTTATACCTATTTTTTCCCCTTCCCACAGACTTCCACACTAAACACGCAAAGATCAAACATTCCACCATTAGGGGGATGCAGGGGGTAGGATGCTGCCATGTTCCTGATTGCAGAGAGATATCTAATTGCCTTTAGCAGAACATGGTTAGAACCCCCATTCAGCCCCAAGGTGGAGCTGGCGGATACATTGACAATAGAGGTTGGGGCTGGTGCACCCCACCTTACACTTCCTACACAAGCTATTTAATCCCTAACCTAATACAGGGGCAATATTACTCACTTTAATGGTAACTGATGCAGAGCTGCTGTTATACAATGTACACGGCCATACATTGGAAATGAAGTAGCTGCTTGAAGTAAAGACTTGTCTGCTTGCAGTATTTCTCCTTCAAGGTTCACCATCAAGCTTTTGACAACTATATGTTAGTACAAACACAGGGGGGGGGGAATCATGGTATTCTGTACAAAATCAAATTCTTTAATAATAAACAGACAGTTGAAGACTAGATGCCATGAGAGAGCCACCTCTGAATTTAAAAGTTGGTCATGAAAAGAGAAGAACAGGAACACACACTCACTGAACACACACTCACACACATTTTGGGGCCACAATGCAACCTTTCCCACTGACTTCCACGAGATTTGCTCTGGAATACATGATTTTGAAGGTTTTTCCTATAGCCAACACTAAAGAGCAACATTTTGTCTGTTAGGACATAAGAGCAGGGCAGATATAATTTGAGGCAAGGAGCATGTAACTTTTTAATCACTGTGGGAGTGGAATTGATTCATTAAAGATATTTTCAAAAAGGTAATGAATGTGATCAATAAGATAACAGGATAAAATGTAAAGGACGCCTGGGCGGTTAAGTCCAGTCAAAGGCGACCATGGGGTGTGGCACTCATCTTGCTTTCAGGCTGAGAGAGCTGACATTTGTTCACAGACAGCTTTCTGGGTCAAGTGGCCATCATGACTAAACCACTTCTGGCACAACGAGACACCGTGACGGAAACCAGAGTGCATGGAAACGCCATTTACCCTCCCACCGCAGTGGTACCTATTTATCTACTTGCACCTGTGTGCTTTTGAACTGCTAGGTTGGCAGAAGCTGGGACAGAGCAACGGGATTCGAACCACCAACCTTCCAATCGGCAAGCCCAAGAGGCTCAGCGGTTTAGAGCACAGCACCACCCATGTCCCTTTAACAGGGTATGACATACCATTGATACCAATTATAGTTCTAGTACGTGCCTTGAAAGACTATGTTAATATTAGACACTGAATTTAGCCAAAAATTGGATGCTTTACCTTGCATGAGCATAACTGCTTTCTGCTAGTACAAAGCTAACATTGAATGCAGCCCCTGTGCATATGAACAAACAGATCCTACAAGACAGATCCTAGTGACAAGCTTTCAATTATGGTGGGAACCATTTATCAGGTTTTGAAATCAGCCATATTAAGGCACTTCCAGTTCAAAGTATATTACTTTTTGTTCTTTGTATTTCTGTCTTCTATGGTCACAACAAAAGCATTCAAAGATGTACAGATTTTTATTTTTTTTGAGGCGGGTGGAGAGAACAAAACTTCCTCTTCTGCTCAATACTGACCAGCCAAAGTGTTCTCCTCCACTGGATCACTAGATTCATCCTCATCCGGCTGAAATGTGTTCAGAGGTAGATGATTGTTTAAGCAGGTCTTCAGAAGGCCTTTCTGGTGTATTAAGAAGTTCAGCAAATAGGAAGCTGTTACACAGTCGTAAGGCTTGGTACTTGTGCTGAGATGCATTGCTACTTGAAACAACGACTGCAGTTGCTGAGGATCCTGAAGTAAAAAGTTCAACACTTTTAAATACAAGTTTGTTGAATACTGTGCTGATTTATGTTCTAATCCAGACTCCTTGTTAAAATATACTTTTTTTGGGGGGGGGGATTGTTGCTATTATGCAGGAAGAGAAACAAATCTCCTGTAAAAAGGACTTTTCAAACTAGCCACCAGGAACCACTAGAATAGATATCGGTACCAAAATCTTCAGATACGTGGAAGGGTCTCAGGACCAAATCCAAACTGCTGATTTGTACTAATGGTCCCAATACCTAACTCAATTGCCAACACAGAGCAAAAAAAAAATATGGCATACAGGAGGAAGAGCAACCCCACTTTGGTTGTCCTGGCCCACCCTGTTTTAATTCTGCTTCCAATTGGTCCACCAGGAAAACTAGTTGACAAACAATGCATTAGTATACACCTATGAAAAGCTTGTCCCCTCCCTCATTTTCCTATATCAGTTCCAATGCTATCCTAAATGCAACAAGAATGTTTCTTTTCTTTCCTTTAAGGGTTGGACACTGGTAAACAAACCCATTTCTCACTGTAAGCTCTGAAGTAGCCTTCAACCCAACGTTTGAGCGTTCAACAAGCAAAACGATTACAGAATTGGGAATGTGGTGTTCTTATAAACTTTATCCATACCCGAAAATAAGGCAAGACAGGATGAAGCTTCATCAGAAGATCAAATGCCAAGATCTTTATTTCCTCAAAAGTGCTGGCAAAGCAGTGGAGTAGAGTCTGAAGACGAGGAAGGCTGACCTCTTGAGCTACCTGGAACAGTTCTTGGCTCTGGCCTGCTCCAAAAGAGACCCAACAAACACATGCAAAAGAGGGTGGTGTTTTTGTTATAAGTCACAGAGGGAAAACGTTGTATTCTGTTTTGTTACATTTAGATATTTAGCACTTGATTGCATTACAGTGGAACCCCGGGTTACGCACGCGATCCGTTCCGGGGTCGCCCTGCATAACCCGGGCATGCATAACATGAACCCACGAGGGGGGAAAAAACAAAAAACCCGGAAGTTTGCGGTTTTCTGCGCTTTTGCGCAAACTGCGCAGAACGCTTTTGCGCACCCGAGCGTCACATGCGCTCCGCGGAGGACTTCCGGGTCGCCTCCGTTCTTATCCCGAACGTATGCAACACGGAGCGTACGCAACACGAGGTATGGCTGTATTAAAGAGAGCAACCATACAGTTCAACATTGACTTAATTGGAAACAGTTTAGGAGACTTTGTGGTTCAAATTACAGGACAGGCTGCATTCTTACAAAAAGACGAGACCCGGTATGGCTAAAGAAAAGGGAATGGAGGGGAGTGTAACATGAAGAGCCTGTGCAACAGGAGGACTTAAAAATGAAGTGTGTGGCATTTCCCTCCCCTTCTGGTGAGCTCTTCCTTTGGAGCTACTCGCTGCGTTGGGAAGCCTAAAGTGATCATTGCCATCATAGTGCAAGGAGTGCCGTGCCAGAAAGTTTCCTCAGGCAACAGGCCATGCAAGGTGAATAAACCAGTCAAAGGAGGCAGGCTGGCATCCCACATTACAACTTGCAGCAAACATCACCATGCAGCAACTTTCCCTGTATTGTCAATTCTCACCTGACTTTTTGTATTCAGGTTCACAGACATAAATACAAAATGTGTATGCGCCCCATTGCAGAGAAATGCATGGTTGTTGCTTTTTTACTACATTCCAACCAAACATTCAGGGAAGGGCCCTGGGCTCAATGGTAGGGCACCTGCTTGGCCGGCAGAAGGGCCCAGGTTCAATCCCTGGAGTCTCCAGGTAGGTCTGGAAATGTTCCCAGCTTTAAACCCTGGAGAGCTCCTGCCAATCAGTGTAGACAATACTGAATGAGATGGACCAATGGCCTGACTCCATGTAAGGCAGTTTTTTGTGAACGTGCATGCAGAAACCAGGCCCAGATTAACTGGCTGATCGAGTGGAATTTAAATGGGAACACAGTGAAAAAACACACACATATATATGCAACTTCACACTTGATGCTTGTAATTTTTAAAAAATTTATGAACAGCTGATAATTTTGTTGGGGTATGGATATTCAAAATGTGGCAGGGGTGCAATATTGTCGGATTGTGTACATGCTTGGCTAGTGTGTATGTTATATGCTTGAGTTATTATTCAGAGAGGGAAGGAGGAACAGATTTGCTAAGCATGGAAGAGATAACCATGTAGACCAAGGGGTGGGATGTATGGGCAATCTACCCGGAAGATAACTGTATTTCGAGGAGATAGTGGTCTAAAATAGGTACTCTTGCTGCCTGTTTACTTCCCCCTCTATATCTCTTGTTCAGCTCTTTGACAGTTGAGAACGGCCTTTGAAGCCCTAATATGCAGAAAGAAGGAACAGTGCTGGGTACCTTTACCTTTTCTGATGTTAGACTGTGCACTGTCTTGCCAGAGTGGTGCATGCTCTAGTTATCTCTCGCTTGGATTACTGCAATGCGCTCTATGTGGGGCTACCTTTGAAGGTGACCCGGAAACTACAACTAATCCAGAATGCGGCAGCTAGACTGGTGACTGGGAGTGGCCACCGAGACCACATAACACCGGTCTTGAAAGATCTACATTGGCTCCCAGTATGTTTCCGAGCACAATTCAAAGTGTTGGTGCTGACCTTTAAAAACGGCTTCGGTCCAGTATACCTGAAGGAGCGTCTCCTCCCCCATCGTTCTGCCCAGACACTGAGGTCCAGTGCCGAGGGCCTTCTGGCGGTTCCCTCACTACAAGAAGCCAAGCTACAGGGAACCAGGCAGAGGGCCTTTTTGGTAGTGGCACCCGCCCTGTGGAACGCCCTCCCACCAGATGTCAAAGGAAAAAAGAACTACCAGACTTTTAGAAGACATCTGAAGGCAGCCCTGTTTAGGGAGGCTTTTAATGTTTAATAGATTACTGCATTTTAATGTTCTGTTGGAAGCCGCCCAGAGTGGCTGGGGAAACCCAGCCAGATGAGCGGCGTATAAATTATTATTATTATTATTATTATTATTATTATTAGACATTGTTTGAAGAACGTACGGCATGGGAAGAGGTGGCTAGCTAATGAATAATCTGCACATAGCTAGTCGGGCAAGGCACGCAGGCTTACAGGCTAGTTAGCTATAAATCAGATGGTTTTTGGGCAGAGTTCTTTGAAGCCGCAGGGCCGTGCAAACGAAGGCTACCTGGGGGATAGCTTCCCACTTCTTGAGGGCTTCCAAGCGGCAGATTGAGGTGCTTGCTTGGTATGTATATATTGCTTGCTGATCAGAATGAAATATTCAATCTCCTCACTCATTTGTGTCTTGTGATGCCTTCTGAATCTAATTTTAAAAGAACCACCTTGCATTTGGCAAGACAAGGTCCAGGAAAAAAGATACTCCAATACACCAAGCTTTACCTATTCACATCACAGACAAATAGCAAGGAGCGAATGAGCCATATGGCACTTGAACTGCGGCACTATCCAAGTACTGGAATACTTCTCTTCTGAAATAAAATGTTATTACTCCTTCTACTACTGTTCCATTTTTTTGTTGAGAAAAAGCAGGTGGCAACCGAGAAGAAAAAAAGCCACTGTATTCAGTTATAATAAAACCTGCCCGTAGACATTTAACAAAATTCTTTCCCCACTGCATTTTCAAGACAGTTTACCTTCTGATACAGGAAACGTTTCAGCTATTAATCCCAAAACAGTCAGTGCAGTAAATCTGGTTGGATGGGATGAACCAGGAAACAGGGCTCCAAAAAGGATATCACAGACAGAGGACATGAAATCCTAAGGATGGGAAAGAGAAGCCACAAACAGATCAAATAGAAGACTGTCTTTGAAAGGGGTTGGGGATATTTTGACCCACCCAATCCCAGAGCTATACAGTGGTACCTCGGGTTACAGACGCTTCAGGTTACAGACTCTGCTAACCCACAAATAGTACCTCGGGTTAAGAACTTTGCTTTAGGATGAGAACAGAAATTGCGTGGCGGTGGCAGCAGGAGGCCCCATTAGCTAAAGTGGTACCTCAGGTTAAGAACAGTTTCAGGTTAAGAACGGACCTCCGGAACGAATTAAGTTCTTAACCCAAGGTACCACTCTAATTCAAACACGCTTGACGAATTCTCATTGACTAAACAAATTTCATTAATCCTTTTACCCAACCTATGAGATAGCCCCAGTTTCTAGTTACCCCTTTCTGGCAGGGTTTTGCCAAGCCCCAAAGGGATATCCTCCTGGACAAAAAAATCAAACAACCTCCATGAGCCAATATATTTTTACAAGTTCTCAGTCTTTTTTCCACACTTCCATCCTTCCCACATTCCACATCTCTTCCTCTCTCTGTGCTCCTTACTTGCTTCTTAGGACCTTCTCAGAATTCAAGGAGATTCTACCCTCTCCAAGTGGCCTGCACTACGTTTCATGAGGGGTCCAAAGTCTAGCCGAGTGGGAGTTGGCTGCAATGCCTAGCGGCACTTCAGGGCCAGTGAGAATCTGGAAATTCCCGGCAGTAGCCGATTGCCTTGCTGCCTGGATATTAGGGCATGAAAGCAAGATATTTCAGGGCAGGCCACAGATAGCGGTAGAATTGTATCGAGCAAGGCCCTAGGCTCAATGATTGGAATCTACTTGGAGATCTACTGCCAGTCACTGTGGTCTGAGCCAGTAAAAGGCAGCTTCATATGTCTTCTTTCCCATTGTGTCTCAGACTGTCCTTTGCCACAGACGAATCGCACTCTCCGCTTTCATGGCTACTGCAATTTTTGAAAATTGCCACATAGTTCTTAAACTCTGTAGGGGACCCAGGTGGCACTGTGGGTTAAACCACAGATCCTAGGGCTTGCTGATCAGAAGGTCGGCGGTTCAAATCCCTGCGACGGGGTGAGCTCCCATTGCTCGGTCCCAGCTCCTGCCTACCTAGCAGTTCGAAAGCACTTCAAAGTGCAAGTAGATAAATAGGAACCGCTCTGGCAGGAAGGTAAACGGCGTTTCCGTGCGCTACTCTGGTTCGTCAGAAGCGGCTTAGTCATGCTGGCCACATGACCCGGAAGCTGTACGCCGGCTCTCGGCCTATAGAGCGAGATAAGCGCCGCAGCCCCAGAGTCGGACACGACTGGACCTGTTGGTCAGGGGTCCCTTTACCTTTACCTTTTCTTAAACTCTGTGCACACATACCTTGTACTGATGCAAAGTCTTTAATGGATCCCATGGAACGGAATGTTTGCCCAGGCCTTGCTTGGACTTCGTTTGCTGCATTTTATGAACTGTCTGGGAGCTCTCGTGTACCCGGCAGAACAACTTTAGAAGAAGAAATAAAGAAATACGGTACAATGATGCCACCAAATGAGAAACATCGAAGTGGGCATCGCAACTTATTTCATGTGTAAAAAAAAGCAAGGGCGAAACATAATGAAGTTTGAGAACATTTGTCACAAAGGTGCACAGAACCTCTAAAGAGGCGTATGTGGAATTTCAAGTTCATGCTTAAAGGTTACCTTTTTCAGCAGGGAACAGATTTGTTGCCTCACAGCTGGAGACTGGCTGTTCAAGTTGTAGCTAATAAAAAACTCAATCAGCTGCATCTCTTCGGCGGAAATAATTTCTGTGCTCCGGTGACTTTCGCAAAGCAAACCTAAAGCGTCTATTCGCACCTTTTAAAACAACAAGGAAGTTTTTAACAAAGTTTTTCTCTGTAATATATATATATAAAGCACACATGCACAAAACACTTAGATTTGTACCTGATCGTGTTGATGAACTAAACCTTGCTTGATACAGGTAATGGATACAAGACCACTATGCATCATGTCTATAAACTTTAAGTGCCCATGGGCTCTTGCTGTTCTCAGGCATGCCATCAAAGCTCCAAGTGCTCCTCTGGTATTGCAAGATCCTGCACAGAGAAGTTTTTAATGTTCAGTGTTTAACAGTGTTTGATGTTTTAGCTTGTTGGAAGCCACCCAGAGTGGCTGGGGCAACCCAGTCAGATGGGCGGCATATAAATTAATAAATAATAATTAATAATAATAATAATTCATTTGTTTTTATGCTGCTACAAAAACAGCAATTTCTCACCACTTCCAGCGCCACTGCTTAAGAACAACACTTGAAAAATAAAAATCTGTTAGGCATAAGAATATATTGCTAAAGGTATACTAAACACCACCAGCTTTAAATTCCTTCTCTAAATTCTCAGTATACACATTTTACCTAGCCGTCAACCAGTCAATACGACAATATTTTTTAAAAAAACAAATTTTAAAAATTGTCCTTCTATACGAAGAAACCAAAAATTGGGTGAAAAACCAGTTTGCATATTGTTATTAAAGTTCACTGGTAAGAGGCAAGGAAAGCTTTATGTGAATACATACGGTAGGAAAGTGTAAGGTGACATTTATTTTGCTCTATTGCAAAATTATGTGAAGGCATAAAAAGGGGGAATCAAGATGGATTCTTGTCACCTGTGCTCTGAGCAATTGGGATCCTAGAATCTCTCCCACCTCTGCTCTGCAGAGAAATACCTGTCAAAACAAGGAGAGCAGGATTCCCCACCCACCTGCCCAGTTTAAACACACCTGGAGTACAAGGTATGAAGTCTGATCTTACCAACACTAGATTCAGCTGATGTATGAAGAATTATAATCATGTAGTTCAAGCTTTCAGGGCTACATTTCAGCAGCTTGGGTAAGTAATAATCTGTGACGTAGGTGGCTTGCTCTGGATTCCCTTCACACAAAATTGACAGCAGGGGAGACACCCACGCCTCGTGCCATTTGTCGATCCAGGTGTTCCCTTCTAGTGTGGACTCAAGGTGTCTCTTGTGGTTCACAAACATGGTCTCCAACAAATCACTTGCGTAAGGTGCAAAAGACTGATCACTCATGACGCCCAAGATCTGCGCAGGAATTGTCCTGTCCATTGCCAGAATATTTTCAATGCCCACGCATTCAACAAGGCAGCCAAGTGATGAGTATTTGCCTTTAACGTGCCATTCTAAACTTAGCAAGTTGTCAATTAATCCCGAGAAGAAAGGGTCCACTTTTACAATGGGTCCTTTTGCTGAGGCCTGGTGAATTCGGAGGATATTCCTAAATATCAGTTTGGTTTGATGTCTAACAGCATCGAGAGGATGCTCCCAATGAGCATAGACATAATCCAGCATTTTTCCAACAGTGCCTGAGTTTCCACTGAGGCTACACTTCAGGTTTTCGGAACTTGACTGAAGAGCATCCAACGCCGAAGCCGTCCAGATAGCTAAAATTCTGGACAAGGATGCCGCCATCACAGATTCTTTAAGCCTTCAAGAGAGAAGCGGAGTATCAGGATGGAGAAAGATTACTGTATTTTAAAAGTGGAATAGTTTTGATCCTCAAATCTTTGCCAATTTTCACAGCGTTACAATGCTCTATGTCAGGCGTGGACAACTCTCAAGAGACTGCGATCTACTTTCAGAATTAAGAACTGGCAATGATCTACCCGTTTTTTTTTTGTTCAGCTCACAGTTGTTGAGCTTTTTTTAGGGAGGAAAAAAAACTTTTTTAGGGGTTAAAAAAACTTGGGGGGCTTCCGCTTTGGGGGGGTTAAAGGCAAGGGACAAAGGGGTAAAGTCACTCACAAAAAGAAGAAGAAGAGTTTGGATTTGATATCCCGCTTTATCACTACCCTAAGGAGTCTCAAAGTGGCTAACAATCTCCTTTCCCTTCCTCCCCCACAACAAACACTCTGTGAGGTGAGTGGGGCTGAGAGACTTCAAAGAAGTGTGACTAGCCCAAGGTCACTCAGCAGCTGCATGTGGAGGAGCGGAGAATTGAACCCGGTTCACCAGATTACAAGTCCACCACTCTTATCCACTACACCACACTGGCTCTCGCTATGGATGTAAACAGCAGCACAGAGAAAGCTCCGTCTTCCCTTCCAGAGATCAAACAACAATGGAGGGCGGGGCGAGGGGGCGGGGCAGGAGTCAGTTTTAGCGATGCTAAGGAAAGGGAGCCAGAGATTGACCGTGATCTACCATGGACATCCCTGCTCTATGTGTACCACTAACACGCTGTCCTAGGTCCTATACAGAGTGGATTTCTCATTTAAACAGTTTATTCTCCCGAAAATGGAAACAGTATGAAATCCAAGGAGCAGATTAGGTACAAATCTCTGATATCTCCTTCAAACCTCCCTCCCACCCACTCTCTGTATTTGTTGGAGGGGAAAGCGGTACCAATATATCCAACAAACAGCACAAACGTATCTCGGCTGTGCTCTCTTGTCTCACATTCCAGGGGACAAACCCCTGCGTCTGCTTGTCTTGGCTACAGGCAGCTAGCAGCCTCCTGGTGGATAAGGTAAACATCAGCTAGAGATCTGTCCTGAACCCTTGCCTCTTTCCTCTGCCTGAGGCAGACCATATTCTTGCATGGTGTGGAGCATCAGAGGGGTTCCTTTGCTTACTCAGGCTGCTCCCCTTCTGCCCTTACTGAGAGGCAATCTCCTCTACTCCCCTTGTGGGAAGGAAGGAAAGGATGTGGGTTAAGATCCTTGGCAGCTACTTCCCCTGCATTCAAGGCAGCTGAGATACTGTATTTTTCCATATATAAGACGATGATTTTTTTACTCAAAAATAATGTTAAAAAACGGGGCTCGTCTTATACACGGGCAGTGCATTGGGGTGATTGGTTGCAGCCACAAGCTGCATCTTGTAAGCAGCAATTTGGTGGATGATTCTTGGCTGCGGCAAGGGCTGCTTTGGATTGCCTGTTCCTGCGTTAATTGGGCGGGCGATTTATGTTGGCTCGTCTAAATGCCTTTCCGTCTACCGTGCTTTCCGGAAGACTCAGAGGTATCCCTTACCAGGACAGACTCTGCCCTTGTGGCCAGAATGTGCCGGACTCTATGGACCACATGATCCTGGATTGTCCCCTCTCTAATATCTTCCGATTTGGCCCTTCAATGTCCTCAATGTGGCCTAGTGCCCTTTTCAATAACCAACTTACAATCCAGTTCCTGCTGAGGGATGATTCCTCTGCCCTCACTAGAGCTATGGCTCATTACCTGGTATCTGAAGAAGTGTGCATGCACACGAAAGCTCATACCAAGAACAAACTTAGTTGGTCTCTAAGGTGCTACTGGAAGGAATTTTTTTTGTACCTGACTAGGGTTTTTGAAATTAAGGCCAGTATATCTAGCCCAGGGGTCTGCAACCCGCGGCTCCGGAGCCGCATGTGGCTCTTTTAAACCTTTGCCGCGGCTCCGGGGTGGCGTGTCTTCTCCCGCTCCCCTTTCCCTCCCGTCGCATCGGTGTGTGTAGTCGGGGGGCGGCGGGAGAGCGAGCTGCAGAGAGAAAGAGAAGTTGGCGAGCTGCAACGGGCGCGTCGACGGCAAACCAGAGCCGAGCGCGGAGCCCGAGAGCGAGAGCAGCGCCTCCTCCTCCTCCTCCTCCCGCTTCCCGGCTGGGCAATTGACAGAGCTCATTATCATGCTGCGCTCACTCACTGCCTGTCTAGGGCCGGAGGGAGGGAGAGCGAAACGCACGCGCACACAAAAGCTGGTGTGTGTGTGTGGAGAGGAGGCAGCGAGCCCCAGACAAAGCCCGTGCAGCGCGCACACAAAAGCTGGTGTGTGTGTGTGTGTGTGTGTGTGGAGAGGAGGCAGCGAGCCCCAGACAAAGCCCGTGCAGCGCGCACACAAAAGCTGGTGTGTGTGTGTGGAGAGGAGGCAGTGAGCCCCAGACAAAGCCCGTGCAGCGCGCACACAAAAGCTGGTGTGTGTGTGTGTGTGTGTGTGTGTGTGTGTGTGGAGAGGAGGCAGCGAGCCCCAGACAAAGCCCGTGCAGCTGTATTTGAGCTGGGCCAGCGCTGGCAGACGTGCTGCCATCTCGCAGGAGGCTCCTGATGGACGCTTGCCTAAATCGCAGCGGCGCGGGGCGGCAGGGGGCGGGGCACCGTACGTCATGCGCAATGACGTCACATGGCCCCGCCCCCTCGCCTAGGGCGCGAAAAGCGGCTCCCAGTTTTTTTTTTCCCCTTCGGAAACGGGTCCAAGTGGCTCTTTTTATCTTAAAGGTTGCCGACCCCTGATCTAGCCTGTCCAATAGTGACTAATGAGGATCCTTTTATCTTTTTCTATTTATTGCATGCTTTCAGAAATATTATATTATATAGAAATATTCTATAAATAGATGGTTTGTATGTCTCCTTTTTATATATGCCAATAAAGGCGTTGAGTTGAGTTGAGTTGAACTGGGCGGGCGATTGGTTGCTACGTCAAGAGCTGCCTTGGATTGGCTGCTGCTGTGGCCATTGGGAGTTCGATTTCCAGCTGTTGTTTGTAAACGGACAGACACTTGCCAGCTTCTGCGACGCAAGCGATTCTTAGCACTTATCATTCGAGTTAGTGATTTTCTGCATTCCCCCCCCCCCAAAAAAGCTCAACAAATCATGGCAATCCGTCCCCAAAAAAGCTCAATGACTCTGGAAATATAGCCATCTCCCCCCCTTTTCTTAAATTTGAGTCCCCCAAAATAGGGTGCGTCTTATACAAGGAGCCATGTTATACACAGAAAAATACAGAAACCATCTGAAAACCACACTGCTGTGGTATCCAGGCTGCTTTCAGTTAGGACAGATGGCAGCACCAAGAGGCCCAATAAATCAATCCCAAGGATAGCTCAGTTGGTTAGAGCGTGGTGCTGATAATCCCAAGGTTGCAGGTTCGATCCCCGTATGGGACAGCTGCATATTCAGGTTGGATAGATGATCCTCAGGGTCCCTTCCAACTCTATGAATCCTTTTATTTCCCCATGAATCCACACTGTCCAACTGAAGAAGAAGACAAAAAAAGTCCTTGATCCACAATCAGACCAAGTGAAAGATTTAGGTCAATTCAGCACTTCAGCTAACATGTGTTAAGGATTCAGCAATCCCACAACACTGGACCTCTTTTCCTATAAAGACTTGACAAAGCCCAGGTCCCCTTCCAAAACACTGCAATGCCTTTCGATTTGGGCTGGCTTGTGGTGGTGATATTTAAGATTCTGCTAGGATAGCTCAGTCGGTACAGTATGAGACTCTTAATCTCAGGATCGTGGGGCAAAAAGATTCCTGCATTGCAAGGGGTTGGACCAGGTGATGGTCCCTTCCATCTCTACAATTCTCTGATATATTTTTACCACATTCTATTCACAATTTATATTATAATGCAACCTGAACTCTAGTAATGGGCGAACCCAAGTTCCAGCTAAACAAAACACAATGGTAAAAATGTAGTTTTTACAGACGGTAAAAATGTAGTTTTACCGTGTACTCAAGGTCAGCAAAGTCAAGGCAATATCCAAGAGCAGCTTCTCCATACTCTGCTCCATGCTGCCATTCTTCCACTCTAGCATAGCAAGTGCTCCGTGGCAGAGGAAAAGGAGGACCGAGTCAGAAAGCTCAGCAGTGCAAAGACTCCCACAGCTGTCCACAAACCAGTCTGGTAAGTCAGAATGCTTCAGTGAGCCACAAAGCAAGTCGCTCATCTGCAAAAGGCAATACAATGTTAATTAAACCACAGGGAAGGAGGAAAAAAATGAGACCGTGCTTTGCCAGACCATTAGAAAACTGCAAGGAAGCACTATACCAGCTGCTAACATGTAAACAGTCTTCAGCCTGGATAGCTCAGCTGGTGAGAGCCTGGGGCTGATAATGCCAAGGTTCCAAGTTCGATCCCCAGATGGGACAACTGAATATTCCTGCAATGCAGGAGGTTGGACTAGATGAACTTCAGGGTCCCTTCCAACGTTACAATTCTATGATTCTTTGCATGTTTTCCATCATGGCACTATTAAGCACAAGAAGTTATGCCTATCCACTATAAATTATAAATTTAATCTCTTTGCTCTCTGCTCCCTTTATCAGTGCTACGCTTGTAAAATACACTTATCCCAAGCTTTCCATTTAGAATAGAAAAAATCAAATCACTCTAAAAGAGAAACGAGGCAAAAACTCAGCAGCATTTTCTAATACCTCTCTCAAGTTATTTTTTCCTTGGGATTGCCACCGCTGAACAATTCAGCAATTCAGTATACAGTCATACCTTGGCTCCAGAACACCATGGGAGTTAAACATTTCGGCTCCCGAACGATCGAAAACCAGAAGTGTTCCAGTTTTTCGACGTTCTTTTGGAAGCCAAACATCCGATGGGGTTCCATAGCTTCCGATTGGCTGCAGGAGATTCCTGCAGCCAATCAGAAGCCACGCTTTGGAAGTTGAACGTTTCTGACGTAGAACGGACTTCCGGAATGGGTTCTGTTCGACTTCCGAGGTACGACTGTACTAGTACCACCACAAATTATCTGGGATTCAGAAAGCACCAGACTCAAGAAATGTTCAGAAAACTGGCAGCCTATACAAGTTTAACAAGGGTAACATAAATAGTGCAATCCTATGCACACTTGAGGAGAAAGTCCAACTGACGCCAAGTGGGTTTTTACTTTTGAGAAACATGCATAGATTTCACATCCCACCAAATTCAACACGACTGATAGTTCTTACTTCTGAGCAGACATGGTTATGATTGTGCTGTAAGGCTGCAATCCTATATACACTTAACTGGGAGTCTGCCCCGCTGAACTCTACGGGAGCTACTTCTAACTAGGAATGTGAAGGACTGCGCTCTAAGGCACTCTGCAAGGAATTTCCATTGAACAAAGGGGTTTTATTTCTGAGTAGACAGGTATAGGATTGTACTATGAAATGACTAATAGGGGCTAGATCAAGCACAAAAGATGACATACAGTGGAACCTCGACTTACGAAGTACTCGACTTACGTATTTTTCGACTTACGAAAGGGAAAAAGCAGCCGCGTGCCTACGAATTTTTCAACTTATGAAAGGAAATGCGCTTGGATTTTAAATGCGGTTTACTCGACTTACGAAGTTTTAGATGGGGTTTACTCGACTTACGAAGGTTTACATAGGGTTTTCTTACGAATTTTTCGACTTACGTTTCCAATGCATTCCTATGGGAATGCCGTTTTTCGACTTACGAAATTTTCGACTTACGAGTGTGCTTTCGGAACGCATTAAATTCGTAAGTCGAGGTTCCACTGTATTGTGAACAACACTGAAACGGCCACTATATTTTTCATAACAGCTCTCCCTTCCAACTGTTGACTTAACACGTTTTGAGTGCCATCCAATGCTGTCTGCTCACTGACTCATCAGAAATTTGCCTGCACGATGAATCTTCTGGTTTCTCCCCTCCCCTCCCTGCAGAACCCCACACATCCCTAGAATCTACTCCAGTGCTCCAAAATAATGGGGGGGAGGGCTGCAGAGGGCGGGGAGAGAGGAAGGACAAATCCTGTTGCATGACAACACACATATGCCACTCACACTACACTGGATCTCACCCCATGATTAATTACACTTTGGAAATTAAGTAAATTGTGGGTTGTTGTTGTTGTTTTTACATTTCCAAAGGAAACACACTTACCAAACAAGGTAGCTTTTCACCTGGTTCAAACATGGTCTTAATAAAGAGAACAACAGCCAACCCTGCTGTAGTCTGGACAGTCTGCAAGAGGTCTTCTGCAGAAAAAAATTTGAAATACTGTATATTAGTATTGCAAAGGACATTTAAATTCTCTTTCAGATTTATTGTTTTCTAGAACTGCTAATTATTCTTAATATATTCCATTTTTATTGTTGCCGGCATCCAACACAGTAACCGTAGCAGTAACCAGTAACCAAGGGAGAACGCTCACAGCAATAAGTGCAGTGGAGAACTCCGGGAACCTAAAAGGTAAAGGGACCCCTGACCATTAAGTCCAGTCGCAGACGACTCTGGGGTTGCGGTGCTCATCTCGCTTTATTGGCCGAGGGAGTCGGCGTACAGCTTCCGGGTCATGTGGCCAGCATGTCTAAGCCACTTCTGGCGAACCAGAGCAGTGCACAGAAACAGATACCTATTTATCTACTTGCACTTTGACGTGCTTTCGAACTGCTAGGTTGGCAGGACCAGGGACTGAGCAACGGGAGATCACCCCGCCGCAAGGATTCAAACCGCCAACCTTCTGATCGGCAAGCCCGAGGCTCTGTGGTTTAACCCACAGCGCCACCCGCGTCCCTCCGGGAACTTACACAATATATAATGGAAATCTAGAATCTCCATGTTCTTTAGCATTTTAGCGCCCACATTACAAGCCTAAATAGCAGGTCCTCACAACTAAGCAGGCATCTAGTTTGCTGCTGATGTATTCGCTGATGTATTCGCAAGACAACAGCACAACACCTTTTATAGAAATATTTTCTATCAACAAATGATAGTGGCAATTCTTACTAGGGATGCTGGCTTCGATACAAGGTAGCCCTTCCATAAACGTAAGGGTTCCTTGTATTTACATAAGGGGTTGCAATCCAGCACATGCTCCCACTAATTGGGGTTGGGGGCAGAGGACTTCGGCAGATTTCGCCTCCTTATTGCAGCTTCAGAAAATTGATCTGCATCCTATAGCTGAGCTGTATTTCTCCATTAGGGACGCAATGCAGACAGCAAAACAAGGCAACTCTCTTTCCAAACCCTGCACTGTTAGAATGTAAAAAATATATACATCAAACCACCAAGAGGTTCCCTCATATTGCTCTTCCTTCAGAACGACTCTCATCTTCTTACTAAAAGGCAATGACCAATATAGTAAGAAGTGTTTAAAAAAACACCCTTAAATGCTGATGCACTACTTACCATTAATTAAGAAGTGTGTAAAACGGTTCAGTAGTCCACACATACTTTGCCAAATAGGAGAATCTAATGTCTTGCAGAAATTTCCTTGAACGTTTTCCTGAATTTTTTGTATCAACATCATTGAAACTTTAACACCCATCAACAAATCGTGCATCAGCCGAGTTTGAGCAAAGCGATTTCCACTGAGCTTTCTTTAAATGTATAAGAAAATTTGAAAATGAATAGTGGTTATTAGTCACTTGAGTGTATTATAGCAGCATCAAATTAATCCATTAACTGTGACATGAGTTTCCATCACAGGAAATGACCAACTTCAACTTCGTTGAAATAACCATGTCTCAATGTGCCATGCAAACCTCACAATCAATGAGTTGACCTTGGAAGGGATTTCCACAATGTAGGCACCACCAGGGAGAAGGAACTATGTTATGGACTCATGCACTGTTCTATCAACAGGGTGGGGACGGGGGGCAAGATACATAACAGGGTCTAAGAAAATGATGAACGAAGAAAAATCAACAAAAAGAGGATGCATGGAGAGATTATCAAGACCCAGTGTGGTGTAGTGGTTAAGAGCGGTAGACTCGTAATCTGGTGAACCGGGTTCGCGTCTCCGCTCCTCCACATGCAGCTGCTGGGTGACCTTGGGCTAGTCACACTTCTTTGAAGTCTCTCAGCCCCACTCACCTCACAGAGTGTTTGTTGTGGGAGGGGAAGGGGAAGGAGAATGTAAGCCGCTTTGAGACTCCTTCGGGTAGTGATAAAGCGGGATATCAAATTCAAACTCCACTTCTTCTTCTTCTTCTTCTAATAAGAGTTGGTGTGTGAAACCTGCTCTGCCACATCCACAGCTGTCAGAAAAGCCACACTGCTATCAGTGCCAATTTTGGGCAAGATACAAGATCCCAAAATTGGTGCTGACAGCAGCAGCACTTCGCCACCACTGCTGCTTCCGCCATCTGAAGGCCTCACCCTGCCTAATGGGATAGGTAAGTTCAGCTTTCTGCACAAGCTCAGTAAGTCAGGGAGTTGTTTTATCTCTCTTTTGTATTCTTCATGACTGCTATATTTCTTAGAACAGCAATCTTTCTAAAATTCAGAAGGACTTTCATGTTGATGTAGCATCTGTTTAAAGAACAAGTTGCTAACTGGTTTTGCAATTGCCACCAACAACTGTTAGGCTTAGCATATAAGTGAGACCAAGTTATGTGAGTGAGAATAACCGTTTGACGTTAAAAAGGTACACCTCTCTGCAGCTTAAAAACATTCTGAGCTCTTTTTCACCAATGAGTTGACTCTTACATTTTTATTATCATCTAGGAAAGGGACCATGCTATTAGGCTGTAGATAACCAAGCTTAAAACTAAACTCAATTCCAAATGGCTTCCCTCAAGTTGCTTTCTGAACAGAGTCTAAAACATCATACTGAATCCCAGGAATTCTCCATTCCAGGAAAACAAAGCCCCGCCCACCCATCCACTCCCATATTGGTAGCAATAAAGAATCCTAGTTGTAGGAAACCTGCTGGCAAATACAGCCAAAGCCTACAACCGACCCTCTGAATCTTCAGGATTAGACTGGCCAGCCCATCAAAAAATGACATCCTCTCACTGCTCTTAATTTCTGCCCCTGGAATTAAAAAAGCAAGTCCTCACTTACTGGGGGAAATTTGCTAAACAGAACTCTAAACAGCACCATTCAACAACTGTTTTTATATTCTTCTGCATTCCTCTCAGATTTCAGAATTGTTTGGATAAACTCTTAAAGAAAACCAAACAGCAATGTTTCCTCTCCACAGAGCGTGACTGAACTCCAGGAACTTATCTATGAATCACAGATTGCTGCAGCTCATCCATCTCAGGGAATTCAAAAGAAGTACAAGGGCAATATTGTTCCAAACAGACCTTGTTATGTCCCTACACAGGGTGTCTCACATTCCAACCAGCACACATTTTACACAGAGCCGTTCTCACCTGTTTTCTTCCTCTATTTCAAGCACAGATTTCTGCAGAAATTGAAGAGCTGTGAAAAGATAGTTGGAAAGCATACATAAGCCAGTATTTGATATAAATGGGTCTCACGTAAAATGATAATGCAGCAATAGACAAATGAAATGCTGGACTGCAGATGTAATAATATTTTTCAAAATGGACAGAACTGCATCTCAGTGGATACTGCAGGTTTTCTCACTTTTTTCACCTTTAAAGCCTGGCAGAGACTTGGGACATCTACAGAGAATAAACAGCTATATAATAGCTGGGTATCTGAATGACTGCCAACTTCCATACAAGCCTGCCCCATTCTTAAGGTCAATGTCTCCACCTTCTGAATTTGTAAGTGGCTTCCAGGGACAAGTCCTCATTTATGGAAATCCTTTTCTGTCTGGGACCTACTGTAAGGGCTCGGGGTTGTCTCCTCGAGAGTAAAGAGCCAGAAACATCCGTTCTTCTAAAGCTAATACTTTATTTACAGACTATGTACATCAGAGCGTCTAAGATTCATGTCCGCTTGAGTCGGTTCCAGAATCCGGGAGTGGCTTTCGCCGGTTCCTCCCCCAACATAAGAGCTTTGGAATTCCAAAGCGTCGCCTCCTTTCCTTACGCTTTTCCCCCCCCTACGCAGCTGGAGCGACGGAAGTAGCTGACCACTTTGCTCCGCAACCCACTCAGGTGGAGCTAGGGCTCTGTCAGCATCTCTGGCCCTCAGCTCCACCGCACTGCCTGGCAGTTCCTGCTCCTCACCACTGGGGCTTTCCTTACTATCCCTGCTGGACTCACAACTGCTTCCCAGGAGAGGCTGCACGTCCCTCCATCCCTCCTTCCCCGTTTCAAAAGCCTTGCGTGAGGTCAGATCCCTGACACCTACTCCTGGGTTTTTTTATGCACCAGGTTTTTAAAATAATAATAATAAAAACTCTAGGCATTTAGGGTCACATTGGAACTCCTTGCTGTCATTATCATTACTGATCTGTTTTACTGATTTTCATGTACATTTTATGGCTGTGCTTTGCTGGGTTGCACACCTTTGCTTCGTGGCTATAGTTGCCGCTTTAAATTTTGAGAGCCAGCTTCTGAACGAAGTCCAGAAGGCATTAATAAAAAATGCTTGGAAAATAAATATTGCCTGAAACAATGGTACTTACTACCTTCACTATTATTATCCTGACACTGCTATTCTTTCCCAACACTTTTACCATGCAGAAAGAGAAAGACAAGCGCCACAATCTATGATACAAATGACATACTCCTTATATTGTATGTTGCCTAGAGGGTGCGGCATTAAGCAATTAACAAGTTTAATTACAGGCCTGGTTCACATCACATGCTTTCTCTCCATTTGATGACTGTCAGTTGAATGCGGGAACTGAAAGCATTTTTTAAAAAAAACATTGCATTTTGGGTGATATAAAGAGTCCTGAGCGTTTCATTCGCCACCATCTCCTCTCTACTGTTGAAACATGGATTCCAATCTCCTTGGGAGCAAGGGCATGTTGCCCAGTAAAGAAGAGGAGGAGGAGGAGTTTGGATTTGATATCCTGCTTTATCACTACCAGAAGGAGTCTCAAAGCGGCTAACATTCTCCTTTCCCTTCCTCCCCCACAACAAACACTCTGTGAGGTGAGTGGGGCTGAGAGACTTCAAAGAAGTGTGACTAGCCCAAGGTCACCCAGCAGCTGCATGTGGAGGAGAGGGGAAGCGAACCCGGTTCACCAGATTACGAATCCACTGCTCTTAACCACTACACCACACTGGCTGGTCGTGCTATGTAACTTACAATGACCACTTGATAATGCTGTCATTAAATGAAGAACAGGCGTGTGTGAACCAGTCCCAGTGGTCTGCTGCAAGGCAGGGGGAAGATAAAACAGGGGAAAGCACATCTCCCTGGCAGGAACTCTTCCTTGTGGTCCATGAAGGCTAAAACAGGGCTGTAATCTGTGTACTCATTAACCCATGCAGAATTTTGCCTCCGTAGATTAAAGTATTTACTGCCATATCGATCCCACGAAATACCAACAAGTGAAATAGTTTATTTCAATAAATGTTTAAGATAAAGGTTCCATAGCTGCTCCAAATTCCTTCTGCCACCTTGCGGGGCAGAGGGGGTGCTAAGAAATGGGGTAGCTATGCAAAGCGACATCCTTTGGTACAGAAATAAATTCCCCAGGTTGCCAGCACTCTCCCAGGGAATAATCACATGTGGGAAGAAAGCCTGCAACCTGGATTTTAAGCACTTGTTTACAGATATAAAGTGATTGCATCATTTTTAGTGTAGTCTGTAAGACCTAAAGTCACTTTTTCAGATCCCCCTCTCTAATTCTTTCTACCACCCAAAGAGCTAGTGAAAGGGTAGAAAAGTGTTTTCATAATTTCCATGGAGCGGCACTATTAGAACATTCTAACCTAAGCAGAAATGTCAAGAATTTACCTTCTTTGAACAGGATATTCACACTTGATTTACCTGAAAGATGAAAGTATGTATTTAAGCAGCTTTTACTTATCATAACAATATAAATTCTTTTCTGTAATAATTGCAAGTTCCAAACTGTTATAAACTTATCATACCTATAGTGTTGTTTTCCATACAGGAAGCAAGGTTGTCCATAGTCTTTCTGTACTGAGACAGGTCTGTCGTTTTTAGTTCTTCTCTGAGGCAGAACACAAAACTCTGTGTAGCTTCTGCCATAAGAGGTTCAGGAATTCCGTTTAGGGAGCTGCATGAGAAGAGAGCATGGCCAGTTTATCTGAGATGTATATGCTAAAAGCATGGAAAGTAAAAGGACGTGTAATTCAACCTTTCTAGGCGCCATAACACTTCAGTAAGAATTTTAGTGAATCTGATTACAGGATAAGAAACTACGGCACTCACTGTTCTAATAAAATTTAATGTGAGTCTGATTCTTTACAGTTTCTATAGCATCAAAAGGAATAGAGACATCATCCATGAACCTGAGGTAGAGAGCATTTGGTCAAAAACGGTGAGAGCAATTCAGTAGAAAACTCATCCCATCTCTGGAGGAAGAGGATAGAATCGAATAAGGCAGAGGCAGCCAACGCTTCAAACCCAAGGTTCACAACAGAACATTTACCATTTCACAAACAGCAACCATATTGTCCACGCCTTCTTTTCAAACTGCACATTCTAATTCAATATTAAAAGCAACAGGGATCAAATCATCCCTATTGTCTACAGCAGAGCTTTCCAAACTTTTCATGTCATTGACACACTTTTTAAACACGCATCATTTTGCAACACAGTCGTTCAATTTTACTAGCAAACCCGAAGTTAAACTAACCCCTTTCCGGCCCTGGAAGGAGCATAGGGAGCGTTCACACGACACGCTACAGCCGACACACTAAACGTGTCACGACACACAGTTTGGAAAGCTCTGGTCTACAGTGCAGCATAGCCAAAACTATACAGTGGAACCCCGGGTTACGCACGCGATCCGTTCCGGGGTCGCGCTACGTAACACGGGCATGCGTAACACGAATGCACGGGGGGGGACCCGGAAGAAGTGCGACTTGAGCGCTTCTGTGCATGCGCGAAGTGCGCAGAATGCTTCTGTGCATCCATGCGCTCCCGCGCGCTCTGTGGATAACTTCCGGGTCGCGGAGGTGTTTAAAGTCGAACGTACGCAACATGAGGTATGACTGTAAATCCTATTCAGTCTTAAAATCAGACACAAAAGTTGCCCTGGCCAGGAACAAAACAAAAGTCAAGCAAACAATACCCAGAAATATAGGTGGGCTTGTTGAGGAACTGATCACAAAGTGCTAAACAGAAAGGGTCAGATCCGGAAACCTGGTGACTGGAGCTCCATTCATTGGCTAAGCTCCTGCTCATGGAAGGGGGCGAGGGAAAGTTTTCTGCCAATCCTCCCTTTCCTCTTTGAATTCCTTCGTCCCCCCAAAATCTGCTCTGGACCCTTACAGATACAGGAATCTCCCTTATACCAAGTCAGACCATTTGTCCCAAGCGGGACAAATGGCCAGTAGTTAATTCTTTATTCACAAAGCACGAACTTACAGTAGCTCCCCAGATGCACTCTCACACACAAACACACTTCTGGTGGCTAGGTAGTTGACACCCCTCCCTATTTTTGCCCTCTGAGCTGGACTGTTGTTTTTTTTTAAAATAATTTTTATTGGGTTTTCCAAATTTTTGTCCAGCCCCGATTCAGGCCGGATCACATACATTTATACAATCTCTGATGACTTCCTCACGCCCCCCCTCATTGTTTTCATTTAACATAATAAACATTCTTACCAGGTTTCTAATTCGACATCATTAACATTTCCATTATTTCTTGATTTCAAATCGTTTACCAACCACTCACATCTTTAACTTTAACAGTCTTATCTTTTACTATAATCAAATCCCTTTCCCCCCCCCAATCCCCAGTGCAGACTATTTCAATATCAAATTTACTTATCATTTATATCGAAATTTATATCAATATCAAAGTTACTTATCATTACTTATCATTTATAATAGCTATCCATCTTATGTCATTTTTTCCCAAAGATCATGCTATAATCATTTCCTGCCATGTCCAAGTTCAGAAACCAGTAGGCCACAAAACAGTTCCTTCATGTAGATGCTCATCCTATTCCTGCAGGATCCAACTTTGGAACCCATTGTCTTTGCTGCAGAGTAGCCTCCAAAACAGTATCAGTTGATGTCCTCGGCCTTTCCTTCCATGTTTGATCCGGATTGTCTCGACTTTCCCTCTGCTGCTTGTCGTTGAGCTGTGGTTTTTTGACAGTTCTCTTAATATTTCTCTTTTTCCTGATTATGACGACAGCTCTTGACTTATAGTGGATAGTTCTTTTGCAGCTGGGTCTCTTCTGGGTAAACTTTTTCTGTTTATGCTCCGCAAGTACATTGTTCCCATGGTTTGATTGTAAATCCTGACCAATCAGATCATTGTTTGTGCTTTGCTTTATCTCTGTCACTAGGCTGTTCCCAGCAGCAGCCAGTTCAGCTCTCAGTTCTTTCACTCCAGCATTGTAATCCCTTCTGAATTCTTTCAGTTTCTCCAACAATGTTGACAAATCCACTTCCTGTTTCATCGCCATTTTTGGCAAACAATTCTTTTCAAACTTTTCCGAACTTTTTTCAAACTTTTTAAAAGTTCCAAAGTTCCAAAATAATCCTCTTGCTCATACAAATTAAATTGACTTCATCTACCCCCTGGGACCGGGGGAGACACAGGGGTTAAATTTCCAAAACAAAGTATCAAATTCCAAGCATCACTTCTCAAACTGTGCAACAATGCCCTGTCGTTGTTACACAATGGCAAGGGGCAGACCTCCGTTTTTTCACCCTCAAGCCAGGTTCAAATTAGTTCCAAATAACAATTTTTCTTTGTAGATTACTCACGGTTCCAAATTGTAGATTTAGGAGGAATCGGCGCGCTCGGCTGTGGCGGTCTGGCAGCTTCGCCAGACGGAGCTGTCTGCGGACCCTGGAGCTCCGCCGCCCGATCGCCCGAGAGCTCCGCTAAGAGCTCCCTGGGACCGGGACCGGCGTCCGAGCTCTTGCAGGTCCTCCGGACCCCGGGACGCCCTTCCCGGGGGTTTTGGGGGTCGCGGCGCTGGCGCGAGCACCCCTTTGCTCGGTCTGGCGGGGGAATGTCAGGAGCGACATTTCCCCCCGACCGCCATCTCCGGCACGCCAACCGGAAGCCCTGAGCTGGACTGTTGGGGCAACGGGTGGCCCCGCCCACACCCCAAACTTGATAGGCAAAAACTACACATTTACCTTGCCAACACTTTCTTCAAAGGGTTCTTCACATCCAGAGATAAGAACATCGCTCCCAAAATATCTAAACATTTTTTAACCATGGGATCACACAAAGAGCTTTTATCCATCTTCTCTAGTAAAGGCACAATCTATGCACAAGAAAGATTAATATGTTTTTTTTTAGAATTCAGCATTAGCTATTGCATCGTCCTATACATACACATACATCTGCTACTAAAACATTAGATAACACGATCTTTTAGCTATACAATCGAAGTCAGCAAGGACAGTGTGTGTAATGCAAATGCAATCTACAACCAAAGGTTGCATTATAAAGTTCTCCAGCTCAGTGTTCCAGTTCTCTGGATACTCTTATTTCTTTTAAACCGGGAGTGGCTAGCCTTCTTTTGGCCCGAGGACCTTGACAAATCCTGCGGGAGACACTTGCCAGCAGTGGTGTGGCCACCCACTCCCTGCTCATCAAATAAAACATCTGAGGGCTGGGGAGAAGCCAACTGACATCTCCATTAAAGAACTGTGTCTACTTAAACTATAAATACAGGCAACGACCAATTTGTGGGGTTACATTCCTGACCCCCGTGTGCATCGGGGGAGCCTTCTCACTCTGTTACACCCCACCCCTCCCTGCCCCGCCCATCCCCTTTTCAAGCCGCTTCCAGGTTGCCGCGATGTGTACATGCATGGTTTTGCATGAATCAAACACGCATAAATTGGTCGCTGCCAGTACACAGAGAGAGAGAGAGAATTGTTATAGGGAACCAGGCAGAGGGCCTTCTCGGTAGTGGCACCCGCCTGTGGAACGCCCTCCCACCAGATGTCAAAGAGAAAAACAACTACCATACTTTTAGAAGACATCTGAAGGCAGCCCTGTTTAGGGAAGCTTTTAATGTTTGATTGATTATTGTATTTTAATATTTTGTTGGAAGCCGCCCAGAGTGGCTGGGGAAACCCAGCCAGATGGGCGGGGTATAAATAATAGATTTTTATTTTTATTTTTATTGTGCCTTGGGGCCAGAAAAAGGTTACCCAGAGCGCCTAATCCAGTCCCTGAAATGGGGTTTAGCCATCCCTATTTTAAAATGTATTTGTTTTGCTTCAATCAAGTTCTAAGTTCAAATAAAGTAGAATTTAACTGCAGAAAACACAGTGCTACAAAAGGTTAGTACAGACAGTTTTTTGATCACATTTGTTTGTTTGTTTTACTTGAGCTTCAACCATTCCTAACTAGTAGAAAAATCATTAGTAGGAAAATCCGTAGCTCTTTACACATTTCCATGTTACTATTTTTAATGCTACTAAAATCAAACCTGCTTGACACAATGGATTTGCTGGATGCCATCAGGTAACAGTGCACAACGCAGCAGCAGAGAGGCTAGGTTTTGTCCTTCAGCATCTGCAAAAGCTATGCAGAAAGAAAGAAAGAAAGAAAGAAAGAAAGAAAGAAAGAAAGAAAGAAAGAAAGAAAAGAAAAGAAAAGAAAACCTTTAATATTCTATCATCATGTGTGTATTATAAATGCCAATTCCTAAATCTTTTCTGTTATGGAGGGATGAATGATTCACTGACCCAAACATTTGAAACACCCGTTAACACATATACTTCTGTTTACTATTGCAAGTTGACAAATCAAACAAGAAAGGTTCTTGTGCCTTTACAAGGACAAATAATTTCAAAAGATGCTTTCTTCCACCACTACGATCAGCAAGAACACACCTGCTAAAGTTCTTATTTCCGAGCAATTATTAGAGACATAGAAAGCATCTTCTGTATTGAACCCAACAACTGTAATTAAGAATGTAGAAGGTCCAGTAAAAATCACCCCAACTTGAAAACATATCATTTGGGTTCACAGCAAAGAAACTTCAGGCAGAAAACAAACCAAGAGTAATTTGGAAAATGCAGTAACGCAGCCCAGTCATGTCTTAAGCTGTAACCAGGACATACAACAGCTACCACTGTAGCCTGCTTTCAGCTAAAAGGAGAGGATGAATGAATTCCCAGCAGTTACAAGCTAAGATGGCGGATCACACTGCAGGCCAGGGATGGGAAGCCTATAGACCACCAGCTGCTGATGGATAAATAATTTTTGGGGCTGATGGGAGTGGCAGTTCAACAACAACCTTCATTGAGGTGACTTCCCCTTGTCAATAAAACACTGCATAGGTTTTATTTTTCTCTGCTCTGAAACTAATGCTCTGAATCCAGTATAGTCCTTCCGTTTCCAGCAGGGCCCTATCCGTTCACAGAAGAAGCTATGATCCAACAGAGGCTTCCACAACTGGAAAGAGGGGCTGAGGGAAAACAGTGTTTATCAATTTCTGCATTTTCCCTCCTCCAGTCTCCTTTGCCACCTCTCATTTATTCCAGAGAGTTCCTCAACCTCACATAATTGCTTTTCAGGGAGTATCAGCAGTTGCTGGGAGAATCGGTGAAAACCACTTCTTCTTCTCCTTCTTTCTTTTACAGGAATATTACGCAAGTGAAACTCCACTCACAGATGTCTAGATCTGATTCATGGACAAGTGCTGCATTAAAGACGAAAATATAGTTTCCTGAAGAAAATATAGGAGTGGGGTCTACCTGTGCTACGACACATTGCCCAAGTGCTACCTAAGGCTCTACTACAGCACAGAATGAGTTCAACCCTGTGGAACACACTCCCATCAGATGTCAAGGAGATGATTAAATATGTAACTATATAACCTAAAGGGAAGCTTGTTAAGGTTTAATGTTTTATTATGTTTTTATATATGTTGGAAGCCGCTCAGAGTGGCTAGGGCAGTGGTGGCCAAACTTGGCCCTCCAGCTGTTTTTGGACTACAACCCCCATCATCCCTAGCTAACAGGACCAGTGGTCAGAGATGATGGGAATTGTAATCCCAAAACAGCTGGAGGGCCAAGTTTGGCCACCACTGGGCTAGGGCAACCCAGTCAGATGGGCAGAGTATTATTATTATTATTATTATTATTATTCACAATATTTAGCAAATTTTACAAGAATTACAGCTTCCACAGGACGTACTTTCTACCGAATTTCTACCAAAAAAAACCCAGAAAATTAGAAAAGTGTCTCAAGGGCATCCTCAATACATTCTTTAAGGAGAATTATAAAATAACAAAATCAAGCATTCTGGAATGCTTCCCTTTAATTTTGATCTTCAGTGCAGAAACTCTTTCAAAATGGGGTGGGAAGAGCATAAAAACTTCAGTACATGAAAAGGGCTGATTTTTCTTTTTAAGTTAAAAAGGTATCATCAAGAGGACTGGTTTTAAAAAGTCATTATAGTACCACTGAAATACATCTAGAGAGACAAACTAAACAACTTAATTATACTTACAGTGAAGTCTTTCAAGCTGTTGGTGATCAAGAACAAAGGCATCAACCTGAATCTCTTTCTTCTTCTTTAAAACCATTTTGGTAGATTAAAGAATTGCCTGCTGAAAAAGATTATAAGTTGACACTTGGTACCAACACTGTTTTAAATGCACAATTTAAAAGTAAAACTGTTTAATTCCCGTTCACCTTTGTGTTTTGCAAAAAGTTTGTGGCAGTTGGGTTTTTTTATATGTACGCTGCACAAGAAGTTCAGAAAATATTCATAGAACCCTATGAGCTATAAGATTTTTTATCCATAATTCACCAATGGGGAATGCTTTATATCCATAATATAAAAACTTGATTGCAAACGCCAGCAAAACACAGGTGGCCATTGGGTTTCATCCGAAGACTTCAGCACAAACTGGGCTCCTGGTTTGTCTACCTAAGACAAAACACAAGCCTGGGTTTAATGTAACACAAAGCAAACCATAGTTTAGCCTCTGTTAGCACAAAAATAGCAGAAACAAGGCAGCAGCACTATGGCAGTGACCTTCACCCTGGAAACCTGCATGTTTGCTCGTTTGCACTAAGTTGCACTAAACTAGGTGATTGTTTTGTTCACGACCATATCAGCCTGAATGAGACAGGCTTGTAAATCATAAAACTGTAAGCTATTGGTTCTGTGGTTATGCTCGCCAATTCAATACTGGAAATGCTTCCATAAATCAATTAGAACAAATCTCTGTTATGACTCAAGCATTCAATGCATTAAAAAATAAAAAATAAAATCCACCAGGCCATGGTTCAGTACTGAACTAGCATCAATATAACATCTTAGCATGGAAACACTCAGAGGGTCTATATCAGGGCAGTGATGGCTAACCTTGACACCCCAGATGTTTTGGAACTACAACTCCCATCATCCCTAGCTAACAGGATCAGTGGTCACCATGGTTCACCATGGCTTAGCCCCAGAATTTAGGCCAGTCTGCACATTCAGCAGCATCAAATGGTATACTGGTATTTCATTTCACTTCACGTTGCAAGTGGGAAATTGTATATTCCCTCCCACAAAAAAAAATACCCTGCCCACCAAAATAGGATGCCAGAGAGGTTGGCTTGAACTCTCTCCCCTGACTTAACTCACTTTCCATGCCCACATACACTGGATGGGGGAACAGTCTAACCTGCAGCCTAGAACAGAAAATTCCAAGAAATTCCTTTATCACAGGGGTGGCTAATTTGTGGTTCTCCAGATGTTGCGGGACAACTCTGATCATCCCTGACCAGTGACCATGCTAGCTGGAGCTGGTGGGAGTTTGAGTCCAACAATGGTTAACCACCCCGGATTCTGCAGAATGTTTTAACTGGTCTCCCTCTTTTCAGCACCGGGGATCAGTCAGGTTTGAACATCAGCAGAACCTCACCAGATCAGATAAAAATCTAGAAGACATCTAGCCCTGTTTAGGGACGCTTTTAATGTTTAATAGACTATTGTATTTTAATATTCTGTTGGAAGCCGCCCAGAGTGGCTGGGGAAACCCAGCCAGATGGGCGGGGTATAAATAATAAATAATAATAATAATAATTATTATTATTATTATTATTATTATTATTATTCCGGCACCCTGCTCCACAATCAACCCAGGGAATCCTACAAGCAAGACATTACAGCAATCACTTTTATTGAATGCAATTGTTTTATTTGCTCTTATTATTGTTATCTTTTTTTCACGAATTACTCTGTTTCATTATACCAAGAACAAACTTAGCTGGTCTCTAAGGTGCTACTGGACAATTGTTCTTAATTTTTTTATATATTTCGTCTGTTTCATTAGCCTCTCCATAGGCAAAGTATGCTTGGGTATATGATCAACAAAGATATGGGTACCTATATAGCCATAAATGACTGGCGGCCATCACATCTCATGGCAGCAAGTTGCACAAATCTCCACACGTTGCAACGAAGTGCAGGGAGAGGACTCGGCGCCTCTTCTTCACCACAAAGGTGGCTATCCTATCTCCATTTAGCCAAGAGTAAGCCGCACTTAATTCAATGGGAACAACTTATAAGCATGGTGAGGACTGCAGCCTAATTATATAACCACTTGCACTGCACTTTCGAGGTTGGATCAATGAGAATGGCTATGTACCATTAAGGCGCATCCAAAGCACTTTCTCTCCCTCGGAGAATCCTTGGCATTGTAGTTTACCCCTCGCCAAGCTACAATTCCCAGCAACCCTTAATAAATAAACTACAGGGCCCAGAATTCTTTGAGGGAGGGAAAGTAACTGTGCTTCCGATGTCCCTTAAAGGTACAGCGTACACGCTTGATCAGATTGGGCTTTATGAGCGGCGCGTTACATCGCGTGGCCCCGAATCCCAGGAGCGGTTTTCTTCGGTGCAAAGCAAAGAAGGAGAAGAAAGACCCTGCTGTTTTGGAGACAGTCTCAGGAAACAGCTTAGAGTCCCCAGTAACCCTTTACTGGGGTTTTTTTTTTTTGAGGGGGGCGATTTTTAAAAATGCATGAGACGTCCCACCTGCAACACAGCAAATGAGAAGGCGGCGGCGAGCGCATCCAGTGAAGCGCCCCCCTCGCCAAAAGAGCTCGCCCGCCGCGCGCTTTTACGCGCCTCCCGCTGCTTACCGCCCCGATCGGCCCCGCCAGTCTCTCCTCCTCCGCCGGCTGCTGCTGCCGCCTCCTCCTCGCCGCGAGGGGCCGGAGGAGCAGACAGGCAACGCTCCGCCTGCCGAGCCACGTCTTTCCTCTGAGCCCGGAGGTGGGCGCGGGGAGGCCCCGGCCGAGCGCGCTGGATGTGCCGCGGACTGGGAAACGGGGAGGCCGAGGCGCGGGCCTGGAGGAGCAGCCCGAGGGGCAATCTATCTACGCCACTCGGAGCCGGCTCAAGGGAGGAACGGAGGGCCGTAAAACGGGGGTGGGGAACCTGAGGCTCGCCAGGTGCCTTTGGACTACAATTCCCATCATGCCTGACCCTTGGCCGTTGCTGAGTGGGGCTGATGGGAGTTGCAGTCCAGCGAAGCATCTGGGCAGGACACAGCTCCCTCCGCAATAATATCCCCCCTGCCCTGCAGGGCAGTGGAGGTACGGTAAAGGTGCCCCAAACTCTGCGTGCCTGCTTGGGAGAGTTAAAGTCCCACGGAGTTCAATAAGACTGACAGTCCGGCCCCGAAGCGTTTTTTCCCCCGGAGTTAAACCCCCTCTGTGTTCAATACAGCAGGCGAGTTTGGTCATTTTACCATCCACGGGAGGACGAGGAGGGACTCTGCTAAGAAATAAGAGTTCTTTTCGGTAACATAGAAAAAAAGTAGTTTTTAAGCTTGCAAACTGTGACATTTTGCGCTACTGCCAAGAACAACACTTTATTCCATAACTTCCATATTCAGACAATCAAAACTGAGTTTTCAAAGTAGAACACCGTGCCAGCCAAAGATGTCTGGCAGGTTGATTTTTATTGTAAAGGTAAAGGGACTCCTGACCATTAGGTCCAATCGCGGACGACTCTGGGGTTGCGGCGCTCATCTCGCTTTACTGGCCGAGGGAGCCGGTGTACAGCTTCTGGGTCATGTGGCCAGCATGACAAAGCCGCTTCTGGCGAACCAGAGCAGCACACGGAAACGCTGTTTACCTTCCCACTGGAGCAGTACCTATTTATCTACTTGCACTTCGTGCTTTCGAACTGCTAGGTTGGCAGGAGCTGGGACCAAGCAACGGGAGCTCACCCTGTTGCAGGGATTCGAACCGCCAACCTTCTGATCAGCAAGCCCTAGGCTCTGTGGTTTAACCTACAGTGCCACCCGCCATTCGTGTTTAGTTGGACATAAGTCCCACTGTGTCCTATGGGCTTACTCTCAAATAAGTGTGCATAGAAATTGCATTATCTTACCAAATAGTGGGCATAAGATTGCAGCCTAAGTACAGTATATAGGTGGTGTACCTGCTTGGATCTGTCACATAGCTCTCCATTTAATATGTGCTCTCCTTATTCCATTGGACAAATTTGGGTTTTAATTTTCCAGTGCTTTCAAGCAAAATTACAGTCCTTACTCAGTTTGAAAGGCACCCAAACATTGGCAGCATAATCTTTAAAACAAGCTTCCTCATTCCCTCATGAATTATTTACAATACGCTCTTCATTGTTCCTACAACCCCAGTGCAAGGAACAAAATACAATAAAGCATTTTTTTAATGTAACAATATGAAGTCAACCTATATAGCAATGTAACTACATTGGCCATGTGAGGGACACCACTTTAAATAAGTGCATGGGTGATTAACCACAGTTTTTACCTAGCTTCAGAGGTCCATTAGCACTGGCATGTGTGTGTCTCTACTTTCATCCAAATGTTGCATTTGTTCAGATTCCTGTCATAATCTTGAGGCCATTTAAACATTGATCATTTTCACAGACTTTTTGCTCAGATTGTTAAAGCACCTTGTAGTGTGTCTTTTGATTTCTTGGAGTATAACATTACAATGTAGCTCAGACCAAATATTGGTTGAGTATTAATATTTTTTAGAGTTACTAATTGCATTAAATGTTTGGTAGACTATATTTTAATTTCCATGTTTCTAAAGTTGTTAATACCGGTATATTCACTTTTGCATGGTAAAAAGAGACAAGTACTTTTTCTAAAAGATAATTTTTTTCATTGTCCTGCAGAGTTTTACCACTGTGTGGCACCAAAGTGCTAAGAAATGTACTCTTAAATTTCTCACCTACCAACAATACCATTTTTAAAATTTAAAATAGTTTGCAAAAGATGTCATTTATACATTGCCTTTCTGCCAGAGATCCAAAATACCACAAAGACCAAATCCTCTTAAAGTTAGTAGTGACAAATCCAAAGTGACTAGTTTTTCACCATCATCCACTCTGCCCCTTGGCATCTCTGGTAATCATCATCATCATCATCATTTTATAATTTGTACCCCGCCCAACTGACTGGGTTGCCCCAGCCACACTGGGCAGCTTGGACTGGGCAAGCCAGTTCCCATGGGAGTGGATGTAGAAGTCCCAGTTTGGATTGAAGGGCTTTTTTAAAAAAAGAGTCATGCCCAGGATGTATGATGTACTGAATGAATAGCTGCTTATGCACAAATCTAAAGGTTTAACAGAGAGATAAAATACCCACGGGTCCTCGGTTTCAGGAAGTATACACAGAACTACATCAGTGGTTACCCAGGCAGATTCTAATGCACAATAAACTGTGGTATGCACAAGTTTAGGGAGAGATAGTGGTAGTTTGTGTGATCAGATTTCCATTTCTTTACAAATATGAATCATAGAATCGGAAGGGACTCGTGAGAGTGTAAGAGTTAAAAAAAATCCACATGGCTGCTCTTGCTAGAAATATACACAACCTCCACAAAATGAATGATAGAGAAAACAATAGGAGTTTGGTTTCCTTAAAATCTGTTGGTGAGCAACAGGACTGTATTCTGAAATGTGGGGAAGGCATTTTCCCTTCACAACAACAAATTCTGAGTTCAGAATTTACTATTGCCTCTAAATAAACTTCAGCCATACCACTGGAATGCTTGATGCATGAGCAGCAATGGGAGGCTGCTTTAACTTCTGTATAGTTGAGTTCCTTAGATCTAAAATTGCATTTAGTACAACAACAAAAATGATACTCCGAGCACATTGGATCTCTTACTGCCTTTTTGAAAGGCACATTTGAGATACGTGTTGGTGCTGTACTCAGCACACGTTTCGTTGATTCATATGGTCTGGTCTTGCTTGGTGGTGGCCCAATTCTGATCAGTAGAATTCTGATCCAGTACATTTACTTAGTAGTGGAGAGAACTCTGGGGGTTTTGTATGTAAATATCTTCTTAAATTATATCCCCATACTATAGGATTTGACAGAAAGGCAGTGTAAGTGCATTAATAGCAGCAAAAAGACTGCTCCAATACTGGAAGGAGCATTCTCCATATCCAGTGTGAATATTCATCTATGCTGGCAGTGTACCTAAAAGCAACCTTTCATAGACAGCAGGAGGGAAAATTCTCTTATATGTGGGCTCCATACACAGACTTTTGTGTAGAGAGATATTAGGAAACAGGATAAGAGATCCTAGTGGTGCTGGTGGGATCAATGAATGTTCTGTTTTGTTATTTATTAAAACAATGATAACCATGGTTTTTTTCTATCTTTCTTATCTTTGTGGTTATATAAAGCAATGGAAAGTAGAAACAGCATGGGTAAAAAAACATAAACTGCCCATAAAAAGTCTTAAAAGGCTATTGTACAGCCAAGTGCTGGAGGTAAATGTCTTTAAGCTTGAGGCAGAGAAGAGGGAGCATTGTTTTCTACTGCAGAACATCTCACTATCTACTTGAGTATTTGAAGGACAAATGAATCCGTGTGTTATCAGGTGTACAACATATCTCCCAAGTCCTGGCTATTTGACCCTTAGTCAAATCTGTGGCAGGCATGATATTGTGCCAGCAAACCACTATTGCAACAGCAGTGCCTAAAAAGCTGACCCTCGAGCACATTATTATCATTATTATTATTATTATTAGTCCTATTGTAGCTGTGACTTGGCACAGAGAGTAGCACAATGCTTGCATTGGGAGAATATAGTGCTGGGCACTGACCAGAGTGAAACCAGAAAGGGTCCTAGGAAAAAAAGAACAGGGAAATACACTCAGAAACACATCACATAAAAATGTCCTTAAATGAGAAACAACTTTATTGAGAAGTTCCTTTCTCAACTGTTTGACTGATAAATCTTTTTATGCTCTTGGCCTCAAGTCTTCAACGCTCCCAGGAACTGGCAAGCAAAAAAGAAAGCAGCACACATCAGTCTGTAGAATTTATTATGCGCAAGATAAAAATGGCAGTGTTGCATGAAAAGGAAAGAATGCCTGCACACAAATGGGGAAAATTTTGGCTGTAGTTACACCACCCATGACTCTTTATTTCCATTTCCATTATCGGGGAGTTTCACACGGTAGTTTAGAGTGAACTGAGTGCTGCTGCTCTTGTGTGAAAAGTTTTGTGCAGTATCTACACAATTTCAACCACATCAAAATGCTGTTGCATATCTGGAATTACTGTTTCAACCAAAAAATAAATCAGGAAGCAACGCGCGCCCCCAGCATAAATGATAAATTGTGATTAAATTGTTTGTTTTTGTTTTTTTGCAAACTATGGGATAGCATTTTGTTGAAGACAATGTCATGTGGACAACAAACTACCATTCATTACTTGTAGTTTCTGTAATTCTGTACAGTGATACACGGCACCCCAATCTCCGAGTGGTATGAGATCCCAGGGGTTTCAGGCACTTACCCAGGATTCGTGTTTCCTTTGGGAATGAGGCACAATGGAGACTGTGGTGCTTTTGTGATATGTGGTTTATAACCTGAGCTTACAATGGAGGGGTTCACAGCAAAAAGGTCTTGTTTCTCCCATAACCATAGCCTTGGATTCAAACAGAAGGCAAATGTTGCTCTGCCTATTTCCCTGGCCTGCTGCTTTTTGCTTCACTGCCATTCAACTCTGCCTTTTCCTTCTGATTAACTGTTGCAGAGTGAGTGGGTGGTACCCATTTCTATCTTGCACAGAACCCCTTTCCTTAATTCTCTTAATAATGGCCCATCACCCAGGCAATTGCCTCATCAAGAAGATAGGCTGGCTTTTATTTTAACTCTTGCTAGATTCAGGGGCTAGAAGGGTCTCGGCGTACAGCCTATTTCCCCAAATTCATATCAGTAGGAAGATAGTCTTATATTATTATTATTATTATTTCAAAAAAAACCTCTGTTTCATCCGAGTCCCTCCTTGGAATCATATAACTTAGTAGAGCATGACTCTTAATCTCAGGGTCATGGGTTTGAGGTTCGTGTTGGATGAAAGATTTCTAAGGGTTGGACTTAGATGACCCTCATGGTCGCTTCCAAATCTCCAGTTCTAGGATACTACCATCTGTGAGGAAGCAGATGCTGTTTTGGTGGTGCAACCACACCTATGTATTGGGAATGCTTAGATCACCTTCAACAACTTTCCAGTTATAGAGGAAGACTATTGTTGTTGTTGTTTCAAAATGCCCTTTCCTCATCCGCTGGAGTTTGTTTTAATTAGCTTTTGTTGATTTGATGCCGCCAGTTCCCTGTTGCACGATCAGCGACAACAAAAAACTTCATCGCCTTTTGATTTGCCTCAAATTTATCCTTTCAGCTTATGTTGAAAGCGGGCAACAAAATTTGTTGGGCAACCTACCCCTCCAAACTGCCGTGGGAGCTTGGTGTGGGCTTGAGACTCTTAAAACCTCAAGGTCGTGGGTTCGAGCCCCATGTGGGGCAAAAGATTCCCGAATTTGCAGCGGGTTGGACTTCCCTCCGGGTCCCTTCCCACCATTCTACGATTCTCTCGAGGTTATTTTTTTTTCTGGTAAAGAAATGATACACGATGATAGCCAGGTTCGGCAGCCTAAATTTATTTCTACGGTGGGGGAGCCTATATAAGGAAGGGCCTAATTTCTCCTCAGGCTCGGGCTGCGCGCGTGGCGCAGAGCTGCGCGTCGGAAAGCCCTTTCGCGCAAGTAAAGCGGGGGAGGCAGGCAGGCCCACTGAGGCGTCCCGCCCTCGGCCCGCAGATACACGGCAGCCTCCCTCAGCCCCGCTCCGCTCGCTTCCCTCACACCCCCCCCCAACCACGTCGTGGTGGTTCCTGCCCATCTCCTTGCCCCCTCGGCCCCAAGAAACCGCCACCGCCACCCCGGGCCGCTGCGGAGAGGCTGCCGAGCGCTCCCAAGCCCCGCCTTCCAAGCCCGCTGAATGGCCGGCGCGGCTGCCGCTCAGCCCAGGCCCCTTGCCGCCTGCCGGCCCCCCACGGACCGCGGGGATGGTGCTGGTGGGACAGGCGCGGAGGGAGCCTTTGGAAACGAGGCGGCGGCGCTGCTTGTGAGGGGCGCCTGAGAGACTTCGTTGAGGAGGCGGAGGCCGCCCGTAGTCCTCAGGTTTGGCTTAAGTTGTGGTTTTTTGGGGGGGTTGGGGTGGGGAGCCTCCCTTTTTCCTTCTTCGGGGGAAGTCGAGAGACTTTAGACGGAGAAGGGGGAAGTCATGCCTCTTCCCTCCCTCTTCCCTCAAACTTTCGCCTTCTCTCTGCTCTTCCTTTGGCCCAGCAGGGAAGCTGCGGGAACTCCCTCGCTGCTGCAGCTGGATGAACTTTCCTCTCTTTCTCTCTGCCTCTGAATCACTGTCTGGTCTATCACTTATAAGGTGGTGGTGGGGCATCAGGTGGGCACCTCAGAAGTTAATGGCTGGGCGCCCACAGCAGCGCCTCTGAGCGCGCAAAGAGTGCCTTCGCCTCTCGTCGTCAGAAAAAAGCAGCTCTGCCCCACATCTTGGGGGGGGGGCGGGAGTGGGGAGAGCTGGGGCTGTGAAGTCTTCTAGCCTCCCTTTTCAGACCGCTGACGGGGAGCTGGATACCAGGGAGAAATCGGGCTGCCTGCGTGCCCAGCTGCTTAAAAAGCCCTTGCAAGCCTGCATTAAAGGATGCTGGAGGTAAAGGTGGAAAATAATATGTTCTGGGGCTCAGATCTGCCTCAAAGGCGCACAGTCTGCCTCTTAAGTGACGCCCCCCCCCCATTATGGTAGCATGAGGGCTACTTGTGGTTTGGGGCATAGGAGCCATCTCCTAGGGGCCAAGGTATTTTTGTCGCCCACCTAAAATAATTTAAGGGGTTGCCCCCCCCCCCAGTGGATGGGCATTGCCTTTCAAATGGTGTGTGTGTTTTGCATCATGTGATTGAATATGCAGGGTGGGTCTTACCTGGCCCCTCAATATTTTATTCAAGTTGGCACCCCTGGCCAAGGGAAAGCCACTCTGTACGTGCTCGGTGGTCTGCTTATTTAATTGTTTGTATATCCCAGAACCAAGTCCTGATGGATAAAACAGGTTGTTTCCTGGTCCTGATTTGTGCCCTGTTAAGCATATTGTTTTGTGGGCTTCATAGCTTTTGAACCTTGTTTTTTCCACAATCATCTGATTTCTTATTTTAACTTTTTTATGGTTTTTGTACAGTTGTTGCGAATGGCTCTGATTTTCTCTTTAATGAATAGCAGTATATAAATATTTTTAGGACTAAATCTCCAATGCAGGAAGAGAGCAGAGACTAAAGTAGCACAGAAAGCCCTTAACATCACCATCTGCAGTGTACGGAGTCTTCACCCTGAAATCCCACCCCCGAGATTCTTCTGCTCCTCATGCTGGCCAAACTCCCAGAACTCTGAACTGTACTTGAGCTAGGAACATGGTCAATGATCTCTTGCTTTATGATAAGGGGAAAGCTGCAATTGCAGGGAAATTTAAATGAGCCCAGTGCAAGGAATGATATGGCATACCCTTTTCATTGAGTCTCTATTGGGTAGTATATAAAAATTTATAAAACATCACAGACTGCTTTACCAACACCCAGATGTTTTTTTTTGGGGGGGGGGCGATCTCTCAGGATCACAGGATCGAACAGGGACGCCCCATGATCGACCGGTAGATCGCAATCAAGTCTAATATATGAAAACAAAACAGTGCATTTAAGTGCCTGCAGTAGAAGTAGGTAACCACCACTTCTTTATCTTTCCATTAAACATTTCCATGTACAGTATATGACAGAGTACTCAAGAGTCAGCAATAAGAAAGCCAGTGATATCTTAAGTTTTTGCATGGACAAATCCTTGCCATGAACTTCAGTACCACAGTGTTACACCACTGAGCAATCATCCACATTTCATATAACTACCTTATGGTGTCAGCTAGCTTGCAGGTAGCACATTAAAACTTCTGCTTCCTGTTTTCTGTGTGGAATGCTAGAAATGCAACACTTCATTTTAAAGAGGTGTGTTTTAAATCACATTTTAATATCCCCTCATGTTAAAAGGATGTGTCTCTTGCTAAATGGAGGGAAATGACCTACTATAATGAAAAGTTCTTCTATTTTCTGTTTGTTTACATTGTGTGTTGGGAGAGTATTTTGGGAAAAACCCTGACCTCACTGAAGTAATTGGATGCTTTTCCTGCAATTTAAATAGGAACAAATTGTCACTCCCTTCTGGCTATAAACTTTCATTTATAGAGTTACTGACAGTTCCATTCCTGTTTCAGGTTGGTGGATCTTCAAGTCTCGATCTGCTTCCTTTGCATTCTGATGCCTTATATGATCAGTTAATGCATGTTTTTGCAAAATATTAGCCCACTGCATGGTTTAATGTAAAATATGAAAATGAATTCCTGTATCAATAATATCATGACAGCTAAACTATCCCAATATATTCAAGCAGAAATAAAATATTTAATTCTTATATATATACAGTATCCTTGCAGTATACAGGTATATAAAGAACTTAGCTGAAACAGATTTGTCAGAATTATTGTATCATGCCATAACTTGTAACCTAATGTTTAACGAACTTAAACTTAGAATCCTCTACAAGGGAGTAAGCCCTACACAATGTAGTAAGACTTACCTCTGAATAAGCATGCATAGGACTGCACTGTTGGTTTATAAAAACGCTTTACTTTAAAAAAGAAAAGGAGGGAAAATGTGTGTAGGTTCACAATGCTGAATCAGAACACTTAGCCCAGCCAAAGTGATGAACTCATTTATTTTCCCTTGAGGAATTGAACAAGAGACGGGAAGTCATTGACTCATAAATAAGATCATTCAGTGCAATTGTAAACAGCATATATTGTGCCAGCAAATATTTCCATAATCCTTTGCTTTTTGGAAAACGCAAAGCAAATAATTTGCTGGAATTATAACTAACAAAACCCTCACAATAATAGGGGTCAATTTCAAGCTTTATATGAGTGCTATCATATTTGTATCTCAGTTAAATGCTTGAACACTGAAAAATTCTACCCTGTTTGTCATGCTCATATATTCACTGGGACATCCCAAAACATCTGGAGGGCCAAGTTTGCCTATGCCTGGTTTATTCCCACGAACTTCAATTTCCACCTACGTAGAAGCTCTGAAAAACCAAAAACATTCTTGATACTATTTGTTGGTAAGTGGTACCAATTTTGTTCGGTAATTATCGATTTTAAAAAGAAAACAATACAAATGAAATTAACACAAACAAAAACTCAGAAGGGAAAGTTAAAAGAGGAAAGAGGAGATGATCCATCCAAATTTTATTGGCAAAAGTTGAACTGAAGTGCTCTTACAGCAGAAGTGCTGTTAGGAGGGGAACCAAACCCCAGGTCCTTTGTACTGGGCCTCAAACCTCCTGCACCCCCATTTATTTTTTTAAAATAATTAGTATTTTACTTTGCTTGCAAGCAGGGGTGCCAACTTGAATAAAATACGGGGGAGGGGTCAGGTATCGATCACATGATGCAGCACGCACACCATTTGAATGCCAATGCCCATCAATTTTGTGGGGCCCTGCCCCCCTCAAATATTTTATGGGGGGCTGAAGGGACCTCAGCCCCTTGGAGTTGACATCTATGCTTGCAAGATTTCTGGGTGTGCTGTAAAGTGCAATTCAAGTAAGACCCACAACCCCCACCATCTTAATTTGATTGAAGACTTAAACTTTCATCTGTACATATAAATTACAGTCCTGTTTCAGAAGGTTTTTAAATGTTTGATGTTTTATTATGTTATTATATGTGCTGGAAGCCGCCCAGAGTGGCTGGGGCAACCCAGCCAGATGAGCGGGATATAAATAATAAAATTATTGTTATTATGACTAGCATATGCAAATGTGTGTTAAGGGTCTGTTGTGTTATCTTTTAGTACCTAGCAGTGCCCCTGGTTACAGCCACATGAAAGGTGGAAAGTAGAGCTTATGTTCCAAACTTTTGCTAGGCCTGATGCAATACAGTGGTACCTCTACTTATGTTCACTTCCAGTTATGTATCCTTCGGGATACGTGCGTGGCAAACCCAGAAGTATTTTTCCGGGTTTCGCCACGCGTGCATGCGCAGGAATTTACACTTACCACAGGGTAAACATGTTTACTATGCTGCTGTTTATGATATATAGGAACACCTTCTGTATGTATATTAGAATGAAGAAACAATTATATGGAATATTAAATAGATTGTTTTTCCCCTTCACAGCATAAATATGGCAGAGTTGCTAGAGTTTGAGGGAACTATAAACTGGAAAGAAAGATGCATAGCTCTAGAATCCCAGCTGATGAAATTTCGCCTCCAAGCAAGCAAAATTAGAGAGTTGTTAGCAGACAAGGTAGGTCTTAAACCGTCTTAATATAATAAAAGTTATTGTTTTTAAAGAGCCTATAATTAAATTATGATCCAAATAACTTAATAGATGTTTATTGTGCTATCAGGTTTATCTGGCTGTGGTAATCATTAGACTTTTATTCAAGTTTCCTCTTATTTATATATTTATTCCTAAAGAAAATATATGTGTTTTTTAAAGAAGAAATACTGTTCTATATAGGAAGCAGGATTATGGTGGTGTACAGTCTCAATCAAACTAAGACGATTCAGGTGCAAAATTAGAATCCAACATGCGTATCAGTTGCTGAATGAGGAACTGGTACACTTTCCAATTATCATTAGCATGTGTATGTATCTGAATGTGATTGCTGTCTTTCCACAGCACATTTCTTTTAAGAATATGTTCATTTGAACGCACAATCATATTCTAACACGACTCATCACGCTTACATTTTTTGTACAAGTAGAGCTGCATCAGACAGTAGACAGTTGAGCATTTTTTCTTGTCATGGATAATAACATTTCATTGTAAATTTGTGTGTGTGTTGAAACTAAAATAAGTTTGCAAACCTTTACCTATTAAGGATATTTGATTTGTATAGTATTTCCTGTTTCACAGATAGGTTTTTATATAGCCATTTGGACTGCAAGGGTGGTCTGCTGCTGTTCCAGTTGGCAGGGAATATAGGGGAGAACAGTGAGCAATGCAAAATCAGCAAAGTGCTGAAAATGTAATTAATTTCACATAAAGAGCTGAAATAATATTTGAAACAAGAAAGGCCTCTTTATACCAGGGGTGCAGAGAAAGCTCATGAGTGCCTTCCATTTCTCATACAGACTAAACATGTTTGTTTAAGAAAGCTATAGGGAGAATATTTCCCATCCTTTTTTGCTGGCAGACCACAACATGATGCAAACAGACAAAGACTTGTGTCTCCAAGGTGTAAAGGATGTGCCTGAATGAATCTACTCCCCTGACCTATCAAGCAAAACAAACACGATAAGCTGCAGTATCTATTTTAGAATAATGTCTGAAGGCAAAACTATCACTGAGCATGTCAGTGGTTAGGGATGTTGGGAGTTGTAGTCCAGCAATATCTGGAAGGTTGCAGGTTAGCCACCCCTGATTTAATGCCTTGTCAGCACAAGCACAGATGAGAAATAGTTGGTAAGAATTTCCTCAAAAACCACAACTATTACCGGTAAACATGAGACAAATGTGGTATCTATACAATGTTGCCTTTTACAATTATCCTTAAAGAAATTCTCACTCGGCAGGTTCAGTCTTTTGTTTCTTTCTGAAGTCAGCACACATTGGATGATTAACAGCATGACCTTGCAGCGTTTATGGGAGAGAATGTGGGAGCAGGAATACAGACCTTCAGTAGTGGAAACTGGATTGTTTTTGTTCCATTATGCCTAGTAAGGGTGTGCTTTATAAAACGTTACATGCAAAGAAAGACAATTTGTTGAAGATCTAAGCAGAAGTTGCTGCTGCTGCAAGTGGGAGAGGTCTTCATAGGAATTCCAAGAATGGTGTAGAAAGTACCTCTACTGTAACATACTTATGCTGTCCGTAGAGCTCAAGTGGAATTTATTTTATTACAGTTGAGTTTTCTGAATCTGCAAAGTATTGCAAAATAAATAAAAGGAAAACACCCTTCTCAGGGAAATGTCAGGAGTGTTTTTCTGTAAGCTGAGTGCAGTTGGCATTTTACAATGGAAAATACATTGCCTTTCCCTTTTCTTCAACACATGTTTTTGCCACAGTTCACTTAATACACAAAGTACCAAAGTGACAGTGTTGTCATTTATCAGGAGCTAGGGCATATATGACCTTGGTGAAATCTGGCCCAGCTCATTCACTATAGACTGTTATCAAGTGCTAAGGGATCAAGAAAAATGAAGGGTTGGGGCATGATAAGGTTAAATACTACTATAGGATTAGGCTAGACTGTAGCCCAGTGGAACAGGCACTGTGCCAAATTCCTTTTTGGAGTTCAACTTCAGAGAGGCCACCCAAGAGAGAACACAGAAAAGAAATGAAGGAGGTGGGTGCAATGTGTTACCTAAGAACAGGTAACAGAGCATTTTAAAATATGTCTCTGGAACTTCAATGTATTTGCATTTCACACATAACCCTTAAACACACTCATGAAAGAAGGGGAAGCTATTCTATGGGTCGCCAACATGCAGCCTTGGGAATGTGTCTAAGGGTGGATCTAGGAATTTACACCCACTCCACATTCTCAATTTGAATGTCAAAACACAAGATTAATTAAAGTGGGGTGCAGAAGGGAAGTTCAGTTGTACACTAAACAATTTGGTACAGTATGTAAAACATAAATCCTGATCCTAACCTTTACTGTTTTATTTTCCTAGCATGAAGTTTTCCTAATTCGTTGATACTGCACGCTGCTATTTTCATTGAACTCTCCATCATGACCCCAATATGTTTTCTGAATAGGTATATGAATTTTATATATGTCACTGCCAATTTAGTCTTTTTGAGAAATTAGGATTTAAAAAAAAAAAGATTTGTTTTCATCAGGTTAAACTCACTTACATTTGCCCCAGGGGAAAGATCCTTTCTGCCTCTTAGTCTTACACATATACAGTCTTCTCGCACACATCAATATCTGCTGAACCACCATTCCCCTTATCCCCTTTTTGGAGTTCAAAGAAGAATGGTAAGGCAGTTTCTATTAAACAACTCAAAGTTAACATTTCATTGCATAAACAGGGTCATTGCATTGTTGCTGACACTTCTGAGTCCATAGTTCTTGGATGCTGAAGGACTGACCCAAAAGTCCTGAGGAAACTGGACCATTCCATGGGATCAGTTCCCCCTTGTAAGCAATGGATTGAGCAATGAATTGCTTACATGCTGGTTTAAATCTCTGGCACTATTAGACTTCGTGGAAAATAGAAGCTGTTCTTTCAAGTTTACTCTTAAAAGCTTATTTTGGACTTTCCAAAGTGGTATAAAAATACAGTTATATAAAATCAGTCAAATTTTGTTTCCTTGAGTTCAAGTACTCAACATTTGAGATTATCAGCAATATATTTTAATATACCCAAAAAAGAAAAACAGTTAATTAAATTATTTGATGGTGGTTTTTGGAAGAATCTGGGAGAAGGGGTACATTTTGTTTGGAATAATAAGTAAAAGAATCTGCAATATCTTCCTGATTCCCCCAGACCAGGAGTTGAAGACTCCTCTTTCCATTTCCTACCAATTGGAAAAGAAAAAGTATCTTCATAGCACAATAGTACACAGGAAAGGAGGGAATGTCCTCATAGAACATTTATTTGTTCTCTTTTCCTACTAGAAATGAGAATTGGGGACAAAAGTTTGCATCTGCTGTCCTTCCCCATGCAGACCTCTGCAGTTTAGTACTGCATAGGTATGCTGGGAAGATGGTAACTGTAGCAATGTTTTCAATTTTAAGCAGGAAACATAAGCAGAAAGGGTTAAATCTGTTTGAACCCTTCTGCAGCCTGCTCCATGTGTGGCACTAGTACACTCTAAAATCGTGTGACAACAGACTTGTTCTAAGCAGGAGCAATAGTTTCTGTTTGTATCATCTCAGAACAAGGTGATTTTGTAATCTGGTTGTATCAGTTGAATTGTGTAGACTTTTTTCTTCTGGGGTTCTTGTATGTGCCAGGATGGTTAAAAGAGAAGACAGCTGGGAAAGAAGTACATATGTACTCTAAAGCTGTTCTGGGAATGGCCTTTAGAAACAATTATCTCTAGGACTATAGTCAGAGATGAAGATAATTTTCACACGTGATATTTAAATCGGCTTTGTTTTAAATCTGCTTATAATGTGAACATACATTGGTTGGGCAGTGTATTTTCTGTTTTTTTTCTGAATTCCTTTCTGTATTAACAGTATTTGTTATCTAACTGTTTAATTGTTTTAGATCTTTGCTAGTTTATGAGACAATATTTGTAAGCCAGCTCCAGCTCAGTGGAAGCAGCATGCATTATCAACATACAGCTTGTGGACTTGTACATGTCAAAAAAAGCAATGGAAAACATATTTAAATAAATAAGCAGAAAAGGCAAGTCCCTGCCTTCAAGAAACCTATGGTCTAAATAATGGACATGAGTACTATTATAAAGGGGAAGCGCGTGGCGCTGTGGGTTAAACCACAGAGCCTAGGGCTTGCCGATCAGAAGGTCGGCGGTTCGAATTCCCGCGACGGGATGAGCTCCCATTGCTTGGTCCCTGCTCCTGCCAACCTAGCAGTTCGAAAGCACATCAAAGTGCAAGTAGATAAATAGGTACCGCTCTGGCAGGAAGGTAAACGGCGTTTCCGTGAGCTGCTCTGGTTCGCCAGAATCAGCTTAGTCATGCTGGCCACATGACCTGGATGCTGTACGCCGGCTCCCTCGGCCAATAATGCGAGATGAGCGCCGCAACCCCAGAGTCGGTCATGACTGGACCTAATGGTCAGGGGTCCATTTACCTTTACCTTTACTATTATAAAGAGACTGTCTCAACTTTCCTCCCACCTTTAAAAGAACTCTACATTATTTCTTTTCCAACTTCTGTTACCTAGCATTTCTATGACCTTTCCCCCCTGGGGACAGCATGGCATTTGGGAAAAGTGTCTTTGGTATGAAGTATGACAGAAGTGCCATTTATGCATGTTTAAAAATATATATTTAGCTCCTTTTGTGGTTTTAGTATCTGTTCAATAACAGTTGTTTACTGAAGGATGGTTGTAAAAACAGGAAATGGTGAGGGGGTGATTTTGCATTTCTATCCTTATACCTTGTAAAAACAAAACAAAACTCAGAACTGGTAAAGGAAAAGTGTTTGGTAAGTGGAGAAGAGAGGGAGGGAGGCTGGAAATATTTGTAATATATTATTGCTAGCTATAGGAGAGCCTTATGACTAAATTTGGATAAAAATGTTTGCTTAATAATTAAGCTTGAGGAGTTGAACTTTGGCATATTTGCCTCTGCTTTTTGGCAATCCGTTTTGCATCTTTAATGCACATTGTTCAGAAACGTAAATAACTTTGAGACTACTTATGTTGTGTTAGCCATTTCAGTATAAAACCTCTGCTTGCACAACAATAGCTGAAGCAGCATCCTGTGCCTGGCAAGTGGAGCAAAGCAGCTGAATAATTCTACCTCATTTGACTATTTAAAGACTTGAGATAGCCTGATAACTGTTATAACTTGATACAAGGGGTCATGGGGCCTTCATTCACCTTGGATTCCCTGCAAAGTCCCTTGCATGGTTTAGCATGGGCTTCTATACATAGCCATTAATCTGGTTGCCTGTAAAGAGAATTTCCTTTGAGTAACCAGGCAGAGAAGTTTTATAAAAACAGTTTTGTAAAATAATAATAATAATAAATAATAAAATCGTAGAGTTGGAAGCGACCCAAGGGTCATCTAGTCCAACCCACTGCTCGAACCAGCAACCATCTAGTTAACATCCATGGGCACTGACCCATTTGGGAACGATATGAACGAATACAAAGTTGCTAATCAATTTTTTTCCTCCAAACATCTTATTTAATTGCTGTGTCAGAGCAAACACTGAAGAAGCCACCTACATATTAATAAAAAGATGCTAATTAATAAAAATTACTAATGGCCAAAATTATTAATGTCATTATAGTTTATTGCTATATTTGTATTATGCAGTAAATGTTAAATATTTGTTTAATTTAATAATATTGGGGTGAGGAGGAGGCTATTGTGTGATAAGGCACAATATCACTCACTAGAATGCATACCGTATCACTCACTAGAATGCATGACAGGAACAAATAATATCACATTTTCATTAATGCAGATGAAGTGTTTAAAAATATTACCATTTGGTAAATTGGTTGTCTCTTCATTTACTGGCGTAGGCTATATTAAGGAATAATTCAAATACACAGTAGAGTGGGGCATATTTGTTGTTTTTGGAACTTAGATGGCCTGCAGAATTTTTGTTGATGCAGCTAATGACAGAAGGAGAAATAGCATCTCTTGACTTTCAGGACTGCAGAGTTTTAAGCCCAGCTGTTAGAAAGTACAAATTCTTTTAAAGTAAACTTGATCTGAAAATTATTGTTACAGAATAAACATGGAACCCTGTAGTGACTTGTTTGTAGAATCAATTTTGGAGTGCAATGTTATTTTAAAGGATCTTGGCAAAGAGAAGTAACACTGTATTGTGACATTAACTGGAGTGTCTGGTGTTTTCTGCTGGATCAAAACGGCTGGAATTTGATATATAATGGTAATTAATATGGCTTATTCTGAGAAATAGAATCATTCCAATGAATTTTCAGTGCTTTTGCTGGGTTAATTGGCAAAAAAAGAAAGGAATACATAAATATGTACAGTAGGTACTGGCACAGATCTGAGACTAAGATCCTGACAGAGCAGCTGCATATTGTAGAATGACAGCATTGGCTGTTGGAGGAAATTTGTGCCAATTTCACTCTTAAGCAAAAAGTAAATATTATATTGAACAGCCCCACACAGGACATCTTCTGGAGATCATGTAATTTAAATACTCTGTTGGAATCTCAGTGGATGAAAAAAGATATCAGTCTTTGGGGAGTAAGGGAATAATGCACAATGGAAAATGACAGTGCTGTCGGAGAGCACAGTGCAGTATAAAGCAGAAGTTTTCTCAGTAAGCTTTTATCTTTTCTCTTTTGGTTTTTTCGTTTCACTGGTCTGTGTATCAAAACTGAAGAACTGTAAAACTGCAGGTCTTCTAATTGCCTAAGCTTTTGTATTAACTTGTGATAACCCAATCTATCAGCAAACTTCGTTGACCTTATGAAGACACTGTTTGGGTATGAGTGTGGTCATGCATGGCAGGAGAGAATAACTACTAATGCTGGTAAAAACACCTGATGTATCCCAATGTTCACTTTCTCAATGGCAGAGGTACAGTCGTACCTTGAAGGTCGAACGGAATCTGTTCCAGAAGTCCGTTCGACTTCCAAAATGTTCGGAAACCAAAGTGCAGCTTCTGATTGGCTGCAAGAAGCTCCTGCAGCCAATCGGAAGCCGCACCAGACATTCGGCTTCCGAAAATCCTTTGAAAATCAGAACACTCGCTTCTGGGTTTCGATCATTCGGGAGCCGATTTGTTCAGGAGCCAAGGTGTTTGAGATCCAAAGTATAACTGTACTTTATACAAACTGGCAAGAAGAAGCTAAGGGTAGAGTACCTAGTAAAGGTCAGGCGCTGTTGGAACTTCCTCTGGAGAACCTGGGAAGAATGCTAAAACCTTGAAGCTTCAGCACAAACCTTGACACCTGTCCTTAATTGAACCTTCCCTGCCAAATTCCTATGTGCACAATAACTTGTCAAGGAAGCTGTGGAGAAGGGCAAAGGGGAATGAGGCTTTCCATTCCTTCACTCCCTATCTCAAGGGGACACACTCATGCGGTCAGGCAAAGAGATGGATATAGAGTCTGCTTTGCTTTGCTTTTCGCTTTGATTAATATGAAAGGAATTTGCATCAGACTTTGTAGAAGCTATGGTACATCCCAGTGCAGCAGAGGAGATATGTAACTATACCGACAACTGTCCTGACATTATATGTTGGCCATTGTGTTTGTCTAGTGGCCGGATTAAGGCCCATACATCTTTACTTATAAATTCAGAGCCACATCACCTGTGAACTGCAGCTCCCTTAGAATACATACATTTGGAGTTTTGTGTCTTCCTGTGAAATCCATGCTTATAAGCTTTCTTGACTTCCTTCCATGAAAATGCACAATAATGATAAATATGTGATTTGTACTCTAGTTGAAGTGATATACAGTGTTACCTTGGTTTTCGAACGTCTCCGTTAACAAACTTTTCGGAACTTGAACGCCGTAAGCCTGGAAGTAAATGCTTCTGTTTTCGAATGCATCTCGGAAGTTGAACTGGAAACACTGCTTCTGTATTGAGTTTTCCGTTTTGAGGCTTCTATTTTGAGTTTTCGGTTTTCGAACGTTTCAGAAGAACGGTCTTCCGGAATGGATTTCGTTCGAAAACCGAGGTACCACTGTATTTGTAAGGACTAGCTACAATTGCCTTATCTCTTAATTCTTCCCAGTCTTGGCATTTCTTAATCAGCTCTTACAATTCAACCCTTAGTAATTTGGCAGGAGCCAGTTCTGACAACATCTCCCATTATTTTATGTATATCTAAATAGAAATTTGCCGTGTAAATATTGAAAAAGTGAAAAGTTGAACTCAAGACCCTAGACTGACCATCGCCTATTAAAGTATTACATTCTTACTTACCTAGTTCAGTCACTCAACTGTACTTACTGATATTACCAGGCATATATATATATATATATATATATATATATATATATATATATATATCTACCTTTTTTAGTTTAATGAAAACTGTTCTTTAGTTGGAGAAAATTGATAGCAAATCTTTGAAGATCTGATTGAATGTAAGTCATAAACATAGAATAAAATATGATACAGTTTGTGGGATAAGTAGAAACAAAAATGCTTCTAAATAAAGTCTAAAGACTTTCAGCTGAACTGTGAAATAGTATAAAGTATTCTATGGAAGAGACTGCAGGGAAGCAGATCGCCTTTGCTTTTGAACTATTTTCCCTTAAGGCATTAGATATTTATTCACATGTGGCTTTTCTCTGTTCATTGTTGGAACAAAAATAACTCACAGAGAATTGTTTGATTAGTGTCAGATGTAGAGTAGTAATTTCCTGAGTTTAGTTGTATGTTAAAAAATCTGACTCATTTTTGTGTCTTTAATGATGGTCTTACTAAGTATGATATATATGTAACCATAGTTCCGAGTTTGGGCATTGGATGTCAATCACCCAAAGGCCTGGTTGAAGAGGAACATTTTTGCCTGGGGCATAAAGGTGTATGGTGAAGGCACCAGCCGAACCTCCCCACAAATGGGGACTGCAGAAACGGCCCGTTCTTGTGTTGCCATGCTCCAGACCTCTTGTGGAGGAGGCACACAACGAAGGGCCTCAGAGGATGATCTCAGGATCTGGGTAGGTTCCTATGGAGAGAGGCGGTCCTTGATGTATTGTGATCCTGAGCCATTTAAGGCTTTATAGGTCAAAACCAGCACTTTAAATTGCCCCCAGATACTGACTGGCAGCCAGTGCAGTTGAGCCAGGATCGGTGTAATATGCTCAAACCGTCTTGCCCCAGTGAGCAACCTGGCTGCCGAATTCTGCACTAGCTGAAGTTTCCACACTGTCTTCAGTGACAGCCCTACATATGATGCATTGCAGTAATCGAACCTAGAGGTTACCAGAGCATAGACAACAGTAGACTTTCCCTGTCCAGACAGGGGCACAATTGGGCCACCAACAGGAACTGGTGGAATGCACTCCGTACTGTGGAGGCCATCTGAGCCTCAAGTGGCAGCAAAAGATCCAGAAGTAAGTCCAAGCTGTGTACCCACTCCTAAAGAGGGAGTGTAACCCCATCAAGAGCAGGCAATCTCCCAGCCATCGAGTCTGTGGAACCACCCACTAACAGTGCCTCCATTTTATATGGATTGAGCTTCAGTTTGCATCCAATTCATTACCAAGTTAAGACAATAGTCTAGCATATACACTGCCTCACCTGCAGCTGTAAAAAAGAAATAGAGCTGTGTGTCATCAGCATATTGTTGACAATATACTCCAAAACTCCAGATAACCACACACAGAGGTTTAATGTAGATGTTAAACAGCACAGGGAATAAAATTGAACCCTGAAGAACACCACAATGAAGGTCCGCAGGGCTGAAGAACACTCCCCAAGCTATACTCTCTGGAAACCAGAACTACCACAAAGCAGTGCCACTGACTCTTAACTCTGACAGCCACTCCAGATGGACACCATGATTGTTGGTATTCAAAGCCACTGAGAGGTTGAGGAGAATTAACAGGGACACATTTCTCTCATCTCTCCCGACACAGGTTATCATAGGTTGACCAAAGCAGTTTCTGTGTCAAAACCGGGCCTAAAACGTGATTGAAATGGCTCTAGGAAATCAATTTCCTCCAACAGCACCTGAATCTGGTCTGAGATCACCTGCTCAAGAACCTTGCCCAAGAAAGGGAGATTAGCAACTGGCCAGTAGTTACTTAGATTTTCTGAATCCAGGGAGCATTTATTGAGGAGTGGTTTTACCACTGCCTCCTTAAAGCAAGCAAGGACCACCCTGTCTTGCAAGGAGGCATTAATCACTTCTGTCCCCTCTCTACTGGTTTTTATCAGCCAAGAGTCCAGAACGCAAGTATTTGCCCTGACTGATACAAGCACCTTGGCCACATCCTTGAGCATTACTAACTGAAACTCATTCAACACAACAAGACTAGACTGTGTTCTGGACACCCATGAGATTCATCTGCTATAACCATGGAGTTAAGATCCCGGTGGATGCAAGCAATTTTATCCTCAAAATGTTTTGCAAACAAGTGACAAAGGGCAGAATTCAAAGTAGATCTAAGAAGATTGCTGCATCAGCACAAGTGTTTCTGCTTGTCTGGTGAAATTAGCTCCCTCTCCCTCTGTACAGTACTCTAAGAGTTTTCCTGACCCCCCAGGCTGATTTGAGGAGGGTGTGGGGGAAGGAGGGAGGGAGCCCCATTGTGCTATTGGGGCTTGTTCTGGCTCCTGCTACCACAGCTATTAAGTTGAATCCTGCCCAAATGTTAGATCTCCAGACTGAATTAGAGAGGTAAAAATTTACAATAGAGAAGGAAGATTAGAATGAGTAAGAGTTGCTTTTTAAAGATTGAGAGAGGGTTAAGAAAAAAGTAGATAGTTTAGAAGTAGAGGACAAGATCATTGCAAGAGACTTGTGTAAGTGAAGAATAGGATGAAAAGGAAAAGTGCACTTGGAAATAAAACAAGAAAGCAAAATGAGAAACTGAAATAAGTAAAAATGCACAAATAATCAACCAGGAATAATAGCCAGTAAAAGATTTTTCTGTGGCCACCAACCCAAGAAAAAGTGAGCTGAGCAAGCCATGTGGATTTAAGCTTTAAAGCAGGTAGGGAACCTTTCTTAATGTAAAGGATAATCAGGGTAATCTCTCAAGGGCAACATACTGGCATTGGTGGGGCTGAAACAAAAAATGGGTGGACCATGCATTTCACTCTCTTTGCCACCCCTTTCTCTCTCTCTCTTTTCAGCTTCCATGCTAGGCAGAAAAAGAGAGCCTTATCTTCCTCCCTGCTCACACCACTCCAGGGGTACTAGAGGAGGGACAGATATTTCTGTACCTATTCCAGCAGCTCATTTGGCTTCTGTGCAAGGTGGGGAGAAAGAGGCTTCCGTGTTCCCAGCATGGAAATACAGTGAGGAATGAGGCCGAAAAGCAGAAGCCATGAGGCCAGACAGGAATGGGCTATGAGCCAAATTCAACCCGTGGACTGGTGGTTCTCCATCCCATTTTAAAATGTTGTTATTACATTGGGTGGCAGTAGTTAAGGACAGTCTGTAATAAAACACCTGAACATCCTTCATATAGCTTTCAGCAATTCCTCTTCCTGGTAGTTTTGTCAGCAAAAAATACCCGACTTGAAACATTAGCCAGTTTCTATGCTGACAGCTAAAATATCTGTTTTTGAGCATACAGTTAGACCATCTTGTGCACTGCATGAATTTGAGAGTGTTCAAGTAAATTTCCAAGTTACAAGATCAAAGTTTATATGCTGCCAGAAAGCTGTCCAATTTATCCATACTGTGAACTCATGCAAAACTACTTAACATACTTTCTTGACACAGTCAACTTTACAAGGAGCTACGATTTGGTATTGGCCTTAATTTATTAACTAGCTGAGAACTATTTTCTCAGTGCATGCTAATAATTCAGCTTGGGGCTGATTTCAGTTTTATTCTTTTCTGCATCTTGAGCATTTAGCTGGGTATATTTTTGCTGATCATAGTCACAGACATGCACTGGACTAGATAGCTAATTTTTTGCTGGTTTCTGAACTGGGATTTAGGACCACATGTTTAGGAATGGTGAGATGAACCCATGGTAAAAGTGCTGGTGGAAATTCTAGTATGAGGGAAACGGGGACACAAGATCCTGTGGCCCACTTTGGCTCATTAAACTGTGGCTAGCATTTGCAGAATATAATGTCTGAATGCTGTTGGATAAACTGGATTAGCTACTGTCCAAATACTTCCCTTAAGATAGGTTCAAATACAAAAGATCAACACTGAGTTTCATGCATGCCATTTGCTTATCAGCCGATATGCTAGCTTTAATGTCATTAACAGCCCGATCATATTTATGTCTATTAAGAAGTAAGCCTCATTGAATTCATTATGACTTCCATGTACAGGTAAAGATGCAATTCAGAAGCACATTGGGGGGAGGTTTAAAAGTAGGTGCAGAGCCCTCTGATTTTTATCAATACAGTGGTACCTTGGGTTACAGACGCTTCAGGTTACAGATGCTTCAGGTTTCAGACTCCGCTAACCCAGAAATAGTACCTCGGGTTAAGAACTTTGCTTCAGGATGAGAACAGAAATTGTGCAGCGACGACACGGCAGCAGCGGGAGGCCCCATTAGCTAAAGTGGTACCTCAGGTTAAGAACAGTTTCAGGTTAAGAACGGACCTCCAGAATGAATTAAGTTCTTAACCCGAGGTACCACTGTACCACAGTGCATAGGGATGGGACGTTTTATCCATCAATCCTGTCATGACATTGCAATGCTCCCATTAACCGGGGGTGGGGAGCTTTTACTGACCCTAATCGGAGTTATTCTCACCCCCAAGGCTAAGAGTCGTAGTGCTGTGTGTGGAGGGTGATTTTCTTCAGGATCCCAGCTAGGGAGGGTTAAACCTCCCCTCCCCACATGCTAGGCTTTATGAGAATCACTTTCCCTGGAGTTGCTATTAAATTTTTTAAACCTTGATAACCTTCCAAGTGATAGATTTGATCCTCAGCCATGAACTCTCTGGGTGGTCTAAGGTAGGCTGTTAACAATTAGGTCCACCCACCTTCGACTGCAATATGGCAATAATATTGGTCTACTTTTATAAGACTGTTGTATGGACCCTCAAGTTAATGTATATGAATCTCTTTGAGTCCTTAGAAAAAGTGCTATATATTATGACGAAGAAGAATACTTCCATTGATAGAAACCAAGCAAGCATGCATCTCATTTTTATTATTACTAAAATGTCTCTTTACAGATGCAGCAACTTGAAAAGCAAGTGATTGATGCAGATCGGCAAGCAGAAAAAGCTTTTCAGCAGGTATGTTCATAATGCAGAATTATGTACAGTAGCAACAATGTTCTGAATTAAACCTAATGTAACCCAATGTATATTTATTTTACAGGCAACCGCCGCCGCCCCCCCCCCCCCCCCGGTTCTACCCCCTTCCAGGGCTGAAAACGATTCATGCATTGGTGGTGACACACCAATTGGATGAGTGCAAAATGGTCACCACCTGTATTTATATTTTAAAATCATATTTTAACCCATTATTCAGTCAAGTTTTAATGGGCAATCAAAATCCATGGCCGGCAGGATCAGTATAAGTACCTCCACAGGCCCACCACTCGTGCCTGTCAGGGTGGAAAAATGGGGGCAGGGGAAAAAGTATTTTTGCCATGTCAGCTCCCAGGTTGACACAACAGGGCCAGTTGAGAATCCAATGAATCCTGTGCCAGCCCTATTTCAGGAGCTCCTGCAAGCTAACACTGACTGGCAGCAGCTCTCCAGGGTTTCAGGCAGAGAGCCACTCCTAGCCCTTCTGGGAGATGTCATGGATTGAACCTGGGACCTTATACAAGCTGGGCCACTGAGCTATGGCTCTTCCCATAAACCAGGATCGTTACAGATGAATTCCAGAGATTTTCCACAGTGAAGCCAGGTTGTTTCTATTGGGACTAAAGCACTTGTGTATGTTTTAAAATCTCAAATAGGTGTGTGAAGTTCCCAGAAGCAAATAGAAGAAAGGAGGCTGCTCCTTGTCACCTTGTCACAAGCCATTTTTATGAAGTTGCTTGCCACAATTTTCCCCCAGTGCTGTTTGCATACATTTGTATTTTACCATAGGAATACATCAGAAAGCTCTGGTTGGAAATAGAGCCCTTTGTGTCTACAAATTGCAAAACAACAGATTTGTGATCATCATATGGGATGGTGTGCACAATTTCCTACATGAACATGATATTTGTATAGACAATGCATCTAGTGTGAAGAAATCCTAGGTAGGAGTGGAGACAGTTCCATAAACTTACGAGATTACAAATTTGTTATGGACAGAAGCTTTGGGTCTTCAGATTCAATGTCCTAGAAACTGCTAGGATCGTTCCAGATTTATTTCCCTGACGAGGCTGAATTTAAATAGGAAGATAATATCAACTGTGAGCAGCATGAATCCCTCTTGGTATGCTTGCCTTGTAATGCCTTCATGGCTTAGCCTGAGTGCCTCTGCAAATATGCTAGCAATTTATAGATAACTGAGCCTTGACTTTTATCTTTAGCAGAGTTGTTAGGCATATTCAGCTTTTCCAACACTTGACCACATGCTCTATTATAAACTATGTTTATACAAAAGGAGAAGAAGAGGGTGTTTTAGGGCTTAAATTTATTTATTGTTCTTGTTTAAAATAGACAGGCTCTGTGCCTGTAAATGTCTTTGTTGACAAATTATTACAAGGTTGGCCCTAAAACTTTTTAACTCAATAAATTGGTAGTTTGCATTTAGCTTCTCTTCTGCATTCTGTCTTTTATAAACATTCATGCCCACACATGGTATAAAGTAGTCAGGGAAAGTTCAAAATAGTCTTGAGCGGAACTGGTTAGAGGGGCATGCAAATGTTTTTGCCCAGCGAAACTCGCACCCCTTCCTTTTCTGCATTTCCCCCCATCTCTTTGAAAAAAAATGAAAAAATGTTCACAAAGGGATGGGTGTTAGAGGAAAAAGGGGGTGCATCCCCTTTGCCACTGCATCAGGGTCTGTACTCCCAAACCCTGTTGCAGTCTTCATTAAGTAATTGGACCAGAATGCAGATAGAGATACACACTCCTTGCAAGTAATGCAGCGTAGAGAGACAAATGATGAATATTTATTATTTAAAATATTTATAACCAGCCTTTTAGGGAACAGTACCCTAACAGGATTTACATTTTTTAAAAAAAAAATCTCACAGTATAGAAATAATAATTATAAAACATTCCATGAATGTGTATTTGTGCTGCATTTCTTAAAATTTAATGCACATCCATATTTTGTCCCAGGTAGTCAAGCACAGCTACCATACCATACATTTAAAGTACCCCAAAGAATCCTGGAAACTGTACTTTATCCCTACAGACCTACATTTCCTAGTACTCTCAACAAACTGCAGTTCCCATGATTCTTTGGGAAAACTTTAAATGTCTGGTGTGGATATGATCCTCAATTAAGGCAAAACCTTTCTGAAGCAGTGCTGGCATGAAACAAAGCTACCTGTGCAACTGCCTGAGAATGTTGTCCCTGTTGTCTGGATATTGTGAATGCTTTCTCTCTTCTGTTCCCTTCCTCCAAAACGTAGCAGATTAAGTGGAACAATCCATGTAAATAATTGTGAAAGAAATGCAAATGCTTTTAAAAGTCCAAAATGGCATTAAATTTGAACATCATAAAAATTCAGCGCAGCACTAATTCAAATGATGTTTTTAACTTTGAGTGCGAGACTGCTTTCATTTGTTTCAAGGAATTTACTTTTAAGTAATTCCCCCCACCTATTATTTGAGAAGATCTCACAAATAATGCTTTGATTGAATTATCCATGCAACGGTTACCAGGGCACTGTTAAGTATTTAGCCAAAAACATAATATAATAGTTTATACAATTAATATTAGACATGTTACAGAAGCAGGACCTTCATAAACTATCCAGGTGTATCTATGCTGGGAATCTTGTCTGTTGTATCGGTTTGGTCACTCCAACTCAGATGTTGCAAAGGTAAAAAATATTTTAAAAAGTCAAAATGATCCATAGATTAGAGCACATTCTGTGCAATATTTGGGACTATTTCAATTTTTAGTTTTAGGACAATTAAGGGGACACTTGATAGAAGTTTGTGGAATTATTTAAATGTTTGGTGAAAGTAGACAGAAATAATTTTCTTCCTCTCTCACAGTATCAGAACTTGTGAATCCATTCGCAGTAGATTCATGACAGACAAAAGAAATTCGTTTTTCACACAATGCATCATTAACTTATGGAATTTGCTGCCACAGCATATAGTGATGGCTACTGGATTAGATGACTTTAAAGGGGGATTAGACAGATTCACTGAGAATAGATCTCTCAATGGCTATTAACAAAACTTTTGAAGATGTTTAGCTTTTGAAGATGTTTTGAATATTGCTGTAATCTGTTCTGTTAATCTCTTCCGTTACTTTTTTATGTAGTTTTATATTGCCTTTATGAATGTATGGTAACTTTATTTTTTATTTTGTTAGCTGCATTGATGGGTTTACCCTGAAAAGTAGCATAGCAATAAACAAACAAACTAGGGTAACTAAGTGGAATGCCCCTGTTCAGAGGCAGAATGCATGCAATACTAGCAGAAGAATTTTACCTTTATGCCCTGCCTGCAGCATTCTGTGAACAGCACTGTCATGTTTGTGAAAAGTAGGGGGTGGTCATTGTGAGAACAGAGTGCTAGAACAAATCGGCCTGATCCAGCAGACTCATAACGTTCTTATAATCCAGCTGTTCTGATTATTCATGGGAGTTCCTCCACTTTTTGCACTGGTTCTTACAGGACCCTGATTCAAAATTCTGGAATTTATGTTTGAGGAAATGGGCCCGGAAGAACCATAGTTCCCTTACTAGGCTGAGTATATTAAACAGAACAAAATAAAATAAAATAGCAGAAGGTGGCTGTACAATTTTATTGTAAGGAATCTCTTTGAAAACCACTGTGGAAATGCCATTTACAGTAAACAGTAGAAAAGCAAAGTAGATCTAATCCCATTTCACATAGTAAACAAATTTTGGAAATGAAGGTTAACAACAAAATAAAAAAATTCCTTCCAGTAGCACCTTAGAGACCAACTAAGTTTGTTCTTGGTATGAGCTTTCGTGTGCATGCACACTTCTTCAGATACCATGTAGTAACAGAGAGTGTTCAGATTGTCAGCATGTGTGATGGTTCACTGTTCCCCAACCAGGGAATCTTAGCAAGGGGCCATCACTGTTTGTGTATACATGCTGGTGTATTGCAGAGGGAATGTGCATGCAGCTAAAGCAGCTCTGTTGGATTTCGTAGTTGGTTAAGCACAGTGCAATGGCAGATGCTAGTCTCAGCTCACAAATGGCTTGAGCAAGCAGGCAACAATATTGGTGACTCAGAAAACAGTTTAACAAATTTCTGTCTTAAAAGTAATCTGCTTTCTATTTTTTCAGGAATAGTTAAAACATTTTCTCTATGAGTTAAAAATAAATTGCATGCTTTAAATAATCCCTGTTAAACATTTTAATAGTAATTATAAAACACTGGTGTTCATTCATCGTGGTATATACTGGTGATCCAGACTATTATTGGGAGGCACTCTACTCACAGAACTGTCCTGCTGATAGAAGGAGTGGGAGGTGATTTCTGCTTATTCCTCCTGCAATCCGTGGTGTCCACCCAAAATGTTGTCCCAGACGGCAAGAGTATCCTCCAGAACTGTGTGGGAAATAGACCTGGGGGCTGCAAAGGAAAGGGAGAATTACCAAAATTACCCTCCTTCCTCCAGCAGCTCAAGGTGGCATACATGGTTCTCTTCTTATTTTTATTTCTGTGGTGTAAACAGTTTTCATATATCACTATGTTCTAACTTTTAGGTGCAAATTATGGAAGAGAAACTAAAAGCCGCTAATGTCCAAACCAGTGAGTCAGAGACAAGACTATATAAGAGATGTCAAGATCTGGAGACACTGGTGCAGGAGAAAGATGACATTATACATAATTTGGAAGAACAGCTTGCAGAACAGGTTGGAAATGATATGGCTGTCCCTCAGTTACCTACATTTATAATTTGTTGTATAACAGATAAGAACCAAAGTAGGGAAAAGAATCTGTACCTAGATTTTGTTCCACTGAAAACATTGTTGGAAAAAGTAATCAGATTATGTAAATATATCTATTCATATCTCAAATTTTGATCAGAAATGTAAATGGGGATGACTATATTGCATGGCATGCATCTGAGAATGAACTTTTGAATGGGACTTTTTCTACCGTAGTTGTTTGGGCCCTGAAAAGTGTGATTTTAAAAATTGTGTTGGGGACAAACTTTCTGCTTTCTTGAAACACTGTATTATTTTGATTCCTGGAGCAACTGTTCCTTTTTTGAGGGGCGGGGTAGAATTCTTAGAACTTCATAAAGCAGCTTCGCAGAAGATCAGACTTGAGACTGCCAACATATATTTATGTGTTGCCATAATAGCACTGAGATCCAATCTAGTCCCAGCACAGTAGCATCAGCCATAGTGTTGATGTACTGATGTCTTGTTCCTGCCCTATAAAACTTGTACAAGGGCAATTGATGCTTCCTCATTAGCTGGAGGGGAGACTGGGGTCACTTTTGTGGTTGAGGATCTGGATTTTTAGTGGAGGTATTGGTTTTTGTTTTTTCTATAAGAGTGGCTTTTTGTAAGGGGGTCAGAGTTGTCGGCTGTTTCCCTAAGCATCAGATATTGCTTTAATACAGATATTGCTTTAATGCTTTACATAATGCCAATTGTTGGGTGGACAAAAAAGTTTCTTGGGGTCAAGAATGCAAGTTACAAAAGAGCTGGGTCTGTCTCATTTTTTCAGAAGCAAATAAGAATACAAGAGGCAAAAATTATAGAAGAAAAAGCTGCTAAGATAAAAGAATGGGTGACTGTCAAGCTCCATGAGGTGAGTGCTGTAAGAAAAATGTATCAAAGATGAGCTGCAGACACTTGAAATCAATAGAAATGTACCAGTACAAGTAGGCAATAAATTAAATGCTTGAAAATGTAGCAGGCATTATGTGGTTAAAGTATTTTTCATTATGACGTTCACTGGATCCTCTGCCAATAAAATAGCAACTCAAAACTATGCACAGATGAAAATCTTAGTGGACTAATTCATGTTCCATTAGCACACAACTGCCATTTCCCAACTTATCTACTCACTAGTAAAAATGAAAAAGTGAGTTATTAGCAGCTTTCCAAATAAGTCCAGCAGTTTTACTGATATTCCTTCTGGTCATTCACACATATGTTAATCATCTGTGGGACATAGACAGTTTGAAAAGAGGATGTGCTATCCCAGATGCAGTAATTGCTTTTCTCCAAAGCGTCAGAGAATGGGAATTTAAAGATAATTAGGATTTTCCCCTTTCTGTGCATTAGAAATAAGAAAATACTTTCGATTTAAGGTGGTTGATGATGAAGAGAATGGATTTGTTTTAGTGCCTTTTTCTGTCTTAAGATTTTATGGCAGCTATAACATGTAGAATTTTTTAAAATGAAGAAATAGGAACCTAGAAACTGAAATCACAGAATCACAGAATAGTAGAGTTGAAAGGGATCACAAGGGTCATCTAGTCCAACCTTCAATGCAAGAGTCTTTTGCCCAATGTGGGGTTCCACCCTATGATCCTGAGATTAAGAGTCTCATGTTCTACCAACTGAGCTATTCCTTAACTAAATAAGCATTGAGATCAACAATGTGGCAAAGAAACACAAGTATGGTTTGAATATTACCTACTTGAAGCAGTATTTTGAACTACAAAATTTCATACATATAAGATAGAGGGAAATGGCTTTTCTCTGGATGCAATGCTTTTCAGTGTTTCTACTCATGAAAAGGAGCTTATGTCTATATGCTTTCAGCTAGAAGTGGAAAATCAGAACCTTCGCATGTTAAATCAAAACCAAACTGAAGAGATGAGGATATTGCAGACTAAATTGCAAGGTAGATGTGGAAGATTATCTGAAAACAGCTTTAAGTGTTATGTACTGTGTTTCATTATTAGAACATTAGCCAGCATGCCTTTACATTGAGTATGTAAGTATTTATAACAGGTTGTATTCCATGCTAATGTTTGTGCCCCGGGCACAGAATTTTTATGGGTGGAAGTTGGACGAGGGATGCTTCCCCACCTCTGAGCCTTGGCTACTGTTGCGGGCCCCTTTCTTGAAATATTCTTTCCCGCTCACGAAATCAGTCCTTTTACACACCGCAGAGAGAGGGGAGGAAATGTGTCCATGCGCAATTCACACACTGAATCCTTGGAATTCTTGCTCACTTTTTTCTCCCGTTTGAGCCCATGTCTGCTGCACTGGTACGAACTACAAGCCTCGACTCACAGCTAGGCAATGCCAGGCTGGCTCACCCTGTCCATGGCAGGGGAGACGGGTGGATGGCCAGACACACGATTGTGGTGGTGCCCCAGCCCGAGGAGGTGTGCATGCATGTCCCACCACTTCTCTGTGGCTCCATCTGGCAACAGCTGCAGTGCCGCATGGAAGTGCCTTGATGGCTGGGCGACAGCCAGCACCTCCATTGTGCCCACAGCAAGCTTCCTTTGCCCGTTGCCCTGAGCTTCAGTAGAGACACTCCCACTCACTTCAGCACAATACCTGCTTTGCCCTGGATGCTGGCAACCCATGCAACACTAGTGGTGAGAATCACCTGGTACATATATTTCCCATGGCCACAATAGGAAAATATGAAGTTGGGACCCCTAGCTTCCTTTGCATTATTTATCCTTTGCAGATTTCATTTTTAAGTACCGGTAGATGTCACAGTGGAATTAGATCACTTGTTTGTGCCATTTTCTAAAACCTAGACTTAAGATTCCTTCAGATGTTGTTTCTCTGCTTATATTCTAACCATCTGCATAGGAAGTATCTAGAAAATTGTTATATGTACATTTTGTAATGTTGGAATTTACAGATATGGATGAGTTGCTTGGATGATCATGAGACACAACTACATTTTTTATGTGGCTGGGGAAACCCAGCCAGATGGGTGGGGTATAAATAAATAAATTGTTATTATTATTATTATTATTATTATTATTATTATTATGTGGTGGCAATGATTCCTAAATCAGCCTTGAGACACTTCTATGAAAGGAAGCTTCAATGGCATATGTATGTATGTATGTGTGTGTATATATATATATATATATATATATAGTGTATCAGTCCTTCCACTTTCATATACTCTTCTAGTGATAACTGTGAAGACTCCAGTAGAAAGGACAAATATGTTGCTGATGCTTGAAAGCAAGCTTGTAAATCAGAATTATGTAGTCTTTGTCTCTTCTGGTCTGTAGCAATGCTTACAGTCATTATCAGATTGAGGGTTTTGCTGATTTAAAATAAAATGAAAAGATTTTGTAACATACATTTTCAAAACCAGTATAGGAATAAAAAGCTGCCTTATACCAAGTTAGAAAGCAATAACAATGAGGATCCCTAGAAGTCAAATCATAAACAATTACAAGACCTAGAATAATCTACGGTATATATCTTTATATAAACTACATCAATGAAGATACAGAAACACAAAACCAAATAATATAAATCTGAAGATAGCACATCAGTAGACAAAAATCTGTTTCAACTGTTTAGTCTTTTTTTAATTCAGTCTGTTTTCTCAGTTGTTCATGAAGAGTGTGATAACATTCAACTCATGAAGAGATATCCTGGTTCTTCTTGTGCTTTTCTGGCCAATAAAGGTTATTTTTTTCTGTGCAGTTGTTTTTGTCTTGATGAATTGCTTTTTTGCCTTGATGAAAAACAGTTTTTCCCCTACAAGTGCATGTGCAGTCTTTGAGTGAAATATTTTATGGTTCATCTTAGCTAAAGAATTCATCAGTGCAAACACAGCTGCTTAGAAAAATGAACCCTTATGGGCCAGAAAAGTACAAGAAGAACCAGGGTATATTTTCGGGAGTTGAATGTTATCACTCTCTCCAAGGACAATTGAAAAAACAGGCTGATTTTTTTTATATATATAAAAAAGAAAGACTAAGTTTACTGATGTGCCATCTTCAGATTTATATTATTTCTTTTTGTGTTTGTGTATCTACATTGATGCAGTTTATTTTATTTGTAGAAGGAGAGAAATACAACCCCATTTTTATATACTGGGTCTTGTAATTTTTATACCAGATTTGTCCCGTTAGTCTAGTCTTTCTACTCTCATTGGTAGCAGATCTCTGATCACATACTACCTGATTCTTTCAATTAGAGATACCAGGGATTGAATCTGGACCTTTAGCATTCAAATCTCTACCACTGAGCTTTGGTCCCTCCTCAGAAGGGGTCAATGTTATTTACTGCTAAATTGGAGAAGGCCTTTTGACAAAAGTGGGGCTAATACGAGCCCAGTGTTGTTGTCATACAGGAGCCAAGAACTCATTTCATTGAATGTGTGGAGAATCAGATTCCTGTTCTCTGTTAGCAAGAACAAAAAATATTCCTCATAAATGATAGCTATTCACCACTTACCACTTCTTCCATAAATTTTGCTCATTGAGAAACAGAATTGTATATATATATATATGAGTTTGTCACTCCCAACCATTATTCTCTTTTTGTAATTATTAAATACATCTTATGGATTTCTTTCTTTCCACACTTTAGTCTATAGAAATATCAAAGAAAGAATTCCAGGTAAACATGGGTGCTAATATAAAAATTCTTAGATCTTGCATTCAAGATAAATAAGAAATCTTTTAGTATATAACAGCAGAATATATTGAATCTTGATATTTGAATTATTGCTGCACAGAACTTCAGGGGAAGAAATCTGTTCCTTCAGCACAAAAGCCTGGAGAAGGCCAACGACTGAGCAGTTTGACTTTTGGATGCTTCTTGAACCGAGCAAGAAGTCCTCAGCAAGTTCCTAAGCCTGACGATACAAGCAGCTCCTCATCAAAGCAAGCTGAACTAAGTGAAGCCAATAGCAGTCTAGGTATTTGGGGTATAATTTTCAAAGTGACCAGTAATTCAATCCTGAACAGATTTACTTGGAAATAATTTCCATTGATACCAGTAGAACTTTATTTCTAACTTTATTTCTAGGAGGGCTAGAGACTTACTTCTTTTTAGAAGTAAGGGGCATGGTGCCCACGGATGCTGGGTTGGTGACCCTGGTTATCAAACTGCATCATAACAAGCAAGTCTGTTGACCAACTTTGGCCAGAAATACCACCCTTTTAAAAACTACATGCATGTTACAGAACTCATGAGTGAAAACACAATCTAGGTGTTTCCCATGAATTGAAACAGGGATTGGGAAACTCAGGTCTGGAGCCAAATGCAGCCCTCCATGGCTCTCTATGTGGCCCTTAGAACTCTTCCCAGGCCACACATACCACTGGCCCTGCTTTGTGACTCGAGATTGTTTTGCCTGGCTGGAATGCCAACTGGTCTTGAGAGCGTTAAACTTTTGAAAATATAATTTAAGTTGAGGAAGAAACTGACACAGAAATTTATTTTTAATAAACTTCATAATTTTAAGCTTAGTCATCGTGTTCTGTTCATTGTAATATGTCATATAATCTTTTACAAGGACTGCATATTTTAATTTTCCGTCTTGACCAACAGTGTTCGTTTTATCAAAAATTTAAATGTGAACATTAGAACAGTTTCAGTCTTATCTACAAACTAGTTAACCTGGGGTCCTTGCATTTGAATAGGAATAGCCTTCTTGTTTTTCAAATGTGTTAACATACTGATCATAAAACTTTATAATACCAGCAACTGAAAGCTTAGGATAGGATGAACTCATCTGGCACTTACATTGCAGGGGTGTTACTCTGGATTTGTCAAGTGCAATGATGATGCTGCAAATGTTTTTGGTTTGAAATGTCACTTAGCTTATGCAGAAGTACTCTGACCTAACTGTTTGTAGCTTAGGTTGTAGGTTAAGAATAGTTTCTATTACACTTTCCTTCTGATCCTGTATACTTGGAAGTGAAAGCTGTTGCTTTTAGTTGGTTCTTACTTGAGGAAAGTGTACTTAGGCTGACGTACACAACAGCAGTTCAAGGACTGGATAGTAGGGCTGCAGTGCAGAAGAGTCACAGCAGACAACTGGAGAAACTAGTAGAATGGTCAGAGGAGGTATATTTCTCCTCCTTTTCATTGTTATCATCCCCTCCTTCAGATTGTCTAATGAAACTCTGTATGACAAAAAAAAAGTACTTAGGCTAGTTGCAAAAGCCCAGACAGAGCTTTCTTTGGGCTCACTTTTGAATTACTCACTGTGCTCTACATTTTCAGCCTGCAGGTGAGAGCCATTTTTGAATGCTCCTCCACATACAAAAGTAACTCCATGTACAAAATTAAACCCTAACTCCTCTGGGAATAAGATTCTAGCCTTGCCCTTCTCCATTTTTTCTATACTAGTTTTCTGTTTGCAGAAAGTTGTCATTTTGACAAAGCTAGTGGACTATTAAAACCAGCATCTCAGTCTACAGGGATTTGGTCTACTTATTTGTAGAACTGACCATATCTTCTTAGAATGAAGCTGCCAATGTTTCACATAATATTGCATACTACTTGCATACTGTATTTTTCCGTGTTTTTTAACCAAAAAATTAGGTTTGAAATTAGGGCTTGTCTTATACACGAGTAGTGCTGAGGGGGTGTTTTCTTAATTTTGAGTCCCCCCAAATAGGGGGCACGGTAAGCTGTATATCACAATTATCTTGATTGAAAACAAAGGTGCATTTCAACTGATGAACATATTGGTTATAAATTACAACCTGCTGCCTTCACTAAAAGTAGTTTTTCCAAACATGTCATTGTTACTGTTTTTCCAGAGAAAGAAGTCCAGGAAACATCTCTTCTTGGCCAAATGTATGGGAGTAATAGAGTTCTGAAACCTCTACAGCATAGCTCTTGTATGCCAGAACAAAGGCAAGCAGTAAAGTCAAAAGACCTAGATAGTAATGTATCAAAGAACTCCTGCATTACAGTAAGTGACTGGAGCTCTGATGAGGAGGAAGGAGGCAAAGGAAGATCAAAATCTAGGTGCGTATCCACTGTTTCAAGTCATACATCTGAAGAAGGCACAGGCTATAGCAGAATTGGAAGTGAAATGTATTTGACAGCATCAGATGACAGCAGTTCTTTTTTGGAAGAAGAGAGCTTCCAAGCTCAGGGAAACATATGCAAAAAACTATATTCTTGGCAACAAGGGTCTCCGTGGAAAAACCAGAACCATCTAGTTGGAAAGAGCAACTTGGAATCCTTCAGTGAAAAGAAGGATCATGATAGCTTTTCAGATGAACTGAATAAGAGGTTTCAGTCCCACAGGCTAGATTATTCATCCTCTTCCAGTGAGGCAAATACTCCAAGTCCAATTCTAACGCCAGCTCTAGCTCCTAAGCATCCAGCACTGATGCTGGCAGCAGGCGCTGTGTCTGGCAGACAACTTGATTCTCCATCTAATCTGCCGCCGCCAAAACTGAGGACTCCTAGCATCTTTACTTTAAGTGCAGCATTGGCAAAAAAACATTTCAGCCAGCCTCCTCTATGTTCAGACAAAATGTTTGGCAGAAACAGAAATGCTATAAGCATGATACGTCCTTTTAAGCCTCAGGAAACAGACATAGATCAAGTGGATGGGGAAAGTACAGAAGTTCTGGAGAAGATGGAGATTAGTTGTAATGAGGAATTGTTTACCTATGACTCCTGTGAGACTCAGTGTGCAGAAGCCTTGGACTCTAATGATGCAAGGAAAACTACAAGCAGCAAGCCACCTACTCCTCCGCTGCATCGATTCCCCTCTTGGGTAAATGAAATCATAATATTCCAGCTTGTTAATTTAACCAGATATGGTTCACATTCCCACTTTTTTGGGGAGGGGGGGTTATCCTTTAAATGTTGCTATCGACATTAAACGTGGGCATATGTTGCTTCATTGAAAGCACATGTCATCACTCCAGTCAGAATTGACCACATATGAAATAGTTACAAGTGTTAATTTTTCAGTGCAATAAATAAATCTTGGTTTATACTTCAGAATATGTGAGAACAGATTAGAAGCTCAACTAGGATCAATACAAGTTCATGAAATTTGTCATCGACTTCAGTGGGACTAACAATAAAGTATTTTAAAAACCCTTTATAATTTCCCTTCTTTTTCGTAACAAGTCATATAATTTAACCAGGACAAGATAGAGAGGAGATGAAGTAGAACAGGAAGACATTAAGTTAAATATGACAGCACTATTAGATGAGTTGATTGAAGAGCCTTTACTAGATTTTCCACTTTAACTTTAACTTACTACTTATTATTTAATCAAGGGCTGGGGGTGGAAAGTTTGAATCCAGACAGTTGTGCTGGGACTGGGAAGTTAGTGTTTTCCATCTCATCTAGTATGGCCAGAGTGCATTTAAAATGGAGAGAGTGTAGGAAATGCAAAGAAATGTATTTGCTGCCACTGACATGCACAGTTTATAATTTCCTGTGTTTACCTTTCAGTTACTTTTTAATACTTAGAATATTGCTGTTTGCTGTGATTTACATAGTGAAAGAGATAGGGAGAGTTGAGGGAAAGAGTAGTACAGGTAGTTGTTACTAATGTATGCAGTTTGGTGGAAGGTGATCTTAAAAGTATGCATTTGTCTGAAAAAAATTTAAACTGTTCTAAACACATTTAGCTTCTGTCCTAAGCATGTTTACTTAAACAAACAAACATCCTGTTGACTTCAGGAACTATAATAAGTGCTTAGGACATTATAGGTTAATTGAATTTTGATAGCAATATATAGTGGAAAACACATATATGACTACTAAAGAGAGCTTATGGGCAGTATCCAACTTGTTCTTTCTGTGCAAGGATTTCTGCTTGCTCAGTGGACCTTTCTCCCCCATGTGCCATTCTGGGGGTTCCTCCAACTCTCCAGACCAAGATGTGGGGACAGCATCGGACACATGGAGAGAGGAGAGGTCGGAAAGCTCCCTTGGGTAAATGGAAATCTTTACATAGATTGAACAACCGCCCAGAGTGGCTGGAGAAACTCGGCCAGATGGGCGGGGTACAAATAATAAATTATTATTATAAATTATTATAACAAATCAGTTAGATACCATCCTAAAGCTTAACCGTGATTATTAAACAACATTAAAATATTACCATATGAAGAAGTTGGTATCAAACGACAAATATTTCAGTAAAGAACAAAGCAAGCTATGTCGCTGATAATCAAAATAAGCTTTTTTGTACTAGCCAAAGGCCATGACAAAACCATACAAACACTATCAGGAAAAGAAATATCTATATAACTAACTGTATGTAAAAAGCCGAGCCACTGCCTGAACCATCAAAATCATAAAATGCTGCTAATAAGAAATGAAGTACTGTCTGAAAGAAATACATTTTATTAGGAATAGCTGCAAAAAATAGAGAACTAGAGCAGAAATATGCAAATAACAGATTATCAATTTTTGGCATCAGCTGTTAAAATATTTCTTAACGTTGAAAAGAAACTTAATTCTGCTCCCATTTGAATTTAGTTGCAATGGGCCATAGATGTAATGTGAGCACAGCCTAAAGTTATGGAAAGGCTTAATAAAAATGTATTCTAAAAACCTTTGTTTGTATATCAGGAAAGCAGAATTTATGCTGTAGCCAAGTCAGGCTTACGCTTTTCTGAGGCCTTCAACATGGACTCTTTCAATAAAAGTAAGTGTGTCAAAGCTGTATGAGGATTGAAATCTTAAATTTATTTAACAGGTACATATTTTTCAACTCAATGAGACTTACCTCAGAGTAAACAGGATAAAAATCCTTTGCTTGCCTATTTGTGGAAATAAAAGGTCTCAAAAGAGTACAAATCTGTCTTTGGAAAATGTTTTGCTTCTTTAATTATATATATTAAGTTATATATCTGATCAAGCATGCTTCTTATATTCATGACTATTTACATTACTTTTTACTAGCTTTTAAAATTTGCTATAATTATCTCATTTTCTTTGTTTTACTTAAAAATATTAACATATCAAAAATGTATAAATTTCATAGAATACATTTTGTCCACGTTCTTTTACCTTCTTAGAACTTGTACATCTGTATCTGACAGTCTAATTATTCAGCTATTACTTTATTCACTGAAAAAATCTCTAAGTAATTCAGCATTTTCAGAATATATGTATTTTTTAATTATTTTTTATTTCAGGTTCCACATCTTCAGCTTCATATTCCTCATCAGGACTTTACACATCGCTAATATACAAGAATGTGACTACACCAGTCTATACCACTCTTAAAGGAGTAAGATTTTGATTTAAAAGTTGTATTTAGGGGATGAACTCTTGCGGTCTATTTCAAAAACATTACATTTCAAAGCAAAAAAAAGAAGTTCTCGAAAAGTTCTTGATACTGCTTTGGAAGTGTAGTGGGGATCCCACAGTTAGAATCCCAGGGTATGATGATTGACTAGTTCTTTTCCAGTAATCTTTTAGAATATGACGAGTCTTAAATTGTTAAATGAAAATGGCAAAATATTTAAGAGGTGGCATATTATTATTTCATGCACCAGATGTGAAACCTGAACATATCAGTAACATTTAAAATACAGTAGAAATACCAATGGAAAGAATGTGAATTCAAAGTACCAAATATTGGATAACAATCTCCAATATTCCACTTAGCTGTGGCAGGACTTTTATCTTCTGGAACATGAAGGTAGAAGCATTAGAGGAGAGACAAAGAGCCAGCCACCAAACATTCCCATACCACAAAAATGTATAGGGTTGCTTCTATGGCACAGGTGTCAAAGACAAGGCCCGCAGGCCAAATGCGGCCCGCGAGACCTCCTCATGTGGCCCGTGAGCGCGCGCTGATTGGCGGTGGGCGGCGAAGGTCAGCGCGCGCGAGAGGAAGGGAGCAGAGCGGAGAGAGGAAGACTTGGAGTGCTTATTGTTTCCCGCCAGGGACAGAGTCGGGAAGGCGGATTGGTGGAGGGAGCGGTGGGCGTGGCCACTCACGAGAAGTAGGTGGGGGAGCCGAGGCGCGAAGCTCTGGGGTTGGCTGCGGCGTCTCCGCACCATTTTTGCCTTGCCGGGGGAACCCGGCAAGGTTTTTTTTCCCCGGGCCGTTTTGGCCCAGCGCGGCTTTTTGCCGCCTCGGGGGTGCCCTGCGCGGCTTTCTGCCGCATCGGGGAAGCCCCCCGCACCATTTTTTCCTTGCCGGGTGAACCCGGCAAGGCTTTTGATTTTCGGGCCGTTTTGGCCCAGCGCGGCTTTTTGCCGCCTCGGGGGTGCCCCGCGCGGCTTTCTGCCGCGTCGGGGAAGCCCCCCGCACCATTTTTGCCTTGCCGGGAGAGCCCGGCAAGGGTTTTGATTTTCGCGCCGAAATGGCGCAGCGCGGCTTTTTGCCGCCTCGGGGGTGCCCCGCGCGGCTTTCTGCCGCGTCGGGGAAGCCCCCCGCACCATTTTTGCCTTGCCGGGAGACCCGGCAAGGGTTTTGTTTTTCGCGCCAAAATGGCGCAGCGCGGCTCTGTGCTGCGTCGGGGGCGCCCCGCGCGGCTTTTTGCAGCGTCGGAGAGGCCCCCCGCACCATTTCGGAGCCGCCTGCAAGAGGAGGAGAGCTGCGGGAGCCTGGCCATCCACCTCGAAAAGGTAAGTGACCCCCGATTTCTCTTCCCATAGGAATGCATTAATCCATTTTTTATGCATTCCTATGGGAAATATGCCATATGTTTGGCAATATTTGTATGTTTAGTTATTAAATTATTACAAAAAACAGTAATAATTGAATGCAGTGACAATAATTTATGATAAAGAGTGGACATATAGTCCTACAGATACAATCGGCCCTTTGAGGGTGACCAAACTGCTGATGCGGCCCCCGATGAATTTGAGTTTGACACCCCTGTTCTATGGCATACCTTAATAATTTGGAATTGGGGCCCCATTTCTCCTTTGTACTGGTTCCATAACCCTCTGGATTAAATTGAATTTTATTTGAATTTTATTTTCATTAATTTTATATTCATCATTAGAAAGCAACACAAATCAGCAACAACCCTTTCTTAGATGACTCTTCTGGGTCTGAAGAAGAAGACAGTTCCCGATCCAGTTCACGGACATCTGAATCAGACTCTCGAAGCAGAAGTGGCCCAGGTAGTCCACGGGCTATGAAACGAGGTGGGCATAAGAATGCAATACTTTTGAATCAGTTTAAGTGTTCTAGGTTCTCCCTATATCTCCCAAGTCAGTGCATTTATGGAAAGAACAAACAAGAGCTTGGATGTGGTAACCCAGAGAAGCATTATGGAACATGACTATTGCAGTTCCTGTTTTGTTTTTTTTTAGAGAGAGAGAGCTGGGAACTAAAGAAGTTTTCCTGTTGTTTCTGGAACATCTCTAACCTTTCTAAAGGGAAAACTGTTACAGTAATAGTAATGTCCGTACAACTCATATTTGACACTGATTAAGCTCTAATAGTTTGCATCTTCCAGGCTAACAAGGATTGTTTGGTTGTTGGTTCAACCCTTGACAAGCAGGAAATATATTATTATCTGCTTTGCATTCAGGGGTCTCTCTGTCTTCAATGACCTCAGAAGGTGACTATGCTATTCCTCCCGATGCCTACTCAACAGATACAGATTATTCAGAACCAGAACAGAAATTGCCTAAAACCTGCTCATCATCTAGTGATAATGGGAAAAATGTGAGTAATGTACAGCCCCTTTTATCCCAGGGCCCTTGGTTCCTTAGGCTATATCTGCACAAGTGATATCCACACTTCTTAATACTTTCTTCCTACATTTTTCTCTATGAGGTTAAACCTGCATAATCTCTCATTATACATGTTACCTTTTCTTGTACATAATAGGCTACTTAGAGAAAGAGAGTTGGATAGAGGAGCACTCAAAATACAATTGAAAACGGCAGTACACTGACAATTCATGCCCATTTAAAAATTCCTGGACTTTCGAGATCCCCCCCCCCCCAAGATGTTTGTGAGACAAAAGAATACATCTGTAGGATTGCAAAATGCCTAGGAGTCTGATGCAAGATGTGGGAGGAATGGAAACAAGACACAAATTAGAGATTTGGTAGAGATGTGTGCACAATGAGGAACTGGAAATATATGAATTGTTCCAGTTAAAACTTGTGTATGTGGGTTATATGTGTTTAATTCATATTTCACTTTCTGAAGCAAAAGATAAGTACTTACAATTTAGTTTTTCAAGTTATAAAGAGTCATCAAGAGAAGAAGCGGGAGAAGGATGAAACTGATAGATTAGGAAATGAGTGGCAAAGAGTAGAGAGAGGATGTGGCAGTGCTTATGCTAGCAGGCTATATGACCAAGTTGTTGATGGGTTTTTTCTAATTGGGAAATGAAGCTTTTCCATGCATTTGGCTTATTAACTCACACCAGTAATAGTTGCAGATCAATCAAGTTTTACACTTCTACATTACAGCTAGTTGTATAGCTAAGGGAAATAAAATAAATCACAATTACCCTTCAACACATTAAAAAATACCTTTTAAATTATAGGAGCCATTGGAAAAATCAGGATATTTGTTAAAAATGGGTGGTAAAGTAAAGACTTGGAAACGACGGTGGTTTGTACTCAAAGGAGGTGAATTGCTGTACTACAAATCTCCGGTAAGCAAGTACTTTATTGTAATTTGCTTATAGTATTATGACTTTGAATGCATCAATTGCTGCAAATCAGCCTACCATTGGGCATCTATTGGATGGTTGTGGACCTTATGATAGAATAATAATGTCAGTTGATCACTGGAAATCTCTTCTCTCTTCAAAAGGGAGGGAAAGAGGAACATGTTGTAGCAAGTTTGAATTAGAAGACTTCCCCTTGTGTTACCCATCTGATCTAAGCTAGCCAGCTCTAGCCATGATGGGAAGGACGCAGAAGTCCACCACATCCTCAGTTTTAATGTGTGCTTCCAAAAGCCCCAGAGCACATTAGAAGCCTGGCCATAGCCACAGCCTGTCTGGGGACAGCTCATGTGCCACTGTTGTAATTGCTCCTGTTGGGCCTTCCCATGTTGACAGTGGCAGAGGTTTTAAACCTTTATGAGTCCACGGCTCCCTTGACCAACTATATTCTTTCTGCGTCACCCCTATGGGGCTCAGGAGCCCAGTTATATCACCCCTTACCTGCAGAGCTGGCAGCGTCTCACCCTTTTTCGAACACCTTCCCTTGTGGAGTGTTTCCTCAGCCTCCTCTCCTCGAGAATCCTCCGGGCAGCTGCTACTACTGCCCCTGGTCTCTGAGCTGCCCCCCCCCCACCCCAAAGAGAGGTGCCACATTACACTGCCCTACAGGGGCCTGGGACTTGTCTGTCCATTCCCAACAAAAAGGGCTGGCAGAGTGGTTGGCTGGGTTCCCTTGCCCACTTGCTTACTCCGAGGCCACCTCAGCTCCTGGCAACCAGCCGCCCCTGACCAGCCCCAGAGCATCATTCACCTGCTGAGCTTGTAGCCAGGGCTGCTGCAACAAACAGCTGTGCAAGCCTTTGGGAGGCAGATACGCAAGAAAGCATCAGAGGAGGGAGGGAAGGAAAGAGGGACAGAAGCCACGGCGCACTGGTTGAAAACCACTAGACTATGGTTATCTTTATGGGAACGAACCTAGATGATTCATTCATGTGCTTCCTATTCCCTCTACTTTGTTACTTCCAAACCCTAAACTGTGGCTACCCTATGTTCTCTTGAAACAAGCCAGCTTCATAAGTCAAGATTTGAATTTGATTTCAGTAAACCACAGTTTGTCCAAAGTTGCAAAGAACAGGGCAAAAGCTTCCAGTCTCCTCTTTGCACAAGATCTAGTGTCTCCAAGGTTTCGGCCATTGGGAGACATACAGTACCTGGCTTCACAGCTTGTCTTCTTAGCCCTTTGTTGGAGGAAAACCTTTTGGTGAGGAGGCATTGAAGTAGACAAGAAGGCCATGCTTTCAGTGAAGAAAGAGGGAAGCTGGTCCTTTTGATGTTTCTTCCATCCTTAGCAGTCCTTCCATCCCATCAGATCAATTGAAAGAGGGAAAAATCATCAGTTTCATTTTTCTCATTTTTTTCTCCTAGAGTGATGTAATACGTAAACCCCAAGGTCAGATTGAACTAAATGCATCCAGCCGTATTGTAAGAGGTGATGGAAAGCAAACAGTTCAGGTACTTCATTAACTTTCTATAATGAAAGAATTTGGCCTTCTCTGACCACACAGGCAGAGGGACAAACCCCTTCTTAGTGACACTTTACTGGTCTTACACAATGAATTTTTACTGGTCTTACACAATGAACTCAGAGCACTTCCACTCAGCCATTTGACTAGGTGCTGCTCACGCATAAAAGTTTTTTACAGCTCCTACATAATATCATCCTCATCAAAATACCACCCCATTCCCTCTTCTTCATTAAATCCAGATTTACTGTTTCTGCAGGGTTGTTGTTGTTTTTAATTACTGGATTTTCCATGAAAATAGTAAATCCAGGTTAAAAAGGAAAATAATATGGGATGGCATTTTAATGAAGACAAAGTTGTGTAACCACTGAGCAAACTCGCAGGCATGTGAAGCACTGAGTCTACAGTTAACTGCTCCAGGTGTCTCCAGAACTGAATTAGGAAGCTCCTGTTGGGGTAAAGCATCAAGTAGAAATTTTGAATTAACTTAAAATAACTTCTGATAAGATTTACAACATTTTCCAGGAGGCTTTGATATGCCTGAAATGGAAACTGAATGATCCTTTAAGAATTTACTCAGAGAATTTTTAAATAACTGTTGATGACTTGTAAAGAAATATTTGTTCAATTAAAATACTTAATAGCCTCTCCCCCCAGTATAACTAGGTTTACTTCTAACTCTATTTATTACATACTTGATGTTTAAATGTAGGTACCAGTAGAATGTGATTAGGATGATTTGTATTACCACAGTTCAAGGTTATTTCTTCCATCACTTTGCAGCTGACTACTGAAAAACGAACCTATTACTTGACTGCAGATTCCCCAAACATATTAGAAGAATGGATCAAAGTACTGCAGAATGTTCTTAAAGTACAGGCTGCAAGTCCCCTTTTCATTCAACCAGATGTCAAACCTGCCATGAAAGGTTTGCTTACCAAGGTAGAAATCCTTTTTCTCCAGTACTATCAGCTTTGTTTTTGTAAATTAGCAAATTCTTAGCAGATAGAATTAAGAGATGAAGGTGAATTTCAGAAATAGGAATATAGCAACTCCCCAATTCACAGCCCAAACCTTTTCTAAGTTTGAGTACAATGAGTTAGCCACTGCTGGTCAGTACCCTCCAAACAACCTTACTTTTGCAAGGGGCGGAGATTTGATGGTGGAGAGGGCTTTTTGGGGACAGTAAAGGCTTTGTCGATTTATTCTTATACTTGGAAACTCCTGAGCATGCTCAGAAGCATTGTTTCCTGGAAAGGTACATGGGGCTTCCAATTTCTTGTCTCCTGGCCTAGTTCATTGAATTGGAAGCCAAAGGAAATTATAATATTTTTGCACAATCTGTTACCTTGAGGATAAAGTTTGCTTGGGCAAGGACAGCTGGGAGCATTCTTCTCAAGGCTGGGCTTTTGTTCTTCCCTGGAAAAGCTCACCATGCTCCTGGGCTTTTTCTGAGAATTCCCAGGGGCAAACTAGATGTGACATGAAATGCCTCTTTGCATTCAACTCTTTAAAAATACAAATAATAGAAGCTTGAGGAACTGGCAGTTGTGATCAGAGCAGACATGAAGGGGAAATTTAATCATTTCCTCTCCACTGCATTTGTCTGAATCTGGTATTTGCTTTGTGAAGAAACCATTCCAACATTTCTATCACTGAAAATGATCCCTTGTGTATTTAAAATAAAGTAAAGGAATCTATAGGTTCATACTCAGTACATACTAGGCATTCTTCAATTTATTCACTTGCAGGTGAAACATGGATATTCCAAGAGAGTTTGGTGTATGCTGGTTGGGAAAACTTTGTATTATTTCCGCAGCCAAGAAGACAAGGTATGTCTTTTTAACCTATTAAGGTATTAGAATTTATTTATACTTACTTGTGACTCTAAGGTCGAAGTCCCAGGTCATTTCCTAGTTCTCTTGAGACTGTGTGAGTAGGTGCAAAGGGGTAATTTCATAAATTCAGCATTTATTATTGGAAAACAAAACTTGAACCTGTAATTCTGGATGAAGGAAACATTCGTAGGTAGGAAATGTGTGTATATTATTGCTAGGACAGTGGCAACAAGAGTGCTAAACTGGGTGTATTCCCTACATGCACATATACTGTACACACACAACCTAGTATGATGTTTGTCAGTTTTTCTACCAGTATGCTTTTCTCATTTACCTTACCTGATGTCTTTGCTTCTAGTTTCCTTTAGGCCAGATAAAACTTTGGGAGGCTAAAGTTGAAGAAGTTGACCGGTCCTGTGATTCAGATGAAGATTATGAGGCCAGTGGCCGTAGCCTGTTATCAACACACTATACAATCGTCATCCACCCTAAAGAACAAGGTCCCACTTACCTTCTTATAGGATCCAAGCATGAGAAGGTAGCAAATGGTTTATAATATGTCTGTAGTCAATTTTTAATAGTGAACATAGAATAATGTATATCAAAGGGAAAAGTAAGAGGCACTGTGCTGATTCAGACGTAATGCTAAACCATAATTGAGTGTTACAAGAAGGAGCTGAAGTGAGCCTCAGGCTTCTTTAGTTCCCCTTTATCCTCAGAAGCTGAGGGTGTGTGTGGAATATTAACATCTTTCAATTTAAATATTTATTGTATGGTCTGTAGATTGCTATACAGCTATATGGTATTCATCATGTGGGTGTGTATGCTGGAAGCAAAGCAAATTGGAGAATTTTAGAAATATTTTGATTAAGTTGGGATGTAGAATGGGTTTTTATACTTAGCAAAAATGGTTTTTTAAATACAAAATGTGGTATTCTACTAAATTATACTCAGAGTAAACCTACTGCATTAATTTCAGTGGGCCTCTTCTCAGTAAAACTTTGTTGAATACCACCCAAACTTATGTTTGGAAGTAGACTGATCTACAACAGTGTAGTATTTGCTTATGCCAGACTGTTCTAGTTAATTAATAAATAAAAGCTAAAACTAATTTATAAAATGTTTTATTTTCTAGGACACTTGGCTCTATCACTTGACAGTTGCTGCTGGAAGCACAAATATAAATGTTGGGACAGAGTTTGAACAGCTTGTCTGCAAGTTGTTAAATATTGAAGGTGAACCCAGTAAGTCAATTTCCTTTATTGCAAACTAGTTCTTATTATATGACTATAGTTGTTCCAAACTTGGCAAATAAGAAAATAAGCTATTATTCCAGACATTTAAAAAATTGGACATACAATGCCACGTTGTAGTTTTCAAAAAGTTCACATAGGACTTTTCCTCCCAAGTAGAAGAGGCTGCCCCAGCAGTCCTTGTCTATTGCATGAGGTTGCATGTTCGAATCCTGTATGGGGCAGCTGCATATTCCTGCATTGCAGGGAGTGGACTAGAGTCACTAGACAATTCTCAGGATCCCTCCAACTCTACAATTCGATGATTCTACAAGTTGGGCAACCTGTGGCTCTCATCCTCGTTTCACGCAGACGGGGGAGCCCAGAGGGAGAGAAGAGCAGGAGGGGAGGAACGCTGAAAATGGAGGAGATGGGGTAACAATCCCTCTCCAAGCAATCTGTCTTTTCCCTGGCAACCTGCTGGATAAAAGAAGGGGGCAAGAAAATGGGGATCAGACAGAGAGAAAAGGGGTGGCTTCAGCCACTACCAGCATGGATTCCCCCCCTTTAAAAAGTTCCCCAACCCTGGTTAAGGGGAAATCAGGTGCAATGGACTAGTTCTTCAAACTGAAAACCTGGTATATGTAGAATGTTTTCAACTTGTTTAATTTGATTTGCACATATACCTATTTGATTTTATTAAAAATATCTCTTCAACGTACCTGTCATAGTTAGACTTGATAGAAAATCTTTGTCTCAATTAAGCCATCAAAGCTTTAAACTCTTGACACTGTCAGTAGCACTGTGATTTTACTAGACAGGAGTGGTGTAGCAGGGGCCTATTAACATTTTACAAAAATACAGTGATATTTCTGCCCCCTAGAAGTTTGAAACAGTACACACTGAAGCCTCCTACGTAGGATTTCAAATCATCATGTACAACATCATTTGGGGTTTTGCCCCCATTCAAAAATAAAATAACATTTAGGAAGCATCGTTGCTACTTTTTTCAAATAGTGTTTTTTAAATGGTTGCATAATGCTTTGAGGAAAGAGCACAGGGGGAAATGTAGATTTAGTAAAAGCATATGTGATATTATGCTGGACTGTTTGTACAAATATTTGTACACACACATCTTGCCTTATGTGAAATAGTTCCTTTTTCCAAGATGATGATGATGATGATGATGATTATAACGAATAGTTTTGTTTATATACCTCCCTTTCTCTCAATGGAGCCCAGGGTGGTGAACAACACAATAAAATGTATGTCACTTGTACATTATAATTTTAATACATTTTTAAACAGCATAGCTATAATAACAATATACAGCTGGACAGTAATACCATTAAGACCCAGGACATGTTTCAAAAGCATAGGCACACAAATGTAGTAGAGAACTGAAACTTAACTGCACAGGGGGACAATTGCATTTTCCCAGCAAAGGAATTCCATAGATGGGTGCTGCCACAGAGAAGGACCTGTCTCAAGTAACTATACCATGGGTCACGCCCTTTGATGAGCTCATGAGCCAGGCTTCTCCATCTATTCTCAGATATGGGTTAGTCAGGCACTCCTTTAAATTTGTATGTATGTCTTAACTTTTTTGCAGAGTTGGGGAACCTCAGTCCTGGAGGTTGAATGTGGCCCAGCAGGTCTCGTAGTGTATCTTGATTTCAGTAAAGCTTTTGACAAAGTCCCCCATTATATTCTTGCAAGGAACCTAGTAAAATGTGGGGTGAATGGGGTAACTGTTAGGTGGATTTGTAGCTGGTTGACTGACTGAACCCTCAGCTTGTCAACTTCATGTTAGGTCTCTCTTAAGAAACTGCAAAAGACTAGTTCTAAATAATAATGTTATTACTTTAAATAGATGACTGTGTCTCTTTTTGTGTCCCAGCTTCCCAGATCTGGAGGCACCCTGCACTTTGTCACAGCAAAGATGGGATTACTTCTCCTCTTACAACCCTCCCATCTGAAGCATTGCAAACAGAAGCTTTAAAATTATTTAAGGTAAAAAGAAAAGCAACTTTTTCTTTGGTTGGGAATGATTTTATTATTTTAGTATATTTTATTTGAAATGGTATAGAATGTATATTATAGTGCAGCCTTTTTCATGACTGGTCAGAGAGTAAGTCCCATGAGTTCAATGGGACTTTTAGGTAAGTGAGGCATTATAAAGCTAAACACCTAAAAAGATTTAATAGGGAATAAGCCTAATTAGAAGCAGCATCGCTTCTGAGTAAACTTACTTCTGAGTAAACACACAGAGGATTGTGAATTTGAATATCTCTTTCAAAAACCAGCCTTGCAGAAATGCCTAAATGTGCCCAGACATTGGCTTTGATAGTTTTCTATAGGGAAGGTGCTCCAGAATTATTAAGGAAGTACTCTCTCATAGCAGTGTATGTGTGTTTCTTTGACTCAATTTCTACACTTATGAACCACCTTGCTTCCAAAGTGCCAAAGGCAGTTTACAATTTCAAATAATGGCTGAGAGTGAGGAAGAGGAAAATATGCAAATTCATAATAAAGCTCCTTCATGATGTTATATAAATAAATTACACAATAGAACTGGGGAGGTGGTTTGTGAAGGAAACATTTATGGGAGAGAGCATGGCTCAGTGGTAAAGCAGAGCATATGCTTTGCATGCAGAAGGTCCTAAATTCAGTCCCTAGCATTGCCTCTTAAAAGATCAGACAGCAGGTCATGTGAAAGACCTTTGCCTAAGACCATAGAAGGCCATAGCCACTCAGAGTAGACAGCACTGGGCTAAGTGAACAAATAGTCTAATCTGGTACAAGGCGGCTTCATACATTCTGATAATTCTGGGAAGGGAGGAGCCAGCTAGCAGTTGGTTCCATAGAACCAATTGCCCTTCTCCAAAGTACTATATCTGTACATCAGCCACCCATTGTCAATGAAGACAAAGTTCTTTCAAGTTTAAATTGGTTTTTTTTATACCCTTGTAATTCAGTTTAAGTTGATATGCAACCCCCCAAAATTAGATTTAATTAAATTTAAAATGCAAAATGGAAATTATTATTTTTTCTGTTCTCTGTTGCAGACTTGCCAGTTGTTTATAAATGCTGCAGTGGACTCTCCTGCCATTGACTACCATGTATCTTTGGCCCAAAGTGCTTTACAAGTCTGTCTCACACATCCAGAGCTTCAAAACGAAATCTGTTGCCAGTTGGTTAAGCAGACAAGAAGGCGACAGCCCCCAAATCAGATAGGGCCAGTGCAGGTACTGAACACTTTTACACCTGTCCTGAGGGATTGACTTTGATAAGTTTGTACCAAAACTTCTTGGTTACAGTGTGCAGGTGGAGGACGATCCAGGAGATTACAACAGGGGGGGGGGGTCTCTGTACAAGGCAGGTGGGAGAAAAGGAAGGGAAAGGGGCATGGAATACAAAGTGGGCAGCAGAATAAAAGAGACGAGTGAGTTCAGAAATGGGGCATCTTCTTTGGCCTACATTTCTGATTGTTCAATGTCCACTATGTTCATAAGCCTCCTTCTGCTTGGAGGCTATTTGATTCTGAAAGAAACTTCAGATTATGATGCTGATTTTTCTCCTTGCCCAGGCCTGGCAGCTTTTAGCACTCTGCATTGGACTCTTCCTTCCACAGCACCCATTCCTTTGGCTCATCAAACTTCACTTGAAGAAGAATGCAGATTCCAGGTATACGTTACAGGAACATCAGACCATCAAAGGCTAAAAGATTGCCTTCTGTTATGAGCAAGTATAATTTAATGGCCGTAGAAATGCAGCACTATTGCTTCTACAGATGTTCTTTTTCATGTTAATTGTTGACATTGCTCCATTGGTATTGGTGTTAATTTACATATTTCATGTTAGTTGTCTGCCCAAGTAATATAAAGCCTTTAGTTTGCCCATTTATAAAGTGGTAACTCCACTGAATATTGAAATGGGGTCATCGGCATTACACTGTCATTCTGTTTTTCAAGTGTGATACTGGAATAAAAATTAGTAGACACACATGCATTTTACCTGATCCCTCACACCTATGTTAAAGAAGACCAGGAAAATATGAAAAGGACATTATAATATGATCTCACTCAAAAACTCTGTTGTTGGTACGCATATTTACAACATCATCCTACGTTTCACGTTTGGATCCCTGTCCGACTCATATAACCATCTTAATAGGGGATGGGAAGAAAGAAGCAGAATAGATTGCCATGTGACTTGTTAAAAACATTCTTGAACATATTGTTTAACCATTATATGTTAAAATAATCTGTTGAAATCCCTGCTTTTTTCAGTTTGTTATGAAGCCTTGTTTTGTGTTCACAGAACTGAATTTGGAAAATATGCAATTTACTGTCAACGATGTGTGGAAAGGACACAACAGAATGGTGACAGGGAAGCCAGACCATCAAGAATGGAAATTCTTTCTACACTTCTAAGAAATCCCTACCATCATTCCTTACCTTTTAGTATTCCAGTGCATTTCATGAATGGCATATACCAGGTAGGCGTGAACCGTAAAATGATGGAGTATTGGTTGTGCTGTCAGAAATATTTAAAGGCGCTGTGGCTCTACTTTCTTCCTCGTCAACAAACAGATTGATAGTTTTCATCCATTGGATAAATCGTTTGTGCTTTTCTTTTAAAAAATGTATGGTTTGGATCTGAGACTTCCCTTCCACAGGATACCTTCTGTAAATGGAAGAGCATCTTTGGATACAACCCTCTGTATGTACCAAGATTTTCACCATGGTACTTGCTTCTTCAAAATCTAAGCTTTGTGAGAACTTATTTCACTTTATGTTTCACTTGTTTTGTCTAGGTTGTTGGCTTTGATGCTTCTACCACAGTGGAAGAATTTCTAAACACACTCAATCAAGACACAGGAATGAGAAAACCAGCCCAGTCGGGTTTTGCTTTGTTTACTGATGATCCTTCTGGCAAAGATGTAGAACACTGTCTTCAAGGAAACATCAAGGTAAACAATCCCTTTAATGAGCTCGCAGTCAAAATTACCTTTGAGTTGCGAAAGAAAACATTTTCCTTATTTAAGTGTGTGTTTCATTTTTCTTGGAGCACATTGACCAGGGGGAACCAAACAAATGCTTGATTGTTTTAAGCACGAATGGTAGTTTTAGAAAGCTCATTAAAGATAGCTGTGGGAAGACAGGGGGAACTTGAAAAGTATTTATGGGAATATTTTTGGTGACTTTGTGATACATGGGAATGGTGTTATAACAGTTTCCCATATGGGTTTGTGGTATATTGCTAAACAGGAAGTGGGGAAAGTTCTGCACCACTATCCACACAGAGGACACTCTGTTGATGTCAATATTTTCCACAAATATTTAACACAAATTTATGGGGTAAGCCCTACAGCAGCTGTATGGCATACTTGTCATGCACAATGTTTTCCATTATCATGATAACAAAATGGTCATAAGTCACATTGATTTCAGTGATAGCTCCAGGTCAGATGTCCCTAGGCTTTCTAGGGACCTGTGTATGTTTTCATATTCCACTAAGTTCAATGGGGTTCACCCCAGAAAAGTTTGCATAGAATTACAACTTAAGTCTTTTAGTGATTACTGCTGTAAAATCAAAAGTGTACAAATTCTGTTTGGGCATATTTTGCCATAACTGTGTTCTGCCTTGTGGTTTTGCTTGTAGATCTGTGACATTATTTCTCGATGGGAGCAGGCATCTAAAGAGCAGCAGCCTGGGAAATGTGAAGGCACAAGAACAGTGAGACTGACTTACAAAAACAGGAATGTATTATAAACTTGTGTCCCTAGGAATTATTGCTCTTAGATATATTTATAGTCTATTTGCAGCCAGAGATGAGCTCTCATAACTGAATTCAGTGCCAGGGCTCAGGAAGTCATCATGTGAATTAATAGTTTAATAAGAAGTTAAGCCCATGAGCCAGGAATGGGGAACTTGTGGCCATCCAGATGATATGGGCCATTCCTATCAAGATACAGATGCTTCAGCAGGGTTATTGTCAATTTAGCATTAAAGAGGATGTGAATTACATTGGCCTATGGAAATGAATAGTCTGTTTAAAGCTGATAATTATTCTTTCAGGTATTTATACAGAGCATCATTAGCTTTCACATTATCTGACTTCTGTAACTGACCCTTGAATAGCACATTTTCAAGACCTTACTAGAACTCATTGTGAATTTTATTTATTTCATAAAAAATTATACACTGCTTAATTGTAAAAAAAAAACCCTTAAAGTGGTTTACAAAAAGATAAAATAATAAAATTGAAGAAAAATTGCTATACTTTAAAACATACAAAAATTAAAATACTAAAACAGATTAAAATCACCTCCACTTTCTAAGCATCTGGGTAGGCTTGTCCAAACAAGAATGTTTTTAAGCAGGTATGAAAAAGAATACAGTGAAGGTGCCTGCTTGATATCAATAGGCAGGGAGTTCCAAATTACAGGTGCTAATGATTGAGTTCTTACACATGTGGAATGAGTATTATGTGGCACCTGTAGTACTAGTACCTTTTCACTTTGTTACTTAGGCATATGCATTATGCAATTTTCAATTTTGTAGTTTGTCACTCTTTCTTTTTGCAGGCTGTATTTTTCAGTTCAAATACGTGGGGAGACAGAAAGGGAGAAGCTGCTGTTGATGTATCAGACAAATGATCAAATTGTAAATGGGCTTTTCCCTGTAAACAAAGAGCTGGCACTAGAACTGGCAGCACTTATGGCACAGGTAAATACCGGTATCGTTTGTGGTTGACCAGATTTGTAATTTAAAAAGCACCCTCCACACATTTCTTTTGTGATATGAAATAGTAGATAAATCTAACATTTACATTTTGTATCTTGTGACTTCAGACAGCATACATGGAATTATTCTGTTTTTAATTTACAACAACCCTGGGAGGTAGACCCAAATTGTGTGACTGGCCCAAGGTCACCCAGTGATTTCCTGATTGAATTGTATTAGAATCCAAGTCTGCCCAATCAAAGTCCAACGAAGCTGATTTGCCTTGTATAACCGAGACTGAGGGCGGAGGGGGGCATGAATTAGGAGAAGCAGATGGGCAGACAGTGAGCGCTGTTGGTTTACCACCCACCCTGTTGCCTAATGGTCTCCCTGACCAAGATGTTGGAGGTAATATTGAACATAGTGTTGGAGAACAACAGGGTGGTGCTTCTGAGTGGCTTCAGACCAAGGTAGCTTTGTCTGGTCTAGCTTTGGATTTCATGCCCTCCATGGCAACCATGGGACTGTCACAAGTTGTCTATCAACCAACTCATACGGCAGTACACAAACTGGATTTAATCTTCAATTCAGGATGAGTGGGGTGGTGGTTTGAAGGAATACCTGGATCCTTTGCTGGCAGGGGATGGTGGGAGTTGTAGTCCCAAAATTTTGGAGGGTACTAGGTTGGTGTGTTAGACTCTTCCGCGCAATTTATTTTTTTTGTATGTGCTCCATTAATATTCACAGTTCAGCTTTTAAATATGAAATAGCTCATAGATTCTTGTTATCACAGCTCATAATGGTATTTATTCAATAAATTTAATATAATTGGCAGATACTTGAGAATTACGTATTAAACTGTAGGTATTGAAATAACATTGAAGTGCGGAAGTATGTATGTATAAACAATCTTACAGTACTTATTTATTTGCATGTCCACTAGGTGGAGATTGGGGACTTTGAACGACCTTTCTCAACTCCAACAGGGCAAATCACTTCCCAGTCGAAATCTAATCAAACTTTAAAGCAAGTTGTGGAAAAGTTTTACCCCAAAAGATATAGGGATGGTTGTTTAGAAGAACAATTGAGGTATGCTACTAAAGGCTTTACTTTCAACCCACCCCCTTTAAACAAAGGGCGAATAGTTCCTTAGATATTATAACAACTAGATTCTGGTTGCAGGTACTAGCTTTGTTGTATGTATTATTATCTGTTTCACTAGAAAAGTCAACTTCTTCTTTTTAATAGAAATACTTTTCATACATACATTAGCAAACAGAATGGGGAAAGTGCAGTTTTTAGTCTTTTTCATTTTTTAGTGTTATTATTTAATTAGATTTATTGTCTGTCTTATTGCAAAACAACCTCAGATGTTTGAATGATGGGCAGTATAAAGTTCTTCAAAAGAAATGATGCTATTCTCTGCCAAAACTTATGCTAGGATTAACTGCCCTAGCCTTGTGACCTGTAATCATTTTCCCGGCCACATATCCCCATTCTCCAGGCCTTCTCGGTAGTGGCGCCCGCCCTGTGGAACGCCCTTCCAGCAGATGTCAAGGAAATAAGCAGCTATCCTATTTTTAAAAGACATCTGAAGGCAGCCCTGTTTAGGGAAGTTTTTAATATTTAATGCTGTATTGTTTTAACATTTGACTATAAGCCGCCCAGAGTGGCTGGGGCAACTCGGCCAGATGGGCGGGGTAAAAATAATAAATTATTATTAATTATTATTATTATTATTTAGAAATGGTCTCCTGCCATTACACCATTCCTTGCCCAAACAAAAGTGCAAATTTTACTGGAATTTAAAACTCCACCAGCAGACTGAAGAGTAGGTCTGGGCTTTGGGAAGAGAGAGAAAGGAATGGAGCACTATTTTCAGGTGGCCCATTTTATTATTCCATTTCTTAAGAGGCCAGTTTTAATTTGTAGACTGAGATAGCAAAGAGGGATCATAATACTTAATTATCACATGTTTCATTTTGATTTGGAATGCTATTTTGCTTCTCCCTCTCCCTGCTACTTATGACTTAAATATCCTTATGCTTAACGTCAATAGACAGCTTTGTCAGCGACTGTCAACAAAATGGATGGCTCTCCGTGGTCACAGTGCTGCAGACTGTGTGCGTATTTACCTTGCTGTTGCTCGAAAGTGGCCTTTCTTTGGTGCCAAATTATTTGCAGCAAAAGTAAGTCTTTCTTTCTTTCTTCCTTCCTTCCTTCCTTCCTTCCTTCCTTCCTTCAATTATGCAGGCAGGGCCACACAGATAAGTGTGTATACCTAGGTCCTCCTGATGTCTTTAGACTCCAATTCCCATCAGTCCCAGTCAGTATTGCCAGTGGCTAGGGATGATGGGAGTTGTAGTCCTTCTGGAGGGCCACTAGTTCCTCACCCTAGTGGGCAGGATTGCAGCATGACTGTAATGCTGTATGCATAATGAGACCCATGCACCTAATTGACCCACATTCCTTAATGAGTCTACCCTGAGTTAAACTTGTAAGTAGTAGAGAAGTTGTTGCATGAGGCCTTCTAGATTTGTCCCACTCCCAGATAAGACAAAGCTGCTGAATCTGTGGCCAGCCAGATGTCTGTGGAAGCCTGCAAGCAGGACATGAGCACAACAGAAGCCCATCCACCTGCAATCCCAGCAACCAGTATTCAGAGCTATACTGCCTCTTGACAGTGGAGGTAAAACAAAAACAAATTCATGGAGGACAAGGCTATGCTGTTTTAAAAAGGATGTGGTTTCCGGGGGGGGGGGGGAGTCTTCCTAGAAGTTATAGGTCAATTACCAGCTTAACGTCTGTTCTGGGAGGATTAATGGAAAGTATTGTTGAAGATAAAATAACCAAGCATATAGAATAACAAGCCTTGCTGAAATATAGAATAACAATCCTTGCTTCTTCAAGGCAAGTACTGTCAACAAGCAGATATATAGAAGCAATCCTTTTGACAATAGTGTACTTGGACTTTCAAAAATCTTTTGACAAAGTACCTCAGCAAAGGCTCCTGCATGAACTTAGCAGTCATGGAACAAGATGAGAGGTCCTCTTATGGATCAGGAATTCAATAGGAAGCATAGAGTAGGAATAAATGTATAGTTCTTCAAATGGATGGATGTGGAAAGGATTAGTTGTTGGGACCTGTGCTTTTAAATACAATTCAGTGTTAATAACTGTAATGTCCACACAGAAATGGAACTATATAATAATGATATTGTTTTTCTCTGTCACCTCAGAAATGCAAAAATACTTGTATTGCTTGCCTTCATTCACTTCTCTTTTTCTTGTATCTGACTGTCCTCTACCTTACTAATTTAAAGCAGTGCTTCAAATAGTTCACTTTTATTCAGTTTCGTAATTGTAGCTAACTTCAGTATATTTTCTTTCTAGCCTCTCATAATATCAACATTGGAGAGTTCTTTGGTATGGCTTGCTGTTTATGAAGATGGCATAAACATTCTTGAATACAGCTCTATGGTAAGGGGAAATAGTTGAAATGTTGGGTAAAGAAAGGGGTAATACAAAATCTGTGAGCCATGTTAACCAATACAGTCTCTCTCCATTAATCTTTAACAAACTTGTGCAATGGATTAATATGTGTTGTGCACTTAGAATCTGAACTAACAGACTAAGCAAGCAGCTAACTATTAAAGGAATTGCTTAAAGGTTTGCATTTTAATAAGTACTAATGTGGAATTATGCTCTTAAGTACCATGTGCAGTGTTCCCTTTATGTGTGGGAACTTTTGTGTCTGTACCTTACAGTGGCATTTACCCCAAAAAGTATTCTGAAAGGATGGGTTCCTCTGAAGCTGCACCCTATGAGAGGGGCTGCCGTTGGAAGAAAATATGTGCTAATTTTAGTCCGTCTCTGTGTTTTTTATTTTCCCAGTATTACTACATGCACACACAAGCATGCATTAATATATACATGTCTAAAAAAAAAAGGTAAAGGACCCCTGACAGTTAAGTCCAGTTGTGAACGACTCTGGGGTTGCGGCGCTCATCTCGCTTTACTGGCCGAGGGAGCCAACGTTTGTCCACAGACAGTTTTTCCAGGTCATGTGGCCAGCATGACTAACTAAGCCACTTCTGGCGAAACCAGAGCAGTGCATGGAAACGCCGTTTACCTTCCCGCCAGAGCAGTACTTATTTATCTACTTGCACTTTGACGTGCTTTCGAACTGCTAGGTTGGCAGGAGCTGGGACCAAGCAACGGGAGCTCACCCCGTCGCGGGGATTCGAACCGCCAACCTTCCGATCGGCAAGCCCTAGGCTCAGTGGTTTAGACCACAGCACCACCTGCACCCCCATATACATGTCTATATGGAGATAAATGTTCTGGATAGAAATAGTTGGGCTAATGAGCCATGTGCTGGTAACCTTTGGGTGGTGTTCTATATAGGGCTGCCTCTGAAGGCTGCACAGAAGCTACAACTGGTGCACAGTTCAGTGGGCAGGGTGCTAAACAGCAGTATTAGCAGAACATCTATTACACCTGCCCTACAAGGCATGCACTGGTTATCAGTTTGTTTCCAAGCTCAGTTTAAGGTGTATGTTACTGTGCAAAGCCTGTATCATTTAAATATCTGATGGAACATCTTCTCCCATGTACACTTGCCCAAAATTTAAGATCAGTAGGGGAGGCCCTGCTTGCAGTACTGCCACCCTTTGATGTGCAAGGGATGGTGGCAGATGGGAATGCTTTCTGTATGGTGCCTCCCAGATATGGAACTGACTTTGTTAGGAAGTGCGCCTGGTGCCTTGATGGTACTTTATTTGCTGCTTAGTAAAGATGCACCTCTTTACCCAGGCTTTTGGGAGCACATGAATTATTTTAGATCAGATTGTCCTGTTCCCCCCCCCCCCACTCCACCACCTTCACTGTAGTCATCTTTTGTGTTTTAATTCTGCTTTAAAGTGATATTTTAATATTGTTTTATATGTTCTATTGACTATATGCATCCTACCTGGGACTTTGCAGTGAAGGGTAGGTACCAGATTTAAATAAATAAATATGATGTAGGACATGGGTTGCCAACCTATTGAGATTCATTTGGAGATTATGGAAACCATTGTGGGTACCACACACACTCATTGCAACCACCACTACACAGGTTAGGCTTTAAGAACAAAATAGTTTGGGGGGGGGTTTACCCACCTGCAACAATTAGGCTTGAAAGAAGGCAAATTGTTGGAATCAATTTTCTGAGGCATTCATTGCTGTGGAGCAGGGGGCGAATTTGGGCCCACAGCTGGGAAGAGGGCGGGGTTAGCTCTCCCCTTGCCAACTGTGACCACCACCACCCCGCAAAAAAAATGCATCCCCTGTAGCAATTGGGTTTGGAAACAAAATACAAAACATTCTGCACCCGGAATGCCTCCAGTACAAGGCTTCTTTCAAGCCTGATTGCGGCAGAAAGTCTTTTTCAGCAGGGTGTGTGTCGCAGTTGAAGAGAGGGCAGTTGAGCCTTCCCTTCACAGTTGTGACCCCCCCCCAAAAAAAAAACCACCCCCCTCCACTACAGTTAGACTTGAAAGAAGCCTCCTGTTGGCTATTGGCTTCTTTCAGGCTTAAAATGGCAATGCAGAAGGAGTACCAAGGAATGGTGAGGACCAAGAAAGGTCTTGGTGGGCATGTGGAGACAAAGTATGCAGTGAGCCTGCCACTAAATAGCTTATTGGGGCATATATAGTGTTGGTCATGTAATGGAAAGATGTTGGCTGCAATTCTTGCAAACTTAGCTAACTGTAAGCACACTGAACACAACCAGACTTTCTTCTGAGTAGAAATGCAACACATTTAATTCTCCATATGCCTACATATGGTGCCATCCACTAGACTCTTTTAAAAAGACATTTATAATTATTAATTAACATATTTTCATCAGATTTTTGTAATGAAGAAATCATATTCAAACTATAAAAATCTATTTTTGCTCTTTTTCCTACTTGCATGAAACTTTTGTTTTTTCTCCTGTTTTTCAAGAGGTTAATAGTGACATATTTATATAAGAACCTAATGACATTTGGAGGCTATCAAGATGACTTCATGCTGGTGGTCAACAATGTGCACACACAAGAAAAGCAAACTGAAAAGTTGTTGTTTGCTATGGCCAAACCAAAGGTTGGTATGTTAACTGGTCCTTTGTTATCTTGCATATAGAATCATAGAATTGCAGAGTTGGAAGGTACCCTAAGTGTTATCTAGTCCAACCCTCTGCAATGCAGGAGTCTCAACTAAAACACCCATGACAGATGGATTTTTAACCTCTGCTTAAAAACCTCCAATGAAGGAGAGTTCGCAACCTTCTGAGGGAGTCCATTTCACTGTTGAACAGCTCTTACTGTCAGAAAATTCTTCCTGATCTTTAGTCAGAATCTCCTTTCTTGTAACTTGAAGCCATTGGTTTGAGTCCTACCCTCCAGAGCAGGAGGAAACAAGCTTGAAGATGGCTATCATATCTCCTCTCAGTATCCTCTTTTTCAGGCTAAACATGCCCAGCTCCTTCAATAGTTTCTCATAAGGCTTAGTTTCCAGACCCTTGATCATCTTGGTTGCCCTCCTGTGCACACACTCCTGCTTGTCAATATCCTTCTTAAATTGTGGCACCAGAACTGGACACAGTATTCCAGATGTGGTCTGACCAAGGCAGAATAGAGTGGTACCATTAGTTCCCTTGACCTGGACACTATAGTTCTGTTGATGCAGCCTAGAATAGCATTAGCTTTTCTTTTCTTTTTGCTGCTGCTGCATCACACTGTTGACTTATGTTAAACTTGTGGTCCACTAAGACCCCTAGATCCTTTTCACATGTACTACTAATAAGCCAGGTGTTCCCCATCTTATATTTGTACAGCTGGTGCTTCCTACCTAACATTTCTCCCTGTTGAAATTCATATTGTTAGTTTGGAAATACCACTTAAGTTCAGCCTCTCAAAATGCTGTAGATTATAGCCCTGCTTGCTTAGAGTTGCAAACATTTTAGATGTGCATATGGTCTTCTACATCTCTAATTTTTGCTATTTCAATTTTTTTAGATTCTTGAGATTACGCTACTGATTGCTAGTTATATTAATGATTTCCATCAGCAAAAAGCGCACCACCTTTCTGCTCCAGCGACACTGTCTCCACAGGCAGAAAGGCAGAAAACGAAAGACATAGGATGTCATCCGTTTATGTTGAAGAACAGACCAACCAAAGGACCTACCTTGTTATGAAAAGATCATGTGCCTGTGAAAATGCATACTGGCTGAATGTTTATGTATTTTGGGTAATACATTGGAAAAGGAAAGTCTGATTGAAGTTGGATGAAATACTAGTGGTGCTTACCATGAGCCAATTCTGCTCCCATGCGTTTTTCAATTACTCCAGAGGCACCCAAAGTATTAGGAAAACCAGACATATGGACACATGCATGTTCTTTATATTCGTCTGCCTGGATAGGCAGAAGAAACACTGTGAACCTGGTTAATAATTAGTAGTTAGAAGTGCAATGCTTTGAATACCAATAGTTTCATACACGCCCTGCCCTTTCTCCACTTCTTTGTGGTCCTTTTCGGTTTTCTTAACTTCTTCCTGGAATGAAAACATCTAAAGCAAACTTCTAATTAAGCTGTGTGTCAATTTTGGAAGGATAACGTATCAGATGACAACAGCTACTGTTTGGGGCTAATATTGTTCCAATCAAAGCATTCCGAAAAGACATTCCATAGGCATTTGATTTGTGAAAGGTATTTCTTTCTTTTTTTTAATGACATTTGCTCTCAAAACTGCAATTGCAGGAGTTCTAACAAAAATCAGTTTCAAGGAGGAGAGTGGTAGCATGTTGAATCAGAACGTTGTGCTTTGGGGCCAGAATGTACCAAGATAACAAAGGATAATTCAGACTACCTAGTGTGAGGGCAATTCTTTGACACAAACAAACAAAAAAACCATTAACTTTCAGCTCCATTATATGTAAGGAACAGTAGACTTCACACTCCAGCTGAAAGTCATTTAATGATACCGGTAAGTAATCAAATGCTGAGGTATGTAGTGATGTGCTTTTACATGTGAATTGGGTCTCAGTGACACTGCTCGACTTGAAAATTTGCATAGTGCTTAAAAAGCCTGATATCTAGTCTCTATTTTCAGATAGATCTCCCTTCTTTACCTTTTCCATCAGCTCTCCTTACCTTGTACAGTCGTACCATGGAAGTCAAACGGAATCCATTCTGGAAGTCCGTTTGACTTCCAAAACATTTGGAAATCAAAGCGCAGCTTCTGATTGGCTGCAGGAAGCTCCTGCAGCCAGTCGGAAGCCCCATCGGACATTTGGGTTCCAAAGAACGTTCACAAACCAGAACACTCACTTCTGGGTTTGCAGCGTTTGGGAGCCAAAACGTCCAAGTAACAAGGCGTTCAGGATCTGAGGTACGACTGTACTGTAAATATAGTCTCTTAAATTGGAAGTTTAAATTGGAATCCAAGCAGCCTTTGATTTATTTATGTACAATACTTGTAGTCACTGTAGAATATGAGTATTGTGTTTGAGCTGATACAGAGTATTAGCATTATTGTACACATGCAGATTATCATTTGATACTGCACTCAAGTGATGGGTATGTGTGCGTGAACTCAACTTCACTTTTATTTAGCTGTGTATGAGCAATACTGTTGTTTAAACAAAAGACACATCTGTCTGGTCAGTTCGTAGTATTTGGCAAAGAAAAGAGTAATCATTGGTGCTTTAAATCATTGATTTATATGGTCAGAGTAATCTACAGATCTATCATTCAGGCAATATTTATAATTACCTTTGATAACTAGAATTAGTGACAAAGTCCCCCCCCCCCCTTTGTGAATATAAACTTTTTATGAAACGTTTATATGAAGTCTCTGCTTTTTAATGAGCTGAAGGACATCTTGGGCCTTTCCTCCTTTTAAAGGGTCGTGGATATGGACAGGATCAGGCAATGTAATAGGTACTAAAAGAAAAAAGAAAAGCTTCAGCCAACTAAAAGAGAGCCAGGCCTAACTAATGTATCTCTGTGGGTAGTCTACTACTACCCTGTAATTGCAGATCCAGCCTGCCATCTAATACACACAACTTGGGAATAGTTATGCATAAGGTTGTACCATTAACCTCCCTGCTCACTTTCTCACTTGTTCGTTATAAGCAAGTTAAGCTAGGGTGGGGGGCAGAGATGGCACTCATATTTCTTAGCCCCACCCCATTAAAAAAAAACCTCAGTTACTATACTTGTACGAAACAATAAATAATTTTATAGCTAACAGTTCTATATTTTTATGGGAGGGTTGAGGTTAAAATTGGTATGCCTCCGCATCTGCAGGCTCTTCAATCTCCGAAATAAACTGAAAGTTTTATTTAGTAACTGCAAACTACGAGGTGCTAGTTAAGTTGCTAAAAGTGGTAGAAAGGTTAGAGCATTTTCAGATGAGGCCTGCCACCACTGGCAGACCCGTGTGTCACTTTTTTAAAATCTGGAAAATGAAAATGACATGTCAGAAACCATGTTATATTTAATTTTAAAATATCTATGTATATTCATGGTTTTTATCATACATATAAAATTCTACATTAGTCATCATGTTTGTTGCTTCTCTCAGTGTATGTTAGTAGTAGCCCCCTTATGGTTCAGTTTTAAATTATCGGAGGAAATTGTTGTAATTACCTCAATCACTCTGATCCAGCGAAGGAGATCTGCACGCATAAGCTGGCTTCTGTGTGCATACCATGTGCTGGATATCAGTAGCGTCAATGATGCATATTGGCGTGATCAATACAAATGCATCTCTGTCTACATTCTTGTACAGCTAGTCTCACATACATTTTTTCTCATGTAACTAGAGCTGGATTGAGATATCTTTATCAGTGAAGGGTACAGGAGAACCATTTATGTAGAGATGTTTAAATTGTATGGGTTCCAATTTATGTGATGCACAAATAATGAATTGCTGAAAAATAACTGCGGTTTGTTGAATTACGTGTAGTAAAGAAATATTGGAACAGAACAGGTACTGAAAGCGAAAAATAATTATAAAACATTAATTTATGTGTAAGAGTATTTGTATTTATTTTGTGGATATTTAGCTTTTATTGCATAAGGTATTTTTTATATGAATGTAAACCACCTAACAAATAAAGGCATTGTCAAGGAAATCTGTAGCATTTTAGGATTACAGAATTTAATTAATCTGAAAAGGTCTCGTACTTTACAGTCCGTTGGATTGTTCTTAAAACCCCGCCCTCCCAGCTGTTTGCAGTCCACGTGTGTGTGAGAGAGAGAAATATTCCAACAACATGCTGTAGTCACATTAAAAGAGCTCCATGGAAGCAGTAGCAAGCAACTGAGTCAATTCTAACCGCATAAGCCTATACGTACCGGTACGTGTCTATTCATTGCGTTCAGCAGGCTTTACACACTGCCTCGGGAAAGCTGGTATACCATTTGTGTGTGCATACGTGTATACGGACAAACACACGTGTACACTGCCGTCAGCGACTCGCTTAAAAAATGACGGCGGGCGGCAGCCTAAGAGCATAAAATACAAAAGCCACCAGAAACAACGAACTGAAGGCTAAAAAGCAGATCCGACAAGCCTCCGCGGGTGACTGCCACCTCTCCGATGACCACTTACCCTAATTAAAAAATTTTAACTCGGGAAGCAAAAAGCCACACAAAAGCAGAGGGAAAACTATCCGCAGAGCGCGGCAAGTGAGCGAAATTTATAGAGCAACTTTCCCGAAAATAAACTGCAATTCTATTATCTGAGCTGCAGCGAAAAAGAAAAATCGTTTTCACACTACCCAGTTTCTACACACATATCGCTTTTTCGCACGCACACAATACCCCATCGACCTCGCAAGAAGCCGTATCGCAGAGTGCGGGGAGAGAAAGAAATCCTCGTAAGCGAACCAAGCGGAAAGCGGGAGCGCCGTGGGTTCCTGCTCCCGAAGAACTACAACTCCCATGATGCTCCTTCCCGCCGCTAGGCCGTCGGGCTAGGCGCTGTTTCTATGGCGACCGGGAGTCCACCGAGGCCTAAGGACCGCCGCGTCGTTCCGGGGACTGCGGGGTGGCGATGCCCGGGGGCAGGTAAAGAGCGGGGCAGTGTGGGGAGGGCTTGTCTCCATCTCTGCTGCTCCGGCGGGCCTGCAGGCCGCTTTCCCTCAGGGCTCGCCTCCTGCCAGTGTCCCGGCCTCCAGTTTCTGCAGGCCGCCTGCAGCTATCCCGGAGGACGGGGGCATTATCTTTCGACATCCGCACCATGTCTTTCAAACTTAGTTGGTCTCTAAGGTGCTACTGGAAGGAATTTTTTTTATTTTGTTTTGTTTTTTCAAAGCGCTGTTATTCCGCTTTAAACGGGCGCCCCAAAAGAGGCCTGGGAAGTGTGGTTCGGCTGGGAGACCAGCCAGAGTAGGGGGGCCCAACTGGAATAAAACATTGGGAGGGCCCAGGTGAGCCCTGCCCCACATAAGCAATCACAAGACACGGTGCACAATCACCATTTGAATATCCATGGACTTGTGGGGTGGGGTGGGCTCAAATATTTTATTGGGGCGGGGAACCAAAGGTTCGCCGGCCTCTAGCAGTTGGCTCCTATGGACCAGAGCTACAGTTCCCATAGGGGCTGAACAATCACTCCCTCTAACCTGGGAACTCCAAGAATTGTAGCTCTGTGCAGGGAAATAAATATTACTACTACTACTAATTTTAATTTATTTATACCCCACCCATCTGGCTGAGTTTCCCAAGCCACTCTGGGCGGCCTCCAACCAAAGATTAAAAATACATGAAAACATCAGTCATTAAAAACTTCCCTAAACAGGGCTGCCTTTAGATGTCTTCTAAATGTCAGATAGTTGCTTATTTCTTTGACATCTTATGGGAGGGCGGTCTAACATCCTGAACAAGCTACAGTTCCCTGTCCTTCTCCCCATCTCTTCAAAACTCTCAATTGTGGGTGCAGCTCAGCAGTGATTTAATTGTATGCTTGTTTCTTATGGGGAAAAATATATATTGTCCACTCCTCATCAGTACTGATAAGGGGCGGGGCGGGGGGCATTATAAAACTGGTATAAAATATAATATAATATAATATAATATAATATAATAATTATTTGTACCCCGCCCATATGGCTGGGTCTCCCCAGCCACTCTGGGCGGCTTCCAGAAAATATTAACATACATTAACATGTTACAGATTAAAAACTTCCAAAAATAATAATTTAGGGGGTGTTTTCCAGCACAAGCGCTGCATTCTTTGTAAGGAACCATCCTGGGGCTGTGCATAAAAGGCATAGGGAAGTGGGTTTACAAACACGCTTCGTTTCTGTGTACTGTGGGCTTCCTTTCCAGCTGCACAGAATCCAGAAGTTTATGTATGCCTCCCTCCCAGTCACTCAGTCCAATTAAACAAGAAGCACCATCACAGTTCAAGGAAACTTTCGAATTAGGCAAAAAGTACTCAAGAGCACAGAGGGAAGTTGATGAGGGGCATGGCACAAGGAGCATCCTGAGGACCAGGCAGAGTGGTCTTGGGGGGTACAGGTTGGCTCACAGGGTACAGGTTCCCTGCCCCTGTCATAAAATAAATAACTGTAGCTTGTTCAGGGTGCTGTGAGTTGTTGAGAGTGCTACAAAATTTCCTGGGAAGAGGGATTGATTGTTAAACCACTCTGAGAATTGTAACTCAGTGAGGAGAATGGGGGTCTCCTAACAACTCTCAGCACTGGTAATAAACTGCAGCCCCCAGGATTCTTAGGCAGAAGTCATAATTGTTTGCTCTGTCTGCTCCTGATGGTTACATTTGATAGTGCATCCATTTGTCTACTGGGGTTGGGTTTGGACTGCTTGCAAGAAAAGTCCCGATCCCTTGCTCTAAGCCAGGGGCTCTAACCCCTGCCAGGGGTTCCTGAACCGCAGCCCCCATCATCCCTGAGCATTGGCTGTGCTGGGTGGCGGTTGATGGGAGCCCACAGTTTTCCTGCTTTTGCCAAGACTTTAGTTGTCTTGGAGCTACCTAGTAGCCTGTCAGATGAAGGGCTGGCTTTCAATGGGAAGAGCTATACCTGCTGTTCAGGTTTCTCTTTGTTTACACTGCAGACCCTTTTAAAATGTTTAAAATGGGAAGAGCTATACCTGCTGTTCAGGTTTCTCTTTGTTTACACTGCAGACCCTTTTAAAATGTTTAAAATGATATGATACTGCATTAAATGTAGGGTGCAATTAGGCAGGAATAAAGCATCCAGACAAATACGTATGCTTATAGCAGATGGGAGTGGGAGGACGGGAATCTTGGTACTAAGAAGCTCATACAGAATCTGGAATTTACTAGCTTGCCCACTATACCTGATAGACTTCCCGTGACTTATAATCACAAGGCACAATTGGTTTCAATGAGGGAGAAATGGAGCAGAGTGTGTGGTGTGGGAGCAGAGCATATTTACTGGAAGGTTGTTTTACATGAGGACATTTTTTTTCCCCTTTGCTAGTGACACCTTGTGGGATATTGCTAAAGCGGAAGTTGAAAAAAGAGAAAACCATGAAGGCAGCACAGATGGTCTGGAATGTTGGGAAAGATCGCTATTCTTTATAGGAAATAAAAATGGGGTAACAATCAGTGTTTCATTTCACATTGTTATTATAGATATAAATTAAATAAATTTTGTTTGCATACTGAAATTCTGTTATAGCAACAAGAAATATTTCCTACCTTGCAAAGCTGTATATGCCTAATATTCATAGTGTTGCGATAAATGGCCTAACCTTAAATAATGCATGTTCTAGCTTCAGAGAGACTGACTAATCCTAGAAGGTATCTTTTAAACCTAATTGCATTGTGGGGCAAGATGTTTTCAGAAATTGGGAGAAGAGAGTTAACTCCTTAATTTGTAAAGCCTAACTGCAGCCAGGGATGGGCAACTGCAGGCTATATGAGGAAGGCCTGCTGGACAGCATCCAATCTGCAGGCTAGGAGGTAGCTCTCCATCCACCTTGATCTGTTGGGTAACTTCATTTTTCATCAAGCAAAATTAGCCACCTCCTGTTTTTACACAGCTAGACACCAGAAACTGACAGATTCAACAGTACCTAAGTATGGGTAGACGGTGTCCACTTGCAATTTGTCTAATTTACAATGCAGTTCTAGACGGATATACTTTTAAGAGCCACTGATTCGAAAGAAAATAGTAGTTAAGTATGTTTATCCAGGACGGGAATGGTAAAAATGTTTGTAACCCACATTATAAAATTAAATAGTGAAAGTCTTAAGTCGTTGCTTAATTTATTTGTAGAAACTGTAAACATTAATTTTAAAGATAATTTTCAAAGTAAGGTACTTTACCCAGCACCTGATTTCTTAAAGCATGAAGAAATCATATATTGTTGTTATGTATATTTCATGCATTCATTTTATTTCCATTCCATTACTTAAGCAATTCCAGTAGCAGGCGATCATTTGATCAACCTGTTATTTACAATTACCAGTGGCGGATACAAATGGCTAAACTGATTGCTACTGTGATGCCTGTATTTTTAAGTTTCTTGTTGCCATTACTAAATTTGTCATTTCCAATCATTTCTGATAATGGTAATAATAATAGCAGTGTAGATACACTCTGATAGAAAGTTGGCAGCTAACTTTCCTGTAATAAGATGACATATAATTGCCTACATTTGTAATTTTCAGATATTTTATTAGAAATGATTAGAAGAATGCATTACAGCATGTAGAATGATATAATATTTATGCTTTAATGACATTACAATAGTATTCTTTGTTGTTTTTAATTTCTAGGGAAAGACTACTATTATACTGAGGTGCCTTGACAGGTATGTGTTTAAGTTTTGAGAAGTATCTCATATTTTCTGGGTACTCAAAATTCTAAATAACATCAACAGTTTCATTGTTGGAACATACCTTAACAGCGTGCCTTCAAACAGTGGAAATATGTTCCTCAAAACACGTTTGATTTATTCTTACCAACTGTAACATTGCTCTCAGGGGCAGTCCTATCATTAGGTAAAGTGAGGTGGCTGCCTCAGGCAGGTGATGAAATATATTGGACCTGCTATTCTACATGGCCCCTTTTGGATGACTGGGAGGGTAGCAGTCCATTTGGTAAGACAGAGCCACCCTCCTGACCTTGGTGTTGCTGTAGCTCGCTTGGACAGGGTACAGTGGTGGCGAGGTCAGGCCCATGTGACAACAATGTTGAGAGGGTGGCTCCATGGATCTGCTCCACCACATAGACCTCTGCTGTGGTCTCTACTACATATTGACTAGAGTGGTGCATCACATCCGTGATCCAGAGTAATTTCAGAGCACAACTCATCATGCTGGTTTGGGCCTATAGTCCTAAACACTTTAAAGAGTGATTATACTTAGAGCTGACCCATGGAAATGAATGCATTTAAGTCCATTGATCTCAATGGGCCTACTCTGAGTATGGCTTAGTTGGATATTACTCAGAATTCTCTCCTCCTTTCCCAGCTGCTCTGCACCTCATATTTTCTAATGACACAGAATGGGAGACAGGAAAATGGTAACCCCTCTGGAATCCACCATGCATAGCAGTTTCTTCACCACTTCATAAGGCTGGCTATGATCTTTCACACTTCACAGAATTCCTTTTCTCAATATTTGTAATAATTTGTATAGGTAACCAAAAAACACTTTCCACACAGAGAGGCACTTACGGTGTGGAATTCCTCTCTCTAAAATCTTGTGATATCTTCTCCCTAAAATCTTGTGATATTTAATACAGTAATGCAAGGTTTCAGTCTCTGGAGGTAAACTAATGAGGCATGGCATAGCATGACACATTATATGCTAGGAAGTTGCTGTGCTTTTTAAAATATAAAGTATTAGCCTATACCTTGTATCTTTACGATGCAATCTTATGCATGCCGACCCTCTTTCAATGAGACTTGGAGTATAATCCCAAGCAAGGGCGGAGGGGATGGAGCAGTGGATTCCCAGCCTCATCTGCAACCAGCTCCTGCTGGACTGGGAGATGCCTGCAGCACCTTCAGGCTGGTACAGCAGAGGGTTCCAGATTGGGTTCTTCCTCAGGAATTAGGCTGGCTTTGGATTTGTCACCAGCCCTGCTTTGCCCCACAACACCCCACTTTGGGGCCTTATAATGCCTACAGCCAGCAGGAACACTTCCAACAGAAATGTACACTGCCTCACATTTCAGCAGGTTCAGTGGAGGCCCCCCATGGCAGCATAGCCCCCCATTGATGGAGAGCAGGAGAAAACCCCACCACCACATTCTAATTTCTTCCAGCATTGCAGATTTGAGGGGGGGGGGAGATGGGGAGGAAATATTGCTCTGTTCCTCCCAGCCAGGTAAGTAAGTATAGGATTGCAGCCTTTAATTTCCAGCATCTCTCTTATTTGCAAGCAAATACATTTCTGCTCAGCTCTGTATTTAATACTCTAACCTTATTTTGCCAAATTTCCTAATCTTGGAGCACTGTACTCAGATAAAACAGTTGTGCAAAAATATAGACAATTAACCCTTTTGTCTTGGGTCATATCTTTATTGTATATTGCCGTGTTCTAGTTTTTACATCTCAGTTCTCAGAAACGATTCGCTAAGTGTGTGGGATGGGGGGCCTTTTCAGTTTTTCCATCCCATGCAAACTCACTCCAAGAAACTTGGGAACCATTTTCACTGTTTTGTTTCCCCCTGTTGTTTGTGAAAATACTGTGTTGATAATAGGGCAAATTTAATTTTATTCAGAATAAGGTTAATTTCTCTCTCTCTCTCTCTCTCTCTCTGTGTGTGTGTGTGTGTGATAATTTTTCCAGGGATGAAATTCCAAAACCAACATTAGCTTTGGAGTATACATTTGGAAGAAGAGCAAAAGGGCACAATACAGTAAGTATGCTGACAAACTAGATTATATAATCTCCTTTTGGTTCATCAGTAGTGTTATGTACCTCATCAAGCCTGCCCCTGACATTTATGCAACCACATTCCAGACAGCACTCTAATTTGCAGTGGCCTTGATAGCTGGAGAAAGATGTGCATTTTTCAAACTTACCGGTATTTATTTATAAAAATATATACTGCTATTCATAAAAACAGTCAACAACCAATTAACCCCTGTGTTGCAAACTCTGAAACTAGAATAATGAAAGGCAACACGTAGACCAATAAACGGTAAAGGCACTAATTCATTCAACATAACAAACACATGATAACATCAGAAGTTGAAACAAAAGGTGCCTACTGAATCTCTGTTAGCAGACTATTCCACAGGGCTGGGCCAATGACACTAAAATAAAATACAGGCTTGATTTCTTTTTGCTGTCAAATGAGCCTCATCAGCTCTGGGAAAAACCAGTGACATTTCTGCAGATTGTCTCTCTCCTCCTTTTCTGTTCCTGGCACTGACTTCAATGCATAAGCAGAGGTCTTTATGTGGGCTGCAGCAAGGGGAGATGCAAACAAAACATACACCAGAGAGTTGTGGCTAGTTTTGGCTTTCTTATCTCTCCCTACAACCCATGTAAAGGGTGTTTAGGGATTAGTGGGGATTACATGTATTTTGTTTTGTTTTGTTCCATTAACTCTATTGTATCAAGACTACCACATAAATCAGGGTGTGGAACCTCCCAGGGCCAAATGTAGCCCTCCTGGCTTCTCTCTCTGGCCTGTGGGATTCTCTCCAGGCCACACCCTCTTTCCTCAAGCCTTTCCCTGAACTTGCTTCACATCCTTGGTTTACTAACTTAATCCATTCCGGAAGTCTGTTCTTAAACCGAGGCACGCTTTCCCTAATGAGGCCTCCCCCCGCCGGTGCCCTTCCACCGTTCGGATTCCATTCTTGGACCAAGGTAAAGTTCTCAAACCGGGACACTATTTCCAGGTTTGTGGAGTTCGTAAACTGAATCGTTCTTAAACAGGACTGTTCTTAAACCGAGGTACCACTGTATAGTGTTTTTGCTGGACTGGAATGTATCCTTGAACTCTCATAATGATCCCTGCTTGCCCAAACAGAGCATGGGGGCAGGTGAGTGCGTTCAGAAGCAGGTCTACTGTACAAAGGTAAACTTTATATTCATTACCCTGCCTACTTTTGCCTCGTTCCTGTCCACAACTAGCCTGTGGTCCCCAGAAGATTTCTCAGAAGGTAATGTAGCTCCTAGGCGGAAAAAGGTTTCCCATCCGTGACTAAGTGTGAAGTGTCTCTTAGAAGATCTCAAGTTTCATGTGTAAATCTTATATTTCAACACCTTGTCAGCAAAATCCACTGCTGGCATTCTTCTAAACTCCTGATAAGACAACCCAACCTTCTCTGCCGGGTTTCTATCTGATGTCAGATCAATCATACAAGATATGTATTGCAATTTATGTTATGCATCAAAATCTTGTGCAAATGATTAATGCAAATAAACTTTTTTTTCCAGCCCAAAGACATTGCTAATTTTTGGGAACTAGGTGGTGGAACTTCATTGTTGGACTTGATTCCCATACCAGTAACTACAGCTAACATAAGGTAATGAACCAAGAACTTGGTAATTTCACAATTAATCTCCACTATCTTTCTATAACAGCTCAGTTCTTCCATTGAACTTCAAACTTCAACTTTATTCATTTAGAAATGTTTCTTACTCTTCCTCATAGTCATTTGTGGTCTCTAGATTTTTGTCCTGCACGTGTGGGACCTGGAATTGAATACATGGCGTATAGTCAATACAGGTTCCACTGGCGAACAATAGTCATACCTTCATCTGAGTCAGTATTTCAGTTTCACCACTTTGTCATTCATTGCGGCTGGAGATCTGTGCCCACTTACTGGAAGTGAACTGAATGGAACTTACTTCTGAGTTGACATGTATAGGATTGGGCTTCCAGTTGCTTTTTGAAATGTATACCCTCTACCATCTATAGAACTACATTCTGTAGTGTGGTGTGATGGTTAGAACGCTGAGCTGGGGCCTGAAAAACCAGGGTTTAAATCCCCACTCAACTATGAAGCTCACCAGGGGACCTGGAGCCAGTTTCTATCTCTCTGCCTTACCGTACCTACCTTACATGATGGTTCTGAGGATAGCTAAGATGGGGGAACCATATCTGCCGCCTTAAGCTCTTTGGAGGAAAGGTGGGGTATAAATGTGGCAATAACTTTTTGAAAAAATAAAGATGGTTTATTGAAAGAAAGATACTTGGCTCAGAAATTAGCTCCATTTAAGGGAAAAGAGAAAGACATATTCTCAAAACACCAGCTACGAGAAAATACAGGAAATATTACTGTTGTGGAAGGAGACTAGCTTCTCTCCCAGCAGCTGTAAGCTTTATTCATTACACTTGCATCTATTCTTGCAAATATCCCAGAGCAACATTTTAGGTTTCCAACAACGCTTGAGGTACAAGGGGGAGAGAGGGACTGGCCGAAGACCAGCAGCCATCGCACATAATTGCTTAATGTAGATTTAAAACTAGCTTTCCTTTCAACCCAAACAAACCACCTAACCAATAAATTTTGTGTTCCCTCTCAACAGAAGTCAATGTACTGGTTGGCTTTCTTCTGCTCTCAACGGGGCATTTAGTGGGAAAAGGCTATATAGGGGCTATTGTGGAAAAGGCCCTGGTCCTCTCTTCTCAGTGTAGTTACACTTGAGGGAAGATATTAAATTGATTTCTGTGTGCATAACTGTGTTGTTTTTTTACAGCTGCTGCAGATGAATTACAATTAAAATCAACATTAGGATGTTGGTGTGGGGAGAAGCGGACCACTTTTTGGTCTAAAGAATTTGAAATGATGAACTCAGGGTAGCCAGATGCTTTGGTCTGCAGTTCAAAGTTTCATGCAGGCTAGAGCGCCTATTTTCCCTGTTTCTTTAAATTTTTAAGAGGCTGGTTGAGACAGCTTTCTTCATCTCTTAACTAAAAGTGTCACCTTGGATATTTGCCTTTTTTAGATGTGTCACTAACCCATGGTGTAGCACTACATCAGCAATCGGAAGAAAGTGTCAGGTGTGCATGCTTCTCCACCCCAACACAGTTTCATTTTTGAACTAACCACAGTTTGTTGTATATTTATTAATTTGTCCATTCAGTTTAGATCCCACTCTTACTCCTCAAGGAGCCCAGGGCTTAACTGTGTAAACTGCAAATAACTGGTTAGTTTAAACTACGATTTGTTGAAACAAGCAAGCCAGTGTGGTGTAGTGGTTAAGAGCGGTAGACTCGTAATCTGGTGAACCGGGTTCGCATCCTCGCTCCTCCACATGCAGCTGCTGGGTGACTTTGGGCTAGTCACACTTCTTTGAAGTCTCTCAGCCCCACTCACCTCACAGAGTGTTTGTTGTGGGGGAGGAAGGGAAAGGAGAATGTTAGCCGCTTTGAGACTCCTTCGGGTAGTGATAAAGCGGGATATCAAATCCAAACTCTTCTCTTCTTCTTCTTCAAGCATCAGTGCTTGTTTCCTTGGTACTTGTCAAGTTCATAACTCCTTAGCTCCAGCAGTGCTGCTCCATCTAATTCTCCCAAACAGTTCACTCAGCCCATAGTAACCAGGTTTATAAATTCAGCTAATAAAATACCGGTATCACGACAAAGAATTTATAGTAGAGTACAAATCATTTTCCGGGCAAACATTGTTTCCATATTTAATGCAATTTGCTTAGGTTGTGTGGGTTGGGATGTTTGTTTTTTGCTCATCTAAACTGCTGTTTAGATGCCATTGTATGAGATGCACCTTGTGTAAAGAATATATTAGGTTTCTTTAAAAATGTTAGGCTGTCTTTCTGTTCTTTTTGTAGGACATTTGCTATCGTTCTTGTCCTGGATCTTTCAAAGCCAAATGAACTGTGGCCAACCATGGAGAGCCTTTTACAAGCCACTAGGAAGCATGTAGACAGAGTTATAACAAAACTGGGACAAACAAATCCTAAAGCAGCTACTGAAATTAAACAGAGAATATGGAACAATTTGCCAAAGGATCATCCAGTAAGAACTAGTATTTTCTCCAGATGTCACAGGCTCATACACAGTTAAAGATAATCGCTTTGAGAATCATAAACAATTCCTTTAGATTTTTATGCATGACTGAAAATCCATTTGATGTAGAAGAACTTGTTCAGTGGAAAATTATAGCAATTTAATGAAAATTCAGTAGGGGCAGAAACAAGGAAAGAAGGTTTCTTATATATTCTTGTTAGACATCTAATGTGATTGTTATGGCATGTTACAACAATCAAAAGAAACAGTTTTACAGACGCAGTTTGATATTGATTTTATAATCTCCTTTTGAAATGAAGGTGAAAACTAGAATGTACAGAAGTTATCTGGCAAAGCAACTCACTGAAGCTACAGATTTGAGGAAAGGGTGTAGTTATAACAGCCTTCAGCACGACTCTATACTTTGCATTTATTCAAGTGTCTATCACAGACTCAGTGCCTTTTCATAATGTGACAACTAATTAAATTATAAAATTTCAGGGATGTTAACATAAGCCCTTGAAATTCAATTGCTAATGTGCTCTCTTGAAGAAAGTAAAATAGATTGCCGAAGATGCAATTGAAAAGGTGCCTGGCATCATGCATTCATCTTGTACAAATGTTGTGTGTATGCGGTGTCTAAACAACGTATATATATATATTCTATAGTGCACAATTCAAGGATGGAAAAATAATACTATAAAGTAGCTATTAATGTGAGCAATAAATGAACATGAATAAAAGACCCAATAGACATAAATTTGCTTCCTTTATGACTTTCAGTAGCCCAGTTCATCTTTAAAAAAACAGGCATATTTTTCTCCCTTGCTTCACCTATCGCACTGATGCCAACTCACACTCCTGAATGGAAGGAGTCACAGCCCCCCTCCCACCTTTGTCTTTTCTGAAACTGCTATGTGCATGTGAGAATTATAGAATTGTAGAGTTGGAAGGGACCCTGAAAGTCATCTACTCCAACCCCTTGCAATCCAGGAATTTCAACTAGATAATACATGACGGACGACCACTCAAGAAGAAGAAACCACTTCCAAGACCCCTGCTCAAGTTTCATCCATTGCAGCTTCTGTAGATGCAGAATTTTCATGTGCTTTGCATCAGCAGCTCAGTTGAGCTTATATTGGAAGAGAATAAGAAAGAAAATTTCTTCCTGCCTCTGGTGAAGTAAATCCTAGCTGCTCTGCTTGTCTTGAGCTTAAGCATATGTAAGGAGCTGAAACTTCAGGGTTTCGTTCCCTAGGCTTGCCTCTTTCCATAAGGAAGAGCTAGCATGGAAAGCCATTTGTAAAGTCAATGTGCTCTTGTCACATTGGGGTTTGGTATACCCATCCAAGTAGGGGTGAGGCACTTTCACAGGTTGGAGTGAGTTAGGTTGAAAGGAATTTTAATTCTTCCTACTTAAGGCATTGGTGAGTTACTTGCAGTTACTTCCATAATAAATTAATGGCTGTACAGTCTTAAATTCTCCTTATTCCAAAAGATTATGCAACAATGAAGCCCATGTGTGAACTATTTTGAAGCCATCTCAGAATGTTCTTATCTGAAAAAAGGGGTTGTAAAAAATGTTATATAAATATTGCCACTTTCTTAACAGGATCGTGAACTGATTGATCCGTTTCCAATTCCACTAGTTATAATCGGGAGCAAATATGATATGTTTCATGTAAGTAATAACTGTGTTACAATTCTCCCTCTCTGTTGTATTGTGGTAGCCTAGGACACTTTTTTATTAATTCATTCTCTCTCTCTCTCTCTCTCTCTCTCTCTTTCTCTCTCTCTCTCTCCCCAAAATCAGAAAAGTAATATGAACAAAATGGCAATTACAGCCATATGTAATTGCCATCTGTGTCATTCATTCTCCAGAAACAATAATAAAATATTTATAATAATGAAGAAAATAAGACAAAATATGAATGACATATACTAGCAATATACCAACAGCTTTAATTCCTAGCATCCCTTGGTAGGGCTGAGAAACCCTCATGTGCCTCTGCCAGTTGGGTTAGAGTTAGACAATGGGTCTGACTCTGTATAAAGCAGCTTCCTGTGTTCCTATATATTTCCCCTTGGTTTTTTTTTTTATGTTGACCTTCAGGCCCCATTCTCTCCTCTAGCACATGCCCTTTAGGTTATTTTGTAGAGTTATCTTTGAAGATGAACAGCCTGTTCATATGCAGCGGTGGCGTTTCCGACAGACAGTATTCATTTTTAGCTGAATCTTAAAGCTTGCCTCCCCAGCAAATGTACGAAGACTGCCATCACTTACCCATTAACTGGAAGTATAAAAGTGTCTGAGATGACCTCCTCTCCCCAGAACTGAATTGACCATTAAAGACAGCTGTCAATGGACATTAGCCACAATGGCTATATTCTACCTCCATTGCCAGAGGCAGGATGCGCTTGAATACCAGTTCCTGGGAATCACTGGTGGGGAGAGTGCTTTCAGGCTTTCCATAGGCATCTGATTGGCCGCTGTGAGAACTGGACGCTAGAATAGATGGGCCATTTCCCTGATGCAGCAGGGACTTCCCAAGAAGATGTGATGCCTTTAATCTGGTCCCTACCTTGCTTGATCTTAACTTAGTACTATCCTCGTATCCCTTTTCTCTCTTACTCCTCCCTCAACTGGATCAACGTGTGCACACTTGATCAACAGAAAACACTTCGCTGTACCTGTCTCTTCACGAGTGATGATGATTTATCATCAGATACGGCAATGCTGGTTCTTTCAGAGTCTGCTTTTAATTCATTTCTCATCCTTTTTGTTTTTATAACCACAACGCCAAACTGCAGTCTTATCTTCCATGCACCGTTTGAGCACATGCAGCCAGGACATGTATTTGGGGAAACATTCATCCTTGGTCCCCTAGGTGGCAGCATAGTGCATTCTAGGCAAGTCACCTGTCATTGGTGCATAATTCCTAGTAGCGCAAGCCTAGGTTTCTTTGTTTGTTTCCTTTATTAAGCAGCCAACTTTATTGGTTGCTTTTGAATGGAGTGTAAATGACATTTTCCCAAGATTGTTAAGCTGCATTCCTGTAAAGCAGAATAAATAAGCCCTTGTGAGGCAAAGCAAAAATGTGTCTTTGGGAAATATATGCATATACTATTGAAGTGCTTTGCTCTTCCCTGGTCATCCTCTTGCTGTGCTCGTCTAAGCTATGGTTTAGCTTAGCAGGTCATCCAAACTGAGCTTGTGCTTTAGCTCTCTTTGGACAAGCCTCAAGCTGTAACCAAGGTTTATCCTATGGCCTACACCTTGTGCTGTGCCTGAGTGAGCTGAGCCACAAGCCTGGGTTTAAACAATACTGTAAACCAAACCATGGTTTAGCTTAGCATAGTGCAATAACAGAATGACCTGCAAGGAGCAAAGTGGTCAAAGTCTACTCTCTGGAAGCCCACACATTTACTTGTTGGCAAATGTTGACTTAGAGTTACATGCAAAGGAGGCAATGTTATGTCGCATTGTGAAAAAGTGTAAAATTATTAATTAAAAATTTTTTCCACCCCAATCCCCCTCTTTTTTTAAAGGAATTTGATTCGGAGGTGAAAAAAATAATATACAAGACGCTTCGCTTTGTTTCTCATTATTATGGAGCATCTTTAGTGGTATGTGTATTATTGTATTTCATGGGCACAACCCTGCCACAACCCTTCCAACTCGTATTAATTTCCCAAACAAAGAAAGAAATTAAAATAAAATAACCCAATGTGTGGGTTAGTCACCATGACCTGATGATTGTTGGCTTGTGATGGCACAGAGGTGATCTTTTTCACTAGTAGCGCTGGTATTGTGGAATGCACTCCCTACTGAGATATGAGAAGCTTCATCTGTACTGGCATTCTGCCGGCTTTTGAAGACACACAGCCATTCCTTTAATCTCTTGACCTGAGTCTCCTGTTTTAATTGCTGTTGTCTAATTTTGTTTTACTGCATATTTTATTTATGGACATTTATATGTTAATGTTTTAATGGGATTGTTTTATTGTGTGTTTTAATTGTGTGTTTTCAGTAACCATGTATTATAACAGTGTTGTGCAATAGTTTTATTATTATTCTTATTTTGGGGCATTAAGTGGTAGCTGTTTCAGGACACTGAAACAGCTAAGTCTTAAACATAACAGTCCTATGATGAGTTTTGAGTGATTCGGGAGTAGTATTTTACTATGTTTCCTAGGAGGAGCATAACACAAGTTTTATGCTTTGTTCACAGTTCACCAGCAAATCTGAAGCTCTGCTCCTGAAAACACGTGCTCTCATTAACCATTTAGCATTTGGCTTTGATAGGAGGTAAGCTAAACAATTTACTACTATTGGCAAGCTCTCCCAAAACCTATTGGCTGGATACTGGCAATTTGTAAAAAAAGGAAAAGGAAAAAAATGAAATCTGCCAGGTTTTCTGTTTAATACAGAATTCTTGCTCATAGATCTATATAAAGGCTGATGAAACAGTTTCAGGAAAATGCTTTCAAATGGGCTTATTGGCCTAGGTGGGTGGCTAACTTGTGGCCTTCCAGCATGTCCAATGTTCAGGAATGACTGAAGTTCTAGATCTAGCCCAGCAGCATCTGGAGACACCACAGGTTAGCCACCCAATGTCTTAGGGATGTTTTCTCCACTTTGGGTGTGAGAATTCTGGGCAAAATTACCATTGTGGGAAAGAGGCCAATTTCTTTGTGAAGGACACACCAATAGCTCAGTTATAGAACTTGCATGTCCAAGTCCCTCAGTTTTGCTCATAGCATCTCCAGGTAAAGGATCTCAGATGACAGGGCTTGAAAAGTCCCTGCTGAAATGTTGGAGATCTGCTAATAGACTCAGGCCCAAACTACGCAGAATGTTGATTACATGGTTTGTCCTTGAGTACACAGTATTTCTTTCAAAAACATTAGGTGGGTGGTGGGTCCAGACTGGGCCTTTGGCACTGGGGAATTTAGCACATTTCCCCCTCCTCCAGTCCTGATCTGAATTTGGACCTCTATGCCTGCAAGAGTGGGCGAGGGGGGCTCCCATTCAATCCCATTTGTCGGAAGGACTGCTGCTGAGAGACAAATAAAAATTGGAGCTTTATAGAAAAAGCTAGGGGTGGGGGAATAGATCTGTCAAAGCTTCCATCAGAAAAGAAAACGGATACCGTCAAACAATACAAAATAAATAAAAAATTAAAACAATATGTTCTTTGCATACATTTAAGGACAAAGGAAGGGGAGACAGCTGATGGTCTGGACCAACTCAGTTCTTATTCAAGCAAATACATGTGTTTAAGGACATAGTTGTAACTTGCTTTTCTTGGAGTGTGCTTTTTGTCAGTTTTGGTAAATTCTGATAACTGATCTATATTCATTTTGTTCCGTTCATGTTTTTTAAGCAAATCCATGTCAGTAGATCACAACAAGCCACTCTTTATCCCAGCAGGAATGGACTCTCTTAGTCAAATAGGTGGGTGATTTTCTTATCCAGTATATTTTTTGCGCATATAGCTTTTACAATTAAGAGAATACAAGGCTGAAGTGGACAAAAATGAACAATGGATTCTGAAACGTCTACAAAATGTATTTGTGTATGATGATTACTGAAGAAAAATGATCAGAAAGTTTTAAGAAGGTACAGCAATGTTTAACAACAACACTGTACATATTTATTGAAAAGTAAGCCCTGCTAAATTCAGTGGGACTTACTCCCAGGAAAGTGTGTAAAGTACACAAAGGATTGCAGCCCTAGTATAACAGCTTTCGTGTTGAAAGCTTAGTGCTTATCTTCAGGAACCTGTTTCTTACGTATTTGCATAACAACCTCCATGTAGGACATTTTGTACTTTCTTTTCATCAGTTTTGTTAAATTATTGAGGGGAATACCTTCAGACAAGTAGCTTGTTTGCCATTTGAATGATGGAGTGACCATTGTTACAATTCTTATAATAACTAGGTCCTCCTCCTGCTTCCAATAGTGATATTGGAAAGCTGCATGCACAGTCACCTATGGATCTATGGAAAAAGGTGTTTGAGAAGGCATTTCCACCAAAGGTGTGTACACCTTTTTTGTTCTTTGATGTTCTTATCAACCCTATTTCTTTTCACAATACTTGTTCATTCTTGTGGCTGCACTGTTATGCTCAAGAAGTAAAGTAATTTCATTGGGACTTCTAGTTATGGAAGAATTGAAACTTTAAGCTTGGTACTGGCTTTGCTTTTTGTGCACAGCTGTATTCATTTCCTAATTCATTGATCAAGATTTAAACCTTGAGCCAGGGGTTCCTAGTTTAGATGTAACAGGAACCTGTGGCTTAACCCCCACACCCAAGTGTTCAGCTGTGGCACATAAGAGGACTGAGTGCCTGGGCGCAATGCTCATTCTCACTGTAATAAATCATGGTTTATTAGATCCGAACTGTTACATCTGAACTGGGACACTATGTCACAGAGAACATAGACACAAAGTCACTTCACGTTATCTTTGTACGTTCATTCTTGTCGTGGTGAAATAGATGCAAGCTTTGTGAACTGAAGGGACTAGGCTGTTTCATACAGTTGTCTTCGAAACATGTGGACCTGCTGGAGGGGTTCACAGTGTAGCCAGGATCACTCGGAGGTGCCTGTCACATGAACTAGCTTCTTCGCACAGAGGGTTGAGTATTTTGCAAGGTGTGTTTAGCCCCCATAAGTAAAAATAGTGTATATATGTAGCACATCCATGCCATCCCAGCTTGGTTGCAACTGGTCCTTCATTACACATATAGAAGAGGGGGCTATATGAACCAGCCTCTGCAGTTCGTACAGGTTGATGTCTTAAATGTATTTATGGCAGAGATGCAAGCTCTAGGGATATTTCAAGACACACCTGGGGGAAAGAATGAGGCTGCATTTTACTCTTTCACCTGCCCTTATTTTAGAATGTCGGAGTTTTCAAAGAAGTCAAGGACCCAGCTCAAGATCCACAATATGGTGAATATGAAGTCGATGCTATGCGCGCTCAGAAGAACCAGGTATGTCACCATGCTACAGCAGTCGTTCATGCCGCTCAATTAAAAAAGAAATCTCACGGGTATTTCTCAGGCACTGTAGATCTGCCCAGACGTTTGTACCTTTGAACATTCATTTATAGCCGCAAGTCTCATTTTAACCATAAAGTTTGCTCAGGTGGCCTTGGACACATCATCATCTCTCGGCCTAACCTGATATTATTGAAGGTTACTCTATAAATAATTCAGATAATTTTTTAAAGCAATCTGCTTCTATAGCAAAGTAAGCCACACTGACGGCAGCTGCAGACGTGGAAGAACTTTGAGTGTTACCTCCAGGGTTTACCTCCAGGGCAGTTTTCCAAGTTGCATTTTCGAAAGGTGAAAGATAGCTTTGAAAAATGCCACAGCATAGTTCTTAAACTAAAGTAACCCCATATTTTCTCTGGAAGTTACATAACGCTCCAGCTAAGGTTACTCAAGTTTAGTTGAAGTTCACGTCAGTGACCATGCCTACAAACCTGAGCCAGTAATTATCTAGTTGATTTCACAGTTTTATAGTATAGTATAATCTACAGTAAAATAGACAAACTCTAGACTACTTCCAGTATTGGAAAAATTGTTTAGGCTGACAGGTTTATTCCAGGGCATTAATTTAGAGTTACCTCAGCAAGTATTTCCATTTTAAGTCATAGTGCAAAATTAATCTCAGTTGAAATTATTTCTTGTAGATTACGAGTAGTATATAATTAATGACTAATGTAGTCCTCAGACATTCTATTGAATTGATTTTTATGTGTCACCCAAAATAGAATGTTCAGTTTAATTGCTTGCTACATACATTTTTTTGCTTTACATTCATACTAAGGTTATGATTATGGATGGTATTTTTATTAAGCAAAATAGGCTGCTAGTAAAAGTTGATTAAATCATATTGAAAATTAATATTTTCCCAGGTGTTTCCCAGTTTCAGTGCTCTTTTATTTTATAAAGATTTTAATCTGTATTGATGCCATTGGAAGTTGCTGTAGCTTTTGTTGTTGGTACTATTATAGCGAAAAAATGGTAATAGACAAGTTTCTGTAAAAAGAAAATTATCTGCAGTTATTTCCCTAAAATTTCCATCTTGGAATTCAGTTATTATAAGATTATTATAACATTTGAACTGCCCTTTATGAAAACATTTTGGGATTTTTGTATTTCATTTGATCTTAAAAGCTGCGAGATAACCCTGTATATATCTGTAAGAAAACAATTCCCTGGCTACATTCAGTTTTTAAATGCATTAGGATTTCCCATAATTATATGAAAATTGAGAGTGAAATGGCCCTTATCTCAAGAAGTAAGTATTAAATGCTTCAGAAAGCTAATCTTTTTTCCCTTCTTTTTTGTACTCCTTTGTTCCATACATAAAGCATTTATATAGAGAGGAGCATTTATGTTAAAGTTATAGCGTCAAACATAATGCTTTGTATTTCTGTTTCTTGAAGGTATTCATGCATGGTAGCTTTTTATTCCAATTGAAAAGTAGACTTTTGTGCATTTCTTCCTGATCATTTTATGTTGCTCTTTGGACTCAGAATGACTATCTGTAGAGTTTAATATACTTCTCATAGTGCTACTGACATTAGGGACCCCACACCTGCAAACAGTAACCAGACTCTCATTTCTTAGCAAGCTTTCTTAACAGCAGCACATAAAAGAAACGGTCCCATTCCCCCTACCCCACCCCCTGCTGGGCATCCATTGATCCATTAGTGCTTATTTGGACCTCTCTCTTTTGGGGGGGGGTAGTGATCTGCATCAGCCATATAGCCTATTTCATCCAGACGTTAGAAATACATCATTGCTATAATACACCAAAGGCCCCGATCAGGATGCTTCTCTGTCTTTCTCGTTATTTTCTCCAGCCTAACAGTTTGCTCACTGTACAGTGATAGTTGTTCAGATGCTTGAAGGCCATTTAATAGTGCTTTTGAAATTTTAAAAACCTCAGCAACCTAAGCAGCAATTGTAGCTCCTTTAACCTAGCCCCCTTCTAGCACCCCCAGCGCAACCGAATACCGTAAAGAAGCATTAACCTGTCCTTCCCCACAGCACTCCTGATACAGGTAAAATCGTGATGTTGGATGCATCAGGATCATTGGGGAGTGCAGGCTTTAACCGTTTCCCCTCATCACTCCAGATGCAACTAAAACTTCTGTCTCTGTGCAGCTGATAGCAGAGTGGGAAATCGCATACAAGGGCCCAGTCCTATGTAACAACCACAAAAAAGTGATGAAGGCACATGACTGTAACAATGTATTAAGTTTACAATTAAGTAGGATAAAACATCATTACAATTGCAAGGTGTGAATAAACCAATGAATATATTGATTGAATGACTGGAACTACTAGCCAGATGCACAAGAAGAATTAGAAATGAGCACAATATATATAATTTCAGAAATTATATTTATTTAATAAATCCATATGGCACTTCTGTTAAAATATACTATACCACGGCAGCTTACAACATATAAGAGCAATTCAGAACCATATAAAAAACCAAGCATTCACTACTTCTAAAGACACTTCCATCAGCTTGCAATCCCAATAAAAAAATGAGGCCTCTGCCAAGTTGTGCAAAATTACAAAAAGAATATGGGTGCTGATGTAAGCCAACTAAAAATGAAGTTAAGTGTGATGAAATGACCATGATCATATCAACAATTTTCACTTTTTATTCTGATGCCATACAACATGGCCCACACTGATCAAAATGTTTTCCAAAATTATAAAAGAAATAAAAGTCTGATCTGCCAGAAATATAAACTGTGGTTTTTGTAAGTGGTGGTGGTAAGTACCTTTCTGCTATCCATTCACATGAAGAAAATGTGTCCTAATTCAAGGGCAAACCAACCGTGAAAGAAGACTTGTGAACATTTCTGCATATGTGAACCAAATGGGGTTGTGCAGAAGAAAAACCCACCTCGACATCTGTGCTAGTGCTCCTGTTAGCACTGCAGACTGCTCAGCACCATCAGCTTTGCCAAATCCACTTTGGACAGGAAAAACTGAGTCCCGACACTTCCCCAACCCTTGAAGGGTGATGCATACTGCTACGCCTATAGGAAAGATACTTGCGGCAGCATGCAAAGCATCCCTGCGGCACAGGGGGTACTCTAGAGTCTAGACTGCGCTCATAATCTAGCGGGTTACATCAAGGGGTCCAGTTTCTAACAAGTTTCAGTCAGATGCCTTTGGAAGATCCTAAGCAACATATGGAAGCAGAGACTGGTTGGTTTGTCCCTGGAATATGGTGTTCATAGCTACATGCATTTGAAGATAGAGCTCCCATTTAGCAAACACTGTGTTGCTGGTCACTTGGGAGATCTGCATCCCTTGGCTGCACTTGAGGGAGCAAGTGAACATCATTTCTTAGTTTAGTAGCAGCTGGATAATTGCTCTTTGAAACCACAAGTAGTAGATAATGAAAAGTAACATGATATGGGTGCAATTAGAATAATGGACTTCAGTAATTTTGCGGTGGATCTCAGTATTAGAATGGCATATACAGCATGACATAAAAAGATAAACTGCCATTTGTTTAGTGTTATGAAAGGCATACATGAGAGCTGCTTTAATCATGGCTAATTCGCTGTGTGCCGCAATCTGGATTTCTTTTACAACTCATTCATAATTAAGATATATAGATACCGCTGATACATTCCATGCAGTTTAGACCCCGCTGGGTGTTTGGGCTTATCTTGCATACACTGTTTCTAAAATGCCATCTTTTATGTCTTTCATTTTATTTTTATGCATACTGATTTATATGCAATGTTGATAGTAATGATAGCAGAGACTGGATGAGATCCAACATTTGCAATATATTGCAGAATAATACTTAATGTTCTCACATTGAAATTGAACATGCAGTTGCTTATATCATGGGGGCTATTATTATTTATTACATTTATTAGAAGCTTTTTCTTCAAAAATGAAACTGAAAACTAACTTACAAAAAACTAAACGTTAAAAACTGTTTCAATATATGTTTCCATTTTAGGAACTAGAACAGTACAAAAGAAATGCCTCTAAAACCTGGAAAGAAATGGAGTTTGATTCTTGACTGAGAAGTATGTCTCAACCAGATTTGAAGCTGCATTTCATACATTTGAGTCATTACGTTTTGTACACTTGTAAAATGCGTTAAAAAACCCGTCATAAATACTTAATAATAATTGTGGTCATTGTTGTTTATGATCAGTATAGTAGATTGTGTCAGAATCACTTCTCTTAGTTAAACTCAGTAAGAGATGACTCAGATGTTGCAAAATGTTTGAAGAAGAAAAGCAGACACATACATCAGATAACTGGTTTGTGAAAAGTTCAAAGGACATTCTGAACATTAATCTTAACAGCAGGTTAATGCCCTGATCCTGTTTCACCTTTGCTGCAGTGTATTAAGGTCAGTGTGAGATTGTGAGATTTTTTTCCCTCCAGTTGAGACACAATTTTCTGTATTTTGCCAGCATAATATGATAAAAGTTGCATTTCTACTTAGACCATTGGAAGGTTTGGGCTGTTGGACTATAGTTTTTAACCATTACAAATTCTTTATGAATTTTTTGTTTGCTTGTTTGAATTGAAGTATTCAGCAAAACTATATGATCTTAAACAGAATGCAAAGGAAATTTCTATTTTTGTATGACTTTTGTAAATTGCTATTTTGAACCTTTTAAACATTACCACAAACTAATGCAGCTGGCCATTTTTAAAATAAAGATGTTATACAAAAGAATCCCCCCCACCTGAAATAATTAGCTCAAACACAATGTGGAGGGGTGGGGGGTAGGGACAGAAATAACTGCACCAGTCAGCTGTTCGGACAGAACTGGGTTTGAGGTGGAAAAACTAAATCCAGCACCCACTTCCTGAATACCTAAGAGGCAATATATGACTGTTGCTTTTCTTTAAGAGGGTGTGGTTCATGCAGCCCTGGCAGTTGAATTTGCAAGAGATACAGCTGGATTAGCTGCTTTTGTTTATCAGAATATTAGCATCGAAGAACTAAAAGTAAATAACGGGGAATGGTTTAGATTTCATAGTTCACACTGTACTTTCACTCACTGCAAGAGTGAAATAGCATATAGACCATTTAGTGTCACTTCTATTTCTTGGCAATAATTTTATCTCTTATTTTAAAACTGATAATTGCTAGAATTATGGCTGCTGGGACAAAGGCATATAATAGTAAAAAGTCTGATGTGAATCGGGATGCTGCACCAGGAAACATCATTTCAATGAACTGAACCCCTTGGGAGAATGGACAGGGAGCCCCAGCCGCAGTGGAAACGTTGAATTGACCTACCAAAAGAAAGGTTTTCAGATTACAGTGCTGGTTTGAAAATTCTAAAAGGAGACTTTACATTCTCAGAAAGTTTGACCACTTGGTTAAGGGCCAGTGGCTACAGCTATGGCAAGATTTAAGTCCATCACACCCCTTCTCAAGGCGATTTGTCCCACTGGCCCAAGTAGCTGAAAGCGCTTCTTCAAGGTCTCTGCTGAGATGTCCATATGGAAGCTCTAGACCAGGCATCCCTAAACTTCGGCCCTCCAGATGTTTTGGACTACAATTCCCATCATCCCTGACCACTGGTCCTGTTAGCTAGGGATCATGGGAGTTGTAGGCCAAAACATCTGGAGGGCCGCAGTTTGGGGGTGCCTGCTCTAGACTTCCAGGAAGCACACCTGTCCTTTCAGGATCAGCTGGTTCTCAATAATAACTTTGCTATAGCTCATGGTCAGTGTGGAGAAAGTTTAACCAGGAATCCCTGTTGGAGCAGCACGCTAGGCCAAACTTTGGCCTGGCTCAGGGCAGTGCAGCAGTAAAAAGGACCAGAGAGGAACCCAGTGGCTGTGAGTGAGCGAGCTCCTCTCCAGGAGGTTGCACATTCACACAGGCTTACTAAACCATAGTTTGGCTTACCGTGCTGCCAAATCAGGCCATTGTCTTAGTTTCTCCCATGTTTGCTTTTCCTACACATTATATATCACATGTTCTGAATGGAGTTACTTTCTTTAGCCCAAGAAACAAAAATAAAGCACGGTTGCAGTAGCCAACAGGTTTCTGCTCCCTGTTTCTGACTCCTGCCTGAGAACAAACTAGATTTTGGGTAGCTGATGTGTCCAAGCCTTTTGCAGCGCTTTGAGAACAATTTGAGTTTCCAGCACTTGTGCCTGGTGTTGACTAGTTGAAAACGTGGTGTGTTTGCAGATGTGCACCTGGCTTCTTCACTATACAGCTTTCTGCAAATGCAACACACCTCTTTCCCCTGCCCTTTGACACCTGATATATGTGTTTTTGGAACTCACACTATTCCTGTGACTCTGATCAGTTTTAATTCTGAATCTTAAATTGTTGTTTCCTGCCCTGGCAGGCAATAAATTTAATCTTCATCTTTATCTCCCTTGCTGGATCAGGGAAAATAGATTTTCTGGTTTCTGCTCTGTTACTGGAAGCCCAGATGACCTCAGTGGCGAAGATTGGCTTTTCCCACCTCTGGCTTGTTCACTAGCTATGGCTGTTCATCGTCAGCCACTGTGAGAACAGTATCCTGGACTAATTGAGCATTTGGACAGATCCAGCTGAGCTTGTTTTATGGGATAAATGTATGGATTACTTTGGATAATTTCCACTGCATGTTATTGGTCTATTGTGGGTCGCTGGATTTTTTTTTAATAGTTGCAATTCAGCCTGAGATAATTTCTGATGAAGGGCAGGATATAAATCTTACGAATAAAACATATAAATAAAATTGGAGGTGTTACGTTTTCTTTTTAGTACTTACCACATGTAAATTTTAATTCAGAAAACTCATTCACAACAAGAATCTCACTGGCGTACTTGTGGAATGTAAAGTAGCTTAGAATGTTAATCGGAGTTGGCATTTCTTCCAAATTCCTTCAGAAACAAAACAAAAGTCATGTCCAAATTATGTAATCTTGTTTCCCATCTCACGGCACAGCATATATTAAAACATTTATAAGCTTCACGTATCTCATGGATTACATGGACCTTTGTTACGTTTTTATGAAGCTTATACATAAAAGGGGTGTGGGGGTGTTAGGAGAGGGGCAGTACTTCTGGTGGGTGACATCATCGTGTTCCTTCTGGGGTAGTTTGTCCACCTTTGGTCCCCGCCCTGCACTCAGCTCTTGCCTGTAGTTTCTAGAAGCTGTCACCATGCAACAGCAGCCACACCTTGGGAACGGCTTCAACTGGCCAGCTAAACCAGGTGAGAGTAGCCATTGGGTCTCAAACCCTTGGTGAGTTAGGGACTTCCCCTGCCTGTGAAGACAGGCTCTGGCAGAATGAGTGGACAAGTCCAATAGTGGGTCCAATGGTCAAGAATGCAGTTTCTGCACGTGGTGTAGAGGGAAGTGAGAGGCAGATGGAGCTTGTCAAGGTAACCTGGGAAAATCTGAACCAAAACCTCTGCTGCCTTGCAGGACATCTTTAGGAGAAGAAACGGCTAAGGAGTAAACCCTACACAAATCTGGAGTGGAGTCCTAAGACAGTTGAATGGCATCCTGTCCGCTTCCTTCTGGCAACTCATATAGCCAAGTTGGTGCCCAAATGTATTGCTCTGGTTTCCTTTGGACCGCATCAGTGAGGTCAAGAGGGGGGTCTTGTTGTCTGGGCAGCCCAGGACATTGTCCAGGCTTGTGCCCCGGAGAGATCACTTTGGCGCTGCCAGCGCAGCGGTTTGACTGCACCCCTGGAGGCTAACTTCATTGTCTCTCAAGACAGGTGGATGCCAACTATACTTGTTATCTTGTTGAGCCAAATGCTCTCATTTCCCATCATTTCCCAGTAACATTTTAATCATCATAAAGGCAGATCAATGTTTCAACAAGATAGTGTAACTGTATGTTTATATTTGCAAATAACTTTCCTTTACCTTACAAGTCCAGTTCCAGCTAGGGCACCTGCCATGTTAAATAGCGTCGCTACTCCGCTGACCACATTGGGATTTTGAATGAAGCCAAGAAGAGTAAGTGTAAACAGTTCACCTACTATATGAGGCACTACAAGGGCAGCAAAGAAATATCCAAAGCTAGAAGCCGCTGGGTAAAATCCCATAGACCTGCAAAGAAAAATGGGTGTTTTAAAAACAGCAGCAGCAGCAATATATTCCATCTTTCCACTCAGAAATAGATAAATAAATTGGCCATAACTGAGCAGAAGAGAAATGGTGGATCTGGGGAGGTCCAGGTTGGCATGAGACTCTTAATCTCAGGGTTGTGGGTTAAAGTCCCACATTGGGCAAAAGTTTCATGCATTGCAGGGGGCTGGACTAGATGACTGACCCTCATGGTCCCTTCCAACTCTATGATTCTATCATTCTTCACACGCCATAGCTGTGGGGAAAAGAACATCAAGAGGCAGCTTGGGTAGAAGCTTTCTCCTTGATGTGCTACTTTTTCACGTGGTGGTTGGGCTTTCCATATGGCTATACATTTAAAATAGCGATCCCTCCACCTGTCCATCCAAATTTGTACCCTCCAAAAAGGAGTGCCATTTTGCTGAATGTGTACAGATTGGCTCATTCTTCCCAGCAATGGGCTGAGAGTTGAGCAGCTAAGAGCCATATATTCTCCCGCCCTACCCTAAGCAAGGTAGAATCAAATCCACAAAGCCCTAGGAGAGAAAGGATGAAATGTTTGACTCACAGTAGCTCCATTTAAATTAACGACCATGTCTAACTTAGGGTCATTTGTTTCAGTGAGTCTACTCTGTACAGGACTTAGTTGTTGCAACCCTTGGGCAAGTTTAGTCTGGGAAAACAGCAATTTAGAGGTGATACAATCTCCATCTTCAAATATCTGAAGGTCTGCTGTAGACCAATGGGTTCAAAGCAAAAGGATTTAGACTAAACACTTGGCAGATGGTAGGAGCCACACAGGGTTCAGAAACTGACAGCCTGAGGGGTCCTGAACAAGTTACAAGTTTTTTTGCTAGAGGCCAGATTGGCATCTATCAGGGATGCTGAAGTAATGTGTTTCCTGCAGGAGTTGAGGTCCTTTCTATCTCCATGATCTTTACTCTTGCCTTCTAGATATCTGAGAAACCAGAGCCATACAGAATGAATCCTCTATTCAACAAGTAACTTCTGTGCAGAAAGATTCATCCGGCGTCCCAATTGCCATTGCACTTACCAATAGATAAGAGTACTAAATAGCCCCATGCTGATGATGCTAAAAGGCAGGAAATGCAGTATGTAGGCAAGCAACATTTGCCACTTCTGATATAAACCATCTTGGCTTTCTTGGTCTCCGACAGCCCGCAGTGCAGGAACTGAAAGGGAAACAAACAACTCTATACCGGAGAATAATAAATACGTAAGGTATTTCTACACAGTTTAGGAGAATTTACTTGGGATGTCCCCAGTGACAGTGCTTGGGACTGCCCAGAGGGTGTGTGTGGTTTTAATAAACCAATTTAAAGATCAATATTATTTTGATACATTGTGGTGGAGCCCCTTAAAGGCATGGGGCCCATAAAATGGTGCCTACTCTGCCTACTTGGTAATCTGGCACTGAGAGGAATAATAATAATAATTATTTATGCTCTGCCCATCTGGCTGGGTTTCCCCAGCCACTCTGGGTGGCTCCCAACAGAATATTAAGAACACAATAAAACATCAAACATTAAAAACTTCCCTAAACAGGGCTGCCTTCAGATGTCTTCTAAAAGTCAGATACTGTAGCCCCACAGTAGTCCAAGCAGGAGATAACTAGAGCATGCATGCACCACTCTGGCGAGACAGTCTGCAGGCAGGTAGGGTCTCAGCCTGCGTACCTGATGGAGCTGGTAGACAGCTGCCCTGGACACAGGAAGGGTGAAAAAATTAACATACCTTTGTGTTGCTGCGTGAGAAAGACAGGAAGCTTCTCATAAGTTTGATCTCACCATCATAACATCAAGGCATCAGCACAGACACATAGTCTCACACGAACATTGCATACTCCATAGTCTCCAGCGGTCTACCTTCCTACCGCCTTGTCATTTCTCCTATTGCTCTACTCCCAGCTCTTGTCTAAGCTCACAACCTTACACAGATATCTGGAGACAGATGTCTGTGGTTTTTGTCCCCCACCCCTTCCAGTGGGGAGGGCAGTTTCACCAACCTCTAGGTACAACTCGGACTGTAAAATGTGTGGATGCATTTAACATGTGAGGTCCCCCCCGCTTTAAAAATAACAGCCGTGTTGCAGAGGGGGGAGGAATTTAGATTGGGAGGGATTTAACCATTTCCCCACCACACCCAGTGGTTTAGGGGCAAAAAGCAGCTCTCGCCCCTCCCCCAAGCTCTCTTTGGTGCCAATAAATAGTAGCTTTATAGGGGGGGGTATAATTTTCTTTGGGGCCATAGTGGAGGGAAAAGGTTCATACCTGCCCCATGTGATACTAATAATCTCTCCCATAACCTTGCAGATAAATTCACACATTTATCAGATTGGCCCTAATACTGATTTATCTCAGAGCTTCCTGAGATAATGTGTGTGAATTTGACAAATTCTAAAGCACGACATACGGTAGGTGTGATGATGATTAATATTATTTATTTCCAAAGGGTTATTGATGCAGTCCAGCCTCATGTTGCAGTGGCATTTTGTCTGTGCTCCAACACGCATAAAAAGGTTTCCAAACTAAACTCATAATGTAGTCAATGTATTGTTTTAGAACACCCTTTCTCCCTACAACCATTCCTGATGCAATAGAGAAACTTACATAATGACAGAGCATTGAGTATTCCTGAGTGTGGTGGAGCGCTTACACACTGGTAAAGGAGTCCTACGCGATCTTGAACTGCTCCTTTAAGAACATCACTGGACAGTCTCAGAAGGAAGAATATAAGAAAGAGGCTGAAGAACAGGTTTTGGAAGAGCCGCATCAGGATTCCAATCTTATCTCTGGATAAATTCCTTGTTGTCCTCCTGAAAGTGAAGAATAATTACTGCAATTGCAGGCCAAGATCATTCTTGCTTTGAAGGAGACCAGAAATAGGAGGCCTTGCATTCATTACTCCTGAGCTGTGCTCTCTCACCTGAGCAGAATCCACAGTTTGAAGAACACATTGGGGGGCTTTTTGCATTTAAAGGGTATTGATGGCAGCTCTTTCACCTTGCATTTTGTTTCTTCAATCGCCTCCAGAGTTCTGCGGAAGATTTCTGAACTTTTATAGGCGGAACAGATGGTCTGAACTCTGCTGTAAGTCTCCAGTTCGCGCTCTTTGCTTCGACAGTCTACTGATGTGAGATCCACTGCAAAATTTACCCGACAATATTGAATTAGTCCCTACCCTCCAAGTGTCCCAATTTCCCAGGGAGAGTCCCAGAATTATGAAAGCAATCCCAGAATGTCCCTATTTCCCCCACCAGCACTGAGCTCGGGGTGGAAGATGAGCTGGCGCTTGTGTTGTGTGGCGGTGGCAGCAGCGATGGCTATTATTATAATTATTGCAGAAGTAGTTCCTGTTATCATTCAATAACAATAATATCAGCAAACACGTCAGAAGACAAACAACAGGCAAATTTAAAAGGCGCCTTGCTTTCACACCTCTAAGCCAGATTTAATATATGCCTTATAATTATCCATATGATAGGGCTAACATACATCTGGAATTTTCCAGACATAGCCGGTATTCAGCCCTTGTGAACAATTCTATGCAGGACATATAGCAGCCCATGTCAGGATTTTTTGTTTGTTTGTTTTTTAGATTTTGCAAGAACTACCCCCCACCCCCAAAAGAAAATGCTCAACTTTTCTGCCCAGATTTTCACTTTTTTAAATATGGCAACCCTATCATATGAGGTTGACCTGCTTCATGCTTTTGGACATAATCCTATGCAAACAAAACATTCTAGTAACACAGCAGAATAAAAACAAATTGCATGTTTTTTCCCAACCCCCAATTTATCTTGTTCACTATCGATCTTTGAATTGAAAACAGTAACTAATAGCACTCTGCCTCTTTGAATGCCTGTGATCATGCATAAAGTTAGTTTCCAACTAATGGGACTTCAGGGAGGTAAGTTGCATTGAACTCCATGAGACTGAACGAAAATATACTTGCATAGAATTTTTGTTGCCTGGGAACTGGAAGGATCTGTGTTTGTGAACCTAGCTGAGAAGCTCTTACCGTAAAAATCAAAAGGGCTGGAATGTTCAGGGCATGTGTAGCCACAGCTGGTAAAAAAAGTGATCATGTCTGATGAATCTCCACAGAAAATCAGTTCTCCAGAACTCATGATGCAGATTTTATCAAATACCTTTGGGGAAAACAAACAAGCATTAATGTGCAAATGTTGCTAAGATAAGAATATATATATATAAAAATAGAGGATACCTAATGACAAAGGAAGTGTACAGTTTTTAATTTTTGTGTGATGAGGAAAAGTTCTACACATCTGTGTGATGCATTCCTTGAGTCAATGAAGTCCCTCTATAGCCTCATATTGTTGGCATCTGTCTGTCTCAGGACATTGGAAGACTGCGCATTCAGGGGTGAAGTCAAAATGTTGGAGAGTTGCAGAACCTTATAGCAGAACTACCGTTCTGATAACAAAACAGTATAGCAGAACTACCGCACCAATAACAGAAATGTAAGATAGCATTTTTGAATAAGCTTTAAGGATGCCTCCTTAATCTGGGATTATATTGATTTGAAAGGACGTTTCTCCCAAAGAAATCCATTGTTCACCATCTGTTTTCCCCAGCCTATGTGAATGCAATCTGTTGAAGGTTTAGCAATAACTTTTAAATGCTTGAGACCAAACCTGTTGTTCCTTTACAAGGCATACCCATGATTAAAACGTGGTTTAATACAAGTATTCTTTACCTGAAAAAGTTCTGATCGTGGCTGGTGTATTGTAATAATCACTATCCTGCCTTTATGAGCAAGCTTTGATAGTAGCAACACAATCTGATTGGCCGTCATGCAGTCCAGACCTGTGGTGGGTTCGTCTAGCAAGATGACCTCTGAAAACAACAGGAATACCTCATGTAATGGCGTGTTACTGCAGCGACATGCAGCAGTGTGGTTACCAGTTCTGTGTTAGCCTGATAATTCTCCTGGCTAGATTACCGCAATACTTCGTTATGTGCAGCTGCCTTTGCAAACAGCCCAGGGGGCAGCAAACTTTTTCAGCAGGGGGCCGGCCCACTGTCCCTCAGACCTTGTGGGGGGCCGGACTATTTTGGGGGGGGGGATGAACGAATTCCTATGCCTCACAAATAACCCAGAGATGCATTTTAAATAAAAGGACACATTCTACTCATGTAAAAACATGCTGATTCCCGGACCGTCCGTGGGCCGGATTGAGAAGGCGATTGGGCTGGATACGGCCCCCAGGCCTTAGAAAGATGCACTAGAAAGATGACCATTGGGGTCTCTTCCAGCTCTTTGAGTCTATGATTCTATGTTTTTCTGCTTCAACAATATTTCATTGTGTTCCTATCATTTTATTTTGTATAAATTATAAAAAATATAAATAAAGCATATTCTATTTACAAACATAACACTTAAATAGTTACCTTTCTATCAGTAGGATGGGGGTGGGGGCATGGGCATAGCCAGGATTTTTGTTAGGGGGGCAGAACCTCAGATTTGTATTGATTTATATTGATTTTTACTTATTGGGGGGCAGCTGCCCCCCTTGGCTATGCCCATGGGGGGCACAGGAAGGAAACAAGGTTGGAAGAGGGCCATGGCCAGAAAAAGGTCGGGAAACACTACTCTAACTAGCTGAGCTATCCAGCTCCATTTGTATAGATATAAAACTTAAAATCAAATGCTATAATAATTATAGTAGAACCACAATAACGATAACACCAAGATTGCAGGTTCAGTCCCCAGCTGCACATTCCTGCACTGCAGGGGGGTTGGGCTAGATGATCCACAGGGTCCCTTCCAACTCTATGAGTCTATGGTTCTGCCTCACCATAGTGATCAAGCGACTTGTCCCTGTTCAGTTTGCTTTCCAAGTGCTAGATGTTGACGGGCAACTTCAAGGCCTCTCCTGCTCTTTCCCCTTTCCGTTCTTTGACTTTAAACCAGGATTGGCTACAACACCCCCTCTCCGGATAGAGGACAGACTGCCCTTCCTATGGGGGACAGTCCTTTGTAAATCAGAACACACACACACCCTATCCTGATCTCAGTTGCTTCACCTCGAGGGCCTTAACACACAAGTATATCAATCAGCAGCCCTGCTTTGGGAAGGTACGCATCCAGAATATTCATATGATCATTAATTAGCAGTACAGTGTGGGAATTAGCCATGTTAGAGCATGGAGAGCTTGCACTAAACACTGTGCAAAGGTAAAGGTAAAGGGACCCCTGACCATTAGGTCTAGTCGTGACCGAATCTGGGGTTGCGGCACTCATCTCGCATTATTGGCCGAGGGAGCTGGCGTACAGCTTCCAGGTCATCTGGCCAGCATGACTAAGCCGCTTCTGGCGAACCAGAGCAGTGCACGGAAACGCCGTTTACCTTCCCGTCGGAGCGGTTACTATTTATCTACTTGCACTTTGACGTGCTTTCGAACTGCTAGGTTGGCAGGAGCAGGGACCGAGCAACGGGAGCTCACCCCGTCGCGGGGATTCGAACCGCCGACCTTCTGATCAGCAAGCCCTGGGCTCTGTGGTTTAACCCACAGCGCCACCCGGGTCCCTTCTGCAAAGGTAGTATTTGGTAAAAAGATCTCTGGGAGCTGATCTAAGACCCAACCTGAAACTCTGAAGGGCTATCGACAGAATCACCGACAGTGGCAGACTTTGGGCTTTAAAATTTCAGTGGTACCCCTTGTGATGCCTAAATTTGATTCCCCCCCACCTCTTGTTTGTAATTTGTGGCGCCCTGTCAGCTCACTGCCCAGCACCTGTCAGGCTCCCCTAAATTCAACTCTGTCACTGAGCCATAAAACAGTTCCTTATATCCACTAGAGCAGGCTCCCCATGCTATTTAGAGGGACTGGGTTGTTGTAACAAATTCACCTAACCTGGGGATTTCTAAATCACAAATCCCATCAGCGTTCGAACTGACATCAGCCGGTACAAAATACCTGCCAAGCAGGGGAGGACACGTTGCGCTCTTTGTTAACTACCCTTGTTAGATTGCGCCCCTGTGACAGATGAAAAGTTCTATTGGGAAGAAAGGTTGGGGAGACATGGGTGGTAGATGGATGTACCAAGTGACAGTTAATCGAAAAGGACAGAGTGTTTGTTTTGTTCTCAAACACTAGGCGCCATACTCACTGGGATCTTGTAACAGCTGTGCTGCGATTGAAACGCGGCGCCGTTCGCCATCAGAAATTCCCCGAAATGTGCGGCTTCCAATTACACTGCATGCAACATGACTGAGACTCAGCTCAGCCATAACAGCATCAACCTGCAAAATACAGAGACAATTCAGGAAGAACCTGGGGTCTTAGATTGTCCACCCAGCAGCTCAAGTATCCTTTGAGCACTACATTTTATTTTATTTTTTAAGCTGTACAAAATGCAAGTCCTAATTCAGAATGATCACAAAATAAGCTGCCCGGATAGTCTTCGAAATAGAAATATACCGTCGTACAACTCCATGTAGCTAATTCACTAAGCTATTATTTGAATTCACATTCAGATAGTCCTGATTTCAGGGACATAATTTTAAAGCAAGTTATGAGCCAAGAAGGCCCAATTTGAATCTCTCCAGTAATTCACTAGGTGGCCCAGGTAGGTCATGTTTTCTCTGCTTTAGCCCCACCATTGTAAACAGGGGGCTATAACCATACTGACTTATCTTTCAGAGGTACTAAAAAGATTATCAAGAGAATGTCTGTTAAGTGCTTTAAATGTCTGCAGCTAAGCCATTCTGCTTTAAACAATCTCAAGCACCATGCAAATGCTAAGCATTATTATAATCATTCTTCACAACCAGAATATGCAGAATCCTTTCACCCAGACTCCGACCAGCATGGGTATTTTCTTGGCAGGGTTGCTGTTGGGGGGAATCATACCCAGGAAGTCTTCCAATGCCCCTGATTCAATGCTTTTCATTGTGCTACTCAACTTGATTTAGTCAGGATCTAGAGTTTACTGACAGAGTGCATTCTCCGCAGGTAGAATAGTCAGTATTTTTGCAGAAAGGCAGGGATGTGAAACCTCTGGTCCTTCAGATGTTGTTGGATAAGCCTCATTGCTTTCTCTGGGCGTGGCTCTTAGTTTCTTACTTTCTGCTTGTAGCCTTTCAGCCAGAAAACCTCTGCCAGTTCATGCAACATATTCCTCATTCTCCACTTCTGACACCATGTAACATTTCTGGATCCAACAGCAGGCCCTCCTTCACTGGGGGCTGGATGGCCATCTTTCGGGAGTTTTATGGTTGCAGATCCAGAATCACAGATCCTGCACTGATCTGGAAGTTGAATTAGTTTACCTCCAAAGGACCTCTATATCTCTAAAACACTATGATATCCTGTGAACTGTAGGTTTTTTGGGGGGGGGTTAGTGGGGGAGCAGTTCCAGTATGCTTTTTGATGAAAAGGATTGAAACAGCCTAACCATAGGAGCCAACTCCTAGGGGCCGAGAAGAAGAAGAAGAAGAGTTTGGATTTGATATCCTGCTTTATCACTACCCTAAGGAGTCTCAAAGCGGCTAACATTCTCCTTTTCCCTTCCTCCCCCACAACAAACACTCTGTGAGGTGAGTGGGGCTGAGAGACTTCAAAGAAGTGTGACTAGCCTAAGGTCACCCAGCAGCTGCATGTGGAGGAGTGGGGAATCGAACCCGGTTCACCAGATTACAAGTCCACCACTCTTAACCACTACACCACACTGGCTGAGGTCCCTTTGGCCCCCCAAATAAAATATTTGAGGGAGCAGCCCCCCCCCCAGTTGACGGGTATTGCCACTCCAATGGTGTGTGTGTGTGTGTGCTGTGTCATGTTTTGTGGGGCATTATCATTTATTTTGTTCAAGTTGGCACCCCTGAGCCTAACTGTGAGAGGATCACAGTCTTGTCTTCAGTCTGCTAACTTTTCATAACAGTATACTGCAGTACAGACCTTCTTTTTAATAAAGTTGCTGGAGTGTTCCTGGAGTGCTAGCAAGGCAGTATAAGTCAAACACTCTTCTATGGTGAGGCAGCTTAACAAGGTATCATTCTGAAAGAGAAAGGAAAATGCAGTCAATTTAGCCATGTGGCGATGACAACTGAAAGGCTTTGGGGCCATAGCTCAGTGGTAGAGTTCCTGTGTTGCAGGCAGAACAATCCCAGATAAGGCTAGGAAAGACTGAGACTCCTATAGAAATGCAATTAAAACCAACCAACCTGGAGAACATAGGAAAAGCAGTCCTGAAACTGCTTTGGCTTCAGCTCCTGTCCATTGACATAAACTTGCCCAGAAAAGTTTGTCTTATGGCTCAGCCTTCCAGCAATGGCATCCAACAGAGTTGTTTTCCCCGATCCTAATGCAAATTGGAAAATTCAGTATAAGTATTGTTATGAATGGGGGGGGCAGACTAGCCCATAATTCCTGGATCTAGTAAAAGTTTGAATTAATCAAGGTTTGATTAAACTTTGCCAAACATGGAATGCCCCTGGATTTAGTTATGCTAACAAGCCAAAGCCAGCTGGGCAGATCTAGCTAGACCAAGCAACGGGACCTCACCCCGTCATGGGGATTCGAGGAAATTTTCTTTAAGATCTGCATAAATCGGTCTTGATGAGTGTTTAGCCCATATCCAATGGCACAAGTTGTTTCAGGATATCTGGTATATTGCTGCACCAACTTCACTTAATACCATATTTACGTAATTTAAAATATAATCAGCACAGTGATGGGTCACTCACTACCAATAGAACCTAAACTACCACTCCTTCATTATTTAAAATACCTAGTTCTAGATTTAGATCTAGAGGCAGTGGCAAATTTGCGTGCTATTGCTTAAATTTGTATAGTCTAAAATTGGACAGGGCAGGAAATAATGCTCCATCACTGCTAGAATGGCTTGATAAAATTTGGAATATCATAATAATGTCTAAACTAGCATATTGCCACTGGTTACATCTATAATTTAAATACTTCTTTCATTTCTGTTCTCCTTGAGCAAGAAACTCAAGGTGTCTTACAATTGTTGAAACACTTAATTTTGCTGCATAATTCACAAAATTCACAATGACCGTGTTTGCACGTCACGATAAACCATAGTTAAACCATAGTTTAAAGATTAATATATAGCATGCTGGTGTGCACTGGTAAAATAGCAGGTACTTCATTCTCTCTCCCACCTGCTGCACTACCAGGTGCTAAGCTATGGTTTGGCATAGCGGTACAGCCAAACCAGGGCTCATTGTTTGACTCTCTCCCAACAAACCATGAGCTGCAACCAAGGTTTGCCAATGGTTTACTGCTACTGGTTTGTTTAGGGGAAACAAACCATAAGCCTGGCTTTGGATGCAACACTAAGCCAAACCATAGCTTCATTCCACCAGCAGGAGCAAAGTACCAGCATGTGCCATATTTGCCTTTGCCAGCCAAAGTTCTAATCACACTTCACATTATAAGGCCAGTCTTTGGTTATCTGTAAAAACAATGTTACACTCTGGAAGATCATATTTTGCCAGTTGCTTCTGCACTGATGAAAACTTTTTAAAGCGGAGAATTAAGTGCTCAACTGATGACATGATGGCTGTTGCTCCTACCTGAAGGAGCGTCTCCACCCCCACCGTTCAGCCCGGACACTGAGGTCCAGCTCCGAGGGCCTTCTGGTGGTTCCCTCACTGCGAGAAGGGAGGTTACAGGGAAAAAGGCAGAGGGCCTTCTCGGTAGTGGTGCCCTCCCATCAGATGTCAAGGAAATACACAACTATCTGACTTTTAGAAGACATCTGAAGGCAGCCCTGTTTAGGGAAGTTTTTAATGGTTGATGCTTCATCGTGTTTTTAATATCCTGTTGGGAGCCGCCCAGAGTGGCTGGGGAAACCCAGCCAGATGGGCGGGGTATAAAGGATAAATAAATACATAAATACATAAATAAATAGTAGCAGTAGTTGTTGTTGTTGTTACATATGAGTGCGTGGCTGGAGAAGCCAGAGGGAGGGGGAAGACAGCTGTGCAAGTCAATGGAAAGTTTCAAGAGATTATCAAGGGAAATCTCTAAAACCATTAGCAAATTATATATCCCAAAATATATTACATGATCTAACTAAATTTATGGATTTGGGTAGGTTACCCTCTGTTAAGGTAGATAATTTGCAAACTTACAAGATGAATGGTCCCAGCCCCAAAAATGCAACTGTGCCGCTGGTATGTGATACCCTGTTTGTATTTGAAATTGACCCAGACCACACTGAGGATTAGCGACCTTAAAGGTAGCATTCAAGGAGCTGGACACTGAGTTTAGTCCCTTACACGAATTGTCATCATATGAATGTGCCTAGTGCATTTTTATCGTGCCCATCCTCCAAGGAACTCAGGACAGTGTGCACTATACATTTAAAGCAGCATCATGCCACTTTAAACAGTCACGGCTTCTCCCAAAGAATCCTGGGAACTGTAGTTCCTTAAAGGTGCTGAGAGTTGTTAGGAGACCCCTATTCCCCTCACAGAACTGCAGTTCCCAGAGTTTCCTGGGAAGAGGGATGGTTAAGTAAATTTAAGTTAAGTGGTTAAGTGTTCGCTGTAGTTAGGCACAACATCATGATGGAGGACTGGGAGAGACTGTGGAAGAAAGGAGTTAAATTTACAGCATGTAATTTGTTAAGAGAGAATATTATGAAAATGATATACAGATGGTATTTGACCCCAGTCAAACTTGCTAAAATCTATCATTTGCAGGACAATAAATGTTGGAAATGTAAGGAGGTGGAAGGGACATTTTACCATATGTGGTGGACTTGCCCAAGGATAAAAGCTTTCTAGGAAAGGATTTATAATGAAATGAAAAAAGTGTTGAAAAACACATTTGTTAAAAAACCAGAAACTTTTTTACTTGGAATGGTGAACGTAGTTGATGTAGAAATATTTGTGTTTAGTTAAAATGTAGATGTATATACTTACTCACCAGAATTTCCTAAGATGCCCATGATCTGGCCACTTTCCGTATGAAATGACACATCTTTAAGAATCTGCCTGTTCCACTTCTTACGGTATGATCGAATATCCCACCAGGGTCCCACACGTTCCCTTTGAGGGAAAGGGAGAGAAACTCATGTGAAATAGGTTTGGAAAGAATTAAAATACAGTGTTTCGAAAACGATCAAAGGATATAGTTTTCATTCTAAAAATGAAATGTTATGTGAACAGAAACTTTCATAGCCCTACACGCTTTGTTTTGCAACTTGCATGAAAAATGCTATGCCAATATTTAATAGGTGGAGTTGGAAGAGGTGAATAGGTGGAGTTGGAAGAGGTGAAAAAGAAATGCATTTAAATTTTCCTGTCTATCACTTTGGGAGCTTTCGGCCAACAAGCAATATTATCATTATTCATTCAATTGCATGCTTTCAAAAGAGACAGGTGTCGAAAAGGTGTCTGCAATGTTGAATCAAGAACATTCTGATCTACATGTTATACTGGGAGGTATAGTTTAGGTAAAGTTCATATTGGAATACATAGAAATCACATTTCTTAATCAGTCTTGCCATTTACTTACCTGACTGCATAAGAAACATTCAGGATACTGAGTCTGTCGTGCGATATCGAAGTCATCTGCCTGCCTTCACCCTGTGAGCCTGGGTTATTCTTTGCCATCTCCGTGATGCAGACCCTAATAACCAGGAGGATTTTCCTAATGATCTCTCAGTCACTGGTAAGCCAGTTAAAACTAATTAAAAAGCAACTTCCCTGTAAACGTTCATAACAAGCAGCTTCTAACTTTCTGTGACCCTGCTCTGTTGCTTCTCATTGTATAATAAACATGTATGTTTCTGTAGCAGATGATAGGTCAACCATAATTATTATCTGATGAACCTTTACCCTTACTATAGCACAGTATTTCAGAAACAAGTGTGTTTTAGGCTATCCTGTGTTGCCTGTAAGGTGTGTTCCTGTGGTTCAGGCACCTGGTTCACTTGGAGCCAGTAATTTGGCAGTCATAAAGGCACCCTGAACTACACCCCTACCTTGCTTTTGAGAAACCGATGCCAGGTCTTAGTAAGCACAGCATCCTTTTCTATGTGCTTCTTTCCAGTCCGCAGGGACCTCACCTGTTCTCCAGGAATTCTCAAGGATTAGAGGCTCTGAGATTGCACCCGCAAGATCTTTTAGTAACCTTGGGTGCAGCTCATCAGGCCCTGGAGATTTGAATTCATTTAAAGGAGCTAGGTGTTCCCTTGCCACCTCGTTTCCTATCTTGGGCTGCAGCTCCCTCCTTGCATCATTTATTCTCTTATCACCAGGTTGGGCACTGCTTTCCTTTCGGGTAAAGACAGAGGCAAAGTTGGTGTTGAGCCTTTTTCTGTCACCCAATAGCATTTCTCCATCTTCTCCACTCAAGGAACCTAATGCTTGCTTGTTTTTTACCTCTTGCTTCACACATAAAAATTGTTTTTAACTTCTCTTGCAAGCCTGAGCTCATTCTCAGCTTCAGCCTGCCTGACATTCTCCTTGAAACTGTTGGCTATGTGTCTATACTTTTCCTTTGTGATTTCTCCTTTCTTCCATTTCTTATACATGCCACTCTTACATCTCATATCACCTATAATATTATGCAGCCATACCAGTTTCTTTTGGTGCCTCCTATTTTGTTTCTTGTTGGAATTGTCTGCCTTTGTGCCTTCAATATTTCACATTTAAGAAACTCCCATCCATCTCTGACTGCCTTTGAATATTTCTGACCATGGCATGTCAATCAGTGGTTCCTTTAGCTTTTTGCAATAAGCCTTCTTAAAGTCCAGAATGCATGTCTGACTACACTCAATTTCCCCTTGCCTTTGTATAATGAAACCCAAGAGAATATGATCATCTCCTCCCAAGGTTCTCTGTACTTTCACTATGTTGATCAGTTCCTCTCTTTTGGTGAGGACCAGGTCCAATAGTAATGACCCGCTTGTTGCTTCTTCTACTTCCTGGGAAATGAATTTGTCAGCAAGGCAATGGAGGAATTTGTTGGGCCTTACGTTCTTGGCAGAGTTTAAGTCCAACACATATCAGGGTAGTTGAAATCTCCCATTACTACCAATAGGAGAAACGGGGTACTATCTCTCTCCTTCTTGAATGTTTGGTAATCTGCTCCATGAAGGTATCATCCAAGTCCTCAGTCTGGCTTGGAAGTCTATAGCAGGAAGGTCATTTCCCCTCTCCTACAATGTTTACCCATATACTCTCAATCTCATGGATCGCTTCACAAATGTACACATCCTTTACATATAATGCTACTCCTCCTCCCTTTCTGTTTGGTCTGTTCCTTTTGAACCCCTCAATTTCTACATTACATTCATGAGTCACTTCCCACCAGGTTTTAGTAAGGCCTGTTAGGCCATATTTATCATCCTTTATTAAGCGCCCAAATTGTTCTTGCTTTTCCCCATACTCTGTGCATCAGTATAGAGACAACTGAAAGCATGAGACATTCCTTCATACACTGCTGTCTCTGTCCCCCTCTGAAGTGAGACACCTGCCACCACTAGACATCTCTTCCTTTTCTGGGGAGTGGCAGGAATTGTTCTGTGCACTGTACCTTCCACTGCCATCTTGGTGTGTTCTGAGGTCTGCAGCTGCTGTTCTTGTTCTTCTGACCAAGGATCGGTGTCTGAGGTGAGGGAGTGGAATTGATTTTGCAGCTGCAGAGATACAGCATGGCTCCTGACAGTCCTGCTTTTTTGTGTAACATTCCTCCAAGGGTTCATCTCCTGCATTGGGTGATCTTCCTCCCTCCCTAGGGGCACCTTGCGTACATCTCTGTTCCAGGACAATCCACTCTGGTCTAGTGAGAATTTCCTCATGTTGCCACAAAGTGGTCAAGGGGCCTCACATTGCTGTACCTTCTCTTCCAGCAAGGCAAGCAGTTTGCATTTGTTGTAGGTGAGGCTTTGCACGTTCTCAGACAGGAGGACAAACATGGCACAGGTGTTGCAGGTTACTGCAGCTGCTCCCTCGCCGTCCATCATGCAAAACCTGAGTGTCCTGGCATTTTCCAACTGGTTCCAGATAATTCAACAAAAATTGCACAGGCGCAGTCTCTCCCCCACCAGCTCCTGGGAGCTTTGCCAAGGAGGTAAGATAACACTTTTATTGGGAACATAATGCACACTGCAAGCTGCCAAATTTATGAATTTCAGGATTGCTACAATAGATGTTTTTAAATCACAAATTAGGAACGTAAAGGGTGGGGGCTTCCTTTGCAGGTCGTCAGATCCCTGGCTCCCAACAAACCAGGTGCTTAGCCGAAAGGAGAAACCTCTGTAGTTTTTCAATGTATAATAAAAAAATATGTTTCTGTAGCAGATGATAGGCAAACCATAATTATTATCTGATGAACCTTTACCCTTACTATAGCACAATAGTAAGCACAGTATTTCAGAAGGGGGTGTGGTTCAGGTGTTTTAGGTCACTCTGGGTTACCTTCTTGGAGTGAGCAGGAGATGTTGGTTAGTCTTGAAAAATAGAGGAGAAAACACACAATCGGTTGAAAAGGAGGTGAGCAAAAGTTGCTGCTGTGGAGAACGAAAGGATGGAAAACTTTCAACAGGAACATGCCCTGGGGGAAGAAGAGACTGAGAAAGTGAGTGAAATTTAAGGCTGACACTTGGAGGGGAAGAAGTGTGCATGCACACGAAAGCTTATACCCAGAACAAACTTAGTTGGTCTCTAAGGTGCTACTGGACAATTTGTTTATTTATTTATTTATTTATTTCGACTGCGTCAGACCAACACGGCTACCTACCTGAACTTGGAGGGGTGGCAGAGTGGAAGTGGTCTTAGCTTTTAAAACAAAAATCTGACTGATAAATGGAATAAAATTCAGAAATACAATGTAGCAAAAACTTCATACTTGAATTGAAAGATTAATAATTGAATTAGTGAATAGAACAGCGGTGAATGACCTGTAGGATATGTTATTTGTTTTAATTTGTTTTATTATATTTCTATCCCACTGTTCCTTCCAAAAGAGCCAAACACAGCAAACAACCAGCATTATAACAGTAAAGAACAATTCCAATACAGGAGCAGACTGGGAGAAATAACTGGGATTGCCAGTGTCATGCTATGCCATTCATGATTTAAATGGTACAACCATAGCTGTGCAGTTTCTTAAGGCACATTGGGAATTTATTGTAAAGTGTGGAAAGCAAATGCATCCCTGAACACACCATGGTACACATTAAAGAGCCAGAGACAACCATGAATTTGTGGATCATATCCCCAAATGAATCAAAATCCCCAAACACTGATGTAGCTGCTATAACATCTTGGTTTGTTACATGACATTCGGCTCTAGCTGACGAATGTACAAATCCTGTCCTTCCCTTCTTTGTTTTTAAAATAATTGGAAGATTTGTGCAAATAACACCTTGGTTATGATTTCTATACAGGTAAATATGAGATTCCAAGACAGCATTTTTTGCTCGGAAGATGATAACAGCCTCTATTTCACATACAGTGGCAAATCAAATGTTCTAGAGGTCAGAGACCTCAACTACCAGGTAAAGTGGGGAATTTATTTAAATTCATAAAGTGAGGTAGAATGCTTGGTAATCATCTGCTTAAAATATTCGAGCCAAAATTTTAAAAAGCAATTTACGGTTTTTTAAAATCCTAATGAAAATTCATTAGCATTTTGGGTTTGAATTCCCACTATAAACACATTTTTTTGTACACAGTTTTGACAAATGCACACATTTTTGCAAGCAATTTTCCTAATATAATGCATTTGTTAATGTAATCTTCATTAATATATTTCATTTTTATGCACACTTTCCCCCTAATTTATGCATTTTGTAAATACTGTTGCAGAACTGAAACACAAAATTCAGTTAAGTGTGAATTTTGAAGGGTGGCTGTTTTTCAGTTCTCATATTGTTTCAAAAAGTGTGAATTTGATGGTTTCACCTTTAAATGTGGACTGAAATGAATTTCTCCCCCATCCCTATTTCAGGGTATAAATGGTTCTACTTCGATAGGAAGGGAATGCTGGGTTAATGGTGGGAGATTAAAATGTCAAGGGTAGGGTTTTCATTTTAATGCAAAGCTACCAAGCCTGCACTTCCCAAAGAAATACGCAGACCAAACTATGGATCTCCTTCGAAATACACATTTCTCTGAATTTTGTAATGCAGTTCTCCAGCCAAAGAATATGTTAAAAAATAATAATGCATATTTTAGTAGAAGCGAACACATTCAAAATTGAATGTATCTAGGAATGTATTTATTACTGGAAATCTGCTTACAGTTTACTGGAAAATCTTATACTAGGCAAAATTGCATAACAATATGTGTGTGTGGAGAAATGTGCGTGAAAATACATACAAATTTTCATGAAGACTTTTATAATTTAAATTTTTTAAATGTATGCAGAAATAGGTCAAACCAAATTTAACATTGGAAAAATAAGAAATGGAAAGAACTGAAATTGCCAGATTTCTTCATCCATAACCAAGTGTGGTCCGTGATATGAACTCAATGTACCGGTATTTCTCTTAGACCTCTTAACAGTCAATATGTGTCTACTCAGAAGTAATCTCCATTGAATTGAATAAAACAGAACTTGTTGTTCAGTCGTTCAGTCGTGTCCGACTCTTCGTGACCCCATGGACCAGAGCACGCCAGGCACGCCTATCCTTCACTGCCTCTCGCAGTTTGGCCAAACTCATGTTAGTAGCTTCGAGAACACTGTCCAACCATCTCATCTTCTGTCGTCCCCTTCTCCTTGTGCCCTCAATCCTTATTCCCCAGTAAATTTGCAGAACTTATTCCCCAGTAAATTTGCAGTCAAAGATAGTCATGCTTACATAAGCTCTAGTAATGTTAAAACATAGACCCATTAACTTCAATGGATCTGCTAAAAGTAGAATTTAGTTCAACACAACCTAAAGACTTTTAAATGTGCTTGAATGCATTTCTCCTATGTCTTTTAACAAATTGGTATTGATTATATATCTTTTAACATATTGGTATTGATTATGTTCATTACTCATTACTCTGCATTACAAAGCAGATACTTAACAGATCTGTCTAGGCAGCTTACTGAAGAAAGAAACTGGCCTGATGATTTTAGCAGTCTCTGTTTCTGCAGAATCCAATCTTGAGACCATAAAACCACAGGACTGGAAGGGACCTTAAAAAACCCTTTTAGCCTAAGCTGAAATGCATTACACTACTAAATTAATGGATTGTATTTTTCAAAAGGCGGGGATTAATATCTGCCAGTGCTCTTGCAAACATGCTGGAAGGTGGAAGCAGGTTTATTTCTTAGTAACAATTGCATTATATCTCCACAAAGAGCTAGAGACTTACACTGCAGTCTTGAGCATCAGAAGTAAGTCTTATTGCATTCAATGGAACTTACAGCTAGATAAGAGTGAATCCTTACTTTTTAATAAAATTAAGGTTAAGCATTTAGCATGAGGGATATTTTTGTGGCTACAGTCCTGAACATCACACCTGAAATTTCACCTGGAAAAGCACTGAGTTGGGATTTGAATTTAGATATTGGTGGATTAAAATACTGTCCAATAGACCTCCACAGCTCTAGACTTGTTAGAAATTACAATGAATTCTCCCTTATTTTATTTGAAGCATTCTTACTCTACTTTTCAGCTGATAAAGCCTTCTATAATTGACTAATGATGATGATGATGATAACAGCAACAACAACAACAACAGGCATTAATAATGATAACAACAACAACAACAACAACAACAACAACAACAACAACAACAACAGGCATTTCTACTTAACAAAAACACCATTTATCTTTCATAGGTTAATATGGCCTCACAGGTCCCCTGGTATGAGAAACTAGCGGAGCTGAAAATTCCTGGGAAGTGCGGCCTAGACTCCGATTCCCATGTGGCAGCTATACAAAATATGAGTTTTAAAGTCAGAAGTGGGCGGATGCTGGCTCTCATAGAGAGCTCTGGTAAGAATTAAATTCTCTTTTAATCCACTCAGTCTCGGCATTTGTTTGCTATATTTTCAAAGACAATAAAACAAGGGCGGCCCTACTATCGAGCAGAGAGAGGTAGCAACCTCAGACGGAGGACAGACAGCACTTTAAGCCAGCCTGGGGTCTTCAAGTTTAGTGGAGAACACTTCCCATTACCACTGTCAAAGTAAGATTCAGCTGCCGCCAGTCTAACTACCTTCTGTACAAATAATTTAGATTTGAATAGATCAGAAAATGTGGATGAAATTCACATGGCTGTCTGGTTACATCTAGTAAGACCCCTAGATTCATATATGCTTTGGGGTGAAGAACCTAAAGCAACTGTTCTCCCGTAGCTACTTAACATCTGGACCTGTTATATTTGCAGCTTGCGGAAAGACATCTTTGTTTGACGTGATTACCTGCAGGGACCACGGAGGCAAAATTACGTCAGGTGAAATCTTGATAAATGGAAAACCCTGCACTCGCCAGCTGGCAAAGAAATGCATTGCCCACGTACGGCAAGACGACAGACTGCTACCCAACCTGACAGTCAGAGAAACACTATTGTTCATTGCAAAATTGCGTCTCCCCAAGATGTTTTCAGATTCACAAAGAGAAAAAAGGGTAATTAGAATGAAAATTAAGTTGTCAAGAATGTATTTAATAACATTAGCTAAGTGGCTGTATGAGTTGTTTGGATAAAGAAAAGCTAATCTGAATGTGATTATTCATCTTCTTTTCTTTAATCAATGATAGAGCATGTTTTACCTAATATCTCCTCTTTTTTGGATGGCTTGCAATTTTACTTTGTTTTGTGCTCTTTGATGGAAAAATATGAATTGGCACATTGTCATGCCAAGTGCTTGTCTAACTCTGGAGAGGCATAGATGGGAAAAGAAATGCCTTGATAGAAAGTCGATTCTTTAAAATGCAAATGGCTACTGACTGTGTGGGGTAGAGGGCAGGATCGGCCCTAGCAATGTTGGTGCCTGAGGCAAAAACTCCAAGGTTGCTTCCATACTTCCATACTACAGTCCTTCATTGCTGCAGAGTCATTGCTTTTCAATTACCTGGAAACAAAGGGCCACATACAATGTAGTGCCAAGGTGAACACTCTGTTAGTGTTAGGTGAACACTCGGTCCTGTATACCTGAAGGAGCGTCTCCACCCCCACCGTCCAGCCCGGACACTGAGGTCCAGCGCCGAGGGCCTTCTGGCGGTTCCCTCACTGCAAGAAGCAAAGCTACAGGGAACCAGGCAGAGGGCCTTCTCGGTAGTGGCGCCCACCCTGTGGAACGCCCTCCCAGCAGAGGTCAAAGAGATAAACAACTACATGACATTTAGAAAATACCTGAAGGCAGCCCTGTTTAGGGAAGTTTTTAATCTGTGACATTTTGATGTATTTTAATGTTTGTTGGAAGCCATCCAGAGTGGCTGGGGGGACCCGGCCAGATGGGTGGGGTACAAATAAATTATTATTATTATGATTATGATTATTATTATGATTATGATTATTATTATTATTATAGTGCAAGGATTTCTTCTTGTACAATGTAGCATTCTCCCCTGTGCCCCCCAATCTGTTCTGGAGTTCCCTCCAACCTTCTCCAGAGGATTTGGGGACTGTGCAGGACACATACAGGAGAACAGAGAGGAAATCCCATTGCACCAGTGCTAACCCTTGTGCTAGTGCAACTAATCCGTCTCATCTAGCCCCAAATTACAAACAGAAGGAGAGCCCTGCTGGATCAGACTAAAGGCCCATCTAGTTCAGCTTCCTGTTTCCCAGAGTGGTCAAGCAGATGCTTCTGGGAACTCGGTAAGCAGGACATGATGGAGATAGTATTCAGGAAGCATCTTTCCGAAATTAAAACGTTTCTGCACAGAACTTTATATAAGCCAGAAGCAGCTCACTAGGTGGTAGCTAGCTATTATGCTAGCTTCCCAGGAGGTGGGTTGCTCTTGCTTACTTTGAGGGAGAGGCAAGGCAGTGGAAATGTCAGCGCAGTGCAAACACACTGGTAGGAATGCTGGATCTAGTTATCACGGTGCCTTTGCACTGTGTTAACCACCGGACCCTTCTTCAGCAAGCCACTGCTGAGTATAGCATTATATTCTACAGCCAGGGCTTTTTTTTCCAGCTGGAACTCAGTTCCGGCATCTCTCAGTTGGGCGCTGTTACTATTATAAAAGAACAACGGAGGCGTTCATAGTGAGTTCCGGCTCCACTTTTTCTAGAAAAATAGCACTGTCTATGTACAGCAGTGCCCTTTCCATGGCCAAGATCCTTCTATAACAGGCACCCCCAAACTCGGCCCTCCATATGTTTTGGGACTACAATTCCCATCATCCCTGACCACTGGTCCTGTTAGCTAGGGATGATGGGAGTTGTAGTCCCAAAACATCTGGAGGGCCGAGTTTGGGGGCGTCTGTTCTATGATGTTTATTTGCAGATGGCATTCCACAGTACTGCTATGAACACTGTCCCCTCATTAATTCTTCAGGTAGAAGACGTTATAGCAGAACTGAGATTGCGGCAATGTGCGAACACAAGAGTAGGGAACGAATACATCCGTGGTGTTTCTGGCGGGGAGAGAAGGCGAGTGAGCATTGGGGTCCAACTGTTATGGAATCCTGGTAAGAACATCCAAAAGCATCTCTGCTGTGCTTCCTTCCCAGGGCTGTGGTTTGGGTGCTGAATAAAGGAGGGTGCTGACATAGCCGTGGGTGCTACCTACCCCACAATGTTCTCTTTTAACTTTCAAGTGTATGACTCACATAAGGAACTGGTTGTCTGTAGCATGTGGCCACATGGCGAAGTACATTCTACCATGTCTTTGTTACTCTGCATTTTCAGATACTTGCAGGGGCATGGGAAATATGAGTAGCTCCACAAATGGTCCTTGATTTTCAGGTGGGCACACCGTAAAGTTGTTTGTGGCCAGAAATACCTGTTTGCCAGTGTTTTATCCAGGCAACTGAAATGAGTGTATGTGTTTAACTTCCAGTGGGGTGAGGGCCTAGGAGGTATGCACCCATGCCCCTGGGTGAATGTGGGATCAAGGTGCATAGCACCACAAGAAAAGGATGCTTTACAGCCATGACCATTTTCTTAGCTTTAATTTATGTTTGCGCAGAAGAGAGCAAGCTTCCCTCTTCAAATCCTTGTCCCAACACAAGAGGGGTGGGGCAAGTGAAGATGTGATGATAGCAAGCAAGGCCCCCATTCTGCCCCCCGCCCCTCTGGGCTGTAATCTCATGTCGGTAGAGCATGAGACTCTTGATCTCAGAGTTGTGGGTTTGAGACCCACGTTGGGCAAAATATTCTTGCATTGCAGGGCGTTGGACTAGATAGGATCTCCTCCAACTCTACAATTCTATGGTTCTATGAATGCCTAAATATTGTGTGTGTCATATGCATTTCAGGCATAATCTTTTGCTTTCCAGATATTGTTGGACTACAACTCCCATTGGTTCCTATCAGGATGGCCAATGATCAGGGATGATGGGAATTGTTGTGCAGCAACCTCAAGAGGGCAAACAGTTGGCAAAACTTCTCTTTTTCTTCATTAACACGTCAACTCATTCCTCATTAATTTGTTTCAGAAAAATAATCTGCCTGGATAAATTGCTGGAATAGGCCACCAAGCTATGTAAGAACAAATTTAGGATGAAGGTGAAAGCTACCAAGCTAATCAGATACATACAGAACTCACTGCAATTAACTTTCTTTCCTTCCTCTTTGGCAGGAATCTTGATACTCAATGATCCCACAGCTGGACTGGACAGCTTTACCGCCCACAACCTAGTAATACTGCTGTCTAGGCTAGCGAGAGGAAATAGATTAGTTCTTCTGTCAGTTCACCAGCCAAGATCGGATATCTTCCAGCTTTTTGATTTGGTTCTCTTGATGACATCTGGACTCACAGTCTACTCTGGTGCCGCCCAAGACATGGTCCAGTATTTCACACAAATGGGATATCCTTGTCCAACATACAGCAATCCTGCAGATTTCTACGGTTGGTATAATAAGTGCTGCTGGGAGAGTTATTACCAGTATTTGTTCAAACTGAGGGTTTGCAGATAGCCAGCGATGATCAGAGTATGTTGTCTGATTAGGAGCTAATGACTAGAAAACTCTCCCCTCTGCCTTTGGAAGTGGCAATGGGAAAGGCAGAAAAACAACACCAAAGTTTGATTGGGGGGCTACCCTGGTGCCAGCAATAGGCCAGATCGGGGATTGGCCAAGGGCCCCAGAAGTTTAGAAAGGCCCCTCACTGTCCCAAAGCAGTTGTGCTGCTATTCATTGCCCTCTCTCTCAATGCCCCCCCCAATATGCTTTTCAGTGGCAGGCGGCTGTACCATTTGAATGGGAGCCAAGCTCAGTTCTCATCTGCTGTGTTCATCTGCCATTTTAAGTTACCCCTCCCCACAAAAAAAAAACCCCACCTCTACAACTTGTTTTCCAATATCTATAATCCAGGTACTGTAGATCTATAAACTTATAGTTCCCCTGTGCCACCACAAGCAGGACTTGGCCTGCCCTGGTTGGGGGGGAGGCCCCTAATTGGCATCATACAAAGGACCCCCTGAAGTTTGACACCAGACCAGTTTGGAAGACAGAGATAGATAGAGACAGAAGGACAAGTTGGTTAAAAGGGAGGCAGTTATGCAATGCAACAACCACTCTCTTAGAGCAGGCATAGGCAAACTCCAGCCCTCCAGATGTTTGGGACTACAATTCCCACCATCCCTAGCTAACAGGACCCGTGGTCAGGGATGATGGGAATTGTAGTTCCAAACATCTGGATGGCCGGAGTTTGCCTATGCCTGTCTTAAAGAAACTTGAAGTAGGGTTAGCAGTGGTGCTTTAGTCCCAGTAATCTGCTTGTTTAGTTATAGAGAAAACAAGCACCACATCTTAAAGAGGGATTAGAGTAAACTACTAGTAGACCACATAGTGCCTTGAAGAAGTTGTGGGTTACAATCCCCATCATCCCTACTTGTCATATATTGGCTGAGGCTGATGGGAGCTGTAGTCTATAGCATCTGCTAATGAACTACCTTGGCTGCCACTGGGCTAAACATTATCAAGAATTTCATGATGGCCTCTTCAAGGGTGGAACAGACTGCAAGAGAAGCTGGCAACCTCTCCTTTGTCAGAGTTTACTAAAAGAGTGAAGACAAACAATAAGTTCTTTAAACACCCTATTAGTAGGAGGAGAGCAGCTGGGGAGGCTGTTAGAGCCTTGGATGATGACAAGGCAGTCTAATGTATGCTAAAGGAGGACAAGGAGATTTTAGAGAAGCTGGATGAATTATTTGCATCAGTCTTCACAGCAGAAGGGAGTAAGCTTCCGAATACCAGGTGTTGGAAATCGCAGGAGGAGAGAATGCTCTTGAACTCAGGTCCCACTTGCAGGCTTCCTATAGACATCTGGGTGGCAACTGTGAGAACAGGATGCCGGATTTGATGGACCACTGGTTTGATCCTGCAGGTTCTTAGTGTTTCTGGATGGTCACCTATCAGGGATGCCGTTATCAGTGGGCACTTCATTAGATGCATGAAGTGTAATCCTAAACTGACAGGCAGGGAATTTAAACAGAATTGGACGATAGGATTCAATTACCTCTGAAAAGATAACTGTAAATTCAGATACGGAACTGAAAACTCTGAACAGCATGTATAGGTTATATGATCTTACTCAGGATCCTGTCTTACAGTTGATTTGATCAGCATCGAGAGGCAGAGTGAAGAAAAGGAGATGGAAAGCAAGCAAAGGGCTCGCTCACTTGCTGCCATGTTTCATGAAAACATCAAAAACGTGGATGACCGTTTATGGAAAAGCAAACCAAGAGACAACACGGTCACTGTTTCTGCACAGAGGTAAAAACAAGAGCCGTAAAGAGCTTTGATGGGGGTATATCAAGGCCGTATATAAAGAAATTGGTTTCAGAATAAACCCATCTCCCGTTTCCGTCCATTTTTGACAGCTCTACTACATTCATTTTGGAGGAGAAAATTACTGTGAACTCTCATTCGGCCGATCTGTTGCCAGGATGGTTACAGCAGTTCACTGTTTTGCTAAGGTAATGCTGTTTCGAGCCTCGGTATGATGTCTTGCAAATATCAGACTGGATATTATTATTATTATTATTATTATTATTATTATTATTATTATTAATTCAACTTATACACTGCTCTATACCTGGAGGTCTCAGGGCTGTTCACCAGAAGACCACAACATATAAAATCAAACCAAAAGCAATAACCCTCCCCCCACAAAAAAAGCCACATTCTAAAAGAGTGTTGGATGTCAATAAGATCAACCAAAGGCCTGGTTAAAAAGGAATGTTTCTGCCTGGCGCCTAAAGGTGTATAATGAAGGCGCCAGGCAAACTTCCCTGAGGAGAGCATTCCATAGATGGGGAGCCACTGCAGAGAAGGTCCGTTCTAGTTGATATACCTATTTAATTCCTGGACTATATCAGTATCAGACATGACTATCTAACATGGTTAATGTACACTTCCTCCAAGCTTGATGGCATTATTAGTTATGGATATGGATGAATGGTCCTCATCTTGTGTCCTAGGGCCAAGATTATGGGGATCTGGTTGGTTGTAGCAGCTAGAAATACAGGTGGAGTCTATTTAGGTCCAAAAGCACAAACCTAACCTGTTAATCATGCTGAGTCAGACAGCAGAGGCCTCCCCAAGGCATTTAAGGTGGGCATCATTCATTGTGGTAGCCATAGATATGTTCTCCATCCTGAAGTGAGGAGATAATTTAGGCTCAGAGTTGATAATGTTATTTCTTTTTGTAGCCGCCAGATCTCCAATGATTTCCGAGATCTCTCAGCATTGCTGATCCGTGGATTTGAGGCTCTTCTAATGTCATTGTTAATGGGATTCCTATATTATGGCCATGAGAAACGTCTGTCTATTCCGGATGTATCGGCACTTCTGTTTATGCTAGGAGCTCTGATTCCTTACCTTGTGGTTCTTGAAACTGTAGCAAAATGTAAGTTTTACAGCGTTAAGAGTTTTAGAAGGTTTTTTTTTAAGGTTTTATATTTTTTTAAAGACGTTTTGAAAAAGAAGTTTTTAAGAGATTTTAAAAAATCAGAAAGCAACAGCAATGTTAAAAAACACACACACAAAAATGGCAGTCTGCCATTCTAACAAGAAACACAGTGGTTTATTTCTGCTTTCTGCTACAGGCCATTCTGAAAAAGCTGTACTGTATCAGGATTTTGAAGATGGGCTGTATCCTGTTAGCCCATATTTCTCCGCCAAGGTAATTGGCTTCCGTTGTAGCAAGATGGCTTCCAATCCCCTCTGATCTCTTGGAAATGCTTCTGGGACATAGGGAGCCATGGACCACTATTTGAGAAGCACTGAACTATTAACTCTAGGAAAGATGGTGATTAATTGTAGAATGAAAGCCAGTAATGGGTTGATGCTGTGCTGTAAGGACAGGGTTTTGTTTGTTTTGTTTTGTTTTGTTTTGTTAATGTTTTGTTATTGTCCCAAAGAAGAGTCCCAAAATGCAAGCAGCAATGCTGATCCATATAACTAAATACATAAATGCAACCCCCCTCCGCCGCTGCTTGAAAGAGCAGCAGTATGTAGGATAGTACCCAATTAATTAGGATCAGGTGACAGTCACAGAAAAAGGTGCATATAGAATCAATTCACATTGTAAAATACCTTGAGTTTTAACAAATGCTCTTTAGCCAGCTGAAATGCAGCTTTTAAACAGTCTTGCAATATATGTGTTATCAGTGCTATTTTTCTAGAAAAAGAGGTGCCGGAACTCATCCTGAACACCTCCCTTGTTCTCTTATAATGGCAGAACTGTGTTCTGGCAAGTTCTGGCTGAAAAAAGCCCTGTGTGTTACCTTTTAAGGGGCAAACTGGAACCTCAGCAAAGAAAAGAAGTACCTAGCCCTCATTTAATTTTTTCCTCTGTCTTTAATTTCTCCTTTGCTAATCTGTTCCAAACAAAAGGAAACAACAGATGTCTCTTGACCAGCTCATACACTTGCCACATGGAAAATCCACCCATTATCCTGGCACTACCCTGGCAGATGATAGCAATGCTCCTGATCCGAAAAAAGTAAAATGCCAGGACCTCTCTTGCATGTGTCCCATCAAAATCCAGCATTAGAAAGCTAGAGAAACAATGTCCCATTTATGTCACAATTTTTTTTTTGGCCTCAGATATGGAATAAATTGATGGGGGTTCCCCTCAAGGTCAGTGATGTTTCCTTTCTCAATCAGGTTTTAGGAGAACTTCCAGAACAGTTCTTCCTAATGATAGTTTATGGGGTTCCTACCTACTGGCTAGCAAACCTCCGCCCGGAACCGGAATATTTCTTCCTTATGCTGCTGCTTCTTATGCTGGTCACTTTCTGTGCCCGTACCATGACCATGTGGATGTCTGCAATGCTGCCAACATTTCCTATCTCGGCCTTCCTTGCCAATATTCTGTACACAATGTTTCTGATGAGCGGAGGCTTCTTCATAAGCTTGGAAAACCTATGGACAGGTAAGCTGGAAACATCAGGCAGAAAGCTACATGCACAGAAGCAGAGGAAGCAATGCACTGCAACCTACAAATGCCTAGCTGGAATGCCATATTTCACGGGTGGAAAACCATTTAAGCATTTATACAACTTTATACGACTCACACTGGAGAGACAGTGTGGTGTAGTGGTTAAGAGCGGTAGACTCGTATTCTGGGAAACCGGGTTCGCGTCTCCGCTCCTCCACATGCAGCTTCTGGGTGACCTTGGGCTAGTCACACTTCTCTGAAGTCTCTCAGCCCCACTCACCTCACAGAGTGTTTGTTGTGAGGGAGGAAGGGAAAGGAGAATGTTAGCCGCTTTGAGACTCCTTAGGGTAGTGATAAAGTGGGATATCAAATCCAAACTCTTCTTCTTCTTCTTCTTCAGTAAATATCTGAAGGCAGGCCTGTATCAGGAAGCTTTCTGCTGCTTCATTGGGTGGCTTCCAACAGAATATAAAAGACAGAGTGACTGGGGCAACAGATTGGTGGGGTACAAGTAATAAATTATTATTATTCCCTTCTGGACAATTTTCTGGGGGCCACATGCTAGCATACCCATCAACTGCACCGGAAAAAAACGAGACATCCTGTTTTTCCTGTGAGAGCACGGCGGCCATTTTGGGCACCATGTTCTTGTGCAATTTCGGGCAAAGATCTTGCCCCCGAAAATGTGTTTCTTTGGGTCCACGATCTATGTTGAATTAGGCTCCCTTTGCTTCCCTCTTTTTCCAGTTCCAACTTGGATTTCTAAAGTATCTTTTGTCAGGTGGAGTTTTGAAGGATTAATGCAAGTTGAATTTAGAGGACGCACTTACCCGATGACGTTTGGCAATATCACCTATCCAGTTCCTGGAAAACTTGTAAGTCACTTCTTTCTAGGTAACATTTCTCATGAATATAGCTATTCAAATATATGTGCATGAGTTAACCACAATTTTGGGTTAGTGTTGCACACACACACACACACACACACACACACACACACTTGCACAAGGGTTCAGTTCTGGGAACTATGCTCAGAAGCAAAACCACATAAAGCCAGGAAGCCCCCCTAAAAAAACCAAACTGCTCCTCTCATTCTCAGACCAACTCCATTTGCTCAGATCACCCTTCCCTCTTTTATAACATACCGGTAATAATCATAGCACAATAGTCTGATTATTTTTGTTGTTCCTAGTTCAAATCCTCCTTACGGATTTTTCAAGCTATAATATTTCTTTAAATTATCTGATAAAGGCTTCCATTCTTCAACAAAACAATCATCATTAAGTTCTCTTATTTTAGCTGTTAACTTTGCTGATTCAACATAGTCCATCAGTTTGGTCATCTATTCTTCTTTGGTGGGAACTTCTTCATCTTTCCATTTCTGAGTGTAAAGAATACAATGTATATTCCTAGCAAGCCCCATTCACACAACCAAGACTCTTCAGTCATGGCTGGCAGCTGGGGTGGGGGTAACTTTCAAATTGGAGCCTGCTGCAATTGTCAAACGAGGGATGATGGGGAGAATTTGGAGGGATGGTTGTTTTGTTAAAGAAGCAATAATTCCCTTCTGCACACCTCAGCTGTGAATTTGCTGGAAAGCAGTGTTTAGAAATTGCACTGCCCCACCTCTCAGATGATGCTCATGCGCTCATCAAGAGAAATGTCACAGTTCTTGCAATGACAGACAGTCGTAACGGAAGAACCTCTTATCTGAACTTTATAGATAGCTTCCACAAACCGTGGACACAAAGAGAAACAAGAGCAATGTCAAAAGGGGAATAGGTTTGCATCTTTCCTGGAATGTATATGGAAGAAATTTTAAAACAGGACGGGGCAGCATTTAATTTAGTAGTGACTGGGGCCTATTGAGACTGGTAGGGCGTAAGGCAGGAGGCCAACAGAGGATGGCGCCAGAGCAAAGCAACTAATTCTACTTTTCTCCACATCTTCCTCCCTGCTGAGTTCTACAAGTACCAAAGAGCAAAGGTGTTTATACCAACTTATACAAACTTAGACCATTGATCCATCTAGCTCAGTATTGTCTCATAGCAGCTCTCCAAGATTTTGGACCGGGGACAAAATCTCCCTACCTGGAGACTGGACCTGAGATCTTCTATATGCAAAGCAGATGCTCTACCACTCCTCTCAGAACAAATCATGGTTTCATCTTCAGATCTACTGTTTCACTCGCATGCACATTTAGACATTTAATTGATTGATTGATACTCGCTAATGAGTAAACAAATACAATTTATTTAATTGGAATTCAAATTGATTAATTGGAATTTGATCAACTTACAGGTACTCCAGTCGATGGATTTAGACCTCCAGCCCCACTACGCAATTTACCTCATCTTGGTCAGTATTTCCACCACCTTCTTGGTTTTATACTACTTATCTCTCCGGTTCATCAAGCAGAAATCAAACCAGGACTGGCAATAATAACATGACACCACTGATCATGGTGGCAGGAGTGAAAGCAGAAGAGAGAGAGTTCACACAGGTCCATATTAAATGCCAGATCTAACTCTTGCAATAAAGGCAACACTTAAAATGGTCCATAAACTCTTGTTTGTGTTTATTAAAACGCTGCGAAGATTATTTTTTTTGCCTTAATTGGTCTCAGCAGTGCAGTGATTTGGATAAGCCACCAGATGGCAGCAAAGTACAACGGGTTAAAATGCTGGATTTATGTCCCTGCCACATTCTTCTTGTAGCAGGGGATGAAGGAAGCCGGTTGTTGAGTCAAGTCTTCAGGATTAGATGACATAGATAGTTGTGTCACTGGTAAGATCTTTGTGATTTACATATAGAAGCATATTTCAGAGAATGGGGTGCTGTTCTAAAAGGTTCTCAATAAGTCACAAGGAAATACATCTCTTACCTTTAAACTCTGACCCTCCAGATATTAGACAACGGCTCCCATCCTTCCATGTTGCCTTTGGAGTAGGCCTACATTGGAGTCAAGCTCTGGAGGCTTAGAGGCCTAGTCACATCTGCCCTATATAAATCAACTGTGTCAAAGGACGCCAATATAAGATCTAATCAATAATCCTTATTTGTATTTCTTTTGGGTACCATGGAGAATTGAGCAGACCCTTTCTAGGAAGAGTTACAGTGCAACCAAGAATGTTTTGTTACATAGCAAATTATTTTTTATTTGAAGAGAGCCTCAGGGTGTAAACTGAATTTCTGTTGCCTTTTGGAACCCAACTTTTGTTGCTGTTTCTAATGCAGGCTTTGCCAACCTATCGTTTAATTCAGCTTCCACCAACCTGGTGCCCTTGAGGTGTTTTGTGCTGGCTGGAGCTGATGGGCAGCCCAAAATGTCTCAGGGCACCATATGCAAAACCTGGTTTAATGTATTTACGATGTAATTATTTTGAGCAAATCACAGCACAGTCGTAGACATGTCTACTCAGAAGTAAGTCCCACTGAGTTCAGCGGGGCTTACTCCTAGGTAAGTGGGTACAGGATTGCATCCTTAGTAAGGGATGGGATATCATGCAATAAAAAAGGATTCTCCTCAACCCCCTCTCCGTGCCCACCATCAAGAAGTACTTCACTACAGGGTTTTTCTATTAGATCATCACCCAAATTCTGCTGGAAAACTGGGAGCAGGCTGGATAAGCCCTAACCTTACGTTAAAGTCATGCTTTAACCCAAAACTTTTCAAAAGTACATCACCAGGTGCTATAGGAGAAACTGGGAATTGCCCCATATATTAACTTTTTTTTTTAAAGCAACTCATCCCTTACAATTGATATGTCTTTTAGAAAGCATTGATATATTATGTTGTTTGCTTATTGTTAATGCACACAAATATCACATTGTTGACAACACAGAAAGCCCATTGTTAAAAATAATTGCAGTCTGTTTTTGAAAAGATCCATAAAGAAAGAAGCAATATTCTCTGTTGTAAGTTTTTTTAAAAAAATTAATAAAAACATTACATTTCGGTTCTGCAGTCGTCGTGCTAAGGACAATCCACATGGGTCCCTATGCAGCAAGATGGATGTGCTCAGGGCAGATGCAGATGCACATCTGGACCGGGGTGCTGATCCAGGTGCCGTCTTGATGGCAGGATGCACCACTTGATTCAGATAAGAGATTAGGGGTAGTGGAAGGGACTGTCCATTTGGTTTCCTAATAATAGAATTCCTAGCACAAAATAATATTTAGAAAAGGGTTGGTTTAAACAAATTCCTGACATTTGTATTTGCTAAGGTCCAATCCCAAATCTCGTGTCAGGGCATGCATGTTTAGAACCAGGTGGGCTATGTCTTATTATTATTATTCTCAATTATTTATCTTTATATTTATTTGTCCATTTCCCCCCCTTCAAAAATGAACTCCAAGTGATTTACAAATACAAGGATTAAAAAACAGACATAAAAGCAAGAAAGAGGAAATCCGACACAACTTCACTGAAAGATAAGCAGAAAATTAAGGTCTGAAGGCCTGAGTAAATAAAAATGTTTTCACTTAGTGCCCAAAGACACATAGTGACGGGGCTAGGGTGTCTCCCTGGGGGGAGCATTCCATAACTAGGGAGACACCACTGAGAAGGCATGTGGGCCTTAGAGGACGGAACCAGATGAAGAATGCTTGAGGCCCCAACATGCTGAAAATCATATTAGAGTAGTGTCAGCAGACATTACGCTAATGGTTGCAGACAATTTTTTAATATATATATTTTGGGGTTGGTTTTTTTTTAATCCATCTTTCAACCTTACAAATTTACAAGTGGTAAACAGTATTCCTGGCACCTACAGGTTAGAACAAAAGGAGCCAATTGAGTTTCCCTGGGGAAGATGCTCAACAGAGAAGACCTTATCACCAGTCATCGGCCACCTCACCTCAGACAATGAGGGTACCAAGAGCAGGTCCAATATTCGCAACCAAGTGGCAAGGAGTGGTATTATATTTCCTTTTCTGAAGCAGCCCTAGCATTTTAAACGGCAAAGTCACCTGCAATCAAGCATGGGATGTTCATAGTGTACAGGGAGGTTGTCCACAGAGTTTGCCTTCTTCATTTCAGTGAAGGAAGCAAATGATCCTGACATTTGTTTCATTTGATGCTTCGGACATTTATTGCCTTTAACAAAAATAATAATGGAGAAAAGTTTATACCTTGGTTAAAACCATTCAGATAAGCAGAGGTGGAAATGTTTTGGTTCGTTAGTTTGAAAAATTTATGAACTAACCAGATTTTTTTTAGGAGTAAGCTTAGAAGGACAGAGAGATGAGATCCTTTTATTGTGTGTGTTTCTGGTGAGGTACCTACATTTCTTCTAGGCAATGCTTCATTGAGAACCACCAGGTCTCAAGCCAAATTGGAAATGACAGCACCCAGCTTGGGAGTCATCCCTCCAGTGAATGGGCAGCAGCTGAAGTAAGGGACTGAAGAGGAGGTTGAGATTCCTGGATTGCAGGGGGTTGGACTAGATGGCCCTTGGTGTCCCTTCCAACTCTACAATTCTCAGTGGCACATGCATGCACAGCAGCACATACCGAAGGGTGACAACCTTGATCCTGCCTTCTGTAGCAGCCAAGCACAAGTGTGTTTGTGTGTGTGTATGAAAAGTGTGAACGGAAGTAAACTTCAATGATTTTGAGATTGTCTAACTTTTATTTTTTTCTTTTTAAAGAGAAAGTAGTAAAACCAGACTTTCTCAGTCTTTCATGGCATCATTAAACTGTCAAGATAGTGGGCCATTTGATTCTTAATTATTCTTTTTATTATATTTAAGACACTTTAAAAATGATTTATGCTTCTGCATAATGTTCTGTTGTGATTAGGATCCAGACTGTACATTGGCAACTTGGTTCTTTCTCTCGCTTTCTTTCTTTCTTAAAACACACACACACACACACACACACACACACACACACTTTAAGGACTAAATTCTAGGCTGACTCTCTGTTGTGAATGCAGTGTGAGGCTCAGCCCCCTTTTTTCAAAGGGGGGCACGTGTGGAGGGAGAGAAACAAAAGGGGGAAATGCAAAAGCCATATGGGACCACTCAGAATTCAAGGGGCAAAAGATATAAGGATATGACATTATCATTTACTTCCTCCTTGAGAGCTTCCTTCCTTTTGTGAAATGAGTCAGGCAGCTGACATTGCTTAAACAGTCTTTTTAACGTTTCAAAATTCCACCCTCTAAATGTTCTGCAAAAGGGACTAAGCTGTGTGAATGTTTCAGAGGTGGTGTTATGACAAGAGGGGAGACGTACATACAATAGGACTCGGGGAGAGCAGAGCTACAACAGCTTTCTGGTACTTTAGAGCTGAGACTCCTCACAGGAGGCGACCATGCACGCGCCGTTCCATTAAAAACATGTGTCAGGTCTCGTATTATCTCCTCCTCTGTCCTTATGCGCACAGAAAGACTGATTGATTGCTAGCGTACAGATCAGGAATCAGATGCATGCAACAGCATCCCAATCTGTGCGCAGCCTGTAAAAAGTAATATACCACCAACATGGAACGAACAGCAAAATCCTGTACATGATGACTCAGAAGAACCTGCACTGTTTCCAGTGGGGCTTAGCATTCCTGGTAAAGATGAGATGGGTGAAAATTCTCCCCATGGATGTGGTTCCCCAGGCTAAAATGGCATATTACATTTTGGGGGGAACTGGGGGGGGGAGTTCTACTGAAGATGTGAAGGTTAGCTGGTGCTGAAATAATGTTGAGGCTAACTAGGCATGCACCTGATGAGTGCTTGGGTGGGAGAAGAGTGGGAGACTCATTTAAGCTGAACTTTTTAAGAAAAGGAAAAGAATGATGTATATAATTTCTAGGTTACATTTATTTGTTTTAGCTTAAGGTGCTTACAAATTCATTTCTCTGCCCCAAAGCATGGAAATTGTAAGCTAATGCGCCGGCCTTAACTTTTGCATCACTGAAGCAATAAACACTTTCTACCATCTCAAAAAGCAAAAAGCAAAGACATCACCTTGCCAACAAAGGTCCGTATAGTTAAAGCTATGGTTTTCCCAGTAGTAATGTACGGAAGTGAGAGCTGGACCATAAAGAAGGCTGATCGCCGAAGAATTGATGCTTTTGAATTATGGTGCTGGAGGAGACTCTTGAGAGTCCCATGGACTGCAAGAAGATCAAACCTTTCCATTCTGAAGGAAATCAGCCCGGAGTGCTCACTGGAAGGACAGATCCTGAAGTTGAGGCTCCAGTACTTTGGCCACCTCATGAGAAGAGAAGACTCCCTAGAAAAGACCCTGATGTTGGGAAAGATTGAGGGCACAAGGAGAAGGGGACGACAGAGGATGAGATGGTTGGACAGTGTTCTCGAAGCTACTAACATGAGTTTGGCCAAACTGCGAGAGGCAGTGAAGGATAGGCGTGCCTGGCGTGCTCTGGTCCATGGGGTCACGAAGAGTCGGACACGACTGAACGACTGAACAACAACAACCATCTCAAAAAATAAAAAATGTCGTGGTCACTTGCACCCATACTTTCCCCTGGTCCTTCAGCTGAATCCCCCCCCCCCAGTTAGTACAAGCAAATACATTTATGAATATGCCATGCTATTTAACAGCATAAAAGCTCCATCAACTTTAGCATTCTACTTGCAACAATAACCAGTCAGATGGAGGAACCAGAAGTCACACACACTGACGAGGCGTTTCACAGCACCACTGGGGATACAACTGCACAAACACACACATTAGGCATGATGGGAGCAGACCTGCATTTGAAGACATGTGCCTTCTGCCAGGATGTGCAATTTCGGCCATTTTCAACTCCTTTGGAAGTTTACTCTGAGCCCATCTAATATCCTAGCTTGAGCATGGGACAAAACTAATAATGGAAGTTTCATTGACAGGTAAACACAAGGGTCACCAACGTGCCTTCTGCCAGTACTCTAATGGCACCCCTTAAATATCCCCACAGAAATCTACAATGAAAGAAAGACTGTTTGCTCTTCCTGCTCAGTTTGAATTTGCACTGGTTTGGCATCTGCCACTTTAAACATGTGCACATTTCATTGGATGCCACACTGAACAGAGGAGAGGAGCAAAGGATGTTTCTCTGTAAGTACAACAGAGGTGTCCTTTTCCCATAGCTTCCTCCATTTTGTGGTCCTGTCTCTTTTTCAGGTCCTTCAGATGCGGCAGCCATTTTGTGTTATGTCACACACTGTGAAGCCCATTACCCCCCCCCAAAAAACCCCAAATGGGCCCACTGGCCCCAACACCTGGGTTAACTTTAAAATTTCTAAGCTTCCATGCTTTAAATACACAAAATAAATATTGTGTTTCCAAAGCAAGACAACAAGCTGGAGGAGACTCTTGAGAGTCCCATGGACTGCAGGAAGATCAAACTGAGTGCTCACTGGAAGGACAGATCCTGAAGCTGAGGCTCCAATACTTTGGCCACCTCATGAGAAGAGAAGACTCCCTGGAAAAGACCCTGATGTTGGGAAAGATTGAGGGCACAAGGAGAAGGGGACGACAGAGGACGAGATGGTTGGACAGTGTTCTCAAAGCTAGCAACATGAGTCTGGCCAAAATGCGGGAGGCAGTGGAAGACAGGAGTGCCTGGCGTGCTCTGGTCCTTGGGGTCACGAAGAGTCGGACACGACTAAACGACTAAACAACAACAACAACAACAAAAATGGGGGCACGTACAAATGGGGGCACGTGGGAAAAATATTTGGACAGAATGCTTATGCGTTCCTTTTTCTGCATTTCTTTGTATAGAATATTCAGGCAAGAATATACAGCCGAACAAGAGAGAGCGCTTTGTGTTTGCTTCCACTTAATGGTTTCTTTGGCCTGTGTTCCGAAAGTCAGCTCCTGTTTCTATTTCAAGATGCATGAACTTCACTATATATTTATCTGAGCAAGTAAAAACACAATCTCCTCCAAGGGCAAGATTACTTGTGGATTATAGAACATTGACAGTTTCTTCATTCTGTGTGTCTAGAATACTTTCCTCTCTCTCTCTTTTTTCCTTTCTCTGGGCCGTCATTCTCCATAAACATCAGAACAACTTGAACTTAATCATAAAAAAAAAAACAACATTCACACAAACTCTTGTTTGGAGGTTTTGATCCTGTTGACTTTATGGTCCCATAAACAGGCATGAAGATGTGTGTGGGGAAAATAAATAAATTTATGTAAATCCCTCCTTATTTGTAGCTATTTGTAGCACTAAAACATGGTTTTTAGTACCCCTACATTAAATTCTAGCTTTTGATGTCTCGAAATAAAGATGGCAATACCTATTTCCCATGTTTTGCTGGCACAGGGAGATGATATTTGATATTTTCTATTGTATTTGGTGGAGTACAACCAGACACAGCCTTACATTCGAATTCGTTAAGGCTTTCCAAAATAACCCTAATGATTTGGCTTTTGGAATCCCAAAGCTGAGCATGGAGGCTGTTTCCTAAGAGATGAATGCAGTATGATTGGCATCAAAAAGCCATGTCCATGTGCAGGGCCGGCGCGTCCATTTAGGCGAACTAGGCAATTGCCTAGGGTGCCAAAATGGAGGGGGCGCTGGCCAGCCTGCCACCTGCCGCCGCCCCAACCAGCGGCGGAGCAAGCAAACTGCGGCAGCGGGGGGCGCCTGGCTGGCCAGGGGGCGGGGCACTGCTCCGCAACGTGCATCATACACAATGACGTCACGTGGCCCGCCCCCTTGCCTAGGGCGCCAAAATTGCCAGCACCGGTCCTGTCCATGTGGCAGACAGATCTTTTGTAAGGACCTGATTAGGTGAATCAGTGGTATCTCATAAAACATCTCCATGTCCCAAGGGAGCTGAGACATCAGCAGTGCCAGATTTAGGGGGGTTGGCTGGTTCTCCCACACAGGGCTGAGGGGTGCAAAATATTAGTAATACTGAGAAGATCCATGGAAAAAGTGACTGTGGAAATATTGTAAAAATAAGAAATATGCTCCCTGCTCCCTGTTTCCATATATAGAAGCTGAATCGTCAAAGCAGGTGACAGAACAGCCAAGCCCCAACCCTGCACCTGAGAGAACAAGGCTAGCTTAGGGTGTAGAGGACAGGCCACATGGAACCATCAGCATCTTCTTTCAACAGAGGGAAACAAGGGGGGGGGACTTTAGAGGAGACCCTGCTACCTCTGCTCCCCTGCCAATAGGGATGGGGGACAAATGCAATTCAATTCACATTCAAATGATCTCATCTGCACTTGCTGAAACCAATTGTGAACCAAATCACAGCCAGCCGTCCAAAGTTGCTCTTCTCTGAATTTTGCAATGCAGTTCTTCAGTCAAGGAATGTGTGCAAGAATGCCTATACTCTGCTAAAGTGTGCAAAAAACCACACAATTTGGTGAAAATAACAAACATGCATTATATTGTGGAGGATTGCTTTGCAAAAATGTGTATATTGGGCAAAACTGCGCACGCAAATGTGTATATCAGGAGTTTGGCACCAAGACACCGAAAAAACTTCAGGGGGACTTTAAGAAAAGAATTCTCAAACTGATGTAGAAATGTGGAAAACTGAATCGATGACTGGAAACAGAGGAAAATCAGAATTGGGTCCATCCCTATCTGGCACTTGAGATGGTCACCTCACTCCTGCCAGCCCTGAAAACCACACATAAGTACCATACAGTGACAGAAAAGGTAACAGAGCACATATTGTGAAGCAGAAGGTCTCTGCTAGTAGTGGTGGCTGGTGTCCATTGGAACTGGTAGGGCAGAGGGCAACAAATTCTAGTTTTGTCCCCACCATTCTGGCTGCTGAGTTCTGCAAAGGCAACACTGAGATGGAGGAGGAGGAAGCAAATAGCCAGGACCACCCTTGGGGCTGATCGTAAGTAGGAAGGCAGGCAGGCAGGTGGGGAGCAGCTCAGGTCAGACTGAGGTGGTTGGCACAGTGCTCCCTTTGCTCCCCTCCACTGGCAAGGGGACTATGTGGCCTGGTGCAGTTTACAATAGGTTCCCCCCTTTTAAAAGCTGTATTTATGGGGGAGGAGGGTCTAAAAAGAACTCCCTCCCGCATAAAGACAGTTCTTTGTTGTTGCTTTTAAGCAAGCTAATGGAGTTCCCTGGACCACCCACTGCTTGGGGTGGCACGTCAAAACAACTAAAATATGCCTCTCAGCCTCTTTGTCCTGGAGGTGAGGCTCCGGCTACAGTTTCATCCATACTGACTCTTATGGTTGCATGGTGGGCGAGAAGCAATAATGTGCATGCATTTCTCTGACATGTGGCTTTAAATTTTGTTTAAAAAAATACCTGTGAGCCAAAGATGAACAACAACAGTTCATACAGAGTTAGCAACCATTAATTAAGGAGACAACGTTTAAAGCAGTGGGTTGAGATGTATTTCCGCCCCTCCCCCAGACAAAAAAAAAAAAGCTCCTTAAACCTTTCAGTGGTTTACAGCTGACTGCAAGGCAGCCGACGAAAATATATATCCCTTCCTGATACTGCAGCATAACTTTTGGAGCATTGGGGTGTCTGGTGTTTTGAAATGGCAGCTGAGCTTGGTATTTTAATGTGGAGTGCTCTTGGCAATGCTGAAAAGCTATTTATCCTTTGTTGATTCCCCACTAAATTCAGATCTTACATATTTACTACAAACTGCGGCTCAGCTTGAAGTGATTTGACTTGCACTTCTTTAGAGTACATGTCGAATTTCTTGTTCCTACTCTTGACAGGAAAGTGAGCTTTAATAGGTTTCACGAGGAAAGGGGTCTATATGGATGTGTGCGCCTGGAAGATTGACTCAACGTACAAAAACACATTCGTTATATTGGTTTTTGCCTCATCTAACTTGGAAACCATTTCCTTCCTTCCTTAATTAATACTGGATGACTACCTTAAACATTTTTTTACGTAAGTATTTTGCTTGAATGAAAGTCGATTTCCTCTCATCTCTTCTCTTCTGTTTGCTTTTCCATAAATATTCTAGCAAATGAGTTTGTTGGCAGCTGAGTGCAGAGAATCGGCATAAATATTCAATCGGAGGAACGCGATTCCAAGCATTATAGTCAACCAATAAGAAAAGGTGATCTATGGAAACGCCATCAAATATACAGGATGCATATTCAGATTTCATTGCTTAAGCAGACTAAGGATTATTTGCATAAAATATTTAATGAATTTTAACATAGAATTGCCAAGAATTGCTATATTCACCTTCATGTTCAGAACTTTAATACTTGCGGTGCGTTTAGCATTTCTCAGTTATGAACAATTTCACAAGCATTAACATTGGTAAAAAGTCTCGCTTCAGCCATAAGGCAAAACCCATCCCTACATTAGCCAACGAGAGCTTGATCCATGCAAGTCAACCCACAAGAAGAGAACAGATGTATAAAATCTTCTGTGATTCGATACAATAAGCACACAATAAGGGATGCGAAAGAGGAGGAGGAGAATTCAAGGAGCAATGATCCTAAAAACATTAAGACCAACGACAACAAAATATTTAAGTATTAGGAGCCGACCTAGGAAGGTAGATGGACCTTTGAGTGACAAGGGAGACAAAGGTGTGCTAAAGGAGGACAAGGAGATTGCAGAGAAGCCAAATTAATTATTTTCATATCTTTTCGCAGTGGAAGATGTAGCCCAGGGACAAGCTGAAGTTGGGGGTGGGGAGATTGGGGATTTGGAGATACTCATGGGACATCAAAGGGGTAGCAGACAGTACACAGGAGCCAGGAGAATGAGACACATCTCCAGAACCAGAGGAGCCCCCAGTTCCATGGATATTGCAGGCTCTGAGACATCAGGAACCGTGGGAAGTGTCCTTCAGGAGACAAGGGAACACAGCCCAGCTCACTAGTCGACCAGGTGAAGATAATGAGACTTGTTAGGTCTGGGAGGAGGTTGTGGTCATTCAGCTGGATTAGGCTCAGGGCAGGTGAGGATCACGTGCTTTGTCAAGTGGAGAAGCACAGCTGCTCAGCTGGAGCAAACTCAAGTGCATCAAGTAAGATCGAGAAGGATACAAGGGAAACAGAATCTGCTCAACTTTCTCCATTGATGGACCACAGCTTGACTGCTTTGGGAATGCCACTGGACCAGCATGACTTCAGGACTTACCCCAGGTGTTCCAACCCTGGATCTTCTGCAGAGGTGGGAACCTGACCTTAGGGATTGATTTTGAACCTTGCTTGTTGCCTTGGACTTGCTGCAGGTATCTTATGGCTGCTGCTGCTGCTGGGCAGAACTGGTGTGTAATGCTGGGTAGATTAGGGGCTCAGGTTACAGCATTCAGGGTGGGATAGAGCAGAGTGTGGAGCACTTTGTGAAGAGGAATTGGAAGACTGTGGACTTTTTGAAGAGTTGCAGGACTTCTCAAGCAACTGAACTCAATACTTGAATTGTGCACTTTGGCACAGCAAGGATGTTGTAAGCAAAGAACCCTCTCTGGGCTCAGAGAGTGGAGGCTACTTGTAGCATCTGTAAATAGTTTGTGTATAAAGAGTGTGTTTGGTAGGGTTGCCATATCTCCAAAAGTGAAAACCAGGACAGAGTTGTTGAGCTTTTTTTTAGTTTGGGAGCTTTTTTAAAGGCATTTTCGGCACGATTTAACCCGATGCCAGTTTTCAAGGACATTTGCACGATTTCTGAAAAATAACCCAGAACGCCATTTTTGGAGGCGAATTCCAGGACATGTCCTGGAAAATCAGGACATATGGCAGCCCTAGTTTTGGTGTTGGGCTAGTAAAGATATCTCTGCTAAACAGCTGTTTTCTGTTATGGTCTTAACTACTTGACTGAGCTTCCACGGTATGCACACACAACACGCAATACACCTTATGTGCAATGGGGCATATGAAAAAAAAACAGTTGTCACCTAGTTAATTCTCTGAACTCTCCACTGACAATATCTCAGGGATCCTTCAAATAGGAATGTTCTATATTTTTCAATAATATTTATTTATTTTTATTTATATACCGCTTAACTACCATGGTTTCTAAGCAGTGTACAAGAAATACAACACAGAAAGGTAAAAAGTTTAATTGAAGAGTGAGCACACATGTCAAAACCTCAGTGCAATTGAGAGCCAAGTTAGATGTTCCATGCAACTAGTAACCTTAGAGCCCAGAAAATGCAGAGAAAACATATCCAAATTTCAGTCAACTTCCCAAATTACCACCACTAACAGTCTGTCGTCTTTTTCTTTTCCTGCGTCTTCTTTTGTCAACAAAACAATAATCAGATCCCAGATATGATGAGCTTCAAAAGGCAAAGGCAAGCTAGCTGCTTAGGGAATAATTCACCACAAAGAAGAAGGAAAGACTAATTTCCTTCACTGACAAGTAGAATACAAAATTAAGGTAACTGGTCTTTAGATTCCTTAAAAACACACACACACACAGACACACACAAAAAGATGCCGGTGTTTTGCCGAACTTAGTCTGTAATGGCATTCAAAACCATTTTGGAATGATAAGAAGCCAACTCAACGCTGGCACAACATTCATTTTATTCTTACTTCAATGGTCGCGGCTTTCTCAGTCTAACAGTCTAACAGTTTCACTCCTTTCTGAATGAACAAAGCCTTCACTGCTAGTAATCATTTACAGCGATAGTTTGGCTAAGTATTATCTTTATTCAAAAAAGCAATTCATTTCTCTCTTCCCCCCCCCCTCCTTCCACCGGTTACAATGGGCCTTAATACAGTCAACTGTTTGGGGTGTGCATTATCTCTGATGTGGTCTTTTTTAAAGAAAGAATAAAGAAGAGGGTATGAATATTTAGCTTTGTGCATTTCATGGAGAACTCATCAGCACTTCCATATAATAAAAAGTACATTATAGCTGCTTTGTAATACGTTCAATGCCAGGAGCCTGATAAATTTCCACTGAACACACTCATGTGCACGAGTAACAATAGCAAAGCTATAAATTACCATAATTTTTCTGCCCCCTGCAGTTAGTGGTACAACAGACACTTTCCTGAAGGTGCTGCTTAGAAAAGATATTCTTACGAGCACAACCCCCCCCCCCAAAAAACCCCTGCATTCCTGGGCACGCTCAGTACTGTCTTCTTGGTGCTTTTCATACCACAAACACCTTAGACAGGTAGATGGGGAAAAGAAAAGGCAGAATAGTTGTTTACATCTTTAAAATATTGTATTGTTTAAAAAGCCATCTAAATGTAAAAACACTGAGCATTCACCAATTAGATGAGGACTTTTGTGTGTGGGGGGGTTTACCTTGTGTATGCCCCCAAATACTTACCTTCATCTCTTCATTTATTTGTGGGCTACAGTCCATTTCAGATGCATGGAGTTTTGTCTTGAGTCACAGGTAGATACAGAGAAGGCTTCTTTTTGGGGGGACAGGTAATAAACAGTGAGGTCAGAGGGTGATGTAATGCAGAAAAGTACGGGGAGTGTGAATTATTTAATTAACAGTGGTAGTTCACACACACACACACACAAATGCTGGTAACAGCTATCCTGGCATTGGTAAGCTACTTAACACAACTGATTGGATCGAACCTTTGGGTATATTGCAATTCAGAGATTTAACATTTCAGTCTCCCTTTGAAGTTCCATTGCTCTGGGACAACCACTGCAAGGTCACTACGAAGTGTCCTGGAAGGTTTAAATGTTCCCCCAATGGCATTTAGATCTGATATTCCTGTTGTCAGATTTGTTTCCATTTATTCTTTTGCATAGAGGCTACCCCCCATTTTTTTGTGCTATGCTAACGCAGTAGGGGAGGGTTGGTGGATGAATGCATATATCACATTGGAAGACTGTCCAACCATCTTGTCCTCTGTCGTCCCCTTCTCCTTCTTTCCCAGCATCAGGGTCTTTTCCAGGGAGTCTTCTCTTCTCATGAGGTGGCCAAAGTACTGGAGCCTCAGCTTCAGGATCTGTCCTTCCAGTGAACACTCAGGGCTGATTTCCTTCAGAATGGATAGGTTTGATCTTCTTGCAGTCCATGGGACTCTCAAGAGTCTCCTCCAGCACCATAATTCAGTCACATGACACCCCCCCAAAAGGCTTCCCTGCCTCCACTATCACTTCTCTTGAAAACATCTACATTTCATCTTTTCCCCAACCATATCAACTGCAACAGTTTCCTTTTCTCTGGATTGCATTGAGAAAGGAGGCAAATGTGTCCAATTAAAGAGGAAGCTGGCTTGCTTTGAATTAGTGCAGAGGTCTGCAGAGAACTGCTAAGCTTGAACAGTAGGTGGGGAGACAGGAGGCTCTGAACACCCACTTCTTGTTGCAATAATTTCATGTCCTCTCATGGGCAAGCTTTGGTAGGGACTTCTGTTCTGGCAGCTGCCATGTTGAAAAACCCAGAGTGCAGCACACAAGTGGTTTTGTTGTTGTTGTTTTTAAGTAAATGAGTTATAATGGATGAAAATGTAAGGAGGTGGAAAGGACATTTTATCATATGTAGTGGACTTGCCCAAGGATAAAAGCTTTCTGGGAAAAGATTTATAATGAAATGAAAAAGGTGTTGAAAAACACATTTGTTAAAAAACCAGAAGCTTTTTTACTTGGAATTGTGAATCAAGAGGTCTAAGAAGGATCAAACCTTTTTAATGTATGCCACAACAGCAGCTAGGATTTTGATTGCAAGGAACTGGAAGACACAGGAATTACCAACGATAGAAGATTGGTAGATGAAAATGATAAGACTATATGGAGCTTGCTGAAATGACCGGGAAACTACGCGACCAGAGGGAGGAGGCGGTGGAACAAGACTGGAAGAAATTCAAAGAATATTTAAAAGACTATTGTAAGATATAAAGATAGAAAAAAGCTGGAAGAAATGACAGTCTACAGAATAAAAAATTAGGATTAAATAATATAAATGTATGATTTTAGGTTAAGACTAATATAAGAAGAGAACATAAGTTATAAGTAAGAAAAATTATTTAAAGATGAAAGGAAATTACTAAAGATGATTGACAATGAAACGCAGGGGGGGGGCGAGAGGAAGTCACCCCACCATGATTAGAAAAGATGAAAGGGAAAATCTGCTGTATGTTTTGTTATTGTTTATAACAGTTATGTTTTGTGTTATGTTTTTGTATGTAGTGTATGTTGTTTAATTGAGTTTGTTAAAAAACCAATAAATATATATCTTTTTAAAAAATATATAATGGAAGCACCCCTTTGACTATTTTTGCTCTGCAAAACATGCATTTCTTCCAGATTGCTGGTCTGTTTTGGAGCCTTGTTCAAAGGTACTAGTGCTTACATATGAAGTCCTTGGAAACCAAGTGCCTGAAGAAGTGCCTTCTCTTTTACAAAACTGCACGAGTCCTGAGATCATATCCCAATTCCCTTCTTGGGATGCCCCATCCTAATCAGTGAGGTAATTGGTGAACAGGAAGGGTTGATGCTTGACATACTACTTCTCCAGGGAGTTTCAACTGGTGCCTTCTTTGACATCCTTAAACTTCTTTTTTCACCTTGCTTTCTGCTGTTTTGCTATACCGTTAGTGGCTGCGTTTTATTGGTTGTCATAGAATCATAGAGTGGGAAGGGACCCTGAGGATCATCTAGTCCAGGGGTCAGCAATTTTTTTCAGCAGGGGGCCGGTCCACTGTCCCCCAGACCTTGTCAGGGGCCGGACTATATTTTGGAAAAAAAACATGAACGAATTCCTATGCCCCACAAATAACCCAGAGATGCATTTTAAATAAAAGCACACATTCTACTCATGTAAAAACACACTGATTCCCGGACTGTCCGTGGGCTGGATTGAGAAGGCAATTGGGCTGGATCCGGTCCCCGGGTCTTAGTTTGCCTACCCATGATCTAGTTCCACCCGAATATGCAACTGAGCTTGCCCCATAAGGGGACTGAAGCTGCAACTTTGCCATTATTAGCACCACACTCTTCACCAACTGCACTACGCAGGTATTGTGCTTTATGTGATTCTAATCTAAACTAACCTAAATCCAACAGATATGTGGTGGCATAAAATATATATTAAATTAAGTAAACACAACTGGTTTCCCTGAAGTGCTGACCTGCCACGGAGCATTTTGCAAGTTTGCTGTCAATCATCCATCTTTTTAGGAAGGCATATATATCAGTCAAACCGGCTGCCGATTAGGCAAGGAACTTTTAACCTCTTTGAATGTTTGTGGCGCTGTCTACTCTTTGTGCTTAAAAAGCTCTATTGTGTTTTCCAAGGCAGACACCATTGCAAAGCTGTCATGTACAATGTGCGAAAGGAGAACTGGCACAAATGCTGATGGTAGGAAAACCTTCCCTCCTGCAATGTTGATTTGGAGTGAACAGATCACATTTCTTAACAGTAGAGAATTGCCCGCAGTGACACATTTCAAATGAAAGGAGGAAGCCATTAGCTCCATTTGAGAGTGCTCATCATTGAACCCAAAGGGGCTGAAGGTGCAAACTCACAACCACCTTAGCATCTTTTGAAGTGATAGGATATTGTAACAAGGGTTAGTTTTCTTCAAAGGCTGCAGCTTTTAAATGGCCATTCCTAGGATGCTCAATCTACTGCCAATTAATTTCATTAGATGACCCTGAGTGTAATAGAAGACTATTTCATTCTCTGTATCATGAATGCATTTTACAAACGGGAGCAGAGATGTATCAACGGTGGGGTTTTTTATATTAAATATATACACATATATATTGAAAGGACTGAAGAGGGGGGTTCATTGCCCTTCTATGAATAAGCAGGTCGGGACTTTGCCATTCTATTTTTTGTCTCCTAGAGGTGGCGTGCAGATTCTTGAGTGCTTAAAGTACTGCCTTTTGGTTTCCCCAGCACACAAGACTTCTCTTGTGAATTTGCAGTTTAAATGCACTTCAGTTTCTGCAAGACAGTTCCCTGAATGGAATAGAGCTACCAGATGACCTTTAAAAATAAGAGCTGTGGCCTTACAGAAAGGATTTCCAACGTGACATAGTTCAATTATGGTGCTATTATACTGAAATGTATTTCCCAAGTTGTAGTTTAGGAAATGAGAAACGCCTGTGGTTTCAAAGTGAGATAAAGACGACTTCATTGGAGATAGGGCACTCAAGCACAGAGCCAGATTGTGGTGGTGGTTTTTTCCTTCAGTCACAAATATATTTGTCTTAAGTCTACACAAGCACTGAGGGCAAATGGTAAGCTGAGCATTACAGAGCAGTTTTTTTCCACTCGGTGCAAGCATAACAGAAATAGGGATACCTTGACTACAGGCAGCAATTCAACAGGCTGACTTGTGTTCTAGGATTGGTGCACCTTGCTTTGAACATCCTATGAAGGGTGGGGAAAGAGCAAAAGAATAACGATACTATTGAGCCTGTCTGTGGCAGAGACAGCCAATGTGGTCCAACTCCAGATGCTGTTGAACTCCCATCTTCCATCCATCCTATCAAAACAAAACTGGATACAGTGGTTTAAGAACTTAATAATGCCGCCGTGCGATTTCTGTTCTCATCCTGAAGCAAAGTTCTTAACCCGAGGTACTATTTCTGGGTTAGCGGAGTCTGTAACCTGAAGCATCTGTAACCTGAGGTACCACTGTATCTCCTACCACATTTAAATCTTTTCTATTGAAACTAGAGTCTGCAGTCGATTGCTCCAGGTAAACTTCTCCTTTCCCAGCTCCAATATTAGCAGCTGACTGGGAATGCAACCGGCTGCAAGGAGGTAAGGCACATAGGTTGGAGGGGGGAGAACACTGAGCACCCCTTTTATGCTACTTTCATTGTTGCAGTAGAATAGAATACTTCAACAGAGTGGGCATGTGAATGATGTCCCTCATGTTATTTATTTAAGTCACTTATCTACTGGCCTCAAAAGTCCCAACCCCCCACCTGGCAGTTTACACTGTTAAAATATCAATTCAATTAAAATCAGAAAGCATTAAGTAAGGCAAGCCAATAAAACCAATCCAAAACCAGGTAAGAGTTACAATTAGTTAAAAGCCTGGCAAAATAAAATAAGTTAAAGGCTCTGTCTGCCTAAAAATCATCAAAGAAAGGGCAGACCTAATCTCCCTTGGGAAGGAGTTCCACCACACGGGCGCCACCAATGTATAAGGCTGGCTCTGCCCTTACTTGAGAATACATCTCACTGAAATGGATTGCACACAAAACTGTATTTTGTGATCTGTTCTCTGTACTGCACTGCCCGAAAGATTTCTTGCAAAGATCTGTCCCCCTGGAGTGATGGGTGCCAGGAAGTTATTTTTATTGTTGGTAGATTTTTATGGGCAATGCCTTGGAAAGATGCTTTCAATGAAAACCAAGTTTATGCAATGCGATATTGAGTTTTAGTGCTGTGCATTTTTGAAAGTGCCTGCAACAAAATCAGCCTGCCTCTCTCTGCAGTGTATCCTACCTACAGTGGCTACTGAACACCAAGAGTGCTGGAAACAGAACTAGAAAGAGGCAGCCAAGTGAAGAAACCTTTAGTTTAGTATGTTTGCTCCTGAAAGTGTATTTTTCCTTACTTCTCCATTGTGAAAGGGGAAAAACACGTAGGAAAAAATGAAGTATGTTTTATACACAAAGAAGAAAACTGGAACATTTGCAAGTTTATTTGTTTGCATAAGATGGGTATGATTAATCGCAAACAAACTTAACATCGATCGCTCAAAGATATGGTCTATTGTCCAAAAATCTGACAAAGAGAAGAGCAAATATCAATTGGCTGAAACCAAATTATCCATTATCTCCTGCTATTCCCCCAGTTTCTGTGCTGTATTTACAAGTAAAATAAAACCTAAGCAGAGCTTCGATGTACAGTGGTGCAGTGGCTATGAAGATTATGGGCTTTCTGAAAAGCAATCATATGCTAAGAGACTGATGTTTTCACAGAAAAATACACATCTCAATTAAGGCTTTCTGCAAAGGCTTTGACTGTCAACACACCCACGTGGTCTGGGGCTGTGCGAATTCTGCACCTCCGTAGGAGCCAAGAGAAGCGTGAAATCTGATTGCTGATGCTGAACTTGGCAGGATATCAGTGTTCATTTTTATCCCTAATGGCTGCTGTGAAAAGCTTGGAAAACCTGAACTCCAGAAAACATCCTGGATTTTCCAGGATCAGAACGTTTCTGGGGATATAAACACCCACGTCTACTGGCATTTGCCGCTTTGAGGCCCACGGCGATCACTCACACCAAATCTCTGTGCTCTTCATTCCCCTTTTAATCAATCCCCTTCTTTTGTTCAATAATTTCTGAATTTTCAAAGCATACAAATACACTTCACACGAATTTATTCTGTGAAATTCAGGTCACCATATCACATACCTAGAACTGTTTCTGGGGCTGTATGTGTCGGTATACAGGGCGCGATGGCAAATGTGTACACTGATTGCACACGGCCCTGCATGAAGCAAAAAATCTTTTACAGTCATTTTAGCAGGTCCAGCAAACTATATAAAATTGTTTCAGGGGGAAAAAAAATGAAACTGCTTAATGTCAGATGATTTTATACAATTATACAGTGAAGAATCCGACTTTCCATTTTATTTTTTTCCCTCACAACAATACATTTAAAAACAGTATTTCACAGTCACAATATTACTAGCAGAAACTGAAGCATTAAAAGGTTAATCTTCATCTGATGAAGAATGTCCCTCTCGTTCTGTCCTAAGTTTTTCTGCGTAGAACTGGAAGCTCTCCTACAGCAGATCAGAGGAAGAAAAGAAAGTTAGGAGACAAACTAGTATTTTAGTGTATATGCTAAGCAATTTGTGCATCAACCCAACCCCCAAATATCTAACTGTTCTACACCTGTTTTCCTAACACTGATCAAGAAAAAGGCAAAGACTAATATTCTGTTATGGCTTAGGAAAAACTTGAGTCCACACAATTTGAGGAAGACTAACTTCAACTTCAACAACAGTGATATATATCTTCCATATAAATTCCCTTCTAAATATGAGCAGCCTTCGCCAACCTGGTGCCCTCTATAAATATTTTGAACTGTAACTCGCACCAGTCAACAGTCAGCACGGTCATAGACCATAAATGAGCCCCCTTAGGCATGAAAAGTTTATATTTTCTTCTGCCGCTGAATATTATGAACCTCCAAAACATGTCTTGTAGATAACCTAGCTTTAACCACAAACCACTACTAATTGCAACTTACATGAACTCATTGCTACTTGGCTTTTGTAGATTCTCCTTCTAAAGTAACATACTGAAGAAGTTATTTCAGGAAGTCTCCACATTTTTAATGCATTTGTTCCCCCCAATTAAGCAGATTCACAAAAGGGGCCAAGGTTTGTGTTTTTTGTTGGCAAAATTACGAAAGATAAGTCAACCTGCCTGAGAAAATTAGTTCCTATGTTTTACATTTTCATCCTTACAAATGCTATTTGGAAGGAGGGGGGTAATGTTCATGTTTAAAAACTAGCAATTAGCTAACACCTAAACCCATTCTGAACTAAAGCATGCGGAAATCATTTAAAGTTTAAATCCTAGAGATAAAACACTCCAAGGATGCTTGATAAACTCACACCTCAACATGAATGCCCAGTAATGATCTTATACTTTAAACACAATAGCCCCAGAAGGCTTCCTTCTCCCACCAGTCAAGTCTAACGCCAGATTAATACAATGCCACAATATACTCAGCACTTCATTTGTAGACTCCTCTGGGGGTTTTCTGTGAAGCCTTAATCCCAGAGTAATTAAGCATGCCACTTGTTTTATTAGCAACACACACACACACACACACACACACACACACACACACACACACATTTCCAGAGGCATTTCTTTGAAAAATCAGTAAACACTCACAGGAGGTTCAGTGAAAGGAACAGGCTCTCCTGCATTCTTAAGGAGAACTGCCAAACGTTTCAGAAATAACTCATCTGGGTGCAATTTCTCAGCTTTCATTTCATCATACAGAGCTTTTGCTGAAGCCACATCCTCATCTAATGCTAAGGAGGGGGAAAAAAAAGATATATACAGAGGAAACCATTACAGGAGATGAAACAGTTTACCAATCAACCAGAATGCATTATGCCAGAAATTTCTAGTTCCACTCAATTCATAAAGACTCAAATGTGTTGCTCTGCAATAATTTCCAACCAAGTAGACCTGAAGTAGAGAGAGAGATGCTGGCATTAATCGCTGAATTACTGTGATAAAATGAACAAAAGCTTAATAACTGCAGGTTAAATCTGCCCCTTGATGAATTTCTGGGGATGACAAGCAGTGACGGCAAGTCTGAGGACTCTTGTGGCTCCCGCTGCGAAGAAGGCCTTAGAGATAAGCCAACTCCCTGTACCAAGTTTGAGGGGGGGAAGTGGTAGTTTCCTCTTCCAATTAACATTCTAAGGCAGGGGTCGGCAACCCGCGGCTCCGGAGCCGCAAGTGGCTCTTTCGCACCCTTGCTGCGGCTCCGGAGCGCGGATACTAATCCAGTATCCCGGTTTGGCTGGGCTGGGAAATCCTGGCGCTGCGGTTCCAGAGCGCGGATACTAGGGGTGGAAAGGGGTGTGGCCAGCGCCGCACAGGCTGCTGGGCTGGCCAGCCCTCGTGTGCCAGGCGGGGAAAGGGGTGTGGCCAGCGCCGCACAGGCTGCTGGGCTGGCCGGCGAGAGGAGGACGGGAGCGCGTTAAGGCACACGTGGCGCCGGCGGACTAGATCGGAGAGGGAGAGGCCGGCGTTTCCCAGGGCTCCGGAGAGACCCTTTCCTGGAGCAGCAGGGAGAGCCTTTCCTCTCCCTGCACAGGAGCGCTTTGGGCTTGCTGCTCACGCCCAGCCTGGGCTCCGTGGCTGCGGCGGCTGGAGCGGCGGGGACATGGGCGTAGCCAGGAGGGGGCAGCTGCCCCCCCTAGAAGGCAGCTGCCCCCTCCCCTAGCTGCCACCAGCACCCCGCGCTGCGCGCAGGTACCCAGGGCCGGTGTGTTTAGCCTGCAGGCACCGAATTCTGCGGGGCGCCAGAAGGCTAAAAGGGAAAAAACCAAGCCGACGCTCAGCTGGAGAGGCACACGTGCCCTCCCTTGACACAGGCTCGCCTCCTCCCCAGGCTTTGCTCAGTTGCCGCCTCGTGCAGAGCGAGGCGGTCTGCCCTGTGGGAAGAGAGAGGCGAAGGGAAAGTTGTGCGCAAGGGGGCCAGTGGGGCGGAAGAAGAAGAGAGGCGCCCTCCAACTCGCCCCCTTCTTCCTTCTCTACCCGGGCTGTGGAGGCGCCTTCTCTCTCTCTTCTCTTCTCTCTCTCTCTCTCTCTCTCTCTCTCTCTCTCTCTTTTTCACCCGCCCTCCCTGTGAGAAGAGGGAGGCGGGCGATGGAGGGGGAAGCCGAGGAGGAGGACGATAGAGCCTCCGCACTGTGTTTGCAGCCCTGCTTGCAGGGTCCCCTTGCCCGTTCTGTTCAGCTACATCCAGCCTGAGCCGTGAGTAGCAGCAGCTGCTGCCCTGGTTTCTCTCCCTGGAATCATGCCAACTCTATCCCGGTGAAGGGAAGCCTCCTCCCCTCACTCCTCCTCCTCCTCCTCTTCCTCCTCTTCTTCTTCTTCTTCTTCTTCTTCTTCTTCTTCTTCTTCTTCTTCTTCTTCTTCTTCTTCAGGGGTGGGCTCCTTATTCGCCCCCACCCCACCAACAAGGTCCCTAGTAGGGGTTGTAGAGCCAGCCAGACCATTTAGCACCAACCCCATTCATTCCAGCAGCGGGCCATCACCCGCTCACTCCAACCCCCATGAAAAAGATTATTATTATTACTACTACTACTACTGCCCTTCACCCATAAATATCAGGGTGGCTCACTGCATGAAACTGCGGTAATAAGCACACCCTAAAAACTAGAACAAAGAAACCAAACCAAGTGAGCAACCCTCCTTCTCCCTTATTTGTGAAACAAGCCTGTTAATTGCCTATCCAACTAAAAAAAAATGGCACTGAAGGTTTTTAATATCAATGCAAGCTAAAAAGCATTGCAGGGGGTTGGGCTAGATGACCTGCAGGGTCCTTTCCAATTCTACGTTTTTCTGAAAAACACACACGCACAACCCAACTATGGTCCCTCTGCAGTCCTCGCCCCAAGCAACTGTGAGACTTGCTCCCCAGAAAGTGTGCCTTGTCTTGCTAACTGTGGTTTTTGGTGTCTCGTCAGCCCCCTCCCCCCAATCTATTCATATTCCTTTCTCCCTAATCTCCAATATTACATTTTCCTCTGGTTGAGACTTAAAACAGAAAGCCCTAATTCCCAATTGTGTTTCTTGCTGCAGTCCTACTGTCTACTCAGAAGTAAGGTCCTATTAGATTCAGCAGGGCTTACTCTCAGGTAAGTGCAGCTAGGGCTGCAGCCTTTGTGACCCAGGATGTGTAAAGCAGGATGTCACTTACACCCCTCTTTTTACTGCTGTTAAATGAACTTTTAAAAAAAATTTATTTTATTATTATTATTATTATTATTATTATTATTATTATTATTATTATTATTATTATTATTATTTTAAATCCAATTTCGTTGTACTTGTACAATGACAATAAAGATATATACATATTAAGGTAAGAAACAATATATGCAGTGTTATATTTGTTTTAAATGTCGCAATGGTTTTGCGGCTCCCAGTTTTTTTTTCTTCTTCGGAAATGGGTCCAAGTGGCTCTTTTTGTCTTAAAGGTTGCAGACCCCTGTTCTAAGGTAACAGTTTACTTTTCCACATGCAGCTTTTTTAGCTTTCATTCGAATAGTAAGAGACTGGCGCAAATGAAACAGACAAAAGCTCATTTGAGATCAGTGTCAATACATCCTTTAAACCTGCATTGCCCACAGTCCTGAGGGGTCCTGAATTATTCCTCCATGAAGCCATTCCTATGTCTGTGGCATTAGTCAAAGAGAGCTCCACATTCCATAATTTGGCGAGGGAAAATAGCTAAAGACCGAGTGTCCCTTTGGGTCATGAGCAGCAGCTTTTGATCATTAAATTTAAATACTTGCATTAACTACCTCCGTCTTTGAGGATACCCTCATCACTTTCAGTTATGCTTTGAAGTATGCTCACTACCATAATTTGTTTAGATTTATTAACTGATTACATTAGAAATAGCAATAACAACCTACTGACAGCCTGAGCTGAAGGCCACAGACTTGCTAGCTATTTTAAGAAGGAGAAGGAAGATTCAGGTAGGTAGCCGTGTTGGTCTGACGCAGTTGAATTTTTTTTAAAAATTGTCCAGTAGCACCTTAGAGACCAACTAAGTTTGTTCTGGGTATATGCTTTCGTGTGCTGGGTATCGGAAGAAGTGTGCATGCACACGAAAGCTTATACCCAGAACAAACTTAGTTGGTCTCTAAGGTGCTACTGGACAATTTTTTTCAAGGAGAAGGAAATAATCCTGAAGGTGACACACATGCTCTGGGAAGATGGGAAGATCTCTGAAGCGAATTCTTTTGATTGGCTGTTGTGTGGAGAGCCAGTGTGGTGTAGTGGTTAATAGCGGTAGACTCGTAATCTGGTGAACCGGGTTCACATCTCCGCTCCTCCACATGCAGCTGCTGAGTGACCTTGGGCTAGTCACACTTCTCTGAAGTCTCTCAGCCCCACTCACCTCACAGAGTGTTTGTTGTGGGGGAGGAAGGGAAAGGAGAATGTTAGCCGCTTTGAAACTCCTTAGGGTAGTGATAAAGCGGGATATCAAATCCAAACTCTTCTTCTTCTTCTTCTTCTGTTAAACTGTTGTATGTGGACAAGACTGAGTGAAGCATGTGGGTTGCACCTTCCCCATTGCTTACCCCCCCCCCCAGCTGATAGGACTTTGGCAGAGCCTTGTTCACTTTTATAGAATACTAGCAGCATACCAATTCAGTGTAATCCAGTTTCCTGTGATTACACAGGAAACACAAATCATAGTTTAGGAATAACACAAATCATAGTTTAGGAATAACCCATGGACTAGCCTTAGTGAATTGTCCATCTTGCATGCATCTTTCTCCTCCTGTGCAGTTGGGAAGAGGGCTTCGGCAGAGTTTAGTTTCCTTTTTTTGCAGAATCCTGATGTGCCATTACATTCAAACCAAAGGTTGATCTCACAAGCCAGCTTTGTAACCCAGGGTGTGATGCTGGTTTGTTACGAAACTTACCAGTGTTTGTTTTAAACTGCAACTCCTGGTTTTGAATGTCATGGTCAGGATTCCAAACTCTTGCCAATGTCCTCTTCCTAACCACCCAGGAGAGGGGAGCACACAAGACGGCCACTTCGCTACGGCTAGTCTATGGATCACTGAGCCAGGATTTGCTTTACATGTGAACCAGGCAGAGGGCCTTCTCAGTAGTGGTGCCCTCCCACCAGATACCAAGGAAATAAACAACTATCTGACTTTTAGAAGACATCTGAAGGCAGCAGTGTTTAGGGAAGTTTTTAATGTTTGATGTTTGATTGTGCTTTTAATATTCTGTTGGGAGCCACCCAGAGTGGCTGGGGAAACCAAGCAGATGGTTGCGGTATAAATTGTTGTTGTTGTTGTTGTTGTTGTTGTTATCTGTTAACATGGGAAGCGGAATTACACTGACTCAGACTCTTTGTCCATCTAGCTCAGTATTCTCCACTCTCACTGCCAGTGGCCCTCCAGGGGTTCAGACAGGAATCTTCCTCAGCCCTACCTGGACATGGAAGGGGACTGAACCTGAGATTTATTCGTAAGCAGAGCATGCAAATTAGGATGGCCAATTGCTACCCCTCCCCCCCAGTAGAGACCGTGACAGCAAAAAACCCTGCTCTCCTGCTTGCTTGAGTGACAGAACCACTAAGCAGGTCTTTTTGCTGTACTGATTTTCGTTTCATTTACCTTTCTGGTACCTGCCTTCCTAATAAGAGTTACTTAATGCTATACATGGGGAAAAATAAAAAGCTTATAATCTGTAGAGATGCATGTTTCAGACCCCTCCATTTGTCAAGGAAAAGCTTCCCACTCACAGCTGCAAGTGGATGAGTTGCTTTCCAACTGTGGGAGGCTTCAGAACCTGCGCAAAGTGATGGTTTAATGAAGGTATAATAGAAATTGTTAACTTCCCATTTCTTTAAAATAGAAGTATCTATTGTATGAAAAAACAATAAAAGGAAGATGTAACAGTGAGATTATGTTTAATGGACCGCACAACTGAGACGTTTTCTTAGTATTTCTTTATTCTTGGAAGACTAACAATTTGGGTTTTTCTTTCTTTTTCCCCCTTACCAGCCTTGGACACAGTCTCAGGGTTTTATATACCTGATGAGAAGGCAGAATGAAAACCCACAGATTCAACTAGCTTTGGGAAAAAAAAAGTATGCATCCTTCTGGTTCTAGAGTCTAATATCTCCATCTTTCATATACCTTAGTAAAATTGCAACAAAAGTATCACCTCAAGCACAGAATACGCCCCCCTCCCTTTAATAATGCTACTGTTTGGCATTCACCTCATTGGCTGGATCCAGACTAAATTATTTCTGGTCTTAATTCCCATGAAAACCAATGAGAAGGTGCAAATTTGTCTCATTGATTTCAATGGGACCCAAGTTCAAAAAACTCAGCCTGGATCCAATCCAATGACCCCCTGTACAGAAATCTGAATTTCTCCTGTACAGAAATCTGAATTTCTGAATTAGGGAGAAAAAGAAATGGAATTGTTAAAATGATATAAAGATTTCAACAAGGTTTGCGCTTTGCCTCTTTACCAAGGTGAAATGCCAACTGGCCTCCCATGTGGCTTTCCCCGGAAGTAAACCATGCTGTACTGTGTGAATGTTAGCTTTTTTTGACCAACTGATAAAAAAAGAAGCATTTAAGTATCCCCGTCCCCCGGGACCAATTGGGTTGCCAAGGAGACACGGCGTTTATATATACACAGTGCTGACCTATCAGCTACCATTGAGCTGCGCCTTCCTTACAGGTTTGTTAAAATGTTGTTTTCTTTGTTTGCTCCACATCATCAGCTACTAGGTAAACTTCACCAGTACCACTTCTATGTAGTTTGTCATTGGCCAGGAGACCTAGCTCTCATAGAACAATTTGCGCCCTGAACAATCCTTAAAACATCTACTTTCTAAAGACTTTGACTATTAAGTTCCAAATGCTCCAATTTTAAATTCTGTTATGTTCTTGTTATACATGTTGGCAAACGGTCCGAAATAAAACACGTGGCATCTTACCATGGCATTTCATAAGGTAAGAGCAAACCATCCTCCGATCTGTGAAGTCAGGAATTAGATCCAACAATGTCTTGATTTTCTGAACCTAGAAAAAAATGAGAGGTACAGAAGCAGACTTTTGTTATGTAATATCAAAGGAGAAAGAGCTTGTTCATAAGAATCAAGGACTAAGGGAAAATAATATGCTATGGTCACGACCCAGAGGGATGTGTCTGGCAGGATTTTCAGGAGATAAAAGGTTGACTGCTCTCAACAAGGCAGGAAAGAAAAACTGGAGATAGGAGAACCCACTTCCCAGAATCCTTTGCTCCTGTCTTGTCATGGGACAAGGGATGTTACCTAACCCAGTGCCTTCATGACAACAGAAATAAATCAACAAGATTATTTAAATACTGGCTAGAGAGATGGTTGGACCCTTGGAGGATAAGTAGATGTAGATTTGCACATGTCTTCAGTGGAGAATGCAGGGCAAATCCCAGCACCCGAACCAACGTTTTCAGGAGGGGAGTCAGGAATTGAGGAATCAAGAGATAAAACCAATAAATTGCTGGTCCCAAATTGTATCCGCCTAAGAGTTCTCAAAAGGGTGGCGCTGTGGGTTAAACCACAGAGCCTAGGGCTTGCCGATCAGAAGGTCGGCAGTTCAAATCCCCGCGACGGGGTGAGCTCCCGTTGCTCGGTCCCAGCTCTTGCCAACCTAGCAGTTCAAAAGCACGTCAAAGTGCAAGTAGATAAATAGGGACCGCTCTGGCGGGAAGGTAAACGGTGTTTCCATGCGCTGCTCTGGTTCACCAGAAGCGACTTAGTCATGCTGGCCACATGACCCGGAAGCTGTACGCCGGCTCTCGGCCAATAAAGCGAGATGAGTGCACAACCCCAGAGTCGGTCACGACTGGACCTAATGGTCAGGGGTCCCTTTACCTTTATGAGTTCTCAAAGAACTGAAATGTGAAATTGCTGATCTTCTAACAAAAAAATTGTAACTTGTCCCTAAAACTGGTCTCTGTACCCAAGGGCTGGAAAGTGGCACCGATTTTTAAAAAGGGATCCTGGAAATTACAGGGAAGCTGGTGGAAAGCATTGCTTGAGATATAATAATCAAGCATACAAGCCTTGCTGAAGCAGAATCAGCATGGCTTTTGCAAGGTGAAGTTCTGTCTCACTAAGAGTTCATTTGGGGACTGTCAACAAACACCTGGAGCTGATCTGGTTGAGACAGTGCACTTGGACTTGGTATTTCACCAAAGACTCCTGAGTAAGCTTAGCAGTTATGAGATAAGAAGGGAGAGCCTCTTGTGGATCAGGAACTGGTAGCAGGGAGCAGGAGCAAATGGGAAGTATTACTGATGGAGGGACATAGCAGGTGGAGTGCGCCAAGGACTGTGCTTTTTAACTTGTTCATAAATGATCTAGAGTTAGGGGTGAACAGGGATGTAGGCAAGTTTGCTGATAATACCAAATGATTCAGGGTTGTTAAAACAAAGAGACTGTGAAGAGGCCCGAAAGGACTTCTCCAAACTGAGTGAATGGGCAGTAAAACGACAACTGCAATTGCAAACCTGTGTAAAGTGATGTACGTGGTGTGTGTGTGTGTTGTTGTTTTTTGGGGGGGGGATCTTAATTAAAAAGTATACACTCATGGGATCTGAACTTGTGGTGATGGACCAAAATGATCAAGGAAGTGGAGCAACTCCTGTTATGACAAAAGGTACAGCATTTGGGGCACTTTAGTGAAATGGTGAGTAAGAGGTGACATGAGAGAAGTGTTATAAAATTCTGTTTAGTACGGAGAAATTGGATGGAGAAAAGTCTCCCCACCATAACCTCAGAACTCATGGAAATCCAATGAAGCAGAACATTGGGTTCAGGACAGACAAAAAAAGTACTTCTTCATGCAATGCATAGTTAAACTATGAAACTCATTTGCACAGGAGGCAGTGATGGCCAGCAACTTGGATGGCTTTGAAAGAGGATTAGACAAATTCATGGAGGAAAAAGCCATTAATGGCTACTAACCACGATGACTATGCTCTGTCTTCATGGTCAGAGGCATGCTCAGGGTCCTGATCGCGGGCTTCTTGTGGGCATCTGGTTGGCTGATGTGAGAACAAGATGCTGGACTCGACTGGCTATTAGCCCAATCCAGCAGGCTCTTCTTATGTTCTCATGTCTGTTTTGTGACTGCTATCCTATGACATGCCATGCAATATTAATGTAGTGGAAGAAAGATACGAAGTTGTCTCACAATGACGTGTGTTTTTATTTATTTTATTTATTTTCTATTTTATTGATCTCCTATTCTGTTGTTTGCTCTACAGCAACAGAACCTACTAGAGAGAAGTACTGTGGTTAGTGTAGCTTCTACTCTTTTAATGGAGCTTACACAAAGTAAGTTCTCAGTGGATTGTGTCCTTAGAAGCTTGGCATGCGAATTCTACTACAAAAGAAGCAAATACGTAGTTTTCAAGTTTCATGTGCATTTTTGGAACAGGGCAATTACTGGCACTTAAGCAGAATACCACTTACCAAATAAATATTTCATGCACCGTTTTCCAAAATGCGGGTCTTATAAATAACAAAAATGCACTCTTGAAAAGAATTCCCCTCCCTTTCTCATATTAAAGAATTCAGTTTAAAAAAATAAAAGCTTTCCCTCTTTTATTTACAGGATGTTGGACCAGATGGGTCACTGGCCTGATCCAGTTGGCTCTTCTTAGGTTCTGATGAACCCATCATGATAGCCATTATTTGCCCAATGGGAATATGTGGTTTAATTATGTCCTCTTTGTTGGAATCTAGAGACCCTCGGCATTCACTTAAAGATTAAGTGGCAAGGCTGTAGACCTCACAATTAACTGAACAATTTGGAAGTGTCGCCATCAACCAATTTCCCTAGATACACAAGAGGAGATCTTGTCCCACTTTTCTGAGTTGATGACTGTGAAGGCACAGAGTCGGGTTCTGTGGCAACATCCATGACAGAGAGCTTTGACTAGTGAAGATGCTAGAAAAATATGGGGGTGGGGGAGAGGGAGAGAGAGAGCTGACATACCTGTCCTGGTTTCTGGGTTGTCTTTGCAAGGAAAGCCACCAGAACCTTTTTTTGTTCACCTATTGCACTGCATCTCTTGAAAGGAAGAAATAGGGGAGGGGGAAAGAGAGACACAGAGAGAATTAAATGAGCAAAAGCAACCGTAGGCTCTTGATAAATAAAACTACTGAAGGTGAAAACTTCCAATTAGAAAGGTTCACAATAACCAGCACTATATTATTATTACCAAAGGCCTTAATAGTCGACCACTTATTAAAAACCTGCAGAAATGAAAACAAATGGGGTGCCAAGGCAATTCCCCCCTTTCTTTTTCTGTCCTTGGCACAATAAGCATTAGGCTTGCTCAAAAAGGAGGGAGAAAATGAACAAATGCTTTAACATCCCACAGAAAAGAGATTTAGGACTGTGAAAGAAAGAAAGAAAGGAGGAAAAAAAGGGGGGGACACACTATTCCTCTCCAATTATTCTGCCAAGCATTCACAAGTGAGCTAGGGATCATAAGGTTAATTATACATTTAATAAGGTGTCAGGGAGATAACTGCTCGTTTCTTTATAAAAATTAAAATGTACAAAGCAAGTTCTCTTTAAAGTATAATTACCTACACTTATGCATACAAAAGGACTGATTTCAATCTCTCTATTTTATAAAAGGCTTTCTCTGCAACAGACAGCCAGTGCTCAAGAGACAAAAGTTAAACTCAAAAAAAGTTTCTGTGACAGACCTGACAAGTCAAGTGTCTATCCCATGTTGGAAACTAGAGTTTCTTTAAAAAAATAAAATAAAACCTTGATTAAAAAAAAAATCAAGTATGTCAGACAATATTTTAGTTTATGCTCACAGATGTCATCCTTGCATGTGTGAAAAATGCATACTGTTTCCCACCCCTAAGAAAGAGCTTAAGACACTCTGTCAATGCGAAAACCTCCAAGTATCAGCCTACTCCGCTTTGCAGAGAATGTATACACAGGAACACAGTGAATTACTTTATAAGCAGATACAGGAGACATCCGTGAAGAAGAACTAATTCAAAAACCCACTAAGAATACACAATGTATTTAATGCTTCCTTGTCAAATTCTCACAGATCCAAATAAAGTTTATCATTCTTCCGATGAATGGCAAAAGGAAACAAAGTAGAAATCCCTGCACATCCTTTATTCATCATAAATTTTCTATCCTGCTTTTCAAAGAATTGCCAAAACTCAAAATAAACAACTGTTCTATGAGGGACAACTACACACATGCACACACACACACACACACACACACACAGAGAGAGAGAGAGAGAGAGAGAGAGGGAAGAAATATGCAGTGTGGTAGCAAAATGTATGTTTTCAAAGGAACAGTTTGTCATACATGGGGCATATGGCAGAGCAAATAGCAATCTATAAAAAGCAGGCAAGAAATACTGACCTTATTTTATTTTATTTATTTATTTATTTATTTTTGCGGTCAAAGAGTCTGAGCTATAGCTGCAGATATTATCTGATTTTGGACACAAACAACAGAAATGTGGAACTGGGCATTTGTGTGGTACGTAGTGCAGCCTCTCAGACTTCACATGTAGCACTCATGAGAGGTTTTTAAGTGGACTGAGAACCTGTCTGGCCCAATGTGGCAGATCTTTATCTCCTCCACCCCCACAGGCCAACGTTGACAGGTGCTGGTGGGACCATAATGGCAACAGGTGACCAGCATCTGGGTTGTCCCCGTGCATCAGCTGATGTGCAAAGTGTTCCATCGCAGCAGTGCACTCTATGCAGAGCTTCCCTTGTATTTAATCCGGTAATTGCAGTCTAACCCTCTTAAGACATTCAATGCAGGGAGCAAAGATGCACCACACTCATATCCTCATTTCAGACACTGAACCACCCACCCACCGAACTAAAAGCAAGTACTTTGTCACAGTTTACTTCTGCAGGAACAAATTCACTACTACAAGATGTTGTGGTGGCTAACTGATGGCTTGAAAGGGGTGTTCATGGATGGTGCTATTAAATGATGTTGGCAGTCTGCTTCTGAATACCAGTTGCTGGGGAACAAGAACAGGTGGATGCTTTTGGATTAATGTCTTGCTTGCAGGCTTCCCAATAGTGGCTACCCTTGAAAACCTCCCAGTGTTAGACCATGGAAGTGAAGCCTTTTGGTACAGTTCCTATTTACTAAACATTTCTCTTTCCCCCCAATCAATGACTGTACATTGGCACAACGTAAGGTGGTCACTTTAAAACTAATGAAAATCATGTACATCTAAGCTTACTGCACCAACAGGGTACCATATTTAAAACACATTAAGAAATAACTTTTCCTTTACATCTGAAATCTAACAAGATCACCTTTACCTCAAATGCAAAAACAAACCAACCACCCGATGTTGTTTTGTAACAAACATGTGTTGCAACTTCTATCTTCAAACCTACAGATAACAGGAATGGATCCTGTGACATTTTATATACACGTGATGAATTGATGCACGATCATCAACGCCCAGAAGAAGGCAGGACAGGGACAAAACAAGCTGGGGACGCTTCTATGCGCTACATCGATGTCCCCGGGGTCCGGGAGCGGAATACTCACACAAAATGGTATTAAAGAATGGCCTGCATTCTTTAAAAAGGAAATCTTATTTTTAGAGACACTTCAAAGCTGCTGAAACCCAACAAGAATCTTCACAGGAACAGAAATAAAGTAAAACAGTTATTATAAGCATCACTAGTAAACTAAGTAAACTGGGGTTTACCATGAGATTACAGTGCACGTTTAAAACCGATGCATCTCTTCGATCGCAAAAAAGACACCCCAAGCATTGCATATATGGTTTGCTTAATTATATAAGCAGTAGTCAAGGATCAAATTTCACCACTACCAATTTCACACACACCCCGCCCTGGATGCTACAAAACCTCCTGATGACTAAAGAGAGGGTTTTTCTTTCCGTTTACCCTTTAAAGTACTTAGCAGCTATGCAAGAACGTAAGTGAATGTAGCAGTATTTACTATCAGAAATTGGTAACAAGCCTCAATTTGACACAGGGAGTCTACACAAAAGCAGCAATCTGCAGGATCATTGTGACTGTTTGACTGCCACCTGCTGGGAAAGACTCCCGGCTGGAGCCTGTTTGTGTACACTGCCAATGGCAGCTCTTATCACCCATGGTTCATTCTGCATATTTCCCTGCTTCCTATTTAGCACTGCTAAAGTGGTACGAACGCTGTCGTCTCGCTCCCTGAAGATTGCCAATTTTTAAAAGAATGAGGCAGACAGACATGCAGACAGACCACGGACCACTAGAGACGTGCATTTGTCAGTTAACATGCCAGTGACACATAACCAAACGGAAAGCAAACACAGCTTCTAAAACATTTAGAGGCTCCCAGAGAGAGATTTGACTGCTTAAAAGAAGATGCTACTACTGGATATGTGTGTCTAAATAAAAATAAATGCCCACTATCCGTTTGAAAATAGTTGTCAGTAGAGATAATGAGTGTTTACCTTTCTTATTATTTGTGACCTGCTTTTCAGCCAAGCCTAAGCCCCCAAAGTGGTTTATTGCAATTAAAATTTATCACCAAAAATGCAGCTTTGGTTTCTTCCCCTGTCTTGGCATTTAAGCTATCCCCTCCCCCCCAAAAAGCAAAATGGGGAGCTGCTTCCTTCAGCAGGCAGAAGAGGAAGGGTACACACTTCTACCAGGGCAGCTGCAACATTACAGAGGCATTTTTTGTGAAAAAGGAAAGAGAATATTGCCCTGCAAGGATAGACTGCTAATAAAACAGACACATTGTTCAGTACAAAACATGGATACAGATTACCCATTCGCTTAAATCCTCATTCCTTGTTCCAAGGCATTTCGGATTAGACAAGAATAAAATTATTGCTTCCAATCCACAGCAAAACAAAGCCAACAGAACAAAACTCTTAATACATGAAATCAGCAACTGTAAATTATGTGACAAATTAAAAGAAGTATCTTCGCCACATGCTGTGCATGACACCTTTGTGTTTGTTTCTTGCTTTTCTTTTGATGCGGTCGCAGCACTACTGTCCCCTCTCCTGATATGTTATTACCTCTAGAAGATGCCTGGCATCGTCTGCTCTTCCCGCATTTATATACTGAAGGAAAAGGTCTGTGGCAGGCCGATACATTCCAAACTGATGGGCCAACCGTTCAGCCATGGCACTAACTGCAAAAATCAAAAGAAACATGTAAGTGACTAATTCCGGCTTTAACAAAATATATTGCTACAGCCTGTTTTAAGTAAAACTGAAAGCTATTTAGCGACGTTTCTGCAAAAGCAAGGCAGAAACACACAATGCCATTGACTCAGAGGCTTGGAAACAGCCATTTGTTTGGTCCCTACCCGTCCAAGTGGGGACGTTCTGACTCTTTCTAACTTTTAAAAGTTGCATCCGGTCAGGATCTCTGCACTGACAGAAGGCTATTTGACCCAATGGAAATGGCAGAATGGGGAGGGAGACTATTTTCAGAAATCCCTCCTCTTCCCACAATCTACCTCAGAGGTTTGGCGGTTGTTTCGAAGCAGTGGGGGGCGGCTGCAGGAAAGAAGAAAGAGACTTCTCATTTTCCACTGATGGATGCCTCCAATGGATCAAAGAGATTACTGTCAGCAGAGGAACACCAGATGGAAGCAAACATAAGGTGGGATCTCCTCTGAGTAACGTAGGAATGTGCGGGCAGACAGGCTAGTCAAAACTTTTTGGCCTAGTGATTCCTATGGACTCCTTTTGCCAGGCTAACTTACATTTTTCCAAAGCTGGCTCCAGTTTGTCTTCCAACAACTTCCTAAATACAAATGAGATGCTTGTACTTGGGGAGTCAGAAAGCAGCGCTCCAGAGGTAAACATGGTCTCAATGTATTCCACAGCAACATCAGGGTTATTGCTGGAGGAGAAAGGGGTAAAAAAAAAGAGGTTGCACTGGTTTAGTTTCTAACGTAAGAGCTCCTAAACCAATAAAGCAGGTGCATGAATGTTTTATTTTATTACTACATTAATATTACACAGAGTAGCAATGTTAAAAGTACCCATGACTCCATTCATGCAGATATTGTCACAACACAAAGTGAAACAAATTTATGGCTGAATGCGTAAAGTCGACACTAACTCCGTTTCTTTCGGGAATGAACTCTGACCTGTTCTATGGCTGAATAACTCTGCCATAAATGCTGCTTTTTTTAACGGAACAAAGATGACTGCTGGTTAGTTACTTCTGAAATAATAAAAGGGCAAAAATAAAACATCCAGGGACAACCTCTTAATAATTAATGCCAAAGCAACCAAAGAGTATTTTTTAAAAAATATTAAATTAAATATTTTCCTGAATTTTTCATAGCTGTCTTTTTGGATGCAAACACAACGAAATTAAATGTGATACATTTAACAGCTTTGTCTACACACTTTTCTCTTTGAAGGATAATGCAGCATGAGATAGCGATGTGTAAGAAATAAATAGAACAGTTTATTGTGCCTTTGAGAAGAAAGTTCTAAACACTCTGGAGCCTGGTTGCAAGACAATTTTCATGGAGAGATACATTTGATCAAGGATCTGTGCTTCAGGTACTGGCAGCTGCTACAGGTTTGTAATGAGTTCAGAACCAATTTCCAGTCCAAAGAAGTACCTGAATGCCTAATACAGCAGGGTTTTCTCCCCAGGAGTTAGCAAAAACATGGCTGAACTTGTTGATAAAAATGGAATCTGAACAAGCAGTTAAGTATGCTGGCGACATTGTGCTTGCTACGCAAAAGAGTAGAGTTCTACAGACATTGTTTTTTTTCTTCCATATGGCAGTTTTCTTGTACTTCATTTCTCATGGAAGACTGATGAGAGAAACCTGTGTTTAAGCTCTTGTAAAAGTCTCCCTAATAAAGATACGGTCTGAATCACTCATAATGAAGTTTGAGCACAGTAGCTTTGGGCAGTCTAAGGGCTTGCAGAACCGAATTCTCTCTGGCTGATCAGTGTCTGAAAACAGTCTGCCTGGATTTGGAAATTGGCCTGTGCAGGTGGCTTGCAATCCTATCTGCTTTTATCACACTATTTAAAATTATCCTGTGGCTCTTTGGCATGGATATTTTCACCGCACCTACCTGCCTCAGACATGGATACCTGCGACATAATATAACTCTACAGAGCTGCAAAATTGGAGAAAAAACAACCGAGTTTACTGTGTGAGACTGGTACGAAAGAAAAACCAGAAAACAGGGCAGAATCTCTACAGAGAATATCGGTAAAAGATATATTTTGAGAGGCATGTTAAAATGTGCTCAGTGAATCTTATGGAAATACCCTTCCATATGTACCAAAACAAATAATAAACAAAATGACATCTCACTATTTTAAGCAAAAAGCACACAGAAAAACTGTACTGCTGATGTCTGCGGGCAGTTAAAGGGCAGGGAGACCTCATAACTGGAATGCACTTTTTATGTTTCAAAACCTTGTGCATATTCTTTTAAAAGGAGGTTTGAAAAGGTTGTCTAAAAAGGTTTCTAAAGGCTTCATTAGAAAATTAAGCACCTGAATTTCTTTCAAGGCCAGTAAGAATTTGCATGTACAGCACATACCTTTATAACTCTGAAAAATCACACATGCATTCTGCTCAATTTTAGGGGTGCAAAGCAAATTTAAAAGCACATTTAAAGCTTATTGATGCAAAGTGAAAACCTTCTACTGGCTTTGTGGAAGTGTGCATCGTGCTGCGAATTAGAACAGTAAGAAGAGACTTCAGACACCAGCCTAAGTCAAGGCTCCGTTTAGGTAGACAGAATTTGATAAGCGCATATGTTTGAAATCATTAGCCTACTCAAAGTTCACTTATCCAGTAATAACCTGCCAGCTTCTGCAATTCATTAAATGGACTCCAGCCTCCATTGTTTCCAGGATAAGAAATCTCAATGGCAGCCAATTCTAGCATCCATTTAACTGTTACGAAGGAAAAGATTATTGATATGCAAGGCAACCAAGGTCACCATATTGCCCATTTTCTTGGCTTGTACAACAGAAACAATAATCACTGCAGAGTTACTTACTTCTTGATGTGAGCCAACACTGTGTTATTGATGTAAAGCATACGCGACAATTTAAGAGAGCCGCTGAGGTCTGCCATCATCTTCTCAACTGTGGCTATACTCTCCACATCTCCCTTCTTAGCAAAAGCCTGAACAAGTCGAGTAATTGCCACCGGAATGGGTACCTTGCCACTTTCAATGAGTGCCTTGAGAGTAGATATTGCATCTATTCAGAATATGGAAAAGTAAAAAAGAAAAGTCATCATTCAGAATGGAAACTTGGGCCGTGGTCTATTATATTCCATATTTATATATTTAATCAGCAATAGGGAAAAGAGCATAGAATCCTATCCCTTGAACTCAGTTGGGTTCTTTTGTGTGACACCTTAAGAAAGCAATCACCTTTGCTGTTGTGCATTTGTCATGGAAGCCTCATATTGGTGATGTTCTACTAAGCAAGATGGAGGCACTGCGGGTGAGTAGTTCCCATGTCTGAAAAATTGGCCAACTGCCTACCCTGGATAGAGTTACATTCAATCTCGAGGGGCACAACTGTGTCAGTACAACTGGCTAGGATGCATTGGTAAAGCCATGCAGCAATGCTATAGACCTCTTCCTGTTCATTTTCAGCTTTTAAACCCAGCATATAGCCCTGGTATAAATCAGGGATGGGATACCTCTGGGCCCATGAGCCATATTTCATCTGACTTTCTGGGTCCCCTCCTAACCACCAGCTGTTTAGTGGGAACAGCTGAGAGGGGAAAGGGCTTTGATATTTTGCGAACAATACAATTATAGCTACTTCATCTGCAATATCTGCTGAAAGAAGATCAAAGAAGAGGGGTGAACATTTTCAGCAGAGACGTAAGACTTGCAAGCATACCAAAAGTGTTGACACATTTTGAAACTGCACACATGCAATTTTTGGAATGAATCTGCATTTTGAAGTTTGAGGCTTTGAATAACTGTAAGGCAGGGCTTGGAGTTCAGCTGTGTATTTGCACTGTTTGCTTTTGGCCTATGGGAGACCTTTTTAAAGACACAAACAAAAGCAGGAGGGGGAATCTACAGAGAAAATGGAAAGTGAAACTTTATTCCTAATTAAATACATGCCAGTTTCTATGAAAAACAGGTTTGTGTGTGCATGCTTGAATTTGTGTGTGTGGTTAAGGGTGTGCAATTATGTTTGGGTCTGGTCTTGAGGATTATTAGAATGTGGAGTCTGACCTCTGTCTCGGGGAAGTATCCTTTCCTGCCCAGAACACTTTTGTAGGAGAAACCTGGAACAATCTCCACCTGAATATTACCCTGTGTCTTTTTAACTGTTGGTGTAGATACCATGAGAATGGTTTGGTTTCCTGCTCTTTGCTTTACTTTTAATACTCTCACAGAAGAGTTCTGTATTTGCAGGTAATAATCAACATAACCTTTGCACATTTTTTTACATTGCTTGTCATTTCTTGGGGCACACATTTCAGTTTGGGGGGCTAGAGATGATATGGTTGTGGCTATGCAACATCACAAGCGGCTATCAAAATGCCCAATGAATAGGAATCCCAATTCATGTGTTTTTGCAGCTTAGTAACTTTAAATGGCAGACGCCTGTCTTCCTGCTCCTACTGTCTGCTCTTTTGCCTACTATGTCTTGATGAACAAGTCCTTAATCAAAATCTATTCCCTGAAAATCTTGGCTTGCGCACTGATGGTTTTAAAGCCATGAGCATCCTTGGTCAGATTCCTCAAATCTGGCTTTACAAGCTGCTTGTAAATAATTGAAAATGAAAACCAAGCTTCCAGCATCCATCCATCCCCCTCCAACTTAACTAAGACCTGGCTAAAAGCCAGCATGCATAGGAGTGTATAATTTGTAAAGCACTGGTAAAGAAATACTAATTGGCAATGATGAACAGGAGGATTTCTTTTAAGGAAACATACATGAGAATGCTTTAAGATATTCATATATGAATACTTGCTTGTTGAAAATGAGCAGCTATATTTACAATCACTAGTTTGTGCATATGGATTATTCTAAAGGATTACATACAGGTAGGTGTTTCAGTTTTCCACTTCGGGATGAAAGTGGGTCGTCTATGTTCAAGTAAACTTATTTATGGACATGTACCGTACTTCCTTTAGCATTTTGTTTCAAGCAACAAGCTAGTGTACCCATCTGAAAGTATATTTTTTCACAAACAGGGGCGCTTGTAATTTCAAGTGACAAGCTTGAACTGAGGCCTACCAAGACAGAATAAGGTGCATTTTGGGAGCTATTTCCTATATGGATGTATACAAGAGATTCAATCAGCTGCTTCACTATTCAGGATTCTAGGTCATGAAAACTTCTAGCCTGTTTATAAAGACATGTTAGGAATAAAGCATAAAAGAGAGAAAGGGAATTTTGCATGACCAATATAAGGAAGGCCTAGAAGATGAACTCAAAGACATGTGGTTATGGCAGGGGCTTCTCATGTTCCACATGTCAGAGGATACTGCCAGGGGCAAACCAGGACATGTGTTTGTGTGTTGCTGGAGAAGGGGGAAAGCCAAGTGCTAATGTGCACGTAGTAGGCAGGATTCAGGAGAGAATCGGGACAGATAAAGGCAAAGAAACACAAGATGACTCAGCCAGCAAGTTCAAAGCTTGGTGCAGGAGTTGAAGTCTCTGTGGCATGTCCTTTATAGTGGCTGCTGTTAGGGATAGAGCAAAAATGAAGCAGAAATACTAAAGAAACCTCAGATGAGCAGACATTCTCAGGGAGTGTGGGACTGAGGAGCTATCCCTGACAGCCACATCCGAAGCTGCTCTGTGATCAGGATAACTTCTCTGGCATGTGAGGTCTTGGTGGTTGCTTTGGGAAAAGGGCATGGAGCCCTGTTTAAAACAAGGAGCTTCTAGCTTTCAAATACATTTTTTAAAAGCAAAATATACATATATACAGCAAAAAAAATATGACGATGCTTCTAGTTTTTGCTGACTCTAGTGGGCAAAAAGGAAAGAAGTCAAATACAATGTAAGGCTACAACGCCTGGGCAAGTGAAAAATGAAGGATGCTGTCAGCAGTAAGAGAATGAGGAAGGGGAAGGCATTGAAGTCAGATGGTGTGATGATCAATTCAAAATGAGCTGTCGGGCAGAGAGGGAGAGGCATGAAACGAAAGGGAATTTGCAAACAAATATGACTGTTCAGTGGCATGTGAAAATGCTGAATCTCCAGCACACTTGTTTGGCTTCTTTTAATTACTGGAATTAAGTCACAAAAGGACAGGTTTTAAGTTTACACAAGAATTTTAGCAGAACCTCCCAATATGAGCTTGATTTACTACTCCAGGCCCTCAAAACAAATCTAAATCTGGAAGGCAAAACAGGAAGAACAAGGAAGCAAAGCAAGCAGCTTTAAGACAGAGTCTTGGTACAATTTTGACCGTGTGTGTTTTATATAGAGAACATATTACTATGTACAGTGTAATGCACTCACTAAAAAGAGAGGTAATGACGCTGAACCTTTGGTGAATAGTCCTCATGTTAAAATGACATGTTATACTTTTAATAAATATCCACATACGCAATGAAACACTTAGCAATCAGCAGTTATTCCAAACAGTTCCAAACCTTGCTATGTAAAATTGAATGTTAACTGCCTAAATCTGCATAAGGTTCAGTCTTCTAAACCTGAACTTCAGTGGCTTTGTCCTGGTAAAAACATCACTTTCAATTCTTTGCAGCACCTCCAAGTTGAAGAAAAACAACATGTGTGGAAGAGAGGGTTGCAACAATAAAATGGTCCACCATTACATTTTCAGGCATTTATTTTGCATAACCAACACTGGTGTTTCTGTACAATTTAAGCTTAAAAGGAGCACAGAAGCACAATGTAGGTTTCTTTACTGTTGGTATTGCAAACTATTAAAAAGTATTAGATTAAGGTTTTTAAAAAATCAATATTATAATCATTTAGTGCACAACCATGCACATTTAACACTCAATTTAACTCACTTGATATCTTGCACTACCAACACAATGTGCGGGAAGAAACTGCTGGGAATTGTTTCAGATGCTCTAAAGTATGTTAATTTCCAAGCAAAATGACTTGTGCTGTGAATTTTAACGCACTTGAAAGCCTGTACTTTCTCTCGTTCTGGAGCACAAATTTTGCATGTCTGAAGAGCTGTGATTCATCTTAAGAAAACCCATCTTGTGTTAAATGGAACGGAAACTGGACTAAGTGGTCAAATGACAAGTACATTCATATTCAAGCTGTATTATAAATGCATGTACAGTAATTTACGTCTCTCAGCTACCACAAAAGGCGCTTGATAAGCAGGTAATTTGCTAAATGGACTCCTTTATCCAAGTATTCGAAGGGCGTTACAAGAAAAATCTGCAGAGGCATTAATGTGACGTAAAGGTCAAGCATTGTGACATACCTTTCAAATAATCCCGCCTAACTTGCGTTATGATGAGGAGGCTGCTGGCAGCATCGTTCAGCACGAAGCCCTTGATGTGGGTCTCAGCGCTAAAAGAAGCAGACATTTAGAAAGGAATTACTGACATGCTTCTGATACGATAATAAATGGTTGAGCACCAAGGTGAAATTATAAAAACTACTGTTCGTATGTTAAAAATATTGCCGCAAAATATCGACCTGGAGACAGCTTTTGTGTTATCCTGTCAATGGTTATAGAGGGATAATTTTTTTGTGCATTCTGACAGATGACAAAGTTGGAAATGAGCAACAAAAGAAACAAAGTACAAGATTTTTTTTAAACAATCGGTTCAGATTCTTGAATGCTGACATATTAGATGACGAAAATAACTGCATGCCCAGCATTGTTCTGCTGTATCCTAAGCGGGATACTTCCCCCCCCTCTTCTTTTTAAAACAGTCACCATAATTATAAAATGTAAAACTATTCTTTCTGCAATAAAAAAATGAAACATTTATTTTCAGCACTGTATATTTTAAATATAAACTAAAGGGATATTATGAACCAACACCGTATCATTTGGTTGATTTAATTTTCAAATTTCTGTCATCTAGATGCATACAGGGGTTTTTTTAATAAAAAAAAAAACCCCTCAACGTATTGCTTTTGCTGCCTTAAAACCAAATTTCATAATTCATCAGTTCTGCATCCTTTAGAAAGCAATAAGAGGAAAAAGGAGGGGGGGGAGTATTCCCGGGTCTGAAGCATCAACAAGAACTTGGCTTTAATAATATGGGTTAAAGCCTTTCGAGAAACATACACTAACCAGAAAATCCTTTTCTATTTTTTGAGTGCGTGCCTTGAAATGCCCTCGACATCAGTAATGAAATTCAGACTTTCCTTAATATCTCAGGATAACTTTACAAGGTTCATTTTCTAGGTTAGAACATCTCCGCTGGCCGGAGAGTATGTAGGACTGCCATTTGCCATATCAACAATCAGGATAAACCGCCATGATCATCTTGTGGCAAACAACTGAGCAGCCTACCTACTTGAACTTACGAGCTGAGCGGATTGGGAGGTAAGCAGGGTCATTGCTAAATTATTCTCCTCAATCCCAAGAAAATCCTGCATTGAGTTCACAATATGACTATCCTCTCAGTCACTTTCAGCCTCTGGGGCCTTCAGATGCAGTCACTGGGCTCAGGATTTTCTTACTCTCCCAACCAATCCCCTTAATCTCTGGCTAAGCACCTATTGCTCAGTTCCGCTTCTCCCCCCCCTCCCCGCCCCCTCTTTGTCCCATCTGTCAAAGCCCGTAAGTCAACAATTCATGCATGAGACTGTAAATTACATATAACAAAGGATTTACTTTCTCCAATCTTCCAATCTTTAGTGTGATTAAATAGATGTTAGCCACTATTACAGAACTAATCCCTCATTCCAATACTACTGCATTTCTATTTTAGACCCATACCTAAAATTCATCAGAATTCTAAAAGTAGGCCTGGGGACTGACCAAAAGCATCTGAAAAGTAAAATTTTCTTAAAGCACTTTCATTTAGTTCTTTCCCATTCTGCTGTTAGATATTACGGATTTTTTAAGACAAACCTACCCCTTTACTTAAAATGCGTACACAAAAATGAGCTCTGACTTCTTATTCCAGCTCCACTGGAAACAAGGCAAAGCTATTCCAAAATGACCTCAACTTGGATTTCTCCTTTCAATATAAAATATTTTAGTTTCTCTTCTAGACTACCTGTTGCCACAGAATTTATTTAACAACTGCAGTGCTTTATGTATAGCAGGCTTAAGAAAACAGCGCCTGGAAGAAGCATTTTGTTTTGATTTATTTTACCACTTTAATTCCCAGGGAAAGTTCCAACCTCTACTGATGTGTCGGGAAGGTGTGAATTTTTATGGTGTTTCTATGCGATATATGCGCCAATTAATAAATGATTATTGTATTATCTATTGATATTCAACAACCCTAAAGAATAATCTTTATTAACTAACTAGGTTTGTGATCCTGAATATCCTTTGTTCCGATACACACTATGTACTTGGGTCTTAAATGAAGCCATGGCAAAGAAAGCTCAGCGTTCCTTTAAGTCTGCCTTTTTAATCATTTTTGTTAAGAAAAAAGGCTGAGTGCTTCTTCAAGCATTTATTTCTCAGTTAGTGTCCCTATACTATCCTGGTTCAGAGGTAATGCTATTATGGGTTTGAATTACATGCATGAGCCTTTGGTTTGTGCTCTGCCCCCACTCCTTTCTCCAGCACACCTGCAACGAGATCTTCCATTTTTGTTCATTGTGCTTTTTACATAATTGCTTTTCTGTTAATGTGTACTTTTGCACGTGATAGGTTGTTGTTGCTGTTGTTTTTGGCCAGCTAGTGCTAATCAATTTGGGTGGTAATTTTTTTAATATTTTGCTTTTTTATATTTAACTCATTTAAGATAAAGCTATTCTATATTTTGCTGCACACCTTATGAGTCTTATGTGGTTATTTGAAATTAGTCAATCTAATTATCAACAAAGACCAGTAAACTCTTTGAATTCAGTTTTGACTTTTTAAAATATTTTTGAACGTATCTTGTTTCCAAAGTTGGTTTACGTTATTGCTAGGGGAAAAAATCGAACTCAACTCTCCCAACATGCTCAAAATCTACAACCCATATGTCCTCCAGCAGTCTGCAAATGAGATGGCAGCAACCTCAACAAATGGATTCAGATCACCTGCCTGCTTCTGTCCTTTTTCATTTAGTTGCATGCACCGCCATTGTATCGGGCAGTGATCCTGACAGCCTCTTTCAAGTGCTTAAAATGGTCTTGTATAAAACGGCTCCTTTTGCATCTCATGTTACACAACTTTTGGCATTAGTGGCCCTATCTGCACATGCAGAAAGAAAAGGCCTTATTTGATTTCACAGCCCTGTTGGATTATGACCAAAGTTTTTTGTTTGGCTGCTTTTGACATCTTCTTTTTGGCCCCCAAGATAATACCCAATGTCAGGGATTTTTTCTTCTATAGACTACATATAGTAGGGGTATTTAAAATGAGAGTTGTCATGGCGTCCTCTTTTTTTGCTCTTCAGAATATGGCAACCATAGACGATACAGATCTTGGTGGACCAATGATCTGACTTGGTATAAGGCAGCTACATATGTTCCTATGCAGGGCTTTTTTTTCAGCAGAACTCAGTTCCGGCACCTCTCAGGTAGGCTCCATTGCCATTCTAAGAGAATGAGGGAGGTGTTCATGGTGAGTTCCGGCACCTCTTTTTCTAGAAAAATAGCACTGCCTAAAGTTACACTTTCATATGCCTGTTGTTTTTGTCCATGAAGTTTTATCCCATGGACTGCAGAAGATCAAACCTATCCATTCTTAAGGAAATCAGCCCTGAGTGCTCACTGGAAGGACAGATCCTGAAGCTGAGGCTCCAGTACTTCGACTAAACAACAACAACAAAGTTACACTATAACTTTGAGAAACTTATGAAATATATAGTGATGCTAGGCAGCAGAACAACTGCTACGCTTATTTTTTAAAGCTTTCTTGAGATAAGATTTCTGCGGTGAAATGTTGGCTTATCCCAGAATGCATCACAAACCGCTTTTAAATCAAACATGTTAAAAGTTCACACATAAATATAATTACAAAGCAAGGCCTTTAGGTATGGCCAGTTTTGTCACATATTTCCACTGTGAAAGAACTGTATTCCTACAAGGTGTAATTCAGCAGAATAGTGACTGACTGGCACATACAACATGGGAGCGATATTTCATGCACAAAGCTGAACTGCCCAATTCACTAAATGGCACTTCCTACTCGTGTGATTCTGTCAGTGCAGTCGATAAAAAGTGATGCCTGTAGCCTTCTGTGTCTGTTCTTAGGACTTCACCCAGCCATTAAAGGTGAATGGTGCTTGGATAATGTGTGCATTTGTTAAATTGTTAAGTGTACAAAGTATGTGACTGGGCTGTGATGCATCATTAGCTACAAAATGACCTGATGCCAAAATGCCAAGCTTTTTTTTTTTTTTAACTTATGACATACAACATATTGGAAAGACCAATGCATTTTGCTACTTTCAAGTAAGGCCATTTTTCTATTAGGAAAACAGAAATTTCACCTGAAAGCAAAGATTGGACTGATTTTTATGCAAGGTTACAAGTGCACACATATACAAGAATATAGAAAAAAAAATTCCTTACATGTTTTTTACATTGATGGCTTCTTCAAGATAACCCTTGCTCAGCAATGATCTTATAAGTAAGGCGTATGCAAAGGCTGGAAACACAATACCCTGCTCTTGTGCTTCTTGTAAAATTTTGTATGCCTCTGCAAAGAAAATTAAAACAAAACAACTGATGTGTCAACTTACACTGAAGTGCCACAGAACAGCATTTATATCTCTCTTTTTGGAAAAGAATGAAAAATATAGCATCTGAAACAAATCTATTCCTTTTTTTCTTCATATATATCTTAAGAGTCTGGTTTCTGGGTTGAAATCCTCTCTGTGTAATTGTTTCTTTAAAATACAAAATCCTTTCTGAATTTTTATCAACCTAAATTCAAGTAAAAGAAGGAGAAGAAGAACTACTGCCACCAATTGCAAACAAGTTATCCTCAGCCACCTTCAGAATTGCCATTTTCAAGTTCATTGATGACCTGCTACTAGGCTACCTTGGTTCAAAGACGTAATTCCTATTATTTTAATGCATCCCCCAACTCTGTGGAAAGGAGTTGCAATGTTTGATACTGTATCATAGCAGCATTCAGCAAATATTGGCAGTGTTTTCAGTACTGGGAGATCAAATTATTTGGCTACGACAAGATTTACATAAAAACATACAATTTACAAATATACTGATATTTAACAAGTAAACTAAAACTGCATTTATTTGACTGATTAACAGTTTTATTTCACACATTCACAATAACTGTCAAGTTAGTGAAAAGACGTTACCAAAAAAAGGGGGAAAAAGGTAACCACACTTTTCAGTCATTTACTTTTCTGAACAAGATTATGGAGCTGTAAACATCCTGTTGAAACAGTAATTTGTTGCTTAATATACTCTTTAAAAATTAATGTCATACATTGGGGGGAGGGACACAGTGCTTATTTATTTCCCTTAAAAGCAGTGTTGGTTTTTAATATTTGAAATACACTATGGTGTGTAAAATCAAATAAACTTTAGTTTTTATATCTAGCGGAGTTCAGCTGGTATTTGGAAATTTATGTACCAAACAAAGCAAAGAATAAATCAGAATCAACTTAAGACAACAGTGCACATACTGACTCTATATTATATGTGATGTAAGTTCTACTCTCTATATCTCTAGTACCTGAATAATGGCACGCTTAAAGATTCAACAATACTAGCGTTCATGAAATCATGCACCTTATTTCAATAATGCAAGATGCATCACCAACAATTTGTGTTGAGAAAAGATATGCAAACATATTTAAAAATGAAACGGGCAATTTTCTAATACTTCCTGTTCAGTTTGCTATTTATACAATTTCTGGTGTGTTGACCACCACAATTATGGTGCTGAAACTAAAGGCTGTGCTCTTAGGTGCTGGTAGTTTGAATGCGGGACCACATTCATCCAGTGCTTTACCAGCTGCACTGGCTCCCGGTGGAGTACAGGATCAGGTTTAAGGTGCTGGTTTTGACCTTTAAAGCCTTAGGCGGCCTAGGACCCTCGTACCTACAGGACCGCCTCTCCCGGTATGCCCCGCAAAGGACCTTAAGGTCCACAAATAACAACTTGTTGGAGGTCCCGAGCCACAAGGCTGTCAGACTGGGGTCAACTAGGGCCAGGGCCTTTTCTGTACTGGCCCCAACTTGGTGGAACACTCTGTCACAAGAGACCAGGGCCCTGCGGGATTTGACATCTTTCCACAGGGCCTGCAAGACAGAGTTGTTCCACCTGGCCTTCGGGTCAGACTCAGTCTGATGGTTTCCTCCTCTTGGTTTTGTTTATGGGCGACAGATGAAGCTGTATTTTAAATTTTAAATTGGCTTTTTAACCTGTATCTTAATTAATGGTTTTCTTTTATACTTTGTTGTGATTTTGTTGTGATTTTTACTGGTGTTAGCCGCCCTGAGCCTGGTTTCGGCTAGGGAGGGCGGGGTATAAATAAAACTTATTATTATTATATTATTATTATTATTAGTGTATTGGATGACATCAATGTCATCAGGGCAAGACTTTGGGACAGAAGTCCAGGCACCACTTATCAAAATGGGCAAGAGGGCTCCCAAATGCAGCAGTATTGGCTCACCTCCTTATGAAGTAAGAGAAGCAATCCATGTCGCCCTGCAAAGGGAGCCCTCCTCCCCCAAGACAAGTGAAGAGGCAAAAATTACACAACTGCACAACTGGATGTGCTGATACAACCACAGCTTGTGAGCTAAACTGAGGATACACAGTCATACCTTGGAAGTCAAACAGAATCCATTCCGGAAGTCCGTTTGACTTCCGAAACGTTCAGAAACCATAGTACAGCTTCTGATTGGCTGCAGGAAGCTCCTGACAGCCAATCGGAAGCCCAGGAAGCCCCTTTGGATGTTCGGCTTCCAAAAGATCGTTTGAAAACCGGAACGTTCGACTCCCAAGGCGTTCGTGAGTCGAGGTATGACTGTATTAGATTGGTTAGCATTACGTCTTCCAAACCTTCATGTCATCCACAGGAAAACTATTCAATTCCAACCAGCAACAGCATAGTTAAACCCAGGGCTTTGGTATAATTTAGTGTCCACTCCACCAAAGCTGGAATATCATTTTGTGCTGATTTCAACTAATTCACTGTTCTGAGTGGCTTCCTAAGGAAGAACACGAAAACCATTGGATTCCATCTTGGCTTAAGGGAAGACAAGATACACGACGTGGGTTAAGAATATCTGGCAGCTCTAGGCCAATGTTTGACGGTATTTATCTATAATGGTGGTGAGTAGTTCTTGGCTGCTGCAGGTCACTTTGAAGCCATCACTTCTGGGGTAAAATGAGGATGACAGCATAATGCCCTCGTACCTTTTTATTGGTGGGTCTCTGCTGAAGAAAGAGGGAGTTGGAAATCAGAGATTTCCATGTAGAGCTAAACATTCACATGCACTGGCTCTGCCTAAACCCTGGGCCAAATTGAGCTGACCCAAAATTCAGCCAAAGAGGGTTGAAGCAGTCTCAGATCCACCTGGGGCTGTCAAAAGAGGTGGCGGCAGCCATAAAGCTGCCTGCATGTGTCTCCTTCTCCATCCCCTCGGCTGCGTATTTAACCAGGGTTTCAAATTATAGGCAATGCATGGCCCTCAATTAAAGTTGGGGCCTGGATCTGGGTCAGCCTTGGATCGCATCAGGGTCCGAATTGGATCGGTGTGGGGGAGGCAAGCACAGCCCTATTTACAACAGCTGTTACAACACTACTTGTCTTTTCAGGCTAATTTAACACAAAAAGGAGAGAGCTACTTTCTGTAGTGGGAAAGATGCCTTCTAATCTTGATTAAGTCCAAATTTAATATAACTGAATATGATGATAAATTCTAAATCAGGGATATCCTTCCTACTACAGAGTGTAATAACCTCACATTCAGATGTTGAATTATTCCTTACAACAGTAGGAAAGATAGTATCATAAGCAGTTACATACTGGGAGCCTATATATTCAGCATGAAAAGAAATACAAGACTGCTAATATTTTGGCACCAAGATTCTACAGTACAATTTCATGAAGCAAAATCTTAGTTATAGAGCACCGTGATTTTGGGAATACAGGCATGCTTTGTGCCTTGTATTGAACAAGTTAGCACATTCTTTTCAACAATAGTTTAGGAAAGAGTCCAAATTAATTTACCTTCAGGATTACCCTTTTTGCAGAGTATGAACATTTCTTTTTCAGTATCTGTCACCTGTTCAGCAGTCGTCAAAGAGGGAGAACTGATAGAATCAACAGCCTCATCAGTAGCCCCATCAAACCAAGTCTTTAAAAGAAAACAATTTTTAAAAGTTACTTATCTTCATACATACAATCTCCCTCTGCCATATCATTCACTAACCAACATGAAAGATTTTAAAAGCCAGTATTTCACCACAAAAAACAATTAACCTAATTTACCTCAGGTACATCAAACGGAACTTCCTGATTATTAGCCTTAAGAATATCTGCAAGCAGCCTCAAAGTTCTTTCACGGGGAATACTGTTTTCGTCTTGCATTTTAGTCCAAACAGCGTCAGCCCTTTGCCAATCGTTGTTTACCTCTGAAGGGGAAAAAGTGAAAGAACAGAGCAAACCTAAATGTGGCACTGTCATTTTCTACTGCAAGCTGTTTCATGCATGTCTTCACATGAAGTTTATTTCCCCATATATAACCAACTTCCTTTGTTGCTTAATCTGGAGTGGGTGTTTGAATATTCTTTTTTCAAGTTATTTATAATTAGAGCCAAACAGAATATTACACTACACATCACAGGAATAATTCTGCCAGTGTAGTCCTAATTTCCTCTTACTTAGAACACTCGTTGCCAACCAGGTAACCTCCAGATCAGGGGTAGGCAACCTAAGGCCCTGGGGCCGGATGCGGCCCAATCGCCTTCTCAATCCGGCCCGCGGACGGTCCGGGAATCAGCATGTTTTTACATGAGTAGAATGTGTCCTTTTATTTAAAATGCATATCTGGGTTATTTGTGGGGCATAGGAATTTGATCATATATTTTTTTCAAAATATATGGTCTGAGGGAAGGTGGACCGGCCCACAGATGAAAAAGGTTGCTGACCCTTGCTCCAGATGTTTGAGACTACACCAGAAGGAGCTGCAATCGGAGGGTGGGGTTATGGCAGTCCGTTCATGCTTGTGTGTACCATGTAGCTCTTAGGGTCCAGCAATCTTGACTTTTTATGGAATATAATGCAAGTAACCTTATATTATAGGATACAGTTTCAGCTGGAGATTACAAGACAGAGGCCTAACATTTCCAGAACTCTAGCAAACCTCCCAAAATAACAGATGTTGGCACCATCAGTAGTGGCTGGTGTGGACAGAGAGTTCTGCTTACCTGACCTCCTGTCAACTGGCATCACTAACACCTGAAGCGGGAGGCAAGGAGGTGATGAAGTTGGTGCAGTGTAAATCCATTAATTTCACTGGGTCTACTCTGAATAAAACTTAACTGAACACCACCCATAATCTTGGCCCTACAAGAGGAGGAGTCCTGTCCTTTGCTCTGATGGTGGAGGAACAAAGAGCAGGGCCTTTGATGAGGGAGATAACCTCATCATTATGGCAGATTTATAGAGGTGAGGCAGGTCCTCAGGTATCTGTGTTCTAGGCCAATTAGGGTTTTAAAGGTCAAAACCAGCACCCTGAACTGTGCCTAGTAAGCAATGAAGATGAATTAAAATAAGGGATATTTGATCTGATCTCTGGGCCCCAGTTAACAGCCCAGAAGTTACATTTTAAACAAGTTAAAGTAGCTTTGTGCACAGCATTTTATAACAAACTAATCTGGAGGTGCTTTGGGCCTGACAATATCTAGGAAAATCAGAAGTAGGTGTGGTTTCTGGGCAGAAACTCAAAGCTTCAAACTTGATCCCTTAAGGGGAGTGCAACCCCTTTCAGAGCAGGCTGCACATGTACTCCCACACCATCAAAATCCTCAACCAGCAGTATTTCTGTCTTGTATGGATTACTGTATTTTCCTGTGTATAAGATGCCCCCATGTATAAGACGCCCCCTATTTTTGGGGACTCCAAATTATGAAAACACCCCTCAGCACTACCTGTGTATAAGACGAGCCCCAATTTTAAACCTTTTTTGGGGGGGACCTAGTCTTATACACAGAAAAATACGGTATGTTTCCACTCCCCCATCCCTATCTACTACAATAAGGATGCCAAGCAGTTCAGGACTTTCACAACATCTCCAGAATTACAAGTTGGAAGAGAGACAGCAATGGGGGTCATCAGGATATAGACAACATGCTGATCCAAATCCCTGGCTTATCACCATTTCCCATATTCCAAGGTGCCTGAATATGGGAACACACAGTGAACACAGTACATCCCCCAACTCCTTGCAGAAAAACACACACCACATATTAGAGAGTTAAAATAACCTCTGTTCATCACTCGCCTTGCAATCAATGACGGATTACAGGTTTATAATAATTCCTTTTTTTGTGCTGAACTACGTGCCTACATTTGTAAACTGAGGGAAAACTGAATTTAGCTACCATTGTAATAATATACAGAAATAGCCATGGAACCTCAGGAGTCGTACTGCATGCAACAGTTTTGAAAGATGGTTAGACGTGGTTCTGTTTTTGCTCTTACAGCGGACAAAGCTGTTTTCCCTTTATTTAAGTAGATGGAATTGGTTGTGTCTTTTCTTGATGTCTACAGATTTTGCACAACAGTGTTTGATAGAATTTGTATCTTATGATTTCTCCTCTCACCATTGAAGAGGCAGGCTGCTTGTTGGGAAAGGAGGAGGACTCCCTCCTACTAAAGGAAGATTATGTTTGGAAACCCAGTTGCTTTATTATGGTGAACCAGTATTTGTAAAACAATAAGGAAGATTTTTTTTAAAAAAAAAAGCTGCTGAGAAAATGAAATGCAAGAATGGAATAAAGAATACAGCAAGTATCTTGGCCACTTCTCTTCTGAATGTTCTTTTTGCAAGCAAAAGAGGTGAAATCTCTGCCAAGGTAGATGGAAAAAACCATGTTTCCTTATCTTATAAAGAGACATGAAGGTGTCATAACATCACACTGCCGAGCTGCAGTAAAGCAAAAATCCATCTGTTTCCAAAAAACACAGTTCCAGAGAGGTGGTTGTATTGGGCTGCTGCAGCAAAAATAATGGAGAATCTTGTGGCACTTTACAGAGTTACAGTTATTGAATTTCATAGCCTGTTTTCCTCTTTCATGGAGCCCTTCCTTCACCTTCCTAATTTTGGCTAACCACAGTTTGCCATGTCTGAACTGGAAAACTATGGTTAGTGCTAACGTTCAAACAACAGCTTGGAAACTCACCTCATATTGTGGTTTGAAAGTCATTTTTTAAAAAAGCAAACTATTAAGCAAGCAAGCAAGAACTCATCAGATGCCATTACAGTTAGCGAAAACCAATAAATTTAGGAGGAAATCAATCCATGAGAAGAGCAGAAAAGAAGGAGGCTACACTCATATTCACATAGTCAAACTTATATTTGCAACAAGAATCTTTGCCCCCCCCCCCAATATACAAGGTATCTTTTTAAGGATTACTAAGTTCAACCAAACCAACATTTTTCCTTCAGCAGGTGGGGTGACCTAGTTGTGGTTAAACTAGCGCAACTGACCTGCATTGGGTGCTACTAACATGAAACAAATTCCTAGGCATATATTACAGATGTCTGAATAGAGGAGGGTTGTAGGAACATGTAGTGTGTCCAATTCTACACATAGCAGGGCTTGATTCCACACATTGATGCATAAAGCAAAGAGTTTAGGACCCTGCAACATGATGTTTAGCTATTTTCTTTGAAAAGCAGACAACTACTCCAAAATGTCCTATCAAACTGCATTTAAATGACTTCTCAGTTTCAAAAACTGTGTGCCATATGATATTGGAGGTTCCAATTCAAGATATATAAAGTCCAAAGCCTTTATCAATGTGCTGCATTACGTAAGCAGTCCTTTGGATCTCAGGCCATATAAAATCTGATCCTATTAAAAGAGGAGGATGAGACAAAATGTTTCAGAGGTATGACACGCCTGCAAAACTCCCTTTCCATCAATCGGATCTGCAGTCATCCAGTGCTATGTGGCTCTCAATTTTCAATTGTCCTCGAATGCTTAACAAGTTGCCCACGTACTGGTAAGATTTTGAAAGGCTTTCAAGATATTCCTTGGGAGGCTGCGAGTGTATTTGGCTATCTTCTATTGAAAGCAATTATGTATGTAGCAAAGAGGAACATCTTTTCAAATTCTTTTGTAGACAGCAAAACAAGACAGCTCTTCAAAGCAAGGGGAGAAATTACACAGAGGATTCTTGAATTTCTGAGACATGGTTTAGTACTACACAATGATGGGAAATGGCAACTTTCTTTAAAGAACTCCTCAAGAGATAAATACCACCTATGCAGAAGCAAATAGGTGGTTTACAAAAACCTTCAATTATCGTTCAACCAAAGTAAGCCAACTGCAGAATGTTTCCCTATTCGAGTTAACACTCTAAAACTGGAAGAAAGAAACTTAACTGGTAAATTGGAATGCAGGTGAAGTACAATGAACAACATTTCACCCATGGGCAGGGCACTGAACTAAATGGACAAATGCCGTACCAAATGTTTCACCAACGGAAATGGCTGAAGCAGGGAGAGGAAATCTTTAACAAGCTGCAATAAAGCCCAGACAGCTTGGCAGCTAAAAGATAGAACACTTGAAAATTGCGGTGACCAGCCCACCTACTAGGTAAAAAGGAGAACAAGGATGGAATATGAGAGAGGCTATGATTGCACCCTTACCAAATGGTTGTGTCCAAAGGTCTTGTTTCCTCTTAAGCAAGCTCTAATTCTACTTATCTCCACTGGGTATGCTTGCTGCTGCTGCTGCTGGGAGTTGCAATCCAAGACATCTGGAGTGCACCATGCTGGCTAAAGGTAAAGGGACCCCTGACTATTAGGTCCAGTCGTGACCGACTCTGGGGTTGCGGCGCTCATCTCCCATTATTGGCCGAGGGAGCAGGCGTACAGCTTCCAGGTCATGTGGCCAGCATGACTAAGCCGCTTATCTACTTGCACTTTGACTGCTAGGTTGGCAGGAGCAGGGACCAAGCAACGGGAGCTCACCCTGTCACGGGGATTCAACCGCCAACCTTCTGATTGGCAAGCCCTAGGCTCTGTAGTTTAACCCACAGCGCCACCCGCGTACCATGCTGGCTACCCTGCAGTAAACACAATAAGCAACCTAGGCTGGTAGCAAATCTGTCATGTGTAATCTAGTTTAGATTCCTGCATTGCAGGGGTTTGGACTAGATGACTCTTAGTTAGGTCATTCCCCCTCACCTTCGGAGGAAGGGAATCAAGCCTATTGTTGTACTTAGTCTACCAAAGAAGCCCAATGTGTGAGGTCTGAGCTGGTTTCCCCAAGCTCAGACAGCATGGCTCTTACAAGCCATTCTACTGTTCCTATACCAATTATTTAGGAACTTTCACCACTGTAACTAACCCAAGTTTTACTGCCTATGTTATCTTAGAAGGCCATATTTTAAAGGTTTAACAGCTTGTATTTCCATGCTTTACTTTGCTGTGTGTTTCGTGATTTTTAATCTCTGCTGGAGCTCTCTCACCAAAGAATACTTGCCCCAAACCTGAACCTTGGCATCCACAAAATTTCCTTTTACAGTATATACATTTTTCCCCACTAACACAAATGTTCAGGGAAATCATATAGGTACACTTCATCGCCTTGGCTCCATCCCTTTTAATCAACTATGCAGACTAAAGAAGCATTCCTAACCGTAACCATTATGTACTGTCCTCCATTTAGCAGTACAGTGTGACAACAGCCAAGGAGCAATATAATATTCTTGCAAATGTGATGCACCTGATTTAGCATAATGAGGTCCCAACTCCAGCTTCACTCCCTGCCTCAGCTTTTCTTCTTCCCCATCACAACACCCAGAAACAATAAAGCCCTCTGAACAGAGGAACTGGAAAGACCTTTACACAGCACCAATATGAAGCATGTCAGAAAAAGACACAGATGTCTCTATGCTCCCCCAGTTTAAAAGACTCAGCTGTCATGTTAATGGATGCAAGCATTGCCCCAAAGTCTAGAGTTGCTAAGTCTTTCATGATACTACACTATTCATCCCCCAAATTCCACATTATTGCAACAAAAACAACAGCCCCAACTAAGCAAGTAATCAAAATTAAGTTCTCCGGGAACCTACTTCCATAGAATCATAGAATTGTAGAGTTGGAAAGGACTCTGAGAGTCATCTAGTCCAACGCCCCACAATGCAGGAATCTCAACTAAAGCATCCATGACAGATGGCCATCCAAGCTCTGCTTAAAAACCTCCAAGAGTCCACAACTTTCTGAGGGAGTTCATTCCACTGTCAAACTGCTCTTATTGTCAGAAATTTCTTCCTAGTGTTTAGTCAGAATCTCCTTTCTTGTAACTTGAAGCTATTGCTTCGGGTCCTAATCTCTGGAGCAGGAAAAAACAAGCTTGCTCCATCCTCTATGTGACCACCCCTATTTTCCCAGGCTAAACATACCCTAAACAGTTCCTTGTAAGGCTTGGTTTCCAGACCCTTTATCATCTTGGTCGCCCTCCTCTGCACACATTCCAGCTTGTCAATTTCATTCTTAAATTGTGGTGCCCAGAATTGAACACAATAGGTGTGGTCTGACCAAGGCAGAATAGAGTAGTACTACGACTTCCCTTGATTGGGACATTATACTTCAGTACAGTGTACACGATACAGCCTAGAATAGCATTAGCTTTTTCTTCTTCTTTTGCTGCTGCTGCATCACATTGAGGACTCATGTTAAACTTGTGCTCTACCTAACCCCCAAGATCCTTTTCATACTAGCAAGCCAGGTATCCTCCATCTTATGTTTGTGCAGCTGGTGTAGAACCACACATATGTCGCTACTGAAATTAATTTTGTTAGTTTGGGCCCAGTTTTCCAATCTGTTACGGACATCTTGAATCCCAATTCTGTCTTCTGAGCCACCCCTCCCAGTTTGGTGTCATTTGCCAATTGGTTGACCATCCGCTCAATTCCTTCGTCCCAAGTCATTTATAAAGATGTTGAACCACAACAGACCCAGGACAGAACCCCGCGGCACCTCACTTGCCACATTCTTCCAGGATGATGAGGAACCATTAATGAGCACACTTTGTGCCTTGCGATTCCAATTCTTTGCTCATCACACTAAAACTACAGTTGCTGCCCTTTGTAACCCCTCCCACCAATACTACCACATCCTTAGCCATACAAGTAAAGTGCATAGTATCAGTTGCTTACAATACTATTAATTTCTCAATAACGTTAATATCTTTTTTTAAAAAATTGTGGCTGCAAAAACAATTCTATTCTGGACATTGGTAAGTCTAACGTGAAACATACGAGAATTTTTCACACTTATAAGAACCAAAATAAAGAAGAGACTGTCCATTTTACTTACTGCATAATTTTAACATGTAGTAATACATCTCATCTCTATCACATTCAAAAAGCTTTTGAGTCAGTTCTACCATGCTTTCCAGGGCTTCAACCTTAAAAGAGAAAATATTACAAACACACACCACATTTATAACATCTATACATGACATAAAGAACTGCTTGGTTTATTAGACATTTGTTGCAAATGTATCAAGTTGTAAAAAAGTTATGATGGGGTAATGAATAGGTAGGGGATGTAAAATGAGCAAATAGGAAAAAAGGGGAGTAGCAGAATGTGACTATATGATGTGTGATGGAATTTTCTGTGCATGAACTAACATTTTAGCAATGATTTTCGCAAAGTATAAATTGCGACGACAATGCACATCAACAAAGAGAGGGAATAAGGCTATCAGTGACTACTAGCCACAATGGCTAAGTTTTAATTCCACTGCAAGAAGCAGCATAGCCCTGAACACCAGTCGTTGAGAATCACAAGTTGGGAGAACACTGTCACACTTAAATCCTGCTTGTGGGCTTCGGATAACCATCCAGTTGGCCTCTGTGAAAACAGAAGGCTGGACTAGATGGGCCTTATGCAGCAGGGCTCTTCTTATTTAAGATCTTATACGTATATATTGCATGTGTTAATCAGTTCCTGACACTTCACTATAATAGCAGTGTATCTCATATAGTAATCACTCTGCCAACATTGGTAATACTCAAAAGTATGCCCAGTGAAATTAATGAACATTATTGAAATTATGTATGATTTAGTTACGTCCCTGCATTGCAGGGGACTGGACTTGATGACCCTCAGGGTCCCTTCCAACTCTGCAATTTTATGATTCTACGAGTAACTTCAGTTCATTAATGTCAATGGGTGAGTATAATCAACGTTGTATACAACCTTCTATATTCTCGATCAGTGTATTTGCCAATAAAAGGGTATCTCTCTTTCAGAATGAACTGAAGTTAGCTGGGCATCAGTTTCGCGTCTGTAATAGTACACAACTGATCTAAGTAATTTCCAAATGGGTCTCCCAACTTCTCTGTAGGGAAAAGGAAGGTGTTTCTTTCTTTTCTCAACAAGCTTTTACAGGACAGGGTAGTAGCAGCTGGGCCTGTGCTTGAAGTTCAACAGCAAATGCCTGAGAGGGAGGAGGAGCTCTACTGCTAACAAATTGGCAAGTAAAATGATAGAATCCTGAATATAATATCAGGAATGGGAAAGACAAGACAGGTGACTATCCTACCCTATGGCTGTAGACTGTTGTCAACTGGAGGCCCTACGGAAAGGTAGTTAGTACATGCAGGTCCTGCTTTGCAAACACAATGCGCTCCCAGTAAATCACTTGATGGCGAGTGTTTGCATAACAAGCATAACAAGCCAACGATTTCCATTATTTCCTATGGGAAATTTCTAATCCATGATTTGTCCATTCTTCCTCCCTTTGCCTGATCTCTCCTACTCCCTGATTTGTCGGATCTCTCTCCCTTCCTCTATGCCAGTGATGGCCAAACTTGGCCCTCCAACTGTTTTGGGACTACAACTCCCATCATCCCTAGCTAACAGGACCAGTGGTCAGGGATGATGGGAATTGTAGTCCCAAAACAGCTGGAGGGCCAACTTTGCCCATCACTGCTCTATACCTTCTGCCCCAAATGGCTGTTGCCGACCAGCAAAACACAAATATGTAAGGAGGTGGACTGTTTGGATATCTGAATCAGCCGTTTGTGTAACAAGGTTTGGGTATAACTCTGTGTGTTTGGATAACTGAAATTTTCAATAAAGAGCATTCTGATAGTGAGAGGTGCATGTACACACAAACTGATTAAGTCTTTTTCTCTTGAATTTGGATGGTTACAATAGAAATGATGCAAAATTATTGCCTTAAATTAGTAATATAAATAAAATTTTTACAAAACACAAACCTGATTACTTCCAATACACTTCTCTGCAAACCACTGCAGTCTGGCTGGTCGAGCTCTTAAACCAGGTGTCTGCAAAACAAGATTTCAGAGTAACTAAGCACTTGTTGACTTGGGATAATTCCTTAAATGTGGAGGATTAATATGCAGTTATAACTTAAGATTACTTGAGTGGTGAACTTGCCCACTAGATACACTTGTATGCTACAACAGTTGAATATGAGGTTTAACACTTTCAAAAACAGTAGCGGTACTAAATATAGCCATGCTGTTTTAACTAAAATATTATAAGAAAAGTTCTGTATTTTTCAATGTGTTTAAAAGCAAAATGACTTCTGGGATATAAATATAAATAAAGCTGAATTGTTTGAGTCTGAATCTTTTTGAGTACTATGTCTTAGTGACTAAATTGATTTGTTATATTTGCTTTGCGTGGGACAAGTTGTGTCTCGGGTTGGTCTGTCAGCTGCTAACTGCAACTTAAGTTATTATTTATGTATAATGACGTGCTCTTTGGTTTTATATGCAGGTTTATATATATATACTGATGTTTCTATGATACTTTAGTTTGACTGCCTTAAATGTCAAGTACAGCATAAAGGAGGGATGCTATTTTTTTTATAAAAAAAAATAAACATAATTCTTTTGCCATTCTATTTACTTATTTCTGAAAAAATCAGGCTCCCAATAGTAATTACAGCAATTCAAAGAACTGTGTTATCACCTGTGTTGCTTAACTCAACTCTACAGAGACCAAACCAGACTGTGGCAAATCTATGTATTCTAAGGGGGTCTGTTGCTTTTCTATAGCAGATAAACTCTCTATGTTCCGACAACAGCAGTTCAATACCCAGGGTTATTTCTTTTGCTATCTTGGTAAAATGGTATTTATTCCCAACCAAACTAGAAGAAATGTTTCCTCATCCTGGTCTGTTTAATTCTTCCATCCCCCCCCCCCCCCTTTCCACTAATTCCTACTTCTGGCCTGCAAATGGGGTTGTTAAGAACACTTCAACAATGCAAGTTAGGCAGCAAGAATTTCCAAAGAAAACACTAAATCAACTTTTGTCTCTGTGGAACAGCCTTCACAATTGTCCACAACCAAATGGTTTTCACAGTTTACAAGCAACCTGTTCTCAGCTACACAGCACTTCAACAACATTTATTCGCTACTCCATTGGCTAATAGCTCCTCTCGTGCACTCTGGACTTTTATTCTGTATATCAAACCCATTATTGATTCTATCAGCGACGCTAAAGTTGTCTGCATTTTTTTTTAAAAAAAGATTATATAAACATAGTCGAAAAGCAAAATTCCTGCCTGCCCCACTCCCGTCCCCAAGCACAGTCCCACATTCTGTCCTTTTCCAATGACTAGTAGGAACATCCTGCAGCCAACTGTAGCTGTTCTCTAACTTCATCTATATTGCAACATTGCAGAGTGGTACTACCAAAAGATCCAATCCAATATTGATTTGTGGAAAGTCCAATGTCATGACTGGGATAGAAATTATCAGAAACTTGCTGAAAGCAATCTGGCAAAGTTTGTGGCAGTAGCAGAACCCCCAGCTAGCTTGCTTGCTTCCTTCTCTCAAGCACTCTACTTCTCCCAGTACCCAATGCCGTAGCACTATTGATGCTGTGAATCTGATAAAACAGGCATGTCCAACAGGTAGATCGTGATCTACCGGGAGATCACTGGACGTCTGTGGTAGATCACCGGTTGATCAGTGGCTCCCCCCCAAAGAAGCTAAAATACTTTGGCTCCCCTAAAAAAAACCTCAACATCTTTGCCCTGCACCCCTAAAATGACCTGAACCACCAAAAACAGGGCTTTCCTTCCTAAAAAAAGCTCAATGTCGCTTTCCTCCTGCCTAAAGAAGCTCAACAACTTTTACGTGAACCCCCCAAAACAGGACATTCCTTCCTAAAAAAAGCTCAACAACTTTGACCTGAATCCCCCCAAAGGGGGTAGATCACTGCCAGTTTTAACTCTGTGAGTAGATCGCAGTCTCTTGGAAGTTGGCCACCCCTGTGATAAAATTACTACACACAGGGAGCCCAATGGCACAGCACTGAACTTCTTAAAGAAAGCTAAAAGGGTGACAATGCCGGGTGCTACTTCTGATGTCCTCCCCACAACCGCCAAGGCTGAACGTGATCTGGCAACCATAATGTCCACCTGGAAAAACCCTGTTCTAAGATGCCAGCCCCCCCCCTCTATCTTTTTAGCACAGGACTATCAAATCATTATTTTATGTCATATGGATAAGTGACCATCAAGCAAATTCAAGCAAACGATAAACAGAAACCACTTGTGTGTAATTTCATAGCACACATTATATTGGCAAGTGAATGCATACAGAAGAAATGCTTGCTGGTTTTAAATACACCTCTTATGCCTCCCCTCCCATCTGATGATCTCTTAAAAAATTCACAAGACGAAGGTTGGGGGGGAATCAGTGAGAACTAAAGAATTAACATCTTATACAACATGCCCATGGAAATTAAAAGAGATGAAGTATGTTACTTGAATCTCTAGATAATCCTCTTTGTGACATAGCAAAACTCAAATGCGGCATTCAGTTCCAACTTTCAATATCATTGCTGCTCCAAATGCCAATGATCTAAATGGCTTTAAAAGCTGAAAACTTTATATAGCAAATCCTCCTCTGTTAAGAAATGATTGCTGTGCCCATCACTACAAGGACAGCTGAGTTATACAGTGGATATTCTTGTGTTTCATTTTGAAATTGAGAAGTGTTTTCACATATAGTAGGTTCTCAATCATCAAAAGAACATCTAGGTCAGATTAACTAAATCTCTAGGGCTTGCACGATAGTCCATATTTGTGGCTTATCTCTAACCATCTTACTGAATTTTCAGCATTGTGCCTGGTCTGAAATTGAGACATCTGTAATGCAGTACATTGTAAAAAGAAAAGAAAAAGGGAGAACCTGTGCTGTAACCTACAAAAAAAAATCTTCAATAACTTGTGGCTTTTATTTTCTTTTACTTACAGATCACTCAAAGTGAAAACATTAAGTTTGCCAGCAACAAACACTACTGATTGTTACTTGCTTTCCTTCTGGAAAAGACAGCTTTTTATCCATTCTCCATTCAGTTTTCTAAAATGTTTTCTTTTCAATACCATGTGAGGCTTAAAACAGTATTCTGCTTTACAATGTAATCTTTACTGCTCTATTGTTTTGACTTCTCCCTATGGATAATTATGTATTTGGACAGCAACCCAAATTGCTTTTCTACTGTTGTTTGTTTGCGGCTGTTGGTGCGTGCGCAAAATAACTATTTTAATGTCTTCACATGAAGCTTAACTAAATATTCTTTTACCACCCAAAGGCCTGGAATCAGAGAATGGTGTGGGCACCATAGATTTCCTGTGCCCTCTGAAAAACCGCTCCGGAAGCTATCCAGAGGGTGAGAGCTGGGAGGGCAGGTGAGATGCTGATTGAAATTGGGAAAAAAAATTAAAACAACCACTGACACCCCACACCACCCCCAAATAAAAGCAATAACAAAAAGCAAGTTTGTTTAAATCATGTATTTGGATCCAAGGTAGCATCCTGCCACAAAAGCATTACAGCAAAAAAGCCTTCTGAGAGCCTATTCTGTGGAACCAGCATTCCTGTTAGAGATACAGCAGACACCTACCATCAGTATTTTCTGAGAACAATTGAGGTCACTTTTGTATCAGCAAGCCTTGCCAGATGGATAAAAAAAGGTCTCTGCCTTAGGTGTTCATTTTGCATTGTTTTTAAACCTATTTTCAGCCTTGTTGTTTCTTTAAAACTATTTTATCTGTTTTTATGACATGGCCGTAAACTTCCTTAAGACATTTAAGTAAAAAGAGATTTGTAAATTAATAAATGGTTGTGGTGGTAGTAGCAGCATTAATAAAACACAGCTGTGGGAGCTACAGCTCTGACTCCAATGGGCAGTTGTCTCACACATAAGTAAAAAACAGCCATGAATATCCTTAAAAAGAAAATCATTTTTGCATTTTACAATGTTTAACAAAAAAAATTAAATCTAAATCTGAGACTCCTCTGGATGAGACCTGTATGTCCATCATAGAAATCAAGGGCATGTCAGAGGAAGCAGACAGAACTCTATTTCCCCATCACCAGCTTGCCTTTTAACAAAAACAACAACAAGCCCCTGTTAAGAGTAAAATGCAGGTGAGTTTTTGCAGACCTTAAGCTTTTTGGGGCTCACTAACGAGGTTGCCCTAAAGCATAGTTCAATGCAATGTGGACAAGCAGGAATAAGTTGCAGTGAGTCTTGGGCACGTGCACCGTCCCTTATCCCTCTTCTTCCCAAGCAGCCTGGAGGAAGAGTTCAGAAAGTTTTGCTTACCTGCACCTTGTAGTGCCATCTGGATCAACAAACTGAAGTTAACATTAACTAGTGGTCTGTGACAAAACAAGCCAACTTCAAATCATAGTTACCGAAGTTGGCATTTTAACAGCAGTTAAGATTGACCATTGTTCCAGATCCAAAATGGCATGATAAACAGTGGTTTATCAAAAGTGGAACAGAAATTCCTCCTCCCAGCTATGTAGAGGAGGGGAGGGTGAGAGGTTTTACAAAAGAACATAAGAGCTTTAATACTAATCTGTTATTATTTACACTACGTACTGTTTCCCCAGCATATGCATTGTATATCATTAATCTATTCATTAGTCACTTTCTAAACAAAAGTGTCTTACAGAAACAAACATTAAAAACAAAGGAAAAGAAACCTAACATTCTCACCGATAACATGTATAAAAGAGCAGACTACCACACTAAAAAGATGAGCAGAAAATTAAGGTCCAAGAGCCTGGATGAATATACCGGTAAATGGTATTCCCTGGTTCAAATAGTGGGGTTAGGTGTGCCTCCTTGGGGAGAGCATCCCACAAACAGGGAGCCACCACTTAGAAGGCCTGCTGTCATGTTGCCACAACCTGCACTTCCTTCAGAGGGAGCACAAAGAGAAGTGTCTTAAATGCCGAACACAAAGCCTGGGTTGATTTATGTGGTGTCCTTGAGGTATCGGAGTCCTGGGTGCATAAGGCTTTATAGGTCAAAACCAGCACTTTGAATTGATAGCCAACTGGTGCCAGGATTGGTGTTGTATCTGGCCTCTGAATTATAGTAGCTTCCGAACTATATTCAACAGCAGCATATACCAACATCTCTCTCGCACACACCATGCAAAATAATTTGTTCCAGCCATCTCCCATGCTCAATAGGTCACATCAATAATCTTGGAAGCTAAATTTCTTTGGAACATCTATATTAAAATGAAATCATACTTTACAAATAAAGGAACATCTTGCTACAATAGTTTTATCTCCACTACAAAATTGAGTTTCATGTTGATTTTATACAGATACACAGAAAAAGCAATTTGGATGAAAGGGTGCTGTAATCTCTCAATCTCAGGACCCAGAAATATTTTCGTGGTTTTTACAGTAGATTAAAAACATACAAAACCAATGGTATCTTGAAATCGGTTGGTATTGTAATGCATGTCCAATGCTGTGTTGAAATCACTGTACTGCTATAATTTCACTAAACATTATATGTATATAATCAACCCTAAGTAGCTCCCTTGTCAGGTCTGAGTGCCATCATCTGCTTTTACTCTCAAGTATCTCTAGAATCACTTGAACATTTGAGTCCTGCCAATATTCTTACACTGAACAGATTCTTTGGGGAGCATAATATTGCACCAAAAGTTGGTGCTACAACAACAGTCGGAAAAAATGGCACAAAGGATGTAGAAACATTAAAATACGAGTTAAGTATCACATATTGAACTTTTTAACACAAAGCACAATAGTAACAGCTTTCATGTGCAGCTGGGTTATTCACAAATATGAGCTGCTGTCAGCAGCACTAAAGATTTTTTTTTCACAAACAGGTATCATCTTCACATTGTCAGATTAAACTGTCTAACAGAGACACAGTCTAACAGAGACACAGTTTGAAACAGGGATATTCACTGCATTATATCAGGCTGTGATATTCTGGAATATCCAGTTTCACAAATTAGGAAGCAAATGTAACTCATATGATAACTTCTGTGCTGCTAGACCCAATGCAAGGTGCTTGTTGACTTTCAAAGCCCTGATCAACTTAAGTCCCAAGTATTTGAAGGGATGCTTCTCTCCGTATGTGCCAGCCTAGGCCTTGGGATCTGAAGGGGAGGCAATTCTTGTTGTTTCATCGATAGGCATGGCTTACAAGAGAGAACCTTTTGTGACACAGATACACCCAATTCTGGACCTGCCTCTCTTTTGTTTGATGGCTTTTTACAAATGGTTTACAACATAGCTCTTCAGGAAGATCTTCAGGAAGATTTTTTTGCAGAAGGGCAGGCTGGATAAGGGAATTTTAAAAACACCTAATAAAAAAAAAATTCATTCCAGTAACACCTTAGAGACCAACTAAGTTTGTTACTGGTACGAGCTTTCGTGTGCATGCACACTTCTTCAGATACACACGAAAGCTTATACCAATAACAAACTTAGTTGGTCTCTAAGGTGCTACTGGAAGGAATTTTTTATTTTTTATTTTGTTTCGACTACGGCAGACCAACACGGCTACCTACCTGTTAATTAAAAACACCTGCCACTGATTTGTGCTGTGGTTTTAATTTACTTTTAAGCTATTTCTGATGCACTTTTAGTGGGGTAGGAGAGCTGGGAAAAAATTCACATCTAGCAACCAATGTGCCCCTTTGGTTTCAGATATTACATGGGTAGACGAGTCTAAAGAGCCCAGGACACATATTTTCACGGCCCTCTAGTGGCAATGGTGGCTCATTTACCAGAAGTAATGTATTTACCGGTAAATCTGAAAGTGTATACAGTGGAACCTCGTGTTACGCACCGTCCTCCTTACAAATGCTTCGGGTTACGTAGATGCTCCCGGTTGTGAATTTTGCCCTGGGATGCGAGCGGAAGTCGCGTGCTGGCGGCAGCAGGGGATGCCATTAGCGAAAGCGCGCCTCGTGTTACGTTAAGAACGGACCTCCGGAACGAATTACGTTCGTAATAGGAGGTACCACTGTACTCAATTCTGAACAAACTAAGCCTCCTAGAGTACAACATACACAAGGATTGTTTTTAATTTGCATTTATTTATAAATGCATTTGTATACCACTCTCTCAAACTATCAGGGTGGTGCACAGAAATAATAAAATAAAATACACCGACAAAAATTTAAAGCAGTTTAGATCATTAAAATGAGTCTACTCAAGAAAAGTGTGTTCATTAAATTATTTTAATTTATTTATTAAATTACTAAAAATAAGATTCAGAACTTTGTTCTGTGAACCGCCCTAAGACCTCCAGGTATAGGGTGGTATATAAATTCAATAAATAATAATAACTACTTAATAAACCTATTTAAAGGTGCACTTCCCCCCTCCAAACATAACAATATCTCTGTACTTCATATATTTCAAACCACTTCAAGTAGCAGAACATATACTTTATTCATATACAGACAACTTCAGTCCAAATAATAGGAAGTCTATGAGTCTAGCATTAACCTAAGTTTCATATTAAGTACTCAGGTGCAAACCATGTTAACACAAACTAACTATGGTTGCATATCCACTGGCCAATGCTGGGAACAGGTTCGAAAGGCTGGCTCCCAATCTGTGCCTGCTATTGTTTGCAAGGAACTACTATACCAGGTCTTTGGAACAGGGAATACTATTCCTCTTGGATTAAACTTGTAAATAAACACTCATGCAGTTTAGAGGTCACCTGTGTTTTAAAACACAAATTGTCACTATGCATATACGTAAACCCCTAACTTGCTGCCTATCTATCCCTTCTAAACAAATTATAGCCCAAGATTTTGTAATTGCTACAGACTGGTCTTTGGCACAGGAGAACAAGCAAAATTAAAGAGCTGAAAAGTGAATGAAGCATATTAAAAAAAGCTTAGATGAGGCTCCATCAAGATTATGCAAAACTAAGAAATCTTAATCCAACATAAAAAGGACAAGCAAGAATGCCAGATGTCTACTTTCTCTTCTGATAAACTAGCAAGAGGGAAAGTTTCTGAAATTAATGTTTTAGGCTGTTGTCGTCTGTTGACATTATATTTGCTAATCCCTAAGTGAAACACAAAGTTAAGTGAGTGGTTATTTAGGAAAAACAGAAATGAAAGGAACTGACAATTTGTTTAAAGTTTTGGGGGTTGTTTTAAGACAAAAAGTGCAAATAGACTGCAGGGCAAGAGTCTACTTGTTTAGACACCAACAGGGCAAGCAGCATAGGGGTGATGGTAGATTACCGGTAAGTATTTAGGGGAGGTTGAGGAAAAGTTCAATGTATAAGGACTTTTTCTCGTGCCCTGTACACACATTTTTGTTTTTGTAGGCCTTCACACCTCTAATTCCCTCCCTTTATTTTATTGTTTTAACCTTTTCGATAAAGCTGTTGGTGATTCAGAACCAAAATTCACCCAATCAGATCAGGTAGTTCCCTCAAAATTATCACTGAAACAATAATTCAGGCAAAGCTGTGACTAGCATTCAGTATTTTCTTTCACTTTTTAAATTTAAGCAATTATTAATAAGTCACCTTGTGATTTACTAAAAGGACCTTTGGGTTTTTTCCCCTTTACATTTGAAAAGCTTAGCCTCATCTTTGCAAAAAGATTAACTTCTCTCTTTTCCTCTCACTAATGTAAACTGGTCAACTAATATGGAGTTTGGGAGGGGCAGGGGGAGAAATGCAACTGTGTTAGAGGAAAATAATCACAATCTGGGAAGGCTCTGAGGCTGCCCTTTTGACTTATCAATTTCAGTAAGCAAAATTTCAATCAAGCCTAGATAAAATATACTAATCCTAAATAGACCAAGTTTGTCACCTACCACTTTCTATAAGCTGCTTACCATAGTGGGAGGGGAAAAAATGCTAAATTAAATGCCAAACAGTAGCAGACAGCACTTGTTTGGCTGATTAACTGGTAGACAAGCATTACAAATAAATCTGAGCATGGTCTGCAGCAAATTAAATTCCAGTGCTTTAAAGAACAAAGAATTTGTTGGGAAAGAGGATTAGCAACTTTACACCCAGGAATGCAGGTTTAATTTAATTGTTCCACAATCCGAGATTTAATATGCAAATATCATTTGGATATTTAATAGTGAATTTGACAAAGTAAGGAAACAATTCCAATATACAGCCAGGCCGCCTCGCTTCTAACTGTAATTATACATAATGGGGGGGAAAGGTAGCCTAGTCTTCCCCTGACTCCTCCACCCCCCATCTGTCATTACTAGGATTGGATTCTATTAACATTAATCAGAACAAGACTAATTAAAGGTTAAAAACTTTAAATATATAAATCTAAATAGTTGTATGATTAGAGTACTGTAGTTATAGTCTCACCTCAATGATCTTCTTGGCTTCTTTATATTTGCCAGTATTCAGGAAGGCAAAGAAGAGATCATAGAGCATCATCATTTCACCTCTCTCTTGGCTCACGAAATCCATTGCTATAGGAACATTCATAAAAAGCAGATTAGGTTACCTGTTTAGAGTCAAAAGGAACATGTCACAAGGCAAATGGCTGAGTCATTGGACACCCATGCTGTAGCATCATGTGATCACTTATAGCTAGATGAACTGATGACATGTTCACCTCTCCATCTATGCATCTGCATACCACTTTCTAGATGAGTTTGATTTTTACCAAAAGACTGGTCTTTTTCTGATAAAGATTTATAGGGGGAAATTCATTGTGGAGCTAAATATCAAGGACAAAACTGCAAAGAGTTACAGAGTTTGGCCATAGATAATATGACATCACTCATTATTTCTAATACAGAGTAGACCAATTGGAATCAATGGATTTAAGTTTGTTTTGTGAGGTCCTTGGGATATTATTGGTATCCCTGGTGCCCCCAAAAACTTATAAATAATTCTTCTTGATCACAGGACATGGTTTGAACATGTGATTCCAAACATTACTGCTGTGACCCTCAGTAATAAATGGCTAAAAATTTGTTGGCTTATGGTGTCCCCCTACCATAATGCAGGGCAAGAACAGAAGAAAACCCCAATCCATAATAGCAGCAACCAACCTTTCTGCAACAGTTCGGTGTTTCCCTTCTGTATTAATCTGCACAAGACATCGTGAAGTCTAGGAAAGCTGCCATACTTCCTATAGCAGTCAAACACAGCTTCAGTGGCTGCTTCTATGTCATCCCTTAAAAGAAAATCCACAACGTTTTTTGATCGAAGAAAAACAACAATGTATACACCGAACCTCAGAAACAGTCACCTATTGTACTCCAGTCCAGTCCAAAAAAAGGATCAAGGACATACAATGCATCCAATTCATGTCCTAATACTTCACCGAGAACCTCAAAAAAGAGACTTATTTTGACTTTTGTACAATACACAAATTATTATAATCTACTTTTATTCATTAACTGATGGATCAAAAGAATGGTCTCATATGAGTTCTCATATCTAGATGGCCCTACTTTATTATACAGGAGGTTCTTTGAAGCAAATATGAAGACAGATCAAATCTGAATGATACGGGGTCGACAGAGGCTGGGTGCATTTTTCTAATGAACAATGGACTCTGCTAACATTGAGTGTGAGCCCCCTCTCATCCAACAACAACAACAACATTGGTCTAACAACCTATGTGTTTAAGGGAGCTATTTACAAAACATTTTGATTATATACTTTGCACAGCTAGTTTAGAGGATACCAAAAATTAAAAATAATATTAGAAGCCCAATTCAGTATCTTCAGAAAAAGCTTGATGACCATAGAGCACACAAAGATATTTTACCTTTTTGAACTTACATTATATTGTGTTATGCCATCACATAACCAAGACAACAAACTATGTGATTATTTTTTTTAAAGAGAAGTCCATTCCAGAACTAATTTAGAAGGTATTCAAATTCTGAAAAATATTATGAAATTATATACAAATTTAGAAGCAATTTCACTGCATTCCATACGAAACTGTAAAAAAATGAGCCGAGCTTGATGGATCGCTACCTTAACCCCTTTACTGAGCCCTGTTTACAGTGCATCTTCTGGCACCCCACAGAGTCATTTGAATTATTGTCATTTGGGGTGAAGACTAAATTACAGGTTAATTTCAAAACTGCAAGTGGATGATGCCGGCTAGATTACTGTCATACAAAAGAAATACTATGGTAGCTACCACAGATGGGTATAAAGCTTTATATAATCAGTGTTTTCTTCTGCTCTGGTTGCAAGTTCAGTTAACACCCATAGAAACAGCTTGAGAACTCCCAATAATTCCACCTAGGGTGCAATCAAATTTATACATTCAAGTTTTCAATGTTTATGCTCAGCTTCTGACAGTGACTCTGAAAAGAGTAATGGTACTGCTTCAGCTGCATTCCCACAGCCCTAAATTGACTGTTTAGGTCAAAGCTATCAAAAAATGAATGAAAAAATTAGAATGCCAATCAAACAGACACATTAATAGTGTTCAGGCTCCAGATATATATATTTCTGAAGGTTTTTAGCCTGTTTGCGTAAAATAATGAGTCCTAGAAATGAACAGGGGTTAACGTACAAGTAGCCATGAATGTATGCCTAAGCATTTTTAAATGTTTTGCCAATCATGAACTCAATGTTTCACCTAGTGTTATGGAGAACACTCACAGCTTTTGATGTCTGGTTTCAAGAGACTGCAAAAAGATAGTTCCATATCACAGTATCATCCAAGTTTAAGAAGCCACTTATTTTTACATAATGCAAAGAAATTCAAGGGTGTGGATCAAAACTACCACGTGTGCTTGTGAGGCATTGTTCCCACCCTTCTGACTACAACTGCTCCTGATGAGGGGACCCACCAAAAGGACCTTGTGCGACACCGGGGGCTTCAACCAGGGCTGTGGGAAAACTGACAGAATTTGTGGTGCCCCTGTGGACAAGCAAATCTGCATGGGCCAATCACATTTGTTTGCAGCCTACCTATAGAATGCAGCTATTATACATAAATTAGTAGACAGGATCTTATAGGTCAGGCAATCTACCAAGAAGTTCCCTTGTTCAAAGCTCCACCCAACTGTGTGATATGCAGGAGATCCCTTCCAGCAGGGCTTGCAAAGGAACACTTCCCACTGGACTACCGTTGGCTTGTCAAATGAAGGTAGCTAAACTACATAACATTTAGGAAATACCTGAAGGCAGCCCTGTTCAGGGAAGTTTTTAATCTGTAATATGTTAATGTATTGTTTTTTAATATTTGCTGGAAGCCGCCCAGAGTGGCTGGGGAGACCCAGCCAGATGGGCGGGGTACAAATAATAAATTATTATTATTATTATTATTATTATTATTATTATTATTATTAACCTTTGAAGCAGAGATACAGTGGTACCTCAGTTTTCGAACGTTCGTTGGTGAACGTTTCGGTTTTTGAACGCCGTAAACTTGGAAGTTAAGGCTTCGGTTTCCGAACAAGCCTTGGAAGTTGAACATGCCACACGACTTCCGTATTGAGTTTTCGAACCTTTCGGAACTCAAACGTTTCGGAACTCGAACGGTCTTCCGGAACGGATTACGTTCAAAAACCGAGGTACCACTGTATATCTGATCTAAAAAGCTATCTTGAAGGTTCTATTTGATGTGAACTGTTATCAGATTACTTTTACTTTAAAGACACAGAATTAGAGCAAGCAGCTAATAAATTCAAAACACAAAACTGAGCAGTTCACTAGACAGTTGAGCTATTTCATCTATACTCATCTTGCTGTTCAATGTGGGCTTTAGAACACATGGCACTTTGCTGTTCTATGTAAATGGAATAGTGAAATTGTATTAAAAAGGAAATAATATCCCATTCCATTCTAACTTGCATGTCAGCTGCAATCACGTGTATTAGTCTCAACACTCACATAATGTCATGACACAGCAAAACACATCTTAATTTGGATTTCTGTGAAATAGAAGAAATTTTATCCAGGAGTGCCTGTGGACACAGTGGTCTTTCCCAACATGCACTGCCTTTAACGTAGACCAGCCTTTCTCAACCTTGGGTCCCCAGATGTTTTTGGCCTACAACTCCCATCATCCCTAGGTAGCAGGACCAGTGGTCAGGGATGATGGGAGTTGTGGGCCAAAAATATCTGGGGACCAAAGGTTGAGAAAGGCTGACGTAGATAGAGCTGAAGGAGGAAGTTGGAACAGTGGCTGCCTTTCCCATTTCCTCTTTCCCTTTATGAACTTTTCAAGGATCAAGTTAATTCTACTGGATCCTAATTTTACTTGGATTCCTTGACAAAGCAAAGTATGTAGCATGTGCTTATTTCCTTCCATCTCGGGGTGGGATGGGGTGCAGGGCTGATCTGGGGGAAGAGGACGGGAAGTAACCAGAGTGGTAGTACCTAAGGCACTCACTCAAAAATCAAAATGTGCCCACGGGCTTAAAAAGGTTAATAAGCCCTGGTCCAATCCTATGCAGGCATACACAGGAATAAATCTCATACTGCTAAATGGGTCTTATGCCCAGGTATGTGTGTTTAGGATAGCAGACCAAAACATTTTGCTTTGGATAAGAGTAAGGTGCAAGGTAACTATTCCAATCTTGCAAGGAGCCAATACGTGATTGCTCACAAAACTAGCTGAGATCTCAAACTGATTGAACAATAAATTATGTGTGGCCCTGAATGGCAAAAAAAGTAAAAAAATACAAGAAATCTTCTTGCTTAAAGGATGCCACTTTCGCAACCTTACCTTCTTTACTTGCTATAGACAACTTTTCCAAACCTAGAAGCCTGCTTGATAAAAAAAAAATACTCTAAATATTGATTTTAATTGGAATGAAGTGCTTCAGTGTTCTGCATAAAGTGTTAGTGAAGTGGCAATTTACCTAAGGGGTTTACTGATTGAAAAGCTCTCAAACCTGAAATCGCTAGAGAGGAAGAAATAAAAAAGGGGAGGGAGAAAGGGGGGGGAAAGGGACTCTGGGAAAGAAAACCACAGAGAATGCCTCAAAAACAAATCCCTCTGCAAATCTGAAGCATATGTTAGTGTGGAGGGAAATCAATTCAGTAAGGTACAATCAGCTTAAAAAAATATTCTGTTAAGAGAACGGGGCTCTTGAAAGAGCTAAATGCCCCCCCCTCCGTTCATCAGCTATAACGAGGAATTTTCAAGGAGACTGGTGTTGCAATTACAACTAATCCTCCCAAAAAAATTAACTGTGTTGAAGGCTTTGTAATTTCCCTAGGTACAATTTAGCTGTCACTTACTTTAAAATTTACTCAAACATGCGTTCCGAACAGCACTAACTTCACATGTCAAGTGCTTTCCAGCCAATTGAGTCTAAACTGGAAGTCGGTGTTAAACAACTGAATGATTAGACAAGATAGCTCATTTCCCTGCTCTTTTGTTCAGAATAAAATGCCACATTTACATTATCAGGCTCAACAGGATTTTCTGACAGAGGGAGAGAGAGGGTGGGGGGGAACTCTGGTGAACACTGTCCGTACTAAACACATGAAGCCTGTCATTTACCAATCATCCTTCAAAAAGCAATAGCAATGAATGTAACTTAATTACGACCCAATGATCCTTGACAAAAAAATCATCTTATCACTGTCCTGTTCTCCTAGGGCAAATGAACCATTTCTGTCCTTTGGCACTGATGATGCAAAATTCCTAATTGCAATAATGGAGTAAGAGAGACAAACCTTTGCTTCACTAAAAAAAAGTGTTTTAAAGAGGAAGAAAACAATCTGGAAATAATGTGGACGTTTGAAATGAAGATGCAAAAAAGCTGCTGGGGGAGGGGCATTCAGAAAAAGCAGTAATTTTTAAAAGACTGACGTGAGAAATCAACAAATTAATAAAACAACTTGCCATAATTTTTAATGAATAGCTATACTTAAACATAGACAAGGGCTACAGAGACACAACACGTCTTAGAAAGGAGAGTGCTAAAATTTTGCGTCCAGGGATTGCAGTGTATATGAATCCATAAGTCTCTTCAATGGACAGCAGGAGTTGTGATTTAATCATTAACTCATTGAGAACGTACACTCCATTTCTAGGTCAAACTTCACTCAGTTAAATCAGTTGTCTTCACTTGTCTGAACTACAAGCAAGTTTAACATTATGGCAGTGAGGAGGCTTTTCTCATATTGTGCCTCAGAAAAAGGCTTCTTAAATGGCTGAACTCAAATTATTCACTGTGCTTCAGGCCATGTCTTCCAATGACGTTTTTGGCAATGACTGTAAAAAAAAATTCACCTATGCATTCACGTTGCTATCTTCTGTTATCTTTCTCTATTGGTTTCATTTGCCCTCAGAAACATTATCATGTAGCCAAACCGATGGACTTTTTAGCATAATCTCATTTTTATATCCTGTGCTTTTCCCCCCTATAAAAATAAGCGCCGATACTCACCATGAAGTTCTTACAGTAAGTGCCACACTTTTTAACAACAACAACAAAAGGTGCCGGCACTGCGTATCCTTTAGTACCCCCTGGGGGAAAAGCACTGTTTGTATCAGTGTTTCCCAAACTTGGGTCTCCAGCTGTTTTTGGACTACAACTCCCATCATCCCTAGGTCAGGGATGATGGGAATCATAGTCCAAAAACAGCTGGAGTCCAAAGTTTGGGAAACTCTGCTTTATATGATCACCAACTGGCTGGGATCACTCATGTGACTGATCCAGGAAGCACTGTCCTTGCTCTCAGTGTGGCTCGAGTTTGCCCTCAGTGACACCATCTTGTAACTAAATCTGATTCTGTTATCTCTCAGCGACATTATCATGTAGTCAAATCTGATTTGCTATTTAGCATACTACTTACTACATGATCCTCAATTAGTTAGGATTTAGGAGGGGCGGGAATTTATACTAGAACCAAAACAAGCAAACCTATAAACTGTGGCCCTCCAGATGTCATTGAACTCCCATCAGTCAAAGCCAGCAGGGGCAATTTAGCCCAACAGCATATGGAGGGCAACAGGCTCTTTCTCTCTGTATCAGAAAAAGAAACACACAGTAGAAAGGGAGGAAAGTGGGTATTCTTATACAAGGTTTTCATGAAATGTTTTGAATGGAGTAATTATCTGAAAACACAATTTTTTGCACTTTAAATTGGAAATGGGAATGTTTGACAGAGCCCTGTTTTTCTACCAAATAATGATTTTGTTTCAGTAGGTTTGATCCAATGACGAGAGCTTAAATGCAAGGAAAATGTGCCCATAATAACTCTTTCCACCTTTTATTGTATTCAGCTGCATAACACCTTATTGTAAATAATAACTGGTTTTTTAAAAAAGTCTGTAACAATTAAAACTCCCATCCAACACTTTTTGAGGTCCAAGTATCGAAGGAGAAGTCGTTGCACAAAGGTTTAGATTCCTAATGCTGAGATAACATGGCCTCAAGCCCAACAATGAAAGGCATGCTATTAGCAGTATGCTGAAAGAATAATACATTAAATGTCTAAAAAGTTAATGCTGAGTAAATAGTACTACTTCCAATCTGAAGAGCAACAGCAATTGTATAAAGAGCCATTATGAAAAGACAAGCAAAATGCTTTTCATTATGACAAATGTGGTATTATATTGTGGAGATCCTGGAAGATCCAAAATCTCCAGTTGCCCTCCCTGGTCCAGGGTAATTGGGGATAAGCTACCTGCAGTTTCCAAAACCCTCAGGGCAACTTACAAAAATAGTAAAAAAGAAGAATATAATCAAGCAAGCCTGTGTACTTAGGACAACCTGATTTTTCTTTCTCTTCATCCCTGACTCTCAGCCTATGGGGTTTTGAAGGGTTCCATATTGTCACCCATGCTGTTATGCATCTATATGAAGCCCCTGAGGAAAGTCATCCATGGATTAGTGACATCAATATGCAGATGAGATGGTTCTCTCTCTATGTATATGATAATAATAATGATGATGATAATGATAATAATAATAATAATAAAATTTATTTATGCCCCGCCCTCCCCGGCCAAGACCGGGCTCAGGGCGGCTAACATCAGGTATAAAAACAATTGATTAAAATACAACTTAAAATGTAGCCTCATTTCAGTGGAAGCCCAGATCAAAAATGGTTTGGGGGCAGAAAACGTCAAATCTTCACCAAGGCCAACTATCCAGACTGGTCCTACGTGGGCCAGAAAAAAGCCAGGGAAGTCCCCAAATAGGGTTTCTATCACAGAAGAAAAAGGAAAGATGGGTGTTCAAGAGTTCTGCAGAGTTTCTAACATTTTCTGCCGTGTATAATGTTTTAGAAATAGTTAAAAATGTCATTGTTGCATTTTATGGGCTTGACACAGAAAGCGCATGTAAAAATAAATCCAATAGACATTTTCCTACTTGTAATAAAGCAAAGCTTTAGCTGCAACTGAACTATGATAGTGTGTTTTGTTTGTCCCAGAGAAATCTGTGGGAGCCACTGAGTCTCCACTGAGTCTCCCCCTATCTCCACAGCTCTACCCCATTTTGAGAACCAAAAATTGGCACGTATAATATACATGACTATCAAAATGCCATGTTAAGAGGGAAAAATTGGGAGAGAATGTATACCGCAGGAACCAGGGGTGTGTGAGAGAGACCTTATTTTCCCATATGGTTCTTGCTGGTGGGGGTGAGGCCTGCTCGTAACATGACTGCGAGACAGGCTTACTCCCCACTGCAACTTCATCCTAGTACTGTTTTCATTTCCCCCCCTAGGAGTAAATGACTGCCATCCATTTCCACCCCCTTGTGGCAAGATCTAAGACTGCAGGCAAGAATGTGACAAATCTGATGTTCTAACCACATTTGGCCATACATTCACCACACAAAGATCAGTAGAATATTTACTTTCTAATATAAAAAAATGACCAGCATAACTGGGAACTGTTAGCTTGTAAAGCAATCTATAGCACCCTGAGAGTATTTTAAAACAAAATCCTGTTTCAATATGTTAACAGATTGCAATTTAGATTTTCCAGTCATAGACTTGCCAGAAGAGTTCTTCAAAACCTGAATTGTTGTCCATATTATTGCTGAGGAAACTAGTGCCAGCAGAGGACAATCATGCAACCAATTCTCCAAGCAACCCACATATTACCTGGATTATTTTATTCTATTGCCTTCAAGGGATCAAATCTACAAACTCCATCTAAATTGCGTTTGCTCTTAGATTCTGTTGGACTACTTTAGGCATCCCATCCAGGTTACATTCCACTAAAGGGTCCCACTGACTAACATTGCATTAACTTCCAAGCTAGCATTGCTAGGATCATAGTCTGAGGCAGACAAAAAGTGTACTCAGAAGTTTTAAAAAGCAGTGGCACAATCACATAAAAAATACAGCAAAATTGAAACATTCTATTTTGGCAAGGGGAGATCACTACTTCTTGCAGAACACTCTACTATATGACACCTCCACAGAATTGTTTTGGGTGGCGATACCAGGGCCCAAGAGTATGCTGGGGATGTGCTACTGTCCCCTTGATCAAAATTCTCAAGAGATCTTGAGGAGAAGTATAAAATCAAGGAAGCCCCTACAAAAGGAAATGTTGTAATGGGTAACTTCAAGTACCTTCACACAAACCAGCTACATATGTGCTGGTCTGGACAAAGACGTAAAAGGTCAATATACCATTTAGGACTATGTCCTAGAACAGTTGGTCACAGAACCGACCAGAGATCCAGCAAACCTGGATCTAATCTTGAGGAGCACAAAGAACCCGAGTTGAGATGTTGTAAGTGCTGTCAAGTCTATTGGGATAAGTGACCATAGTGCTAATATGTTTATACATTTAAATGGACAATTGAGAAGAAAACTGCCCTGACTCTCACTGGATGAAGAACTCAAACTTGGACTTTGGCTTATGCCCAAATCTTTAATGCTGAAATCAATATTGTTGTGTTTTTGCTTTTATTATGTAATCTGTGCTTATATCTTGCATTTTTATGCTGTGAACTGCTCTGAGATCTTCAGATGAAGGGTGATATACAAATTTTAATAATCACAATCATAGGGAAGTCAAGGGTTAAAAGCCACAGAAGGTGAATGGTAGTACTAAATGCAAGCTAAGACATTGATCCAACAAGTTAAATGCCCCAACTTTCTTTGATGAGCAAGCTGGGCACAACCTTCAGCATGGCAAACAGCAAGATTTCCAAGACTGGGAATCAAGATCTCCAAGACTGGGAATCAGGTTGTTGCTGTTGTTGTTTAAATAATAGAATTAAAAAGTTGGAAGGAACCCTGAGGGTCATCTAGTCCAACCCCCTGCAATGCAGGATTCTCAACTAACGCATCCATGACAGGTGGCCATCCAACCTCTGCTTAAAAACCTCCAAGGAAGGCGAGTCCACAATGGCCCGACAGAGTCTGCTCCACTGTCTAACAGCTCTTACTGTCAGAAAGTTGTTTCTTCCTGATGTTTAATCGGAATCTCCTTTCTTGGAACTTGAATCGATTCATTTGAATCCTACCCTCCAGACTAGGAGAAAACAAGTTTGCACCATCTTCCATGTGTCAGCTCTTTAGATATTTGAAGGTGTCTATCATATCTCCTCTAAGTCTCCAGTTTTCCTAGCTTCTTGTAGATCTTGTGATTTATGTGGAAATTGTTCAGTTTGGTTGTGTATTTCTTGATGTTTTATTTATTGTTTATGACTACTTTTATTATGTTGCAGTTATGTATTGTTTCATGTTGTAAGCTGCCTTGAGAATGGTTTCTTATCCATTAAACCTATAAAAAGGACAAAACCTTACCCCCCCCCCCCGATATACTTAAGTGTGTCTTATAGCCAAGCCCTCCTTTTCACATTAGAGTAGTAACATGGGAGCTGCTGCAACCGAACTCTCTCCCATGCTGCATAAAATATCACATACAAAGCAGGGCCCTCTGACACCTCGGTTTTTACTGTTAATATGTTATTTGATTCCCTTTTGATCCTTACAGTATATTGGAGAGAAATACCTAGCATGAAAGCAAGTGAAACCAACTCACAGCATTCAGGATTCAATTTACACCATATAACTACTGAATTAAATTTAGACAGGGACTAACCATTTCTTGAAATCTGCAAAAGTCATATTTGTACTCCTAATTAAAAATTCTACAAAGTTTAAGCCAAAAGTTATTGGCATCGGGTTTCGGGGTTTTTTTTAGCAACCTTTGTTTTGTGGTCCACCTGATTCTGGGGAAACTCAGCCAGATGGGCGGGGTACAAATAATAAATTATTATTATTAATTATTATTATTATTATTATTGGATGCAATTCTACACAAGTTTACCGGGAATAAGTCCAACTCAAGGGCTTGTTGCTGAGTAGACAAGGCACAGGACTGCACCATAAAGGGCACGGATACTATTGTGCCCACAAATCTGAAAATAATGTGCATTCAGCAGCTACGTACAGGCTGAGGCTATACCAGCACAGGCTCACTGCACTGCACTGCACTGCCACTAGCTCCTGGATTATTCCACGAGAAGATCTGTTATGGGCTCGGAGGGCTTCATCCCTAGATGCAGTCTAGACTGCAGCCTGACTAGAGGCTTCTAACACCTGGCAATCACTGCTGATGCCAAACAGATTCTTGAGCAGCTTTCTGCTCTTTGACTCCCAACTCCCATGAGTACCAACCAGCATGGCCAACTGTCAGGGATGAAGGAGCTGTAATCAGCAACATCTGGAAAGCAGCAAAATGGGGAAGCCTGATTTAGGAAGGTAACTGATTTAAGTCTGCCTGCTTCTGCTCAATTCTGGAGATGTGTTCCAATTTTGCCGGACTTGTCCCAGAAGAGAACAAATTGCTTTTGCCCATTAAGCTTTTGCCCTACTCTTGAATACACACACCAAAGTATAAATACATTTGTTTCTGACAATAAAATAATCAGAACTAAGGAAGGACAGGAAAAGGTGTTATAGGGTACTAGGAACTGTGCTCCAAATACAGCATATTAGGAGTGTATGACAGGAACCATGGTCCATGATACCATGAAGCAGACAGGTTGCTGGATGATCAACTACACCCCCCCCCAAAAAAACAGCTGTCTGAAACATCCCCATTCAGAGTACAAGAGTGGACCACTTCCAGTGGATCAGAGCAACTTTTAATTGTGAGCATAAAAGCCAAAGTACAATTGTTTCTTTAGTTAGATCCAGACTGCAACCAACTTACTTTTCAAGGTAAACACCAATGAGGGGAGAACACAGGTTTCCAGTAGGCTTTGCTAGACCCAGGGACACAATGGTCTCGAGTAGCCGATTCACCACTTCAACGTCATGACGCATAGCAGCATCATTAATAATGTGGAAAAAGGATGCGGCTGATATATGTTGAATAGGGACATCCTTCTCTTTCATCTCCTTTAAAATGTTAATAGCATCTACAATGAACCACCACAAAAGACCCTTAGGTAATTTCATGTACAGAGAAAACAAACTGCTATTAAAACAGCATTTCAAAAAACCAGCAGGAATGTAAATTCTGGTGTATAATGCCAATTTCAAGTTAATTACTACTTGCATTTCTAAACGAGACTACAATTATGAATCCACAATAGCATGGTTTTATCATTTTGCTGCAACTTTGACTACAAATTACAGATAGGAACTGTGTGCCCACTCTGCACTACGTAACCCTGTAGAGTCTGCCCTATAGCAACAAGATCCTACTAAATGGATGCTTTTATCGTTCAGTGCTAACATCTGCTAAATCACACCATTGTTTCTTCAGCAGATGGCTTGTCACGAGGCCAGATAATAAAGATGTGTTTACACTGTATATACAGCCAGACTAATGGTCTGATACCGATAGGGCCTGTTTGCTGTGTCGATACTAATTAGCCAAGGAGAGCCAATGAAAGCTTTCTAAGAGAGTGCATGTTAAAACATTAGGTTCATTAAGCTTCATTAAGAAGGCAGAAACAAACATTTTGGTATATGGAATAAGTGCATTTTTTTTGTAATGTTCTTAATTATTGCACAGGCAAAATGTTTTGACCACTTTACATAAAAGCAGGGCTCATCTTTTGAAACTGCCTGCTGCATGCAGCACGCTGTGTGCTTCAGAAAATCAACACAATGCCACCTTTTAATTGCACAGGTAGCCACAATCTGGTTTTTATCATGTTTTTGGGTGAAATCTCACTCTAACAAGCAATCCAAATCTATTATGACACCCTTTCAATTAAAGGAATTGGAAATAAATTTTCTGTTTAATAGAACAAATGCCAATTATAGTTGGTTAGTCAGAAACAGACTGTTTTTCCAACCTCTAATTAATGGTGATAGCCTAGTTTATAAACTTCATCGATTACTAAATACATACCGTTTACACCCAAATGCATTAAATACATTTGCAATTAAAGATCTGATTTATTTAACAATATTCTTCAGCTGTTGGTTATAAAATGTTACATTAATAATATATAAAAGACAAATTTAAGATCTTAATATTATAATACATTTATTAAAAAGTTACAGGGTGGCCTTTTTTTTCCTGAAGTGCTTAGACCCTTTACAAGGAGGTTATGTTTATAGGCTTTATGCTAAGACTTCAGACCTTCTTAAGCAAAAACAAAGCCATTAGTCTAGGCACATACGCAATTTGTGCCATAAGTCATGATCTTCAAACTCAATCCAAACAGCAATGCTAATAAAAACTAGCTACAGAAATGCAAAAAGCACTGAGCTGTGCAAATGTAAATGACAAGCTTGCCAATCCATTAAAACTAATGGCCTGCACTGTCCAAGTATCTCTGGTTGAATTCACATGCAAATTTGTATGCAAAATGTTCAAGCACTTTGCAGGACATGATATACCATTAATATCAACTCATATTTTTATTCCGGTGGCAAGATACCTTCATTATATAGCAAAAATATACACTGAAAGAAAGAGCACTTACCTTCTACTCTGCCATGTTTGTTCAAAACTTTCACCAAGGCTAAGCACTTGCCCGCATCAAGAGCAACAGATGAATCTTTACGAGAGCTGGAATATATAAAAAGAACTGCATCAACTCCATTTGTGCTAGAATATAATAATCTCACAGCACAATCATGTAGATGTTTACTTAGAAATCAACCCCACTGTGTTCAATGGGGCTTACTCCTGGCTAATTCAGTGTGCGATTAGGAAGTAAATTTATTTCTGGTATATCACGGAGGCATTGGCACTATGAAAGGATGCACTGCTTCTTGAAGACATTGGGTTGGAACCACAGAAAACATGAGTGGAAGGCTTGGAATGTGGTGTGGGAGCCTGCAATGGGAAGAGGGTATCTGCGAAAATCAGGAGTTGCCCTTTCATGGGCAGAGCTCCAAAAACATCCAAAGACTTATTTATTCTCTCATTTATTCATTTAAAATGTTTTGCAGGATTTCCAGGTCTCAATCAAATAGGTAAACAAAAATATGAAGAAAGTAAATCTAGGGGGTGTTACCATCAACAAAAAATAATACGTTCGATTCAGATTAAGCAACTCTTTATTTTATTATATATATAAATTTTCATAAACTTCCATCTCACAAGAAAAAATCATGGTGGTGTACAAAATATAACAAAATCAAACTTGTATGTTGGTCCCAAATGCATAGGATAAGTTAGTCATGAGTGAAGGTAAATCCCACTGATGAAAATGGGCACCATTTAGGCTGTAATCCTATGGCCATTTACCCAGAAGTAAGCCTGAAAGGACTGAGCTGATTGTCCAAATCCAAACCAATGTCAACCAGTCTTGAAATTTATCCCAAGGCTACCATTTAATACTGATATCATCATCATCATCATCATCATCATCATCTAACAGACCACAACTTCCTCAGTTCACAAGGAATTATGGAAAAGGACCATTGCTCTTATCTGATAGATATTTCTACGTGGTGTTACAATGGATTCAACTGAGTTGGGCTTCCTCTACTGCTCAATCAGTAGGAGCAGCCGAACCCAACTGAGTCCATTATACCACCAAGGAAGAAACTATGTTTTCCAAACATAGTTTTACTTATTGGAATCAACTTGCTTTTGGCATAATGCAACATACCTATTAACTACTCTGTGCATCTTATAACTCATTACCGTAGTCATAATTATGGTAACAAAAGGATGAAGGGCTGTTTTTGTAGCAGTGGGTGTCTTTTTATAATAAACAGAATGCTAAACTACGTACAATAGCACATTTTCAAGGGCTGCCAAATAGATCATCTTAAATAAATTGAAGGGCCAGTTCCTTCTTGGTAGGAGATCTGGACTGATTCTTGAAGGTGAATCCATGAGAACACTGGACCTGTATGGACTGTCTAAGCCATTCATTTGTAGATAATCCAGTGAGCTGGACGTAGCCTGAACAAATGTACTCCATAGGATTACCTATGAGCATATTGAATGAATAGAAAATCCCTTATCTTGAAACATGGCCCAGGATTTGTTCAAGAACACAGAGCTATCAAGGAAACACCTGACTTATGCAACTTGTTAATATAAGGAAGTTGTTTCACAGCAGCTAAAGTCTTATTTGCATCTGAGGCCTTCCTTCAGATGAGCTAAATAAGCAGACTTGACAAATATAGAGTTACAGAATTACACACACACCCCTCTACTCATGTGCAATGTAAGCAGGGTTTTGGAACCTGTTTAAAACTGGGTTTTCAAATAAAGTTTAAGAATGTAAGTTCATTTTAGCAACATGAGAACCCACTGAACCTGCAGAACCTACACATATATGTGTGAAATAGAAATATAGAAGGAGAGAGAGAGAAAAATTCACACATGACCGGGCGTTGGGAAAATGACTAGCTTGCAGCTCACCGTCTGTTGCTAAACTCTCATCAACTGTGTATCTACACTGGTCCAACATCATGCCAAAGAGCAGAAAGAAGCTCCTAAATATGCGACTGTGTGTGTGTGTGTTTTTTTCTTCTTCAAATTTACCTTAACATTAAAATTAAAGAAATAAAACTAAGAGACAAGAGGAGAAAAAAATGGGGACCTGCAGCAAAGTACTTTGCTGACAAACCAGGCATTACAGGTCTTAGCTGGGAGCTAATTTTCACAACCAAGATATTATCTCTGGAAACAGAGACTTTAAAAGGAAATGTTTGCAGACAGGTATTAGAAGCATAATGTCACTTACAAGCGCTATATTGCGGCTACATTACCCAGCTCAGAAACCAAATCTGAATGCCAAGGTAGCTGCTAAGACCTTATCATAAATTGATTTATTAAAATACAACATAGAGCACCGCTAATAAACATGTATGTTCAAAGTGATTATATAATCATGACAACCAATCTCAAATTTCAGCAAAATATTTTTATCAGGGGAAAAGCTAATTAAAAATGTATGAGGGTTGGGCTGTTGTTTTTTTAAAAAAAATATTCAACCTACTTAATTCAATAAGGTCTGTGTATCAGCATAAATCTCTTTGACATCTTTCAGGGCCGGTGTACTTACAGTTCTTCTTTAAGGTTCATTGCCTCCTCTGCATTATCATGTCGACAGCACAAATGTATTAAGGCTGCATAGCCACCAACAGACATGTCCACTTCGTATTGGGCTTTCACTTCAAGGGCTTTCTGCATATTCTAGGAGGAGCATTAAGGAAAAGATATGAACTAAAAGAGAAAAGTCCACATGACATTTTGCATTCCAGGGCTTTGCTGCGAAACTACATTTATCTATGTATGCATAGCCTGCGTGCTGCTTGTTAAAAGCTCACGTGCTTTACATTTGCAAAAATTACAGTTATTTTAGCAAGTGACCTGAACTTGTCCAATCGAAACCTTTTGTTAGAGGAGCGGTTTATATGCTTTAGTGGACATCTCAGGTAGGCACATAATTACTATTATGATTTCTTGCTTGAATATATGTTAGCATTCGTATTCGGCTGGAAGTTTTATTTTAACCGTGGGCAAATGCAGGAACGAAGTGTCCAACTTTTAAAACCAAATAAGCATTCCCATATCCTTTTTTTAAGGCAGCTGCTTGGCTATTTCTATTAATACATCTTGAACATATGCTTATGAACAGAGGTCATGTCAAAAGCTTCCCCTGTCACTCTTCTTATATCGAGTAACAAAATGAAGCGAAACCTCTTCACGGCCTAAATTTCTGCCATTATAGAATACAAGCTATAAGGTTAACCATATTCCGGTTTGCTGTACAATAATGGGCATTATGGCACAGGCACGCAAACAAGAAATTGGACCAGAGTCTTGGAATACACAGCAAATTGCAGACCTACACAAAATATGAACTACAGCTGGATGCCTGCTGATGAAGGCAAGAGCCTCTTTATCTCAGAAAGCTTTTCTCCAGCAGGAAAATGGAATTTCAATCCCCGCATTAACCACCTTGTAATATTTGACTTGCAAATGACTATTGCATGTATCAGTTGCTTGACAATCTAGATGTAAGAGACCAGAGCCATGGCTTGAAAGGACATTTGGCATGTATGATAAACCTATCACAGCTGTTACTATCATTCACTTTGCAGATTACCATTAACAGACCAGAGTAATCCCAAAACATGCCATTCAAGAGGTAACTGAAATGAGTTGACTTTTTTTTTTTTTTTGCTTTAATTGCTTTTTTGTACTTTGATATGATTTACAAGGGCCAAAACCAGAACCCTCGAAACATTATTCTCCCTTGCTTACCAGCACTAAACCCCCACCTGAAATGAAGCCTAGGTACATGCAATTACATTTGCAACCTTTCATCTCTGGTTATCTTTACTTGCCTCTCTCTGTCTCCCTCCCACTTTACATCCCACTGCCTTCACTTGAGATTTCAAACTCCTTGGAGCTGGGATTTGTCTTTTACTTAGTAACCATTTCCAGAGGGGTGGTCATCTTAGCAGGAAAGGGTCTTAAAACACTTTATAAAAACAAACCAATGTCAGAAATTGAGGAGGTGGTAGTGAGAGGGCATTCTCTGCGGCAGCTCCTAGGTTGTGGCATTTTCTGACCTTAAGACACCTAAGATATGTGCTTTCAGGACCACCGCCCCTATTTTTGTGACTACAATTTGTATTAACCGTTCTTAATGTTAAATTTAAAATTGCTGAATCCCCACCCTGGGGAATACTGGTGAAAGGCGGGTAATAATTTTAATAAATAACATCACCATCCTCAATAACATGTCTTAAGCTTTTGTGGGCTAGATCCACCATCATCAGATGCATGTCATGAAGTGGGCTCTTGTCAATGAAAGCATATGTCTTAAATGTTAAGATGCCACAAGGCTCCTCCTTGTTGTTTCACTTACGATTACTCTGTATACTACTACTACTAGTACTACTACTACTACTTTATTACTTGTACCCCGCACATCTGACCAGGTTGCCCCAGCCATTCTGGTTCACTGCCACGTACATTGATGGGTGTTCTATAGATAAAGAGTCACTGTTGTTTATTAAAATGTAACACTGAATGCTGCAAATTAAACACACAACTCTTTCAAAAGTTACCTCTTCCGCACACAAACCAAATATAAGCTGCTTCAAAACATCTCCAATAGGCTGGTTCTCAGCTTTTAGTTGTTTCAGTTTCTCCTCCAATTCAGGCACCTGAAGTGCAGGGAACTATGGCAAGAGAATAAGATGTTTACTAAATAAAACATCCCTGAAAACCACTTGAATTAAGAGAGAAAACATTAAGACATGTGCAAGCAAGAACATAAATTCTCTGCAACTGTTCAGGTCATAGCAAAAATGCATGACAGTTCCTTTATATTTTCAGTTTGCGTACACTAGGTAGAGAAGGGCAACTTAACACCAAATTTGCTGTGGTGCGTCTTCCCTCACTCAGCACGAACATGTGCAATTGCTTTGAGCTTTAAGTGCTTTTACCACAGAACCGTTAAGGCAAATGTTTGTGATTATTCCTAGGACATGCATTGCCCAGAACCTAAAAAAAAAAAGGTTTCACCATCGAGTGCAGATGCACCATCCATGTGCCCAACCCTGGTGTACAGGACTTCACATGCACTTTTGATGCAAATGAGGACAGGCAGATTTTTTTGCAATTTGCCCTTTCCTGTCCAAAGTGGCAAAAACACAGGCTCGTAACCGTCTTTGTGAGCTGCTCTCTTTTCTAAATGGGGAAACTGAGTCACAGTAGCTGTCTCAGGTGTTCAAGCCTGTTTCTGGGAAGGCCAAATATGCAGACGACATATTCAAACTAACAGGCATATTATGCTTCTGCTGTTATTAACACTGAAGCTAATTCCAGGAAAAGACTGAAACGCCAGCTGCGCAAGAGAATAGATACCTTGGAAGCAAAGTATCCTTTTTGTATACAAAAATTATTTGATTACTAACAAATAAACCTAGATAGCCAGTCTACTTACTTTTGATATTTCTCCGGGCGACAACGAGTCTCTATCAGTCAACAGAATTACATCCTAAAAGATAATAAATATAGTGTAAGAAAATGTATGAAATATATGATGAATAGAATTGAACAAGATCCCATTTCAGCAATATTGCGAAGCATGCCGTTAAGCCATAGAAAAGAGTCTCTTCTGTCCCCATTTATCCTCATAGTTAGAGCTTTAAAATTCTCTGTCCAAAACACAAATGCTTCCAAATTAAATAAAAAGGAGAAGATCAATATGCTATTTTAAAAATCAGAAACTGTTCCTTTTAAATGTTGTTTCTCTCTAAACAGATCCATGGGGAGTACAGACACATGTTTTATATTGAAAGACAACATTTAATTTACCACTACAGACCTTAATTAGTTCAGGAACGTGGCGGCTGTCCAGTAGGTTGCGAATACCTCTAAAGATGTTGGGAGGGATTGCTATATTCTGTACCAAGAGGTGGAGAAAATTACATGAGTTTTAAAAACACAACCAAACTGAGATAATTTCTGTTAGACAAATTTCAGACATAATTTAAGTCTCCAGCACTCGCATGTCATTGAGAAGTGGTCTGGTTGTACTTAAAAGCTGCAATTTCAAATCTAATAGATACATGTCAGGCAGGACAGGCATTATGTAGCAAAAAATGAAATGGTACCATCTTCTTCAGCTGATGGAAGTATTGTCTCAACCGCTCCTCCTTGGCCTGTACCTCTGAGTCACTCATGCTGTCAATCAAGCTATAAAGAAAATAGCCAACAGCTTCTGCGGGGGGGAGGAACACAAGAGAAAGCATTCCACTAAAATTACTGACACTGTCATGTTATCAAGATTAATTTATAAGAAATCATTTTGGTGTGAGATGTCACCCTGATGAGAGGCTCTGAAATGGCAACAATGATCACTGAGGCATAGAGATTATGTGGTTTGGGAGCACATATCTAACTGGTGAGTGAAAGGAATATTAATTATTTTCAAACCCGGTGACAGCTTTTCAGTACAGAATCTATCTTCAATCTATTTTTTCTCACTGCTGTGTGACAGAAGCAGTACTGCCCAAGGCCTCTCCCCCACTTTCCTGCCCACTACCCCCCAAAATAGTTGCCATAAATATTTTGTCATTTATTCAAAAGGAAATAAAGAGCTTCCTAAAGCATCGCGTACACAGCACTGTATATTTCACATTATTTACCACGCTTTCTGCAGCCTAGCAAGCGAACATGAATACAATCAGGAGTATTAAATGATTTTTAACAACCAGATCCAATAATCCTGTGGAGAGCTGCTTATTAGCCAATGAAAATCAAGATTAACAAAAGATGCTACATAGTGAACAGCACTAATTTTCTTTGGCACTCAAGCATAAAATGTATAGGAGCATCAGGAAGAACTAATGAGCTTTTGATAAGACATCTACTAGTGACATGCACTGCATTCTTTTTATTATTTATTAAGAGTGTTCAGCAGGTCTTAAGTCACTTTATTCAAGATACTAAGTGGCATTTTGCTCTTTGATATGACAGAAAGCAATTAAAATGTTATTTTAATAGTTTTATGTTTTCTTTTGTTTTAATAGCTTTCTGAAATACAGAAAAAATTGGTTGTAGTTGTAAAGCATTTATTTAAGGGATCTGATTATGTTATCAGTGTTGCAAACCTTTCTGTTTTATTTAACACATGTGCACTCTATGAATGGATAACATTTTAATTAAAGAAAGAAAAGGGGGAAACACCCCCCAAAAAAAAATATCTCAGAGATTCCATAAAATATACTGTGATCATCTGGATAAAGATTTTACCCAACATGTTTTCCAAATTTCACTTTCAAAAAGAAGTAATCAGTGTTTATGGTTGTAATCCCTCAAGCCCATCATTACACAGAAGAACGGATTTGTGGATAAGTTACAATCATAGAAATTGAAACTCTACCAGTTGGTCCCGGAGGCGTCTGGCAATAACGTCCATCCTTGTACAAGAGTTCTGTTATCTGGTAAGACAGAATAATCGTACATTGCAGCCGAGAAGAAGAAGCAAGGGCAAATAGTATCTGAAATTGAATTCTACAAATAATAAAGCATCTCTCCACTAAGCTATTATTCTATGCCACATCATAGCAATTCGCCCTTTAAAAAGGAAGGCTTTTTGTGTGCGTAAATATGGTATTTAAAATCAACACCAACAGCATGTATGCTGCACACCAAAATGTATATTGGAAGTAGGAGGGGGGGGAGAAAGTCTTTCAATGATTCTGTTCCTAGTGTCTTAACCCACAATAGAAAGTATTGCTTAAAGCAATCATTAAGCACTGTCACTTTCAGGTGTTAAAATTACGAGTCTTTATAGTTTTTCAACAGTGTAGCGTTACTTCATTTTTACATATTTGTAAATAATAATAAAAATCCGCATTTTTAAATAGTACTTAATGCAGACAACACACCAGCAAAGTGGCCCACTTCTTTAAACAAAGCAAATATATATCTATATATCTATATATCTTAAGGGTTATAGCCAGCTACGTTTTACTCAAGAGTAAACCCACTGAAATTAAGGGAGCTAAGTTGGCCATGGCCATTCAACTGGGTCTACTCTGAGTAGGACCAACACTCGATACAACCCTAAGTCTGCAATCTTAAACACATTTACAGGGAAGTAAGCTCAGTTGAAAACAGTAAAACTGACCTCCAAGCAAACAGGAATAGGATTGCATGGCATACTTGGAATGCAAAACTGAAGGTGGTTACTACATCCAGACTTTGATTTGATTTTCCTACGGCTAACTTATTTGACAGCTGGGCATGTGAAGCAACAGAATGAATTGTGTTTCTTCCCCAATATTAATTAGCTCCCTAAAAACACCTCCCACGTTCTCCTGAAGGGTTCCCGCCCCCCCCTGCCCACTGGAGCAGATTTTGGAGGCACATGGGGGACGGAGGTTGAATTAGTAAAAGGCCCCCCCATGGAAATCTCCTAGATAAAAGCCTTCTGCCAGCAAATATGGCACCAGAGAGCACAACATTCTTTCTGTAGCTCTGACCCACTTCTGAGCTTAGTATAAACTTTGCGTCAGCAAACACCACATCTGGAGCTGTACTAGCAGCCTGATTTGCAAAACTTCGTACGGGCAAGGAAACGCAGGTGGTATTTCAAATTTAAACAGAAAGATGTAGATTGTCAAATGTAGAAGACAGAAAGAAAAGGCTCTTTTGAAAAATAAGCCCCTACTTCTACACCCAAGAGGAATAAATAGAAGAAAAACAACTAAGCTATGCTGTGCCCCGTGTAATGTTTTGCTGAATCATAGTAGTTAAGCATGGATCCAAAAACTCATTAAAGGTAAAGGGACCCCTGACCATTAGGTCCAGTCGTGTCCGACTCTAGGGTTGCGGCGCTCATCTCGCTTTATTGGCCGAGAGCCGGCGTACAGCTTCCAGGTCATGTGGCCAGCATGACAAAGCCGCTTCTGGCGAACCAGAGCAGCGCACGGAAACGCCGTTTACCTTCCCGCCAGAGCGGTTCCTATTTATCTACTTGCACTTTGACATGCTTTCGAACTGCTAGGTGGGCAGGAGCTGGGACCGAGCAACGGGAGCTCACCCCGTCGCAGGGATTCGAACCGCCGACCTTCTGATCGGCAAGCCCTAGGCTCTGTGGTTTAACCCACAGCACCACCTGGGTCCCTAAAAACTCATTATTTTAGTGCAATCTTCCTAGCACTTCATTATCTTTCAGGGAACTTGCGGCCTTCTAGAAGCGGCCAGACCACAATTCCCGCTATCCCTGGGCCACTGCCCATGCTGGCTAGGCTTGATGGGAACTGTAGTCCAGGAACATCAAGGAGCCACAGGTTCCCCCACCAACTTTAGACAGGGTGTAGGAAAATGCTATGCAAGAAGGAGCTGTGGTTATTTTGTACATGACTTCCTCAATTGTTTGGTTCGCTTCCATACTGCTTATTCTCTGCATTTTAAACTGGTGACATACAGAGATGTAAGGCGCTTTGCGTTCTCCCCTCGAGCCTAACAAATGGGTTCAGTCTTCTTCCCCACTCCAATCCTCATCTCTTTCGCACATAATTATTAAATTCACAAGAAGTTACTTGGGCAGAGAGCCCAACTGGGGATCTTCGCATGCAACCTTCTTTGAGCAGAAGGTCCCTGCAGTCCCTTTCCACTGTCCAAGTTTCTGTCCACCAAGTTTTTTTTATCAACAAACTTCCTCCAAAGCCAAGCATGTCTTAAATCCAATTAGATTTGGGGAAGTGAAGGTGGTTGGGAGTTAAGGACGTGCTTAAATCTCCCCACTGAGTTCAATCAGAATTAGCTCATGCCCTAAATTTAAAATGCACCGGACAAGATACAACACTCTCCAAATAAGTTACTGTCAAGACTGTGAGCATGCAACTTCCTGTTACTTATACTTCCGTAATACTCTGTACCCAAAGCATTTCAAGCAGCTCTACTTTATTTCAGTTTCACTGTCTTACCTTGCTCCAGAGATTTACATCAGAGGACCTGTAGAGGGCAGCAGAGGATAATTAATAGAAGGCCAGAAATATTTGTTTAATTTAGCCCTTTCTTTAAGAGAAAATTGTACAGCTAAGCAAATGCAGATTTGTTTGGGTGAAGGGTATTAAAAATAAATTAATGATTTACACATTTTGTCAAGTTTATTTTTGAAAAATGATTTCACGCGGTATATAAATTGCCACAGAAAAGGAGGGCTATGTTAGAACCCATTGTTTCAATGTGTTTCAACCAGTTTCTTGCTCGTATTTACATAGGGGAGCCTGGAAACGAAAATATCAATGAGAGTGTAAATGTCCATTCAGCAGAAAATTAAGGTTCCTCAGACCTTCTGGTATCCACTTCAGATGATTTTTGAGAGGGTTAACCACAACAGTAATTTAGAGCTTGCCCATGAATAGTTTGCTGGTGACATGAAAAACGTACTTTCCAACACGCTTAGTCCATTTCCTTAAAAGTAATGCTAAAAGCGCTTATTAATCTGCATGATTAATCTGTTAATGTGTGATTAACCATTCAACTCATTATCACACATTAAACGTAAATGCATTAATCAGTTTTCAACTGTCCCAACTGTTAAAGGTTCAGGGTTGTAACCTATCTGCATATCTAAATTCAGGCAGCATTTTCAAATTAAATAAGTCATACACATGTATTATTTAATATCAACAATTACCTTCACTTCATACTCTCCAAAATACAGTAGTGAGATACTGTAACATATATCTCCTCTTCAGACTGCCAGGTTGAAAGAGGATTGCATAATTTCATTTTTATCTGTTTTTAATTAAAAAAAAACCACATTCTTGGCAGTTTTGTGAAATACTACCTGTCACAGTATCTCATGAAACACAGTCCTTGAGAAGAAAAGAAACAAGACCTCACCATATATGAGATGCTCCCTCACAAGCAGAAAAGAGGTATGCAAGGATACTTATTTGATTTGCTAAAGACTGCTGATTTTAAAACCTTAATTGTTTGGCATCCTTAACTTTCTGAACAAGAAATTCCAGCAGGACATACATGTCCAGAGAAACTGAATCTGAAAAATGGAGGAAGATGTTCCCAGTTTAAATAACCAGAACGACACTGTAATATTTATTGCATAGTGTGAAATTGCTGGTCCACAGCTACAGATTAAACACACTGCCCTGGATTAGGGACAGTGCACTGGAAGCAAATGCGGACGGATTCTAGCTGTTCTTGGAAATGGGTAGGTTAAAATTATGACTTGCATTCACCCATTTGAATGCACACTCTTTATCAGTGTAAGAATTGCCTTGTTAACTGAACAAAATCTGTGTAGTTGAATGTTCTGTTTCCAACACTGATCAGCCAGACACCTGAAGCTCTCAAGTAAGGCATAACAGGAAGAGTCCTGCCTCCACACCTCACTCTGATGACAATATCCAGTCATCAATATCAAGAGATAAACTCAAAACATAAAAATGTTGTATTGGTGGGCTTCCCAAAAGGCATTTGGCTGGTCACTGTGTAAACATAATGCTTGACTAGATAGATATTTGGTCTGGTTCAGCAGGACTATTCTTTATTTTTTTCTTTATTTAATATTTTTATTTATTTTTTATTTCAGTTAACAAGCATACCAAACAACAGCAGGATTATTCTTATGTTCAGATGCTACTAGACCTGTTCTCCATGAATCTGCCCGACCCTTTAGGAACATCCAACCTAGTGGCCATCAATGAGACTAAGCTATAATTAGGAACCTCCCCGTTCAACTCTGGTCTCTGCCATAGATTATTGTATTTTAATGTTCTGTTGGAAGCTGCCCAGAGTGGCTGGGGAAACCCAGCCAGATGGACGGGATATAAATAATAATAATAATAATAATAATAATAATAATAATAATAATAATAATTATTATTATTATTATTATTATCATGTGGCCTTAGGCAAACCCCTCGCTTGCAACTTGAATTCCCCCATCTGCAATATGGGGATAATAATACTGACAGGGCTGTTGAAGGAATTACAACTATAGAGCACGTGTGACACACTTCTGGTAATGAACTTTACAAATTAACTGTGCTTTGTGCAGAGAAGCACTTTATTTTTTTTGTCTACTGATGGGACATACATCCATATCTCACTCTAATTCCTAACTATTAACTGATACTGAATTGGGTGTTGATTTGGCTGTGAGTAAAACTAATCCAGCTTCTCCTTGATTAATTACAAACTGGCGGATTCACTGAAATGTGTACCCGTCCTGGCTTAATTTGCCAGACTTTTCACCTTGCATTGGTAATGGAGTGGGGTAAAGAAGTCTCTATTCTAGGGTGGCATTCCTCTCCAGGATATGACTGGCACCCACAGTCTGCACAGCTGAAGACATTTTTGCTCCAACAACTTTCCCCAGCTGGATAAATGGGTTTTTAGCATGTGTGTGAATGCAGCAGACTCAGAGGATGAGAGAGTCCCATGAATGAGCTCACCCCACCTTGTCTTTAAATGCTTGGGCAGGAGGGCCATGTTAGCTGTAGAGAGATATCTTCAAAGCTTCTGTTGAGTTATAAGCCTCTGGTTTTGCTCATGGGCCTTGGGCTCTTGACTTTTGGACCTTGTGCTTGTGCTGCTGAGCCTGTACTGCTATTAGCCTGCAATAAATATATTTTCCTTACTTTCAAGAGGGCTCTTGCCCTCTGCTGTACATTGTACAGGCCTTTGGCTATACACAATAAATTGATTGATACTCAATAATGATAGAAGCTCCAAAACCACCACATATTTTCAAGTAAGAGTTGCTGCCTGTGTGTTTTGAGGTGGGAGCCTGACAACCATGAACTGCCACCACCGTTTGCCTTTCAAAGGGTGAGTACGCTCACCAAACCATCATTAACTACACTCGACTATAGTGTATAATGCCTGACATAATGCCTGAATTAATGGCAGACTGGTCAGCAAACCAGAATGGCAAATCATGGCTTATGCTAACAGTGGTTTGACTAATATTTTACTTTGACAAACGTAAGTTATAGCCATCCTACCCAAAGTTCCCTTTCCTTGAGGGTTATGCTGCTTTACTTCATGAGAAACTGACCAGAAGACTAGTACTTGCACTGTTTGCCTCTTCACCTCCCACCTCCTTGGAGGGTGAACGAAACAGGATTTCAGTAGCAGAAATGCCGTGTTGTTCTCCGGGAAACACATAAAGAGGCCAGGATGGAGCTTCTCTTTCAAGAAAAGCAAGCATATGGCCTGGGTACCGCACGCTGATGGTGGCCAACGAGCACTGGAATACACTCTGAACTGCCAGAGGTAAAGAGTTATGCAAGCATCCAAGGAAGCAGACACTTTCATATGTGCATGGCTAGCTGTACTTGTCACTTCTCCAATGTTTATCCCTCTGAGTTGTGACGTTCTGAATTTACGAAACATCTCTCAAAACTCTTCCAAGATTATTCTTGGAATGGGGAGGTGTCTCGAAAAAGCCCCATGTCACTATAACACGTACACAAGGTCTGAAATTTTAATGGACCTATTTTAAAAACCTAAAGCCGTCTATGGTTGCTGTGTTTATTTAACATTTTAAGGCATTGTTCAACAAAACAGTTGATTTCTCTCCATCAGAAAGGGGGTTTCAGGAAATATTGTGCTATGGTGGCTTTTCAGAATTTCCCCCTTTTTCTTCCTGTCCCACCCTAACTCCTTTATTCAATACAGATTCCAAACAGGATTGTTTATGCATGAATATCTGAAAACATAATAGGTATTGATATGACAGAGGAAGGGGGGTATAACCTAAAGCATTTTGATCTCAAGGAGAGGTAGGGCCTTTCAGATGTTGCCGAACTCCAACTTCCATCAGCTACAGCCTGTCCAGCAGTCTGGGATGATTCAAACTATAGTTCAACAAAACCTCAAGGACCACAGAAAGGCACAACTGGTCTGATCAGGATTTCAAGTATTGGCCAAATACTTCACCAATCATAGTGAACACATTTTTAGACCCTGAAAACAGATGGAGTTACCATATAAAAGGTACCGTAAGATCTAAATCTGCTAAGTTTGGCCATAGAAAAAATTTCAGAAATGAACAAACCTAATAGCACAAAATGCATTTCTAATGCTATAGTCAATAATTGTCTCCCATGGTTTTCAAAAAATCTCCTTTTACATACTAAACTAGCATGACGAGAAGACAATTTAGGGTGTTGTTGTTTAGCATGTGGAATAACTTGCGCTCTGATATAGTACCGGTAACAGTCCAACAACACAGCCCGACAACACATGACTGTGAATCATGAAGCTGGGCTTTGTCTAAATAACGTAACACCTACTTTGAGGATGGATTAAGTAAAAACTGAACAACAACAACAATTTATTTATACCCTGCCTTGTCAACAACAACAACAACAACCATTTATTTATACCCTGCCTTTTCTCTGATGGGACTCAAGGCAGCTTACATATAAAAATGAGAACCACTAAAAACATAGAAAAACAAATTAAAAAAACAACTGAACATTGTTAGAAGTACAACTATGCACATAAAATATATTAAAACCATACAAATAATTGCAATAAGCACAGCACGGCACCAGCCCTTTCTTTAAAAGCCGTCAGTTCTCAAAGGTCTTCACAAGGAGAAAGCCAGTCTAGCTTTTCTAGGAAGGGAGGTCCAAAAAATTGGGAGGAGCCATTGAGCAGGTTCTTCTGCGCAAGTATTGTCTGGCAGGTGGTGTAGTAGTACACTGGCTATAAGGAGCCATGATGAGGAAGGCTGCAGGCCAGATTCAGTTGCCGGGTTCTATTAGCAGAAGCCAGTGCAATGACACCCACTAGTGCAATGGGTCTTCCCCTCCTTTACTCCCTCAAATCCTCTCTGGAGGACCGGGAGAACGCCCCGAACAGCACGCAGGGGGAGAAAAGAGATTATTAGCACTATGCTGAATTCCGCCATTTCATTGGGTACCCTTAGGCAAGCACAGCCTCAGTGCTTCATCTGCAATATGGAGATTATCATACCCATCTACTTTCAGGGTTGATGCCATTATTATGGCAACAACTTGCACAAAACACTTTGAAAACTGAATGCACAGTGGTGTCCAAACGTTTTTCGAAGAGGGCCAGATTTGATGAAGTGAAGGGCCGTGGGGGCCGACCAAAGTTGTTGACCTTTTTTTAGGATTGGAGTTGTTGAGGTTTTCTTAAGATTTTACCCCTAGAAATAAACTGCCACAGGGGCTGGATTAAACCGACCGGCAGGCCAGATTAGGCCCCCGAAACGGACTTTGGACATGCCTGCACTATATAAATGATAATTATTACCATTACATAATCACTCATTAAGCTTTTGATTCACAGAACCAAAAATAATTATACTATAGCCAGTGATTGCATAGGTTGAAAGTTTCCCACCCATGTCACTCACAAGAGTGCAGAGTAGGGTTCATTCTGGCTCTTTAAACCAGGCTTCCTCAACCCCGGCCCTCCAGATGTTTTTGGCCTACAACTCCCATGATCCCTAGCTAGCAGGACCAGTTGTCAGGGATGCTGGGAATTGTAGTCTCAAAACATCTGGCGGGCAGAGGTTGAGGAAGCCTGCTTTAAACCTTAAGCGAGATGATAGGCCTGCACTGATTCTTACAGCCACAGATATACTCCTATCCAGCTCCTAACTGGCTTTTTAGCTTATGGGCAAAAATATGCTTTCATTCCTCACCCCCTTTTTCTTAAAGCATCTGCCCTAAATACCATCCTGGGATTAAGGACCAAGGGCATCCAGGGTACAAAGGTGGCAGTGAAAGCTTCGTAAACTCTTACCTTCTGAATCCAAGGGTTAGACTGCCTCTGAATTGCACTTGATCCATGGGTGGCATGTTTGGAGAAGACACTGCAGAATAAATGAAAATCCTTAGAATGCGTTGACACATGCTTCTCCAAAAAGCATTGATTAAGCCATCGGTATCAAAAGACATTTATTTAAAAAGAATCTGTTTAGTAAGATCATCTTGGCACATGAATGCATGATCTTCCAATAATTTCAAGTTTTAAACACAGAGAGGTCTTTCTTTACTGGCTAGAAAGAGAACGATATACAATACCCTGGAATTACAGTGCTTTTTGGAGTTTTTGTCAATTATTAGGGAATGCAGTTACTGCATGATCATCTCTGTGCATACTAACTTAAGAGTAGCAGTCCCTGTTGAAGAAGAAGAGTTTGGATTTGATATCACGCTTTATCACTACCCGAAGGAGTCTCAAAGCGGCTAACATTCTTCTTTCCCTTCCTCTGGGAAGTGAGTGGGGCTGAGAGACTTCAGAGAAGTGTGACTAGCCCAAGGTCACCCAGCAGCTGCATGTGGAGGAGTGGAGACGCGAACCCGGTTCACTAGATTACGAGTCTACCACTATCATTCCCCACCAAGTGAAATACATTTATTTATCTCATACAATTTACACGTATTTAAAAAAACATCGAAGCAGTTTACAAAAGATAACACAGTAATAGCAAGAAGGATCCACAACACTTATTAGCTCTCAGTAATGTATCTGGGAAGCTAAATTTCATAAGCCTAGGCTATGTGTGACAATGGAACAGAGACTGCTATGCAGCACTAGGGGGGGGGGGGGAGTTGGCTTAATTCAAGCCAGGAATGAAACACCCAAGCTGGTATGTGTGGAAGGGAGGTGGGAGAGCAGACAGCTGATGGAGGAAGAACATGGACATTGAACGGCTCTAAAAAGCAACAGCTATGCAGAATTTCTAGTAGTTGAAACATCAGTGCCCATCTGTCTTTCAAATGCATGCACTCCAGCAGAACGCATTACTTCTTCCATGCCAGCTTCCAGACAAGCAGCGCAGGAGAATCCAAGCAGAGCTTTCCAAACTGTGCATTGCAACACGTTAGTGTGTCGGCTGCAGCGTGCAGGTGTGTTGCGCGAACGCTCCCTGCGCTCCTCCCAGGGCCGGAAAGGGATTACTTTAACCTCTGGTTTGCTAGTAAAACTGAATCACCGTGTTGTGAAATTATGCATGTCTAAAAAGTGTGTCACCAACATGAAAAGTTTGGAAAGCTCTGCCCTAGACCAACTGGGCCTTACACTGAAGAACTTCCGTGCTTCTTTGATGTGATCGCTCATGTTGTTTGCTATTTAAATACAGAAATAAATAAATGAGAAAGCAATCTTATGTTTAAAAAGTTTTTGTTCGTTTCAAAAGCAACAACAACGGTGCAGCTCTGTATGCTCAACTGCTGCTGCCACTGATAGCCGGCAAAGCTGGTTTCCGTAGCAACAAACAAGTCGGGGGGGGGATTAAAAGCAGATGACAATGAAGTGGAATGGGGCAGTTGATAAAGGGAAAACAGGCACCCTTGTGCACACTGTCTAATGCGCCCAGATTCCTTAACTGATGCTTCATAGTTTTCACCTTGTCAGTTTTGGGAATCTATGCGTAAGGTCCGTGTGAGGGCTACTCAAGAGTAACAAGGCTTGAGTTCGTCCTGTCTTTTAACAGGTTTATTGCGCAAACTATTTACAGTGCAGAGTAACAAAGTCCATGACCGTCTCAATCGCTAGCAGAATCCGGGAGTGGCCCCTTCCGGCTACGTCTCCAACATAAGAACCTAGGCACCTCTGGTTTCCTTCTACGTTTCACCCCTCAGCGCAAAAGGGGCGACGGAACTGGCACGTTTATCTCCTGCCCAGCTGGATAAGGTGCTTGCGGGGCTTCTGTAGCATCCCCAAGCACTCTCTCCACCTCCCCTCCTCTCTTCCCTCCCTCCTCACTGGAGGCGGTGCTTCCTTCACTGCTGGAAGAGGTGTTGCTGTCCAAGAGGCGTTGGGGGTCTCTGTATGCTAAAGGGTTTGCTACCACCTTCCGCTGAACAGGCGGGGAATCCCTGACACTATGCATTATAGAACTTTAACTCCAATGAAAACGGATGTTCTATGATGTCCACAGTGGGTGGCGCTGCAGGTTAAACCACAGAGCCTAGGGCTTGCCGATCAGAAGGTCGGCGGTTCGAATCCCCGCGATGGGGTGAGTTCCTGTTGTTCGGTCCCTGCTCCTGCCAACCTAGCAGTTCAAAAGCACGTCAAAGTGCAAGTAGATAAATAGGTACCGCTCTGGAGGGAAGGTAAAAGGCATTTCCGTGCGCTGCTGTGGTTCGCCAGAAGCGGCTTAGTCATGCTGGCCACATGACCCGGAAGCTGCACGTCAGCTCCATCGACCAATAAACCAAGATAAGCACCGCAACCCCAGAGTCATCCGCAACTGGACTTAATGGGCAGGGGTCCCTTTATCTTTATATTTGTAATGCCTAATAAAGGTTTGGTGAAGTAAGAAGCACTATAGGAACCTGGAAGCTGAAATCAATAGCCCTTGGTCCGCTTTAACAGGTTGCCTTTCCCTTAGCCAGCTGCACCATGAAAGGAAGCTTTAATTTGATCTATTAACATTAAACCCTTTCTGGTAAGACTATCAGTATACAGCATGGGTAGGCAAACTAAGGCCCGGGGGTGGATACAGCCCAATCGCCTTCTAAATCCAGCCCACAGATGGTCCGGGAATCAGCGTGTTTTTACATGAGCAGAATGTGTCCTTTTATTTAAAATGCATCTCTGGGTTATTTGTGGGGTATAGGAATTTGTTCATCCCCCCCCCCAAATATAGTCTGGCCCCCCACAAGGTCTGAGGGACAGTGGAGCAGCCCCCTGCTGAAAAAGTTTGCTGACCCCTGGTATACAGATTCAATGGTTTAATGTACAAAGCAGTAATTCAGAAGCGTTATGAGTCTTGAAGCTACTAAAGTAAAGACAAGTATGCACTGATGACTCTTTGGATGTTGTAGCAGTTTATATTGGAGTGGGGTGGAGGAAGAAAAACATCCATAAACACACATAGGGAAAGCAAAGGAAATGGACAGTGATCCCAAGATCATCATGCTCCACACTTGGAAGTTGTGCAGCGTATCAGAATCTTACTTATGGGCGCTATTGTGAGCTTTGACGTCTCTGGTTACCTAGGAAAAGTGCCTAAAACCATCATTCTTTGTTCCCCCATCCCATCAATAGATAGCCACGTGAGGGAAGAGGTGAGATCACTAATCATTTGTTGGTGAGCGTTGGTGGAGAAATTTGAACCACCTCATCTAGTCTGGCACCTGGCAATGCAAATCGTCTGCTCCAATGCTAATCAGAGCGACTGATGAGCGGGGAGGGGAAAATAGCTCACCACCACCCCCAGCTGATCAGCTGAGGAGGGCTGTGCGTCAGCAGCGGGTGGTGGGGTCAGGCATAGCACTCCATCCAGCACTCCAGCCGGCACCAAACACAGTGCAGCCTTGCTCTTCCACCGCTCTGTTCCAATATGCACAACAATGCGAATGCCACTGCCACCCCAGCCTGTCATCTCCCAGGGGTTGCATGCAAGCAGTGGTGTAGCCACCCCACACTCTCCCATCTACAGGGTGCAGTAGAGATACACACACACACACACACACACACACACACACACACACACTAGCCGGCCCGGCCACGCGTTGCGGTGGCTTTCTTTGTGAAATTTGATAAGTTAGAGAAAGTGCATGTATACTCACAGGTGGAGTTGCATGGTTTATATGTTGTTGTGTTTCTTCTTCTTTGTTGGTGTAGATGGATTAGAATGAGGTTGACGTTTTGTATTGAATTTATATTTTGTTGATTTTTTGTTGTTGTTGTTGCTTTGCAGTGTTTAGGAAATAGTATGTTGTTTTTAATAGTTTTAGAGGATCATAAGACTTGAGAGTACACTATATTTTTTGTAGTTCCATTGCTTGTGAAGATGTAGAGGTTTTGTGGTTTACCAACTCTGGAACATGCCACATACAGTTGTCTATGTGAGAAGCAATCAGTTTCTAGGTGAATACCACAAAATTGTAAAGTTTGGCCTTGTGATTTATTGATAGTGATGGCAAATGCTAGTCTAATTGGGAATTGCAGTCTTTTAAATTGGAATGGTACATCTGATGGAATTATTGGAATGCGTGGAATGAGGATATCTTCACCTTTGTATGGTCCTGTCAAAATTGTTGCTTCAATGATGTTGCTCATTAATTTTTTAACTGTGAGGTGTACGCCGCTGCATAGTTTTGGTTGGTTGATATTGCGTAGTAGGATAATTGGGACGCCAATTTTTAGTTGTAGCAAGTGTGGTGGTAGGCCTGGTACGATTGAGGGAATTTAAGAATTCTGTAGGGTAATGTACTGCTTCATCTGTTTCCAGAACTGTGTTAATAGATTTGAATGTGATTGTTTCGGTTGGAATATTTGTTGAATTAGATTGTTTATTTCATATACGGTCTTTGTTTTTTGGTGCCAGAATTGCTCATTCACTTAGCCAATTTTGATTGTTGTAATTTGATTTAATATTTGGAAATACTTTTTCAATTAATTCTTCTTTTGTTGTTACAGAAATGCAGAAGTTTTGTGGTAATGTTATTCGTCTAGAAGTTTGATCTAATGGAAGGGTTCCGTTTCCAATTTGTAGTAAATGTTTGGAGAAAGTGTCACTTGATTGATCATTTTGGAGTTTTGTACGCATATTTGTTGTTAATGTGATAACGTGTTGCCATAAAGTGGAGTATTTTAGGGAAGCATTGATTTCGTCAGCTGGTGTTCCTCTAGAAATGATTTTCCAAGTTTTCGTCCTGATGGTTATTTGCTTTGGGTGTTTTTTTTTTTAAACGTATTCAAAGAGATTGTATAACTTTAGAAATAAGAAGGAAATATTTAAATTTTAGAACGTAATGAAATGCCAACATAGTTTACGTACTTTTACAATTTAAATTGGGTTTCAATGGATAATGTTGTTCAGTGAGTGTAAGATGCATGGGGTGAGGGGCATTATGGATTTATTTATTGGAGTTTGTGATTAGCTTAGATGTATTTATTTTGAGGAGTTGTGCAGCATATGACGTTTTATTTTGGAAGTTTTACTTAAAATAGTAATGGTGTTTTGGATGGTGATGTTTTTGGGTGGTTGGAGGGAAGGGGAATGGATGTGTATAAAAATCTGTATGAATAAATTTGTTTTAGGTGGTTTTTTGTTAATCATAGCCTTTCTCTATATTTGCTTGATTAATTTTGTTTAAATTTGGATACAACATTCTGTCGTATAGATGTACAATAGTGTAGGTTTAGAGGGTATTATGGTAAGGGGAGATAGTGAGTAGAATTACTGAATTGGTAATGTTTGAGGGTGAGTGTAAGTTGGAAGGGGTGCATGCATGAAATACATGCATGTATCTGAAGAAGTGTGCATGCACATAAAAGCTCATACCAATAACAGACTGAGCTGGTCTCTAAGATGCTACTGGAAGGAAATTTTTGTATTTTGACCCTTCTGTGATGTATGTATGATGTTTCTGGGGGTGGTCTTAGATTCCAGGACGGACAATTTAAAAATGTCTATATAAGGGCTTACACGCATGGTTCGGGGTCCCCCTCCTCTCTCTTGTGTGTGGGGGAGCACCCTATTGCAATAGTTAATAAAGATCAGGCTTACTAGCTGCTTTGCTTCTCAATATTCTCTGGTTGGTCTGTTATTTTCTCCTACCGATAGAGAATCTATAAGGGCTCTTGGGTACCCTATAAGGGGAAAGGAGCAGGTTTTTTTACTTATATCAAATCCAATGCCCTACTGATTGAGATTGTGGATTTCATCGAATAAAGTTATAAATGTGAATTTATGGATTTATTTTGTGCTTGTTTTAATAATTAATTCTGTATTTATAAAGAGGCAAGCTACACTAGAACTCCAAGTCTAGGGAACTGGTGAAGTAAATTTTATTTATACTATCAAGGTGACTTTTTAAAAAAATTAAAAAGTAAGTTTTTCATTCTTACATCTAGCTTCAACAGACAACAGCTGTACAAATAATAATTACAACATCAAGGATACTTACATAAAGCTAAAACATCCTCCAGTCTCCCACTGGCCGCTGTGTATCTGATTTCTGCTGCAGAGAATGATTTACTTTCAATAGGACAGTTCGCTTCCTATGGAAAGATCATAATACAGAGATGAAATGCAGTAACAACTGGTAGAGCACAGTGGTTAAGACCCCCAGCATAAAATTTGAACTCTGGTATGAATTCAACAATCAGCCTTAGACAAGCCCTGTCCTCTTCTGAATGTAAAGTTCACACTGGCCTTACTAATAGAAGGTTGCAAGTATTTCTGAGATATCTATGTATTATGCTTGCACAACAGAATCTTTTCACTCTGTGCACCCTTAAATCTGTTCTAGGTTTCCCTCAACCTTCTGGAGCAGATCTGGAGAAGGAGTTCCACTGTACAAGCATAAATCCTGGTGCTGACAGAGTCAGCTGGATATTGTCTAAGAGAATAAAACGTGTATTTAGCTGCAAGCCAAGAGCTTTTAGTTATTACAGCAACCATTTGATATGCATTAAGATTTAAAAATTAGAAATGTGATTTAAATGAATGGCTTAAAATTATACTGGTGTAAAAACCACACACACCCTCCCCGGCAGCATCTGCTACACAAATAATTCTGGAAATTTCAACTCCAAAATGAATCATTAATCATTCTTAATGCCTCAAAGCAGCTTTCTGGAAAAATATGGAAAATGCATTAAAGATAAGGTTTAAAAGGTTTATTTAGGAGGCATGCTTCTAGGGCTACTACAGCGTCAGATCACCACAAAAGTAAAATGAAACTTGGTAAGTTAACATCACTGGGATATAAAGTAATAAGCCAACTACTTAACTCACCTGCAGCAGATGGCGCGCAGAGCTGATATCATCAAAATTTGTCAAAACATAGTTGGAATATGTCTCTATATCAGGCTCTACCTGCATTTCATGCATTGCTTTGAGGACTTCAATTGTACCTAAAGGGGGGGGGAGGGGAAACAGATGCTGAACCAGATGCTGAATTTCAGCTACCTAGAAACTTTGGGCCATATTCAATGTGTCCATGTGTGAACAGATCAGAGTTCCGCTTCTCCAGTGGAACCTCTCCACCTACAGTCCCTCACATGCCCCAACATCTGCCCTGTAGGATTGTGGGACTCTCCAGAGCAGATTTGGGGATAGTACAAGGGGTTGCAGAGGGAGAGGGTGTCCCATTATGCGACCAGTAGTGCCCACGCTGCATTGGATTCAACCCTAAAACTATAAATCTCCATGCAATGTCAGAAAAAATTAAAAGATTGGAAATGCCTTTACAGAAACAAGACTTTGTGTTTTGCTTTGTTCCAGTTGCTGCTCTGTCTTGTCCTCAGGAATCAGGTTCTGTTGTGAAATCAGCTACATTCATTCATGTACATCTTTACCATAAGCACATAAGCCTACAACCAACTCCCAATCTGTTAATCAAGGTTCGGAAACCAAAAGCTATTAGGGGAAGAGCTGGGAGATATTTCAATTCATCGTCTGAAACTAGTATGAAGTTCAGATCACAATACTGGTTTCAAACCTTTTGAGCGGGCAAGTACATCTTGGAAGGGTGTTTCAGGGAGGAAAGCAGTAGGAATGGCTTCCCCCCTCGCCTTTGCTCATTTGCTGCTGCTGCTGGTGGTGGAAGGCACTAACGCTGCCCCAATTCAAGGGGCTTTTCTTGGGGTGGGTGGAGGAAGGAGCAGCATCACCCCATTTGCTCAGCTGCTTGACGTCCACTGGTCACAAGGGGCTGATAGTGGGCACTTGCTTCACCCCACTGAATGGGTTTTTATCACCCTGTTCACTCAACCATTTGTGGCCCACCTGCAATGAGGAGCTGGTTGTGGCAGCCTGCTTTGACCCATTGAAGGGGTGTTTCTGAATGTCTGCCGGGGGGGGGGGTGATGGAGCAAGGAGCAGTGAGCACTCCCCTGTTAGAATGACAGAACTGTAGGGTTGGAAGAGACCATGTGAATAATCTAATCCAGCCACGCCCAACAGGTAGATTGTGATCTACTGGTAGATCACTGGACGTCTGTGGTAGATCACTGGCTCCCCCCAAAGAAGCTTAACAACTTTGGCTCCCCTAAAAAACTTTGACCTGAACCCCAAAAAACAGGGCTTTCCTCCTCCCTAATAAAAACCTGAACCCCCAAAAATGGGGTAGATCACTGCCAGTTTTTAACTCTGTGAGTAGATCGCAGTCTCTTGGGCGTTGGCCACCCCTGAATCCAACCCCTGCAGTACAAGAATCTTTTCCACAATATGGGGCTCAAACCCACAACCCTGAGATTAAGAGTCTCATGCTCTACTGACTGAGCTACACAGGTGTTCACAGGGTTTTTTATTGTCCACTAGCTATAAGGAGCTGGTGGCTTTCCTGAATGTGTATGTTTGTGATGAGAGAAGGTTTGGGTGGGAGTTGTCTGTGAGAGTGATAGAGGAATGCACTTGGGTAGAGAAAGGGAGTGGGGTGTGGGTGTTGGTGCCTGGGAAATGCTCCTGTTATTAGACACTGTTGCTGGAGGGAAGGGGATCAATATTGTGTGATCACCACGATTAGCTACAAATATGAATGCAGTGCATGTAAATTTGCTTGCGGATTAAGGAATCTGCTAGCTAACCCTGATCAATCCAGGATCAAGTCTGAAGATTGGGAAACCACTGAAGATAAGAAGGATCACACACAGCCCTGCCTGCCTGAAGTGGAGATTTAAAACCCCAAAACTTCCTTAAACCTTGTTGATTGCAGGGCATGTGAGTCACACAGCTCCAGACTGTTATCTGCCAGAATCTTGGAGATTCAAAGTGGATTGCTATATACAAGCACACACTAGGGCAGTTTTAAGTTTTAAAATCTGGGAATTGTCTAGAGGAGGGATTGCTTTATTGCAGGGGTGTCCAACTTCCAAGAGTCTGCGATCTATTCACAGTATTAAAAAACTGGCAGTGATCTATCCATTGTCAAAGTTGTTGAGCTTTTTATAGGGAGCCAAAGTTTAATGAGCTTTTTTTGGGGGGGTGCATTTTGCTGGGGGTTCAGAGATCAGCCAGGAATGACCAGGGACATCCCACGATCGACCAGTAGGTCGCAATCAACCTGTTGGGCAGTCCTGCTTTACTGTATTTGTAAACCTACTCATTTTTCACTGCATTTTTGCTCCACTGGTAGCATAGCGAAAGTAACATAAGACCAGCCTAGGTAAAGTCATTTTCCAAAGAACTAACTTTTTTGACTTTTTAGTAAACTTCTATCTTTGCTTCATTTAAAAAACCTGCGAACTCCATTTATACATCACCTAAGCACGGCATTTTAAGTTGTTTTGGGGGGAGACGCGGGGTGTGTGTGTGTGTGTGTGTGTTTAGGCTGTTTGATGGAAGGCAGCTGGGGAAAATAACTCTTCCACTTGATGGCAGCAGAATGGCCTAAAGGGAAGGGTGGGCAAACAGAGGGGGACACTGTTCTGGCCAGATCTCCCTTCCCAACACACAGTAACAAGGAAGAAAAAGTTAGCAAATTTAAACTTGGTTACAGTGGGGAACAAGGTTTTAGATGTTAAGACAGGGGTAGGCAACCTAAGGCCCGGGGGCCGGATGCGGCCCAATCGCCTTCTCAATTGAGCCCACGGATGGTCTGGGAATCAGCGTGTTTTTACATGAGTAGAATGTGTGCTTTTATTTAAAATGCATCTCTAGTTTATTTGTGGGGCATAGGAATTCGTTCATTTTTTTTCTTCAAAATATAGTCCGGCCCCCCACAAGGTCTGAGGGACAGTGGACTGGCCCCCTGCTGAAAAAGGTTGCTGACCCCTGTGTTAAGACAACCACCTTATGGAAAAGTTGGGCTTTCAAAATGGATCTGAAGAAAGAGACGTGGTAACAGGAATTCAGCAAAAGTTTCACATTTATTGGCATGCATAATAGAATGCATGGTGTGGGGTTTTTTGGTGTGTTTTTTTTTTGTAAAACCAATACCTGGTTAATCCATTTAACTAATTTAACTATTAAAAAGGAAATGTAAAAGTCTTGGATCTGGCATTTAAAGGTTACCACAAAGACACTATGGCTAAATTCTTGCCTTTTAAAACATAATGCTGCATTTTATTACATCATGTCTAGCTAACCAACTCCGGAATTCATGTCAAAACCTATACAGGTACTGGAATTTTTGTAAGCATAAAAATGATTTGTCAGATGCTGCAGGATACCAGACTCAAGTAGCATATGTTTTTTTCTCCTTTTTCCGAGTTGCCTCACATATTTGTTACTATAAAAAATTCTAAAGTTTCCTGAAGTCCCTGTCTTTGCCCTGGAGTGCCACCTATGGAAAAGTGACACTTCCATGAATATTTTATGCAGTGCACTACGGTGCAAATAATCAAATGTGAATTCCCTTTGAGCACTTAAAAATACATGCCAACAAGTCACACTAAATTAAAGTCGCATCATTTGCTCAAGTTTGCCTTAAAACAGAAGACTGACTGATTTTGGCCAAGAACCGGCAAATGTATCCAGAAAGAATTAATTACAATATAATTTTGCTCAATACATTTCAAAATCTGACAGCAAGCTTACGCTTTATATTTATAAGATGTCAAAAAACTGTAATGAAAACTCAGCTGAAACTGCATTTCATCAGCACTTCTATACTTTTGAGAAAAGTGTTTAGATGCACGTTATCAGTAACATCTGTTTGCTTTTAAAATAACTGCTACAATAAATTAGGCCCATAATAGCCAGGAGATGTGGGTTCAAATCTCTACGCAATCAAGCAAAAAATGCTTATGGCCTTTCGTACCCCAAATTCACATCTGTTACAACCCTATCCTTGCTGGCTTTATTTTTGAGCAGATGCAAGTGTTGTAGTGAGGATTAGAATTTAGGATACTATTAATGTTTTATATGGGGAGAGGCATTTTAAGGGGATATGGATAAAGCATCCAAGGAAGATGGGAATGCCTATCAAAATGTGCACACAAAGTGGAATTACTTGTTCTAAATATATGCTTGCAGGGATAGTTTTCTCTTTTAACGCTTTGGCCATCCATTTGCACTTGCAATAGATCCCTATTTTTAAGGCTCAGAGCTTTAAACCAGTGCACACTACTGAACTATCTGATTAACTGACAGGGCTGGTTTAAACCATGAGTCTGAGAGTAAAGGGCATACCACATTTTGCTACCTCGAGAACGACTCCCTGGAAAAGACCCTGATGTTGGGAAAGATTGAGAGCACAAGGAGAAGGGGACGACAGAGGATGAGATGGTTGGACGGTGTTCTCGAAGCTACCAACATGAGTCTGACCAAACTGCGGGAGGCAGTGGAAGACAGGAGTGCCTGGCGTGCTCTGGTCCATGGGTCACGAAGAGTCGGACATGACTAAACAACAACAACAACAAAAATGGGGGCACGTACAATAACTATTCATACCAGGTTGTGGGGAAAATATTTGGACAGAATGCTTATGCGTTCCTTTTTCTGCATTTCTTTCTCACTGAGTGGCTGTATTCACACGTAACACTAAACCAGAGTTTAGTGTTGTAAGCAGAAGCAGAAAAGAGCTGCTATGGGCTCTTGGGGCTTTTGATCTCTTCCAGCTGTATAGCAGGGAGGAGAACTTTGGCAGCATTCTGTATGAATCACAGGTTGCGGCTTAAAAAAAACCCTAGTTGCTTTCCCGACAAACAAACTTATTTATTATTTCATAAACTTTATATACCACTTGCTTGTAGAAAAACCACAAAGCGGTTCAAATTATGAGTTATAAATCTGTCTTGTTTAAACTACAATCTCTGGTTTGTATGCAAAGAAAGCCCAGCTTTCATGAAGAGTGAAAACGAAATCTGCCAAAGTCCTCCTTCAAACGCAAGCCTTATGGTAGATTCTTACTGTATGCTGCCGTAAATCATGGTTTACCAGCATGTGCGAACTGAGTTAATATCACAAAACACACCCATATTGAGGCTTTGCTTTATGAAAATGCATTAAAATTTAATAAATGCATTAATCAATTAAAGGGCAGATGACCAGTACAAATTTAAATTAGTAAACATACTTGCTGTTTATTGGTCACACTGAGGTTAGTTGATCCAATATAGATAGTACTGCCTCTTTAGCAGCATACTGCAGGTGAAGAGGTCAGGTGACAGTTTTGAATGTTTCCCCAGATAGAAGATGCCTGAATATAATAAACTAGTATATCAGGGGAAAGACTACACAAAATTCTTCCTCTCTGATGAGCTCATCTTCTTTGTAGGGGGTAGAGACATTCAAAAGACAGTACAATCTGATATTCTATCACTTCATTCTACATAATCTGAGCTTTGTCAACCTAAGCACCAGAATAAAGTAGCAGTGTGGTCTGTAGCCTATAAAGATACAGGCAAACTATTTCATATTTTTTTATTGCTCTCCCATTTACCAAGAGTAACCAACTAGCATATCAGGAAGAAGGTTTTGTCCTAGCCCAAACCCTGCTTTGCTCGCTTTCTGATTGCAGAACACTTTTTGACACAGGCTAAATGTGTAGAACAGGCAACCCACTTCAAATGCAACAGTGACTGCAATGAACTGTGAATATCTTAAGATTAAAAAGCACACACACACAAAAACATTCTTAGCATCATGCTTAAGCCAGGATAGCTTTAGCACTGTCTTAGTCAAATCTGTGTCAACAATGATCAGAAGACAGAATGCATCTACTTATATGCTCACGTGTGTTTGAACGTGTGTTGATATATGATGAAGGAATGCTGCTGGGGGGGGGGAGAATATTTTGGCAGTGGATCTGGAATTTTGCTTTAACCAGTGAATGAGGATGTAGCAGTATCTGTCAGTGGGTCCAACAAGTTCAGGAATATCCCTTATGCCATTAGTGCCACTAGAGAAAGGCGTGTCACACCTTCAGAGTTGTCTGGAATTTATACCACTGGTACAGATGATTGCTTGGGAACTTCACATCCCTCATGTCTTTACTAAATTTGCAAACGTTTACAAATGATGTCCATAACTGGTTTCTTGATTTTCTTGACTGACTGGAAAGAAAGAAGCTTCTTACCTTGTGGGGTGTAGCAATCTACTATAGAAAGCATGTCCATTACAAACACACCAACCATTTTGCATAACCAGCATGTGCAAACAGACTTTGCACAGATTTTTCTCAAGAAATGCAATGCACAAATGTAACAGACCAAAGAAGCATGCCCGCCAGAAATTTATTCTGCATAAGCTTCCCTGAAATGTGGGAGAAACTCATGGCACAACATGTGACTGATTTTTCTGTGCAATTCTCTTTGAGGAGATGCGATTAACAATAATGTAAATGGTTTAATCACTACCTTAATTTGCATATGCGTTATCATCTTTAACCTTTCTGTCCTCACAACAGCTTCATAGCACACTGTCATTATTTATATCAGGTTGACAGCTCAAAATCTAGGAATGAGGTCTAGTGACAGGGCCAAGGAGACACCATGCACATGGTTTCTGAGCTTCCCCCTCCTCCTTCCAATTATGAGTCTTCACTTTCCCTGCAAACCAGAATAGGCAACTCACATCAAACTGTGGTTTCCAATTCTAGTACAGAGAAGAAGTTCAAACCACAGCTTGCCAATTCAGATGTAATGACAAACTATAGTTGTCCAGAGAAGGAAGTCAGGGGAGGAAGGCAATGTGCACAAGGACAGCTGAACTATGGATTTGTTATGGTTACTGAAGACCCGAATGGGTTGGGTTATGACCCTCGTCACGTGATGGAGGCAGGAGAGCAAAGAACTCTGGGAGGCAGGTGCCGTCCCCTTCAGTTTCCCCCCTCCTGCCTGATTGATCAGGTCATTTTCTCCCAGCTCTCTCTGTCACCTAAGTGTCTTTGCCTTCAACAGTACTTCATTTCTACTTCTTTACAGAGAAGATCAGAGAGATAGTCCCCAGAACCTATCAAATCTACACTTCAGGTAAGACCAATCATCCTTTTGCAGTTAATGCAAACTGGTTCAGTGCGTTTATGGCTGAGTAGGTATTTCAGCTCAAAGTCTCAAAAGGTGTAAGTCTCTCAATTCATCTGAATACAATGGTACAAAAGAAACATTCATGTGCAAGAAGTTGATTACCTTGGTAATCAAAGTTCAGGATCTTGCTGAAACTGAAGATGTCTTAGAAGCTAAAAACAAACAGCTAAGAATGGAGAACTTTCCAAACCATTAGCAACCAGTTTCTATCTGCGATAGGGTACAAAGCTATGTGCAGCGTTGTTTTGGCAAGGTATTCATGTAAAAACAAAAATGGCAGAAAATTCTAGGGAAGTCTGTAGATTGGACACATGTCACTGCTGTTAAGAGTTTTTAAGGAAGTTCATCACAATAAATATTATCTGCTTCATCCTTGAAATCCAAAATAGAACTGCATACTGAACTACCAAAAACTAGCCTCTCAAATAACATTTTGTTTACACAATACACTGAAAGTCTGCCCACTTACTAGACACCATCAAGTGAAATTTTAATGCAGCAGTACTTTTTTCCTCTATCTTTATGAGATAACATTTATTTATATTGTGCTCTTTTCCCCAGATGCATCAGTTTTCCATTTTGCAAGTTGAATTTGATTCTTCCAATTCCTGTGATCTCTTACAGTTAAAACTGCATTATGAACATAGCAATATGCAAGAAAGAATATGCATTAAACCTGTCTGAAGAAAAGAGCATTCACACTGATAACTTCATGCTGAAGATAGCACAATGTAAAGGGAGACTGGATAGCTACAAGAACAGAGAATGCTCTTGGTACATGCAGCCAGGGCTTCTTGAAGTGAAGTACAAACTTAGAAAAGATTTTCCTTTATGTGGCCAAAGGCACCTACACATTTCTCCTTGCTGCTGTTTTTAAACTGATGCTTCTTAGGGGTTTGTGGCAGTGCTAGACTTCTGAAGTGAAGATTCAGTATCATCTGATGTCACAAACCTCACTTCACATTTGCCTTAACCATCAACTGTTACACCTTCTGACCACTGCATAAAAGCAGAGCAAATTGTCCAGGTATGCAATAAAATATTTTATCGAATGAATATGGCCACATGTATGGATAGCTTTTCACCCATTTATTTGTGGATGGAAGAGAACTTAAGCCTATGCTGAAACTCTGAGTTTTTACAATGTATTTGCAACATGCTGGGATTCAAATGCTATGCTGGGGAGCAATTTGCCCAGTACTTTTAAGTGCCTTCAGGGACCTAAAGAGTTAACAAGAACAGAATATTGTTTTATAAAGGTTTTTCTAAAAGGCTTGACACACTTTTATAGCCAGAAACAATTAGGGAATACTTGTTACAGCATTTCTTCTAAACTGGGATGCGACTGTATATTTAAAATAAAATTGCAATACAAACTGCCTGCTAAAAGCACTTTTTTTTTGTTTGTGCATTTTGTTTGTCACCCAATGTCACACTAACAACTCTGCATCTCATTCTAAAGCACATTATACTGTGAGATAAGATGAAAAAGACCGTTTTTAATTTCCCCAAGGGGAAAGTACTTCTGTTAAAAGCATCTTTTTATCAGACCACTCTTTCTGAATTACCAATAATGCAAACCAAAGAATTAGATATTGTACTTTAAAATTTAATATTTGTTCAATTCTTATTCATATACTATAGACATCCCCATGTGTAACAGGGGAAAGTGTGTGCTAAATGCTTAAACCTACTTAAGAATCCCAAAGATTGAACATTTCAGTCCTTCAATCAGTGTGCTGTCAGGTCATGATCATTCAACAATGGAAGTTTTTGTGCTTTCATTATTGTAACTAAGCTCACATTTAACTTATCACTGCATAGGAATGAGCAAACCTTGTCAAAAAAAATTCATTTCTCTATCTTTAAAACAAGGGTTCCACAATGTAACCCGACTTTTAAAAGCTTCCTTAGATTTTGGTGAGCAGTAGATATATTAAGAGAGAAACAGCTAAGGAAATAGTAACAAACCAAATACTTTTGCTACAGTCAAGCTAAAACAATCACAACTCCTTGAAGAGTTCTAAATTTAAGATGGTTACCAGTGGCATAACAACAACAAAAAAAAAGGCTGGAAAAAGTAATGACAAAGAAACTGTTGCAATGTACACCACTGCCCCAATAGGACAATAGTGCCTTAGCAAGGCTGCCTGTATTGCAACATTATTCTGTTTCTCGTGCACAAACCCATTTGGGCTACAGGGCCGAGTGTTACAAGTTCACATGCACAGTAAACTAAGGTTTGATTTTTAAAATGCTAACCTTGAACATTTTTCTCTTTCTGGTGGTTAACCAGCAACGGCCAAAAATAGTGAGGTCTGACAGGTTCGCCTTCTTCTTTGATGGTCTTCATTAGATCAATAGCCAAAGCTGAAAAGATCGAGAAAGTCAAAGAGTCAATAAATGGGGTTGTAACAGGGTTAAGTAGTAAAAAAAATAACTGAGGTAAGCAATAAGAAAAAGTACCGGTTTTCTTTAACTCCAACGCACACAACAGAGTCATCTGCAGGGGAGCAGTGTGCATGCTGCTTTCTTTCATGTCACTGCAGAACTGTTTCAGTTTAGCCACTGGCTGTAAGGAAATGGAAGGTTTAAGAATTTCACTGTTCCAACTGGCAATATTCAGCACATATAAGTGAATGAGTACAGTGGACCTTCCGGATATGAATTAAATTCATTCCAGGGGTCCGTCCGCAACCTGAAAAGTCCATAGGCAGAGGTGCTGCTTCTGCACACGCACATGACGCGATTGAGTGCTTCTGTGCACGCACGTGCAGCGAAACCCGGAAGTATACACTTCCAGGTTTGCTGCGTTCGTAACCCGAAAGTTACGTATCCAGAGCGGTACGTAACTAGAGGGTCCACTGTACTTCAAATATTCTCGAGAAACAAGAGACATTGACTGGGAAGGCCAACACACTACTGCGTTCACATACTGCTTGTGGGCTTCCCTTGGGCACCTGGCTGGCCACCGTGGGAGACAAGATGCTGGACTAGACAGGTCCTTAGTCTGATCTTCTTAAGTTCTTATGTTTATGAATTTATCCATGCATCCAACACATACTAACCCAGCAGCGATAAGAGTAGCAGCGTCGCTCATGTAACTGCATGCCAGCAGCTAGGAAGCAAGGCGTAATAAGGGTGGCAAAGGCAACACAAGGAAGCCAGTGGTCAATAGGGAGGGGCAAGCTTACTTGCAAGGAGGAACTGACCAATTCCAGCTGGGGAACTTGAACAGGAATACAAAGTGGAACAAAGGCCATGTATGAAGACAAGGGAAAGCATTTCTTGCTTCTGGGTAAAGATGTGGATATCAGAGTAGGATTCGTAGGGTGGAATGGGGAGAGACATATGAGGAAAAGAATACAGCTTTGAAAAAGGTAGAGGAGCAGACTTTGCGAGTGAACAGTTTGCTTAAGAAATAAATATTGATTTAAAGCAGGGGTGGTGAAAATGTGAACCCCCAGAAGCTGCTGGACTCCAACTTCCATCAGTCCCGGACAGCATGGCCACAAGTCAGGTGTTACAAGAGCTGGAGTCCAGTAATATGTCAAAGGGTCCCCCTCCCCTGCTTTAAGGGTCCTTTGTAGGACTTCACATACCATGTTCAAATTTGTACAATGCCGTAAGAAGAAGTTGCCACGGTCTATGATGCCTTCGTTCTGGGAATCTGACAACACTGAAGGAAACGTCTTCAGAACTTGAAAAGCTGTATCTTCTAAGCCGTGTGTTAGTAAACTCAGACAAAGATTCATGGCATCTAGGTAGTTAAGTACAGTGCAGGGGGTGGGGGAGAGAAACCAAATACGATTAGGAAGAGTTGGGGGGGGGGAACCAATACACTAATGTGCAGAAGTAGTACACCATTTATTTTTAAGCACTCAATTTACACATTATATGGGAAATGATAGCATAATAAGCAAAGCAAACATTATGGTCCACTTATAAAAGCATTATGGTCAATAGCTGTGCTTAACAATGTATTGATAAATTATCAGTTTACAGTGTGCTACTTACCAAACATTGTGGATATATTTCAATGCAACTCTAGAAGAAGCCATGGATAAACTCCACTGAAATTAACTAAAGTTCCAATGAATAACTACTCTACAGATCTACAAGTTTATCACTCAGTGCTTCTTCTGCCTTTCACTGCTCAATGAGTAAGGATGCTTGTAGCCATTTTTAAAGTCAGTAACTATATCTATGTAATCTTTAACTATTTCTGCTCATGTGCCATAGTGAGAACTACCAATTCGTAAAAAAGTACTATGCTCTAACCAACTGAGCTGAGTCTAGATTAATATCACCAAGACTGTGTAAAGTCAAGTCAGAATAACCACCAATTAGACATGATTATAAAAACACTATGTATCATTTTACAATTCTATTTGAGAGAGACATTTTATGTACATCTCTCTTCCACAGCTACTACCCTGAGCTACCCAAATGGATGCACTGGTTAACTAAATAAGAAATAACCATGCAAATTTTCATTAATCTCCGTTTTTTGAAGAGTAAAGACTAGTGCCAATAAGCAAATAAGATTTGTTGGCATCTTTCAAAAATATTACCTGGAATGTATCCCCTATCATGTCTCATCTTCTCCAAAATGTTTTGTACATACTGAGGATGCCCAGCCTTAGCAAGAGTAAAAATGATGTCCATTAAGTCCCTGTCCAAAAGGTAGGCATCACTTTTTTCAATGTTGCCCAGGATCTGCAATGGCAAGGAGAAACAATATAATAGGAAACTAAATATAGATATAAATATTAACCTGTATTAATCTTTTTTATTATCATCAGTTTTATTACCACAATGTAACACTTTACATCTACATGGAAGGAACACAGGACGCTGTCTTGTACTTAGCTCAGTACTGTCTACAATGCCTAGCAGTGGCTCAGTGGAGATAGCGGGCATTGAGTCTGGGACTTTCTGCATGTGAAGCAAATGCTCTGCCAATGACCTATGGCGCTTCCACAAAGAGGGCATCTGGATTGACTCCTGTGGATGTGTTGTACGTTAAGGTGTTTAGTCATAACACAATGCCCAAAAGATCAAGGATGGGTCTACTTCATGGGATAGTTGAGAATATACTATGCCAATATCTGCAAAATGATTCCAAAAACCATTCAGTGGAAGCAAAATATTGTGCTAGAACTGCCTTTTCAGTGTGCAAGTATGCTCCAGTAGCATTGCATTCATTCAAAACACAAGGCTGATTTTCCAAATGGTAGATTCAGGAGGTTCCAGGCATTAATCAGCCAAATAAAACTGTGTGCTGTGTTACGCATGGCACAATTGTGTCTCTGAATGTTAAGGGAAAAACTTAACACTCTAGAGGAAAAACTTAACACTCTAGAGCAGGGGTGGCCAACTTCCAAGAGACTGCGATCTACTCACGGAGTTAAAAACTGGCAGTGATCTACCCCCTTTTGGGGAGTTCAGGTCGAGGTTGTTAAGCTTTTTTTAGAAAGGAAAGCCATCCATGTTTTGGGGGGTTCGGGTCAAAGTTTAGCTTTTTTTAAGGAAGGAAAGCCCTGTTTTGGGGGCTTCAGGGCAAAGATGTGGAGCTTTTTTTAGGGGAGCCAAAGTTGCTGAGTTTCTTTGGGGGGAGCCAGTGATCTACCAGTGATCTACCACAAACATCCAATGATCTACCAGTAGATCACGATCTACTTGTTGGACATGCCTGCTCTAGAGGAAAAAGCCATTTCAGAAGTATCAGCGTCAGTTCTGAAATATACGACCTTGTAGTAAAGACTGCAGAGTATTGATTTTTGTGGTTTAAGAAAAACAGCAGAAAGCACAGTTCTGCTAAACTTAAGACCTTTTAGATTGAAAGCATTGTAGTCATCATTAAATCCATTGCAGGTGGAGACAAAGAGGTTTAAACTGTCAAGGTGTTCAGTTTAACTGCATTGAAGCCATGGCTAATAAACAACACTTTTTATCCTATGATAACTATAATCCAACTCACATCTTCAGCACAACTGTCTCTTTTTCCAACACTGATCTCAATTAATGTTTGGATATCTTAGATGATCCACAGGTGTCAAAAGACAGAGACACCAAAGTATTATGTACAGGCAGATCTCCACAGTTTTTGGGATTCCTCTGTTGAGAGTTTGGTTACTAAAAGGTGGTGTAATGAAATGCCCAAGTGTGTCAGTTGTGGAACTCTTTTGATTTTCTTTTTAAAAAATATTTTGTAAAAATATATACCACTAACTCACACAGAAAACAGATGTGGGCAGAAAATGTAAAATCACAAGCACCAGAAAAATACAAAAGCAGAAAAAGTAACAACAAACTGGTCAATCACATAAAATTTGTTCAGCTGAAAAGGCCTGTTGTCTTCAAAAGATGTGCTTGACCAAACATGCTATATTCTTGATTTCTTGTAGATACCAAGGAGGGCTCATTTACATAGGGGACAATTAACAGCATTACTCAGTGTATGCAAACACACAAATTGACTAGGCAGCTTTGAGTAAGCCACTACCTTCTCTGCTTACCAAAGAATACCAGTTGGTGCACAATTTCAACATATTACACTTCCTATAGAATTAGCTACTAGCCATTTGGGAAAAGGTATGAATGAAAAGTGATGGCTATTATAAAATCTTTTCTGGACAGAGCTGCAGTTTTGCAAACGGTGTGTATTACCTCTTCAATTTTGCTCATGTCACCTTTCTCAGCGTATGCATTCAATAGTGCAACGTAAGTGTCTGGACCAGGTTCAATGCCAGCATCTTTCATCACAGAAAGGATATTTTCAGCATTCTCCATATCTCTGCGAAGTGTTAAAAAAATTTTTTTTTTAATATAGTGACAAATACAATGTTATAAACTGGTTGTGGTTGGTATTAGACTTGAGCCTATTGGGGTGTGTGTCACAATTTATCAACCTTGAGTTCTTTATTCAATTAAACAGCTGGAATGAATGAAATATAGGACAGGAACAGACAGAACATCTGCCATCTCTGGCAAGTCCCAATAAGGGTCATCAGTGGAAGGGAAAAATTCATCAAGGCTGGCTCACCTGCATGGCTACATTAGCACAATCAAATCTTGGCTTAATAATACAATCCCATTGCTACCGGTTCTCTACTCCCCTTCTTCAAGTGGCAAAACCGGTAATCTGCAGTTAACCAGAGCTTCCTGCTATGTCTAAACTGGGAAGCTATGGCTATTGGTTTCTTTAAAAAGGCAAAATATGAAGAAATAGTTCATATGGCTTCCAAATCCTGCACAATTTCCCAGTCTGCACATAACAGGAAGCTACAGTTAGTTGTGGCTCCCTGCCTTGTTTCATTGCTTGTATGAAGGAAGGAGGCAAGTAGGACCAAAGGGTTGTACCTGCCACCTCCACCCCCTTTCAGCTGCTATGTGCAAGTCTAAAAGTTTTCATGCAATTTAACAAGATACACTTAAGATCATTTTTTACATGTAGTTTGGCCCTTAAGCATATGCATCAGAAAACCAGTCAAGGTTACAAATTTTGAAACTGTCCCATGCAAACAGTCACCTGGTTGTGGGGAGGCGGCTTTTTGTATTCAAAAAATCCCTGCACATATCATTATGTATACATAATATCTCTGAATTGTGGGTCAGGTAACTGGGGCTGATATGAAGGGTGTAACTATTTGTAACAATTCGAAAATTAGAAAATGCATTCACTTAAATCAGACAAAGTACCAATTTAAGCAGGAGAAGAGTAAGAACTATAAATTACCCGGATCTCGCATGGCCAGTCACAAGTGCGCTGAATACAGACTCTGTGATTGGGAGCTCCTTGCTTTTCATAAAACCAAGAATCTTGCTGCAAGATGAAAAACTAAGTCAGCTATGTTTTTCTTTGGAAAATGTAAGTAAAACAAATGTACTTTATACTGAAGACTATATGCTGAAGTAAAACAAAATAAGATATTCTTTTAAAAAGAAAAGGTAACAAGAAGGACAATAATTTAAGTCTTGTAATACTGAGTTAGCTAAGACCTTGAGATTACCAGTTTTAAATACAAAAAGACAACTAATCCAATATTTTAAAACATATTCTGGAATAACAGTGTATGTTCATTGCTCCTAACCCTATCTTATGTTATATATTCCTCTTTTAACCTAAAAAGGAGATTCCTGATTAAATTAGTACTGTGCAGCATAAAAACACATCCATGCTTTCTCCACTGGCTAGGTATTTTTTCTTGTACCTTGTTCCTTTCAAGTTATTCAAATTCCAATTCTTCACTTGCATACAATGGCTGAATTCACATGAATAATGTTGCATACCAGCCACTGTTCAGAACCAAAACTGTGTTCAACATTAACTATGGTTAGTTTCAACAAGCCAGTTTCAGAAGCCACAATATGCAGCTGGCTTGTTTGAAAATAACTATAGCCAAGTATTGTTTCTTTGGATAAGGTTATCCCTTTTATATTTTTCAATGGACTTTCATTATTCAATCAGTGAAATTTGTTTCTTTGTTAAATTTTGTAAATTTTATTTCATGTTTAAAAATATCAACACTGAAATCGTATATACCAAGGGTGGAGAACTGGATCTAGCCAAATCTTTGCCTTTCTTACTCCCTGTGGCCCAAATCTTACAGGCAAGCAGGACTGCTCACTTCTCAATCACCTAATGTCACTGACATCAGGTGATATGGGGCTTTGAAGTCCCAAGAATGAGCTGATCGCCAGCCCTTCAAAAGCCTCTCTGAGCCCAGCTGCATTTTTACTTGTCCACACCGACATCATATCAGGTGTCAGATGATTGGCAGGTGGGCAGAGCTTGGACAAAATGGCCAGGCAGATCAAATGGGGAGACCTTGGGCCCCTCCCCGGCTAATAATGCCTAAAAGCCAGTGATTCCCCACCCCTGCTATACATACTTATCTAGGAGTAAATGCACTGAACTCAATGAGACTTCTGGGTAAACATGTAACTGATTATGCTGTAAAATGCATTTTAGCAGTAAAATATTTAGGCCCATTTATGCAAACCCTTACCTAGCACCATCAATATCACCCTTGCTGCAATAGGCAGCAATCAGCCGCTGGTAAGTGACCTGCAAAAAAGAGGACGGAAATAAGACTTGCTATTTAATGAGCAGTGGTGAGTTAAAACGTTGGCCAAAAAAAAAATGACTTTATGAAAGAAGTACATACTCGATTGGGCTGAACATTAGCGTCTTCCATTTTTGTTAAGAATTCAGTTGGAGAGAATGTATGCCCATTCTGAAGGTAGACCTTTAGCAAAGCATTGTAATGGCTTACATCATACACAACACCTTGACAAGAGATAATAAAGAAAAATTAAAATTCAGTACATTAAGAAGTTCAATACGATAAAATAATTCAATGCAAATACTATCATAGCAACAAATTTAGGCATAGAAAAGAACACACCATTTCTGAAAGCGCATGAAGCTATATTTCAAAGTCCACTAAACAGAGTGTACCTTTGCAACGCAACACCTGAAACAAACATTAAACACATGTTTGCAACAGAGCACATCTTAAGTCTACAACTTGTTCATTACACTGAGGAAGTATGGATATTATTAAGGTCAGTTCAGACATAATATTCTCAACCCTCCTTCTATACTTCCATTTGTGACTATGGTTTGCAGCTATGTGTATAAAGAGAGGAAATCCAAGCCATGGTGGGGGAAGGTCTATGTAAGCATAAATATTGTTCAGGTAGCATCCAACTACAGTTTGACATTATGTTTAAGCCAAGTCTGGTATTTAACACAACCACTATTTAATATCTACTCACAAACCAAAGCTCTTTATTAAGAACTATTACCAGCAGGAGCAACTGGGATATTGAACAGAATTCTGGATAATTGTTTAGCAATGCAAAAAGTAGCAATATTAAACTAAAGTCTCTCTCTCAAAAATGTTAAGCAACAAATTAACTGACATCATTGCACAAAAACAAAGCTTGGTTTTAATATTAACACCTCTAGATGTCAGTATAGCTCTTGGAATCTAAAAACAGATTTCCAAGAGTTGTATCTGCAAGTACCGGTACTTAAAGAATGTCAGCTACACATTTACGTATCTAACAGTATTTTAATTCCATTAACTTTTACACCAGAAGAAAAATAAAGCACATGCTAAAGTAACATACATACGACTTATTTAAGAAAAAGAATACCTAGTCCTTTCAACCGGGTCCATATGGTATGGGCGAGTTCTGTTCTTTCAGTCGGATGATGCTCAGGCAATAATGAACCACAGGTTCTCAACAACAGTAGGGCCTGGTTACTACTTGGGTATCCTAAATTAGAACAAGATACATGAAACTGCAACATGAACAATCACTACATAACCTAGAAGGCATGAAGACTCAACTCTTAAAATCTAAAAAAATGGGGACTACGAATAGCTTTGAAAAGTTTAGAAAAGCATATCCACACTGTTCCGTGACATCTGACAACAGAAAAGGAGATGCAGATCAAGCTTTGCAACATGGGGGAATTAAAAGCTCAATCATATGCGTATCAACTCAGACATAAGCCCAGGGTGGATAAAAATAAATGATATTTTAATATATATATATATATATATATATATATAAAAACAGATTTTTTTATTTAAATCGGATTTTTAAAATAAAATGCTTTTGGAGGAAAAATCTTTCTAAATATAGTCTTCTATTTAAGTTACATTGTAGTCCAAAGGCTATTCATCAGGAAATAAGGATTTGTTTTAAGTTTATCAAGTGTGCTAAAACTCAGTCTAAGTTTTTTTTTAAAAAAATGTTTAACCACATCAGTTAACAAACATGGATACATATGCTATCATGTTATTGTTTTAGTTAAATAAATTGTTTAAATGGTTATTAAGGAAATGATTATTTTTCTCCTTCCAATAAAGTACAGCAGAAAAGTTGTCCAAATATAAACAGTTAACTTATTAAACCTCACCATAATTTAATAATTATCTGTCTATGTATTTCTAGTAGTATAACCAAATCAGTAATTGTTGATATAACTGTAAAAACTACTCTGAAAATTTATTATTCCAAAAATGAAACCTTCATATGGTTGTAAATATTAAGATTATACCAGCAAGAAGGAGCCTTTCTGTAAAAAAAATATTTAAATCAAGCCTTACTGACTAGTGATTTAAATCAAGCCTTACTGACTAGTGATTTAAATCAAATCCACCCTGCATAAGCCCCACAGTATTCAATGGGGCTCGCTTCCTAGTTTAATTTAATTTAGAACTGCTGCTTAGACATACCACCTGGGAAAGTATTTGAACATGCATGTATTTAGTAACATTTTCTAGGATACAGCTAGGTAGCCATGTTGGTCTGACGCAGCCAAAATATATAAAAAAATTGTCCAGTAGCACCTTAGAGACCAACTAAGTTTGTTCTTGGTATAAGCTTTCGTGTGCATGCACACTTCTTCAGATACCAGCACACGAAAGCTTATACCAAGAACAAACTTAGTTGGTCTCTAAGGTGTTACTGGACAATTTTTTAATTTTTTATATATATTTTCTAGGATAGTAAAACTAGAGGCATGGGGTTGTATCCAGTTTTACTCAGAATAGACCCTCCAAAATTAATGAACCTAAATCAGCCATGTCCATTAATTTCAAAGGGTTATGACTAATGTAGGGTGTTACCCACCATGTTTTCTTGATGTGTCTCAAGCTACAGCAAGCATCCCTGATGGTATACTTTAAATGGAGCAACTATGTCCTGCAGTACAAATATGTGCAGGCAGTAAGTCAGCTTAAAACCAAAATTCTGAATAGTGTGGCTAGTGCATATGTACATAAAGTATGCTCTAGTGCCATATATATGCAGCTGAGCCTGTTTTGCCTATACTTTGTAGTATGCAAGTGCCAATGTGTATATGCACACACTTGTTCCTGGAACAACTCAATACGTTTGTAGCATATTTATGAAGGATTTAGAAACACATGAGTGCACAATGTCACATTTCTCAGGAATTCTATTTTGAAACAGTTCTTTTACAAATGCCCACAGATAGCACCCCAAAGAAAGCCAAATTATGCATCAGATTTGAAAGCAGAAGAGAAGCATTTGACTGCAAAAAAATGTGTTTTAAGCAACCTAACTGCCAGTATGAAGTGATGCAATAAGCAGTGCAGACATGACAATAATCACATAAATTAATGATTTAAGTTGATCTCTATTTATGCAGAATATATATACTGAGCTTCTGCTCATCACTGGGAGCACAGCGGGGGGGGGGGGGGAGATCAGTGCTCCGTTCATGTAAGCTAAACAATTTTGCCAAGCTGAAATAACACCAATGTTCTTTATTTCATTTAGAAAGAAACAAGCTACTGATCCCACTTTTACAGGGAACAACTCAGGAACTTCTAAAAAGTTTTCCCCAATTAAAGCTTTACGTTAGGAAATAATACACATTCTATACAGACTGCCTAATCAGCCTGTAACCTCAAAAGAGTAGCTCACTACTATCTGCTGACTGAATACATGTGCAAGAAGAATAAAATTGGGCTCCGTAACATCTGATGCAAAGCAGTATATAACTTTGCACTTCGCTTAGCTATTAGCCATCATTTCTAGTTGCCACTGACCACCCAATCCTTGCAAAGAAATTTCTCTCTCGTCTCACACTAGGAGATGGGGAAAGGAGAAGCAGGAATGAGGACTCTTTTGTTTTCCAAAGCATGAGGTAAGAGATTTGCCAAACCAAGGAATGAGGTGTGAGAGAAGACCCTTACCCAATGCTCTTGCCAATTCCGCCATTAGGAAAAGCCTAGGAAGAGCTTATGTCCCTTTCTGAGTTCTCTGCAATTCATAGAGAATTTGGGGCAAAAACCAGTCACCAAATGGTCCACCAAGAACAGGAGATGTGGCAACCAAATAAGTGGATGATTACAGTTAGGGTTAGCACTACAGGAACAATGTCTCCAAAATGTAATGGTAGTTTTCTTATGCAGATGAAATTGCAACCAAAATAAGGTTTGCCAGATTAAGAAACAGACTTCTGTGTCACACCTGAACATGTTTACGCAGCAGTAGCAAGGGCAACAGATACGTGCACCAGCTGCTCAGTCTGTGGAAACGCATGCAGCACTTCAAATATTGTACAGTGGTACCTCGACTTACGAGCAACTCGACTTACGTATTTTTCGAGTTACGAATGACTTCCGGAAGAAAAAAAATGGCCGCCGCAACCGAATTTTTCGACTTCCGAAAGGAAGTCGCGGCCGCTTTAATAGGATTTTTCGACTTACGAATTTTTGAATAGGATTTTTTCGACTTACGAATTTTTTTCGCTCAATGCATATAGGGATTCGACTTACGAATGTTTTCGACTTACGAAAATCACGTCGGAACGCATTATCTTCATAAGTCGAGGTCCCACTGTATATGTCTTTTCCTATGTAGGAATTACTCCCATGTTAAAAAAGTTAAATACAGAGTGATCCTAGAGACAAGGAGAAAGGAAAGGTATATCCCCCTTTTAAAAGGACACTGATATTGCTGCTTATTAGCAAGATGTGACACTTGAAAACCGCAAGCCAGCTCAGCTTTTATGTCCATTATTTCAACACACACTGTAGACATGTAATCCCATACAGTTGGCTTTTCAACCTCCAGGAACGGCGCACTGCAGATACCCTGATGAACAAGCCACAGCTATGTACACTTTGGGTGCAGAAACAGAACTTCTGCTATGGCTTAGAAACTTGGTTGGATCCATGTAGCTAATATCCACTTATATTGACCCTGCTAATTTTTCTTTTTCCACTCTGTTTATGTCTTAAAAGAGCTAAGAAAACAAGCAATGTACACTCCAAGAGTTGCTTGACCTAATCAAGTAAGGGAGATCTATGCACTGAAATGGATATCCATTTGTGTAGCTGTCACACGTGTTATCTGTACCACCACAGCAAGCCACACCATGATTGGATACACCTTTTGTTGTGCACAGCTTGCACAGCCCCACTTAGGCCTGCCGGTCTTTACGTGCAAATTGTTGCCTGTGTTTTAGGAGCAGGTAAACTGGTGGGGTGGGGTGACTCTGCTACCCTCCAGCAACTTCACTGCAGCTTATGGGACAGTGAAGTGGCAAGTTTGGGGCTGGGCACATGGATGGGCAGAACCAATCTGGGGCTCCCACCAGAGCAGCTGTGCAGCCTCAACCCCATTGGTGCCCTGACCCCTCCCTCTCGTTAAGTGACAGCAATGGGAGTGTAGTGGCACAGCACAACTTCAACCACATCTGCTATGGAGTTGGTCTGAGGCCAGTATAAGCGAAGTGAGTGATAAGCAATGGTGCAACCCTATATTCATGGAGAGCAGGATATCTCCGCGCATCATGTGCTATTGCCATTCAGAGGGCACTGCATCTTGGAGGGCAATTCCATTACAGCTGAGGCTATTCACTCTTATATAAACATGTCACATGAAATTTGTGTTACTTTCAATGCTAGTTAAAACAGGAATACTGTTAAAATGTTTGTGCCCTACAACTTATCAATTTTCACAAATTACATCCGTAACCCGAGTAAACAAAGCTCAATTTATTATTGCAGCCACCAAACTGCTAGAAATAATGTAAATAAAAAATGCCACAACTATTTTCGAAGCATTTTAAAGACAGTATGTTATTAATAATTGCCAAGGATTTTAACAAAACGTAAGGCAAAACCATGCTGTTAAGCAAAAACTTGATGTTAGGTAAATATAATGTTAAGCAAAATAGTAACACTTTACCTGTTCTGCACACATCATGAAATATTTTTAATAGAAGGTTTTTAGTAATGCGCCCAGTTCTTCTGATAGAATCATCCAGTTTATTCAAGGCCCAATCAAAATGTTGTGTCTGCTTGCTTTGAATAGCTGAATTTGGTTGCTCTTGAACTTCTCCCTTCTCTTTAGTTGCAACTGTAAAGAGCCTTGCTTGGTAGATCAGGTGCCTACAAAACAAAACAAATCCCACTTTGAGGGCAGATAACAGCTATACTTATGTCTTACATTTGCTGAGCATTCAGAGCTGAAGCAAACCTCAAGCGTTTTAGGGGTAGGAAACAACAAGAGCTAATAGTTCTCTGTTTGGAAAGCACTGAAAGAAGGAAGTTGGCCAGAGAATAATAGAATCTTAGAGTTGGAAGGGACCCAAGGGTCATCTAGTGCAACCCTTACCGCATGGAATTAAACCTGCAAAGCAGCACTCAACTGCAAAAACGCTATTGTACTCTGCCTGTACATACATACATACATACATACATACATACATACGTATACACACGCACAGAAAAGAGCTGCCAAGTAATACTGTAAGTGGAAGCTATGACAGCTGGGGCTAAAGAGATTGTGGCAAGGAGGACAGAAGAAACACAGGGGCCTGAAATGTAATGTACTGCCACCTTTTCACCAGGACCTACCAACTGTTTTAAACTATATAAAGCAGAAGTGGGCAACATTTTTGAGTCTGAAGGCCACAGTCCCTTCTTGGCAATCCTCCGAGGGCGACATGTTAGGGGTGGGTGGGGCAAGAGGTAAAAGTGGACAGAGGAATGAATGTCACTTTTACCCTTGTAGAGTAGGCCTACACACAGACCCTCTATCTTCCATTCAGGCAAGCAAGCCATTATCAGGGATCAAGCAAGCATTTCAGCCAGGCACAAAACACTCAAAAGAAGGTATGAAAAAAGGCGGGTGAGGGATGTGGTCTGGGGAGAGTCCCAAGGACTAGACGGAAAGACTTGGAGGGGGTATTTAGCCTCCAGGCCTAAGGCTTTCCACCCCAATCTAAAGCTTACCCTAACCGCTGAAGACAGCTATGGAGAAATGTAAACTGGTGGCTCCATGTCACTGGTTGCATTTATATGTAATGTTAAAGCATGGTTATGCGCTATGTAAGACATGCTTGAGCAGAGTGCTGCAGGCTCCCCACTACTCCATCCTTCTGCATACCTGGGAGGACAGCTTTAGCAGAGGTTTTTATTTTTAAGAGTCTGACTAATTTAACAAACCGAGTTCATAACCAATGGTTCGAAGTTGGCTTATTAAACTCGGCAGAGGTTGTTTCAAATCGGAATCGCTTGGCTGAATGTAACCTTAAGGTGAAATCGTGTAAATTTAAAACTAACTCTGCCAAAGACCTCCTCGCAACTGTGCGTGAAGAGTGTGGAGCAAGCAACACCAAATGCCTTACTCAGGCTCATTAAGGCATTCCTATGTTGCACTAATCCATGGTTTAGCATTACGTGAAAATGCATCCATTCTATTTGACAAGAAGCAATATAAATCTTGGAGGGAAACCGATGAGATCTCCTACAGGTATAGGAGTTTAACAGGCTCCATCAATTTTACTGGTGCTGCCTCCTTCCATTATTATCAAGAAAACAGGTTTTCACAGGTTTCATATTCTAAAACCAAAACAGTCTACTTTGGCAAGTTTTGATACTCACAAAATAATTTGCGCCAAACATTTTCAAAGTTCATCTGCATGAAAAGACTCGCTCTCAGCCAACACAGTGGGGTTTTGCATCATTCACCTACCTATATAGGCCACTTTTAAATACTTGCAAAAATAGATTTCCTAAAAATACAATGCAATGCCAGCAACAGGAGAACCAGCTGAGCATTTGAAGAATTTCTGCAGCGCTTACTTTCACATTCAGCAAGATCCACGCTTGGGGAAGTTTAACTTAGGACTGGTATGCCTCACAGATCAGAAGCAATTTTTTGTTTTGTTTAGTTCAGTGGTGGCTAACCTTGGCACTCCAGATGTTTTGGAACTACAACTCCCATCATCCCTAGCTAACAGGACCAGTGGTCAGGGATGATGGGAGTTGTAGTCCCAAAACATCTGGAGTGCCAAGGTTAGCCACCACTGGTTTAGTTCAATGGCAATACCTATGTTTATAATGGTGGCAATAAAGTTAAGACAAGTTTTGGGAGAGGTGATGGGTTGAAATTTACAGCACAAGCCTATGTCTACTCAGAAGTCAGTCTAACGGTATTCAGTGGGGCTTGCTGCCAGGTAAGCGAGGTTAGGACTGCATTCCAATTAGGTATGTGTTGATTCTAGACAAAGCTGCTTATAGTACTGGTAAAACTACTTGCACATTAATTTCTGTAAGAAAAACAAGGTCTTGTTTCTGTAAAATGAATGTGTTTCAAAAACAGAAATGTACCTGTTTAGCTACAACTTGGATTTTTTTGTTCAGCTCAGTTTCACGTGTTTTTTCTGCAAACCTATTGGTAATGTTTGCTATAATTTACAAACAGTTCAAGATTCTTAATAGTGCAATCCAATATCTACTCAGAAGTACACCCCTGTGCAAATTAATTGAAACAAAGCAAGTTTTCTATCTTACTCGTAATCCTGTACTCAAAACTAACACGAAAAGTCAGTTGATCATTATGATGTCGGAAGCCTGCAGCCAATAGAAGGAATGATGCGCTCACCACAATATATTGAGGTTCTACGAAAGAGAGTTGTTCCAGAGCTGGAAAAGAGGTATTCTGACAGTACTGGAATATTGCAGCAGGACCTAGCCCCCTGTCACACATCGAAAGTAGTGAAAAAATTCATGACAGAGCACCAAATACAGGCACTTGGCTGGCCAGGGAATTCCCCAGACATAAATCCCATTGAGAATTTGTGGGTTATATGCAAAAGTCACCTCCGTGCTGTAGACTGTACGACTATGGAGAAGCTCATTCAGGCACTGATTCAAGTGTAGTACAGGGATCCGAAAATCAACAGTGACTGTTCGAAACTAGTAGACCCCCATGCCAAACTGTGTTCAAATGCTGCTTAAAAATAGCAGAGGTCATATCCGTTACTATTGTACGTATATGCGAGTTTTGTACATGTATATTTGAGTTTTGTACAATAAACTACATTGTTTGTTTCAATTAATTTGCACAAGGGTATCAGTCCCACTGAGTTCAATTGGTACTTACACTCAGTAATGTGTGTGCAGGATTGCACTGCAATCCATTAACTATACTATGCAAAACCTAGTGATTCCTAGTTCTGGAGCTACAGAATATTAGCAACAATGTGTGATTGAGTTATGGTCTCTTTTCTTCAACGTGTTTGGAAAAAACGAATGTGATACATTCTGAAAATAATACTTGATTACAGAAAATACCTGTGATTCAACCACTAATCAATTTGTTTTGTTCAGTCGTTCAGTCGTGTCCGACTCTTCGTGACCCCATGGACCAGAGCACGCCAGGCACGCCTATCCTTCACTGCCTCTCGCAGTTTGGCCAAACTCATGTTAGTAGCTTCGAGAACACTGTCCAACCATCTCATCCTCTGCTGTCCCCTTCTCCTTGTGCCCTCAATCTTTCCCAACATCAGGGTCTTTTCTAGGGAGTCTTCTCTTCTCATGAGGTGGCCAAAGTACTGGAGCCTCAACTTCAGGATCTGTCCTTCTAATGAGCACTCAGGGCTGATTTCTTTAAGAATGGATAGGTTTGATCTTCTTGCAGTCCATGGGACTCTCAAGAGTCTCCTCCAGCACCATAATCCACTAATCAATACATTGTTAGAATTACTTGAAAAGACAGATCATAATCTTTAAAAAAAATAATAGTTTGGGGTCAGAGTACCTGAAGTATCATCATTTCCTACATGAAGCTATCTGGACCTTGAGTTCCTATTCAGAACAGCTTCTCTAGTTGAGATGGAGAGGGTGGCTACTTGGAACAGAGCGTTTTCGGTAGTGATACATCAGCTTTGTAATGCTCTCCCAAGAGAGGCTCAACCAGCAACTTTGTTGTGGTCTTTCCAATGCTGGGTGGCCTTATCTCACAAGCTTTTAAAACTTCTAAGATTTTAAAGCCTTAGGGTTGAATCCAATTGTGTCCTTCCATTCACAGAAGTCTCCGATCTAATGGAGCCCACCACCAGTGAAATAGAGAGGAGGCAATTTTCGCTGATTCCCCTTTTTGCAATCTCTCAGACCACCTTCCGTTCTGCTCTGGAGGGACCTCCAATGCTCTGGAACAGATTTTTAAAGGTGGGGGACCCAGAGGAAAGGGGCTGAAATTCACCTCCCCTTCTCTTCTGTTGTGGGCAGGGTACAAATTTATTATTATGATTAATAACTCTCAAGTTTTTCATTTTGAAATTTAGTTACTGTACAGGATTGCTAGTGTAGCTATACTTTTTACTCTGTGCTTTTGGAGTTACACGCAGTTTTACATTGCTTTATTGCTCATAAGGGTATTTTAATATATTTATTGTCATTTTAAGTGTATTTTGTGCAAACCACCCAGATAACACTGTTATTGGGCAGCATATAAAGACAGTTAATTAATTAATACAACTTCCAGTAAGATAATGCAAGGAGACCCTACTCAAGAGTACTTATAAAGATATGAGAATTTATATGAGAAGGGATTTCACAGCAGTCACTTCCAATGTTATAAAAATGCTTCCCAAATAAATATGAAACAGCCCTTGGCCATTTCTTTTCATGGAAAAGATGGTGGTTCAGATACTATCTACATACTCCTCAGAGCTTGGGCCCTATGTATCTTACAGATAGTTCCTCCTTGTAAATATATCTTGGTGATGCCTCACCAACAGGCAAATAATAGCATCCATGATAGATGGCCATTAGAACTTGTTTTGTGCCATCTCTGTGGGAAGTGAAAACTGTGAAGGCTAAAAGCAGTTATATGAAGGCTGTGGGTTCTTCCAAGATGCATAGCTTCTCTGCTTTCTGGGCTTTTCCCACAGGCAGGCGGGAAAAGGAACTGATAGGGAGGGACTGCTCTTCCACTCAACTGGTCACATTCAAATCTGATTGGTTCTGCCTTTGGAGCAAGTGGGAGGACCAACCATAGAACCATAGAATTGTAGAGTTGGAAGGGACCAGACGGGTTAACTAGTCCAACCCCCTGCAATGCAGAAATTACTCATCCATGAATCCCCTCCTTCACTACAGGAAAAATGCATCTCTTCTATCTAGGCAGATCTCACGGCTCTCTTTTTGTTTGTTGTTTGTTTTGTGCTATGCTCCTGAGGTTTTGTATCTTTAGGTTTTCTTTTTTTAAAAAGAGCTGTTAGTGTAAGTTGCTTTTATCCCTGGAATGGCTACTTATAAATAGTGATATATTTAACAATAGAACTCTTCAAATTAACAGGTATCACTGGTAAAACTGATTAGAAAGGGGGAAAGGAGGTAATTATTCAGGATTTACTACTAGGACCAAACTCAGGATAAAAATTGATAATTTACAGGATGTAAGTTAACTTACATCACTTGCTGGGACATTAATTTTATTGTATACTTTTATCCAGCTCTTCCTCCAGTCACCTCAGGGTAGCAGTCATCCATACCTACCATTGTATTTCAAAATGGCAAGATTGTAGTATTATTTACTCAGGAACACAGATCAGGAATAGTGAGTATTACAACTATGCATTGGATTCAGCTAAGAGCCAGATCAGGTACATTCAGAGAGACTAGAATGAGTCCGGTATGCACAGCTACAGACTGATGCAAGTCGAGTTGCACTGGCCCACAACAATCCATGACAGTACGGAGGCAGGGCATGAGGCCGGAAGGGTGGAAAAAATATGTGAAAAGGCTGGGACCTACTTGACCAGAGGCTGAATCTTCTAGGGCAAAAGTAGGCCCAACACTCTGCCTCTCCTTCCTGATGCATGCCCTGCCTCACAGGAAAGCCACTTTTGAAGCACCACCACACAGGATTGAATTCTCCCACTTACCAGCTGTTAAGGGGAAAGATCCAATCCTCTGCAGTGCTAGTATACTCTCCTAAACTTATTTAACCACTGTTTTAACTGTATGTTAAAATACACTTTTAAAACCCTTGTTCAGGGGACAGATCTGGAGTGGGGTGGGCAGAACCCCAGGGCAGCACAGGGTGCCAAATAGTAGATTGTGGGGTCCTTGCACAGTCCTAATGAAAAGTCCCATCTTCTGTACTCTTGTGTCCCTGCTGCTCCCAGGGTAGATTTTCTACAACTTATGCCTAAACTCTACAGATGTTGCTGAACTACAACTCCCATCATTCCTGGTCACTGCTTGTTGAGACTTAAGGGGATTGTGGCTCAGCAACACCTGGAAACCCAATGTCCCCCCACAACTTAGCCCACCCCTCCCCAACTGGGTGTCCTGCAGATGTTTTGGATTATGTCACTCATCAGACCAAGCCAATATGGCTGTGCTGATGGAAGCTGTAGAGAGGACCAAGCTGAAGAAGGCTGGTTTAGCCGAACAGACAGATCATGTGGTGGTAAAAGGTTTGCAGCATGTTGCTTTATACAACAAAAACAAACAAGTTTATATTTAAAGAGAACACTGTTTATATGCAACAAAACGTGAGACCTTACTTTTAAGCTTATTCATATGCCTACAGCATGTCTAAACCAGAGCCTAGGGCTTGCAGATCGGAAGGTCAGATGCTTGAATCACGGTGACAGGGTGAGCTCCCGTTGCTTGGTCCCAGCTCCTGCCAACCTAGCAGTTCGAAAGCACGTCAAAGTGCAAGTAGATAAATAGGGGCCACTCCGGCAGGAAGTCAAACGGCGTTTCCGTGCACTGCTCTGGTTTCGCCAGAAGCGGCTTAGTCATGCTGGCCGCATGACCCGGAAAAACTGTCCGCGGACAAACGTCGGCTCCCTTGGCCAGTAAAGCGAGATGAGCGCCACAACCCCAAAGACGTTCGCGACTGGACTTAACTGTCAGGGGTCCTTTACCTTTTTATATGCCTACAGCAGCATCAAGGCTGGAACTTAAAACTCATAATGTTAAAAAAAGTGTGATAACTAAACTAAAGTGTGCACTAAAGACAGAAATCAAAATTCCTCTGTACCTCCCCAGCAGAAGTTCAAGCAAAAGACCTTCAGCCAGGGTAATTCCTGCTAACTGAAAATAGGTTGAAGCAGTATTAGCTCTAGAGACAACTTACTTTAGTACAAACTCTTGAGTTTCAAGTGATACTAAAATCTAGAACAATATTCTAGAGCACAGGTCTTCAACTGGTGGGTCAGGATTCACTACTGGGTTACAACCTGAGCTAAGGAGGGTCTCAACAGCAGCACTACCATCAGACAAAGTGGTCAGCACTTTGGGGCAAAGAATCCTACCAACATTGGTAATCAAAAAGGTACATGATAACCAGAGCTATCTGAAAATGAATTTAAGAAAAAACTAAAAGCATTACACTGTTGTATTTTAAATCCTTTGATGTGCAACGTCTAATAGCAAGAAAAGAAGTGAAAACACAAGTTAATCTAGCATCTTGATCAAAGTTCTGAAAAGGTCAATTCAGAATTATTTCAAACCTAACTCAGTCTACAGAGCCTGCTACATTACCAGCAGTACAGCATAAGGCCTCTGGAAATGTGACTTTGGTTCAATTGTAATAATGGAACCTTCAATTTCCAAATAGCAAGTTCTAGCATTCTTGCTATCAACAAATTATGCAAAAATTTGATGGTAGTGGTATATCCTAAAGGGGTCTTAATCCAAGAAACAAGAAAGCAGGTGAAAAACCATTCCTCCAAAAAAACACACACCCTGTAATTAGTTTTAAACCCATTCATTGAATTGAGGGAGTGAAGTGGCTGTTGGAGGCTCCAGGGAGCCACATACTCGTAATCTCATTTGTATTTGATCAACTACAATGACTGAATTCAAACTTTTACAAACAGGAGTTTAAAAAGAACATCACTCAAAACTGAGTGTTCTGGGTCCTAGGTGTCTATTGAACTCGAGAGACGCTGCACCATAGTAACCTTAAAAGGTAGCAGTTTGAGACAACTGTGTAGTGCAATGGAGACACAGCTTGCTGATAAAAATGAGCACGGCGACTTCTGCCAGCAAAATCTTTGCTTTTCAGACAGAAATTATGTAAACACTGCATGCTGCAATTTTTTAAACAGCAGGCAAGTCTAAAAGCCCAAAGTAAATGGAATGCCAGTAGCAAACGCCCATGACCTCATGTCTGTGAACTCCAATCTGAATTGCAAATAGTTTGTGCACCTCCATAGTTGTGGTAGGGAAAATCTTAATACTACTGAACCACTGCCCTTGTATGCTGCACACTTGTTTTGTGCAACCAACAGAAAGAACTTCTCTTAAAGGCATTTTCCTGGGTTCCTCTTCAGTTAGCTTTAATGCTTGTTGTGAACCTGCTCTTTTCTTTCATTCCAGCTGTTCACAATCTACTTCTAGCAAGGCAGAGAATATTGCCAGCTGCCACCAGTCTTTACCTTTATTTAGGGAAGCTCAACTGTTCTTGCTTATTAATGCAATGTTTTGAGTGCCTTTGCGTAGACAGAATAGTCAAGTTATAGTCTAACTATTCTGATGCTTAGATCTGCACAGGTGCTTTTGGTTTTCATGCCATTTCATTATCATCAATAATAATAATAATAATAATAATAATAATAATAATAATAATAATAATAATAATAATTTATTATTTGTACCCCGCCCATCTGGCTGGGTCTCCCCAGCCACTCTGGGCGGCTTCCAGCAAGTATTAAAAAACAATACATTAACATGTTACAGATTAAAAACTTCCCTAAACAGGGCTGCCTTCAGGTATTTCCTAAATGTTGTGTAGTTGTTGATTGCTTTGACCTGATGGGAGGGCGTTCCACAGGGCGGGCGCCACCACCAAGAAGGCCCTCTGCCTGGTTCCCTGTAGCCTTGCTTCTCGCAGTGAGGGAACCGCCAGAAGGCCCTCGGCGCTGGACCTCAGTGTCCGGGCTGAACGGTGGGGGTGGAGACGCTCCTTCAGGTATACAGGACCAAGGCAGTTTAGGGCTTTAAAGGTCAGCACCAACACTTTGAATTGTGCTCGGAAACGTACTGGGAGCCAATGTAGGTCTCTCAGGACCGGTGGTCCCGGCGGCCACTCCCAGTCACCAGTCTAGCTGCCGCATTCTGGATTAATTGCAGTTTCCAGGTCACCTTCAAAGGTAGCCCCACGTAGAGCGCATTGCAGTAGTCCAAGCAGGAGATAACTAGAGCATGCACCACTCTGGCAAGACAGTCTGCGGGCAGGTAGGGTCTCAGCCTGCATACCAGATAGAGCTGGTAGACAGCTGCCCTGGATACAGAATTGACCTGTGCCTCCATGGACAGCTGTGAGTCCAAAATGACTCCCAGGCTGCACACCTGGTCCTTCAGGGGCACAGTTACCCCATTCAGGACCAGGGAGTCCCCCACACCCATTCGCACCCTGTCCCCCCAAAACAGTACTTCTGTCTTGTCAGGATTCAACCTCAATCTGTTAGCCGCCATCCATCCTCCAACCGCCTCCAGGCACTCACACAGGACCTTCACTGCCTTCACTGGTTCTGATTTGAAAGAGAGGTACCATATCTGAACCATAGCACATTTTTTTCCAAGTACTATTACTGAACTTTAATTAAACAGCCATTCTCCCTGGCACCTATCTCAAGAACGTTAAGTTTCAGGCAACCAAGTAGTGATTTTTTTAAATAGAAAAGTTGGCTCTCTTCTTATTTTGGACCATCAGTGTGCACCAAGCAGCTGGGGTCAGTAAAAATGTTAGCAGGTTCATGAGTTCTGGGGACTTATTTGCAAGGATGATATTTATTATTTTATTATTTATACTGCTGCTATCCACTTTGAGCTGTTTTAGAAGACAAAGCATGATCTCTTTTAAAATAATGAATACTTTTTGGGGGGAGAGGAAATTATATAAAGGAGCTTTAAGCAACTCTTTTAAAAAGTCATTGCTGCATAGGAGTAGCATGTAATTGCCAGCTGTCACCAGGGCCCCATTTTTACTTATTTGCAGCCAGGGTGGAAGATGAGAGCTGGCACAGTGATCGGCCCAATGTGACAGCAGTAGGGTCAGCTCAGGACCCAATAGATCTTAGACTGGCTAATTTCCACCCTTATCCATTTAGCAGGTAGAATGGGGAGCTCCATGCTAACTGGGTGATTCTCATGTCATTCCATAGGCAAAGGCTGGTGGGAGGCTGAGAGGGCTGCAACCTTCCACCTTCTTCTTCTCTGGCCAAGTAAGATTGCCTTCCATGAAAACGGTCTTAACAGTGAGTCCGTAAGTGATTGTGGAGGCCAATTCTGAATCAACACGTCCTTCCACAGTGGGGACATTGGATCCCGGGTGGGTATGCATTGCTCCGAGAGTCTCTTTTTGATCAGACCAGTATTCCTCACTCAGAAGTTGCAGTACCCCATTCAAATCAACTCTAGCATTTGAAGAGCAAATTACCGGTAGTGTAGGCAGTGTTTAGTATCACCACCTCACAAGCCACTTTTGTAATGGTGTGTTCTCTCAGTAGGATTCACACTTTTGTTATCCTGAAGCAAGCCTGAGATTTTTGTCACTGTTTTCTCAACCTGTGTCGGACATGCAGATGAACATCCAGCCAATCTGTTTGAAAGAAAACCCACCTGTCGCAACTTAAACAGTAAGTCCAATTGCGTGTAAGGTTATTCACCATAACCATTCCATGTTGATCTCAAGAGCAAAACTTAAAGCAAAATGTGTTCAACTCTGCAGTCCACAAAGAGGAAGCCTAACTAAGGGCTTACTCTCTAGGAGGTATGCTCAGGATTGCAGCCATTGTTCACAATTCCAGATTAGTGAGGAGTGGGGAACCTGTTATCTTCCACATGTTGTTGGACTCTATCAGCCCCAGCCAGCATGGCCAATGGTCAGGGATGATGGAAACTGGCCTTGCAGATGTTGCTGGGCTACACAGATGCCCCATCCTAGGTCTGTATCAAATTTCAGATTATATTACCTGAAAACAATGTAGAAAGCCATACTCCAAAAGTAATACTAAGGAAGGAAATTGTTAACAAGAAAAAGGGGGGGAAACACCACAAGCCACTCAAGAAATTCATTGGCAGCTTACTGATTTATTACAGCTTTAACTTATACTAGATTTCAACAACTTTTCTGTGCTTCTGGTGATAACGTGCATGTGGGAATGAGCCAGGATAGATGTAACATCACAGAAAGAATTTTCACATCACTTGTAAATACAATGCATTTCAAAAGAGTCAGTTAACGCACAGCATATCACATACTCAAGAATTGCAAGTGTTTACAAACCAGCCTCTGAAGTCATGAAGCTGTGTGCCTCCACACAGATTTACTGTGGACTTCTTCCCAGCAAATATAGGGCGGTTTTCAACTAAATAATTTTCCTGTATCTGCTCCAGAGGCTTGGAGGATTCCATAGAACATTGGGGAGGGGGGCTATGCCAGCCCCAAGATCTGAATCTCTTCAGGGCTTGCTTATAGATGCAAACCCTGGAGAGATAGACTGACTGATTTTATATGCCACCCTTCCTCCAAGGATCACAGGGCAGTTTACAGATGCAGACCCAAGAGCTGGTTTAAACATTCAGCAGAATCAAAGTTAGGGCTTTTCAGACATAGACTGCATCTGCTTCAGGCTACAACTACATGGCTATATGTTTGAATGCTTCCATACAACACACCTCCCTAAACCAATTCAATCAGGGACTGTACTGGTTACATGTGTTCCCAGGCCCAACCAAAATATAAATAATAATTATCTCACTATACCAGTTCAGATCAGGAAACCAGTCCCTCTGCAAGCCTTTGCTTTGGCAGTTTAAAACACTGAATACTGTACTAGGAACAAGGGCTTTAGATTTGAGGATGCTCTACCCATCAAAGCGAGTGGTTTTTTTGTTTTTTGTTTGCAAGGCTTGCAATCTCAACTTACATTCAGGTAGGTGATTTTCTGGTGTACTTGCTGGTATGTTTTGCCAATAATTAAAAAATGTTCCACCGTGTGGTTTTACTTTAATGCTTTAAGCCATTTTAAGAAAGAGCCCATGCCAGGAAGAAAAAAAAGCTTGTCTGTACCTTCCTCCCCAACATGCTAATTTTCCACATGCAAGGAGATGTTAATAGAGGCGAGCTTCCAAACCTGTAATCTCTGCACTTGTAGCCTGAAGGCAAACATCCCGGGGGGGGGGGGGGGACCAGCTTGATTCTGCCACAGTCTTACACACACTTACCTGGGAATGAGACTGCGTACAAACTATAACTTTAAAGTCAAATCAAATCAAATCTTTATTACAGTCCAGAAACCCAACAATTCATTACAAAACAATACACAATTTCGACAGCCCTCCTTCAGGTTACAGGTTAAAGTATATTGGAAGCACATTCTTTTCCTCAAACAATTCTGGACGCTACAGTTTACCCCTCACAAAGTTACAATTCCCAACAACTCACAACCGACTACAGCAAGGGAACAGGGTCAGGCTAGTGACCAACCAGGTGCCTCTGGCAAGATCCCATCTTGCGGTCTGCAGCAACCTGGCATCCGGAAGCATTACTGCCTCTGACCTTTAGAGGCACAGGATAGCCACTGTGGCTAGTAGCGCTACACACGTGCTTTGAGGGGTATCGTGGGCATACAAGCCTAGTCGGCGTCAACAGCACTTTGCTTTTCTGAGCAGCCGTGCAAAGGGGGTTGCAGCAAAAGCATTTTTACAAAAAACTTGACACCTTGTGCCCGGAAGTAAACCCCGCCGAGTGCAACCGCGTTCTCACGTGCACTCCCGAGGAAAGCTCAATGCGATGGTTACGGAATTCAGGCCCCATTCCCCCACCCCTATTTTGTTCTCGTGAAAGAGGCCAGGCCGACAACACTTCGGACACCCGGCTTTGCGAGTATTTGAACCCCGGTCCAGAGAGTACCGTGGGAGCCCCACATGCCAGGCCCTTCCAGAACCCGGCGAGATTTACTTCCGAGTAAACGTGCCCACAAGGCGCCTCCCCCCGGCTACTGAGAAGCCAGAGGGACCCCCATGACCTTCCCCGCCGCCCCGACTGACTCTCGCCCGCCAGGCCGGAACCACCCTCACCTGCTGCCGCGGGAGGCTGCGGCCTGTGCGGAGGGCAGCGGCGCCCGGGAGCAGACCGTGGCCACTATGGCGCGGCCCCCTCTCAGGGGCAAGAGGAGCGAGCGGAGCCGCGAGGCCGACCTGAGGAGCCCAGCCATGATCTTCCTCCTCACGCACGCACCGGTCAAGGGGGAGCACGTGACGGAGGCAGGGCGCAACCACGGCGCGAGGAGAGGGCGGGGTGCGAGTGGAGGCGGTTCCGCTTCCGGCTCTCCTGGAGGGAGGAATAATCTGTCTCGACGTTACTCAAAAGGCGGGATTCTATTTTTCCCGCTGCTCTTTAAAAGGGTCTCCCTCCGCTTTGAGGCGTTGTGGGAGATAAAAAGGTCTTCTCCACCCCCCCTTTAAAAAAATGGAACGGTCCGAAACAGTCGGATTTGTTTCAACGGGAGCTGGGAGCTGAGCCCGGGAGACAGCCTCGGGCCAGTCAGAAGTGTAACCCGGAGTTTCGATGTATTGAAGTCACTTGTTATCGGCTTTGATTTCTAAGAATGAAGGCCCCTGGCTTCTCACACGGGACGGCAGGGCTCCCAGGAGCGGTTTGTCGATAGAGGCGGCAAAAGGAGTTTGAAAGGCGACTCGCAAAACTGAGCTGCAGTTCTCCAACTTCGGGGAAAGCATTGGTTGGCCTCACTGTTCGCTTCCCCCCTCCCCTTCGCGTCAGAGGGGATAAGGTCACGTGAGAGGATCCCTCGACTGTTCTGCTTGAGCATGCGCCCTTCCCGACTGCGCCTGCGCGGAACGGAGAAAAGTTTTGCTCATAGCAGAAGGTTGTTTGATTCGCCCGCGGCTGGGTCGTAGGAGATCCCTGGGACTTTCTTTGGTGGCCAGTGACCGTAGTCCTTTTCCAGCTTTATGTACCGCTGACAGTGCAGTCCTTTGCTACTCAGAAGCTAGCGCCACTTAGTTCTATGGGGCTTACTCCCAGGTAAGGGCGCATTGGATTGCAGCTGAATGCTGCTGTCCTAGATGCTCTCACTTTTATTTCATTTTTATTTATTAAATTCCTATACCGCCCTTCATCTGAGGATCACAGGGCGGCTTACAATAGGAAAACACACACACACACACACACACCAAAGTAATGAACACACACGCACCGGTTTTAAAAGGCCATAGATTGTTTAATCAGCCAAAGGCCTGGGAGAAGATAAATGTTTTTGTCTGGCACCTTAAAGTTATGTAACAAAGGTGCCAGAAGAGCAACCCTGGGGAGAGCATTCAACAAATGGGGAGCCACCACAGAAAAGGCCCATTCCCGATGTTGGGAGTAAAAGGTAAAGGAACCCCTGACCATTAGGTCCAGTCGTGACTGACTCTGGGGTTGCGGTGCTCATCTCGCTTTATTGGCCAAGGGAGCTGGCGTACAGCTTCCAGGTCATGTGGCCAGCGTGACTAAGCTGCTTCTGGCGAACCAGAGCAGCACACGGAAACGCCGTTTACCTTCCCGCCGGAGCGGGTACCTATTTATCTACTTGCACTTTGACGTGCTGCCTTCTACCAGGTCAGATCCTTTGCCCATCTAGGCTAGTATCGTGCACTCTTGACTGGCAGCAGATCTCCAGGGTCTTGTGCAAGAAGTGTTTTCTGATCACTAGGGTTGGCCGATACCAGCTTTTCAACACTGCGGTATATCACCAGCCAAACATTGCAATCTGGCTATATACCGTGATGTTGAAAAAACAAACTGCATTGGCCTCAGCCTGCGAGGCGCTGAGTGAAATTGCTGTGGCTCTCACCGCAGGAGCTGGGGCAGTTTTACCCCAGCGCCTAGCAGGCTGGGGACAACACAGCTTGATTGTATGGCTCAGCTGCGGGGCAGGAGCGCTCCTGATCCCCAGCTGAACCATCCCCAGTGCTCCCCCCCGCCTGCGCGGGGAGCCAGTGCCAGGCTGGGAGATCCTTTAACTGCTCGGCTGAGGGGAGCAGCAACCGCACACTCCTCAGCCAAGCAGTTTAAAGATGCAGAAGGAGGAACAAGCTGTATTGGCACCTCGCTGGTGCAGCTTTTCTCTCCCTCTGCACAGTCTTGGTGAAACCGCCACTGCTCCTGAGTCCCTCTGCTAGCGATCTCCTCCAGCAAGCATTGCTAGCAGAGGGACTCAGGAGTGGTGGCGGTTTCACAAGCGATATACCGCTGAGTGAAGCTGACATCGCGGTCTGCTCCTCATACCGGTCCTGGGTGATATATTGATGTATCACCCAGGCCTACCAATCACTCACTAAAAAGGTAAAGGACACCTGACAGTTAAGTCCACTCGCAGATGATTCTGGGGTTGCGGCACTCATCTCGTTTTACAGGCTGAGGGACCCGGCAATTTGTCCGCAGGACAATTTTTCCAGGTCATGTGGCCAGCATGACTAAGCCGCTTCTGGCGCAACTGAACACCAAAACCAGAGCAGCGCACAGAAATGCCGTTTACCTTCCCGCCGGAGCCGTACCTGTTTATCTACTTGCACTGTTGTGCTTTCGAACTGCTAGGTTGACAGGAGCTGGGACAGAGCAACAGAAGCTCACCCCGTCGCGGGGATTTGAACCGCCGACCTTCTGATTGGCAAGCCCAAGAGGCTCAGTGGTTTAGACCAGAGCTCCACCCGTATCCCTTAATCACTCACTACCAGATATTTTTAACTGGAGATGCCAAGGATTGAACCTGGGATCCTCTGTATGCAAAGCATGAGATCAGCCCCCTAATCTGTGGTAGCTCCCCAACAACACTCGAAAAAAGGTAACAAGTCACCATGTATATTTCATACACGTGTTGCATTGCTCTGCTTGCTTTGTAAAGGAAGAGGCTTACTTTCAAAATCTGCCTCTTGAGAGGATTCTTCAGGAAGCATATTCAGTCTTCAGATACTATATAAGAAGAACCTGTTCGTTCATGCTAGTGACCCATCTAGTCCAGCATCCAGCTTTCACAGTGGCCAACCAGATGCCTATGGGAAGCCCACAAGCAGGGCATGAGCACAACAGTCCTACCCCCACTTTTGATTCCCAGCAAGGTGGTATTAAGAGGCTTACTGCTCCCAACAGTGGAAGCAGAACATAGCAACTGTAGCATGCAGCCGTTGATAGCCTTATCATCCATGAATTTCTCCCATCTTCTTTTAAAACCATTCTAATTGGTGGCCGTACATAAAATCATTACTGCAAGGGGATGGCAACTCAAATCCCAACCATCCATGATGAAGACTGATATGTTTGGTCCTTCTGTTGGAATCGGGATCAGAGTTGGCCTGAAAGATACATAAACTGGCAGCCCCGGAGAGAAAAGTGTTCATTTTTGTCCTCCTGTTCATTGATGGGGACAGACTTGCAGCTCTGCACTGTCTTCACTGTAGCAAACCTAAATGGAAAAGATTTATTTTCAACCAGGAAACAGCTTTCTTCAAATGGCTTTTCCTTCCTGTTTTCATAAAAAGGTGGCATACAGTTTGCCTTTTGGGATGAACCTCTTTTATTCAGGGGCAGTGGGCCTGCTGAACTCGATATTAAATATACTTGATTAAACCTGGATCTTTCACAATTCTGTGTGGTCTTGAATTTGTGTGTGTTTGTTACTGCAGTAGGGAATACTGCATATGCCCACAATTGATTATTTTCAACTAAAGAAAATAATGGAGATGGCATTTAAGGGATGGCTTCTGTTTATGAAACAGTAAGTTATTTCACCCTTGGTGGATGGGCAGCTGACTTTCATATGGCTACTTCCTTTTTTATTTAACCCCATAAGTGTACAACGCTTTACAGACTACAAAAGGACAGATCTCTGGCCCCAGGGAGCTTACAATCTAAAATCCAACACAAGAAAATTGTACTAGTCCTTTCCTCTACTGTGCCTCTTTCTCCACCTACTTATTATTTATACCCCGCCCATCAGGCTGGGTTTCCTCAGCCACTCTGGACAGCTTACAGCATATCTAAAAACATAATAAATACATCGTTTGTTTGTTTGTTGCATATATTTATCTCACCTTTCCTCCAAGCTTGGTGTGGGATACATAGTTTTATTCTAACAACCCTGCAAAGTTGGTTAAGATAGGGTTGCCATATTTCAAAAAGTGAAAATCCAGACACAAAATGTTTTTGGGAAAGTTGTTTACGGGGGGCAGGCAAAGTTGCTGAGCCAGACACCCAGGTTTTCCCGGACATTATTACTGAATTTTGAAACTTCCACCCAGGCACTATTTCCGACGGGCAAATCCCATATACAGTGGTACCTCAGGTTAAGAACTTAATTCGTTCCAGACGTCCGTTCTTAACCTGAAACTGTTCTTAACCTGAGGTACCACTTTAGCTAATGGGGCCTCCCACTGCCGCCGCACGATTTCTGTTCTCATCCTGGGGCAAAGTTCTCAACCCGAGGTACTATTTCTGGGTTAGCAGGGGTCTGCAACCTGAAGCGTCTGTAACCCTATTTACCACTGTACGTCCAGGAAGTTCCAGACGTATGGCAGCCCAAGTTAAGATAAAAGATAGTGACTAGCTCAAGGACACCCCAGTGAGCATAGCAGAATGGGGATTGAACTTGCCCCCCCCCCCAGTCCTAATGTGATACTTTAAGCCAGAGCCAGCGTGGTGCCCTCCAGATGTTATTGGATTATAGCTCACGCCATCCTCAACCAAGGTAGGCTGCGGCTTAAGGACGATGGAAGTTGTGGTCTATGGGGCACCCTGTTGCCAATCCCTGCTCTGAGCACTGCACTGTACCACATTGGCTGTTTACATCCATGTTTGCTTAGCTTAGCAGTTAAGTGCATAAGCACTGTGTTGGGGCACAGAAGCTTAGTTGCAATCCTGTCCTGTTCATGTGGAGAAGCAGAAGAGAGCACAGATGTGTAAATGGGTTTGCATTAAGTGTGAGAAATAGGTGAAGAAGAAGAGTTTGGATTTGATATCCCACTTTATCACTACCTGAAGGAGCCTCAAAGCGGCTAACAGTCTCCTTTCCCTTCCTCCCCCACAACAAACACTCTGTGAGGTGAGTGGGGCTGAGAGACAAAATGCAATATATGCACGGGATCACCAAAGCCAAAGAAAGAAATGAGATCTTCCAGAGGGTGGGGTGGGGACATAAATATCCTATTATAGGCTGCATGTTGATATGCTTTGGAAAATATTACATTAGTTATTTTACTATTGAAGTCATGAGAATGACTGGTATTGGAAGTAACAATAATCACCATCACTCTCTTGATTGAAAAAAAAAGTACAGTGGTACCTCGATTTACAAACTTAATCCGTTCTGGAAGTCCGTTCTTAAACAGAAACTGTTCTTAAACTGAGGCGCGCTTTCCCTAATGAGGCCTCCCGCCGCCGGTGCCCTTCCACCGTTCTGATTCCGTTCTTAGACTGAGGTAAAGTTTGCAAACCGGGTCACTTTCTGGTTTTGTGGAGTTTGTAAACTGAATCGTTCTTAAACCGGACTGTTCTTAAACCGAGGTACCACTGTATTACCAAATTGTTCTACTGCCGTTTGATAACCCTACAAACCTCATTATCTACTTACTCTGCTTATATATTTTAAGCTTTTCTACTCTGCTTCTTAGTCAAGAAGGCGCCCAAGAGTTGCTTACAAATATCAGAAGTACAACAGCCTTTGTGCTTAAGCTTACAATCTAAAAAAACAACAACCCCTGGAACACAAGGAAAGAGGGATGGGGAGGGAGGAGGAAAAAAGCATGCTCAGGCCACCAGTGTCTAAAAGTTACAGTTCCTACAATGAACAGCTGGGATAGAAACTGTTCAGGAAGCTTGAGAGAAATGGTTGCTGCTAGGCGACTGCTGAGTGCGAGTCAGAAGGCAGCATGATCTCGGCAAAGTCTAATACATTTTTTTATCTCCTTACCTTTATAAACTGTCCAGAGAACTTGATTGATGAGTTGTCTAGAAACGGAGTGAGTGAACAAATAAATAAATAAATAAAAACAAATAAATTGAGTGTAATAGAGTTCCATTAAAATTAATGGGAGATTTGCTACTGATTTCGGTGGGATATTGATTGCACTCTTTGAATGCTCTGAAGCATTAGACTGGAGTGCCACTTAAGATCTGATTAAAAATGAACATGATACGTAAGACTAGCACCGTATCTATTAAAATGTGTTAGTCATCATGTCTGAAAATAAAACGTAATTATTCGTAATCAGTGATTTATTTATTTTTTAACTTGAGTTTCCACCGGGATCTAATATTATCTCAAGGGTATTTCAGTGTTGACACTGACAATTAAGAGGAAATATTGTTGTCTAATGCCTGATCATTTCCCCAGAGTACCACGTGGTGTTGTTTTTTTACAAGCAATTAAATTATCTCCACGGCTAAGTATTCAGCAGCAATGTAGCAGACATTTTAAATATGAATGTGGTAAATATAAATCCAAATATTATTCAGATTTTTCTAAATTCATGCCATTACCTTGCAGCTGTACCCGCATCTTCACAAGGAGCAATATCTGTGATGTGTGATAATGCAAAGTACAATAAAACAAGGTATGCCTGTTCATGAAATGCTTATCCTGCAACATATTAATAAGACGAGTGCCACCATTAAGAGGCAACTTATTTACCAAAGCACAGGGTTCAATAAAAGGTCTTGCCCTGGCGCATAAGACTGAGAAAGATGGTGTCGGCCACATCTCCCTGAATAAAACAGAGGGCAAGAATTAAAAGGCCCAGCTGCCAAATGGCTGGCAAAGTAAGACAAATCATATACATAAGAGGCACAATTAGGAGGACCAAATTGGGTTGCCTGTTATATGCATGGTTAAAATGGATATGAATTGGTTTGAATACAGCCAGCCTGTTACTCTCACTGTCTATTGCAGGGGTCAGCAACCTTTTTCAGCCGTGGGCCGGTCCACCGTCCCTCAGACCATGTGGTGGGCCAGACTATTTGGGGGGGGGGGGGATGAACGAATTCCTATGCCGCACAAATAGCCCAGAGATGCATTTTAAATAAAAGGACACATTCTACTCATGTAAACACACGCTGATTCCCAGACCGTCCGCGGGCCGGATTAAGAAGGCGATTGGGCCGCATCTGGCCCACGGGCCTTAGGTTGCCTAAAAGATAAAGGTAAAGGGATCCCTGACCATTAGGTCCAGTCGTGTCCGACTGGGGTTGCGGCGCTCATCTCGCTTTATTGGCCAAGAGCTGGCGTACAGCTTCCGGGTCATGTGGCCAGCATGACTAAGCCGCTTCTGGCGAACCAGAGCAGCGCACAGAAACGCCGTTTACCTTCCCGCCAGAGCAGTTCCTATTTATCTACTTGCACTTTGACGTGCTTTCGAACTGCTAGGTTGGCAGGAGCTGGGACTGAGCAACGGGAGCTCACCCCGTCGCAGGGATTTGAACCGCCGACCTTCTGATCAGCAAGCCCTAGGCTCTGTGGTTTAACCCACAGCACCACCTGGGTCCCCCAGGTTGCCTACCCCTGGTCTATTGGGTCATATAAACTCAACAGTGCCCAACAATTTCCCTTCCAACAGTCTTGGCTACCGTTAACAAATAAACCAGCAAACTCTCTTGGGCAAAGCACTGCAGGCATCCCTGCAATAGGTTCTCCATGTGGTCCTCTGGGATGGGTGTCACCATCCTTTTTATGTATTCTGGCTGCTCCATCCTCTTTGCTCTTCATGTTTGTCTGGCATGGATGCACAGGCTGAAACCATTTGTGATACCCTCCCCCCCCCCCCCCGCTCTCTTTTCTGAATAATTTAGATGGCACCATACTAAGGATTAAGAATCTGGGAATCTTTTTTTATTTTATTTTCAGGATAAGGTTGAGGAAGCGTGCCAAGAATGGGTGAGACATAGATGCTTTCTCCCCACCCCTTTCTCTTTTTTCTGTTTAGGTTTGCTTGATTTAACATCCATGACTCCTCTCCTCCCCCCCCCCCCACCTTCCTGATTAGATTACATTACACTTGGTCATGGGAATGTGCTTTAAGTCTGAGCTGGAAACTGCAGGGAATAGCCTGCATGGAGGCTGAGAGGGGACGGGGGACTCTTTGCTTTCCGGTTAAAGCAAGCCGCAATTGACCAAACATGCCGAACATCCTATGCTCAGCTGTTGCACGAGGGCCGAAAGACCAAGCCTTTGATTCTGCCCTCTCCTCCCTTTTCTGACATCCTTGCCTTACTGCATTTCCCACAGGGCATTTCCTTTCCTTGACAGGCTCCATCCCTTGCGTCAATTAGGAGGGCTGTCCTCTGGTCCCTGAGGCTGCGATCTGGACTCCTTCCATTCCATTCCCTGCTTGCTCCCTTCCCCCAGCTCTGACTTCCGTCTCTCTTGCTGCGCTTATTTACCTTGTCTGCATCATTACTTTTATAAAGAGGGAGGAAGCAGCAATTAAAAGGTCAGACATTAGAAGTTCTGCAAGATTGCAAATTACGCCATAAGCCAGAAGCATTGTTGTTGTCTTTCTTTTTATTGCAATAAAATCATTACAAAAGAAATAAAACATGTCCTCTATCTATCTAAGCATGGAATATAATTTCACAATACCCTGTATCCATTTGCAGAAAATCAGTTATAGATCACATAGTGTTGCTCATATTACGAGTCCTTGGTTACTATTAAATTTGAAGCGGAATGTCAAATTGGGTGACTGAAAATAATAGGATTGGACATTGTCTTGGAATTTATATTCCGATAATTAACAGACTCCATTTTTCAATCAATTGGTTTGATGCACATCCTTCAGTGTCTCTTCTATAACAAATAAGCTTTCTCAACAATTTTTTTTTTATCTCTTACACTTTTATACCATTGAAATATGTCAACAGAAGTGGAACTTTTAACCAGTCTTTATATCAGTCTTTGTATTTTAACCAGTCTTTGTATTTCACTATTGATATACTTCTTAATTTATTTCAGTTCAACAATTACTTTGATAAAACACCTGTTTTGTTAGGTGCAAATGGCTTCAGATACCTACTAGGTCCATAAATTACCATATATAGCATAGATTCAACGCAAAAATAGTGACAATTTGTTGTTGACAGTGGACAGCTGGACATATAAACGTCCCCATTACCTTCAGTAACTTAGGGCCTGATCAAACCTAAATCCGGCCCTGTGCGTTGCTGTGGAGAACAAGCCCCTCTTGAGATGGCAGGTGCTGTAAACTCCGCCCTCCCTCCACTGAAAGCTTCCGGTGTAAATATGTGTAGAAGAAACCATATTTCTTAAAAGACGTGGCAGTCTCCACCGTGTCTTGACTCCCAAGGGAAACACGACCCTGGCTGAGCACCTGGAACCAACTGAAATCTCGCTACTGCTTGCAGGGGCGTCTTAGCCATAGAGGCTAGTGGCGCGGGGAACCACGGCGCCATGTTCTGGAGGGTGCCAGGGAAGAGGCGGAGGCTGGACGCGGTTCCTCCCAGCATCAGCTCTCTGTCCTCGTCCGCCTCTGCTATGCCGCACCACGACTGGAGCCTCCTCCAGTCCCTGCTGGAGGAGCCGCCCTCCAGCCCCGCCGGCAGCGCCACGCCCGGAGCCTCCATCCCGCCGGAGGAGCCACCCTCCAGCTGCTGCCCGCCCGGAGCGAGGGGTGGGGGTGGGGGCGCCGGAGGGATCCTTGCGCCACGGCGCCAGATAAGCTTAAGATGGCCCTGACTGCTCGGCAGAGATTGGGGGTGGCGTGCAACCTTTGTAGCAGTGTGTAGGTAGTTTCGGTGGTGAGCAGTGCGGAAGGGAATTCAGTGCATTTCTGGCCCACGTTCCATCATCTCAACTTGGTCCCCAGCACCCAAGCTTTCAATGATTTCATGCCTGAAATGCCCCTCTCTTAACGGTGTTTGCTGCCTGTGAATGGGTGTTTGTGTGTGTGGCCTTGTCACTCAAGCCCTAGTGCCGTAGAAACCCTTACTCAGCACGACGCTACATTTCCTCCAAATTCACCCACATCTTTCCCTTTCAGTCTACTACAGTGAGACAATTATTCATTATTAAACACTAAACCTCTCCCACCCAGCTGCCCTTCTTCCTCTAGCCCCGAATGACAATACTTTCCAGCACTTGGTGCCAACCGCGGCAAAGAGCGAATGTGATAGCAACCGGTCACGAGCTGAAGTCTACCTTGATTCCTGCTGGCATGGCAAAGCTTCCTTCAATTCACAGGGGGCTCCAGAAGCACTGAGATGGCAGAGATTGTTGTGGCAGAAGCAACTGGAAAATGTCCTGAGATTGAAACACAGACATATTAACATCACCCTTGCGAACGCTAATGACTTGCACTTTAGAATGCCAGAGGCTCATCCTGTCAGCTAAAACAAAGAAAAAACACATTTTTAGTCTCCAAAGACCTTAGATCTTTCCAAACTCTCCGGGCAAATCCAGCCATAATGTATCTTTGCAGCAGAACGGGGCAGCTCATGCATGCCACTGGGGGAATCATTGCCCAGAGTTGCTGTAGGCAGTGTAGTTGGTATAGCTAAATAAAACAGCAGCGGAAAGCCTGGGAGAGGCTCGGCTAGTAATGGCGTGTCATATAATGCATTGCAATCAAATCTAAACAATTGCCAATCAAGAGGGCATAAGCTTATCCAGGCACACTAGGCCGCCCCTCTCATTTTGTTTTTATTCATAATATATTTCCGTGGCCAAACATATAACACAATGGACAGTATCTCATAATAAGCTTTGCCCTTTAACATATGCTGGCAGATAATTAGTAAGGCTGCCACTGGGTTAAAGTATTTTCATGAAATAAATATTTTACCGGAGACCAGCTAGGGTAAACGTGGACAGCCAGACCTCTGCTAGGGGAATACATGTAATTGGAGCAGGTTTTTGCATGGAAATTGCCTGTGTGCTGGGGATTGCATGAGAATGCTTGCTATAAACCCTCCAAGTATCCCTATTTTCCAGGGACAGCCTCAGAGTTACAGAAGCCATCCCGGTTTCTGATTTGATCCTGGAATGGAATAGGGATGTCCTGCTTTTCCCTAGGGGACACCCCTCTTTTCATTGGAGAAATGTTGGATGGTATGGAGTTATCTCCTTGGCTTGGGGGTTGCATAAGTAACTCTACAACCTTTTAGAAGGCATCTGAAGGCAGCTTTTTATAGGGAAGTTTTTAAAATGTTTAATGTTTTATTATGTTTTTAGATACGTTGGAAGCCGCTCAAAGTGGTTGGGGCAACCCTGTCAGATGGTGAGATGTAATAATAATAATAATAATAATAATAATAATTTTGTTGTTGTTGTTGAATAGGACACTCCTATTTTCATCGGAGAAATGTTGGAGGATATGTTGTTATGCGTTCAGTTCTATGATGCATCCAGCTTCTTATCTAGAGCATTGACTCTGGTGTTCATTCAGGGCTGGCGCAAGACATTTTGGCACCCAAGGTGAACCACAAAATGGCACTGCCCCCTGCCAGGGAGAAAGGGGTGAGGGGAGATCGACATGAGGAACTAAAATTCCGCATTTGCTGAAGATCTAGGAACTGGGTATCTCAGAGTTCACAGCACAACAATAACAGGTTTATAAAAGCTGGAGTTTTCACATTTTCTCGCCGAGCATCTTATGTAGGCATGAATCTTGCAGTCAGAAGTTATTGGCCCATTGCTGCTGTCTGTTGTGTGGGTTTTAATAGAGCTCAGTCTGTTTACACACACACACACACACACACACACACACACACACACACACACTGGTTCATTCAGACCCTTCATCTAAGTAGGCTTGCAAAGTAATATTGAGTTTCCCGTGTGATGGTTCCCAAGTCTTGCTTTATTTTTCTTTTCAAGGCTCATTTGCAGGCGTAATGGTCCTTTACACACACACACACACACACACACACACACACACACACAGAACCCCCCCCCCCAGCAGAGAGCAAACCTAGGGGGCAAATTGCAACCAAGCTTGTGAGGTTTCTATGAGTGGCATCTTTGCCAAAAGGGCAAGCAGCTCAGTGCAGCTGCAGGGCGAGTGCCAGCTTTTTATACTTGCAAATCACATGCATTTACAATTAGTGTGGAAGAGTGCTTTTTTCAATATTATACTCTGTGTGAGTATGTTTCGCTTGAATAAAAGAAATGAATCACTTAGAGGCTATTCTGTTCCGGAGGATTTTTAACAACACTTTAGCCATGCTAAAATGTTTTATTTTCGCACAAATCAATGGCTAGAAAAACAAAAAAGGTGAGATCATTTTGAATGCCCCCACTTTTTATGCCTAGGTTTTTGTTTTGTTATTTAAAAAATAATCCCGATTTGCACCTCTTGCATTATACATGTGCTTGCAATCATATGGGCACATTCATTCAGCCATATATTGTGGGGGGAGGTATATTATTATTTTATTTACAGCATCCCCCCCCCAAAAAAATACACATGCGTCAGCCAAAATGGCTCCAAGACAGCTTACAAATTAATAATAATAATAAAGCAACCAAGATGGTGCTTGCCACTCAGGCTTACCATCCAAAAGTATATGATCTACAGGTGGGGAAAGTGCTATTGCAGTCCTGTCCTGCTTGCGGGCTTCATAGAGCATATAAGGCATATCTCATTTTGGGTTGCCATATGTCCTCCTTTTCCAGGACATGTCCTCTTTTTCATGGGTATGTAAAATAAGAGTCTTCAAAATATGGCAAACCTAGAAATAGAATGTGAGGAGCTGAGGCAGATAGTGGGGATGAGAGATGAAGTTTTAGGCCTAATAGACAAAATAAAAACTGACAAATCACTGGGTCCACTTGGTAATCACCTGAGAGTTCTCACTCAAATAAGAAATTGCTGACCTTCGAACCAGAATATGTACCTTATCCCTCAGATCAGCCTCTATACCCAAGGAATGGAAAGTAACCAATGTAACATCAATTTTTTAAAGGGGATCCAGGGGGATCCGGGAAATTATAGGCTGGTTAAGTTAATAACTGTGCTGCTAAAAATGTTGGAAAGTTGCTAAAGTTAAATAACCGAGCATATAGAAGAATAAGCCTTGCTGAAGCAGAGCCAGTACGGCTTCTGCAAGGGCAATCCTGTCTCACAAACCTATGAGAATTCTTTTAAGAGTTATTTGACAGTATAAACAAGCATATAGATAGAAGTGATCCAGTTGACATAAAGTACCGGTACTTTCATGAAGCTTTTGACAATGTACCTCACCAAGTACGCCTGAGCAACTCTCCTATGAGGAAAGGTTACAGCGTTTGAGGCTTTTTAGTTTAGAAATAAGCTGAGTAAAAGTCATAGTATCATAGAATTGTAGAGTTGGAAGGGACCCTGAGGATTCCTTCATCTAGGCCATGGGTGGGCAAACTAAGGCCCGGGGGCCGGATCCGGCCCAATCGCCTTCTCAATCCGGCCCGCGGACAGTCCAGGAATCAGCGTGTTTTTACATGAGTAGAATGTGTCCTTTTATTTAAAATGCATCTCTGGGTTATTTGTGGGGCATAGGAATTCATTTTTCTTCTTCAAAATATAGTCCGGTCCCCCACAAGGTCTGAGGGACAGTGGACCGGCCCCCTGCTGAAAAAGTTTACTGACCCCTGACTGTCCAACGTCTGGCTCGTCAGCATAAACCAAACCCAGGAATTTCCGTGTTTGGCACAGTTTAATCCTAACTTTGACTAATTCTAAGAATCATGGGTGCATTGCACCCAGAAAACACTGGCACCCCAACACATAACAATGCTTTTCTCTATAATTTATGTTTTTGTACGCATGATTTGGTTTGAGAATTGCATCGCAAAATTCAGGGAAGTGTGAATTTTGAAGGGCAGCTGCACTTTGGTTTTCAGATTGTTTTGGGAAGTGTGTGTTCGATAGGTTTGCATTAAAATGTGACCTGAACCAAACTCCATCTATTCATAAATACAAATGGCATTGCAGATTTATTGTGAAGGAAAAAGCTGCAGCTAGTGCCAATTTCAATTATTTATTTGCCACCTTTCAAAACACAATATTTTCCAACTTACAGTAGTAAACTTAAAAAAAAAAATAACACCAATATCTAAAAATCATAAAGTAAAATAGCAGCATCAAACATGCCATAGAGTCAACAATATCATAATTTTAAATATACTTAAAAACTGAGAAAGCTGTTGCAGTGGTGCAGTTTCCAAAAGAAAGAAAGAAAGAAAAGAGCAATGCAAATATGTTACCACAGTATAGTAAACAGATATACAGATGCAAATTTGGATGTGTTGTGCAATTTTTTTCCAGGGGAACCAAGGTGAGCATAGAAAAATGGAGGCACTTCAAAATAATGGGCGTTTATATAAAACAACAAACATTCTCAGTGCCCCAGTTTTTCTGCATAGAAACTATGGATAATGCCTACTTCACCAGTGCTTTGTGAAGCTAAACATGTTATTGTTTGTAAAGTGCCTGCAGTGTCTCAAATGAGGAGAGCTATAGAAATGTAAAGTAGGTGCCTTCATCTCCCTATTATCTTCAGACAGTTGTTTAGGAGAGACGCTTGGTGCGTGGCTCTTGGATATTTCTGTAAGAAGATTCTGTAAGAAGAACGGGGATTTCTTGATTGTAAGAACATTGTAAAGAAAACCATCTGTGGACATTAATCTCTAAATAATATGATACACGCACAGAGTTCTCCGTATCTGCAAAGCAAAACAGTAAGGCCTGGATCTAAAGATCCACACAACTGGTTCTGCACACCTAGGTAAAAGGGAAAGGGTAAAGGACTCCAGGACGGTTAAGTCCAGTCAAAGGCGACTATGGGGTTGTGGCGCTCATCTCGCTTTCAGGCCGAGGGAGCCAGCGTTTGTCCACAGACAACTTTCTGGCAGGGGTAGAGGAAGGGGGTGCGGTGGGAGCGGATCGCCCTGGGTGTCACCACTGAGGGGGGTGACAAAATGCTGAGCAGCACTCACCGCGGGGCCTGCAGCGCGCCCGAGCCACGCTTCCCTCCTGGGAGTGGCATGGTGGCTTGGGGGCCCGCAGGCTCCGCGCTGCCCCAAACGGTCTGCCCGCTGCCTCCCCCTCAGGTGTAGGGCGCCCAATCGGCTTGCTCTGCCACTGCTTTCTGGGTCATGTGGCCAGCATGACTAAACCGCTTCTGGCGCAACAGAACACCATGACAGAAGCCAGAGCTCCATCAACGGGTATCCAGAAGCATACTGAATCCAACACTCTGGGTAGAATCAAGCCTGTGAGGGTGGTACCCATTGATAGCTTTATCCTCCGTGAATTTGTCTAATCCACAAGTCGGCAGAGGCTGGGTTTGACAATCACATAAGTAGCTGAGACAAGAGCTGCCTCAGGCATTCAGAACTTCTGATGTTTGCCAAACTCAACAGGAGCCTCACCTGAGCGCTCTCTGCAAAGTTGTGTTTACATGCAGTTGTTGACGAACACAGATGAATGTGACTGCGAAGAGCTGCTAGCAATCAAACAGAGGAAAGTATTTCAGTAGGTCTTACTACTTGAAATGTTTCTTCTGCTCTCTGTACTGAATTCAGTATATCTTGCACAATGAAAATGAAAAACGTTTTAAACTAGCCGCCTCATGCCTGGTGTTGCTTGGCAATTCTAAAAAAACCCTAAAGATCAGTGCAGTTTTGAAAGGTCCAGTCTGCCATCTTGATTCAAAATTACGCCCAGTTTTATCCAAACATAGACAAGACCTTTATCTCAGCAACCATCATGCAAAAGGTTACAATTTATTGAAAGGAGTCCAAATGTACAGTGAGCAGACAAACGACGTGCCAAAACAGATAGCAGATGAATGGTCTGCAGTTGCACTTGCTTATAGATTTAACGCATATTATTTAATTGTCTACAGGGTCACTGTTTCCTTAACTGGACACATTTTTGAAGCCTGCTCGCACCACAATCTGTTTTACAAGGAATGGTGACACTGGAATAACAAGTAGAATACCAGTGATATCACTGTCCTGTTAAAAAATTGTGAGTTTCCACACATCTCCATGTGTATTGAAAGCTCTGAGAAAAAGTAATGGGATGTTTTGTATCACCTTTAGTAGCTCTCTGGAAGTGTGGTGCCTTGTTTTTCATGAGAGCTGTGAATCTGAGTTACCTGCTTTAAATGTCATGTTTACCTTGAGATTTTTTACGCTAGCATTGACCTTTGTATACATCGGCACCCAGTTGCACATTACTCAAAAGCAATTAACTTCAAGTGGAACAATGAACAGATACCTGCTTACAACTAAGCCAGTGTGGTGTAGTGGTTAAGAGCGGTAGACTCGTAATCTGGTGAACCGGGTTCGTGTCTCCGCTCCTCCACATGCAGCTGCTGGGTGACCTTGGGCTAGTCACACTTCTTTGAAGTCTCTCAGCCCCACTCACCTCACAGAGTGTTTGTTGTGGGGGAGGAAGGGAAAGGAGAATGTTAGCCGCTTTGAGACTCCTTTGGGTAGTGATAAAGCGGGATATCAAATCTAAATCCGTAAGTTAGAGCCATGCTTTCCTTCTTTGTATGACTGGATTCTAACATATTTCTGTTTCATGTGTGATTGAAAATAAGGTAAATGCCCCAAACATCCATTTGGTTTTTCTCCATTGGCCACTTATAGATTGAAGTATTGAGCTACAGCAGTAAAAATAAGATGATTGTCATTTAAAAAAAGGTGTGGGTAAGTCTCAGGGCTGGGGGTCAAATGCAGCCCCCCAGGCATCTATGTCTGGCCCTTGGAAGTCTCCCCAGGCCACACCCCTACTGGCCCAACTCACACCCCAACCCTGGCTGGACTGTGTCTATGAACTCTGATCATGCCTCTTGATTGTATGGATGGAGTGAGCATGTGTAGAATCTAGCCAGCTTTGCAAAGGTATGATTGACTTTAATAGTTCCACCCTCCACTGGTCCTCAGAAAATTGCTTAGAAAGGAATGTGGCCCTCGGCTGGAAAAGGCTTTTCACTTCTGATCAATACCAAAGAGTTCAAGAAGGCAAGTGAAACAAAAGGAAGATTATTTTTAAGATATCGTAGAAAATGCTAAAATAGCATTGTATCACTGCAAAAGGTCTTTGGTATATGCTCATACCACAAACATGCTTAGCCACGGTAACCTTGTCTTATAAACAGCACGGCATAACTTGAAGTAGCACATAGAGACTAGATAAATGGTCACTGTAATGGAATTATGTCCAAAGGAATGGTAGAACTCAGGGACATCCAATGAAGTTGCATAGTTGATGACAGCAGCGAGCAGCAGTAAATCACACTGAGCAAGCTGGAGTTAACTCTTTATCAGCTATAACAGGATCTGCACAGGAGTGCCAGACCTAGTGAGCACAGCAACTCATCTCCAGCAGGTCTTGCCTCCATGAAGCAGTTGCTAAGACTGAAGACCCCTGCCTCCCCACAGCTGCCTAAGTCCCCTCCTCTCCAGGGTTTTCCCCAAGTATTGTGCCTACATGAAGCTAACTTCTCCTCTGCCCTTTTCATGCCTCTCCTGGTTCTGGGAGACCATAGGAGAGGGGAGCTTGTCACAGCAGGAGGGGGAGACACCCATGCCTCTTCACCAGCCTGGACTCATCTCTACCTCACTCCTTTCCTGCTTTAGCTTCTGCCTCTGATTCTGAACTGCTCTCTGCCACAACCTCTTCCTGCTCACTAAGCCCTGTTACCTCTTCAGCTTCCAACACCTCCCCCCCCAGTCTTCACCCTCTACTCCCTCTGACCACTCACCATTGTCCCACCACCAATCCCAGTCCCTGAGTCTTCTTTCTTTGCGGGTTCCTCACCTGGTTCCTCCCACCATTCCTCTGCGTCCAACCTGTCCATGACAGCTGAAGCACCCTGCTCTTACAGTGGCCCACCAGATGTCTGTGGGAAGCGGGATGTGAATGCAGCAGCACTCTGTTCATCTGTGATTCCCAGAAACTGGTGTTCAGAGACTTAATGCCATCATGGCTGGGAACCATGGATAACCTTCTGCCCCATGAATTTGTCTAATCATTTTTTTATTTTATTAAAGCTATCCATTTTGGAGGCCATCACTGCATTCTGCAGGAGCGAGTTCCATAGTTGGACAACTCACTGCATGAAGAAGTATTTCCTTTTATCTGTCCTGATTTCTCCAACACTCAGCTTTGTTGGCTGTCCGTGAATTCTAGCGCTATGGCTAGTAGCCATTTATAGCTTTCTAATGTTCTCTTTCCCCCCAAGAGTGCAAACACGTTCTATCTGGGAGAAGGCGAGTTTAACTTCAGGTACGGGGGCAAGTGCAGAATGTTTTGATCCATGCTGGCTCGTTCTGGCACCCAGAGTCAAAGAATAAAAGCACAAAGAAGGCAAGTTCTCCCCCCCCCTCCCCTCTGCTGGCAGTGAAATATGTACTAATAAATTAAATAACTTGTGTCCCTGAAAAGCTCTCAAAAGCTAACACTGGAAGCTTAACTGCCGGGCTAGCCCTGGCTTAGACTGTGACATGAGAGTGCGTCAATTTTAAAATAAGGACGTGTATTTCTTGCCCAAGCCTTGTATGTGTATGTTCTTGAGATAACACTCTTCCAAAGGCTTCACAAGGGCACACAAATGGCAGTCACATCCCTATAGGTTTTATCGCATATCCCAACAGAGTGACATTTTTAGCATGCTTTTCCAAGTTGTTACATTAACAAATTTGCACTGATTTCCTTATCCTGTCGTCTAAAGACCACCTTGTAGTAAGACAGTGAACTTTTACAGCATTTCCGAGCTGATGTACTGTCTAATGTCACAAGTGTCTGCTCGCATTACCTCATGAAGGCTTGAGAAGATTCTACATTGTGCTTTCCATTTGAGCTTGATTTGACAGAATCAGTCCCCACGCTAGCTCATGGCACTTATCAGTTAGTCAGCGTTCCTTGGGGAAGAGAATTTAGAGTGCACCATATTCTGTTTTCAAATCAAGCCCTGTCCCCTTAGGAACTTGGCTGCTGCATTATTAAACAGGGTGCCATCAGCCATACCACCATGCATAAACATTCAGTCAGATAAAAGACTACATCATTATGTTAACTCTTTTTTTCATCAGGTTCATTCATCTTTTAGTGATCTGAAATAGAACTCTGGGGGACAAAAGGAGAAGTTTCCCCCTTCAAACATCCGTGTACGTGAGCTTTAGGGAGGAAGAGCAGGAGACGGATGGGACAAACGACCCTTTTTAAAACGTTCACATTACGGGAACGATGAGCGTGCGGAAGAGACAGTTGGATCAAAACTGCAGCTCCAGTCGCTGGTCGCACCAACCCACTGTATGGAAACAGCAAGAGAAGCGAGCAAATAAATAAATAAGTTGTTGTTGTTTAGTTGTTCAGTCGTGTCCGACTCTTCGTGACCCCATGGAACAGAGCACGCCAGGCACTCCTGTCTTCCACTGCCTCCCGCAGTTTGGTCAGACTCATGTTGGTAGCTTCGAGAACAGTGTCCAACCATCTCGTCCTCTGTCGTCCCCTTCTCCTTGTGCCCTCCATCTTTCCCAACATCCGGGTCTTTTCCAGGGAGTCTTCTCTTCTCATGAGGTGGCCAAAGTATTGGAGCCTCAGCTTCAGGATCTGTCCTTCCAGTGAGCATTCAGGGCTGATTTCCTTAAGAACTATCAAATGGATAGATTTGATCTTCTTGCAGTCCATGGGACTCTCAAGAGTCTCCTCCAGCACCATAATTCAAAAGCATCAATTCTTTGGCGATCAGCCTTCTTGATGGTAGCTAAATAATAAATAAGTAGCTGGGCTAAATAATTTGGGAGAAGTGTTTTATGGCATGCATGTGCATTTGGTCCCAACACGGCCCAATCAAAGCAAACTTTGTTGGGGGAGGGGAGCTTTTGGCACCCAGTTCTACAACCCTACCAGCCTGAGGATGTGGCTCTCCCATCCCCCTCAGACTCCAGGGATGACTCTGCTCTATAGGAAAGTAGAACCATCCTACTTCACAGCCATGCCGATGCATGCAAGCCAAAAAGATTTGGCTATAGACCCTTTACGTATTGGAGATGGCTCTCCCAGGGGGTGGAGCAACTTGAAAGGGAAGCTCTGCCGGCCTTCTTGAGCTTTCAGATGATTCTGGTCCTTTGCTGAGATAACATCTACCATAGCTCAGCCTGAAGGGTCCATGGGGCGCTGTCCAGGGTCCTGCTTTGACCTGATGGGAAGAAGTACTGCTTACTGCTTCCCCAAGCCTCAGCAGAACATGATATTTCATTAGCTCTCCCCTCTCTTCAACAAGAGATCCACTATTTTCCTAGTGTTTTGGAAAAGCTGAGAGTAACAGGATAAGCTATGACAGTTTGCAAAAATGCTGATGTAATACATGAATGCAGTTGCTTATTCACATCCTTTAGATTGTTGTAATTTTTTTCCTAAGGATCAAATTATTCCATGAGATGGTTGTGCAATTGTCAAGCAAATCATTCCCAAACTCATTATGTTTCAGTTCACACATTACTATGCCTAGTGAAGTCAGAAGTAGATTCTCATGTTAGGAAGATCTCTGGGGGGCTCAATAGCCACGGTAAGTGAATTCCTGCATTCAAATAAATGTGAAATGAGACCACCCAGTGGGTGTTCCCTCTACATGAAAGTGGGGGAACGGTAGAGGGAGCTGTCAGGGGTGAGCTACAGGATACAACCCAAGATTAGCCAGGGAGTCAGGGAGCAAACCAGCTCTCAGATCCCAGGGTAAAGTCAGTGCCAATGAACAAACATGATTCAAAACCAATAGAAGATGCAGAAGCGCACCAGAATCACGAAGACCATGGCTGGATCTAGACCCATCAAAGAAGCGTGCATTCAAACGCGTTGTAAATTTCATAAAGGGAAATCACGTTGACGAAAGATGGGACTCCACAGCATCAACTGGTGTCACAGTGTTATAACACATATAAAACTCTTTTTTTAACTAATGTAGCTGAGTCCCATGCAGCTCAGAAATGCCCCAACCTGTTAAGAAGGAGCAAGGAACCTCCAACCCTCTGGATGCTATTGAACTGCATCTCCCATGATTCCTGGCCATTGCTTATGCTTGCTAGGGCTGATGGGAGCTGTAGTTCAGCAACATCTGGAGGGCCAAAGGTTCCCCGCTGCGGCTGTAAAGGAAGCCTTTTATAGTCCTTCCTTTCTAGGAGGGTCCAAAGAACAGTTGTGAAATGGGGCAGGGCGGCCTGTCTGGGTGTAGTTTTCTGTGTTTACTGTTCTGGCCAATGCTACAGCCTGATGTTATGAGGCTCACTAAATGGGGCAGGTGCACAGAGTTCCAAGGATCCCTCATTCTAGGACTGGCAGCTCCTGGTGGAAGCACATGACTCCAAGCCAAGTGACAGTAGAGTTTTGTCAAAGCCTTAATATGCATGTGCACATTCCTGAATATTTTGCTCAGCTAATTATTCTTAGCAGACCTTGTGAGCAGGAGAAGGCATTGCGATGCAGTGGTGCAGGTCACAGCAGGACACTTCCAGTGACCACCCAGAGAGTCATAGATGTTTAGGGCGGTAGCACACAGGCTCAACATCACCATAAGTGTTAGCATGGGTGCGCCAGAGTCACACAGCCATGAGGGGCAGCCCCTTCCCATTTCCCAGGCGGTGTGAAACGGGACGCCTCTGCCGCTGGGACTAATACTCAGTAGGCCTACAGGAAAGAAGAGGTATTTGTTTTTTCAGAGGCCCACGAGAAACAATTATCAAGGTGCACCTTTTATTTCAAACGTATGGAAACAGCCAGTGCTTTTTTCCTGAGGGGACACAGGGGTACACATACCCATAAACATGTTGTGAATCTTTGTACCTTTATCCATTTACTGTATTTATTTTTCCTGATTTGAACTATAAATAAAATGGTGATTTTCTTGAGTCAAAATGAGAGTACCCCTAAACGTATTTTTTATATATATAGAAAAAAAGCACTGGAAACAGCAGTTAAAATGTCTGCTTCCCACCTGAAACCGTTTCTAGCAAGACACGGTTTCTTGGTAGGACTTTTGGGCAGATGTACCGGTACCACTCTGCGGAGCTGGCTTGCCACATTTTGAAGTAACTGAAAGATGTGCCAGTTACAGGTAGGTAGCTGTGTTGGTGTGCCGTAGTCGAAACAAAATAAAAAAAATCATTATTTTTTTAAAATTTTTGAAAGATGTGCGTTAGCATGTACGGGGCCACCCTGATAAGACCATTAAATACAGAGTCTACCTAACTGCCCTGCAGATTCCCAGTAAAATCACCATCAGATTGCCCTGGGTCTACCTGGGTGGCCTTCACTGCGCTATGCTAAGACACCATTACAGCTGAACTAGAACTTGCCACAGCTCCCTTCTGAAAACTCTGTTGGTGTAAGTATGGAAATGGGCTAAATTCTGCTTCCAATTTCCAAACATATGTACTTCGATGAATATTAAATGGTAGACCCATATCATCATCATGAATTATTTACTTTGTCGAAAGAGTTTTTTTATTTAAAAAAATAGAAATAAAAATAAAAATAAATAACAACAAGAAGAAGAGAAGGACCAGAGTTTGCTTTGGAGCATGAAACTCCAGTGTAATTGAGTTTAGAGTGGGAAAACCTCTAAAGAGGCCAGGGCCCCAGAGAGTTCCCTGAAACCCACCTGTCATCTGATATTACATCACGGCTCAAACAAGCCATGCCTTCCTGTTCCCGCAAAAGCCTTCTGTGACCAGAGGGGAGGGGGGAGGCTGGAAAAAAAGAGAATTGAATCTGCTGCGAAGGAGGGGGGAGAAGAGGAAAAAGAACTCGGCAACAGCTGTACCATGTCAGCAGAAATAATTATCGGAAACTCAGCCTCTAAGGGATGCTCGGCTGCGTCTTCATTCAGCAAGGTGTCATTTGTTAGGGCTGGGGGGGAAACTCCCTGCCTGAGACCCCAGAGAGCCGGTGCCAGTCAGTGTAGACATTACTGCTGCCTAGATCATAGAATCATAGAATTGCAGAGTTGGAAGATACCCCAAGGGTCATCCAGTCCAACCCTCTGCAATGCAGGAATCTCAGCTGAAGCATCCATGACAGATGGCCATCCAAGCTCAGCTTAAAAAAGCTCAAATGAAGGAGAGTCCACAACTTCCTGAGGGAGACCATTCCTCTGTCAGACAGCTCTCACCATCAGATAGATAGACCAATGGTCTAAGTCAGTACAAGGCAGTTCCTATGTTCATCCTATGTTCCTATTGTTTGTTTATCTTGCTTTCTGATGCCATTCAGTAGGAGGGTGATGGAGGGCTTGGGCTGCGCTCTTTAATCAAAGCAGAATGAGCAGTGAATGAAATTAACACCTTGGAGGATTTGATTAGGAAAAGGTGAATTGCTCCTAAAGAATACTATGCACAAATCCAGGTTGTTTTTAAGCTGGTTTTTTTTTAAAGAAAAGATTTCACAGCCAGAAGAAGGCCACTATTACTGCCTGCACAAGTTGTGCTAAGATTAAATGAAAAACAAGCTACAATTTAAGAACTTGGACCCCCTTGAACTAAATGATTGTTCTAGGAAGATATGAATAGCTCAGGGAATTGGTGGTAAAAAATCTACAGAGCCTTTTACGTTTGGATCGCTGATGTGAACCAGATTCTCTGTGGTCTTAACCCTATTAGCTTCCATCCATTGACTTCTGTTGATGTGATCAGGCTTGTTGGTCTAGCCTTATTCAGAAATTAGCGTGCCTATGTGGCAGTACCTTTGTACTTACTGGCCTGATCCCAATATAAAATCCACGTATTTAACTCAGACACTGGCCCCCTTTTTGAGAGAGCCAGTAGGTTGCTAAACAGTAGCAAGTTCCACATCTGTTCTTGCGAAACCTCAGGGTCTGAGACTAGGGTTTCGCCTGGGACCATGCATCCTCAGAGCCCTTTGAAGCCACCCAAGCAACAGGGTCATGTTGTGACACCAGGACAATCTGAAGTCTCTGGTTGGCTAGGCATGATATAAATACTAGGAGCATGGTGTTTTGCCCATGTCTGCTCAACAGAGCAATACTTCTACAATGCCTCTGTTGCATGTCAGGCTCCAATTGCTTCTCCCACAACTCAAGATGAGGAAGCTTAGACCCAGGGGCTAAATTGTTAGTACGTATTTCACACCTACGATGCTGCAGATGAGATTGGTGTAAATCACATGCCTGTCCGGAAAGAGTGTGGGAACGGAAGACAGTCTTATCTCTTCCGCTGTATGTACTGTTGTACTGTAATTTTGATTTTATTTGTTCCTGTTGTTCTCTCGGAGCTGGAGAGAGAGGACGCCATGATTCCTTTGTCTGTACATACTGTGTAAATAAATACGATGTCTCACACTTCTTGCTGTGTTATGCTAGAAGATTAGTGTGCATATATCATTTGATATAAGGGATGCGGGTGGCGCTGTGGGTTAAACTACCTGGCCTAGGGCTTGCCGATCAGAAGGTCAGCGGTTCGAATCCCCGCGACGGGGTGAGCTTCTGTTGCTCGGTCCCTGCTCCTGCCCACCTAGCAGTTCGAAAGCACATCAAAGTGCAAGTAGATAAATAGGTACCACTCTGGCGGGAAGGTAAACGGCATTTCCGTGCACTGCTCTGGTTCGCCAGAAGTGGCTTAGGCATGCTGGTCACATGACCCGGAAGCTGTACGCCGGCTCCCTCGGCCAATAAAGCGAGATGAGCGGCACAACCCCAGAGTCGGTCACGACTGGACCTAATGGTCAGGGGTCCCTTTACCTTTACCTTATCATTTGATATATGTTGCTGAAGCGCACTGGAGAAGAAGGGAAATGCCTTTACCAGAGCTGCACATACCAGAGGACGCTCAGAGTTCGGGGGCTGCAGAAGGGGCACCCCAGGGTGTTTTCCAACATAAATGTGGCCCTCCAATCATCTCTAACTGGCCCCAGGCTATATGCCTCCCTCCCCAGCCCTGTATCCTACCCATCTTGAGTATTTTTATCTGGCTGAAATGTGTCCTTCGATTCTTGCTTACCACGCAAATGTGAGCTTTACATTTGTCGCTTGGTCCCCTTTTGTTTCTGGCCCTGGCTGCCATTGGCATGTGGCCATAGGCGTCAACTTGAACAAAATATCGGGGCGGCCCCCTTTCTGCCCACTGGTTTGCCTCCTGCCCCCACCCACTGCCCACTCGCCTGCTCACCTCTCCTACCAGCCTTCCTGCCTGCCTCTCCCCAGCTGCCCCAGCTCAGATGCATTCAGAAATAGTGCCACAAGCCAGGAGGCAAGCTGGGGAAAGGGAGTGGCGTCTGGCTGGGGGTGGGGTGGGGGGTGGCTGCCCAAGGGAGGGAGGGAGGCAGACACCAGCTTGCAGAAAATATTATCAGTGTGTGTGTGTGTGTGTGTGTGTGTAGGGCCCCGGGCCCCATAGAGTTGGTGTCTGTGCATGTGGCTCCCACAAGGTTACCCAGAAGAAAATGGCAGCCCTCAAACTGAAAAGATAAGATAGATAAGATAATAAGATAATTTATTTATTGTCATTGCACAAGTACAAGCACAACGCTATACAAGTGCAACGAAATTGCATGCCATCCCGTAAAAACCAGAAAGAAAGAAAAAAAGCACAAAACACCCCCCCAAAAAGCCACACACACACACACACACACACACACACACACAGGTCCCCCACCTTTGCTCCAGGCCTGAGCAATGAGACCAGACAAAGGGAAGGTTTTTGTTCCCATTTGGCCAAGGCTAGACTAGGTGGGGGTAGGAAGAAAAGGAAGCCAGGTCCAATTTAAAGGGGCCCATTGGCAAACAGCCTTCTGGCAGGTTCTGCTCCATCTTCGTATAGTCCTAGCAGCTCCTGACAAGCTGTTCATCCATGCAAACTGCGAGATTGTGTTGAGACTTTTTAAAGAAACCAAACATATTGTTCTTGAAATGCAACTGATAGGCATCAGCTCACCTGCTTAGCAAGCCGAGTGAAGCCATCTGATTAGATTTGGTTATTGGTTTATTTCAGAAATATTTCCCTAGGGGCCAGATTGCTTAGAAAATTGCTCTTGGCAGGCCATATCTGTTACATCTCTGTTATTATCTCATACAAATGAATCTTCTCCTCTCTTCTTCTTTTTTAAAAGTGTCCTTTCAATTACTCTAGCAATTAACAGCCGCAAGAGGACAAGTGGTGAATAAAGTATTTAACGGTTCCCCCAGTCCTGTACACTACAGCCTGCAAACGGCTGCCTACAGGAGATCTCCTCAAAGAGCCATCCCGCTGTAGCTGTCTTTGGAATTATGTTTGCTGCAAGTAGTTTTGCCAATTGCTCTGAAACTCTAGCATGGCCACGGAATTCGGGCTCATTGAAAAGACCGAACTCAGAAGGAGGCAACCGCTGAGAGACATATACACAAAACCTGAATCCACTTGGAGTTTGAGCTGCTCTGCCAAGAATGGCAGCTAGTACTTCATTTACTGTAGTTGTCCTTGTAGCTTATTATTCCAGGAAGGGGAGGGGGGTTGGTAAAGCAAGTTGTGTTGCATACAACCTGAAGCCTCGAATTATGTTCCACTCTCAGGAGTGGTTTAGGAACCATCATAAACAAAAAGATGAAGTCCTGGTTGCTGGGTTTTTGGGGGGCGAGGGGTGCCAACTTTCTGGGGAGAATCTTTTCACATACCAAAATCAAGACAGCATTGTGTTATTGCCACAGAGGTGGTTAAAACAGAGGTATATATATTTTACCAGGGGACACAGGTGGTGCTGTGGGTTAAACCACAGAGCCTAGGGCTTGCTGATCAGAAGGTCGGCGGTTCAAATCCCTGCGACAGGGTGAGCTCCCGTTGCTCGGTCCCTGCTCCTGCCCACCTAGCAGTTCGAAAGCACGGCAAAGTGCAAGTAGATAAATAGGTACCACTCCGGCGGGAAGGTAAACGGCGTTTCCGTGCGCTGCTCTGGTTCACCAGAAGCGGCTTAGTCATGCTGGCCACATGACCCGGAAGCTGTACGCCGGCTCCCTCAGCCAATAAAGCGAGATGAGCGCTGCAACCCCAGAGTCGTCCGCGACTGGACCTAATGGTCAGGGGTCCCTTTACCTTATATATTTTACAGGCTTTGAAAGACAAATTGCTTCTGCATTGAACCAATCACCACCACCGCCCTTTGCCTTCTGCAGTCAAAACGAGATGAACTTAATAGGCTTAGACAAATCATTCTTTTATTTTACCATTCATGTCAGTTTGGGATTTATTTTTATTTATTTTATTGTTTATTACCGGTGCAAGAAGGCATAATTCTCTATCCCAGCCTGAATCTATCACATGCATGACTGTTTCCATTTATCTGCAATTTGTCTTCCACTAAAAACTATGTTCTTCCTCTCAGCCATGAAGCTTATGTGGTGGTCTTGGGCCTGTCATAGAATTATGGAATTGTAGAGTTGGAAGGGACTACAAGGCTCATCTAGTCTAACCCCCTGCAATGTAGGGGTTTTTTGCCCAACATGGGGCTCGGATCCACGACCCTAAGGTTACGAGTCTCGTGCTCTGCCTACTGAGCTATCCTATCCATAGGGACTAAATGAGGAGGAAGAGAACCATGCACACCACTTTGAGCTCCTTACAGAAAAGATGGGATAAAAACAGCAACAACAATACTGATTTTCAGCATTGAGCGAATGTTTATTTACTGCTTATACTTACAGACTACTTCAGGGAGGGGCCATTGCTCACTAGCATTGCATCGACCTTGCATGCCTGAGGTCCTAGGTTCAATCCCTGGCATCTCCAGGTAGGGCTGAGAGCGCCCCCTGCCTGAAACCCTCGAGTGCTGCTGCCAGTCAGTGTTAGATATGGGGCAATGGTCTCACTCAGCATAAGGCAGCTTCCTGTGTTCTTAGCCAGTACTATGTTGTTGTTAGCAATGGAATAGGCTAAGAAACAAGAACGGGTGATAAGTGCAAGTATTTCAAATACATAATCTAATAATGCAGAAGATGGGATATGAAAGTTCAAGGGCACATTCATAGGGCAATGCAGCCATCAAATAGCAAGGAAAGATTAGACAGCCAAGTCTCCCCATTGCCCTTGCTAGGTTTTTTCCGCCACTGGATGGCAGACTTGCCCTCCAAATTACAGAAGTCAGCACATTTCTGATTAATGTGCCATCATTTTCTTATCCTTTGATACCGTTTTAGGGTCGGCTGTAAATGTGGTGTTCCAGCACAGATTTGGGATCAAGGTTGCACTGGTTACAAGCGTTCAAGTTTACCTCATTCAGAGAGGCCTGTGAGTTGCCAAGTAACACCGCTGTATGCAGAACCCAAGGCGGATTTCACAAGTGCCACTTCAAAGCACTTTTGTGTTTCTCACCACTCTTGGTGTGAGCATATGTGAAAGACATAAATGCAGTTTTAAATGCACTTGTATCAGGTTTTCAGTCCCCCTGCTGACCAGGTAGGAAGCGAGATTTATAACTGCATGTCAGTGCTCTTTATATTTTCAACAATTCAATTCAATAACCTTTATTAGGCATAACAGACCATACGATTCCAGAGCAAACATTGTACAACAGGTTTGCATGTACAAAACAATCCTCAGTGACCAAAATAAAGTTTGTATTAATTAAATCTTTAACACTAAAATTCACTGTTGTTGTTGTTCAGTCGTTCAGTCATGTCCGACTCTTCGTGACCCCATGGACCAGAGCACGCCAGGCACGCCTATCCTTCACTGCCTCTCGCAGTTTGGCCAAACTCATGTTGGTAGCTTCGAGAACACTGTCCAACCATCTCATCCTCTGTCGTCCCCTTCTCCTTGTGCCCTCAACATCAAGGTCTTTTCTAGGGGGTCTTCTCTTCTCATGAGGTGGCCAAAGTACTGGAGCCTCAACTTCAGGATCTGTCCTTCTAGTGAGCACGCAGAGCTGATTTCTTTAAGAATGGATAGGTTTGATCTTCTTGCAGTCCATGGGACTCTCAAGAGTCTCCTCCAGCACCATAATTCAAAAGCATCAATCAATTCTTCGGCGATCAGCCTTCTTTATGGTCCAGCTCTCACTTCCGTACATTACTACTGGGAAGACCATAGCTTTAACTATACGGACCTTTGTCGGCAAGGTGATGTCTTTGTTTTTTTCACTACTAATCCATAAAAAATAACTTCAAACTTCTCATAGCAAACCTAAGTTAAAACATCAATAGGCATAAATGATATAACAATATATCAATTCCGCATTACTATTTAATGAAGATCCCCTAATCCTCTTTGTGATGGCCTAATCTTTCTGCATGGACTGAGCTTAAAAATTCAGCTACTATTGAGGTGATTTTATCATTACTATCCAATAATAGTATTTGAATAGCTGGAAACGTAGAGGTAGGCCTGTCCATTTGTAAAGTCTTTAATAGTTGACTTCTAGCGTTAGTGCCAAAATTACAAGAGAAGATATGGTCCAATGTATCAAGTTCATTCTTACTGCATTTACAGAAATGTTCAGATTTTGGAAGAGCTAAGTACCTTCCTCTTACCATAATGGAGGGAAACATATTAAATCTAGCTAACATAAACAGCCTATGGGATTCGGGATTCTTAAGATTTGTAATATATCCCTTTTGGAAATCTCTGCATAAAGGGAGATTTTTAAAAAGAGGGGAGCAAGTGCTGTACTTAGCAACATCAAGAATGGAGAAAACACTATTTTCTAAAAGCTTCTTCCTAATAATTGCCCAAATATAATTAGGGTCAGAATTTTCGAGGCCAATTAAGTTAAACCCTATGGAACTCAGTTTTCGTCTACAAATCACAGATTGTAAATTACATTATCACTTAAAAGATCGTAAAGGAGAGAGGTAGCAGATAGGGCTCTGTATATTTTTCAATTTTGCCCGCTGCAGGTGTGCTTATTTTTAGTTTTCCAGCCACCAGTTTGTTATACAGAGAAACAGAGGTGTGTTTGTGTAGACAGAAAGGCAGCTGCTAGTCACACAAAGGTGTAGCACAGGGGTAGGCAACCATAAGGCCTAGGGGCCGGATGCGGCCCAATCGCCTTCTCAATCCAGCCCGCGAACGGTCTGGGATTCAGTGTGTTTTTACATGAGTAGAATGTGTCCTTTTATTTAAAATGCATCTCTGGGTTATTTGTGGGGCATAGGAATTCGTTCGTTTTTTTTCTTTCTTCAAAATATAGTCCGGCCCCCACATGGACTGAGGGATGGTAGACCGGCCCACAGCTGAAAAAGGTTGCTGACCCCTGGTGTAGCAGCTAGTCAGGGGTCAGCACAAGTGCACCCTCTCAAGAATTGGGCTCTTGGTAGCTGCCTAATCATGCAGATTTGTGACACTAGCCATAGAGCATGTGCAGAGTGCAGTAGGCTTGATTCCTTGGCAACTCCAGTTAAAAGGAACAGGTAATGTGAAAGACCTCTGCCTCTGAGACCTGGGGCAGCCACTGACAGTCAGAGTAACAGTGGGGTAGGAGAACTGAAAATAATGCCAATATATTTCACATCTGGCAACCAATGTGTCCCTTTGGTTTCTGAAAGCACATGGATAGACATAAATTTTCACAGCCCTCTAGCAGCTATGGTGGCTCATTTACGAGAAGTAATGCTTTTAACAGTAACTCTGGAAGTATATACTCGATTCTGACCAGACTTATTCTCCCAGATATATTTTGCTCTAGGAGGCTTACCTAGTGCTTCCCAAGGTGAACTAAGCCTGGCAGGACAGCTTACTCTATGGTCTTAACCCCTTCCTGCATTAATTACACTTAAGCAGGCTGGTTATAGAAGGCTGGTTATCCCACTTACAGCTTGTTAACAGTTGCTGGGAATTGTAACTCTGTGAGGGATAAACTACAGGGCCCAGTATTCTTTGAGGGAACAATTGTGCTTCAAATATGCTTTAAAGGTATAGTGTATACACAGCCAGAGAGAAAAGGGGATGGCCCTTCCTACGTTTGGCTCTGGCCGCATCCACTGTTGGCTTTGGCCCGGCCACCAGCAGCATGTACCCCACAATAGAATGTAGCCACCAGACAAATAGGTTTCCCACCTGTGCTTTAACAACCTGGGTTTAGATGTATCTGAAAGTGCTTTCTCTCATGTGTTCACCACTGGCTCTTACGCAGTCTGTGCTCTGCATGTCTCCACGGTCGGAGGCAACCCCAGTAGCAATCAGATCAAGGGCCTTCTCACTTGTGGCTGTGTCTCTTTCAAGGAAGACTTATGTAGCCAACTGATATCTGGCATTCAGAAGACTTGTGATGATCTTCCTGTTCAGGAATGCCTTTGAATTCTGGAGGTGAGATAAAGTCAGCTTTTATTTAATTGAGTGGGACTTGCTTGGAGCGCCTGATTTTAGTTTGTATGTTTAAGTGACCTTGTAAAAATGGTTTTATAAGAAGAGTTTGGATTTGATATCCCGCTTTATCACTACCCGAAGGAGTCTCAAAGCGGCTAACATTCTCCTTTCCCTTCCTCCCCCACAACAAACACTCTGTGAGGTGAGTGGGGCTGAGAGACTTCAGAGAAGTGTGACTAGCCCAAGGTCACCCAGCAGCTGCATGTGGAGGAGCGGAGACGCGAACCCAGTTCCCCAGATTACGAGTCTACCACTCTTAACCACTACACCACACTGGTGTAGTGTAGGCTATTAATGTATTGCAGCACAGTTCTAACCCTATTTATTCAGAAGTGAACCCTACTGAATTCAGTGGGGCTTACTCCCAGGCAGGGATGGAAGAATCTGCCAATTTCAGTTCCCTCATTTTCTCATTTTTCCAATCTTAAATTCAGTTCGTCACATTTATTTTGCAGTGATTTGCATTTTTAAAAAAAAGAAATCTCATTAAAAATTCTTCATTTTAGTTTAGTTTAGTTTAATCCCTCCTAATAAACATATTTTTATATACAGTTTTTTAACCAGTCACAGGGCCTTCTTGGCAGTGGCACCCTCCCTGTGGAACACCCTCCCTTCAGATGTCAAGGAAATAAGCAACTATCTGACTTTTAGAAGACATCTGAAGGCAGCCCTGTTTAGGGAAGTTTTAAATGTTTTATTGTGTTTTTACTATTCTGCTGGGAGCCAAAACCCAGCCACATGGCTGCAGTAATAATAATAATAATAATAATAATAATACACATTTTTGCAAGCAGTTCCTCCTCATATAATGAATTTTTGTATGTTCTTTTCCTTAATATATTCATTTTTAGGCAAACTTTCCCAATATTTACAAACAGGCACTATGATTCATTGGGAGCAATATGGTCTACAGAGCTATTTATAACATCATGCAGAAAAATTATGGCTGTGTTCAAATGATGACTTAATTATACTCAATGATTTAATGTGAAATGCCATGCATTTTTTTTAATTGGCAATCAGACCTGAGCATTAATTATTTTGGGCTGTGCATGTATTAAGTCTTTACTATTCAATTTCTTTCTATAAAAAAGTAACTGATTCATGCTGTCAGTGTTAAAGGGGTTCATTGCTCCTGCTCTGATAAGATTGCTAATTCTAGATGGGATTTCTCCCACAAGACCCTTACCTGTCTCCTTTATTTTGTGGATATTTTCCCAAAACGTGAAGAGGGTAAAAATGTTCAAACGATCCGGGAGAGAGATAAGGGAGAGAGATTCCAGCCCCGCCCCCTTGCAGAGGGAGGCTGTTTCCCCAGCGACATGTGACTGGCTGATTAGATTATCTGTCTGGAAACTGTAGAAATGGCTTCCTGAAGCTGCAGAACTGTGAGTTAAACCCCATAAAACAGTGTTTTTTCCCTTTGCAAAGTAAGCTCAACAACTTTGAGCTGATCCTTAAAAAATGGGGCTTTTCTCCTTTGCAAAAGAAGCTACAGAAATTTGAGCTGATCCTCAAAAAATGGGGCTTTTCTCCTTTGCAAAAGAAGCTGCAGAAATTTGAGCTGATCCTCAAAAAATTGGGGCTTTTCCCCTCTAAAAACTAGGTGCGTCCTATGGTCAGGTGCGCCTTATAGAGCGAAAAATACGGTACCTTTCATTACATGGCTGTTATGTACAACATAACTTCATGGACCTTTTGGTAGACGTAAAGTCTCTCCAGCACCAGAATTAGTTTCAAAGCTTTACCCCAAAATACTCTTAAAACACTGGGCATAATAAGATCAATGTTACAAATCACCAAAGTAACACATTGCAAAGAAGAAAAGAAAAAGGAATGAACTTTACTTAGTTCTTTATGGAGTTCAGTAAACTTTCCCTTCTCTGATCCCAGAGGGAGAGTCTAAGCTTGTTCATCATCGCCAGAGCTACTTACTATGCAATGCTGATGTTACTAGCCATTCCCAACAAAACACACACACTGCCTTCTCGTGTTTCAGTTTCCTTCTGTGAGAGCTCTGCAGCTCCTTGGCGATGAGCTTGTCAGGTTTTTGCTGCACTTACAGCACTGTGGTGAACTGTCCAGAATGCAAGTCTGGGCTGCCCAGATGACAATCCTTGGCTTCGCTGCTGTGGTCCAGAGGAAAGCAGAGCAATACATTTGGCTCCTGCTTGGCTGCAGGAGTTGCCGGAAGGAGGCGTACAAGGCGCTCTCCAACTGTCTTAGAGACTCCACTCCAGATTGTGTAGGGCTTACTCCTTAGCCTTACTTTTCCCGAAGTTATCCTGCAAGGCAGGGGATACAGATTATTCATCAGGGTTTACTCCCAAAGCCTTTCTCACGAATGAGTATAGACGCAAGGCAGTGGAGGTTGAAGATCAGAGTTTCGCTTCTCCCATAGCTGTCAACTTTAAGATTTGAAAATAAGGGATTTTTTCAAACTTTCGGATTTGAAAATAAGGGATGCCTTAAGGGCGGTGCAATGGCACCAAGTAGCCTCGCCACCCTGCGCCCCAGAGGCTGCGCGCAAATGGGTGAGCGAAAGAGCGAGCGCATAGACGGCAGGCAGGCTGTCTGTCTGGTTGGGCGTGAGGGTCTGGCTGCACAAGGCATGCAAGCTCCGCCCCCAGTCGGTCTCAGACTCCTTATTGGCAGCCAAGCAATGCAGCTGAGGAGCCTCCCTGGCCAGCAGGGAGGGAGAGGAGCTGCTTCCTTTGAAATCCGGGAAATTTAAGGGATATCAACAATCCGGGACAGCAGCGGGAAGCGGCATTGGAATAAGGGAGTTTCCCGCAAAAAAAGGGAGGGTTGGCAGCTATGGCTTCTCCTGGATAGGCCACCTTCCCAGGTGGAGGAGCCCCATCTGCCTCTCATTTCCCTCTACAGCATGTGCAGAAACCACCTTCTTGGCCATTGGACCCTCTATTGGTCTTGTCTGCTCAATCCACCGGAGCCTGTCTTTGCATGTGGGGGAAGTCCTTAACTCACTGAGGGTTTGAGACCCATCGGCTACCCTTGCCTGGTTTAGCCAGCCGGTCAAAGCCGTTTCTCAGGTGTGGCCTCTGTTGCATGCTGGCAGCTTCTTGGAGTCGCAGGTGAGGGCTAAGTGTAGGGTGGGGACCAAAGATAGACGAACTACCCCAGAAGGGGCATGATGTGTCCCCACCAGAGGTACTGTCCCTCCCCTAACAGCCCCTAACAGCCCAATTCATCAGGCCCATCCATGAAGCAAGATGAGGCAAACACCTCAGGGAGCACGATCCACAGACGCAGCCAATCCCAATGATGATGATGTTCCTCCCCCCCCCCATTCCTGTTGTAGATCTTCCTGCACCCTTACTTCTCTGGCAAGGAATGAGGCACCATTTTGGGGTCCACCTCAGGTGCCCCAATGCCTTGGGCTGGCCCCGCTGATGCTTTTGCCAGCGTGGAATCTCTTGCCTAAGGTAAACTTCCCCTTTGCAGCATTTTAAATGCAATGCATTCAAAAGCAGTGTTTGAGGTGCATTAAAACTTACAACTTTAACACACAGGACTGTGCAATAGGCAGTTCCCTGGGGATTTTTCAGAGTTCATTCAAATAGTTGTGCTATGGGGAAACACCTGCAAAAACTTGTTTCTCCACCTGTGAGACCAGATCCAGTTTATAAAGTCACTGAACATACGGAAAAACTGCATTGCATGGAGTTGAGCTAGATGGCCCAAAGGGTCCCTTCTAACTCTATGATTCTATGAATACATGAGTTTCCCTTCCTATTGCTTATTTGTGTTGTGTGCTCCGTTTTGGCATCCCTGGTTGTTGGAATGGAATGGAATGGAATGGAGTGGAGTGGAGTGGAGTGGAGTGGGGTGTGTGTGTGTGTGTGTGTGTGTGTGTGTGTGTGTGTGTGGAGTTTCAAGGAGAAGGAGAAGAAGAGGCACAGAGGTGTTAGCAATGTGCTCAGGTTCCCATGTGTTTTGCGATGCCAGGCTGTTTTGTGCAGAGCGTTCTTTCCCCACTGCCAGTGTATGACCTTGTGAGATTCAAGTGTGCATGGCATGGGGCCAGAGAGATATAGCTTGTGCCTTATGCTCTGTTATCTGAGTGACAGTCTCCCTTTGTGGTGGTGGTGTGATTTATTTGAGTGTTGAGTTACACCAGGGTCACTAACCTCTTCTAAGCCCGTGCATTTAGATTGTTGATTGAATGCCGTGGGAGCTGCTACCTTTGGCCACTTGTCTCCTCCCTTTCTCAGTTTAGTTCACTACCACAGAGAGCAAGCATGTGTGCACACAATTTACTTTTTCAAGGGTTCTGGGTAAAGGTCAAGTTCCAGCAGAATTAATCTGAGCCTTTAAAAGCACATAAAATTTAAAGAGGAAGTGGGAATGAGCATTCTCTTTTGACTTCCTCCTTTATCTCAAAATATGTATGTATGTATATGTATGTATATATGTATGTATGTGTATATATATATATATATATATATATATATATATATCCTATATAATAAAGTTGCTGTGTCCCTGCGTCCAGTCCATGTGTCATGGAATTGCGCTACTGCACATGTCCATGTCCCACACGGACGCAGGGATTGGAGCGGGCGGAGAGGGGGGCGTGTCTGAGAGGCAGCGGCAGCACACGCGCGTTGTCAGTTGCACCAGCGCCGCTGCCTCGCACAGACGCAGAGCCCAATCCCCGCGGCTCCGAGGCCTAGCGGCCTAGGACGGCCCATCCAACGGAGCGCCGGTGCTCCGGAAGCCAAGGAGGGCCGACCCATCCTCGCCGCCGCTACCGCCGCCGCTACCGCCGCCCCCGGGGAAAAAGAAGGGGGAGGGAGCCCCTCTCCACCCCCCAGCGGCCGCTGTTCTGCCTCCTCCTGCCTCCTCCTCCTCTAGCGCCCGTTATTTAACGGGCTAACTTCAACTAGTATGTGTATATATATATATATATATATAATCTATTTATTGACTTTTCCAATACACATCACAGCAAATCACACTGAAATTATTCCCAATTACATTTCAAATTACAGTCCAAATTAATTATACAAAACCCAATTACAAGAAACATTCCAATTATGCCTAATTATTATAATAATTTTTTTATATATGGACTTCCCATGCCTCGAATGCCAGAGCTTCCCTGATCACCTCCATCAATTGCTTTTCAAAATTCTTTCCAATATTTCCACAGCCGCTGATATATGCCAGCAAGCCAACTAAATTGTAATAAACAATGTCTCTGTGTGGATGAGGTCGATCTTCTTAATTCCCAATGCCACATTCCGATCATCGCCATCTTCTCATCCTGTTGTTCACCAGACTTCTTCACGCTGATACTCTCCCCCGCTTGCTTTGCACATACCCCTTTCCAGGAGTGCCAGTCTCTAATATAAATCAAATTTCAATAAACAACCAGAACTGGCTTCTCCCTATGGAGTAGTATCTCAAAATATGTTTCAAGGGTGAAAACGCAGTCAAGGGAGTACGCAGGTTTACTTGGAAGTAAGTTCCACTCTGTTCAGTGGGACTGGCTCCAAGGAAACTGTGCAGAGGATTTCAGCCCCAATGAACCAGCCCCCAGTTTCCTCCATGTATAATATTATCGTTTCACCCATTTTATGGGTGATTTAGGCAAGGACCCAGGTGGCGCTGTGGGTTAAACCACAGAACCTAGGGCTTGCTGATCAGAAGGTCAGTGGTTCGAATCCCTGCGATGGGGTGAGCTCCCGTTGCTCGGTCCCAGCTCCTGCCCACCTAGCAGTTCGAAAGCACATCAAAGTGCAAGTAGATAAATAGGAACCACTCTGGCAGGAAGGTAAACGGCATTTCCGTGCGCTGCTCTGGTTCGCCAGAAGCGGCTTTGTCATGCTGGCCACATGACCCAGAAGCTGTACGCCAGCTCTCGGCCAATAAAGCGAGATGAGCACCGCAACCCCAGAGTCAGACACGACTGGACCTAATGGCCAGGGGTCCCTTTACCTTTACCTAGGCAAGCTGACATTTAGAACTCTCGCCCTAGTTTTATTCTCCATTCAAATTGCTCCCTCATATGCCATGCATTCAAGCTCATGTCCCCAACCATCTTTTCACCCCAACTTATTTTAAACACAGATTGCGGGACGTGGATGTCATGCTGAAGAAGACAGCACATCAGCAGTAACACCCAACATCTGTTTTTGGCAGGGACTATGAGCAGTTGACAGCAGCTTTTCTTCCTCCCTCTGCATGTAAATGATACGTGCTGATGCTTGCTAGAGCTATCTTTTACTTGGAGACGAGGGAAAGGCAATGTCACTTTCAACTGAAAACATTGATTGTCAAGAAGTAAAAAAGTACAGCCCAGATAAAGCCAGCCGAAAAATTGCAATTGACTGTGGTGGGAACAAGAATGGGCCTGCTGGAAGGAAATTCTAGTTTTCGTAGATCTTCAAAATCTGAATGCACAGAAGGCCTGGTTGGATGAAATAGGCTGGAGTTTATCTTGTCACAGCCTTGTCCACTGGGTTTTCTGGTAAGTAAACAAGGCCTAGTGTGGGCAGGGAGGCCGAATGCTTCCATCCTTCTGTAAAAAGTGGACTGGTAGAAGTTTATAAAATTACCCAAGGCACAGAGAAAGTGGACAAAGAAAAGTGCCTCTCCTCTCATAAGACTAGAACTCGTGGAAATCCAATGAAGCTGAATGCTGGCAGATTGGAGACAGATAAAAGAAAGCACTTCTTCATGCAACGCATAGTGGAACTACGGAACTGGCTCCCAGAGTGGGAATGTATTTCCAAGGAGGCTGTAGTTTTGCAGCCCTCCTTGCCGTAGCGAGAAGTAAGGGACAGATGAGGCTCTTCAACCTGGGAAGGTGGCCTGACTAGGAGAAGGAATACTCTGATCCTAAACCTCTTCTGCCTCTGGGAGATGAAAAGGCTAAGTAGTAAACCCTACACAAATTTGGAGTGGAGTCTCCAAGATGGTTGGATGGCGCCTTGTACGCCTCCTGCTAGCAACTCCTCGTGCAACCAAGCTTTCCTTTGAACCACATCAGAGAGGCCAGGAGGGGAGTCTTGACACCTGGGTAGCCCAGGACCTCCATACACATTGCCCAGGCTTGCTCCCAGGAGAGGTCACTTTGGTGCTGCTAACACAGCAGTCTGACTTCACCCCTGCAGGTGCACTCCATTGTCTCTTGAGACAGACGGGTGTCAACAAGATGGAGCCAAGGTGAGGAGTTCATGGGAGGCTGCAATTATATTGCTTACCACAGGTGGCAGTGGTTCCTGAGAAGATGCTATGTATATGCATTGCTTTGGGAGCAGGTGTTGTTCTTGGGTCCCCAGGTGTTGTCGGACCACAGCTCCCATCATCCCCAAACAGCTTAGCCAATTGTTTGGGAAGATGGAAGTTGTAGCCCAACAACATCTGGATGCCCAAGGTTAAAAAACAGGGTTTTAGACACAGGGTCCCCCAAAGTTGGGTGTTCTGCTGTTTTTGGACTACAGTTCCCATCTTCCCTGACCATTGGTTCTGCTAGCTAGGGATGATGGGAGTTGTAGTCCAAAAACAGCTGAACGCCCAAGTTTGGGGAAACCGTGTTCTAGAGCCTAGACAGCTGAAATAAAAGACTTTGCTGGTTTGAATACCAAATCAAAAAAGCACAACCTTAAGAATAAATATTTTGAATCTGGTTCTAGCATTCTCATTTGGTGTTCGGTTTTGCCCTTTTAATGAGCATGATGAAGTGTGTTTGTTTGCTTATTATTGTGAGGGTGGGATATTTAAACCTCATTAAGAGCTATATGCTGCAAGGTGCTAAGTACCCTTCCATCCAGATGGCTTCACTTTCAGAAAAATGTGCTCAGGCTCGGGCCCTAACCTTGTTTGTAGCAATTAGTTCATTTCTTTGATTGAAGTGCTGCTAATGCCCCCCCCCTCTTCCTTGCTGCATGGGAGGCGCAAGTGCCGCAGCTGTGCGTGCACCCGGGTTATGCTAACCGATTCGGGTGCAGCTATTTCCAACTGTTTACCTTGCCGTTCTCCTCTTAACGCCACTCTAAACTATGCTGAACAATGGCGGGAACACGCTGCGCGCACTGTTGCGAGGAAGGAGGGAAGAATGGGCAGGGAGACAGTAGGATGCTGAACGATGTGTGAAAATGAGAATATGGCTAAGTGACTTACCATTCAAATAGACTTTCTCCAAATGCGAGTAATCAATTCTGGCACAGTGGGGAGAGTTAACATGACAAAGGGTCTAATCAGGGATTTGTCCAATATCAACTTTCCTGCTCAGTAGCCTCCCAAGTCTGAAAAGCATATGCATGAATTTAGTAACAAAGAGTTGAGGTTGGACCATTTTGCTTTTATAGAATGATGTGTATTCCAGATTTTAGGTGTCCCTGCCGTGGTGATTGGCTGCATGGGGAGCAAGTCACTTCTCGGTACTTACAAAGGTATGCCTGGGAATCTGACCGAATACGATATTTTGCCACAACTGAGATAACGATACTAAATGAATTTCATATTTTTCATCCCTTCCCAGTTTCGCAGGGAATGTAAAACAACGGTATACTGTGTTGCTTGCTGCAGGAAAACTGAGGCATTCAGAAAAGCCGCTTAATTGCTTTCCAAATGAATTCATCTCCCTCAGCAAAGGAAAAAGAAGCCAATTGGTTACATTACTACCAAGGGAGCAAAATTCAGAAGGCTTCAGACAGGTGTTCCTGGAATGTTCAACTCCGACGGATGCCCTATTTTCTAATAGCTGAATTCATTCTCAAAGCCTGTGTTTCTCTAATAATAATAATAATAATAATAATAATAATAATAAATTTTTATTTGTACCCCGCCCTCCCCAGCCGAAACCGGGCTCAGGGCGGCTAACAACAGCAAAAATCACAATAGAATAAAAACCAATTAGTTAAAATACAAGTTAAAAACCAGTTTAAAATGCCGCTTCATTTTGCACCCATTACCAAACCAAGGGGAGGAAACCATCAGACTTTAAGTGTCTGACCCGAAGGCCGGGTGGAACAACTCTGTCTTGCAGGCCCTGCGGAAAGATGTCAAATTCTGCAGGGCCCTAGTCTCTTGTGCCAGAGTGTTCCACCAGGTTGGGGCCAGAACTGAAAAAGCCCTGGCCCTGGTTGACACCAGTCTGGCAGCCTTGTGGCTCGGGATCTCCAGCAGGTTATTATTAGAAGACCTTAAGGTCCTTTGCGGGGCATAATGGGAGAGGCGGTCCTGTGTTTCCAGAGGAAAGGCAGAAGAGGAGAAGGCCAGGCCAGGGAGCTAGCACCATCAAGTCTTGAAGTCAGCCTAGGGACAATTATTTCCTTTATATTCCGTTGCTCTCCCATAATTTGCAATTTGCACAGGGTTGCAAGGTGGTCTCCCTGTTTAGGAGTTCATCGGATCCAGAACTGCTTCGCTTCAGCAAGCTTACTGTACCAAATGCCTTGAGGTCATGCCTTGGGGACAGATAGATCATCATTTGGAGACCGCAGCTTTCATTGTAGTGTTGCTTTCTAAGAGGAATGTCCCTTGCTCCCAGGTAATCCATCACATGAATAACAGCAAGCATAAAGAAAATTAAAGGCTTTCCCCCCCTCTTCAGCTAATTAACTGTGTAAAGCAGGTCTTCGAATCAGATCTAAATTTGGCTTTCCGTATAAATATGCCTCTGGGTGCCACTGCATCATGCTCTGTTATCACCATAAAATCAAGGATCAACGTTCTCTTGCACCAGCTTAAGATCATGGCATTCCATTCCGTCACTGGTGGGGGATCTCAACCCCCTCTTATATAATCCTGAGCTCACACACCCCCTTCCAATTTCCGTGAAATCTCCACTTTCCACTGACTACTTCCAAAAGCAAATATCCAAGAGTGTGCTCACAGCTGACTACTTCTTTTATCTGAAGATGCACTCAATGACTTGCTCATTTCTTTCTCTTTTTTTCGCCAAGCAAAATACTTATAGAGTCTCAGTTGAACCCGACAGTGAGGACCAGAAAACAGGGCTGTATGGGGTCAGAAGAGAGCTTAGCAAGAAGCATCAAGCCTCTGAAGGAGAAGAAAGATAACTGCCAGCAGCAGCGAGATCCAGGATGGTTTGTGCTTCAGCCTTGCCTGGAGGGAAGATCTTACAAGCATCCAAATCCTTTCTATTGCAGTAATCTGCCTTTGTATAATATACTTTTTGATTATGGTCATCAAGTACTGCGTATACACAGCCCTCATCCTATTCCTGCCTTGGCCTCGGGACTAAGCTTATTTTTCTTATCTCCAGATAGGAAAATAGGAAATAGAATGCATACACAGAGCTCTCCACAAGTTTATTGTACTCATCTCACTGATACGTCAATCATGCTGGTTGGGTTTTGTTATCGTTTTTTCATTTGCTTAGCTTCATCACCTGCGGCTGAGATCTCATCGGTCTCTCACTCGCTGAAGAGGGTTAGGCCAGGTCAAGTGTTTGGATGAGGAATTTGCAAGGCAAAGTCGAGCAGGGCAGGACGTGGAAGTACTTTCAACAGCAGGTGTCTCTGTACCGGAGCCTGCTGAGCTGGTGGGACACATTTATGGATGGAGCTAGCTGGGAATGCAATGGGGACAATCATGCCTTTGGGGAGAAGCCAATGCAGTGGTGGGGGGTGGGAATGAAGAACATGTAAAAGGGAGCCCCCCCCCACGGTATGCAGAGAATGTATAGGTTACTCGAGCTAAGTTTAGAACAGTGGTGCAAAGCCTATGGTGGTCTTCCAGATGTTGTTGGACTCCATCTCCCGCCAGTCCACTCAGTCTGGTTGATGATCAACAATGATAGGAGTAGAATCCTGGTTAGTTTTGCCAGGATCTGATGATTATCATCTTGTGGTGACAAGCGAATTGGCTTTTTTACTAGTGGCACCAGTGTTGTGAAATGCTCTCCCTGCTAAAATGCAAGAGTCCCATCAGTATTGGCATTTTGTTGGCTGCTGAAGACATACTGATTTCTCTGGTCGCCTTACTGGAACCCCCTGCTCTGACTGATGTTTTAACTGCATTAACTGTTGCACTGTTTTAATGGGCTTGTTTATTACATACTTTAATTACTGATGTTTCAATGTAGTTGTTTCCCCATGTATTTTAATTACAGGTCTCTGTATTTTCATAATTGGTCTTAAACTTGTCATTTTGCTGTTGGCTTTCATTTGTTTCTGAGCTGCCTTGGTTCCCACCCCCCTTGAAATTAAAGGGGATATCTTAATAACAATGATAAAAAATAAATAAATAACATTCCTTCCAGTAGCACCTTAGAGACCAACTAAGTTTGTTCTTGGTATGAGCTTTCATGTGCATGCACACTTCTTCAGATACACTGAGACAGAAGTCACCAGACCCTTATATATAGTGAGAGGGTGGGGAGGGGTATTACTCAGAAGGGTGGTGGGAATGGGTGCTTGGCTGATAGGTATGGTAAACCTGTTGAGTCGTCTCTAAGGTGCTACTGGACAAATTTTTTATTTTTTAAACTTTTTTATTTATTTTGACTGCGTCGGACCAATATGGCTACCTACCTGCATCTAGTAGTCTAGCAATACCTGGAAGGCCACAGGTTCCCACCCTGAGAGAGGAATTCAATGTAGCGCTATGCAGTTGTTCCATCAGCGGATGCATTTCAGCTTGCCAGGTACAGAATCCCCTTCTCTCCATTTATTGGTACTTCAGCAATGTATGATCTGTAAACCATCAATTGTGAAAGTTAGGAGTTGGGGTTGATTGGTACAGCTGGGGGTGCCTAGTCAATGTGAAGCCTGGTGGGTGGCTGGGTGGCTACGGACAAAATGAAATATGAGTTATCTAATAATATGTCTAAAATTCAATTTTAATTTAATTTAAAAAGTGCCAAATCCATCTCAATCATCCCAGTCAGTTGTCAATCACCCTAGTCGTTTCATAGCTTGTCAGCCGTTCCTTGTAACTTCACACTAATTGGCCAGAAGGCTGGAAGGTGGGAGCAGATTTACTGCTTTCTGAGAAAATGCTCCAAATTTCCCCCTTTATATACCTCCTTAAGTTATAGAAAACTGAGACCAGAATATTGAGGGAAGAGGTTTAGGGTGTCTCATAGCAAGTGAGTGCTCAGCAGAGCCCTCCATGCCTACAAATGGCCCCAGGAGGGGAAAGCATCTGGGAAAGGGCAAAAAGAAACCCAAAAGGTAATATTAATTTCAGAAATAGTTAGGCTGGTGGTGCTGTGTTCTAAACCACAGAGCCTAGGGCTTGCCGATCAGAAGGTTGGCGGTTCGAATCCCCGCGACGGGGTGAGCTCCTGTTGCTCGGTCCCAGCTCCTGCCAACCTAGCAGTTTGAAAGCACGTCAAAGTGCAAGTACATAAATAGGTACCACTCCAGCGGGAAGGTAAACGGCCATTCCGTGCGCTGCTCTGGTTCGCCAGAAGCGTCTTAGTCATGCTGGCCACATGACCCGGAAGCTGTCAAGCACAATGGGAACTGACAACACACCTTTTGAGTGACAAAGAAGAAAATCAGGAGGGGTACAACACAGCTGCCTCTGGGTTGGAAATGCCAGGGAAGTAGACATTTTTGAGGGGTCAAGGCTAGCCATCAGTGTGAAGTTTCATCCACCTTTCCCAGGACTGCAATCCTTGGCCAAGCATGGAGACTGACCACTGAAGGCTCTTCAGTTCCAGCAGGTATTCCACTTCCCACCCCACTTATGTCTGCCAGGACTGTGATCTGTTCTGTAGCGACATGTTTTATCATTCTATTACCTGGTCAGCCCCAATCTTCAAGCAGATCCTCCTCTACAGTGTTTCCGTCTTCCATGTTATGACGGGGAGACATTCAAGGGTGAAGAAAATGATGTCTTTCTTGTTGTGGTCAATGACTGCTCTTAGCTGTACAACCTATTTCAACGTCAAAATGTTGTTTATCTAGAAACAGTTGACAAATCCTAAGACATGGCTGATAGTTCATGTTGGAAAGATGACATAGCTGCTATTTAGCTAGCCTCTTACAGGAAAAGCAGAGGGGTAACGTTCTGCTGCAGAAATCCTTGCACTACTAGGACAAATTCCCTGGCTGCAACCCACTTTAAGCAAGCAAACAAGACAAAGAAACAGGGTGGGGAACTAACAACACTCTTGTTTTATTTTCACAACAGAGTTCTTGTGAAATTTTAATCCAGATGTGATGGATATTAATAAGGCTCGGGTGTACTGTGGTTATTTTTCTAGTTCAGAGTTTAAGCTTTCGTTTGACTTTTTTTTTATCCACACTGCTTGAAAACTGCTAGCCTCACTCATACTATTGCTGTCAACCAAGCATAATTCCCCATTACGGGTAACCTTTATATTGATCTGAAGGCAGCCCTGTTTAGGGAAGTTTTTAATGTTTTATGTTTTAGCGTGTTTTTAATATTCTGTTGGGAGCTGCCCAGAGTGGCTGGGGAAACCCAGCTAGATGGGTGGGGTATAAATAAATTATGATGATGATGATGATGATGATGATGAAACTGATTGACACAAATCGATTGACACAGAGACATTTTTCTTTTCTAAAGAGAGATTTTTTAGAAATTATAACCACACAGAATTATCTCAGTTACAGGTTTGTACAAAGGAAAATACAGCACAGAAGCAAGGAGAGGATCCAACAATGTAATATTATGAGCACTCTACTCTCATGCATTTGAAGATTCATTTTAACTCAAGGACACTATGCCTCCTACAGTACCCCACAGACTTTTCTGTTTAATTGTGATGAACTTAGTCTATGCTGAATTTCCAGTGCTGAATTTCCTTATATTGTGATTCTACTTCCATGCCAGCTGAACTGCGCAGTTCTTCTGTGTCTTTCTTGTCCTCCTGAAATCAATGGATAATTCATTCGCCATAGATTATCAATGATATGTACCTCTGCCTTTTTGGCAATTGGTATTGCGGCTCCTTCCTTGGCCAGCCATCACCTAAGCAGCTAGGCCTGATCCTGTTGTTGTTCAGTCGTTCAGTCGTGTCCGACTCTTCGTGACCCCATGGACCAGAGCACGCCAGGCACGCCTATCCTTCACTGCCTCTCGCAGTTTGGCCAAACTCATGTTAGTAGCATGGGCGTACCCGGGGGGGCAGAGGGGGCAGCTGCCCGGGTATGCCCATGAAGCAAAAATGATCAGCGTCCGTTCAAAGCAAACCTGAACGACCATGGCTTGCCCCCCCCTAGTTTTGATCCTGGGTACCTTTGAGAACACTGTCCAACCATCTCATCCTCTGCCGTCCCCTTCTCCTTGTGCCCTCAACCTTTCCCAACATCAGGGTCTTTTCTAGGGAGTCTTCTCTTCTCATGAGGTGGCCAAAGTTTTGGAGCCTCAACTTCAGGATCTGTCTCGTAGGCCTGATCCTACAAGTGTCTATTGGAACTCCCAGGCTTGCAAAAGACCTGAAGATTAATATTATAACAGAATCATAGAACTGTAGTGTTGGAAGGGACCCTGAGGAACATCAAGCCCAACCCCCTGCAATGCAGGAATATGCAGCTGTCCCATAGGGGGATCGAACCTGCAACCTTGGCGTTATCAGCACCACGCTCTAACCAACTGAGCTAACTGATATTGTCCAATATTTACCAGTGGTGGCTAGTACCCATTTGGGGTAGGGTGGAAAGCAGGAGACCAACAGAAGGTGGAGGTGAAGCCAATCCTCTGACTGGTGATAAGCAAGAAGGAAGTCATGTGGGCAGAATCTGAGGGCAGAAAGAGGTGCCCCATTCGCCCTAATGGATCAGCCTCCGCTGCAAAGGACTATGATTATACTGACTCAGGTTCAAAGTTCTATCGTTCTGTTTTGAACAGTCCTTGTGTCGTCATCTCCCAAAGAACCCTGGGAAACCGTAGTTTGTTGGGTTTTTTTTACCAAATTTTTTTTATTGGTTTTTCATAATTTTTATATCAATTACAAATTCTATAAACATAAACACCTGAAACACATAAAACACATACATAAAAAGACAAAACAAAGAAATATATCTGAACCTAAATTCTATCCAATTAAATTCACCTACAAATTGACTTCCTCTGAACCTCCCTATCTAAAGTTGCTTAACTGCTTTACTTCTTTAGCAGTTGTCCAATTTCTTACTTCTATTTACCTATTTACTCCTTTTTATTTCTCAATTTTTATCTTCACATTCTCATAATCTTTATTAATAAACTTATTCCACATACTCTCTAAATCCTAATTTCTAAATACTTAGATTTATCCTATTTACTAAACATCTATTTCTAATCTGAGCCTCTTTTGGTCTTCTGAAACATTACTAAATTCAAATATTACAATATTTCTTTAAATAACTTCTAAATTTTTTCCAATCTTCCTCCACCGTCTCCTCCTTCTAGTCGCGGATTCGTCCAGTCAGGTCTGCCAGCTCCATGAAGTCCATCATCTTCATTTGCCATTCTTCTATCGTGGGCATCTCAGTATTCTTCCAGTTTTTGGCGAGTAGAATTCTCGCTGCTGTTGTGGCATACAGGAAAAATCTAACATCTTTTTGGGGTATTTCATCTCCAACAATTCCAAGCAGAAAGGCCTCTGGTTTCTTATAAATGTGTTCTTAAACACCTTTTTTAATTCATTATAAACCATTTCCCAGAAGCCTTTCACCTTGAGGCACATCCACCACATATGATAAAATGTACCTTCCTTTTCTTTATACTGGAAACCATAGTTTGTTAAGGGTGCAGAGAGTTGTGGGGAGACCCTTATTCCCCTTCCAGAGCTGCAGTTCCCAGGGAGGTTTAACCACTGGTCACTCTTCCCAAGGAACTCTGGGAACCCTCATCCCGTGAGGAGAGCAGTGCTTTAATGGTATGGCGCAGATGGGGCCTCGGGTTGGAAGCCTTTCAGGGAGAGAAATGTTTTAAGCAGGAAATGCTTCTTTTGCTTTCCAGCGACAGGCTCCTAGGCCGCTCCAGCAACCTGCAACCACAAGGTGCCCATTCAAAGCTCATACGGTTCCATCCGCAGCGAGGACCCTTAGTTTTACGCAGAAAAGGAACAAGCTTACAATTTCAGATCCTAAGGCAGGAATGCAAAAAGCCTGTGGCACTCCAGCTTCCATCAGCCCTCGCCAGCATGCCCAATGGCCAGGGACGATGGGAATTGGGGAGCCCAACAACATCTGGAGGGCCACAGGGATCCCCATCCATGGCTTTAAATCATTTTGTAGCACTGCATATTCCTAGAAAGGATGCTCATGTTGATTGTAGCTTGCAACGTAGCTTCCTTAAAATGAAAAAAAGAGGTGGCAACCCAAATGCTTCTATAGATTTCATTCCTCAGAGCGTGAGTGCCAGAAGCCAGAAGCACTTCTTAGCATCTTCTGTATAGGAAGAGAGGCTGATCTGACAAGTAGCAGCCATCAAATTGCACCTGCGGTCAGATTTATTATATACTGGGACACATTTCTGGATAAATCCTATGTTTCTGTTTGACCCTCTCTTTAAACCTCACTTTGAATCTGACTCTCCCATAATTGCAGCTCATCGCTTTATCACCGTAATTGAACTGTCCTCTGTCACCTTTCCCTCTCCTCTACATCACCTACTGTGATGTAACCACTTATCTGTCTGGTGTTTGAAGGCAAAGTGAAGGAGGTTTTTCTTAGCCTGAAGGGTCTTGATACAGGTGAATGATTAGTTGCTAGGTGAGCAACTTGGTTCCAAACACAGAGCTGCCAGTTATCAAAAGTATCACATCCTTTATCTCTCTGGGCTTAATCCAATTGGCAGCGAAGATGTCCGAGACCAAAGGATGACACACTTTCTCAATTGGTTTTTATCGCCCGGGCCCACGTTGGGACGCTCTCGCTCTGTACCACTTCAAAGAACGGAAAGAAATCCTCTTGAAAGGATTGAGCTAAATTGGTGGCCATAGGCTGCCCTGTTCTGGCTAGGTTGAAAGGCTTTGAGGTGCTGGACTAGGTCTAAGGCAGGGCTGGAAGACCTGTTGGACTCCAAATCTCCTCAGACCTAGCCCGTGGTCATGGGTGATGGGAACTGTAGTCCAACAACATCTGGAGGGCCATGGGCTCTTCAACCCATCTAGTCAGGCTGGACCACGATCGTATTTAAGGCCAGGCAGAACTGAGAGCCTGGATTGTCTTGAACAATCGCCAGGCTGAAGGATGGAGCATTTGACAGACAACCTTCTTTCTCCTTCCCTTCCAACAGATGAGGAGTGTCAGGGACCAGCAATCAGATTCCTCTTCAGCAGCTGAAGACAAGAACTTCAAACCCAAAGTAGAAGGCATGCAAGGGGAGCTCCAGGAGCGCTGCTTTGAGTGGTTCTTGGATTTGGGTGATAGACCATTGCCTGTCCTGGGTGGAGTTGGACTCCCTTTGAAGGAGCAGGCCCATAGTTTGGAGCAGTGTTTCCCAAACTTGGGTGTTCAGCTGTTTTTGGGCTACAACTCCCATCATCCTTAGCTAGCAGGACCCGTAGTCCAAACACCGGTTTGGAGGTACTCCTTGAACTACCATTGTCACCTGAGCTACAGGTAGCATCTGATTAGGAGGACCTTTGGCTGTGGCTTTCTGGATAGGGATAACCTGACCAAAGTGGCTCACATGTTGGTAACTTCAAGACTGGATTACTGCTGCATGTGGGGCTGCCCTTGGAAGCTGCAGCTATTGCAGAATGCTGCAGCTGGACTTGTGTAAGGAACTGATTACCACCAACACATGGCACCAGTGTTAGAAGAACTGCACTGGCTTCCCATCTGCTGCTGGGCCCAGGTTCAAGGCCCAGTGTACAAAGCCCTGAATAATTGAGGCCCAGCATAATTTAACTGTACCCTTTATGTTCCAAGTCGATCACTGAGATCAATTGGGAGAGCACTATCAGTGGTCCCCCATGGACCAGAAGCATGACTCATATCAATGAGAAGCCATGCTTTCAGTGTTGTGGGCCCAATTCTGGGGAACATCTTCCCACTAGAAGTCAGGTAGGCACCATCCCTGCTGAGTTCTAGGCGCTTGGTTAAAGCCATGTTATTTCAGGAGGCCTTTGCGTCATAAATGCTTCTCTGGTGTTCTTTGCTTAAATTTCTGAGATTTTAAATGTCTAGTTTAAACTTTGCACAATGTAATTTTTTTTTATAATTGTAAGGTACTTTGAAACCTAGATGGTGAAAAGAGGGATAGTGGGTCAGTCGCCCTCCAATCATACGATGTAGCACTTCTGTCCTTGGGCTCAGCAGACTCCACTGAAGACCCAGTGAGATGAGAGGCTCTCCCATTCCATCCCAGCATGAGACTACTGGAGAAAGATGGACCCCTTTAATCAAAGCAGCATCTTCCAATGTGGCAATTAGAATGTAGTCATTGCTGATACTTCTTCTTCTTCTTCTTCTTCTTCTTCTTCTTCTTCTTCTTCTTCTTCTTCTTCTTCTTTGGTGATCAGTCGTAGCCGAGTAAGATTGTCTTCCATAAATGAGTCTGTAATGTGACTGTGGAGGCCAATTCTGGATCCACACGTCCTTCCACAGTGGGGACATTGGTTTCCAGGTGGGAGTTGATCATGGTGAGGATTTGCCAAGCGTGCCTTCCTCTTAGCACGTTTCTCCCTTGTGTCCTGAGTTCGAGCATCTTCAAAACCCATGACACCTTTGGTAAAGTCTGTTCTTCAATTGGAGTGTATGCAGGCCAGTGTTTCCCAGTTGTTGGTGTTTATATTACATTTTTAAAGATTTGCCTTGAGAGAGTCTTTGAACCTCTTTTGTTGACCACCAACATTACGCTTACCATTTTAAAGTTCAGAATAGAGTAGTTGCTTTGGAAGATGATAATCAGGCATCTGCATAACATGACCAGTCCAACGAAGTTGATGTTGAAGAATCATTGCTTCGACACTAGTGATATTTGCTTCTACTGTTGCTGCTACTATATAGGGCTGAGACTCTGGTCCCTTCTGAAGCAACATTGGTGCTCTGTAGTCACAGCGTACAGCATGACCCCTTATTTTGCCTCAGACGACCCTTGTCCGGCCTGAACCCAGACTGAGTTCTGCCTCATTACAAAGCAGAAGAAGAAGAAGAAGAAGAAGAAGAAGAAGAAGTATCCCAAATAGATACAGTATTCTGAGATTGCTGTGGGATGGGCAGTTCTGCAGCTCAGGGATAAATTGGTTGAGTAAGCTTGTGATTGTTGTAGTCAGTACCGGTAGCTAACACGTCTCTGATGCTGGTGGTGAGACCATTCTGCAGGACCGTTGGTGGTATTACAACCCATCCCATGTTTTTAAAACTGGGGGAGGGGCATAGCAGGCTAGAGCTTAATATTTCTACTGTTGGAATTTTTTTGAAAAACTAGTTTCCTGACAGAAATGACATAAGCTCACAGAACATTACAATTTGGCACAGGGGAGAGTCTATGATCATCAGAATTTGTGACAACACAGGCACTGTCCAATAGGGACCCACAGTGCTCGCACAACCAAGTTCCATAGAGAACTCTGAATCGTGAATAGCTTTGCTTCCTAGGAGAAGAGGAAAAAATGTTTGCCCTGTGACAAAGTACAGAATTTCGAATCTCAAGGAAATGTAATACATCAAAGGGAAGCATCTGAACCCCATGGATTGCACTATAAAAAAGTTGTCTGGAAAGGCTCTGAAAATCTGTTCAGGGTTTACATGGGAGCGTGTAATGACTTCAGAGGAAACATGCACAGGACTGGGCTGCATCTCTTTAAAATTCTGCTTAGATGACTGATTTCTAAAGGGTATGAGAATGTGCTCTGTTGTGAATTCTTCTGCAAAGCTCTTATTACCGACCTCAAGATGGCACTGCTGCCGAACTGCTGCACATTCCACCAGAACAGTTACATAATCTTGTTTATACAGCGAAGGGGTCATTTGAAAGCTAAGATCACACAATGTTAATTTGGCCAGTGACTTTCAGCTTCTTCTTCTTCCTCCTCCCCCACACCTCCCTTTTTTTTTTTTTTTTTTTTTTGGCAAAATGCCTCTTTTATGTCTAGATGGAGACTTCTAAAGGAAATGTTTGTGTGTGGATGTGCTGCCAGGGAAGCCTTACAGTCAGGGAGCGCTCGCTGAAAAATAGCTGGGATTAAAAGTTTGGACCGGTCTCAAATTATGCCTCTCTTGGAATTTGTTGTTTTTACTTTCCTGTTCTAGAAGACAATGATACAGGAACAGTTGGCCTCGGCTATGGTGTTTTGTCAGTCGGGGAGTCTTGGCCCAGAACTACCCCGTGGATTTTTCCATTCTGAAACCTCTCTCCCCGCACTGCCGCATTCATCTCATGGGAGTGCAAATTAGGAGCACACTCTTCTCTGCTGGGAAGAAGTTGCAAGGGAGCTAGGATCACACCCAAGTGCCTTTCTGTACGGCACAACAGCACAACATGTGCAAAAGTTACGGGTGGCGGAGGATTTGCCACATTATCAGCCCTGTTCTATTTATAAGCTCCGAATGTTTGTAAAGCTTATTTCTAGGAGAGGAACACTGGTCAGTTCAATAAATGGTTTCTTGCTAATGGATACATGGGCATTGTGTACAGAAATGTGCTTCTTCAGGATATTCTCGGGGCCTGGTGAGGGTTTCAGAGGCAAAGAGTATAATCCAGGACAGCGACAGATCAAATCTAAAAGCAGCAGCCAAGAGTCTGGAGGGCCAGAGGTAAGCAATGCCATCCAAGACATGCTAACATTCAGATTCCAGTCCAGGTAGGCAAAGATCGGAAGGTCTGGAAGCAGGCAACATGGCACAAGATATGCAAGTGGCTCGGTTAACCAGTAGCTCAGACTGGGAACCAAACCTAAGGCATTTCTTAAACAAGAACAACAGGGTCTCCTATTGGCTCCCCAGATCACCTGATTCCTCTGAGCTAGTTCATTTCCCTTCCACTATCTAGGTCAGGCATTGGCAACCTTGGCTCTACAGCTGTTTTGGGACTACAATTCCCATCATCCCTGACCACTGGCCCTGTTAGCTAGGGCTCATGGGAGTTGTGGTTCCAAAACATCTGGAGAGCCAAGATTGCCTATGCTTGATCTAGGTGGTGCCATATGGCAGGCAGGCAGGCAGGCAGGCAAAAGGTTGACTGGGATCTGTTGGTGACTTGGGATTTCTGAGTCTCAACTGTCTAACAAGAGCAACAGCTCTAACAAGAGCAACAGCAAATTCCCCTCATCACCCCCAGTTATGATAATGAAATGAAGAAAGTTTGGAGGAGGAATCAGGAGCATATTTTCATGTGGAAGGAGTATGAGCTCCATTCAGTTCTGGTACTCCAAAATGCCAACATGGTCACCTTCACACCATACATTTAATAGATACACACGTGGCTTCCCCTAAAGGATCTGTCATTTGTTAAGGGTACTGGCAACTGTGGGGAGTAAACTTCAGTTTCCAAAAATCTTTGGGGGAAGCCATGTGCTTTAAGCGCATGGTGTGGGACTGACCTAAATTCCAGGCCTTATTGATTCTAAGCGTACATCTTTTGCACCTGACTGTGACTGGTGGATCTGGGGGTTCCAGAGGTGGGGGTAACCAATGAAGATCCGGCAAGCACAAAGTCTGCCCTCCCCAGCCACTTTCTCCACCTGGTGCTGCTCTCTTGGTGGTGCAGATATTAAGATCTCTGGGCTGGCTGCTATATTCAGTCTCGCTGGTGCTCTGCACATACAGCACATGTAGCGAGGGCCTCTATTTCCTTTGTGTTATCAGATAAAGTATGCGCCTTTTGTATACCTCTCCTTTTGTATACCTCTCATTTGCTATATAATCTTTCCTTTTAAATGCATGGCATCTTTTAAAAACATTTTTGCTCACTTCCAAGGCACCCTTGTTGCGCACCTATTTCCCCCTCTCCCTCTGTTTACTGGCAGAATGCTTTCCTTTGTTTTGTTTTAATAATCTCCATTTGATATTGAAAGATGAGAAAAAACAACCCTACAGGGTGTACAGCGTCAGAAACCTAAACAGAATATGCCAAGTTTGCACTGCTTTGTAATGGGTGCCAGATATCTCAGATTTTACCAGCCCCTTATTTGGCAGAAATCCACTATGTGGAATACCGTAGGCTCCTTACAGCCGCTAGGTTAAACGTTCTGGAATCGGCGGTTTTGTGGGGAAGGTTCAGGGGAGTCCCATACGCCCAGAGACTTTGCCCCTGTGCTCTGGGAGTGGTTGAGTCAACTGAACATATTCTTTTGATCTGCCCATTCTATGCAGATCTTAGACAAAAACTTATAGCTCCACTCCTATGCCAACATAGCCCAGTAGACAGAGAAAGACTGGTTTTGTATTTGCTGAACAAGTTCACCTGAACAACAACCTTCTCGGTGGCCAAATTTCTTTTTTTTGGCCTTTAAGCGTCGTAAGGCTAAAATTGACTGTATTGACACGGGTCTAAATGTATAATATATTTTTCGCTGTTTCTAAGTGTCACGCTTTTCCAGATGTTTAGACGTTTTAACTTTTGTATGGATAATATGTGCTTTCTGACTGACAGTCGAATAAATTTTATTGATTGATTGGTAATGGGTGCCAGAAGAAACATGATGGCACAGAAGCATTCTCTCGTGTTCACACGTGCAATGTGATTATAAAGAATTCAGCATGGCAAGGAGGAGAAAGGCACCGTGGCACAAATGTGTAAACTTGGGACTGATATACAGAGATATAATGCAGGAATGCCATTCTAAATCAAAATGGCAGCATTTCTCTTTCTGAGTTCATGGGAGAGAATGAAGAGTGGGAGTAATGCTTTAACCTTCTGCAGAATGCATTCAGCTGCAGCATTAGAAGGAATCTGATTGATGCAAGTCTACTTAGAAGAAGGCTTGGCAGCAGCTCACAACAGCTGAAGTGTAGCAGATGGCTAGATCAGAAGATGTAAACAAAGGTTGATTAACCAAGCAATGTTCTCTGGTAGACGTCAAAAGTTGGGAGGATGGAAAATGTTTCTCCTGGAAACTATGCTGGACCTGTCTCCCTGGTATTATTCCCACCCCCAGTCTAAGGATAAGGTCATAAGAACATAGGAAGCTGCCTCACACTGAGCAAGACCATTGGTCCACCTAACTCAGTACTGCTTGCACTAACTGGCCGTGACCCTTCAGGGTTTCAGAAAGGGTTCTCTCTCAGCCCTATCTGGAGATGCCAGGGACTGAAAATGCACACAGAGGTGTCCTACTGTAGAGCTGTAGCCCCTACCCATTCAACTCTGAAAGTTAAACTGCACCCGCATAAAACAACAATATCATCAACAGAAGTCTAGTGTCCAGGTCAAGGGAAGTAATAGTACCAATCTATTCTGCCTTGGTCAGACCATACCTGGAGTACCGTGTCCAGTTCTGGGCACCACAGTATAAGAAGGATGTTGGCAAGCTGGAACTTGTGCAGAGGAGGGCAACCAAGATGATCAAGGGTCTGGAAACCAAGCTTTATGAGGAACAATTGAGGGAGTTGGGTATGTTTAACCTGGAAAAGAGGAGAGTGGGAGGAGATATGATAGTCCTCTAAAGGGTTGTCACTTGGTAGTTGGAGAAAGCTTGTTTTCTCCTGCTCCGGAGGGTAAGACTCGAACCAATGGCTTCAAGTTACAAGAAAGGAGATTCTGCCTAAACACCAGGAAGAACTTTCTGACAGTAAGAGCTGTTCGGCGATGGAATGGTCTCCCTCAGGAGGTTGTGGACTCTCCTTCCTTGGAGGTTTCTAAGCAGCGGTTGGATGGCCATCTGTCATGGATGCTTTAGCTGGGATTCCTCCATTGCAGGGGGTTGGGCCAGATGACCTCTGGGATTCCTTCCTACTCTACAATATGTTCAAAGCTTTCGTATTAGAAACAGAAAGCAAGAACCTTCACCCTGGCATGCTCTATCTCTGTATGCACAGGAAGCCTTTCGTGCAGGAAGAATTCAAACATTTATTCCCCAGCTTAGAGGAAGAAGCATTACTGTTCACCAGCAGCTCTAAAGCCCTAAATCAGGAGTGGGGAACCTTTCTCGGTCCAAAAGTAACAGTCCTTCATGGGTAACTACTGGCTGCATGACAATAGGTGGGTTGGACCAAAGTCATAAGTGGGTGCAAACAGAGCCATTCATGCACAGATATTTATCTGCACAGCCATCCCTCACCCACAAACTCTAATCAATCCACACCTACATGCCCCATTCACAAATATTCGTCCCCATATTGGGGAAACCCTCTCCGCTCAGTGCTAACTTACATTTAAAGATGACGGATGGCAACCTGTCCTTCACCAGCAGGTCCCATGACAGGTTACGCAACCATCTAAAATTCAACATTAGAAACAGGAAGAACAAACCACAGAAAGAGAGTAAGTCCTGAAAACATATCTCAGGTATCAAAGAGGTGTATCTTCAGCATATGACGAAAGCTGTATAATGAAGGTGTCAGACACACTGCTCTGGGGAGAGAATTCCACAACCTAGGGGCTGCCACCAGGACCGGTGCTAGGGGTTTTGGCACCCTAGGCGAAGGGGCGGGCCACGTGCCGTCATTGCGCATGACGTACGGTGCCCCGCCCCTTGCCGCTGGGCGCCCCGCGCCGCCATGATTTTCGCCGCTGGTTGGGGCTGCACCGGGCGGCGGCGGGGGGCGAGGGGCAGGCTGGCCAGCGCCCCCTCTATTTTGGCGCCCCCACCGCCGCGGTTTTCGCCCCAACCTGCTCGCTCCGCCGTTGGTTGGGGTGGCGGCGGCGGCGGGGGGCAGGCTGGCCAGCGCCCCCTCCATTTTGGCGCTCTAGGCAACTGCCTAGTTCGCCTAAATGGACGCGCCGGCCCTGGCTGCCACAAAGAATGCCCTCCCTTGCCCGCTTCTCGAACTTTTGAGGGCAGTGGAACTACCAAGAGGACCCCCTATGCTGATCTTAACACCCAAGAGGGTCTGTAGGGAAAGAGGCAGCCTTTCAGATATTTGGGGCTTAAATCTTCTCCAAAAGAATCTTGGAAACTGTAGTGCATGTCCCCTTCTGGGCACAGGCAGAAACATTCTTGTTCTGGCAGGTCCTTTAGTTGGAAGTGTGATTTTAGGTTTGTCCTACTGCTGCTTGGTCTGTTCTATTACGATTTCATTGATTTTGAAATGGTTCTAAAATTGCGCTTTAATAGCACAACACTCTGTGCTGTTGACTCTCAAGCTTTGGTATTGTTGAAATGTATGCAACAAAAGAATGAATCAATTTGAGTTGTGCAACTCAAATTGGGGCCACTAGACCCAAAATTTTGAAGCAATGTGGACTAAAGTGGCTTTGGGGGCCCCTTAAGCTTCAGCAGTTTCATAGTCGATCCACCCCTGATTATTCCTTTGAGAAAGAGAGATCAGAATTTGCAAAATAATCTGCCAGGGTTAAAAGTCACGTGTGTCATTTACCTGGGGCTTTCCACTGGGGTGCTTGTTTTCCTTTCTTCTAAACACGTAGGCTGTTCTGCTTCTCTTGAAATCAGTGGCGTAAAACTGAATGAAAAAGCTCACTAGACAAGCCAATATATTTGAACAAAGAGGGCAGAATGTTACCTAACATGCCAGAATTATACAGATTGTCTAAATCTCAGCAGGACAATGCAGTTAAAAGGCCTTCTTATTTTGGACATGCGCTATCAACTCTGTTGGCTCCAGATTGCTCGGAAAGAAACAAACAGCTTATTTTGGAGCTGGGAATGCAGGTGCCTCATCAAGCAAGTTAAGACCCGCACAAGGGACATCAGTTCAGCTGCTACTGAGCCAGTGTGGTGTAGTGGTTAAGAGCGGTAGACTCGTAATCTGGTGAACTGGGTTCACGTCCCCACTCCTCCACATGCAGCTGCTGGGTGACCTTGGGCTAGTCACACTTCTCTGAAGTCTCTCAGCCCCACTCACCTCACAGAGTGCTTGTTGTGGGGGAGGAAGGGAAAGGAGAATGTTAGCCGCTTTGAGACTCCTTCAGGTAGTGATAAAGTGGGATATCAAATCCAAACTCTTCTTCTTCTTCTACTGCCATTAAAGGTAAGTTCAACCTCTGTGGTAAATAGGACTTTATGGTAATGGATTTTGGACTCTCAATGGTCTAACAAGAACATTCCCTTCCCCACCTTATGCAACTGCGATGCAGAAGGCTTGAGGGAGGAACCAGGAGTGGTTTTTTGTATGGAAGGAGTGTGCACTTGGTTAAGTTCTGGTACTTTTGAAATAAAACAAAAAACCAAGCTCACCACCATCCCATACACTTATAGTCCATGGCTTCCCCCAAAGAATCATGGGAGCTGTAGCTTGTTGATGGTGCTGGCAACTGTAGCTTTGTGAGGAGTAAACTTTGTTGTCTCCAGATTGCTTTGAAAAACAAACAGCTTACTTTGGAGTTGAGAACACAGATTCCTCATATGGAACTAAGGATGTTGTTTCCGTGTTTTCTTTTGAAAATAATATTTTAAATGACCTTTTTTTTATCAAGCAAAGTTCATGTTTATTATTCATAAATCATCACATTATAAAATTGCACTGGAGAACAGAGGAAATGGAAGTCCTGCGTTTTACCGTGTGCAAGTAAAATATTCAAATAAAATCCAGAGTCATTTGGACATGTGAATTTGTTTATTGCATTTATATACCACCTTTATCTTCCAAGGATCTCAAGGTGGTTTACATGGTTCTCCTCTTCCCCATTTCACCATCACAACACCCCTGTAAGGTAGATCAGGCTAAGAGATGGTGGCTGGCCCAAGGTCACCCAGTGAGCTTCGTGGCTGAGTGGGGATTCAAACCCTGCTCTCTCAGGTCCAGCACTCTAACTGAAGTGTAGGTGGGTTCCCATGAAGCAAGACACAGTGATAACAGCAATAACCTTTATTGAACTAACAGAACAGGACAACAGGGGCAAAGCTACTTGAAATATACTCGGAGTCGAGTGTGGATTTCATGCTCTTTATTCAGCTCATAGTAGCGAGGAATGAATGTTCCCCCAGAACATCTGCTTTATATACATTATTTACACAATGGGCCCCACGTGATTGGCTAATTCCAGGATACTCCTGTAGTCCAATCAGATTGTGGATTCACTTCCACCTGGAGCTGGATTGGGTGGCTCCTGCGGACCAATCAGACTGCTGCATTCTTGATCCTATTGTTCTAGGACCAATCAGACTGATGCATTCTGAATCCTATTGTTCTAGGACCAATCAGACTGCTGCATTCTGAATCCTATTGTTCTAGGACCAATCAGACTGCTGCACTTTGGATCCTATTCAACTCAGTACATAACACTACTGCTTACATACATTTCTGCAAGCCTGGGCCACTCCCACTCTCAACGTGATTGGCTGTCTAAACTCCCACGCTGCGAATCATAACTCAGAGTTGAAGGGCCAATGGCAGAGGCCCAAATCCTGAAATGTTCTGTGATTGGAGATCATGTATCGAATCAGAATCCTTAGTCCAGACTCAAGCTCAGGCAAACACAGACCACTGAATACATAACACGAACCATTATGCTACACTGGCATAATGAATGGAGTGACCAGAAAGCATCTACCATTAAGCTTAAAGCAAAGTAGATGTTCGCCAGTACAGTCAGTGGCAACTGACTGGACACATTTATGTTGAATGTTGTAAGATGCAATAGCAAGTTATTAAGCTCTATAGGCAACATATTCATCTCAGTGTGATAGCAGGATGTAAATCTTAACAAAACCTTACAGCAATGGCTATCAATACTAGTCAATACAGCTATTCTCTCCCCAACTGCCTCAGTACACTAGTTGCTGGAAAGCACAGCAGTAGGGAGTGGTTCTTGTGTTTTGGTTCTGATTGTGGGTTTCCCACAGGCATCTGGTTAGCCACTGTGAGGACAGGATGCTGAACTAGATGGGCCATTGGCCTGATCCAGCAGGCTCTTATTATGTTCTTAAACTTAGAAACAGCTCTAATACTGTAGATAGAAATGTCGTTCTGTGCTTATCATATAATGTGTAGTATGTCACCTGACCTTTTGAATTCCACTCCCCCACCCCTATTAAACATTAGACAGGCGTGGGTGGCGCTGTGGGTTAAGCCACAGAGCCTAGGGCTTGCCGATCAGAAGGTCGGCGGTTCGAATCCCCGCGACAGGGTGAGCTCCCATTGCTCGGTCCCAGCTCCTGCCAACCTAGCAGTTCGAAAGCACGTCAAAGTGCAAGTAGATAAATAGGTATCGCTCTGGCAGGGAAGGTAAACGGCGTTTCCGTGCGCTGCTCTGGTTCGCCAGAAGCGGCTTAGTCATGCTGGCCACATGACCTGGAAGATGTACGCCAGCTCCCTCAGCCAGTAAAGCAAGATGAGCGCCGCAACCCCAGAGTCATCCGCGACTGGACCTAATGGTCAGGGGTCCCTTTACCCTTTACCTTTATCTCTGTTGTCTTTTTAGCACCTGCCTTCCTCCAGGGGCAAAACTAGGCTTTATTTTACCCGGGTCAAAGAGCCAGTTTGGCACACACACCCCAAAGCGCATTTGCGTATACACACACTCAATGGCACCCCTCTAGAGGCATCACTCAGGACAAAAAGCCCCCACATTCCTCATTCAACAAGCCTTTTAAGCTGAGATATATCCTAGTCTACATCTGTGTTGGAATTGCTTTTAGATGGGCACATCTGGGAAGAAGGGCTGGATATAATTTTAATAATAAATACCAAAAAAAAGAAAAGAAAGCCTTCTATGATACCTCATAAAATACTATTATGATGGTGTTCTCATAAGCAACTTTGAGGGCCTTCCAGGCCAAAAAGCATCAGTAAATATATAAACGGTGGAATTGTTGCCATGTTTGGAAATTAAAAAAGTAGGATGCGGCAGTGCTGTTCTTTCCTTTCCACCTCATATTTAAACTGTTACTTGCTTGCATGAGCTCAGAGCAATGGGAAGAATGCCGGTACTGTAGTTCTTTCGATACATTCGCTGGGCTGTGTTGTAGCATGTCAATATCAGCGAATGCGTCACTTGCTCACGCTGGGTAATTATGAGGGCAATCCTATACTCCAATTACACTGAAGAGAGAGATGCTGCCCATGACATCAGAAGAACGGCCTCTCAGTCCAGGAGGAAAAAACACCAAAAAATGTGAATCTAAAGGAAGACTAAAGGAATGAAGAGCAACTGGGATTCAGAAGCATTATAGGCTCCAACCTATATTACCGGATGGGAGAATGTTTTAAACCATTTTAATAAAAATAAAAATTGTCCAGTAGTACCTTATAGACCAACCAAGTTTGTTCTGGTATAAGCTTTTGTGTGCATGCACACTTCTTCAGATACCACAAAAGCTTATACCAGAACAGACTTAGTTGGTCTATAAGGTGCTACTGTACAATTTTTTATTTATTTTATTTTTATTTCGACTGCGTCAGACCAACACGGCTACCTACCTGAATTTAGATGTTTTAAACTGTTTTAGATTGTTTTTAAAATGCTTTTTTCAAAAAGGTATTTTGCTGTGGGTATGTTCACTGCCTTGGGCCTCTTCAGGAGGAAGGGTTGGATACAAATTCAATAAATCAATAAATCAATAAATCTCCCAATCAATTATCTTGTACTGCCCAAGACCCTGAGCTCCATAACTGTGAAGACATTTAACAGCTTTTAACAACTTTTAACAGCTCACTCTCACAGTCTTTCCCCCTCATTGGTCCCTTCCATCTGATTTCCACATTAATCTGAGTATTAATAATCAAATTCCTGAAACATTCCTCCTCATCTCCCAATATCAACAGCCTGGGGACTCGGGCGGGAGAGACCGGCTCACTTGCTATTTTAGAATCTTTAGAATCTAGTGCAGGGATACATGCACTCGTAAGACACTCTCTTCTCCAGACAATGGTCCAGTACAATCCGACAGTATACTTTCCGCAATCCCTTATGGCGTGGTCAGGCTCTTTGTACAAAAAGTCAGAAAGTTAGCGTGGAAGTACTCTGAGCTTCAACCAACTGTTAACAACCCAACCCTATTAGAACTTACTGAAGGAGGAGGAGGAGGAGGAGGAGGAGGAGGAGGAGGAGGAGTTTGGATTTGATATCCCGCTTTATCACTACCCGAAGGAGTCTCTTTAAATCTATTTTTTCGATTTAAATTGGATTTTTAAAACAATATGCTTTTGGAGGAAAAAATCTTTCTAAAGATAGTTTCCTATTTAAGTTACATTACAGTCCAGAGGCTATTCATCAGGAAATAAGGATTTGTTTTTCATGTGTGCTGAAACTCAGTCTAAGTTGGGTTACAAAAAAAAAAAAAAGTTTAACCACATCAGTTAACAAACATGGATACATATGCTATAATGTTATTGTTCTAGTTAAATAAATTGTTTAAATTGTTATTAAGGAAATTATTATTTTTCTCCTTCCAATAAAGTACAGCAAAAAAGTTGTCCAAATATAAAGTTAACTTGTTAAACCTCACAATAATTTCATAATTATCTGTCTATGTATTTCTAATAGTATAACCAAATCAGAAATTTTTGATATAACTGTAAAAACTGCTCTGAAAATTTATTATTCCAAAAATGAAACCTTCATCTGGTTGTAAATATTAAGATTATACCAGCAGGAATGTCTTTCTGTAAAAACAATAATTTAAATCAAGTCTTACTGACTAGTGATTTAAATTGTGATTTAAATTGATTTGATTTAAATCAAATCCGCCCTGATAAGGGGTGAGAGGATCTTTTATGTATATTGGTCCCAAGCTGTATGGGGCTTTACCTTGGACCTAGTCCAGAGGCTAACTGGCAGCCCGTGCAACTCTTCCAGCAGTCGTGTAATGTGATGGCAATATCTGGCTGTAGGCAGAATTCCTGCATTGCTGGGGGTTGGACTAGATGACCCTCAGGGTCCCTTCCAAACGCTACCATTCTATGAGCCTATGAGCTCTAGTGAGCAGTCAAGCTGCCACATTTTGCACCGGCTTCAGCTTCCAGACAACCTCCAGGACAGCACCATGTAGATTGCATTGCGGTAATCCAACCAGGAGGTTACTATCTCGTGGCCAACGGTTGTCAGTCATACCTCTATTATATTCCAAATGTTAAGAACTAATTGAGGAGAAAACTAAAAAAGGCTACCCTCAATCTTTTGTCATGTGCTAATATTTATCTGAAATGGGTTTTATTTTTTGGTTCACCGCTCAGTATATTTCCACAATCTGTACACTGTACTTCAAAAAGTAATTTGAATTATGACTTCCTGTTGGACCCAAAATAGACTGGACCACCAAGGGGAGGTGTTATGAAATGACATAGTAAAAGCTATTCTCTGTTCCATTGCACTGTGCCCTGTTGTGTCCTTCATGCCAATTATTGATCAGAAGTTCATTCAATGCAAAAAGCCTCTCTGTGAGCCTGAGCTTGGGATGTAATAATAAAGTAGGTCATTGATTAGCTGGAAGGTTGACATAGAACTCCTTCAATCAGATCCTGATGTACTGGTACATCTCGGGAGTGATGGTGGGGAGAAGGAAGACTTTAAAAAAAAATCAGTAATGTTGGAAAAGTAATCTATTCCCCCCGCTCCAAACATGCTTTTTAAAAATGAGGCTCGATGCTCAACAAAATAACTAGATAGCACAGGGTGAGTTTTCAAAGAAGAGCTGCTGGGTTGTTGTTGTTGTTTGTTTGTTTTGTTTTGTTTAAAGAGAGGTGGGAAAGCAATTTAAATAATTATTGCTGAAGTGCACACTTGAGAATACTCTTCTCTCAGAACCAAGAACTCTGCAACCTTTCCATATGTATTGTTGCAAGCCACCCCAATTTCCGATATTCCAAGGGTTCTAGGCACTTACCCAGGGTTCACTTTCCTTGGAATGAGGGACAGTGGAGACTGTGGTGCCTTTGTGATATATGATGGTTTATTTACACATATATACAACCTGAGACTATGACGGAGGACTTCACAGCATTAACATCCCAATAGGGCCTTGCTTCTCCCGTAGGCACAGCCTTGGATTCCAGCAGAAATCGGACATGCTTCTGTCTCCCAGCTACCCAGCCTTGCTCCTAGTGTCTAGCTCATTTAATTCAACTCTCCACTCTGATCTTTGTCTTTCTAACTACCAGCGAGAGGAGGAAGGGGGCCCCACCCATTTGCTGTCTGGCACAAGAGCCGCTTCCCTTGTTACCTTCACGGCCCATATTTAGAGGGCCATTACTTCACCAGGAAGGTAGCCTGGCTATTCCACAAATTGAATCAGTGCTGGATCCAGGAATTAGAAAGGGACTTAAGCACATAGCCTACCGCCTCCCAAACTCATAAAATTATGTTGGCTTGGTTGCCCACTGAATCCAATGAAGAAAGAGCTGTAGTAGTCACCATTGTAGAGAATAGAATAGAATATTTTATTGTCATTGTCCCCTTTGGGGACAACGAAATTTCTTGGCTGCTCCATCCACCCAGATAGGGCACTCCTATAGAATATAGAATATAGAAAGTCCCAGGTTCAGTCCCTGGCTGGGGAAGACACGTGTTTGAAATCCTGTAAACCAACAGGCAGGCATTGCAGACAGTATCAAATCAGATGGACCAGTGGTCCGAATTTGTATAATGCTGCTTCCTATGTTCCCACAATAGCCAGTGTAGTGTAGGGGTTAAGAGCGGTAGACTTGTAATCTGGTGAACCGGGTTCACGTCTCCGCTCCTCCACATGCAGCTGCTGGGTGACCTTGGGCTAGTCACACTTCTTTGAAGTCTCTCAGCCCCACTCACCTCACAGAGTGTTTGTTGTGGGGGAGGAAGGGAAAGGAGATTGTTAGCCGCTTTGAGACTCCTTCGGGTAGTGATAAAGCGGGATATCAAATCCAAACTCCTCCTACAATAGCATTGCAACTCTCTATGGATTAATGAAATGCCCAGTCCAATTTGAAAATCTCCTACAAATAGTTCTATTGCATTAGTGTGATTGTTTATTGCATTTATATGCCACCTTTCTGACAAGGTGCCCAAGGCGGTTTACAGTTTTAAAATACCCGCAGATTGGAATTTTAAAAAAATGTGTTCAGTGCCAAAAGTTTGCCAGCAGGGGTGGGCGAAGACTGCATGATCTCAACCAGAAGGGATTTCCACAAAATGAGGCCCACAAGGTAGAATGTGTACTGGTGAATACAAGCAAAAATGATAGCGCACATTGAAATAATTTTTGACTAAGGCTGTGTACAACACACCATACATTTAAAGGACTGCTGTCCAGTTCTAAAAACAACAGAAACCCCTGCCACCTCCAACCATTTACACATATTGCATTTTATACTCTGAAAGGCAGTATATACACAGATGGTGCAGCGTGCATACATAAACCATTCCATGTGGCTAATTAACACAGTCATATTTGACAATGGATGGTATATATTGAACTCTTGCTACTGAACGCAGAGGAAAGTTTGGATAGGAGGCTGTTTTGCCTCTACTCGGAAAGATGTTTTTCTGGAATTTGGATTAAGAGAATCTGTGTGTTTCAAATTATATGCACGTTCATCTGCAATTCGTACAACGTTCAAGCTGGCCAATTAATGCCATTAGAATACCTTTAAAAATTGCTACATAAATATAAAGCTTACATCGTGTAATTGAATTTCAGTAAAAAAGAACAATATGTTCAATGATTTGCTTACAAACATTATTAGATGTTTTCCAACCAGCTTTTCCTCAGTCCCCATTCTTTCTGTTTTGTTGTTGTTCTTTTGTTACTGGGGGGGGGGGGAGAGAAAAAATTTATCTTTGCAGTGATAGTAGCTGATGGATCTCCTCCTGGATTACGGATTACGTCTGCTTTGTGCTCAAGTCAATGATCTGTGAAATACATCTTGACAAAATAACATCAGTAACTGCAGAAAGATACTGGAGCTGACAACACTTTCACATTATTATCTCACCTTTTACCTTTGGTTTTTGAGCTCTGGAAATGTTCAGTTGATGCACATGTGTCTATCTTGCATGTGTCAAGTGGATTCCATGCTTGCTTCACTAATAGCAGCAGTAAATGCAGTAGTTTTACAGCACAATGTTCTCGGCTGGGCTCTTCCTCTTGTTTTTGCCCACTGAAAGACTATTTTCCAGGATTTTTTTGTCCTCTGATAGAAAAATGAGTTGCCTCTGTATTTTTTCAATCGTTTATTAATCACCACTAGGAAACCAATGTATAGAGCAGTGCCAAAACTTAAGCCTTGTACCATTTTGTTGCATTTACATCCCAACTTTCCTCCAAGGTGGTGTAAATGGTTCTTCTCCTCCTCTACCAGTGCTCAGCATCAACTTCAATACTCTATGGTGTTTTTTTTTAAGTTATTTAGTTATTTGGTATATTTACAGTATATCCTGCCTTCCATTACCAAAGTCATATTGGATTCCCAGGTGTCTCCTGTTTAGGCACTGGCTAGACCCAAACCTGCTTTCTTTCACAAGGAGTCTGTATCGTGTACCATCAGACTATGCCAATATGCCATGGAGCTATTTACTTTAGCCCCTTTCTTTCCCTAGACAACTTGGTAAAGGAAATATATCGTAATATTCAAATCATATTAAGGGACACTGAAAAACAAAACATCAAGTCAGCTGTAAATAAAATTTGCTCCCCCAAGTTTTATGGTTTAAATCCAACAGGGTCAAATCAATGAAATGTTTAAAAATGACATGAGGAAAAATGGATTTGGAAATGTGAAATCAAAATTCGAAATAGAAATATTAGACAACAAATATAAAACATTGTCAAAAATGTACAAAATGCTGCTGGAATGGCATCTGAAAGATGAGGAAGTGAAGTTGGTGATGATACATTGGGCGCAGGACATTGGGCATAATATTATGTTAGATGACTGGGAAAAACTGTGGAAGGAAGGTATGAAGTTTATGGCATGTAATGCACTGAAAGAAAATATGTTAAAAATGATGTATAGATGGTATATTACACCGGTCAAATTGGGTAAAATGTATAAGGTGGATAATAAGTGTTGGAAATGTAAAGAGAAAGAAGGTACCTTTTTTCACATGTGGTGAGACTGTAAAAAGGTGAAATGCTTCTGGTACATGATTGATGGTGAGATTAAAAAAATGTTGAAATATACATTCGTCAAAAAACCAGAAGCATTCCTGTTGGGAATTATAGGTACAGACATTAAAAAACAAGACATTAAACTTTTCCAATATGCAGTGACTGCGGCAAGAATGCTAATAGCCCAGAAATGGAAACAAGAACAAATACCGACAATGGAAGAATGGAGAATGAAACTATTGGACTATGCAGAACTGGATAAAATGACGGGGAGAATCCGACAACAGCGGGACCAGAAGTTCGTCAAAGACTGGACTAAATTTACAGAATACTTAAAAGAATGTACTCAATTGAATATGTTAGTAGGACTGCAAGAGGCTTTGTAGACCAAGGAATAATTGCTGTTGTTAGTAAGAATTTATAGTGATTGAAGTGGAGAGAGACATAATAAAACAATGGAAGAAATAAGAAATATAAATTAAGGTATAGTAACAGAAAGTCACTAGGAAGGTCTGAAGGAAGTCAAGGCTACTAAAGCCGAAAAGGTAAAGAAGTGAAAAAATATGTGAATGTTATTATTGTAAAAATGTGAAACTAATAAAAATGATATTAAAAAAAATCCAACAGGGTCACTTATATTTCAAAATTAATAATTCCAGTCCGATGCAGGGCCTTTACGTTAGCCCGACTGAACGTTTCCCCCTCAGCTTTGGTCAAGGGAAGATATTTAAACATCCCCAGAATGACAGACATTGTGAATGTGCGGACACAGTGTAACATATTCTTTTCTACTGTCCATTATACAACCAGCTATGCAAAACATGTATTATCCCCTTTTCTGGGTAGTCTAACATCATGACACAATGAAAATATCAGATTCCTATCTGTCTGACATGAACCCGGAAGTAACTGCAAGGGTGGCTGAGGTTTTATCAATAGCATCTCTTAGAGTGGTGAATGGCACTATTTAGTGGGAAGAAATTGCAATAAAAATCCTCGTTATTACATATTTTTACATGCCTGTTTGTTTGTATATATTTTAAAACGTTATATATGGATGTTTTATGATGGCCTATATTTATAATGCCTAATAAAGGTTTGGCAAAGTAAGTAGATGTAAGGCTGCCAACCGACATGGCCATTCTTAAGGGACTGGCTGCATATACCAGGAGTCACTTCTTAATAGAGATCAGGTAGGGCTGCCATACATCCGGATTTTCCGTCCATGGGGAATTTCCGAAATGTGGTGCTTTGTCCTGGATCTTTGTTGTTGTTGTTCAGTCGTGTCCGACTCTTCGTGACCCCATGGACCAGAGCACGCCAGCCATGCCTATCCTTCACTGCCTCTCACAGTTTGGCCAAACTCATGTTAGTAGCTTCGAGAACACGTCCTGGATCTTAGGCAAGTCAATAGAAAAATTGTGTTTTTTTCAGCTCAACAATTTCTGTGGTTTCCTTAAAAAAAAAAAAAGGCGCATCTTCCAAAAATGAGGAATTCTATGGCAATCCTAGATCAGGACTCATGTAGATCTGCACTCACCCCTTCTTCCCCAGAGGGGAGGAGGGGGCGCCATTTTGCAGTTTGCTTTGCCTCAGGTGCCAAAATGCCTTGGGACGGCCCTTGCAGAGATGCTAAAGCATCTCGCCCAGTTGAAGGCTGAGGTCCTGTCACTTCCTGGGCAGCAGTAAGCCTCCTTGCGAAGGGGCTGCGTTACAACCTCCCAGGGAGGGAGCATGTCCGTGAGACACATGTATTATGTATGTATTGCACTGTGAATCTGTGTGCCTTCGAAGGCGCCTCAAGTACAGACCAGCTTCTCCTCAGCCTTTGCACGGCCTTAGCGCGTTCTTACCTAAAGGCCTTTTTAAACCTTTCCTATTGGTTAGCGATGATGTAATACGACAGAACATACGGGCATTTCTCTCTCTGTTCTTTCTTTCTCCCCCCTCCCTCTCCTCCGCCGTCCTTCCCGTTCCTGGTAAGTACTGGAGAGAAGGCTGCTCCAGCGCTCAGCCAATCACAGCGTAGAGGGTCTATTGTGGCCTTGGGGGGGGGGTGGAATAGGGAAGGGCTACTTGCTCGGTTGCTTTTCAAACACCGCCTTCGTTCTCATACCCCGCCCTCCTCCCCCCAATCGATGTGCAGGGATTCACGCCTGCGTCCTTGGCTATTTGAGAAGCTTATTATGAAGGACGCGGAAGCTGGCGAAGATAGGCAACTTTCGCAGCCAATAGTAAGAAGGAAACAATGGAGGTGGGGGGGAATAGGAGGAAGTTAGCGTTTGGTAAGAGAAAGGAGTAGGGAGGGGCGGGAGAAGCAGTTAATTGGCACTTACTTCGACCAGTCACATTCCATACTGCATAGCCTATTTTTTTTAAAAAAAATATTGCGCATAGGTGAGGACGGCGAGCTTGGCAGACTTGATTGGCAACGACAGCGGCCAATAGGTACAAAGCTGAGACAGAGGCGTACACCCAACGGGCATTTGTGGAAATAAGCTGGCGAGTAAGTGGCAAGCGAGCGAACCAATTGACAACCAAGAAGCGAGAACCTGACAGGCAGAAAACCCAATGGGGATGCGAGCCGAGGGCAGCGCATTGAATGACGGCCTCTGCGGCCAATGGCAGAGGGCTTTTCACCCTTCTCTTTTGCGTGTGCGTGCCGGCAGGACCGAATCCACTTTGAGGCGCTTGTGAAGGGAGGGGGCGCTCTTCCCCTCCCCCCGCCCGGTGCATTCTGACGTTGCGCGGCGGGGAGGGACGGCCCATTGGCGGCCGCTGGGACGGGGGCTCCCAACATGTCCGTGCTGCTGGCTGCGCTCGGACTGCCACAGCGGACGACCGCGAAGGGAGAGGCCGTTGCGTGAAGAGGAGGAGGAGGCGGAGGCGGGAGAGACGGCGGCTGCTGCTGCTGCTCCTCGAGCTGTGGCCTAACCTCAACCCTAGTCGGGAGAGACGGAGGCCGCCTGCGCGCGCGGGCACCGGGGGGGGGCTTCTAACCGAGCGGCGAGTTTGCGGCGCCAGGTACAGGCCCAGGCCGGTTCCGCCTGAGGGAAAGCGGGGGAGGGGAAGGGAGGGGAGAGGCTGGCGGCGAGGAGGAGGACGGGGCCTCGTCAGGCAGCAGGCCTCGAGCGCGGGTTGGCTGCGGGAGGAGGGCGGGAAGAGGGCGGCTTGGGCTCGGGCCTTCACTCGGGGGTTAGGCCTGCGCTGGCGTTACAGGCGGCATCGGCAGGGGCTTCTGCGTACTGCGTAGTTCGGAGCGGGAGGGGCGAGGCGAGGCGGCCGAGGAGGAATGGCTGGATTTGTGGCTGCGTTGTAAGACACGGGGTAAGAGGAGGGAGCGGGGAGAAGAGAAGGGGAGCGAGGAGGAGGAGATCCGGCGGTCGTTGGTCAGGGTGGCGGGATGGGGGGGGGAGAACCTCTTCGTCTCGCGTCTCATGGCAGATCGTGCTGAGTGGGAGGGGAGGGAGGAGCTGCTACTGCTTCTGCTTCGGGCCTCGGTGTGGGATGTTCAATTTGGGATTGGGCGTGGAGTCGGGCTGTTGAAAAAGGAGAGAGAGGCCTGAGCTTGATAGGGGAGAGGTTGGGATGCCGACTGGGGGGGGAGGGAGGTGGGACGACGACGACGACGACGACGACGGTGGTCTTCTCGCCATTGTCTGAGCTAACCCCGGGAAGGAGAGAGGCCTGCATTGACGGCGATCTCCCCATCCTACCCTCCCAAAAATCACTGTTTTTGGCCCCGTTATTTACTTACCGGCCACGATCCCAAAACACTATGCTGTGTTTTTTTTAGAATTCACTCCTCCTTCAGCATGCTTTAAAAAATAAAAAATAAATGAATGTTGTTAGCACCCATTTCCGAACGCCTGAAAGTTTGGGACTTTCTGCAGACCGTTAAGATTAGCTGAAGTGGGCAGTTTTTCGTGTTAATGTGCTTTCTGCACAGTATGAGGCTAACCTTTTCTTTTGCGGAAAGGACCTGGCTTTTTGGGTTACCAGTGACATACGCTGGTTATAGTTTCGAGGCTGACGATGTCAGATGTAGCAATGGGAAGTATCAGTGGGGGATACTTGACCTGGGGTTAAAGTTCTGACTCCGCTTATGAAATTTGCTGGCTGATTTAGTCTTCACTCTTTTCATATAAATAATAGCTACTTATTGAAAACATAGTATAAATATATTTTAAGGAAGGCACTCTGTCGGCTTACATCATGTTCCGCTTATTTGAAGATGGGTCAAATGAAAGGTGCAGGATTTGGGTCAGGGTTGAAAAACTAGTGTGGTGGATTGAAAATTGGGAGTTGGATTTAAATTATGCTTGGCTATGAGAATTCCTTAAGTTAAAGAATGTAGCCCAAACCTACAAGATTAGTGAAACACTGGAGTAAATTTAAAATGCCCTGAGACTGTGGGCTCTTTGGGGGCTGGGGAATTATCATTTTACTTGTATGCCTTTTTTAGCAGCAGAGGATGGAGGCATCAAGTATTGCTGGCCTACATTAGTTGTATGAGTGTTATTGGTCAGGAATATGACTGTGAATCTGTTTATTTGCTCTGTATAGAGAGGTGCATTTCATACATAGAGCCATCTTCATGAAAACTCGTAGAACAAACTAGGGAGTAAGTCAAAACACTTAGGTTTTTGTGCAAACATCCTTCATATCATTGTGAATGTAGATCCAGTGCTGGATAACTAGAATCCTGTCCCCACCGGATAACATAACCTGGGTGAAGAAATTGAATAAAGTATAATATATGGGACCTGCCACAGGAAGGATGAACTGAGTGCATGTGTCTGTTGGACCTTTTAAACTCTTGGTGTAGGGTCGTTTTGGGTATCTGGCCATATGTAAAACCATCAATGCCGATGAAGCATCTTTGTGGATTGACCTACAATTAGATTGTGACAGGTAGCAAACACTTTTAGACAGTCACATGTGCCCTGGCTTCTACTCAGAACTTGGGTGCATGCACAGCTGTTAAGCACTCTTTTGCTCTTTACTGGAGGCCTACTTTGAGCAAGGTAGAGGACCAGTATTCACCTTCAACTGAAATTGGGTAAGGGTAACAGGCTTAGGCAAAGTTATTTACCAAGCCTGCCTAATCCTTCCCCTTGCTGCCAGCTGTGTACGCCCCCTTCCTCAGTTGCCTGTCACTACTACTCTAGATTTCTAGCCGTAAATGGATAGGAGATGCTGTTCTACACAATCATGGTAGCACTGTTGTTTTTTTGTTCTATTTTTTTCTATTCTGTGTACTCCTTCCATAATGGAAAGTTGAGAAATATAGGCAGACTAAGCTGCATTGCTTTTTCCATCTGGGGGGAGAGCATTGCAATGGAAGTGAGAAGAAAATTCTAACAGTAGTCCATTTGTGTGGTGCAGTTGATGTGCCCTAAACAAGCAGGTAACGAGATCTGTAGCTATATGTTTAAGCATGAGTTATCCTAGTGCTGGTTCTTACCTGGGAAATCCTGAAAACTTAGGTTTTACACAGACTTTAAAACTGAGGGCCCAGGATTCATGTCTGTGTTCAGCTGAGCACGTGCTTTTTACACCTCAGGCTGGATAGCTCAGTGGGTTAGAGTGTACAGTGGTACCTCCTGTTACGAACTTAATTCATTCCAGAGGTCCGATCTTAAGCCAAAACTGTTTTTAACATGAGGCGCGCTTTTGCTAATGGGGCCTCCCATTGCTGCCACGCCACCGGCACGCAACGTCTGCTCGCATCCCGGGGCAAAGTTAGCGGAGCTTGTTACCCGAAGCATTCATAAGGAGGACAGTACGTAACCGAGGCTCCACTGTAGTGCTGATAATGCCACGGTTGCTGCATATTTGGGTTGGACTAGATGATCCTCAGGGTCCCTTCCAACTCTTTTGAATCCATGAACCATCTTGATAATATGTGTGAATATTATATGGATGCATGGATGTGGACAAGAAGAATGTGACTACTCTCCAGCAATGGAAGTCAGTTGCTATGGAGTTCTGCCAAAGCCCAAGTACTATCTTGACCATTTTAGCGCTTATGAATGTTTTATCATTTAACCAGAGGGAAAATTGAAATGGCTCAGAAGCTTGGTTCCTTCCAACCCCTTCTATCCCTCAGCTTTGAACCCTAACATACGTTTTCTCTCCTCCCAACCACTTCAAACCTTCTTTACTTAGTGACCAATGTTAAGGGTGAAGTTATTTTTAGCTCCATGTTTAATAAATTTTGTACTTCATCTGTATCCTTTAAAAGCACTGCCAATTTCTCAGAGCCTAAAGGCTAAGTATCAGTTTTAATTCAGTGTTGATTAATATTATTCATTGAAAGCTACTGAAAGTAGATGGCCCATTGCTCAGTCATCCCTCTTTAATCTATGCAGCCTTTGCTTGGTTTTTATGGTTGAAATTGAGATTGCAAGTTCCTTGGTGTAGAGACCTGTGCCTTGCTTACATTACTCTATAAAGCACAATATGCTTTGGATTATCAATAATAAGAAATACCTTTCAGTGTTTCAAAGAGGTTCAGGCTTTGGCAAGTCTCCATGTGAAATAAGTTGTGTAATGAATGCATGACATACAATACCTAGTAAATGTACCAGTTGAAATCTTTAGTGGACCAGTAAATACATTTGCATAAGTAGCTTATATATAAAGTAGGCCTGTGGTCCTTTGGTGATTTTAGTTGACCACTTGCAGTGTGATATCTATCCTCATGGCGAGGAAAGTGCTTTGTGGTTCTGTTATCCTGCTTTCCATGTGTTAATAATGCTTGCATTACAGCTTGGCCAGATGCTAAACAAATTTAGTTTACCATGTAGTTGCAGCCATGATACAATAAATGGTAAATGAGAACACTACGTGTAGTAGTTGGAGAGCAGAGGTGAGCTTTGAATAAAATGTATGCTAAATATATTAATAGGAATTGGACAGTTGGGAAGGTAGGTAAAAAGTAAAAGCCTGTTCTTCTCATATTCATAAAGTTTTAGCTTGCATATTAAGAAGCATTTTCAAATATTGAGACACTTGGCCACACTTTGAAATTTGGCTACATATTAGGGAACAACATGGTATGTACAGGATTTGACTTGAAATATGAGATGGCAGCAATAATAAAATTCTGTGTATTTATAGCCATAGGCCTAGCTTGCACATAATACTTAGCCATGATTTGTTTAACAAACCACTAGTTAACCACAAATTGTCAAACAAACCTGATTCTCCAAAGTCTGATTTGTTTTCTGCCTGCTATTGTCTCATGCCTTTGTAGGTTGGGGTTTGAGTTGGGGTGGCCATGGTTAAAGAAGGATGTTAGGTTGATGCATAACACTAGGCTATACAAAATAAAAAATAAAAATAAAATCCTTCCAGTAGCACCTTAGAGACCAACTAAGTTTGTTATTGGTCTCTAAGGTGCTACTGAAAGGATTTTTTTTATTTTTTATTTTGTTTCGACTATGGCAGACCAACACGGCTACCTATCTGTAACTGGAACTAGGCAATAGTTAAAGTGAGCCATAAGCCAGCAACAGACTGTGGCTACAGATCTTGTAACAAGCTATGATTTAGCAGTATGTGTTAACCAGGCCATATTCTGTATTTGAACAATATTTCGGAGAACTGTATATGAAACATGGTATGGAAGAACGGTTAAATTAACTGAATTGCATGGAACAGTGGGCTTTTGGAAATTTATACAACTTAGTTCTCTAAATGTGTGTGTGTGTGTGTGTGGTGGAATAATTTTTCTGCTGATCTTTAATATATTTATAACCCACCTTTCCAGCAAGGAGCTCAAGCATACATGGCTCTTCCCATCTCCATTTTATCCTTACAGCAACTCAGTGAGGTAGGCTAACCAGGGGTCAGCAAACCTTTTCAGTAGGGGGCCGGTCCACTGTCCCTAAGACCTATGCCCCACAAGTACCCCAGAGATGCATTTTAAATAAAAGTACACATTCTACTCATGTAAAAACACCAGGCAGGCCCCACAAATAACCCAGAGATGCATTTTAAATAAAAGGACACATTCTACTCATGTAAAAACATGCTGATTCCCAGACCGTCCGCGGGCCAGATTTAGAAGGCGATTGGGCCAGATCTGGCCCCCGGGCCTTTGCCTACCCATGGGCTAAGCTAAGAAAAGGTGGCTGGTCCAAAGTTACCCATTGAGCTTTATGACTGATTGGAAATTTGAACCTGGATCTTCTACGCCCTAGTCTAACTGGCCCTACTACACTGGTAGGTTGTTTTCTAATGTCTGGTGATAGGGTGACAATGTCTGGTGATAGGGGGGGGAGGAATCCAATCTTCTCTTTAAACATTGCCTTTTGTTGAAATCTTCTGCAGGCTCTTTGTCTTTTACCTCTCACCAGTGTTCAGCTTCATTCTAGATTGTGTGATAAAGAGTCAGTTGTGGTATTTTCTAATATGGCAGAAGTACTACTATTTTAACACTCTTCTCAGCCTTCTAACCTATGATAGAATGTGGAGTCTGAACATAAAAATCTATAGCAGCTATATGTGACCTAATAGGTTAAAATGTTGGAGTCTAAAGAAGGAGAATAATACTAATGAAGAGCAAAACAAGGGATTTTGTGAAGAATTTGGCATAATTGAAAACATATGAGATATACTCTTGACTGTATTTGGGTTATTATGATTGTAAAACCTTCTGATGTTAAGACTCTATAAAATTAATAATAATAAAGAAAATATATCGGTGGTGGGGTGGGAATCCATGGCATCTAACATCTCATCCTGTTTGCAAATAGTCCCCAAGTTCTGACTTCTTAACTAATTAATGCCTTATATAGGATCTTGCTCCAAGTGTTCCAACCACTTACATTATTATTATTATTATTATTATTATTATTATTATTATTATTATATTTTAGTTATACCCCGCCCATCTGGCTGGGTTTCCCCAGCCACTCCCGGCAGCTTCCAACAAAATATTAAAATACAATGGTCTGTTAAACATTAAAAGCTTCCCTAAACAGGGCTGCCTTCTTACTGGATTGTGCCAATAGTTTTGTTGTGAAATAGTCATCTACTGTTCCTTTAATAATGCTAAATCATTGTCTGTTATCTTCCCCAATCTCATAGTTGCCTAGCTTCTGCTGTGCCATAACGCCTGTTAAACCTGCTTATTGCTCTCTTCAGCTTCACCATCTGAAAGCTTCGGAAGCCAGCTTTATTTGTAAATGTGGTTTTTGCAAGTACCTTAACAGTAAAGTGTAGCAAATGAGGTGTAGACCAGATGTGTTCATAGACTTAAATATCAGAATCTATTCTGGGTTAGTATGTCCCAAATTGCTTGGAATAAGCTTTGTTTGGAACAAAATATTTTTTTGTAACGCAACGCCAATTTAATCAATTTCCAAGTCAAGGAAAATAATTGTATTTTTCATTACACTGTCCTTGTTCAGCTATCTGTATTACTGAATTTGCAATATTGTTACATACCTCTGATGCTTTGGATTATTTGAGTACTGTTTATGCCAACTCCCCTACCTATCCAGAGATGATTTTTGCAACTATGAGTTCTGATATGAACTCTAAAGTGAACTTGTTAGTTCAACATCACAAGGACATTTCTATTTGCTTAAGTGAGTGAGAGAGAGAAAAAGTCAGCTCTGTACTGTCAGTTGAAGAGAAGGGAATTTTTTGGCTCACAGAGACTAGGTGAGATTTGGAACAGCTGTTGGGTCTCTAATATGTTGGGAAATTGAGGATTTGACTCCTTCCAATTATACTGCATACTGTCATGTAGTGACATTTACATAAAATACCTCATGTTTCCTGACTGGCCCTTTGCCTACTATAGGCATCATCCTGTGTACAGTCTTTGGGCTACTTTATCATTTACCCAATGTAGATGACAATGCATCATTTTATTGTGATCCTGTTTCTGATAATGCTGTTGTCTATTCAAAGAGGTTTTATGAAAGCTCATAATGCAGGTTAAAAAATACAAATTAAATATGGAGCTTAGTAACGGCAGTACTGTGTTAATAAATGTGTATTAATAATCACTTGGGTGTACTTAAATAAAAAAAGTCAGTGTATATTTAATGCATGGATCTGACACAGCTTATGCTGGAAACAATTAGTCAGGTTTATAAATGTGCTCCAAAGTGTGGCAAGCATCCGAAGAACATGTGCAGGGGCTTTGGAGGCACTTGAGAAAAGTAAGCTTGCGGTTGCTTCTGAGTACAATAGAGCTCAATTTACTGTATATATTATTAAGTCAAAATCACTTTTAATATTGAAATGACAATTATAACTTATTTTTTAACGTCAACACTTCAGACCTGCATAATCGCAGGTAGGTGCTTATATAGCCAAAATAGCACCATTCATGCACAACAGGAGAGATCAGCAGGTTTGGGGGAATTTGAAGAAATATAACCTGCTGCACCAAAACTCTAGAAAAAAAATTGAAAGAAGAAAAATCCCCAAAGGGCCCAATGAGGACTGAGCCACAGAAGACTGACCGGCTGGGGGAGGGCAAGTGGATGGACTGGTGATCTTTTTAAAGATGCTGTATTTCTAAGTGAATGGTATGGTAGGAAAGGATTTGTATGCTTCCAGATCAACCTGTAAGTGAAATTCTAGATATGTTGTGGTCACAAGTTACTAGACCTGTGAAGTGAATTTTTTTTCATCCTACCCTTTTTTCTTAAAAATTTATCAAAACCCACTACTTGAGTTTGTGCTGGAATGAGGAGATCTAAAGTATTTTAGAAATCAGATCTCTCTGCTTGGTACCAAACAACAACAACATCAAAGGATAAACCCTTATTTGCATGTTGAAACACCACCACTAAAAGGAATAATTAAGTAATAGATTTATATTTACAGTATCTGAATGAAGAACAAAAATAGAATACAGAATGCATGCATCCTCCTGGCTCTGATTCTGTATTTAACGTAATCACAAAAGTGGGTAGTATGTTTTGAGTCTTTTGATTTGGGTCCATAGGGTGTTCCCACTGTACCACTAGCTCTTCTTCCCACCAACAGAACTCAGATTCTCTGATAAAAAGATAACCTTGCAGGTCACTCCCTACCATATTATTTTCCCTTAACATCAGAAATTGACTAATTTTCCATCATATTCCAGTAGACTTTGCAGCTAGAACTGTTCTGAATGCATATGTGGCTCAGCCACTTCTCTCTAACAAAATGCTGGGAGGATTTGCATATTAACTAGGTGCCAGTCCTAGGCTGAACTTTTCTTAGCAGTTGAATCTAGGAGGGGTGCTTTTGGCTAACTTCGGTGCATAAGTACCGGTAGAGCACTTGGTTCAAATTCTACCCCCACCCCAGATAAGAACTTTACAAAGATTGCTTGTTAGGTGAATGGTCATTTCAACACATGGACAATTTTCTAGCACTGTCAGTTTGAAGTTGGACCTTCTGTACTAAACAGTAGCAAACAAGGATTGAACAGCAGCAGTAAAAAAATAAAAAGGGGGGGGGGTAAAGAGTTCACTGAACTCTTAGAATTTCTCCAAATTTTCTGACTTATTTTCCTTATCTGTCTATTGAAAACTTCTTGCCTTAGACCACTGTATCCCTTCTCCGGGCTATATTATTGAGCACTAGGCCTAAATTGTAAGCTGATCTGGAAAGTCGTATTAAAGAGCTTCATGAAATTTAAAAGGAACTGTTTTGGTGGTGTTATATTAATCACTTTTTGAATTTCCATTATAAAATATTTTGCCTTTTTAATAGCCAACTCAATTCTCCTTGTGCTGGTCCTTATATAGCCAAAACGGCACCATCTGCATATAAAAGGTGGATTCCTAACGTTTGCAGAATTGCAGTTGTTTTTTAAAATGGAAAAAAAAGCGCACATTTGGTTCTAAATAGTAAATCACAGTATTATGGAAGCATAGTGGTATCAGTGATATCTGGATGATGGGTTCAAGCCCTCAGTCAGTCATGAAGCTTTACTGCATGACTTTTGGCCTGTCACTGTTACTTGGCCTAGTGTTAGCAGAGGTGCTATGCATGTACAACAACAAATTTTAGTGGAAAGATTCTGAGTTATGAATAGATTGAAGTCTTACTATTTCACATGTTTCTCCAGCAGAGAAGATAAAACTGAAACCATTTCAGCAACACCTTACTTTAGGTGTGATTACACCTGTAATCACTATTCCTAAAGAGAAACAATGTTTGAAGTAAAATTTTAATGAGATAACCTTGACAGTGCTGCTATTCAGTTTGTTTAAAACCTGACATGGTTCTTGTTGTCAGAGCTCTCCTTTCAAGATGCCACAACATTAGGCTAAATCACTCTGCAGACCTAGAGCTGTAGTTGTGCAAGGTGCAAGAGGGGGGAAATGGAATGTGGAGAATGGACACCTATGATGAAAAGATGCTAATTATAAAGGACCTGCTCAGGCAGCAAATAGTGAGGATGATAGTTGCAGGAGGAAGAGTGCAGCTAGCATTACACTTCTTTTCTCAGATTCTTCACAGATCCCCCCCCCAAAAAAAATCTGGGTGCATGTACCAGGAGCTGCACTGTAGCTAGAGTTGAAGATGGCAGAACAAAGAACCAAAGGTAGAGTTTGCAGGGGTAGAGGATGAGAACTCTTATCTCCTTAATTGAGCTACCAGCAGTGGTTAAATCATGTGAATTATAGGACTCACGTAAAACTGCATGCACTTAGGAAATGAATTGGAAGTGCATCTACTCTTGGTCCTGGCCCCTGGCCCCTGGTCCCATATGCACTGCTGGTTAAGTGCCAATATCCCCTTTATATTGTGTTGGGGGTACAGCCAGAAAACAAGTGGCAGGTCACACAATGGCTGGAACCAGATCTTAGCTACCAATCTGTGTGAAAGATAGTTGTCTCTGACAGTTTTCTCAGTAGGTAAATCCTTAAGCTTCAGGTGAGGTTAGGATACACATAGAATATGGGTTGGGAGTCTGGGGCTTGTAGAATCAGGACCTATCCTGAGGAGGGAAGAAACACTTGCACTTACTTATAAATTAAGTCCTTTTGAGTGCTGATGGTTCCAGTATGCCAATTGATGGGCATAGCTATTAAGTTTAATCCCTTCTCTCACTATAGACAGGCATCTGGTTATGAGGAAAGCTTATTTGGAGAACCCCTGGTCTTCTAGATGTTTTACTCCAACTCCCATCATCCCCAGCCAGCATGGCTGATGGGCAAGAATGTAATCCACCAGCATTCAGAGCAGGGGCCATCAACCTGTTTATCTGTGGGCACATTTAGGTGAGTGCTGTGGACAGCACTCCTTCTGGTCAGTTGTTTCTCCCAATTAGTGCCACCTCAAACATCACTTTTCCAAGGGATCTCTGATCCAGTAGAAATAATCTGAACCTTGAAGAACATAAACCTGAAATAGGGTTACTCTTCCAACTTCCTCCTTCAGCTCTATGTACTTTTCAAGGGAGAAAAGAGTAAGCACCCTTACCACCAAAGGGGCAGCTGGAAGGGGATGTTCTCTCAGTAGCTTTGGTAGGTACCAGGGAAGGACTTCAAGAACATCATTGGAGATAACTAATGTCTCTTTGAGAGATGGAGTTCTAAAGAAGGCAGTGGTGAAGCCACATTAAGAGCTGTTCAGTGGTGGAACAGACTCTCACGAGAGATGGTGGACTCTCCTTCCTTGGAGGTTTTTAAATAGTGGTTGGATGGCCATCTGTCATGGATGCTTTAGCTGTGATTCCTGTAGCTGAGATTCACTGCATTCCTGCATTGTAAGGAGTTGGACTAGTTGACCCTTGGGACCCTTCCAACTCTGATTCTATGATTCCTTAATCTAGGAGCGTTAATCATGGATACTTAAGCATGCCGTTGTTCAGCAAAGTAGTAGTTGGACAACTCAAACCAGTGCTTGGATTCAGACCTAGTTTTGGGACAAGGTCCACCTTGGTTGCCAAGGGAAGGAGTATGTGTGGGTAGGGGAGTATGGCACTATTAGTTTATTGGACACCTGCTTGTTTTCAGTACCATTAACCACGGTATCCTTTTGGACTAGTTCTCAGGATTAGAACTGAACACATGGTATTGTGGCTGTTCAGATTCTTCCAGAATCAGATGGTGGTGCTGATATACTTCTGTTCTACCCCTTGGCCATTGGGGTACTTCATTGTTTCTTCTTGTCCCCCATGTGGGTACAAAGCAAACTCAAGAGGGAGCAGATTCCTGATCCTACCAGAAGAAATAATCCTGCAGCTGCTATAGTCATTGTCTTCTCTTTTAACATTAAGGCCAGGAAAAGAGCACACAAAAAGCCTGCCCAAGTGCAGCATTGTGTTTTCCCATATGAGGAAAACTGTGTTGCATTGTGGCAGTTGTGATAGGGGGTGGAGAGTCATGTGAAGAAATTGATACAGAAGCATATACTCCCCCAACATTTTTTGTAAATGAAAGCTACAGTCCAAAATATTCTTAGAACACTATGTTGGGCATGTCTTAATTTTTTTTATGAATGACAGTGCATGGGAAAGCTACACATTATTAACTCCAAGATTTTCCCTCACATAATGTATCCAGTTATACTTTACATTGTGCAATATATTTTACTAGTATCTCCAATTCATTGGATGGGTTCAAAACAAATATAGAATCCCTGTTGATGCCAAATCCAGATCAGCTAAGATCTTAAGGATTATAAATAGGCAATAGGCAGTGAAGAACCAGATAGCATTTAAACTGCTTATAGCGGCTTTCCTTCAACAAAAGTCAACTTCTAATATTTTGCTGAAGTTGGCATAATTAACTCTTTAAAACTGGTTCCTTTAAGTCTCTCCTGCGTATGTTCATGGCCAGGGACCACTGTGTCGAATTATTATTTATGTTTGATAAAATGATTAATATTGTCTAAATCTACAGCTTTTGACAATTCCTGAATATATCCATATTTTTAAATCAGCATTATATGATATAAGTGTTGAAACCATTTAGTCAGTGTTCCTTCACTTTCTCTGTTATTAATAAGTGTTGAATATTTTAGTTTGATATGGGCTTCATGCACTGGTAAAGATGCAGGATTGTAAAATGTATTTTATTGTACCCACATTAAGCACAAATAACCATTAACTGCATGTGTTTTCTATTAAAAACCAGCAAGTGCACATTTATGGAAAGTGCTCAGATTATATAGAAATATCTTTTAGAACCCCAGAGGTAGTTGCATAATGTTGCAAAAAATTACCATGTCAGCCTTTACAATCACTGGTCTAACTCTGTTCATAAAACAGTTGTAGAAATAGTAGTTCCAGTGGTTCAGCAAGACAGGAGTAACATATTTCTCCTCACTATAATTGTATAGTGGCAGAAGCCTGAATATGGGTTGCCAGGAGCCCATAGAGTTTGACAAGATAAACTGTCTTCGCAATTCTCATGTTTTATGGGCCGGAGACTTGATTTCTGAATTTCTATGGCTACTCTGCAGCCTCTGGGAATCCATGGCTGACTACTCTGAACTGTTTTTCAAGTTTATCTTGTCAAGTTTGTTTTGTACTTATTTATTAACAGGATTAAAAGAAAAGGCTACCCCCAACCCTCAATACTAGTTCCAATCTAGCAGTTTTGTCTAAACAGTGTTCAGATTATTAGGAATGGGGTCTTCTCAACAGGCTAGATGCTTTGTTTCCATAAGTCTGTTGCCAAAATGCTTGAACTAGTCAATGAAGGAAAATTTCAGGCTTTATTGTAGAGTAAAGCAACCCTGTAAGTGGTCACTTTATAGAGCAAATAGAGTTCTGACTGTTTGACAGACTTTTCTAAAGCTCAGCGTTACGTTAAGCACAGTATAAATGGATAAACAATTCTTGGTTTCGTATGTGTTTCTGAAGCATGTACAGTACTATAAGAAGAGTGACATAAGGGCATTTTACTTCATTCTTAGTTGCCTCGTATCGTTGTATAATCTAGAGGTACTAATTACTACTACTTTTTCTCTTAGGAAATTCCGAGTTAAAATAAATGTTGCATCCTGCATTATCTGAAGCCTTTCAAGCTTAATCAGTTCCTGTTGGCTGAAGGAATGTAAACCCTAAGGTTTTAGATCTGTGCAAAAATTGGCAGAGCTGCAGTTGACAGGTAAATACTGTTTTTACTGTAGACGCAGTGCAATGAAACACATAATTGGTCTCTCTACATGTTGGAACCATATTAATTAATAGCATTTATATGTTTAGAACAGATACCTGATAAAAAATCCATTTCCTTTTAAACTTATCCATTATATCTGTGATCCTTCATTTTCAGGCTGTTAAATGGAGGTCAGCTAGTGGCATGCCTTTAGTAGTAGCTTACAATTGCTGTAGTCAAATATAGGGCACCGTTAGCTGGCTTGTGACACATTTAAATATATTCTCTTACATACATATATTCATTATGAAGTTGCCCAGCACTGCTTTAGAGATTTTTTCCATGCCTTATTCCTGTGCACTACAAATCCTGTTCCCTAGAGCTAGAGTTGGCAGTTCCATGCAGCAAGCAATTCCTGGATTTAGATTATCAGAAATGTTGGAAAGTAATAAAATAAAAGTGTACTTGCAGACATTTGTACAGTGAGGGAAAAAAGTATTTGATCCCCTGCTAAATTTGCCTGTTTGCCCTCTGATGAAGAAATGACCAGTCTATAATTTTAATGGTAGGTTTATTGTACCTGTGAGAGACAGAATAACAACAGGAAAAACCCCAGAAACCCAGAAGACAAAAGTCAGAGATTGATGTGCATTATAATGAGTGAAATAAGTATTTGATCCCCTATCAACCAGCCAGATGTCAGGCTACCTGGTATCTTCACTGTATGTAACGAGCTGAGATTAGAAGCACATGCTGTAAGGGAGAGGTCTTACCTGTAATCCCAGCTCGTTACAGTACAAAAGACACCTGTCGACAGAAGCAATCTATCCAGCAGATTCCAAAGTAGCCACCATGACCAAGACCAAAGAGCTGTCCAAGGATGTCAGGGACAAGATTGTAGACCTGCACAAGGCTGGACTGGGCTACAAGACTATTGCCAAGTAGCTTGGTGAGAAGGTGACAACAGTTGGTGCAATAATTCACAAATGGAAGAAACACAAAATAACTGTCAACCTCCCTTGGTCTGGGGCTCCATGCAAGATCTCATCTCGTGGAGTTGCAATGATCATGAGAACGGTGATGAAGCTGCCCAGAACTACACAGGGGGAACTTGTCAATGATCTCAGGGCAGCTGGAACCATAGTCACCATGAAAACGGTAACACACTACGCTGTGAAGGACTGAGATCTTGCAGAGCCCACAAGGTCCCCTTGCTCAAGACAGCACATGTACAGGCCCGTCTGCAATTTGCCAATGCACATCTGAATGACCCAGAGGAGAACTGGGTGAAAGTGTTGTGGTCAGATGAGACCAAAATGAAGCTCTTTGGCATCAACTCAACTCACTGTGTTTGGAGGAGGAGGAATGCTGCCTACAACCCCAAGAACACCATCCCCACTGTCAAACATGGAGGGGGACATATTATGCTTTGGGGGTGTTTTTCTGCCAAGAGGACGGGACACCTTAACCGCATCGAAGGGACAATGGACGGGACCACATATCAAATCTTAGGTGAGCACCTCCTTCCCTCAGCTAGGGCATTGAAAATGGGTCGAGGATGGGTATTCCAGCATGACAATGACACAAAACGCATGGCCAAGGCAATAAAGGAGTGGCTCAAGAAGAAGCACTTTAAGGTCCTGGAGTGGCCTAGTCAGTCTCCAGACCTTAATCCCATCGAAAAATCTGTGGAGGGAGCTGAAGGTTCAAGTAGCTACACATCAGCCTCGAAATCTTACTGACTTGGAGAGGATCTGCAAAGAGGAGTGGGACAAAATACCTCCTGAGATGTGTGCAAACCTGGTGGCCACCTACAAGAAACGTCTGACCTCTGTAATTGCCAACAAGGGTTTTGCCACCAAGTACTAAGTCATCTTTTGCAAAGGGATCAAATACTTATTTCACTCATTATAATGCACATCAATCTCTGACTTTTGTCTTCTGGGTTTCTGGGGGTTTTCTTGTTGTTATTCTGTCTCTCACAGCTACAATAAACCTATCATTAAAATTATGGACTGGTCATTTCTTCGTCAGGGGGCAAATGGGCAAATTTAGCAGGGGATCAAATACTTTCCCCCCTCACTGTATATCCAAATGTCTATGGCTATGCTCTGCCTACACTGTCAGAGGCAATATGCCTCTGGATACCAGTTATTGGGATTTTCAGGTGGGTAGAGTGCTGTTGCACTAAAAGTCCTGATTGCAGAGGCATTTCGTTTGCTTCTGTGATAACAGGATTCTAGACTAGTTGGGCCATTAGCCTGATCCAAGAGTGCCTTCTTATACTATTATCTAGATCCATGCTACATTGTTAAATTGTTTGTGCTCTCATAATCCAGTGACCTCCAGTGTGGGTGCCACTATTGGCCATATGCTTCATGGTATGTAGCCAGAACTGTTGGGAAGACTCATCCCACATACACGGTAGCCCAGTAGAATTGATGACAAGTCGCAAAATATAACTTGATTGTGGTAGCCTTTCAAATTGCGATTACTTCACTAAAGTTTTATTGATACTCAACTTGCTGAATAAGATAGTTGGCAAAATTCTCTCTCCATTATTCAGAGTCATTGATGAAACCTCAGACTTGCCCCTCTAAAGCATTGTTTGCCATTGTATCTGAAGTTGTGATTTGCCTTTGACATCCAAAGCAGGGTGGCAGTCCTTAGTTTGGAGGACAAGGTAGTTTGCTGGTTCAGGTAAAATGGTAAATTGGTTTGCCTAAAAAACAAAAGGAACCAACAAAGCAGACCATGTAGTAAGGGTAGCTTGTTGGCATGAGGCTCATTCCGCAAACAACAAACCAGATTACATGTGAAATGACCCGTTGGTACTAGCTCACAGTTACCTGTTCATAAATGAAAGTAGTATCTTACCTCATATATGTTTTCTGAACTGAAATGCTTACATTTTGCACATAAGCAACCCTACTGTATATAAATGAAGCACAACTAAAATATTTGTGAAGCTTTCTGAAATGTATTTTAATGCTGAATGGTAGTGATCCTTTTCCAAAGCTGGTAGTGATCCTTTTCTAAAGCTGTCTGACTCTTAATATATTAGTCGTGTGGTGTGCTGTTACGAGGACCCTTTTGAAATTGTGCTATTATTCCTCTGCATCACTGGTTCATAGAATGTAGCAAATGCTACCTACTTTATTTTGTGTTAAGGTAAAAGAGATGTTTCAACATACCATTTTATCACTTATGGTGGTTGTGTAGGGTAACAAAAGAATTTTGGGAGATAGTATACTCAAGAAAATGTTTAAAAGAATGTTCACCAAGAACCCAGAAGCTTTTCTTCGGGGAATAATGATGACAGAAATCCCCAAAAAACAAATTAACTTATGTATGCTACCCAAATTCTAATTGCACAAAAATGTAAAACAGATATTGTCGCATCAAGAGAAGAATTGCATCTCAAAATACTAGAATATATAAAATTAGCCAGTATGATGAACAGATTAATAAATAAAGATAAGAGACTGAAAGAGGACTGGATATTATATACAGATTATATGGGAAAGTATTATAACAAGAAAATAATCATAACAGGTTGAGAAAACACTCAGCAGTATATGTTACAACATGAGATTACGTAAGATAATGAAAATAATTTAGAAGAGTAAGAAAATGCAGTTAAAAGGTCAGATAGGAAACCATGGAAAGAGTGGAAGGGAATTAAAAGTAAAGATATATAGGATTCAAATAATTTGAAAGAATGTAGTTAGGTTATTATTATTACTTGTTCATGTTTTATATTTACCGTATACAATTGTCTTTCTTATGTGTTCTTGGTGAGATACAACAGAAAAGCAAATAAGAAATATTTTTTAAAAAAAATATAGATGTGTCAACATACATTATATACCTGTAGATGTACATGAAGCAAAAGCTGCTTTTTAAATTGTAGCTTGGCCTGGTTGCGGGGAACATAAGATTCTGTGTTTATGTTGGAAGACCTTTTATTTTATTTTATTACTTTGTTTTTTCTTTGTGTTAACATTTCAATACAAAGGAATTAATCAAACATCCGTATGCTAGTATAGGCCATGGAAGCTGGTTTAGAATGGCATAGCACCATTGTAATCAATAAATTTCTGTAATCCAGCTATATAATGGGTGCATTTAATTGGTAAACAACAAACCGGTACAATTTTGATTCAAGGAAGAAAGTCATGAGACAATCTATGCATTCTTAAGAGTCCAATGGAGTAACACTTAACTGTACAACTTTATACTGGCTGTAACTGAGAAGTAAGCATGTTTGCTAATTTCTGTTTAAAGAAGCAAATAAAGCACCCTCCCCTTACACAGGGAAACCAGTATGTTGGGGTACAGGTTTGCAGACATTAGTTAGTTCTCTGTGTGCAAGATGTTTTTTATGTGGAGGAGCTTTCATGTTCATTACTTTCTCACCTACAGTCTGATGCTACAGTCCCTAGAGGTCTGCATGAGTAGATTGCTTTCATAATACTTAAAAGGAAAGGATACGGACAATAAGCAGCAGATATTAGTAGTCTTTCTGTCTGCCATGACAACCTATTGTTCACCATAGTTTTGGCAGCCATGGTCAGGTTGTGTTGAATGATTCAAACAGTTCTTTGCATGATTTCTAGTTGATACTACTTGTATTGATGGTCAAATTTTGTTTTGCAGATTTCTTTGCAAATTAGGTAAACATGGGTGCATTTTTGGATAAACCAAAAACTGAGAAGCATAATGCTCATGGGGCAGGAAATGGGCTGCGCTATGGCCTCAGCAGTATGCAAGGATGGAGAGTGGAAATGGAAGATGCTCACACAGCTGTTGTAGGAATTCCTCATGGTTTAGAGGACTGGTCCTTTTTTGCTGTTTATGATGGTCATGCAGGATCTCGTGTGGCAAATTACTGCTCAAACCACTTATTAGAACACATCACTAACAATGAAGACTTCAGGGGAACAGAACAGCCCGGCTCTGCTCTTGAACCTTCAGTGGAAAATGTAAAGAGTGGAATCAGAACTGGCTTTTTGAAAATCGATGAGTACATGCGCAATTTTTCAGACCTCAGAAATGGCATGGACAGGAGTGGCTCAACAGCAGTGGGAGTTATGATTTCACCTGAGCACATTTACTTTATCAACTGTGGAGACTCACGTGCTGTTCTCTATAGGAATGGACAAGTCTGCTTCTCGACACAGGATCACAAGCCTTGCAATCCAAGGGAGAAAGAGCGAATCCAGAATGCAGGAGGGAGTGTCATGATTCAGCGTGTTAATGGCTCGTTAGCAGTTTCTCGTGCTCTGGGGGACTATGACTACAAATGTGTGGATGGCAAAGGTCCTACAGAACAACTTGTTTCTCCGGAACCTGAGGTTTATGAAATTGTAAGAGCAGAAGAAGATGAGTTTATTGTCTTGGCTTGTGATGGAATCTGGGATGTAATGAGCAATGAGGAGCTCTGTGAATTTGTTAAGTCTAGGCTTGAAGTATCGGATGATCTGGAAAAAGTGTGCAATTGGGTAGTGGATACTTGTTTACACAAGGTATGCAACTTACTCTTTCTCTCCAAATAACTGAATAAAGTTTTTCTTTTTTTGTAACATAAGAAAACTTACTCTAGTAAAATAGCATTGAAAGGATAGTTTCCCAGTAAAGGATGAGTCAGTGCAAATTCATGCAGTTGCAAGCTTGTTACGAGATCACCCAGCTATTGGATTTGTGATTTTGAAGGAGGATTGATAAAATCCAACTTCAGTAGTGCAGCTTAGTACTTTTGAAAATGATTATTCTTGACAGTGTTTCTCAGTATTCAGAAGGTGAATGCAGAAGGCTTGGATTGCCACACTGTTCAGAATTGAGCAGTTTTTTCATTGAGTATCCTGAAACGTTTTTAAATGAACTTTGATTATCAAGATATTAAAAGGAATGTCAATGAATGGTGCAGCATTTCTTTTCTACTAATGGTTGTGCAAATTAAAGTGGAAATAGATATCAAGGAATAAAGTAAAATACATTCTTAACCACAATAGATCACATATGAAACATATGTTTAGGAACATATAGTTACTTAAACAAAATCTGAGAGTAAGAAATGTATGTCAAACCAGTAGTATTTAAGATTTTAAAAAATTTACACTGAATAATCAGGTGGTCTGAAGTTGTGAAAGAGAGAAGCTAAATCTCAAATATGTACTATTTTTTTCCTCCCAAAATATAGGGAAGTCGTGATAACATGAGTATTGTTCTAGTTTGCTTTTCAAATGCTCCTAAGGTCTCAGATGATGCAGTGAAAAGAGATGCAGAATTGGATAAGCACTTGGAATCACGGGTGGAAGGTAAGAAATTGCATTCTGAATTAGAAGCTTCCTTTAGTTGGTGACGCACACAAACACACACCCAAGCTCCCAGAAGCAACTAAAGAGCTTTCGTCAAAATTTCGCTGGAGTATAGCACTAGTACAGCTAAAGAGAATTTTTGGTCATAAATGTACATCTGAACCACAGGAATCCAGAGAGTAACCCAGTGTAATTGCTGGTGGTTTTTGTCTGGGCTTGTACAGATAGTTCAGCTCCAAAATTCAGTTTCTTATTTGAAAAATATGCATTATCTTGCAAATCTGGCCACTGTAGTAGTGCAAGGTGATAACGTTTTAAAGCATGGTACAATTTCTACTATCGTGCCAGCAGATGCAGTGGGACTTCTTCTCTTCCCCCTTCTGCACCCCCCCCCCCCATCTTCAGAGAGTCCTCCAATCCTCAAGCAGATTTTTAGGGTGCACAGGGGGAGGGGCTGCCAGAAAGAGGGAGGGAAAGTCCTGTTGCTCTTGGACCTACCCATTGGGTGCCACTCGTATTGTAAAGTTAGGAATGTTAAAACATAATCTCTTGCTAAAGCATAGCAAATTCTTTTACAGAGCAGGCAAAGTGGCTTATATTTTTCAGCAGCTGTAGCTGTGGGATAATTTGGATTGGTGTCTGTGGCTTGATATGCTGAATTGGCAACACCACCATTCATATTTTGTAAGCTCTCTCTACATAAGAATAGCTGCCTGGAAGGTTAAAGTATACTCAAAGTCCTGATGCATATTTGGTGTATGTTTACAAACCTGAGATTTTACTCAGGAACATAGTGTGTTGAATTATGAAATATCTGTGTGCCTAAATGTTTTTAAATCAACCTAAAGTTTAATTGGGAGATGAGAAATAGCCAGAAACCTTAGTTTGATGGTATATTTTTGTGGTACCGGTAGTATATGGTACCAATTTTACTCGAGTACTGGCTATTTTCAGTATAAATTATTTCAGATGTAAGCCACTTCCCCTTACCCCACCCCCTTTTGAAGTGTTTCTTATGAAGCTGGCATCCTGTTCATAGAAGAGGGTGCAAGAAATGAAATATCTTCAAGGTAGAAGGAGGTTAGGGGCTTGGGTATAAGTCTGGGATGCATCACCTGTGCCCTTTCAGGTGATGCTGTACTTCAACTCCTATCAGCCCCAGGTGATGGTCATGGATCATGAGAATTTTAGTCCAGCAACATCTGGGAGGTCGCAGGCTTCCCACCTCTCATATAAATGCCAGTATTAAATGTTCTGAGGGAAACTCGTATTGCTTTTCAAAGACCACAGTATCTTTTACTTCCATATATTTTGGGAGAAATGGAAGGATAACATTCAGACCTTGAGAATAGAAACTCCTATTTTGCATAATGGACTTTTGAATATTGCATTTATACATTTTTTGGAAACTTTGAAAGGAGTACCAGTGTAAACTTACCATTCTAGTTCCACCTACTCATATTAATTTGATGCTGCTCTACTTTTGCTTTGTGACCAAAAATCAATAACCAACTTTCCCTCCCCAGTTCTGTTTTGTGAAGTTTTGTAGGCTCTCCATTTAAACCAGAGTGGCTGATAAACGTGACTCATACTAAGTTTTCTGGAAAGGTTTGAATTGGAAGATTTTCCTAGGCAAATTAGGCTAATTTGGATATGGTAATTTGCATCAGAGAATTGCCAGTTTGCATTGGAAAACTATTCTGATGCCCTAAAATAGGATACAATTTAGCATATTTATTTTACTTGTATTAAATAAACAAAGCTTTACAATACCCCTTACTATATTTTGCCCCAATACAGCAGAAGTATTTTACCTGAAATATTTGAGGGCAGGAAAGTAAAACACAATGTAGTTTAAACATTATATTACATATAATTCCTTATTGGAATAATTGTAAAAATTTAAAGTACAATAACATATACTTCCCTCATGTTGTTTAAATTTAAGGTGGGGGGAAAGGGTTTTATAAGGTGCTCTGCTTGCGGAGTTGCACTTGTGCAGTGGAGCTTCCTCTCCTCTCTCCTTGCACCCTCTAAACCTGCTCCGGAGGGTCATCCAATCCTCTGGAGCAGATTTTGAGGCGGTGTGGGGAGTTGTAGAGGACAGGAAAGAGTGGAAAGTTCTTTTGCGCAAGTGAAAGTCTGCTGTGCTAGTGGAACAGCAGCATTGGATATGGCCAAAAGCTACTGAAAACCGTTTAAACTGAAAACCAAAGAACTAGGCATACTTGCAAGGCACGAGGACCTAAAAAATGATAATTACAATTTTGAAATTGCCAATCTTGCCTAATGCTGTATTTGCAGTAATGAACTTATGAAACATAAAATCTTCCATGGAAATAATTCTCTGAAAAGTTGTCCGCATCACCTCTGATAATGGAGTAAGACTTGGAGATGTGTTGACAGCATCTTCAACCAAGTATATGTTTCTGCTCACATAACCATGTTTGATAACTCAGACCTACACACCTTGCTTGTACTCAGTCCCAGAAAGCTTAAAACTCTGTGCCCAAACATTGAAAAGTGCACCATGTGAAGCTAAAGTCTGCACCTCGTATAGGTAAAGGTAAAGGCACCCCTGACCGTTAGGTCCAGTCGCAGATGACTCTGGGGTTGCGCGCTCATCTCGCTCTATAGGCTGAGGGAGCCGGCGTTTGTCCACAGACAGCTTCCGGGTCATGTGGCCAGCATGACTAAGCCGCTTCTGGCGAACCAGAGCAGCACACGGAAACGCCATTTACCTTCCCGCCGGAGCGATACCTACTTGCACTTTGACGTGCTTTCAAACTGCTAGGTTGGCAGGAGCTGGGACCGAGCAACGGGAGCTCACCCCGTCGCGGGGATTCAAACCGCTGACCTTTTGATCGGCAGCGCCACCCGCGTCCCACCTCGTATAGATTAAATATGTATGGTTTCTTTTTACATAAACCTTCAATCTTTACTATGAACCAGCATTAAAGTTCCCTCCCCCCAGCCATTAGATATCTTCACCCTTTTTGACTATGAAGGTTTTTGCTCTCACTTATTGACCAGGATAGGCTGAAGGGATCCCTAGTAAGATGGCTTGGTTCCTGTCTGTATTGATAATGGGGGGAACTGGTTTAGGGTACTTGGCAATGCTCCACACTTCATGCTATAAAGCACCTACTGAAGAGGCAGATGCAACATTGAATTCAAAGGGCCACTGTCTTATTTGAACAATCAACAAAATTGTTTGGGTCATCTGTGTATGGGGCTTTCAATTTTTTTCTGTTTGATTCCTTGATTTAACTATTGCAATGTACTGTTAAAGGATGTATCTTGAAAGCATCGCCCAGTAAGCTTGCAGAATTGACCTGCTTATCAAACATTTTCTTGGAATCTCTTCATTTAACTCCTAGAAGTTCCCCTGGATACAATACTTGGCATTGTCTGAGCTAATGGTTGGTTGTAAACTGTTTTTTATTAGCTTCTCAAGCTTCCTTGCAGATCCTGACTGGGTACAAAATTAAATGTGTTTGTTGTCCTTAACGGTGTGGTGAAAGAGTTTTGTGAGTTGGAATGGGGTGAATAATGATCAACTGGATGATGAAATATGTCTTCATGACAGTACCTATTCCAAGGGTTAAATGAAATCTTTTATTTAGTATTAATATTGTCTAGGATAGTTCTTAGAACAGTGCATGGATGAGCTTTTTCAAGTACTTAAAAGTACTACTTTCAGATAAGTTACTGTTTAAAAACATTAGTTTTTAGGGACACTTGCAGGTAACCGAGCTGTTTATTATACAGTTTGGTCATAATGCTGTAGAAAATACGGCATAGGGTTTGGGTGGAATGGAATGGAAAATTATTATCTGGATGGGTGTTACCCAATATGCCCAAGTTGCTTAACTTTGTGCAGTTCTTGAACTATAGAAGTATGTGTTTATACCATTACCAGGGCACCTTGAGTCCTCTTGTCTGAATCAGAAATGGAAATGGCATTGGAAAAATATATAGACTAATTTAGCTGGAAAATTCACAGCCTAAGATTATGTCAACGTGAAATTTAGCTGTCCACTTCCCACTGTGGTCTTCTTCCCTCCAGCTTACAGTCCTGGGAATCTCAGCAGGGACAGACTTTGGTACTATGGTGCCCTGAGCTAGGCCAAAATTAGGTGCCCCCCTCTTAGCTCTCTTGCCATCCTGGGCTTTGGAAAGGAGGCATGAGGGCTCCAGTGGGATCCTAGAGCCCTCCCATTTCTCTAAAGCTGGGTAAGTGTTAACTAGGCTTTGGGAAGGAAACTATAGGACCCTCTCAGAACCTCCACACCTTCCCGTAGCTGACTGCCCTCTCCGCTCTGGGGAACTGGTTGTGCTGCCCTAAAATCACCTCTGATCTCAGTGCTCAGAAGAAGGGGTCTTACACTGCTGCTTTGCTGCAATAGTGCCAAATACTGTTTAAAAGTAACTATAAATGTTTACTTTAAACAGTATTTGCCACCGTTATGGCAAAGCAGCAGCAGTGCAGGTGCATTGTGGGTGATCACAGTGTCTTGCTCTGTGAAAGGCCTCTTCAAGACATAGGGAGCTGCCTTATACCAGGTGAGGCCACTGTTCTAGCTCAGTATTGCCTACACAGACTGACTCTCCTGAGTTTCAGACAAGAGTCTTTCTTGGCCACATCCAGAAATGCCAGGGATTGAAACTGGATCTTCTACATGCAGAGCAGATGATGTAGCACTGAGCTATAGTCCCACCCCTCCTCAAACTGATATTTGGGGTGGGCATGCCAGAGTGTACTTGAGTTGCTGCCACTTTGACATCAAATAAGGAAGCATGGCTAGTGAATAGGAGAGTGGGCTAGCCAGAAGCATGGTGGAGTTGACTTGACGGTGGTGAGCAGGCTTGTCAGCAGCAGATGCGGGTACACAATATGTTGTCCCTCCCAATCCAATTCCAATAAATATCTGTTGCTTGTAGACATGGGGCATTGCAAATATAGTTGAATCCTATTAGCACAGACATAAAATGTGGATAAATATATTCTCCATTTAAAATGCAGTCAAAATAATAGACATAACACTTCCTGGGGTTACCCTTAGCTTGCTCAAATTAACATCTTTACAAACCACTGACATTTGGTTCATGTTTCTCACTCATGTGGCTCAGTGTGACTCATGATGGGATCAGTTTTGCCCACACAAAGGTTCCACCGTGTGTGCGCGCCTTACAGTATTTTGCCTCAATGTTAAGCACTTTTTGCTGAATATACCAAGTTTATTAAATGTTCAGCCACCTACCTAATCTGTCTACTTGGTTTTGGTTCTTGGAGGGTATTAATCTGGGTGCTATCTTCAATTTTTTTTAAAGGGGGTTGACTAGTTTGTCCTTCTCTGAGTGAGACTTGCAGGCTGGAACTGAAAGGAATTGAGTCCAACATCACTTGGAGGGCCCCATGGCTACCCAGATGTATCTGATTGTCTAGCATAATTTATATTGTTTATCAACCACTGTGTCACAAAGTCCTATATAAGCTTACCTAGTTTTGCACCTTTGCATGCTGTTGAGAAAATAAGATTGTGTGTCTACCCTCTCTAGGTCAGTTCACATGCAGAACCATGCCATGTTTGGTACTATAGGAATGAGGCTTCTACTATTGCATTCAACCTGGAGAACTATAGTTTGCACCTGCCCAGCAATCTGTGCCTTAAAATCCTGGTCGGCAGGGGAAGCACAAATAATACCGGTAGTTTTCTGGTTTGGGTATAATAGCAAACTATAGCTTCCTTCACATGTTAATTGTTTGATATGTTAGATTAGTAGAAGTGTCCTACCCCCATGTCCAGAAGGTTCCCAAGTCTGACCACACCCCAGATCCATTCACTGAGTGTGACCACACCCCAGATCCATTCACAGTCTGACCACACCCCAGATCCATTCACAAGGGAATCTGGAAGTCTCTAGTCATTGGCTTCTTCTGTGTAGTTATACATGCTCAATGCATAGATGTCAAGGGTAGGGCCACCAACAGAACATGTAAATGATGTGTAACAGCTTAATGGCTCTTCTGGGGAAACTGGTGGAAAGTATTGTTAAAAATAAAATAAAGCATATAGAAGAACAAGTCTTGTTGAAACAGAGCCAGCATGGCTACTGCAGGGGCAAGTCCTGCCTCAGTAATCTATCAGAGTTATTTGAGTGTCTACAAGCACTTGACATAGTGTACTTGGACTTTCAAAAACCTTCCAGCAAGGTACTTCTAAGTAAATTTAGCAGTCATTGAATAAGAGGAGTGGTCCTCTTGTGGATCAGGATTTGGTTAGGTAGCAGGAAGCTACCTAACTTAGACCTACTTGGACAGCTTCCCAAATGAAGAAATGAAGAAAGTGGAGTCCCCTAAGGGTCAGTATTGGGACTTGTGCTTTTTAACTTGTTCATAAATGATCTAGAATTAGGTGTGGACAGAGAGGCAGCCAGATTTGCTGATGATAGTAAAAATTGTTCAGAGTCACTAATACAAAAAGATTATTACAGGATTCCAATGGATTCTCCAGACTGAGTGGGCAGTAAAATGAGGAAGAAAGTTAGGTTATTTTGTTATTGCCTATATGAAAGCAAGGAGGAAATCTGGCAGATTGGAAAATAGTGCATTCAGGCTAGATTATTTTCCATTTGGAAAAAAATAGATAGCATCATGGAGACGATCCCATCCCATGCTGCATCCTATGTTTCCCCTCCTGCAAGTGCTACTGTATGTGGGTGTTCCTAGGCTTACCCCTAGATTGTTCCACTCAAACAGGCCATTCTGTTCCTGATAGTAGTTGCTGGAGTGAGACAGGACTCAAGGGGTATAATGTTATGTTCTGTCCTTTACTCAGGAAGAACTACTGTTTGGTAATTGCAATAAAATGCATAATTTCCTTCAGTGGAATTACCTTTGTTTGGCCACTAGGCTGAGCACTTCTAAGATGTAATATGTTCAAAATGTACCATAGATCATGATGCATCAAACCGATTAAAGGGGGTGGGATCTTTATTACCACAGGCAATTTCATATACAGGATAGCTCATGTATAATGTTAAGCCGAAATATTCAACATAATAAGTTACCCATATTTTTTCAACCCTATGTGTGCTGCTTTTGATTTTTTCTCTGCAGGAATTGCCCAAGTCATTCAATGTCCTGTACGTTGGATGAACTGTAACAACTTTAAGTGACACATACTTGACAAGAAATGAGAGTTAGAGTATTGAAGGACTTTTATTTCAAGATAGAAGAATATAAAGAAAACAGAAGAGAATGCAGAAGAGCAGACTTATTTTTCCCTTACTTTTTTCTTTCACTTCAGATTTCGCCTAATTCCAATAAATACTCTGCCCATTGACAAATGTCTATTGTTTCCTTAATTAAGTAGCTTGAATTGGAACTGTGGTTCAAGAGATGAAGGGATTGTAAATTTTCACAGAACAGGATTGCAGGAAATCCTTTGGGGCAATATGATTTCTTGACTCCACGTAACAAGGGAATGTGTTAGAAAGCTTCATAGAGTAACTTAGATTTTTAAATTTGCATTGGGTGTTTAAATTCATCTTTCAGGTTTAATCAAGAATGCACATGTTACCAGGTTTTTTGGGGGGAATGTTTGAGGGGTGTTTTTGGAACTTGCACATCACCCTTGAAAACAACAAAACTATTCTTTCCACAGTTTTGTGTACATTTATGTGAATATAGTCAACCAGTTGAAAAGAGATGAAAAGAGTATCTATAGTGTAAAGATACAGTGAAGAGAAAATACCTTCAGCTTAAATGCACTTTTATAAATAGTAGTCAGCAATCATGTGTACTTCCTTTTGTTGTGGAAGAACTGACCCACTCTTGATTTGCAGCTTTCTTTTGTTTTATTTCCTTATTCTATGAATCAGCACATTGACTGCTCTTATTTTATCTTTCTGGATTTTGAACTGGATGTGGATGAAATGTGAAGGCAAATAATAAGAATTCTTGCGCTAAGATTTCTATAGTTGAGCATAGCTTGATCGTGGGAGTCCAAGTAAGCTCTAGAGTAACTACAAGGGTAATGGCCATATTTTATCGGGAGTCTTTTATATGATGCAGCAACTGAAAAAAAATGAAGGTGGAGCCAGAAAGAAAAAGCCAGTTGAAAACTGCTTATACAACATTGTCTTCTGTTGAATATATTTACCACCTAAGGCCGTCAGGCTGTTGATTGAACCTTCTGTCAGTTTTCATTGAAGAATAGCATCCTTTAATATATTAGCTAATATTTTTCATTGAAGATAGAAAGGTATTGTTGGAATGTAGGTCAGCATCATAGTGGCACTGATGATAAAAGGAAGTGTAGAGTGGAAGAATGGAGCCAGAGAGCTGGATGACAAAATAAAAAAGCAATTCTGAAAGAAGGTTGAAGGAAAAAGGTAGAAGGATGAAATGAAAATGCAGTTCTCTAAATGGTAATGAAAACTGGAAAAATGTTACTAGATAAACTAGATATGCAATCTTGCTCTGGACAGATGAAATTTTAAAACTCCAGACATGGAATCCGTGTGAGAGATTTAGCTGCGAAGCTTCAGAGCGTCTTGTTCTACATGTTTCTTAGAAGTTGCACTGCTAGTCCAATATGCAATTTCCTATTTAGATTACTGTATAATTTAAAAATTTGTCATGATCATAATAACTATGCAAATGAGATTTTACTCACAAGAGTTTCCATAGCAAATGGAACACCTTGCAGAAGTGTTTGTGTGTGCTTGTGTGTACACCTGCCATTATTTGGGAGAGACCATGACTGCATTGCAGCCATGTGCAATATACTATAAAGTTGAATTCTCCAGATAGGGAAAGAGATTTGAGAAACCCTGAAAATGTCTACTTGAGATCACTTTAGCTGTGTAATCAGGCATTTCTAAGTTGGGAGAATTATGCTGACCTTGGTAATTTTTTTTCTCCCTCTAATATGAGCAGTAAAACAGGAATATTCCTATTATTTATTCTGTTCTCCAACCTAACCAATGTTGGATTGTGCACTACTACCTCAGTTTTCTAAGTGGACATGAACCCAAAACTATTGCCTTTTGTATACTAGGTGCTCAGCATCTCTTCTCCACCCCCCCCCTTGTTAGTGGTCATTTTGTAATACTTGCTTTCTAGGGCATGTGTGAGAGTAGTGCCCAAAAGTAAGGAATGTACACATACAATCCCACAGTATAGGCTGATGCATTGAAGTCTTGCTGTAATCTCTTTGGTTTGGAACACAACCAACCTTTCAGACTGATACTAAAATAACAAGTTGTCCATCCCCTTTGTTTAAATATATGGAAAACAATTGCTACATGTTGCGAAACACTTTAATGAGTGTATCATTTTGCTACACCTTCATGAAGGTAACATTTTTATATACAAAAATAGCGCAAGTTCTTGATGTGCACGTTTATTTGTACCAGGTCCGAGATATCTGCGTTGAGTATCACGTGTAGGGTTTTCTGTGTCTCCTCTTTGTTTTAATAATTTGAGCATTTTCTTTTAACTAGAAATTATGGAGAAGTCGGGTGAAGAAGGAATGCCGGATCTTGCTCATGTAATGCGCATTTTGTCTGCAGAGAATATTCCAAACTTACCACCAGGAGGTGGTCTAGCTGGCAAGTAAGTGCAGAATGTCAATGAGGTTCTTAATAATGGCTTCGAAAAGGTGTATACAGGCTTACATCTTATATTGCTAAATTGTTCAGTCTGTCTTCTACATGCTATTCATTTCATAAAAGTGTAATTCAATCATCACTCCCACACATCTGAATGGAGGAAAGCCAGGCTGTGCTTGTTGACACATGCATGTATTTTAATCTTCCTTTGTGACTAATTTAAATGTATGGCATGGGCATATAGTTATTGCTGCATCTTTTTTTAACTACTTGCAGAAGCCAACAGTTTCAGTTGTATTTTTATCCCAGCCTTTCTTCAAGACATGGTAGAGATGCATTTTAGCTTAACATTCTGTGTTGAGGGGGAAGAGTGTGCTCAAGACCACACTGTAAACCTAAGAGCCACTTCAGCAAAAGTGCTTTGGAGCTGTCTTTCAGAATGGCAGGTGGGGATGGCAAATTGTTGAATGTCTTCCATGTAGCCAGTGTTTTGCACATTTACACAACAGCTCATGAAACAGTGCCATTGGCAGAATTTCTGGGCGCCAATTGGGTAGCCTATAAGCAGAGCAGGAGGACAATAGATTCCCGCTGTTTAGCCATCTTGACTAATAGAGCAGATTGTTTACTTTTGTATGTGAAAACCTGCTCAAAACATAACTTAGAATTTTACCTTTGTCTAGGCGAAATATTATTGAAGCTGTTTATAGCAGGCTGAACCCACACAGAGAGAATGATGGGGTAAGTTCTACATTTGATTGCTAGCGTTTATTGATGCAAGTAAATTATAATATTTCAGTGTGGGTGATGTTATAACTGTGTGTTTGCAAGTGCATTGTTCCATGTCACCATAAAATACATTGAATTTAAAGAGTTAATGGATCTTCCTGGGATGTCTTGTTCTGAAGAAGCAAACTGCTGCTATTGCTCTATACCAGAATGCAGGGTCACCAATATAAGCATTTCTTTAAGACTATATAAGACTATACAGTAACTAGGTGAGAGACAGACATAAATGTGTGACACCTCCTAATGTTGAGACTTATTCATTTGTTAGGCCTTTACCAAATATGCAACTGGTCTTCCTGTTAGGTACAATTTAATTTGTTGTGCCATCTTGCCTAGTAGAAAGGCAATAGGATGATCAAGTGGATACATTTATTTATTTTAAATTCCTAAACCACCCTTCAACTAGTAGATTCCAAGGTAGTGTATAATAATTATAATTACTACTACTACTCATTTGTTCAAGCAATTAAAAACACACAAATAGGAACTATTAAGTAGAGGCCATAAAATAAATGTAAAATGTCTAAACAAATATGTGGCTGGGGAAACCCAGCCAGATGGGCAGGTATAAATAATAAAATTATTATTATATATCACCCTGGTACTGAGAGATTATAGTGTCAGCACCAATCAAACCTCCCTGGAGGAAGGTGTTCCAAAATTGAGGTGCCACCACAATAAAGGCTCTCTGCCTTCTATGCACACAATAAGAGGGGGGCTATTTTATGATTAAGCAATATGAAACACTGGTTTCTGTGGGAATAGTACAGTGAGATAATTTAGGTAAGACCTGATGCTATGCTTTGAATACTTAATTAGTGTTCTCCCAGTGATCCATCTGTTTTCTATGGAAGCCAATTGGACTCTTCTGTTTTCTACTTAGAATTGGCAAACTAGGAATCTTAATTTCACTACTAGTATACAGGTTTCAAAATACTTTCCCAGGCTTTCTTAGCATATCTAGATTTCCCTCTCAGAGACATGCTTGGCAAGGTGTAATAGGGTTGCATGGAGTCACAAGTTTCTTATTTCCTGACTCCTCCTACATTTAATAATGCTGTGCTATTTCAGTAAGCTAACTTTGCTATGTAATGTAAAATAGCTTAAGCTTTGAGCCACAAGTATTCAGAACTCCTAACAAAGTAATCTAGGCCCCAAAGAGTGAATTTGGTATACTGTGTTCTGTTTTAGTTTTGGCATAGGTGTTGTGCTCAGTTAGCTAAACTTTCATATGGAAATGTGAATTGTAAATGCCTGTAATAACTGCAGAGAAGAATACAGAATAACCTAGATGATGCATAGTAAAAGGTGTGTTTCTCAAAAATTGGCTTGTAGAAATGTGTGCTAACGTGAACAGCTTAATTAAAATGTGCTAAAAGTACACAATCTCTAGTTTATTGAAATAAGCATTTGTAAGGTAAATTTTTAATAAGTTCACTTGGAAGAAAGTCCCATAAATTTCAATTGAATTAGATTTTCTGTTCTCAGCCTTGGTCTTGAAATGCTGTTGGTGAGGTTTTCCCATTTTTCTTTCCTTCAGATATTAAAAAGTGTGCTATCACATTGATCCACATGAATACATTCTTGTGCACTAATAATGTATTCATTGACATTTCCCCTTCAGGGATAGAGTAGATCAGAACTTCTGTTTTTTGTACTCTCATAATAGCATAGGAGGTGTGTTTTCTGTGTTTCCCAAAGCAAATGAAACTGATTTATACTGAGTCACACCATTGTTCCTTCTAGCTCACCATTGTCTACCAGGGTTGCAGTTGTGGGAAAGTCTCTGGAGATGGTGCTAATTGAACTTAGTTCCTTTTGCAGTCAAAGGATGTGCTTTTTCAGAGTTACGAAGCAAGAACAGTAGTTTCTCCCACTAATGTAGACTGATCTGCACAGAGTTATGGGCCCATCCAGCTGCTTCTGACTCTGATTTTGGGAACCTTAATTGAGCTTTTCAGTGTTATGCTGAATTGCCAGATTTGGTGGCTCGGAATAGGGCCATGGTGAATGTAGAACAAGTGAGATAGAAACTGGGAAAGAGTTCAAGGTTTCCTTTAAAACAACAACAACAACAACCCATAATTTTATTAATCCATATTTTCAAGATAGCCTACAAAAGAGAACCATAAAACAGATCAAAAACATCAGAAACAAAAGAAATTATCGTAGCAACAGTAAAAGTACAAGCAGCAGTAGATATAAAATCAATTAAAATCAAAGGTTTCCAATTTCTGATAAAGGCTTAAAAATCTCACCTGCTCTATGGGTTTTTTCCAGGCCTAGTATGTATTTTCTTTGCTTAATTCTGTGACATAAAAGGTGGAGGCTTCCTTATGTTGCAATTAATGCAATGTTAACAGATGCCCCACTTACTTCAATATTGAAAGTTTATTTATGTGGCTGAATTGGCCCACAACACTCAGAAATATCTGGCATTTATATCCATAATATAGAAAACATGATAAGATCATAGTCTGACTGCAGAATGAGAAATAATATCAATTCACATTAATATATGTGCACTCTGTGAATACTACTTCACTGTTAAAAAAGAAGGAAAGAAATCTGTCAAGGCCAGGAATCTGTCAAGGCTACTTACAATACATTTGACATATCTGATTATCTTTCCTAATGGTGTATATCCAGATCTGAGAAAATCTGTTTTGCTTCCTGGAAACATATTTTTCATAGGTTTGCTTTTTTGTGTTCTAATTTTTTCTCCTAATTTCATATGAATATTGGGTAACTTGTTGAATTTAGTTTTGTGTTAGAGTTTACCATTAGAAAACTGGGAGCACTTTGGATGCAAAATTAATGCATAATAGTTCTTCATGTCACCCAAGTCTCGGAGCAGCTTAGGGTTGTATCTAGTGTTAGTCAAACTCAGAGTAGGCCCATTGCAATTAATGGAACGTGATGAACTTGGTAGAGTCATTGGAATTAAAGGATGTATGAGTAAAACCTAGTTGGCTACAACCCTCAGTCTCGAGGTATTTGGGACTCATGATTCATGTGAGGAGGTGGTATTAATGGCTGACATTTTATATTTTCCTAATTGGGTAGCTACAGTTTCTGAAAGAACCATCAAAGGAATAGTTGTTAGAATGTTCAGTCTGGTCTTTCCGAGCCCTCCCTGGAGATGGGACTATTGCATGCAGAGCATGTGCTTTACAACTCTGCTAAGGTCCCTCCCCTTTAATTTTGGCTTGGTGATGATCCTACAACTTTTGAGTTGCATGTGGTCATGATGAGATTGTGAGTTTGAGGTGCAAATGGGAGATGGGGCACAGCAAGAAGGATAAATGGGTGAAGCTCTGATAGTAAAAGTGTGCTTGGCTGGCAGAAAAGAGCTTCTGTAGATGGGCATCTGGGAGGTTAGGTGTTGGTAGAGGAAGGTTCTGTACTTGATAGTGTCACACACTCCTTTTTTGTTTTCAGAATTGGTTGCCACTGTGTCTGCACAATAATGGTAGTTCTGTGCTTAAACACATAGCACTGCTGCCATTGCCTCTCATTTGTTCCTAATCAGTTTGTATAGTGTGTTTGGCTTAGCTAAGGATGGCAGTATGAGGATCAGCCAATGAAAACGCCTAAGAAAAAGCCTCTGAATTAGGTAGCATTTCTTTGGAATGGGCCAATTTGCAATACCAGTGATTTTGAATTAGGCATGATTCCTTGTTGATAAAGCCAGAGGGTTTACTGCTAAGCCCTTATGACATACGTGACTGGGGAAGGACACTTTGCCTGCTTTGAGAGGCATATTTTGCTACTTTCAGCTATAATAGGGACCTCCAACCTTCTTGAGCCAATGGGCACCTTTGGAGACTATAGAAACTATTGTGGGCACCACACACTCATCACAACCCCCCTCCCCCCTCCTAGCAATCAGGCTTTAAGTAGAAGGATTCCCCCCTTGGGGCAATTTTTGAGGTCACAACTGTGGAGAGAAGGGTTAGCTGTCTGCCTCCCAGTTACTCCTCCCCCATTGCAGTTAGGCTTGGAAAAACATTTCATTTGTTCCTATAGAAGGCTTGTTTCAAGCTTAATTGTGTTTGTGAAGGGGTGTTACAGCTAGGGAGAGGAGAGTTAAGCCTTCCTTCCCTAGCTGTGCCACCCTCCAAAGCCCCCCCCCCCCGTGCAAAAGCTATGCTTGAAAGAAGTATTCTGTTGTCTATAATAGAACGCAGCCTTTAAGCCTTATAAGCACTGTAGTCAGTGTAGGAATGCCAGCAGGTGCCAGTGAGGGTCTTGGTGAGCACATCTGTGCCCACGGGTGCTATGTTGACAATCCCAGAGCTTATGTCTCATCAAAGATCCTTTATATTACTAGGCACAGGTAATCAAACATAATGAGCATTAAGAGCCATGCTGGATCCAGGCCAAAGGATGGCAGTAGCCCTTCCCTGCAGTTGTTGCCTAGCAACTAATATTTAAAATACAGGCTTCCCCGGATACTGGAGGCATCATATAGCCATCACGATTAGTAGCCACTGATGGTTCTCAACTCCCTCTTAAAAGGACCTAAGTTTTAAGGTTGCCAACAAATCCAGTGGCAGTGAATTGAATAATCTGTGTAAAGCACCACTTTTTGCCTGCCCTGAATCTAGTTTTAGTGTTATAAGAATACTAAATCTTAAAGTCATAACATTCAGCAGACTTAAAATTAAAGTGCCTTTTGGTTCTTGAACTCTGGGGATATATTTTGAAGAATTTGTAAATTAAAACGAAGTTCTTTTCGCAATCCCATCTGCATATCTCGATAGAATTGTACTTTTGCGGAGAGTTAGCTTGTACTTCACTCTGAAAGAAGTGTTCTAGTCTTCCCATGAGTGAATCCAATTGGCAATACGTTTTCCATTGGCAACTTCATGTGACTCACTCAATTATACCCAAAGTATCTCTTTCCTAAACAAGATAAGTAGGAACTCATTTTACTTAAGCTGTTCACAATTTTTTATTTTGTTTTTGCTGTGTTTCAAAGCACCAGTGGTATATAATTTACTTTTAAAAGTTGAAATTTATATATGCTATCCAGCCATCTGCAACAGTCTTGAGTGAACAAAATGCCTATGAAATGGCAGAATAGGAAGATCTGGTTCCACATTGCTTTTTCACAATTAATAAACTTCCTTTAACCGTAAGCATTTAGGACACTTAACTTCTATAAGTATTCTCCTCAAGGCTCATTAAGACTGGCTGAAAGTTTACTTCTAGGCCATATAATTCTAGAGATTCTTCATAGCTTGTCTAATGTATTAATAAATTTAGAAATATCCTAGTTTAACCACTGATTCTGGGGTCTTGAATCTTAAATAAGGACCCTGGCGAAGCCGCAGAAGGTGGAACACAGGGAAAGTTGGTGGAAGCTCTCAGACAAGTGAGAATTAATCATAGGGGGAACTACCGCCACCTTCTGGAGGACGTGCTGCTTAGTTACAGGCTAGCTAGAATGCAGGGAGAAGAAGGCTTTGATGAATCGGCTACAGCCTCTACTTCAGATTCCTCTGATGGATCCAGTGACCAAGAGACAGACACCAAAGCAGAAAGTGAGCAGCAGCTTGCAGAAGATTCTGAGATGGGCGATGAACAGGGTGCTAAAAAGTTGTAATACCTTCATTTTTTCACACAGTTGATGGTTTAGCGATTATAATGTCTTGGTCTCTTGCTATTTGTTACATCTTAGACAGTTAGCTTTCCTCTTAAATTTATTTGTACATGCTAAATGCATAAAAGGTATTCTTCTCTCTGTGTGTTTTGTGTGTTGGAGAGTTCTTCCCGAGAACTGCTGCTTGCGTAGGCATTGTTACTGCTTGTCCTCTGCATGCATGGCAGGAAGCAGAGCAGCAAAATTCTTGTACATTGGTCAAGAGGTTTGTGCGGATTTTAGTCTCATGGCATTGGGCTAGAATTTGATAGTCTAAGAAGAATGTCATATTGTAAATGCATTCAAGTGAAAGCTATAACTTCTGTGGTTTTCATTAAATTGGTAGAGCCTAAAATTGTCACCTTAATCCAGCATTTACAGTTTGTTGATTATAACTCACTTTCTTTTACTTATTACAGTAATGTAGATATTGCATGTTTGTATTGTGAATAGTTCTTGTCATGTCAAAGGCATATTAGCCCTTTAAGTTTTAAGGCATGTTAAGTTAGTCATTATATTAAAATATATGGTGATATGTCAGGCTGTAATTTGGACTATATCATCTGTACCTGATTTTCTGAAATTGTATTCAGGATGCACTTATAGCACCTATGTATCCAATGGATAAAATGTATTGACCATTAGTGTTTAGTACATGAGTTATTATTGTCTACGACTAAATAAAATATGTGTGGAATAATCTGAATGCATATTGACTTTATTTAAGCAATTTGGGGTAATTCAAGTTGCCATCAAACAGAGCAGCTATAAAGAATGTGTAATATCTGATTTGTTAACATATGAGAGTGATCTTTATTCGTACTAAGTTTTAACTCGCTGAACAATTTTTATTTCAGAAGTGATACTCCTGTGCAAATAATATTTACCACTTTTATTAAGTTTTCTGCCATTGGATAACTGACTTGTATACACATTGGAATGTAAAAATGATAGTGTTAACACCTACAAAAATATGTATTGGGTTACGGGTTCTTTGGATTAGGACAGTTGCTGTGCTCACCTTTATGGAAATGCTTGCTTTGAGGTGTTGCTCTCATACTTCCAAAAAATTATACTGACTGTCTAGCAGATGCATAGGCTAATTTGCTTGGTCACAGTTTCAAATGGTTCGTATTCCTGGCAGTTTGTTCTTTTATTGCTATTATGTTCCTGGGTTAGTGGAGGAGGGAGAGTATTGAACCACCTGAGGGCACGATGGTCTGGTAAGACTGTGGAACGAGAAGTCCCAGCTCCTCCTTGTATGTTTATTCCTTGTTGCAATTCAGGACAATGCGGATTTTTAGGCCAGTAGAACACTAACAGTTTCCTTCTTCTTTCCCTGTAGGGTGCTGGCGATCTAGAAGATCCGTGGTAGCCTTACAGATCTGCTAAAAATGCTTTTGAATCTGAAAAATGGGGGAAAAACTTTTAATCAGTTTTCTTCAATACAAAGGAAAAATTCTGGTGGATTTCCAACATTTTGTGAAATGGGCAGAAAGAAATTATTAGGATTTTCCATCATTTGTTCATATTTGTGTTTTCTGATATTGCCACTCTTAGCATTGCCTGTACTACAGTATTTTTACCAGCCTTGGGCGTATTGGTTACATCTTTATGGAGCCTGAGCCCTAAAAACCAAGGAAGGAATAATGCTGGGAGCACATCACTAAATGTACATAAAGTACCATGGGATTGTAGTTGTACTCTGAAGACACACTATGTTTTAACAAAACTTACAATAAATGCACAATTGAGTGCAAATAATTGTAATGAGACACTTACTTACTTCACCTTACCAAGATGGAAGGCTTTTGCAGCTCTGGGCTTGGAAAGTCATTTCAGTTGGGCAATATGCTATAGGATGTGTATTTTTTTTTTTAATTTTCCAGTTTTACCTGTATTACCAGACTGTTAGGTTTTTCCCTACAGTGTCCAAATTGTGATATGTTGCCTACTGCTTGCTTAAGATAAAGTGTATTTGGCAATAATATAAGAAGATTTTAGGCATCTAAAACCAATAAGAATTTTGCGCATGTGTATAACACATCCATAAACTCTTGCTAGAATAAATATTTTTAAACCAAACAACTTAATTTATGGTTAGTTGTAATTTGCTTTGACATCTCACTCATTGCTGCAGGTTTTTTTAATGCTGAATATTTGCCTTTATTATAATGTAAATTGTGATTTTGTTCTAAATGTGGTTTTCTAGTCCCCCCCCCTTTGATTTCTTATCTGCTTTTAAAAGAGGTCGAGTAATATGGGTATAATTTTTCATTGTTTGCATTATTTACAAAGTTCAAATTATCACTTTGAGATTACTATAAATACAGCTAAAATTATCTATTTTAAATCTAAGAAAATATTAGAGATATTTTCATGGGTTCAGTGACCTTTCATTTTATAAGCAATGGGCATGGTACAGAGTGGCTGTCATGTAAGGTACTTGAAGATTCTTAGTTTAATTCTATTTTTGCAATAACCTTATTTTTTTTCTTAATTCTTTTGAGTTGTGCATGTATTGAGTCCAGTTAATGCTGAAAGTGGAGAAGAGTAAAGTATTTATCTAAAAAATAAATAAATAAAAGCTATTGGGGAGGGGAAACATTGAATGTATCCATTTGTACATGATTTACATGCTGTGGATGCCTTGTAAACATTTTCCTATTTGTTTAAAACTGTGTTTCAACGAGGATGTAGTTGCCCTTGTGTGTAGTTTAAGCTAACGACAGTCATCAACTGGTTTTGTGTGAAATTCATGGTATTTTTCTGTAGCTTCCCCCTCATACACACACTCGAGTGTAGATCCATGTACACTCTTGTAACCTGGTGCCTATAGCCAGCTTTCCCGATCATTTGGTTCTTCGTGTATCTGATTTTTGGGGGCGGGGGGCGGTTGGGAGGGGCTAGAGGATTATTGCCACAATATATTTTATTTATTCATTAGATTTTAGCCTTGTAAGTTAAAGTGTTCTAAATGATGATGTTAACAGGTATTTGTCCCTACTGGGTTTTTTTTTTTGGGTTGTTTAAAAGCTAGGGAATGAAGAATGCAAAATGGTTTACTGTTCAGACTGTCTGCTCTGGTCCAATCCTGTACTGATAGTACCTTCCCAGTATGATATTGTGATGTTTCATACAATACAGTGAACATAACCAACTTGTTATCTTCAATAAAGGATTGCTAAAACAGTGAGAAGCGCAGTTTTGTGGGAAAGGAATTAGGGACGAAACAATTACTTGCTTCTGTGATTGTAAATACTGTTTTTTGGTGTATGATCAGCATGCTGTTGACCTATAAGAGCATAAGAACTCTGGCCTTTACTGTGATATTTGATTCCAAAGAACAATTGCATATCAATAATGCACAAGTCTGTATAAGCACCTAGTTCTTGAGAATCATCACTGCTTGAAATTTGGTCCAGGAGGTTAGAAATGAATTGAACTGCAAATGAAACAAGCTGAAGGTGATAGTGCTTGATAACATGTTGGTGGAAGGCAGCTTGTGCTATTTGCAAACATATTACTGAACATTATGCAAAATATTTGGTTTTACTCAAGCAAAGTATAAGTTTTACTTTCAGATGGTAGTAGTTTTAGGAATAATGAGTTCCCAAGGTACAGGAAGGAAAAACAAAACTGAATTATTGCCATTATGTGCAGTGTGTGATCCTTTGCATAGGAAATGCTATTGACAGCTGTTCTGCTAACTGAGCTGGATCCATTTACGTCAACATCAGAAGGCAAGTGCCTATTTGTGTGGTCTAAGCTATTTTGATGGATGCTAAAGCCAGCCTGTTCTTAAACCTTAGCGGAAGGATGCTACACAGACCGTTGATCCTCACTCTTTTTCATAGCTTTTACTGTTATATGTCCATACCTGAGAAATACGCCTCTTTGTTCACTCCACAGTAAACACTAAAGGTTTAAGATAATCACATTCTTCTGAACCTGGAAAATGTTCACTTGTGTATTGTTGATATTTATATCTAATAGACTTAAAAGGATGTTGCTAGGATTGGTCTGTTCACCAAGATAACCATGCCAAATATAAACTAAAAATCACTGTCAAAATCTTGTAGGCCAAGTTTGGGGAAAAGTCAAGAGACACGTTTTACAGCCTAAATTATTTTACCTGTACAAATTGTTTGGTGGGCTGTCAATTTAAAACACTTGGATAAATCCTAATGCATGTTATAATGGATAATCGTTTCCTTGAAGCACCGTATCATAGCCCCAGTTAAGTTACGGCTTAGTTGCTTCGCCACTCTTTTCTTTTTCCAATAAGATGATGTAAAGGGGGTTGCATCCAAACACCTGAATATTTCTTAGTCATTGTTCCATATTGAAGAGTAAAGCTGGGGTTTTTTTCACACAACTAATTTGCATCCAGAGAGCAGCTTTCTGCCAACCACACTATGGATATGTTTGCTTCATTGGCAGACCATCATTTCCGCTGAAACATGATCTTTAGCTAAGACTTGGCTTATGTCCAAATCAATCCTTTTCTCTTACTGCCTGCTATCACCTCTGCTTGCTGTGTTTGGTTTTAAATTGCCAGTAATGGTGCAGAGCTCCATTGAGCTCCATTGATCAAGAATAAAAGTGAAAAGTAGTTTGGTGTGCAGCCTAATCCTGCACATTTTACTCGGAAGTAAGGTCTACCGCTTGCAAAGAGGAAACATCCCTGGAATGCTAGAACTTGTTTCTGTTGTAATCAAGGTGTAACTATCACAAGCTTGCAACTGTGTGATGACACCTTGCAATTCAAATTTTGTGGACGGTGCTTTGCGTTTGTGTGCAGCAGCTCACACTGAATCAGGTGGGCTTCTCGCTCTTTTTAAACAGCACCAGTGCAAACCATTCCATTTCATTTGTATTAGCTTGTTGAAAATGTTTTAAGATTCATGCAATGAGCTGCTGTCTGTGGTTTGGATTGCCATATGGAACAGTTAGCCAAGTGGCTTGGATCTTAGGCAGCCTTTGCACTGCTGGTTGAAGTGAAGCCTCCACTGTGAAGCACTGTTCAGGTGGCTTCATGTGCTTAGGATGTACTATTAGAAAAACAATCTGGATCAGTAGAGTTGCTCTAAATCTCTTGATTGGCTTTTGCTTTGGATTATTATTATTATTATTATTATTATTATTATTTTAAATCCACACAGCCATCATAAATTTCATCTTGAAATCTTAAGAAGAAATGGTGATATGTATCTAACATATAAAAAGGAAGGTTAAAGCATGGACAGCTTTACATTTCATCTGAACTCACTCTACAATATATGGAAGTTGCATTTATACAAAGGGATGAGAAATGGCCAGGTTAAGAAAAAGGTTGTGTCTTTTTGCTTTGCCTGAACATGTGTTTCATTTTGGCCTATTAGAAAACTCCTCCATCCTCATTAACGTGGTCTCCTCTGGTGCTAGCACTGTTTTACTTGTGTGTTTTTTGCAAATGCTTACCTATCTTCTGCTCTTTATGGTCTGTAAGCACCACCAGAACATATAATCTATTTAGTTGATTTAAAATTCTATTCTATTACCAAATCCTGTAGCATCCCCCATTTAATGAAGCTGTAATGTTTCTCTTTGATGCCTGGGGTGTCTGTAAATTTGTGGAACTGGTGCATGTCAGTCTGTTCAGAAGCATAAACGTTACTTGTATTGTAATTGTTCCTATTTGGTTTTTATTCATGGTGTTGGTTTTTAAATGATTTGAATTTTATCAAATGAGTTCCAACAGAAAAGAATAGCTGCCCATCATTTGTTCAGCACAACAGTGTAATCCAGGGTCCTTGTATTTCCCAACAAGATGAGTTTTATGCAAGGTACACATTGCTGAAATAAGGAACAGACCTTCTGGCTACTTGGGTTTCTCGCATTGTTTTCACCTTGGCAAATGTGGCACTACATCAAACAGCATGGTAGCCTATAAAAATTATTGATGCCAGTCAAACTCACTGAAGGTTCACAGTTCCTCTGAAAAGTAACATAACACAGTCCACTTAAACAAAATTCTTTATTTTGTTCCTGCCATGGGTGATGATCCAGTCATATTCCTTAAACGGTAAAATGTTATCTCCTCCAAAGCTACCAAATAACAAATGTCATCGATCAATCACATAAAGCAGTTTTCAAGTTGGGTGGCTGCAGCAGGGTCATATTTAAGTCAAACGTACTGAGGAATCAATATACTATTGGAGTTTTGTGTTTTAGTTAAAAAGAAATCTAGGGGCATCCCTTAAAACTCCAGACCATAATGTAACTATGGTCTCACTTAATCAGAGAATTATTATACAGAAGAATGATGAAAATTGGCATGACTTTAGCAAGGGAAGTCTTGCTTTGTTAATCTTGAAGTGTTCGTTGAAGTTGACAGTCAACTTCATTATGATCTGTTGATGCTCTAGGTTCAGATTTCCTTAGACCTTTCATAAAACATCTCGTAGTTGTTTGACCAATTACCTTTCTGTAATGGGACCTGTCCTGCAATTGCTAGCTTGCCTTCCAAACACTAGAAAATATCCCCCCCCCCCAAATTAATCTGAATAGAGAGCAAGAAGACTCTGGATAATGTCATTATGCCATAGACAGTAGGTGGCACTGGAGTTAATGTGTGCTTGTGCCTTTGCAACCTCACCTCCCAACACCCCCCAGATGCATGGGTTGCTGTCTGAAAGGGCTTTCTATGTGTGCTCTGTTGAATGTGCTTAGAAACCTGGCAAGAGAGAGACCTGATTCATCAGGGTTCTTGATTGCAGAGAGGTTTCTAATTCACCGGAACAGAAGGAGCTTTGACACTACCTTCAGGAGGTCTGAAGAGGTGACCACACACCCAGGGATTTTTGCGGGTGAGGCCTGCATGTGCACCCTCTGCTCCAATCCACAGTATGTGGTATCTTGATAGAGTCTGGAGTTTCCTGTCTCTGTTCTCTTACTGGAGAGAGGCAAGTTCTCCTGTGTCTTAGTCTGTACTCACAATCATTAATTTCAAAATAGATTCATAGTTGTTTCTGAGGAAGACCACACAACATTGCAGACCACTTGGTTCTCCAGAGCAGTTTTGCACAGCTCAGATGGTTTCCTGCAGTGCCTTGGATACAAGGAAGGGACAATTTGTGTTCACTGCATACGGGATGGAAAGTCATCAGTTGGGTAATCCCCTCGGTCATGGAGCAGCTACCAGACTGGGACTACTGAAAATGGTAGGAGGGGAGTTTGGAGACACTGGTCTGCGAACAGGTGGTAATGTTGACATTGTGTGGTTTGGCATTGCCCTCTGGAATCCCCAATACCTTGACTTCACAAGATGGACTTGGAAAAGATGAAGCATCATGGCATAAGGGCATCACATGAGCCTACCTGTTCACAAATAAGAATTGTAGAGTTGGAAGGGACCCTGAGGACCATCTAGTCCAACCCCCTGCAATGCAGGAATATGCAGCTGAGAGAAACGTGTATCTGCATAGATATTTAAGAGCTGGATCAAGTTTCAGCTTGGGGAAAAAAATACAACACCAGAGGACTTTCCCTTACAGTCAGTACCCAAATAGTTTCCAGATTGGATGTCTCGAGCAGTTTCTCACAAATAACCTCGGACGAACCAGAGTGCTCAGCAGAGTACATTTTCCACATTATGTCAGATATGCCTTCTCAGTAGTTGTGCCCGTCCTGTGGAACGCCATCCCATCATATGTCAAAGAAATTAACAAATATTTGACTTTTAGAAGTGGCCTGGCCAGGGTATGGGGAACTGGAGATACCTCTCCAAATTATTAGAGTTTCTATAACTGGTACAAATCTCAAGAGATAATTGGGGCCAGCCATAATTGGAGCCAGCATAGAGACTTCCTACCCAACTTGAAGAAGGCAGGGTAGACTCCCAATTACTTTGCAAGGAAAACGTGGAACACAGAGTTCATAGAATCAGTATTTGTAGAGTTGGACAGGACCACCAGGGTCATCTAGTCCAGCCCCCTGCAATGCAGGAACATTTTGCCCAATGTGGGGCTTGAACCCATGGCCCTGAGATTGAGAGCCTCCTGCTCTACCAACTGAGCTATCCCAGCTGTCATGTTTTGTGACAACCCAACATGGGGTGCAGAACAGGAACTAATGACAACTTCCCTTTCCTGAGAAGGTATAATAACCAAATGCATAAGTAGTACCTGAAAACCCAAGTGCATCTGCTGAGGCTATGCTAGGCTGCCTTGTAAACACAGGTGACAGTGTTACCACTCGAGGCATCACTTGCTTGAGCTATTCGGATGCCCGTGAGATTTAGAGATAAATGAGTGACGATCTGAATTAACACCGGCTACAACATTGATATATATATCTAAATTGTTGCTTCTTTAAACACAGAGGGAAGGTCAGAAACCTAGACATGGTTTAATCACTAGACAGCAGGGCCATCCTGAGATGTTTTGCCCTATTGGCAAAGTGCCCCAATGCTGCTTTCACCCCCATGGCGCCGGTGACAGCACAACGGCAGGGAAGGGGACAGATCTGCCGCCTGAAGCAAATTGCATGACCTTGCCCTGATGGACAAGCAACGCCTGCCAGGCACTGGGTTTAGTTATATCAGAAGCTTTTCCTGGGTCAGTTCTTGTCTAAGACAAAGTTCCTGTCACCGGTGTGCTCTCGGCCAGGATTTCCCAAATTGTGGTCCAGGAGCTTCACTCAGGTGGTCAATGGCATGTCTGTGAAGAACAGCAGGAGCAGGAGCTGTGCCAGAATTCAAAGAACATAAGAATCCTGGATCAGGTCAATGGTTCGTTTAATCCAGTATCCTGTTCTCACAGCAGCCAACCAGATGCCTGTGGCAGCCTGCAAGCAGGCCATGAGTGCAGCTGAATGCTGCCCACTTGCGATCCCCAGAAACTGGTGTTCAGAGGCATAATGCCTCTGCCAGTGGAGGTAGAGCATAGCTGGTAGCTGCTGGTTGCCTTAATCTTCATGAACTTGCCTAATCCCATTTTAAATCCATCCAAGTTGGTGGCCATCACTGCCTCCTGTGGCAGCGAGTTCCGCAGGTTAACTGTGTTGCAAGAAGAGACGCGAGCTTTTGCCTGTCCCAAATTGTCCCAGCATCCAACTACTTTGGATGTTTTGAGAACCTGTTGATCTGGATGGTACAAGGTGAATGGGACAGATTGGAAGTGACAGGAGGAGATGGGCAGTGTTATAAGCAAAATTCACTAGGAAAGGCATAAAGTTGGGTCCGGTTTTCCCAAGGGGGAGTCCGGATTTTTCTCCCTGGGAAGAGCTGGAATTTTAGAGCTTTTCCCCTTGTGCCACAGACAGAGACCACACCAGAGTTATCAAAAGCAAAGCACAGCTTCCCATTTATTGAATCTGTTGCAACAGAGGTTCCCCCCAACGTAACAGGTACGATGCGAAGAAGAACCCAGAACAATGGCGTGCCAGCTCCTATATAGACTTTGAAATTCCCCCCACTTGGCTCAAGACCAACCCCCTATACATCATACATACATCACGGCTACATCATAACTTGGGAGGGTCAGAGGAGGTTACTTGAGAATTTTCCACACCTGGTCATCCCTCCTCGACCCCTCCCAAACACACATTTCTGGATAACAAAAGGTTTCCTGACAAGGGAGTCATCCTGCGGCTTATGTAGATCGGCTTGTAGATCGTCTATCTTCTGGGCTTATGCAGATCTGATAGTTTGCCTACAGGGAAGTGATAAGTGTCGGAGATATGCATGCAGAGGGGAGTGGAGAGGGAAATTGATCTTAATCTGGGGTCTCCTGTAGGTCACACATAGGTAAGGAAAAGGTTCTATTTCCTTGAAATGGCTTCCCTGATGTCAAGAGTTGTGGTGGTTGAAGTCCAGGAAGCCAGGGTCCCCTCTCTGTTCGTGGGGTACAGTGTAGGAGGGTAGGGTGACCTCTTATGACAGCAGAAACGACTAGAAAGACGTGGAGAGCATTAAGAGAGCAAAACAGAGAGAGGAAGTGAATAAATAAAAATAAAGCTGTATAGAAGAATCAGTAAAGAGAGAATTAAAAACCACCTAGCAGCTTACAGTACCCTGTGTTACAGTTGCTACAAACTGATGTGGAAATGTGGAGAACTGTACACAAGACTGAAAAAAGATTGAGAAACTGAATTCAAAAGATTTTACCATTCTGAGGCGACGAATCCTGAAACCTGCCAAATATTTGACTAAGCTTTTGGTGTTGTGTAGACAGGCATGGGGCTAAGGAATGCCTGTCTCTCACCTGCGTGTTTCCCTAACTACCAACTGAATTGTTATGCTATCAGTTGATTCCATTAATTCTGATGCAGCTGCAGCTGAAAGGCTGGTCTCAGAAAGCAGGAGGTTAAAAAATAAAAAATTCCTTCCAGTAGCACCTTAGAGACCAACTAAGTTTGTATTTGGTATGAGCTTTCATGTGCATGCACACTTCTTCAGTCTCTAAGGTCTCTAAGGTGCTACTGGAAGGAATTTTTTAATTTTTTTATTTTGTTTTGACTATGGCAGACCAACACGACTACCTGCCTGTAACAGGAGGTTTATGAGGCAGAGTGAAAAGTCTGATGTAATGGATTCAGAACGGAGACTGAAGTTACGCCCGGCTGTGTGTTCAGGGGAGAGAATAATGGCAGGGATGTTGGAGAAGACAGAAGTGCTCACCACTATGGATGCAAAAGGGAATTAGTGGTTCTGATTAACCAGCCCATCTTGGATGAAAAGTTTAATCATTTACAAAGCACATACAGCTGCCTTAGGGATAGTCTTTTGGCATTATAATCCAGCCAAAGTTCAGTCTCTTGAATTCTGTTCATTTCACAGGGGGAGATTTACTTAACTTTCTCACTAAACTAAACAGGAAGCTGTCTTATTCTAGGTCAGGCTGTTTTTGCTTACCTACCCGAACGTGGTCCATTGTGGTGGGCAGTCTGTCAGGTGCCTCTTCCCCCTCACCTGCTAGGCAATCCTGTTAGCTGGCAGTAAAAAGGATTGAACTGCCTAGAAAGCATATTCTCTACCACTGAACCGTGACAATATTTGGGCCACATTCACACTATACCGCTTTAAACATCTGTGACTTTCCCCCCAAGGATTCTGGGAGCTGTAGTCCCCCACCCCCGCAGGGTGCTAAACGTTGTTAAGGCAGACGGCTCTGGGGTTGCTGCGCTCATCTCGCTTTACTGGCCGAGGGAGCTGGCATACAGCTTCCGGGTCATGTGGCCAGCATGACTAAGCCGCTCCTGGGGAACCAGAGCAGCGCATGGAAACACCGTTTACCTTCCCGCCGGACCGGCACCTATTTATCTACTTGCACTTTGACGTGCTTTCGAACTGCTAGGTTGGCAGGAGCAGGGACCGAGCAACGGGAGCTCACCCCATTGCGGGGATTCAAACCGCCGACCTTCTGATCGGCAAGCCCTAGGCTCAGTGGTTTAGACCACAGCGCCACCCGCATCCCTGAACATTGTTAGGAGAACCCTCTTCTATTGACAGCCACAATTCCCAGTGTTCCCTGTGTTTGTTAAACAACTCTGTTATGAAAGAATGGAAAATACATCTTGTTTGTTTAGAAAAGAGCCGCTACTGCTGCTTCTCCCCTCCCCTCAGGGCAAGATGGTCCTTCAGCCACCCCTGTAGTAGCAGTTGCACTGAATAGGTTTTGGGCAAAGGGAGGCAGCAGGCAAATGTGAGCAGCCATTTATTGGCAGGGGAACGTGTATGCTATTCAGAAAAAGATCCGATCCATCAAAACATTCAGGGCATAAACAACCTTTGCACGGTCTGAGTAATAAGCACAATAGAACCTTGGAACAATTCTGCACTTAAAAAAAAGGGGGGGAACACACGCTTCTGCATATAAAAAACTCCTTACATGTAATAAATTAGTATAGCAGAGAGATTGCTTTCACTGTAGCCATCTCCCTGATGTGCTACTTTACTCATTGCAGGGAGGTTTTATTTTAATTTTTAGCTTTGTGGAGCTACGTATAAGGATAGTTATGCATGCAGAATTTTGCCCAGATGAAGCAGGAGGGGAGAGTGCTCTTGCGCTTGGGTCCCGCTTGTGGGAACGAAGTTGTTCCTGGAGAGCCAGGAACTCTTTGTGCCTTGGGCACATCCACAACTTCTGCCCAACTGGTAGGTCACATTTTGTACATGTGACAGACAGTGCAAAACTCACTGCTGCTGGCATTCTATCTGCACAATTGTGGTTTGCTGGCTTAATTTATCGAGGGCTTGAGTTTTCTGTAGATCAAGGAAGGGGAGAGGTAGAGTTAGGGTGCCCCGGCCTCACCCTGCTGCCAAACTCACATGTCTAAGAACATAAGGCTATAAGAAGAACCTGCTGGATCAGGCTGGTGGCCCAACTAGTCCAACATCCCGTTTGCAAAGTGGACAACCCAATGCATGTGGAAAACTCAAAAGCACAAGAGCACTCTCCCCTCCTGCTTGTTTTGATACAAATACTGCCTGCATAACTTTCCTTATAACTCCACAAATAAAAAGGGCTAAAAACTTAATTTTTCAAAGTTACAAACTTAGGGAACTGGAATGTGGCTATGACCCTGACAAGAATACGATGTAGAAAGCAATAGAAGGAAGATAATAATAATAACAATAGTAATAAAAATAAATTATTTATTTATTTATTTATTTATTTATTTATTTATTTATTTATTTATTTATTTATACTCCGCCCATCTGGCTGGGTTTCCCCAGCCACTCTGGGCAGCTCCCAACAGAATATTTAAAATGTGATATAATATCAAACATTAAAAACCTCCCTAAACAGGGCTGCCTTCAGATGTCTTCTAAAAGTCAGATAGTTCTTTATTTCCTTGACATCTGATAGGAGTGTGTTCCACAGGGCGGGCGCCACTACCAAGAAGGCCCTCTGCCTGGTTCCCTGTAACCTCACTTCTCGCAGGGAGGGAACCGCCAGAAGGCCCTCGGCGCTGGATTCATGGCGGTGGAGACGCTCCTTCAGGTATACTGGGCCAAGGCAGTTTAGGGCTTTAAAGGTCAGCACCAACACTTTGAATTGTGCTCAGAAACGTACTGGGAGTTAATGTAGTTCTTTCAGGACCGGTGTTATATGGTCCCGGCGGCCACTCCCAGTCACCAGTCTATCTGCCACATTCTGGATTAGTTGTAGTTTCTGGGTCACCTTCAAAGGTAGCCCCACGCAGAGCACATTGCAGTAGTCCAAGCGGGAGATAACCAGAGCGTCCACCACTCTGGCGAGAGTGGTTAGATTTGAGTGAATGAGAGAAAAATTATGGTTTGCCCACATTCCCGAGTTCTGGGCAATGAATTTCTTCTCCCACCCAGCGAATGCCAACAGCAGGCATTCAACAGATGCCATATTTTCCAGCATGGTGACGCAACAGGCAGAGGCCTTGCTTATTGTTGAACGGCTGCCTGGCATGCAAGTGTTAAATGCACACAAGCCTTGCCCAGAAGTGGCCGCCTTCAAGTACCTCCATTCCTGAAGCGCTAGGCTATTTTCTTTTGAAGTCTGGTTGGCATGAGCTGAAGCTTTGTTCTCTTGCAACATTTTGCCCCTTCGCGAAGAAAAGTCTTTTGTGCAGAGGAGTGGGAGCCCTTTAATGCTCTTAATCCGGGTCAGACTTTGGACTGGTCGCTCAGGTTTATTTTTAAACCAGGGATTAATGACGCTTCCTCGTTTCACCGACCAAAGGTTTTTCCTCTCTCTCCCCCCCCCCCGCCACCTGCCCCACCTTCTTCCAACTGCACCGAGTCTTCCGAGAGGGGTGAGAACGGACTGAGGAAAAATGGTTGGCAAAGAAGATAGGGCCGTCTCTCTCGAGCTGGGCCAGAATGAAGGCATCGAGAACAATGGGTTTGTTCAAAGCGAGGAGCTGGAGGAAAAGGAGGCCGATGCCACAAGCCAAGATGGGTTGCCAAAAACATGTACTCTTTTCATAGAGTCTGGAACGGAGGAAAAGTTACCAGTGAGGCCTTATGCGGGGATGCCCAGGGAAGTGCTCCTCCAGTTCTCATCTCAAGCGCGCTACAGAATCACCCGAGAGATACTTTTCTGGTTGATCATTGCATCATCACTGGTGCTTGTGGCAGCCACGGTTGCCATTATCGCCCTGTCCCCCAAATGCCTTGGCTGGTGGCAAGCCAGCCCCATCTACCAAATTTACCCTCGGTCGTTTAAGGACACCGACAGCGATGGGAATGGCGATCTCAAAGGTAGGTGTGCCAGACTTCTTTTCTCTTCTGTTTCCTTGCATTTCTATCCTGCCTTTCTTCCATCATGGTTCCCAGACAGTCACTACCTGGACTCACAGCTGAGTCGGCAAGATGGTGGTCTCACAGGCTGTAAGAATATATCTTAGCCTTTTCTCTCTTTTTTACAAATCTTTTTTATTCAGTTTTACAGTCTACATTTGAATTAAAACATTAACCATCCTCATTTAGGATTCTCTGAATCCTTAGACTCCCCCCCACCCCATGGTTTCCATTATCAAACATTTCCTACTGCATCACATAATTTCTCTATTTTTCTTTCAGTAATCCATTTTTACCTTAGTTTTTAGTACATTACAAGCGTTACTCAAACCCTGCCAAAGTTTTTAGTTGTTTACAGTGTTCTATATCTTAGCCTTTTCTGTTCTAGTCTAGTCAAAGTAATGGAGAATGAGATTTCCTGACACAGAATATTTTTTAAAAAATAAAATAAAATGTATCTTGAAGCTTTATTGCCTAAAATTGTGGACATATGTCCCACTCTATGAGACAAGGAAGGTATAAAATAAGGGACCTTGCAGGAAATGAAATCAGGTGGAATGTTAAATCATAATTTCAACATTAAGTCACTTTCACACCATACCCTTTTTAAAGCATTCTTGCGCCACTTTAATGTGGGAGATGAGAGGGAATGTGGATGAGGGAATATTGATTAATATTTCCTATCCCAGCTTGTGCTAACAAGCTCCAAACTAGCAGAGTTTCTCATCCCCAATAAAGCGCAGCAAAGCGTGGCGTTTAAGTTCCTATGAACTTCTAGAACAAGGCAGATCCTGGCATATAATTCCCCTGGTTCCCTCTTAAAAGAAAATACACAACACATAAGCTTATAAAAGTATAAAGGTTTTACTCACAAACATCCAAGAATATATAAGTCTCAGAAGGCAGGCTAGCTTAGATTAAATGTATGTACATGTGGAGTCTCTCCTTATGGGAGGAGACTCCATGTGGCCTCTCTCGGCTGGAAGCCAAGAGAGCATCTTCACTTGAGATGTTGCTTCTTCGAAGTCCTGGTGGGAAGAGAGGGAGAGTAGCAGCTCACCTGTATCTTTGAATAGCTACAGGTAAGGCCACTCCCACTTCTGGTCACACAAAGGAAGTGATTTCAGTCTTGGCACAGGAAACTCTACCTGGAGGACCAAGTCCCCTTTGTGTACACTCTAGGAATGTTGTGATTGACTGCACCAGTGTTATACATCCCACAAACCCCTTCTCAGTCTGAACAACATTTAACAAACATAAAACAACTTTATTCAACCACCCAGAGTCCCAGCTTGACACGCAGGTTCTGGAAACTCTCTCGTGGCAAGGGTTTCGTGAGAATGTCCGCAGTCATCTCCTGAGTATTACAGTAGGACATTTCTACTAGTCCATCTTGGATCATCTGGCGAATGAAGTGATACCTGACCCCAATGTGTTTTGAACGTGCAAGGAACTTTTCGGTTTGCGCTAGCTGCAGGCAGCCTTGATTGTCCTCCATCAAGCTGACAGGTCCTTTTCTCGGCAAACCAAAGTCTGTCAGGAGTTGATCCAGCCAGATGATCTCTCTGCATGCTTCCGAAGCTGAAATATATTCACTCTCTGTGGACGATAAGGCTACACATTTCTGTTTATAACTGCCCCAAATGATAGGTGCATTTCCAAACATAAAAACATAACCACTTGTGGATTTGTAATCCGCCTTATCCCCAGCCCAATCTGCATCACTGTACCCAACCAACTTAGGGTCCCTTACAGCTGGCAATCTTAATTTACAATTCATTGTACCCTTGAGGTAACGCACCACCCTCTTGACCCCACCCAAGTCATGTTCAGTGGGAGAACTTACTTTTCTGCTTAGGATCCCCACTGCACTTGCTATGTCAGGTCTGCTGGTAGTAACCAAATACAAAAGTTTACCAATCGCTGACCTGTATTCGCTGTTGTCTGGCAGCAGCTTCGAATCTTGCTGATTCTTTAGAAAATCTGTGGCCATGGGTGTCGCGACAGGGTGTGCACCTTGCATCTGCATGCTTTCTATCAGTTCTATTATCTTCTGCTTCTGGCTGAGAAGAAATGAGCCGTCTTCTTCTCTCTCAATTTGAATTCCCAAGTAATACTGGACAAGTCCCAATTCCTTTACTTCCACCTCTTTGTTGAGATGTCTGACTATGTCTTTATAGTCTCTGTCATTGGACGTTGATATTAATAAATCATCGACAAAAGCCAGAATGTAAGAGAATTGTCCATTTCTGTTCTTAGTGTACAGGCACTTGTCAGCTGTTGACTGCTTGTACCCAAGCTGAACCAGCATTTCATGTAATTTCTGGTTCCATGCTCTTGCAGCTTGTTTCAAACCGTAAATTCCTTTCTGAAGTTTACATACAAGATGTGCCTCATTTTGCTTGATAAAGCCTTTGGGCTGCTTCATATAAATCTGTTCAGAAATCGTCCCATGAAGAAAAGCTGTTGCTATGTCGACATGACGGACTGATAGGCCTTTAGATGCTGCAATACTTAGAAGTAATCTAACACTGCTGTATCGCACTGTAGGCGCAAATACTTGATCATAGTCTTCGCCATACTGTTGTGAAAATCCTTGTGCTACAAGCCTAGCTTTGTAGCGTTGCACCTCCCCTTCTGACCCCTTCTTAAGCTTGAACACCCACTTGGACCCAATTGCCTTCTTACCAGGAGGTAGCTCTGTCAGGGTCCAGGTCTTGTTGCGATGCAGTGCATCCATCTCTTCCTGCGCGGCTTGCTTCCAGAGACTGGCCTCAGCAGCTGGCAACCGTTGAACCTGTTCCCACGTGGAAGGTTCCTGTGGTGGCGCCGACCCTGCAAAGTAGGACAGTCGTAGTGGTGGAACGCCTCTGTTGGACCTGGAGGAACGTCTGACCTCTGGCTCTTGTTGAACCGCATCAGCTTCCTCATCTCCTTCCAATGGCGGCATCCCTGCATACGGGTCCTCTTCGTCTCTGGAGCCTTCTGACATCTGGTCCTCCGCGTCTTCTGGGGTGTCATCTGTAGGGGGTGCTACAACACTAGGAGGTACAATACTAGGAGGTGGATTAGTTTCTGGTATGGCTTCAAAAGGAAAACTTACAAACTCCTCTGTTGGTGGCTCATTGGAACAGTCAATTGCTGTGTTCCTTGTGTCAGCCTTTTCATACTCCTCAAAATGAATCACGTGATGTGAACTTGTTTTCCCTGTTTGTAAGTCCACAACTCTGTAGCCTTTTCCTCCAGAAGCGTATCCAACTAGGATACCAGGCTTTGCTCTGGAGTCAAGTTTGTGTCTGTGCTCCTTGGGCACGTGGTAATAGCACAAACTTCCAAATACACGTATGTGTGACAAATTTGGGACTCTTCCATGCCAAAGTTCAAATGGCGTGCGCTCTGTGCCTTTTGTTGGCAGCCTATTCTGTATATAAATCGCAGTATTTGCTGCCTCACCCCAAAGTTTCTTCGACAAGTTGGATCCTTTTAGCATACACCTTGTCATCTCTAGGATGGACCTAAATTTCCTCTCAGCAATAGAGTTTTGTTGAGGTGTGTAGCTTACTGTGGTCACATGTGCTATGCCTTCCTGAGCCATGAAGGCTTCCATTTCACGTGAGCAAAACTCCCCACCATTATCGGACATTAGGGTGGTGGGTGCTCGATGGAATTTGTTCTTGACCATGCTTACGTATTGCTTGAACAATTCCACTGTTTCACTCTTCTCTTTGAGAAGGTATCCCACACAAAACCTTGAATAATCATCCAAAAATATCAAAATATACTTATTTCCTCCTAAGGAAGGTATATTCATAGGTCCAGCTAAATCAGTGTACACAATGTCCAGAACTTTTGTGCTTCTCTTTTCTGCACAACGTGGGAAAGAAGGTTCGACTCCTTTTTCACTTACACAAGTTATACACTTTGGTGTGGGTGTGTTACTTTTGTTTACCTGTAGACCTCTCACAAGATCTCCATTCTGCAGTTCCTGGATGACTCTGATATCCCGGTGACCCAGTCTTCGATGCCAGAGCTCCAGATCTGCTTCATGCTTCTGCTTGGATTGGGCGACTTGTGCTGATTGGTTTTCTGAAACATTAATCTCATAAACACCATTGATTAGTTTCCCTTGAGCATAAACCTCATCATTTTTCGTTACATTGCATTCTCCATTGGCAAATGTAACCTTGAAACCTTTCTTGTCTAAAGCAGACACACTAAGCAAGTTACAATTCAATTCTGGGACATATTGAACATTAGGCACAGTTGTTTCAAGAGATTCATTGTTCACCTTGAATTTCAAACGCATTGAACCTGCACCTTGTGATTTTAGAACATTTCCATCAGCAATCTGGATTTCAGTCCATTCACTATCATTAATTTCTCTGAAATATTCTCTTTTATGCGCAAAATGGCTTGTAGCTCCCGAATCTAAAATAAATTGGTCACTTTTCCTTTCATTTCTTTGCACATTTAAACTCTTTTCTTGCAGTAGAAATGTACGCTCGCGACCCCCCTTCTTTTCACCTTTTGGTTGAAAGGGGCGGGACTTATTCTTGGGCTTCTGGCAACTCCTTGCAATGTGCCCTTTTAAATTGCAGTTATGGCATATTATATCTTTGGACACTTCCTTAGACTTGGGAAATTGCTTAGAAACATAGCTTGTGTCCCTCCTTGGATTCCTTTGTGGAGAATCAAGGTAATCTCTGCATTCCTCTCTTAAGTGATTTACTAGTTCATTAAAAGTCAAATCTCTGGTGTGATCCATTATACTCTTAAATGAAGTAAATTCTTTTCCTAATGATGCCAGCATAAAAGTCACTTTGGTTGCATCATCAAAAGCTCTGGGAGTTAGGGCAATCCTTTGAACAATTTCATTAAAGTCCTTAAAATGCCCTGTAAATTGTTCTCTAGAATTCATCTTTAACTTCAGCAGTTTATCCAGTAAATGTCTATAAGAGTTCTCTGATGATTGTCCATAAACCCTCTCAATATCCTTTAGAATCTGAGATGCATCACTTTCATAGTCAATCAGAGATAAATGCTCATCTTTCAAACTGCTCAAAATTATGTGTTTAGCTTCTGCATCTTGCCTTTCCCAATCTGCTTTCTTGGTTAAATCAGCAAAATCAGGTTTGGGATCTTTCACCGCTTTAAGCACTTGTTTTGCACCAAGATGCACTAAAAGGCGCTGCTTCCATTGCACAAAGTTACGATCATTCAGCAGCATAAAGCTTGATATTGCTTCACTATCAAATCCTGAGCTTGCCATCTTAATCCTCAAAAATTTAAAAAATTTCCAAAATTTCAAAAATTCCCAAAAATGGTTAAAATTCAAAAATCAAAACTTAAAAATCTCAAAATGCAAACTAATCTTCACTGCCTCTGAGGTCTGTGAGCTCTGAGGGAGGGGAGGGGTCGCTAATCCCCCTTTCACAGCACAATGGAGAACAAAAGACCATGTGCTTACCAGGAAGTACAAACAGAAAAATTCTACTCTGCCAAAAATCACAATCCAAAGCAATCCTTTAAAAATACACAAAATACGCAGTTCTGGGCCTCAAAACCCTTTGTGGGAGATGAGAGGGAATGTGGATGAGGGAATATTGATTAATATTTCCTATCCCAGCTTGTGCTAACAAGCTCCAAACTAGCAGAGTTTCTCATCCCCAATAAAGCGCAGCAAAGCGTGGCGTTTAAGTTCCTATGAACTTCTAGAACAAGGCAGATCCTGGCATATAATTCCCCTGGTTCCCTCTTAAAAGAAAATACACAACACATAAGCTTATAAAAGTATAAAGGTTTTACTCACAAACATCCAAGAATATATAAGTCTCAGAAGGCAGGCTAGCTTAGATTAAATGTATGTACATGTGGAGTCTCTCCTTATGGGAGGAGACTCCATGTGGCCTCTCTCGGCTGGAAGCCAAGAGAGCATCTTCACTTGAGATGTTGCTTCTTCGAAGTCCTGGTGGGAAGAGAGGGAGAGTAGCAGCTCACCTGTATCTTTGAATAGCTACAGGTAAGGCCACTCCCACTTCTGGTCACACAAAGGAAGTGATTTCAGTCTTGGCACAGGAAACTCTACCTGGAGGACCAAGTCCCCTTTGTGTACACTCTAGGAATGTTGTGATTGACTGCACCAGTGTTATACATCCCACATTTAACAGCCGTGGTTTCTTGCAAAGTACCCTGAGAAGTGTAGTTAAGGGTGCTGAGAGTTGTTATGTGATTCCTGGCAGTGCTACCATTCCCAGCACCCAACTACAGTTCCCAGTATTCTTTGAGGGAAGGCATGGCTGTTGAAATGGTGTATTGTAAGGTGCAAGAGATGTGACTGTTGGCAGTGGGGCAGCACCCCTCACTGTACCTGAAGGCGGCAGTCTAGCTTGGGGGGGGGTGTTGCAGGGTCAGCTCTGCCTTCCAACATCTCACTGCTGCTTGCCTGCTGCCCACTCGGACAAATGCTGCAGCAAAATGAACACGCACCTTGTGAGCAGAGCGCTAGATGTGCTAGCACGGTTTCTGCTGGGAAGGCAAGTAGGCAAGACACACAGACAGACCACATGAGTAACAAGCACCCCTGCTACTTCCGGGGTGCCAGGTCAGGAAGAGAGGAAAAGCTGAGTGTGCAAAATAGATTTGACCTATAAATCGGGGAAGCCTGGCAGAAATGGGTTTGGTTCACTGCAGCGAGCATCCTTCACTGACTTGCATGTGGATTTTCCTGCATTCATGTTGCAGGATTTATTTATCCACACAAACACATACCCCCCTCCCAAATGCAAGCCTGAGGTTCTTCATATAGTCAATGCTGGCTGGGAAATGCCAATGAGTAAGGGGAGGACAGGTAAATTTGAAAAGCATACCGGTAGATGCACATGTGTAAAAATAGTATTTGGGGAATAAGGGATGAAAGCGTTTGTAATTTGGAGGCAACTGTTACTCTCTCACCTCTCTCCTCACAATGCTGCTAGAAACCTATCCTTGGTGGTCACCCTAGACACTATCCAGAGCCATACCTGCTTAGCTTCAACAAGGTGGTGACCCCACTTGCCTTCAGACCATACCCTAAGATGGCCCACTCCAAGACTAAGGAGAGGCTTCCTATAAGTATCTCTCATGCATTATAACACTTGAACAAGTTAGGAACAACAGCAGTTCCAAACTTTACCCTATGTTATTGATATTGGATCTTGGATCATGTGAACCAAGAATGGAAGGAAATTTACTTAAGTAGACTTTCCTGCCTCCTCCTTTCCATCACAGCTCTCTGTGGTCTCTAAAAGTTTCTTCAGAGGTCTGGGAGATCTTCCAGAATGGGATGGTACTGAACATAGGGAGCTGCTTGCTAAAAGAGTGGGGGAACTGGCCAAAATCAGATGGATGGAATGGAATATCCTGGAAGAGGTCCTAACAGGTTGGCTGGTTCAAACACAAGGCAGGAACAACGTTCTGCAGTGCAGCATTAGTTGTTGTTGTTAGTTATTAACCCACCTTTCATTCAAGGAGTTTGAGGCAGTGTAAGTGTCCCCCATACAACTCATTTGGTCCTCATAATTATCCTGTAAGATGCAGAAGGAGTGAACTTTGCAAACCATCAAGAATTTGAACCAGCTAACCCCACTGGTTGTTACGGCAGTTTGTTCCTTCCCCTTTATTTTCCCTATCTAGGTATTCAAGAAAAACTGGATCACATCCAGTATCTAAATGTAAAAACAATCTGGATCACATCTTTTTACAAGTCTGCCTCACAAGATTTGGGATATGGCATAGAAGACTTTCGAGACATAGACCCGATGTTTGGAACCATGAAGGATTTTGAAAACCTGGTTGCAGCGATACACGATAAAGGTTGGCTTTGCTCTATGTTTTATTCTGGATTGTTTCATTTGCTGTTTTTATGTGCTTTGATATATTTTCCCTTAAAATTATAAAACCGTATAGAAATGAAATGAAATGGAATGAATGAATGATGATGATGATACATCCCACTTGGTTAGCTAACTTATTGATAACAGAATTAGCCATTAAGTTGCATATGGAATGATCTCTGCTGCTGCTCATCCAACAGGGAGCTAGGAAGATCCATTCTGCAAAAAGTTTATTGGATCCAAGCTATGTTTTACTTGGTTTTGTGACATGCTTAATACTTTTTATTAGATGCTAATTAACTCTATTGGTCTTCGGAACAGGATCTTCACAAACCCTTTTAGCAATTTTTGGTAACAATTTTCCCCAACTTGGTCCCAGTGCTTCACATGGTTCAGCTCAGTAATCTTTGCAATAAACCTTTAAGTAGACTAGCAAGATTATCCCCCATGTGCTATTGTGCACCTGTCCAATCAAAGCCAAAGACTTAGTTCTCTTCTAGGAACAATGCAGATGTGTGCAGTTTGACAGGCTGTTTTTTGCATCCTCTTGCGCAAGGTTTGAAAGTGATAATGGATCTAATACCTAACCACACAAGTGACAAGCACAACTGGTTTCAGCTTAGTCGCAATCGGACTGAAAAATACATGGATTATTACATCTGGCATGACTGCACATATTCCAATGGGACCACCAAACCACCGAATAACTGGGTGAGTACAGAACTCCGGTAGCACAAAAATAAACAAACAAAAAATGCAGCAATGTAGGCATAAGCCTCACACCATGTGGTTCAAACAGTGACCAAACAGAGAGGCCTAGTGAGCTGTATTTGGTTCCTGAGCCTCAGGTTCTCCACCCATTATACAGCAAGATATAACAATGAGAGGCAATATGCTTCTGAATACCAGTTGTTGGAAACCACAAGAGGAGATAGTGCTTTCTCAGTAAATGCCATTCATATTTAAGGTATGTCTGGCTGTAGCAGGTCATCTCCTCTTATGTAACCTGATTTCATTAGGACTGCTATTAACATATGTGTAATAAATAGAGACATAATATATATAATTTGCTAAGCAGTGTTACTGTAATAGCAACTTCAGCTCAAAATGAGAAAACCACACACACACACACACACACACACACACACAACCCTGAATTGTGAAATCACATGGTTACAGAATACTTTGTTCCCGAAAACATTGGCTGGGAACAAAAGTCCACTGACTCCAATAGAATGCTCTTATCAATTAAGAGTTTAGTCCTGTGCACACTTACTCGGGAGTGAATTCTGACTAAACACATTTAGGATCAACCTGTTAATCAGTAATAGCATTTTAAGCGTTGTGATGTTATTAAACTGCAAGCATTTCCAAACAAACAAGAGATGTGAAATTCAGCTTCTTAGGAGATATTTTGCCCCCTCCCAAGCACACATGTGTCATGTAAGTGATTTGGTCGTTGAAGCATTAGATGCTGTTGCTTGTTTTCTACTTCGTTTGATCTTAATTCTTTTTCGAGTCTGCTTTTCTTGCTCGCTTTCGGCCGCTCTCTGTAGAAACCTATTGGCAGGAAGCGACACATCTCGCATGGCTAGTTCATTGTGACATACCCCTTGTTCTAGTGGGAATGCCAGCCTAGGAGCCTCCTCATCACAGCTGTCTCTTCCCCCCTGCCAAACATGACATCAGAATCAAACAAACTGGCTCATTGTTAGATCACTCTTTTCTGTTTCTGTAATGCAAAGATGTCAGACACTGGTTTCACTAGGATGAAAACTCTGCTCTCATTCCCCACATTTTAATCTGAGGCTGGAGCAGTTTGGGAAGCGGCTGCAGAGATCAGTTTCAGAAAACCCTGTTTTGCCGCAACATGCCTTTCAATGTGTTTCAGGCCAGAGCACAAATTGTGATTTCGGCAAACAAATCTGTATTGAGAAGTAATTTTATTTTAAACATTTTGCCCTATAGTGTGCTTGCACTTTGTAAAACGAGCTTAACAAACATAGGAAGCTAACAAAGAATATTTGGTGTTATGTTGGAGGGGGTGCTAGGAGGTGTAAATATGTACCCTTAAGGAGATAGCAGAAATCACTGGGTTGGTATCTCACCCCAGTAAAATTAGCAAAGATCTATAAAAAAATACTCAAATCTCTGTTGGAGATGTAAAACAGAGGTGGGGACGAGGTATCATATGTGGTGGGGGTGCAAGGTGGTTAAACAATTTTGGATTGTGGTACATGAAGAACTTAAAAAGATATTTAAAAGTTCAATTTCCAAAAAGCCGGAAGTGTATTTGCTGGGCTTAGTATCCAGCGACACCCCCAAGGACAAAAGGAATGTATTCCTTTACGCAACAGCAGCGGCTAGATTATTAGTGGCAAAAAAACTGGAAAACAGGAAAAATACCAGAATTATTAGAATGGCGAGCCAAAGTCTGTGAATTTGCTGAGATGGCAAAATTAACGGCAACGATCAGAGGCTGTCCTAATCAAAAAACTCACAAAGAGTGGGAGTGCATAAGGGAATACATGGAAAGATCTGGTTTCGGAACTCAAATTTAATATGCGATAACTAAAAGCTGCAAGGATACAAGACGATATCATAATACGGAACAACAAATACAAATCTTAGTTAGCGCAATGAGAAATAACATTATGTAGAGAAGATCGCACATGGGTGAAGGGAAGTAACGGGCATGGGGGAGGGAGGTATAGGGTAGTATTCAGAAAATTGTTAATGATATATATGGGATTTAAGAGGCTAAGAACAAGGAGTTATAAGGAGGAGACTAACATTAATGAATAGTAAAATAAGGAAATCTGAGAAGAACTTGGTACAAATGAAAACATGAGTCATGTTTTTGCTTGTATTTTGGTTTATTTTGGCTGTAAAGTTTTCTGTTGTAAAGATTGTATATAAAATGAGTTCTGTGTAAAAATCAATTTAAAAAGAAAGAAAGAAAGAAATCACCGGGTTAAAGCTGACTGAAAGTCCAGAGGTGGCATTATTATCAATTTACGATGGGGTGGAAGGTTCGCAGGCTATGAAGGACTTGCTCACAAATTTATTGACAGCTGCACGGATTATGATAGCTAGGAAGGGGCAAGCAGAATATAACAGGGAAGAATGATATAAAGAAGTGTGGGATATAGCTTTTAATGATAAATTAACATGTGTCATTAAGGTAAGATGGGGAATATGCAGGAGGAGTGATTTTGAGGAGATATGGAGGGTGTTTGTAGAATTTGTACTGTTAAAACAGAAAGGGGTCAAACCATCGCAAGAAGTGCTGAAATTTTGGGAGGTTGGATAGTTACAATGGAATGGTCTTGGTAGTGGGGTGCACATTTTTACCCTTATTTATTTATGATTGTTACTTTGTCAAAATAAATTTAAAAATTAAAAAAACAAAAATTAAATTCAACCAACCAACCAACCAACATAGGAAGTGGCTTTGTCTGAGTCGGAGCATAGGCAACATGCCTGCTTCCAGACATTGCTGGACTGCAACCCCCCATCTACATTGGCTACCCCTGGTCTACACTGACTGGCAGTGGGTCTTTAGCATTTCAAACAAGGATCTCTCTCAGCCCCATCAGGAGATGCTAGGGATTGATGCTGGAGCCTTCCACATGAAGAGCAGATGCTCTTCAACTGCGCTATGACCCAAATGTTTTGCATATTTGGGATTTTTTTATTTCATTGGCATATTGTTATGTACTGAGCTGAATAGGATCCTGAATGCAGCAGTCTGATTGGTCCTAGAACAATAGGATTCAGAATGCAGCAGTCTGATTGGTCCGCAGGAGCCACCCAATCCAGCTCCAGGTGGAAGTGAATCCACAACCTGATTGGCCTACAGGAGTATCCCAGAATTAGCCAATCACATGGGGCCCATTGTGTAAATAATGTATTTATAGCAGACGGTTTGGGGAAACATCCATTCCTTGCTACTAGGAGCTGAATAAAGAGCATGAAATTCACACTCGACTCTGAGTATATTTCATTTATATATAAATGAAATTAGACCAGACCATTGTGTTTTCCTGTTGCCCATTTTGGATGTTGCCCCTTTGGGCGACTATTTGATTTAATTGTTGACTTTTATGATAAAGGTGCAAACCAGAAAAAGTCGCGCATAAGACAAGGTGGCAGCCCCAAGCTGAGTTCTTGACTCCCCCCCCCCACTCCTAAAATAAACACTATTTCCCATGTAATTTGATTATTTGCATGCATTATTTATTGAAATGCCTGTATGCCACCTTTCTTCCATGAATGGCACTCACAGTGGCTCACACACACTTCCAGTGCATATTTTAACATACAGAAGAAGAAGGGAGAAGGAGAGCAGAGGCGGTTTGAGGGTCGCCCTGGGTGCTGAGCTGCAGCTGGTACCACAATAATGCTGTAGAATGGAGCAAGAGAAGTGGGGGTGCTGAATCTCTGGCAACCCTGGTTGGCAGTAGCTATCCAGGGCTATCTTTACTTTCCTTGAATGAGGCCCAGATCCCTCCAGTTAGGCCTGATTTGAGATTCGGGCCTCGGCTGAATTTAATGTGCATCCTTAATTATAATGACTCTAAATAGTCTGGTTTTTTAAAAAAGATATCATGTTCCTTATGTAATCAGGTGAGCGTGTTGGGGAACTCCAGTTGGCAGTACGATGAAGTGAGAAACCAGTGTTACTTTCACCAGTTTGGAAAAGAGCAGCCGGATTTAAATTTCCGTAACCCAGATGTTGAGGAAGAAATTCACGTAAGTAAACAATTGCATTCTGATCACGAAGGAATGCCCATAGTGCTTGGATCATGCAATATGATTTGTTGATGCTACCTGTTTTGCTAATATATAATATAATGGGGAATAATGAGCATGTTTAAAAATCCTGTTGATATCATTGCTTTATTTTATTTTTTAAATAGCTAGCTCTTCTAACAATTTTTGAAGGGCTCTAGGTTGAATAATTATACTAAAACACTATGGAAGTGCTCTCAAGTCCTTTATTTCAAAATCACTCTGTTGTTTCCAAACTGACCTTGAGTATGGTCCAGAGGATGCTAGTTGCACTTTGCTCCCATTGGAATCATAGTTAATAATAATAATAAATTTTTATTTATACCCCGCCCTTCCTGGTCCAAAAACCGGGCTCAGGGCGGCTAACAACAAATACAAAACAATGATTAAAAACAACTTTAAAAACTGCTAAAAACAGCATAAAAAGCAAACATCGGTGGAATCACCAGGGCTAACTGGCCAAGTTAGTCTTGGTAGGCCAGTAGGGAGACCAGGGAAGAATTTTAGTGGGGACCCAGAAGGGTTTCTTCAGAAAAAAGGGAAGGGGGAAAAGGAATAGGGGATCAGGATAGATTGAAGGCCAGGCGGAATACCTCTGTCTTACAGGCCCTGCGGAAGGAGGTCAGGTCCAGCAGGGCCCTAGTCTCATGGGACAGAGCATTCCACCAGGTCGGAGCCAACACTGAGAAAGCCCTGGCCCTTGTGGAGGATAATCTGGCTTCTTTGGGGCCCGGGGCCCTTAAGCTATTGTTATTCGTGGACCTTAAGGTCCTCTGTGGGGCATACCAGGAGAGGCGGTCCCGTAGGTACAAGTGTCCTAAGCCGCATAGGGCTTTAAAGGTCAGAACCAGCACCTTAAACCTGACCCGGTACTCCACCGGGAGCCAGTGCAGCTGGTAAAGCACTGGATGAATATGCTCCCATGGCAAGGTCCCCATGAGGAGCCTCGCTGCAGCATTCTGCACCCGCTGGAGTTTCTTGCTGGTTAGTCACAATTAACTTCCCGTCCTGATTTCAACTCCTCTGACTCAAACTCCTTCTGTCCAGATCTATACATCTGTTTTAGGTCAGTCCACTACCCTGATCCATGCAGAAAATCTCATCATAAGACTACAACTTCTATAACCACACATGATTATCACAAGGTAGTAATCTTCCTCTATTGAGTGCCCATAATAAGGGCTAAAGTACATGCGGCGTGCAGCCATGTCTTAAAAGATAAGAGGCTGCTTCTATGAAAAAACAGCTCCAGGAGAGGGAAATTTGTAGTGAAGAATTAGCATGGAGAAGAAGCACAAAAGGTCTTTTCCACTGCAACTCTGTCCAAGTGGCCCTCCCTCCCTGTACTTTTACAGACACTCCATGGACCACCTGAGTGAACCTTGTGGACCACGAATGGTCTGCAGACCACAGTTTGGGAGCCCCTGTTGTAGATCTCACAAGCTCCAGGAAGTGTAGCTAAAGGCCTGGGATGATGGGAGTTGTAGCTCTGCAACATCTGCAGGGCCAAAGGTTGCCCACACCCCTTGGTGACAGAGCTTTAAGCCAATCTACATTTCTTTTACGAAACTCAAAATATATGAAATGTAATTCCTGTAGCTTCTGACATAACGCAAAACAATTCTGCCTCTTCAATTCATTTAGGAGGTTATCAGATTTTGGCTCGGCAAAGGCGTCGACGGATTTAGCATTAGTACTGTCAAATTCCTACTGGAAGCAACACATCTGAGAGATGAGCCTCAAGTCAATAAATCCCAAAATCCGGTAACAATTTTTCTCCTTCGTCCTCTTACGGGAGTACACACTTAGGACCGATAAGGGTTCCTTACATTTTGTTAGTGGTGCTGTGTCTCTTTTTAATATATCAGTATAAGGTGTAATTATTGACATTTCCAGTTCAAAGCATCTCATGCAGAAGGACTGGGAAAGACTCAGGCTAGCTCTATTAGCTGTCCTAGCTGAATAGGCTCAGAGGCAGTTTATATTCTCAGAGGCAATGTGCCTCTGAACACCATGTGTTGTGGACAAACGGGGTGTGGGTGTGTGTCAGCTGTTGGGTTCATGTCCTTCTTATGGCTTCCTAGGGGCCTTGCCACTGTTAGAATGCTGAACTAGATGGACCTTTGCTCAGATCCAGCAAGGCTCTTCCTTATGTCCATATGGCCTCTGCCAGAGACCTTGGAAGGCTACAGCTGGGACTGGAAGAGATGGACCAGTGGTATTATTTAGCTTCAGATGTTCTTGGGTACTGCCTCCAAGACTTTTGGAAAGTTATAGGACTCAATTGTAGCTAGACATTCATGACCTGCTATAAACCATATATATATATGGCACCTTTGGTTCCATGATGGAAGAAAGGTGAGATATAAATGTACAAAAATAAAAGGTAGTTTTAAATATTGTGAATTGTAGGAACTGACCTGATCAGCACCTGTTGGGCCAATGTATGGATTGGAACTTGGTCAGCCACCCATCTTTGTACTTCCTGAATGTTCTGATGCAGCTCTCATATTAAATGTTAAAATGTTTTGGGGGGAAATACACTTAGAAATGTATTTTAAAGAGGAAAAAAAATCTAAATATGTATTTAAAAGGGAAGTTTAGTTTTCACAAGGATTTTTTTATTAAAAATTTGCAAATTAATGCAGAAATTGAACAGAATGGATTTATGAGCGTGTGGTGGTAAAAATGGTGCAGGCCAGAAATAGACTGGTTGCTTTTTTTAATTTAAAAGAAGCGCCCTAACTGCAGTTCTTTTGTAACTTTCGGGAGTGGGGTGGGGTGGGGTGGGGTGGGAAGAAGTGTGGTGGTATTATAAAGGACACCTTCTGAGAGGAACATTCTGGATTGCAGCCATTGTCTCAGATGTCTCTCTCTGGAAAGGCCTAGAAAGTTAGAAAGAGGAGTAATGACAAATATCCTATTGCTCTTCAAGGACACTATCACAGCCTATTCTGAACTGTATCATGACTACACCACCACCCAGGTTGGCATGCACGATATTGTACGCAGTTTCCGGCACACCATGGATAAGTTCAGCAGTGAGCCTGGAAGATACAGGTAACAATACCACGGCATCTTCATTTCTTATCCTTTTCTTATGATGGTAAAAGTCACCCCTTTTTCCTAGGAAGCAGTTTGAAAACGTTAGCAGGTAAGAGTGAATGTCCCCATCCCATCCCAGGAACTCACTGGAACAATGTGCAAGAGTGCCTTCTCTCATATAGACCTGCCGATACACAAAGATCTTCAGGGGAGGCCCTATCAGTTATGTCATGGCCTGCCAGTCAAGTCTGGCCTTTTAGGGGAAATGGGGCACTGCCCCACCAAACCCAGGCTGCTCTCAGCCAGCCCCCAACTACCTGCCTTCTTATATCCAGTCCAGCGGGTGGCGCTGGCTGCCCAGCTTCCTCCTCCTTAGGCCCCATTTGCACTCACCACTTTAAACAGCCATGGCTTCCCCCCAGAGAATCCTGGGATGTGTTGTCTGTTTAGGGTGCTGAGTGTCGTTAGGAGTCCCATATTCCCCTCCGAGAGTTACAGTTGCCAGAGTTCTCTGGGAAGAGGGGTTGACTGTTAAACCATGGGGATCTTCAGCTCTGTGAGGGGAATAGGGGCCTCCTAACAATACCTTGCACCCTTAACAAACTACGGCCTCCAGGATTCTTTGGGGGAAGCCATGACAGTTGAAAGAGATACGATACTGCTTTAAATGTGCAGTGCGGATAGGGTTTTAGTCTCAGTGCTGCCCTTGCGGTACTCAACAGGGAGGAGTATGGGGCCGCAAGGAGAGTGTGACAACATCTGGTGGGCCAAAGGTTAGCCAAAACCTGATATAGGTGAATGATCAGCCAGTTGTACTGTCAATGTGTAGTCAAGTAAGTATGCAATCATGTGTTTTAATGATTTATCATTAAAGTTCAGTGTCCAGTTGCAACTGGTCCTTCATTACTGATGTAGGGTTTGATAATGATAAGTATCACATTATCCCCTAAAAGATGTCCCTAGAACTGGAATGCTGTGTTTTGGCACCAGCTGCACTCAGCGTCTGACTCCTGTGGAATTAGAACATTTTTGATGTTCAGTGTAGTTAACCCTTCCAGCTTATCTGTTGAGAGGCCTATTGTGTTTGGCCGAGATTTCAGAGGCCCAAGTGAAATTACAGAGTTCCATCTATTTATTGACCAGAGTCCCCTTCCAATTATTTGCTCTTCTCAATGGTCCCTAGCACTATAAATTACTCTGGATGGGGGCTGAACATTTTTCAGTACGGGACAATTCAGATATGGGAGAACTGAATTTCACCACAGACAGAGGAAATGCCTTAAGAGTCATTTTGAGATAGATGTTAGTGCTTTCCCCACTAGAAAAATAGGTGCCATAACTCACCATGAAGTTGTTACAGCACGTGTCATGCTTTTTAACCAAAAAAAAGAGAGAAGTGCCAGTACTGCGTACACTTGAGTACCCCTGGGGGGGGAGCACTGGATGTGATTCACTAGATCCCAACAATGGTACCATCAGGGCAGGACTTGGGGCAGACATCTATGGCCCCACAACAGAATGAGCAACAGCACCCCCTCAAATGCAGTTGGCTTACCATGTTTAATAATAATAATAATAATTTATTATTTGTACCCCGCCCATCTGGCTGGGTCTCCCCAGCCACTCTGGGTGGCTTCCAACAAATATCAAAATACATTAATAAGTGAAATAACACACACTGCTATCTGAGGAGAGGAGCTCCCATAAGACCAACAAGTCTTAAACGATCTAGCTATACCACTGGATGCAGTGATATTAGGAGGGAGTACAGTCCAGCAGAGGTTCCTGCTGGAGGAATGACAGTGGGGTGGTAGGAAGAAACAAAATAAAAGAAATCCTTCCAGTAGCACCTTAGAGACCAACTAAGTTTGTTCTTGGTATGAGCTTTCGTGTGCATGCACACTTCTTCAGATACACTGAAACAGAAGTCACCAGACCCTTATATATAGTGAGAGGGTGGGGAGGGGTATTACTCAGAGGGGTGGTGGGAATGGGTGAAAGGCTGATAGCCGTGGTAAACCTGTTGACGACTGCAATTAGTCTTACAGGAAAAAGCAAGGGGTGAGAAGGTTAAAAAAGCTTTGTCATGTATAATGAGATAATAATCCAATGTCTTTGTTCAGACCAGGTCTCTCCATGGTTTTAAGCTTGGTAATGAAATTCCTTTGCAATTCTTTTTACCAGCTACTTTAAGACAGCTACTTTGAGATCTTGTATAGAGTGTCCTGGGAGATTGAAGTGCTCTCCTACTGGTTTCTCTGTCTTGTGATTCCTGATGTCAGATTTATGTCCATTTATCCTTTGGCGTAGGGTTTGGCCTGTTTGTCCAATATAGAGAGCTGAAGGGCACTGTTGGCATTTGATGGCATACACAATGTTAGACGATGAGCAATTAAATAGTCCTGAGATGGTATGTTTGATGTTGTTGGGGCCAGTCAACAGGTTTACCACAGCTATCAGCCTTTCACCCATTCCCACCACCCCTCTGAGTAATACCCCTCCCCATCCTCTCACTATATATAAGGGTCTGGTGACTTCTGTTTCAGTGTATCTGAAGAAGTGTGCATGCACACGAAAGCTCATACCAAGAACAAACTTAGTTGGTCTCTAAGGTGCTACTGGAAGGAATTTGTTTATTTTGTTTTGACTATGACAGGCCAACACGGCTATCTACCTGTAACTGGGTGGTAGGAAGGATTTTTTTCCTGGTCACCCCTTCCCCCTTCAGTCCCTTGGGCCATCTCCTGTACTGTTATGGTAAAAAGAAGAAGAAGAAGAAGAAGAAGAAGGGGGGGGACGTAGAGAGTTTTTAAACTGTTACAGATGGTACACCAACTTCCAGTAGCACCTTAGAGACCAACTAATTTTGTTATTGGTACAGTGGTACCTCGGGTTACAGACGCTTCAGGTTACAGACTCCGCTAATCCAGAAATAGTACCTTGGGTTAAGAACTTTACCTCAGGATGAGAACAGAAATTGTGTGGCGGTGGTGCAGCAGCAGCAGGAGGCCCCATTAGCTAAAGTGGTACCTCAGGTTAAGAACAGTTTTGGGTTAAGAACGGACCTCCGGAACGAATTAAGTTCTTAACCCGAGGTACCACTGTATTGGTATACCAATAACAAACTTAGTTGGTCTCTAAGGTGCTACTGGAAGGGGGGGAAATTATTTTGGATTCAGCCCAGTAATTGTTACAGTGCCTTGTAAGAGCTCTGCAATGTAAAATGTAAATCATTATTGGGATTCAAAGAGAATCAGAGCCCAGTGTTCTATTATCAAGTCCTGTGGCAGGTTTTCCATTTTCCTTTATGTTATATCAAATGAATGCCACTTCTGAAAACCACGGGCAAGAAAACCAAACAGATGTTGTCCTCTTTTCAAGATTTATGGGCACGGAGGCAAATGACCATGATGACGTTGAGAGGACCATGATGTATTATGGGACACCTTTCATTCAAGAAGCAGATTTCCCTTTCAACTTCTACCTCATGAACATGCAAGAAATATCAGGAAATGGCATTTTTGAAATTGTGTCTTTGTGGATGAAGAATATGCCGGAAGGCAAATGGCCGAACTGGGCGGTAAGCTTCTGGTGATCGTCTCCCAGCTTGGCACACAACCTTTTATGACATTTGCAGGTGGCAAAATAATTGCTCGTTTTATTTATTTAATCATATTTGCATCCCATTTTTTTTCTCACTAGAGAACGGCAGATATTTCGAGTTTGCGCGGTTTCCCCCAGGAAAAAAAGTACTTTTCGGGGCTGCAATCTCACGCAGCACCCCAAAATGCATGTTTTTGGGCACCGTGCCCACCCCAATACACTTTTTCAGGGGGACATTGTGGTGCAAGATCATGGTGCCCAGAATGGCTGCCATTCTCTCACAAGAGAAAATGGGAAGATGATTTTTCTCCTTCAAGAGTATGAGATAGGCCTTTGGCTAGATCCCACAGGGCTCTTCGAGTGTTACTGTGTCTGGAGACAAAAAATGAGTGGAATGTTGAATGTGTCTTAGCTTTGTATAGTAGGACACATGGCAGCCAGGCAAGAGGAGCAGGGACAATAAGGGGCGTGGCCTGGGAAGGGGGTGTGGCCTAGAGAGAGTCCTGCAGATCAAATAAAGAGGCCTGAAAGTCCGCATTTGACCCAGGCCCTGAGGTTCCCCAACCCTGGTTTGAACCATATCTTGTTATAGCAGTATAAAATTAATGACTGTTTGAACTAGTGAAGTCTGCCTTTCCCATGAGCATTGTCTTTCTTTTTTAATGTCCTGTACTATGAAGTACTTTGTTAGACTATAGCCCTCCATGGAAATACATTTTATTTTATATATTGACTGAGTGCTTACATGTTTTTTAATCACAGCACTCAATATTCACAATAAAGCTAGTTTAATATTGCTTTCCGCTAAACGAGATTTTGCTCCAGCAGAGCAGAGGGAATAAATTGTTCCAAGGCCCCTAAATACAAAGCAATGGTGAAGTCTAATTATCAAAGCCAAATAAACCGTGTGTGACAAAATATTAAATTTAAACAGCAGGGTATCTAATTTTTCTCACAAAGGTTCAAAATGGAGCACAAACATACAAACGCAGTGTCATCATTTGAAAAGTTTTCAGTATCCTGCTGTACTAGGGGAGATTGTCATGTTGATTTAATTTATTGGACCCCAGCCCGGGGTGCCATGGGACTGACACCTTATTCTCAGAAGGGTTTTCAAGGGGAATTTTTGCCAAACCTCACACTCTCACCATTGTATAACCAAAGGCAGTCCAGTCCAAGACACTTTTCATCCTGAGACAAATGACAAGATGGCAGTCCCACCCTTTGACATATAGAAGTCAAAGGTCACAGTCAAAGTCAACTGGACTGGCAGCTGGCAGGAAAGCATTCTTTACCACACTTGAGGGCAGCAGGCTAGCTTGGAGGATGCAGATCAAGCAACATGGGACAGACACCTCAGCCCCTAGGAATTGGCTCTCATATCCTTAACCAATGAATGTAGGGTATGGCAGTGAACTGAAATGGCTTGCAAGATTTTGGACCAGTGGGCATAAACAGCTATTATTCTGCTGCTCATTAGTCTGAGAAAGAAAAGGGGTAGTCTGCAAGTCTGTCCTCCTCGCCCCCTTTAAATGCCATATTCCTAAACACTTATTACAAAGTGATGCAGTTCTGCATATTTTTTTCTAAGCTTTAAATGCCTAACTTGAACTATACCATGTGTGCTTTTTGGTATGTGAAGTAGCAGCAGGTAAAACTCTTTAGGATAAATATTGGAGACTTGGCGAAGGACTCACAGTTTAACTAATGGAAACAAATGTTATGATACTATGTGAGAGCCAGTGTGGTGTAGTGGTTAAGAGCGGTAGACTCGTAATCTGGTGAACCGGGTTCGCGTCTCCGCTCCTCCACATGCAGCTGCTGGGTGACCTTGGGCTAGTCACACTTCTTTGAAGTCTCTCAGTTGCACTCACCTCACAGAGTGTTTGTTGTGGGGGAGGAAGAGGGGAAAGGAGAATGTTAGCTGCTTTGAGACTCCTTCGGATAGTGATAAAGCAGGATATCAAATCCAAACTCTTTCAAACTCTTTCTTTTCTGGGACATTTGCAGGATATGCTTTCTAGTCCAGCGTTCTATTCTCACACTGGTCAGATGCCCATGGAAAGCCCACAAGCATAACTTGTGAGCAACAGCATTCTCCTCAACTTGTGATTCCTGGCAACTGGTATTCAAAGGAATATTGTAATTGTGGGAGTAGCCATTAATAACCATGCCCTCCGTGAATTTCTTCCTCTTTTAAAGTCACCCACCATTGGCCTGCAGCCCTCAGGTTTCCCATCAGGGACTGTGGCTTGTGGGTGGAGAAAGATATCCCATCCCTTATATACATGGCTTTTATAGAGGTGGTGCTTTTGAGTCTGATAAAACAATATACTTTCCTGATAGGCTGGAGACCCCAACAGTGCTCGAATTTCCTCTCGGATTGGGAAGGAATACATAAATGTCATCAACATGCTTCTTTTAACTCTTCCTGGAACACCTACAACCTATTATGGTGAAGAAATTGGAATGGAAGATACCACATCAGAAAACGTGAGTTTGAAAATTCTGGAATTCCACCATGCAATAACCATGCTACTGAGGATGCTGCTGATGTTTCACCCTTTGTTGATGATCAAGCCATCTTGACTTTCCCAGTGCTGTTAATTCCCCCCTATCCAATGCCTGTGTTGTTCATGTTTCTCCTAAAACAGGACTGGTGGCCTTCGAGATGTTGTTGAACTATGACTGCCATCATCCCTAACCATTGGCCATGCTGTTAGGGTCTGATGCAAGTTGGAGTCCAAGAACATCATGCCCAAGAGTGCTCATTAATGGTTCCTCATCATCCTTGAAAAAAGTGACAACTGGGGTCCCACAAGGTTCTGTCCTGGGCCCGTTGTTGTTCAGCGTCTTTATAAATGACTTGGACGTATGAATTGAGGGGATGCTCATCAAATTTGCAGATGACACCAAACTGGGAAGGGTAGCTAATGCCTCCGAAGACAGAATTGGGATTCAGGATGTTCTTAACAGATTGGAGAACTAGGCAAAAATAAAAATAGAAATATGAATTTAAAGAGGGACAAATGTCCAGGTTCTGTACTTAGGCAGGAATAACCAGCTGCACCAGTATAAGTTGGGGGACACCTGGCTTGCCAGCAGTACATGTGAAAAGGATCTAGGGGTGTTAGTAGACAACAGCTTAACATGAACCAACAGTGTGATGCAGCAGCAAAAAAGAAAAGAAAAGAAAAGAAAAAGCTAATGCTATTCTAGGCTGCATAAACAGAAGTATAGTGTCCAGATCAAGGGAAGTAATAGTACCATTCTATTCTGCCTTGCTCAGACCACACCTGAAGTACAGGCATCCCCCTCACTTATGTGCAATTGACTTGTGTGTGACCCCGTATTAGCAGTGAATAATGTCGTATTGTTTTTTTCAAGGCAACCTTTCCAGAAAAATCACCCATGCAGTGGGATGATACTCTTAATGCTGGCTTTAGTGAAGGCAACTCAACCTGGATACCTGTAAATCCTGACTATCCAAATATAAATGTGAAGGTAAGTATGATGACTGAAGCACTTTTTTCTCTTGTAAATTACAAATTATTTTCTTTAGCAGGGCCAGCATTATCAAGATACTTAAAAATGTAAGTGTGACAATCCAGCCCCGGTTTGAATGAGGCCCCCTCACACGCACAGAAGTAAAACTCGGGATGATTCCCAGAGCAGTGACCCTCTTTCCACATTCAGAGTTGATGGGAAGGAGTAGTTTTTCCTAAATTGGCTATTAAGCTTGAAACAAATTGCATGGGAAATCAGTGTGTGCTTATGCATTACACTTACCGGTACCTAGGACTGGCAGACAATTAAATCATTTTAGGCTACAATCCGAAACATACTTGTTTGGAAGTAAGGCTGCAATCCAAAGTTCCACTTACCTAGAAGCAAGCATCACTGAATTCAGTGGGACTTACTTCTGAGGTCAAGATGGCATTGGTGTACAGCAATTCTATACCTATTTACTTGGGAGTAAGCCCCATTGAACTAACTAGGGCTTACTTCCAGGTGGACATGTATAGGAATGCACTGTAAGTTGATTTATTCTATTATTTGCCTGTTGCTGATACCTCAATATAGATGCTTTATTGCCCTATCAGAAAGAGTAAAGTATCTTACAATTTAATAAAGCAGCCACTCATTGCTGTAAGAAAATATTTTATCCTCCCTTCCATATTACAGTAATACACTCAATAGCCTGAAAAAATGAATGATGGTACTTTTAACTCGAGAGCCCATTTGAGACCACAATTAAAAGTCTAAAAAATAACTGGCGACTTTAACTATTAAAATTATGCACGGCACTTAAAATTGCCCCCCTCTGATCAATCAGCTGAGGCTTCTGCATAACGCTGTGCATAGGCCCAGAATACACATGGTGTCTTATAGAGGTAACATATGCTCCCAAGAAGGTTTTGGTCTAAAATAGATAATGGGGAAACAACAGAGCAGGGAGAGGTTGACAAAGGCTGAGAGCGAAATATGTGCACACGTGTCATTTGAAGGCAGCAGGTGAGGTTGGCACCATGGGCAGGGAGGCAATTCCATGCATAGGGATGGCAAGGAGAAAAGTCATTGAAGGGGGCAGTAGACCTTTGGCTGACTGAGGGTGGTAGAGTAGGAGCAGCAGAGGTCACTGGCAGGGATGGAATGAGAAATGATTTTACTTTCAGCATCTGAGAATTGACTAAAGGATGCAACCATTACATTACAGGAGCAAGAGAGTCAACAGAATTCTACACTCAGCTTGTATCGAGAGCTCAGTTCCATTCGTGCCAACGAGCTTCCCATTTTTAGAGGATGGATGTGTTACGTTTGGAATGACAGCGACGTCTTTGCATATGTGAGGGAACTGGATGGGTTAGATCAAGTGTTTATGGTGGTCCTAAATTTTGGACTGGAGACCGTAACAGATCTGCAGGGTTCGGTTCCTGGTATTCCCTCCGAAGCTACTGTAAAGCTAAGCACGAATGTTGTCAACAGTGGCAATGTAATAAATACCAAAACAGTCAGAACTGAAAAGGGAGAAGGACTCATTTTGGAATACTGGACAAACGAACCCATCCACCAGATGGAAGATTTCAAAGAGAAGTGTTTTGTTGCAGAAAAGGCATGCTATTCAAGCGCCTTCAATTTACTCTATGCGTATTGCTAAGTGGCAATGGTTTGTTCCAAATCTATGAGTTGTAATTTCTTTACAAAAGGGGCAGCAGCTTTGAAGGACCAAATTTGAATGCTGTGTTTAAATAGCTTTTGGGTGTGTATGTGTGTGTGTTTTTAATTACTTGTTTGCCAGCTGTCCAAAAATGGAAAACTTTACAGAATTTGGAACCTTGCACTTTGGCACAAAAATGTTTGGAACGCTGCTATATCTGAAAAGATCACTTGTCAAGTTCGAGCGCTACAGGGTACAGCTAAACATGATGCTTTTCATGCTATTTGGTGAAATTACATTACTGTATATACATTAATACGCACCACTTGCAGTGACACTCGGAGGCCTCCCTTGAGATTTGGAACTCTCAAAATGACCTTTTTATGTTGTATTGTATTGTATTGTACCATCCATGCTCCCTTTTCTTGACAGTTGTATTGTTTCTCGGTTTTTGATTTTTCTATCCTAGGTTCTATACTTAGCATAAAAATGATTAAAGCAAAAGTAAAAACAAAAAACAACAACTGTAGCAGGACATTTTGGGGCATCACTGTCTCTACTTACTTGCAATATCTCTTATCAAAAATAATTTCACGCACTGAGCAGCGGCTGGACTAGAATTAGTTCCCAGGTCTCTTCCAACTATGAGTCTGCCACATGCGTAGTATAAACTTCATCTCCTACCTTCATGGCAGCAGAGATAAATGCAGAATTTGGGATTATCTTCTAGCGTAATGAAAAGGAATGCATCTGTAATGGTTGGACCATTCTGTTACGAGCACTACATAGGTCGGCCCTTGAAAACAATCTGGAAACTTTGCCAAACTTCTGACAGGAGTCAGGAAAACAGAACATATCACTCTAGTCCTTCACCAACTGCACTGATTCCCAGTTTGTTTCTGGATTCAATTAATGGTGCCAGGTTTGACATTTAAAGCACTAACAGTGCAATCCTAGTCTATTTACAAGTAAGTGCCGCTGAGGCTTACTCCCAAGCAAGGGTGTGTGAGCTTACAGTCTACATGTCCTTATGAATAGCTTCATTCTGTTTGAACCACCCTGGAAACTTCCAGATTGTAGAATACTTTGCCTAGGGAGGTAAGCTTGCCCTCTTTACTGATTTTTGGCCTCTACGATATTTTAGTTATTATTTTTACTGTTTTGTTTTTGGTTTCTATGATTTTGTACTCCATGATTTGCAATTGCTCTTTTATATTGTTCAGCTCATGTGTTTATTTGTTCTAGCCAGAGGCCACAACAAACTTGTAGCAATAGTAATACACCATACATCTGTAACATAAGCCAACACCTATGATATAAGAGAGAGAGAAATTATTGTGAATGACCTTGCGGAAGGTGTGATAAAATTAATTCAGGTAAACATACTTTTTATTTTGTTAAAAAAAAGACATTTGGAGGTATACAGGGTTTTCAGTTTTTAAGAAAAAATATGTAATTACAAATTCATGAAAAATTACTCTGGAATACTTTAGCCAATTCTAAAATAACCCCACAGATTATTTTAAATAATTTCTCGTTCCCGTTTTAAATAGAAAATTAGTTTAAATAGTTTCTTATTCCATCAAAACTATTTCCGGCTTTAGGAATTGGGAGAAAACTTCCAGTTTTGCAGAGTTACTGCCGTCTGTCAAGTCCAAGCTCCTTGTACAAAAATGCTAGTTGTGTCGAAGCCTAAAACAATGAAAAACATTTCACTGTGAAAAAACCAGCAGACACTTCATAGCACTTTGCACATTTCAGAGAAGTATAACTCCCTCTTTCCCCACTCTATTGCGGCTTCCCTCCCAGTGCAATTCGTGCTCCTGTAACATTGGGTACAATAATGTGGATTCTCCTGCAGTCTGTACAGTAATCAGAGTTCTTCCTGCTCAATTCTCTTTATAAAATGGCAGCTGTTGTAATGGGCTTTTCACTGAGATCAGAAAAGCTTCCTGTGAATTGAGCATTACTGTCAGGTATAGCACAGCTTGTGACTAGAACAGCAGCGGCAAGTCTGAAGCCGGTGTCACAAAAATGCTTTCGAAATTGCTTTGCTTCTTCCCACTGTAGCCAGTGGATGAAGAAAGTGTCTTGCTCATGTGTACGCACTCTATGCTAAGTAGACAAGCTGAATTCAACTGTGCAGGGGGAAAGCAACAAATAATTATTTTTGTGCACGCTGCTTTTTCGTATGCTGAAATTCCTTCGTTTTGTTCTAATTGATTGTTTTCAGCAAAAAAAAAGTCTCCCAAGAACTGCTTGCAGAGGTACAAAAGAGCTAAATTAATAAATAATTAGCAAAAACATAATATACATGGGTATGTATAGCATGTTCCTGATATACATAGTAAGAAGCCCATATGAGTACTGCTACCAGTGTTGGGGGAATTAAAGTGGAAGATCTTCCTTGCTGAATTTGCAGTATATGATTTAAGAAACTCAATCCATGCACAGTGCAGTCAGCCTGTTTTCAACAGTACCAATCAGCTTTTGGGGTGGAAGGGTAATGGCTGAATCCAGGCCTCTGCCCACCCCAGTCCCCCAAAACAGATGCTAGATGCTAGTGAAGACAATCTGGCTCGTGAATTGAGCTTCTCAAGAAGAAAGGCATAAATGCCATCTGTAGGATTCCTCTGGTTGGATGATGACCAATTACTTTTTTTATAGATAAAGCATTTTTTTCCTGCTGGGTGATACCCAAAGTTGGTGCGTTGTGAATAGAAGGCGTCTCCATTCATGGAAAAAGAGGTGCAGAGTCTCTTTTTTCCAACAGGGGACATCTTATTTATTATGGAGAAAAGTATTATTTATGAAACACTCAAGTAGAAAGCAGAACAATTAAAATATGTCTACACTAATAAAGCACGAGAAGCGTTAATGTCATACACAAGCAAATGCTCTTTTAATATATGATCTAGGTAGGCACTGGGCTCAAGATCAGCTTGTATTGACCAATTCACATAACAGCTGCTCCTGCCCATTCAAAACAAAATAAAATAAAAAGAATTCCTTCCAGTAGCACCTTAGAGACCAACTAAGTTTGTTCTTGGTATGAGCTTTCGTGTGCATGCACACTTCTTCAGATACCTTCCAGTAGCACCTTAGAGACCAACTAAGTTTGTTCTTGGTATGAGCTTTCGTGTGCTTGCACACTTCTTCAGATACAAAATGCATGCACACGAAAGCTCATACCAAGAACAAACTTAGTTGGTCTCTAAGGTGCTACTGGAAGGAATTTTTTTTATTTTATTTTGTTTTGACTATGACAGACCAACACGGCTATCTACCTTTAACCTGCCCATTCAAGGTGGCTTTGGGGCATTCAGCTTAAAATGGACAGCCACCAAACACCTGTGCTTATGAATGGCTTCACCCACTTCAACTGTTTTGCTCAGTCTTCCCTTTAACCTTCCAGGATACATGCTAAACCCCCTCCAGGGTGTCCCCCCCACCCAGTAAGTCACCAGGGAGAGGAATGAGAAGCGATGCATGCAAACATGGCCAGTCGAAAAAATTTGCCGCCTGAGATGAATTACAACAGGACGTCCCCTTACCACCTGGACTGACAACTGAATTTCACTTCCACATCGGTGATAGGATAGCATCCCCCATGCACCTGAGGTAGCAGGCCAGTTTAGGGACTGCAGGAGTGGCCATATGGCAACAAAGGGGAATGGCTGGCAGGCTCAGGAGGAACAGCTGGGGGTGCTTTTGCTGTCCCCACAACATCTGCCACCTGAAGCAGTTGCTTCATTCTGTCTAATGGTAAGGCTGGTTCTGTGTGTAGAGATCACAGGAGAGATGATGGTAGGTAGATAAGTGGTGGTGTGCAGATTTGAGATGGTTATTTGGGAATCACAAACACTACATGCATACATATTATTCCTCAAACGTTCACGACCCTTGAAGTTTCGGTTTTTATCTCACAACATGAGCGCAATTATCTCCACAGTGTATAGCACTGATCTGTGCTGTTTCTCTTGTTGATTGCAAAAAAGAGCACAGTGAGGATACCTGATTTAAAGAGTCATCCCAAGATGGAGCACAATGACTGCCTCCTGGTTGAACATCTAAGAGAATATTAGGCATCGGAAGTCCTGAAACAAGCAGAAAAGGCCAACAAAGGATGAGGCAAGAGTGGGGGAGAAGCTGTGTTTTTCTTGTAGAAACAAGTATATACTCTGCTGGTGATGAAAGTAAATTCAGTATTTTATCACAATCCTTTATGCTTAATGATTGATGGGGATGGAATATTTTGAAGGTATCCTGTACCTGTTTGCTCCAAAGCACTTTCGTAATATAAACTCATTTTGGTCATTTAGCCCGTAAAAAAAAAAAGTGACCCAGATGCTGGTTTTGCCAGGACAATTATCATAATAGCCATTCCCTGTGATGCACTTTAAGGCAAAGAATGCATTTACACCACCATTACCACTCCCCATTTGTGCATTCAACGAGGACTTGGGAGATTTATCGAGCTTCTGGTCAAAAGGTGTGCTGGTCTGATTTAATCTGCTTCTCCGTAAAAAGTGTGTCCTCATCATCTTGCCCATCTGCTGATGGCAGATGTCCACACAGCAGAAACTCCCGTCTGTCCATGTAATCTCTACTGAGCATTTCAGCCCTCACGACCCAGCCCTTCAACCACCATGACTGTGACTTAAGATCCAGCCATCACCCTTCTCTGTTAACTCATGAGGAACTGAAGCCTTGAGCCGGGTCACACAAGAGTCCTAAAGTAGTTCTTGCTTCAGTTGCTTTGTAATGTATGTGCAAGCAACAGCAAGCGCAAAAAAGGAACAGGAAAAGAATCTGATCTGACCCGAATTGGATCTTTCAATGGTACCAATAATCTGTTTGGAATGGAGGGGTGGGGAAGGAAGCTGAACACTTAATCTAGACCCACATCCCTGTCCCTTGAAGAAGAGGTTGATGCAACTGCAGAGCTCTTATTTAAGGTTGTATATGCATAGCTCTTGCTCAGAGGTTGCAAGAATTCAGCTTGGACAAAAATATTTGTACATATGCATGTTATTGTTGGATCAGTCCTTCCATTGCAAAGATTTCTTATATAATGATTCAGCTAACCACAGATTTATAATTTTACCTTTCACTTTTGTGCAGTTATCTTGGGCATGGAAAGCTTGTACAGCTTTTCTAAGTTTACAGATGTATCTTAATAACCCAGCCAGAGGTATGCGTTGATCGTTTTCAGAGGCTGTGATGAAAGCAGAAGGATAATTCTAGAGCAAAGGGAGGGGGGTTGGGAAGGAGAGGAAATGTCTGAGTTAGCAGGATGGAGTTGCTGTGCAGCAATTAATTTTTAACTGGGTGGAAGTTGCTCTGCAATGTCAGCAGGAGAGAAGCATTTCACAGATTTGATTATATAGATGAACCAACCACTCATGCCAGTCATATTTGACAATTATGAAAAGATTTTATCTGTGACTTAGTAAAGCACTGCACTTGCTTTCTGTTAAATTCCCCTGTAAACATCTTGTATCACTGAGACTGGAAAGAAACTCAAAGGAAAATCTTGCCAGCCCATCGCTGCGGCAATTCATTCTCCTCCTCTCTCTTTCAACACAACTGAGAGATGTGTTACGTTAAGGATGTGATGTGGTGCTTTTTTCTCTCCTAATCTTGCTTTCTCTCTACTTAGGCTTATATCTGATCTTGGCAATAACATTTCCATGTCTCGTTACTTTGCAAAGGAGCCTGGATAATTTGGGCTTGCCTGTGAACTGACTTTCTGCTAGGGGTTGCACATGACTTGTATATTTTTTCATGTTGTAAGCTGCCTGGAGCATGGTTTGAACTGTGGAAAGGTGTCATACGGATAAAGTTATGTATGTTTGTATGAAGTATGAAGAGTTACAGGGCAATTCTAGCTATGTTATTAAGAAGTTAGTTTAATTGCTTTTGATAGGGCTCCTAGGTAAGCGTGCACAGATCCGCAGCCTGAAGCACTTTCTTAGTACCGTCCTATTGAAGGTTCTTAGCTTGGCTGGGATCACAACCATTCCTAAAAAAACCTGTCTGAACTGTAAAAACTGCTATTGAGATTCATTTCCCCCCCCAGTTGCTTGAAATGCACTTTGTAGTATTAAGAATAGATGAATTGGTACCTGTGGCCTAATATTCTGATAGGGACAGTAGCTTTGGATATACTCCTTGCAAGTCTCATCAACCAAAGGATTACCCCATTCTTCTTGTTCTTCAATAGTTAGGGGAAGATGAGGGTCCAACATTGTATTTAAAACATCCAGGAATGGGGCCTGTGAATAAAATGAACGTTTTTTCCCCCACAGCTTCAAAAAACTAACTATATAAAATTAAAAAACCAGATATAATATGTAAGCCTGCTGATATTTCCCAGTGTACCTAACCAGGTCCTCTAATTAGGTCATTGTAAGAAATCAGTAGTAGAATCCTCATGCATATTAATGGTTAACAAATCTGAGAAATATTTTTCATTTGCTTACTGAATTTCATTTGCCCATTCACCCACTTTGGAGAGATCCTTGTAAGACCTTTTAAATAACCACAATGCCTGTTCCATCTTGGTATTATTGTTGGAAGCCACCCAGCGTGGCTTGGGCAACCCGGGTGGCATATAAACATATTGTTGTTGATGTTGTTGTTGTTATCCATAGCAAAACCAGGCCTTCAATAAGATCGTCAACTACCTTTGCTGCAAGATCCCCAGAGTATTCAGCAACCCCACAGGTGCCATCAGTCTCTGAAGGGAAAACATCTGGAACGGGCCCACCACCATTACAGGCGGAAATTGCTGCAACTAGTTCAAACTTCACCATGTAATGATTTGACCATGACAAGGGTGTGCATTGCACCCCAACCCCACCCCAATCTGCAGTCCATTTCTCATACCACTTGGGAGTGAAAACTACACCAACAGTGTGTCCTGCCAAACATGTTGGGCTGATGACCCTTTGAGGCAACGCCATGGAGGCCATGAAGTCCCAAGGCGGCTCAGTGGCAACCTCCATATGGATACTTAAGTTCTCCAACACCATGCCAGAGGCTCCCTGGGCCAGGGATGCCACTGGACTACAATTGGTGTGTGTGTGTGTGTGGGGGGGGGTTATTGGGTTGTTCTTGTTTTTATTTTGATTATGTATTTTGTGTTTTTATATCATGAATTTATCCTGTGAACAGCCCTGAGACCTGCAGGTATAGGGCGGTATATAAATTTAATAAATACGTAATAATAAGTCTGTCTCTCTGGCCCAACACCCGGTGCAGACCCTCTAAGCCAGAGATTTCTTTTTGCTGCCATCTTAAACGGGGGATGGGAAGGCTTGCAAAAGCCTTTGAGGGGACCCCCACCTCCACTTTTAGATCAGAATGTGGCTGGAGACTTAAAAGGGAAGAGAGGGAGACTTGCAAAAGCTTTTGCAAGTCTCTTCTCACTTCCCTTTTAAGTGCCCTTCACTCTGATCTTTAAGCAGGGGTAGGAGGCCTGCAAAAACCTTTGCACTTGAGTGGAATTGAAATGTAGTAGCAGTAATCTCACCTGTAAAACCATAGCTCTGATAAGGTGAGGATCATTATTGTAGAGAGCTCCTGCAAGAACTCCTCCAGCACTCACACTCATCAGTGCTGTAAGCGCTGGCTGAGAATATCCCAGTTCATGTAACAACTTTATGCAGGCCTGGAGGTCTTGAATACCATTGCGCTTCTTTGTCGTACTGCCATCTTTATGCCATCTCAGGCCTAACTCTCCTCCACCTCTGACAAATAAAACAACAATGAAACAACTGAGAAATGTTACACATCTCTTAAAAGACAACCATCATTTTCTAATATATATGGAAGCCCTCCTGTGTCATAAATGGGCCAATACATGTGCTTTGATGCCTATATAAAGCTTTCACATGTTTTTGTCAAACATTTACAGCTAAAGAAGTGATAAAACAGCTAGATCCACAGATCCATCCGTGAGCGCGGTCAACTTTTGCATATGAAAGGGGACAAGGCAATTTTTGCAGGTCCTTTCTTTCTTTTTCATGCCCTGAAAACCTGCTTCAGAGGACCAGGGGAACGTGGGGCAGAGGGCTGCAGGTGGAAACCAGCATAGGGTGCTTATTTACGCATCACTGAAAAATGGGAAGTGCATCTCGAAAGAGAGGGTGGAAGAGGGCACTGATTTGCATAAAATGTGCATATGCTAATATTTATGTATGCAAACTCAGAAATGATCACAGCAATTTAAGCAGAAATACAAATAATCTCAGCAGTTTTGGGGAGATTGTGACCTATGTGTCTCCTCAGTCTGCTGTCTAGGAGCTAACTGTTCTCCCTTATTTTTTAAACATTAAAGCGAACTTGGAATGGGCAGCTTTTCAAACAGAAATCTGTCCTCCATAAAGTAAGACACCTGGTCAACCTAAATTGGCAAGCGCTGTCACTCCCTCTTTTGTCCCTACAAGCCTTTGCTTAAAGCTTCTTTGGAAATGCAAGGACTTCCATTCACGGAAGAGCTCAGCTGGACCCAACCCATTACATTTAGTATTCTGAGGAAAAGTTATTTATTTATTCATTCATTCACTTCAATTCGAAATTCTTAAAACTGTTCTGAAAGCAAAGCATCATTTTACAGTGATTGTATTTTATTTTATTTTGCCTACTGTATTTTAAAACTCAGCACAGATTTTTCAATACCTTAGTCAGGTTCGCTAATTAGGAAAGAGGTATAAAGTTGCTCACATTCTTGAAACAATACAAACAAACAAATAGCATTTATAAATTTACAGGTAAGACCTACCACCCAGAGCAGTTTTCGGATTTGGAAATAAGGTTAAGATGGTGAAAAGCCTGTTTAAACATTATGTGGGAGGAGGGGAAGCAGATATGAGAGTCATTTGCACTTCTGCTGTAATTTCAGATCGGTGAGTTCCAGGGGTTGTTTGGACTCACAGAGCACACTGACTGAGACCCACTAGTCCCATATCACAGCAGAAGTACAAAAATAAGAAGCATGCCTTACTCAGGCTAGTGCCCACTTCTGAGTAATGTTGGGGCCTTTCCTTTTCATTTTTTTTGCTTCTGCACAAATTCTGCTTCTTTTAAAAAGGCTGGCACAGAATAAATTTCCAAATGATTTATATATTATTTTCCTATTGAAACCAAGGGCAGCCCAAGGCCACAATCCCAAGAACACATATAGGGAATTAACGTATTTTTCCGTGTATAAGACGCCCCCATGTATAAGATGCCCCCTATTTTTGGTGACTCTGATTTAAGAAAATGGGGGAAGATCTATCCATGTATAAGATGCCCCCAAATTTTGGACATTATTTTTTAGGGAAAAACCCTAGTCTTATACGTGGAAAAATACGGTAAATTCCACTGAAACAAATTGGGCTTACTTCCGTGTTGTGTTACAGCAAGGGGGGAAAAAATCTTACTTTTTATATATTTATGTTATATTTGTCAATTCCATCAAAACTGAGTTGAGGACCTGGCATCCTGTGGTATGCTATGTATTAGCTGTGATGTCACAAAAAATAACCAGTAATGATTTGCCTAACTTCATTTTATTGTTTATTTTACAAAATCATGCAGAGAGAGTGCGAGAGAGAGGGAGAGAGAGAAACTATTTTCTTTTGAATTATTTTCAGCTGCTGTATCGGTTATTTAGAACTATGTGGAACAGCTGAAAGTCCTTTATATGCTGCCACAAAAAAAGAGACAGAAAAATTAGTTAATGGGATAGATTTAAAAAAAACCAAGGTGACTTTTTGGGCGGCAAATATACCCTTCATTATTTGTTTTTAGGTGAATGTAAATCACCAAAAGGCTAATGCAATATCAGAATATAATTTTATATGACATGGTGAAAGAAAAGCCTTATATAGTGGAAGCTACCACAGGAATAGAATAAAAGATCTCAAAAAGGCTTTCAAAAATCCAATCCGTTTCCACTAAGCCAAAGAACTGAAACAGCTGCATTTTCATCCCTTGAATTTAACTGAATTCATCTATGCAACAGAAATTTTAAGAAATTATCAGCAAACAGTAGGTAACATAAATTTAGGAAGAAATTGTTTGCAAATGGAATGGGAAACTTTACAGTCAAAAGGAAAACTTCAAGCACTAAGAATATATCAGTCACATTTTCACAAGCAACAGAAGCCACAAGACAGTGGCTTTTAGTGTATAGATCTTACCTAACATGACAGTATGCTAATATCCACCCATCCTTGATTAGCATTAAATTTTCTGCTTTAAAGCTCATGTTCAAGTCTATGCCATAAGCTCCATATACATGAACCAGAAGTGGCATCCTGCGCAGCTCTTTAGAATTGGCTTTATGAAAAACTGTAATTGGCACGCAAGTTTCATCCTGAAAATGAGGGAGTATTTTGCATTAAAGGATGTTTCAAAGTTCACAAGGAATACACAGGTACAAAAGCTTCAATTATACATTTTAAACATGTTTTTCTTATTATAGTAATTCCTTGGCACTTTGCGCAAAAGCACTCTTGACAAATGAAACGGAGATTAGCCTGCCACTGGGTTCGTTTACCAATGTGGAGCATAAAAACTCATTTAAATGCAACACCTGAGAAATCCATAAACCATGAAAGCAACTGGCTCCTCCTGCACTCTCTAATGATACCCATCTGCATTATGACCTGAGCAACTTAGCACTTAGTGCAGCAGCACAGCTTTTGTTATAAACTTAACATTTCTATATACATATATATTTATCTTAAAGCTTGTAAGTGTGACTGAAAAACACATAAAGCAAAGTCAAGTTATTTTACTCTCCTTTGCATTTCATAAAGATTTAACACACATGAAAAAAAAAATGTGGGAGGGGATTTCTGCATGAATATTTTTTGTTGTCACACGTTACTTGTTTCTGGTTGTTTTTATTTTTATTTATAGTAGGAGCAGGTGATGTCAAGCTGTCCTTCTCTTCCAGCAGGATAAACCAAGTATTAATGTGATAAGAGACAACTCAGTAAGTCTCGTGTGCCATGACATTCTCTCTTGCCTAAAGAAATAACACCATCACCTTCAATATTCTCAAAAAGTAAAAACAGAAAAAAAGCAAATTTAAACTTCCTGAATCTCTTTCTGCAGGGCTGAAAAGAAACACTCGTAGGTCTAGTGAAGATGCACATCTAGAGGCCATTATATGGTGTCAATTTCTATTTTCCTTCCAGTTGCTGCTTTAAAAAGGGCAGGAAGAGAACAGAAAGTCTTACCTTGCTTTTAGCTTCTAATCGTACAGTGTGACAATTCATTGTAACTGGCACCTCTTGCTCAGTGTGCTCAATAAGGCTGTTTTTCATCAATGAATATGCAAAACGTACTGGAGGTTGAACTGGAGAGATGAGCCAAAAGTAGAAAGTGCTGGCGGTGTACTCAGGATGAGGATCCAATTCAAATGAACAGGCCCAGGCAGGTAGCTGGGAGTAAAAAACCCCACAGTTAGTAATATCCCCCTCCCCAGTCTTTGAGATTTTCTCTACATAACTGAATCCCAGGCTTCCCCTCTGATGAAAGGATTCAAACTTCAAGCTTAATTAACTTTGGCATATGTGTTTGCCAGGAGTTGCTTTCCCCCCTCTCTCTTCCTCTCCGTAAATTAAGAGGGGGGGGGGAGTCAAAAGAAACAGTATGACAATGAAGGCAACAATTTAGCTAACTTTCCCCCTTCCTTAAAAGCTGCTTAATGAGGTTCAACAATAATGCAAGTGGAAAACAGAATATTACGTTGTTTTGAAACAAAGGGAGCGAGCAAAGCAATCAAATCACCTTTAAAAACGATAATATTGGCATTAAGAAAACACAGCCTATTGTGATGCTTATGTATCTGTTTTAGGGATGTTTGTCTTACCGACCCCTGACACCCCTGTATTATTAGGAAGTTTTGAAAATCTTTCTTCTCCTCCCCCCCCCAATCCTGTCTGCTCTCTCACTCTATCCAACTTGAAATGCAGCCAAGTCAACGTCAGTTATTGCACTGAGGCCATGCATCGGCTTTGCAGAGCTCAGCCACTTAGAATCCTTGCCTCTGACTCTATTCCCAGCGCTAGCCACTGTGAAGAACAAAATCATTTTTTTGGCACAGCTACACTCAGAAACTCAGGGCTATTATGTTTTAAGACTTAACACTCCTAGAAATGAAAAGAATCAGGATTCATTCTCTGAGAGCAGCAGGGTCTCTTACCCACTGCTTACTTTCTTTTAAGGAGTTCTGGTTAGTAGGTTGATAAAGGCTTTGGGAATTGTGGCAGTCAGAGTCAAAAAGCTTTACACAGAAAAACCGCACTCCGTGTAATTGATTAAAACCTGAAGAGGATCATTCTAAAAAGTCTAGAAAATCCTACAAAATGGGTACTATATTTAACTTGAATGCTACAATTAGGAGAATGGTTGGGGAGTGTGTAAGTTTACCCTTTTATTGCAAGTATGCTAAGTGAAATTTTGAAATATTTTCAGATAACTTAGTTTTAAGGCAGGAGTTAGCCTAAGGTTTTTAAGAGACAGAGCTTTTGTCCTTTGATTTATAAAGTTCAAAAGAAAGCCTGGATTGACAAAGTTATGCTTTAAGGAAGGAAATATGGTCAATTTTATCTAATAGAGTTAATCTTAGACAAATGAGGCTTTTTGGTTAATTAAAAGGGTTATTTATATAGGGTTACTTCAAGACTGTATGCAGCAATTTACTATGGAAATAAATCAAGGTTCAGGTATAAGGATTCACTTTGTGTTTTATGTATGTAAGATAAACCACTAATGATTTTTCATTCATGCTACAAAACCACCCAATATTTTGTAACATTGTTTTGCTTTGAAAATAAGCATTTAGGAAATAACTGTGCTATTAATACTAATACTAATACTTTATTTCTACCCCACCCCCCAATCTGTCTGGGTTTCCCCAGCCACTCTGGGTGGCTTCCAGCAAAAGATTAGAAATACATTAAAACATCAGTAATTAAAAACTTCCCTAAACAGGGCTGCCTTCAGATGTCTTCTAAATGTCATATAGTTGTTTATTTCTTTGACATCTGATGGGAGGGCGTTCCACAGGGTGAGCGCCACTACCGAGAAGGCCCACTGCCTGGTTCCCTGTAATTTCGCTTCTCGCAGTGAGGGAACCGCCAGAAGGCCCTCGGCGCTGGATCTCAGTATTACATTTTGCTAGCTCCAAAACTGTCCCACAAAGAGAAATTGATGGTTTTTATAATCAACAGCACAACTTCCTCCATTTCATCATAAAAACAACTTCTAAAATAAAGCTTTTAAAATGATCATCTTGTTCATTAGTCAATTGGACTTTATTCCATCGTTGAACCAGAATTGGGTAGCAGCCCTACAAGCAAAGTAAAAACACACTTTGAAAGTGGGGGCAGGGGCTCAGGACTTTTGGGTCACCGCCTAACAGGCTGATACTATAAGCCAGCACTTAACCAAGGCTAATGGCAGCACAATGTAGTTGTTATCCTATATGCTCACAGCATAAAAATCTGCAATGCAAGAGCTACAGACACAGAAGGTAATTCCATAATGCTGGTAACCATTCCCTCAGTATCCTTAGAAAGTCAGAAGTAAGTTCCATTGAGTTCAATGAGGTTTAGTTCCAGGTAAGTGGTTATACAACTGCAGTCACAATGTTTTGTTGTTTCTAGATCTACTATTATCTAAAATGATACTTTCCGAAATACTGTTTTCCACACTATAATCCATCACCCTTGCAGTCAGCACTATAAGGCTATATGAAACGCACAACCAGTGCTATTTTTCTAGAAAAAGAGGTGCCGGAACTCATCATGAACACCTCCCATGTTCTCTTATAATGGCAATGGTGCCCACTTGAGAGGTGCCGGAACTCAGTTCCAGAGGGTTCCGGCTTAAAAAAAGCCTTGCGTACCACTATTTATGCTACCTTGATTATATTATAGATTTTCTGTGTATACCTGGAGGCATCTGGATAAACCAAGTTCAAACTACATCTTGCCCTGAATTTATAAATTAATTTTGAGCAATAAAATACTAAGCTTAAAAATGTGTGGGTGGGTGTATAAAGCAAAACATTTACCTTAACGTTGTGAACTGAGTTTGACACAAAAGAAAAAATATCTAAATACAGATGACCGCAGAACTTCAGAAATGCAACACAGTAGTCTTTGAACATCTCTAAGTCAATTAATTTGGTACTTTCTTTCACTGTGTAAATGGACAGCCAGTTCTCCAAACCACATGAGTCAACTGGAGCTTTCATTAGCTACAAAACAAAGAAGAGTCCAAACACCTACATGTAAAAAAATGGAAATTATGCAATATGCAAACGTTTTCAGAAAGCTGATCTTTCCCCCAGCTACTAATATCCCTACAGTAGCAATAGGCAACACGTTAGCAGCTTAGTGTAATGTTACCCCTGACAGTTCTGGATATTCTGGAGAGGTAGTGCTTAGTTGCTTCATGGCATCTGAACAAGTATGTTCCTACTCGTCTTCAGATGAAATGGTAAACCTATAATCTCTCTCCCACTGTCCTCTGTAGCAGGAGGTCATGTATATACAGTATACTGCATATGGATGTTAAATTTTGATCATTTGAGGGTAATGCAACAAAAGAAGGAATAACCAACCAAGTAACACGTTTTCAGTTTCTCCTCAAGTACCAGCCATAAATCAAGAAAGTGCCCAGCTGAGCAATACTTTATATTTCTTTTCAACTATTTTACAGTGTTTCCTATAAGCTTCCACATATCTCAGCAGGAAGGACAATAAAAAGATGAAATGGAGTCCACGAGGGCACCAGAGCTAAGGAGTGGAAATTGACAGAATTGCATTTCTAGAACAATGTATACTATGAAAGTGAATTTAATGATGGAAACTGTGATAGATCTATACTAACCCTGGAGGTTGAAAACTCTTCTGCTTTTTATGAAAGAGAATAGGAAATAGTAGCAGAAGCTCCTTCAGTGGAATTTCAGAGCCATCTTTTTCAAATACATAATAACAAAAATATAGAATTATTTCATGGGTCTGTGCTTGAACTAGCACCAACCTACCGTGAGGGTGCTATTCAAGGAATGAATGGGATTGTGTTATTTTGCTGGAGAAGGGATATCCATTTGCTGCTTTTAAAATTCAACCAACCAGTTTTTAAAGGACTAAATAAAATAAATAAAGTGGAAGGTCTATTGAATGATGCAGCATTGCTTCACATGAAGGATATAACCTTGTTCATGTTTGCCTCAGCATGCTAAGTGACTGCTCTGCTGTCAAGAGTTACGGGGGTGGGGGCAGAATGATCAGTTTCTAAATAACTAAAAACAATTAAAACCACAATAAAACTTCAAAATAAATTGAAAACTGGTGCAGGCACTGGCGGGAAAATGAATTATGATGCTTGTCATTAGTAATGTCAAATTATTACATTTTCAGAGCTTGTTTTTGAAACATGCACATCCTAAGTGCACATTGTACTGAAAGCATCTACCGTATTTTTTGCTCCATAATGCGCCCTGGACCATAACGTGCACCTCATTTTTAGAGGAGGAAAACCAGAAAAATATTTTTTTCTAGTTTTCCTCCTCTAAAAGGCTGGGAGGGAGGTAAGAGAGAGAGAAGGAAAGAAAGAAGGAAAGAAGGGGTGAGAGAGAGAGAAGGAAGGAAGGAAGGAAGGAAAGAAAGGGTGAGAGAGAGAAGGAAGGAAGGAAGGAAAGAAGGAAAGAAGGAAAGAAAGAAGGAAAGAAGGGGTGAGAGAGAGAGAAGGAAGGAAGGAAGGAAAGAAAGAAAGGGTGAGAGAGAGAAGGAAGGAAGGAAGGAAGGAAGGGCTGCGTGGGGCTTGGTTGACAAAATAGCAGCATCCCTGCTAGTTCCTCCACCCAACCCCACGCAGCCTGCCGATCCCAAAAGCAGGCTTTTGGGATCGGCGCGCAGCGCGGGGCGGTGGTGGAGGAACTAGCGGGGCTGCTGCTAGTTCCTCCACCAAACCCCACGAAGCCTGCCAATACCAAAAGCAGGCTTCTGCTGCTGCCCGCCTCTGACGCTCGCCAGAGCAGGGATCGGAGCCGGGGCTGAGAGAGGTGCTGCACTGCGCTGTGCCTCTCTCAGTCCCGGCTCCGATCTCTTGCGAGCATCAGAGGCAGGCGGCCGCAGCTTCTGCTGCTGCCCGCCTCAGGGGAGCGTCAGAGGCGGGCAGCAGCAGAAGCGGCGCCCAGTGCCTTTGCTCCATAATGTGCACAGACTTTTCCCCTTCCTTTTTAGGAGGAAAAAAGTGCGCATTATGGAGCAAAAAATACGGTAATTTGCACTCTATTCTTCTAAATGTATAGAAAGCATTTTTAAGTCATTCCAGAGATTGATTAATGTAACTGATCAATAACTAAACATTGCACCCCTGCTTGCTTGCTTTCTCTTACATTTCCAAGTAATGAAGAAGATAAGGAGAGGGCTGTTGGAGCAGACAAAAGCACTATCTAGTCCAGCATCCTGTCCTCACAGTGGCCAAGCAGATGCCTATGAGAAATCGAGAAGCAGGACATGAGCGCAGGAGTACTCTCCCCACTTGTGCTCCCTGGCAGCTGGTATTCATATGCAGTTATCACAGCTAGTAGCCACTGACAGCCTTATCCTACATGAATTTGTCCAATCCTCTTTTAAAGCCATCCAACATGGTAAGGGAATCTACCATCTCATTATCCTTACTTCACCCTATCTTTATAACAATGAAGGTGTCTAGAACTCAACACTACAAAATCCAGAAGTCCAGTTGGGCTAACTCAGTTTAAAGTGTATATTTCATTCCAATGGCTGGATGTCTCCTCTGAATGATTTTTTTTTGTGTGTGTCCCATTTTTTATTGCATGTAAGCTGGGTGGAGGAAAGGAGGATACATGTTAGGGACCATGCCTGTGCACCTGAAAGCCATATATGGACTTTTAAAAAGTAATTATTGTTTTTTTTGGGGGGGGATATTGAATAGTTTGGATCTGTTGCTACTAGATGTTTGAAGCAACCTAAATGCTTACTTGCATATCAGCATCTTATACCCACTGGCGGAGGAAGGGGGATGCGGTGGGTGCGGTCCGCCCCAGGTGTCATCCCTTAAGGTTGGGTGACATCGCCATGTCGCCCCCCTGGGATGCTCGCCCCGCCCCCAGGTGCACAGCGTGTGCGCCACTCTGGGTGCTGGAGCAGCTAGCTCCGCCTCTGTCTATATACCTTATATCCCACTGGGTCTCCATATGTAGTAAGAATGTACAACTCATTGTTTCTGTGTTCAACGTGGTAAATGACTCCTTCTGTTCGTTGTTGCACAAGAACAGGAGACTTAAAAGGGTGGTGGGAATCAACCAACCACACTTCAGAGGTATTCTTGCTGTTACTGTTTATAGTCAGAAAGCGCTTGTCTTTTGTGCGGTAGAGATCCACAAAATATCTGCAAGGAAACAACAAACTATTAGCAAACATCACCAGTAGAGATAGCCAAGATATTTGGATAACAGAATTTCCAAAGGGGGCGGGGCGGGGAAATGCTATCCATTGCCATTTACAGTAACATGAGTCTAGGGATAAAGTCTGACTCAGTAAAGCAGATTCCTATTTGCTGATCTAGCCCACAGCAGGGCTATTTGCCTCTTGGCAAACAATCAGTTCAGATCTCTGGCAGGAGTCCTCTGTCCCTCCCCCAGCAGTCTGCCTCGCCCACTTTTTGCCCTGGCTCTATCTCATTGGCTTAAGGGCTGCACACTTTTGGCCTGCGGCCTTTGACCGATTACTCCCAGGGTAATGCAGCTTTTGACTGGAGATGCTTTGGACTGAACTTGGGACCTTTTGCTACTAAGCTCTGGTCCTTTCCCTGTCGTGACTACAACATCATCACATTTTTGGATGTGCATAGCGAGTACCATAGCTTGACGTACTCCAGAATACGAAATCTTTCAAAATATTTAATCATTGTATATTACTTTCACTGAGGAACTTTGCAAGCCACATCCATATCTAACAATACATGAAAATTATATTGGGTTGGATAAAGACTTAGTTGGACTTAGGTGGCAAGGAAATCAATGGGACAAATTGTCATGAATTAAGTCCACTGATTTCAGTGGGAACTAAATCCAGCTAAGATTGGATCCAACCCTCTATCTATCTATCTCTGAGTGCATTCATTTTGTTCCTTACGCAACGCTGAAGTTTAAGGTACTCTTTTAGTCTGCAATTCTCACATTTTCATGCTTCATTTTTACAGGTTCGCGTTTCCTTTTAAACCATTATCTCATGTACAGTAATGTGTAGAATTTAGGCTCCACATCTATTTTACAACTTTTTGAAAAGGCAGAGATTGTCAGCTTCATGGAAGGAAAGGTAAATAAAAGATTCAAGACATAAATATTAGAACAAGAGGTTGTTCAAAAATTTATTCTGCTTTCTTTCCAAAGGACTAAAAATCAGGGCACAGACAAACTAATGCAGGACAGGACTTACAAAGTTGTGGACCCTTTATGCATAAAACCCAGCAAATTAGCCTCTTTGTCAATGGAACTGTAACTCTTCCAAGAAAGCTACAAGCTTATCTTTACTTCCTTCTTTTTAGGAAAAAGAAATATTTCTGCTTTTTAAAAAAACCCACAAGTATTTGATCAAAACCTGCTCTTGGTGCATACTTTCAGCACACAGGTATGTGCACCAAATCAATACGGTTTGCATTTTAAGAAATGAGAAGAATTCTATGAATGAAACAGGACTTCCCCAACTCCCTTGCAGCTGCCTCATGAAGAGTTGCTTCTCAGGATTGAGGGATGCTTGAGAATTGTACCTAATACAGTATGGGGAGTGGGAGAGCTGAAGCTGCAGGTAGGGAAGCAGCCAACATCAGGAGACCTCCATTGTATAAGCAAAAAGGCCTTAAGCTTGAGATGTAACCTGGCTGGATCCAAGCCTATATTCATTTGCCCTGTGAGCAAATAAGAAGGAACTGGCTATGTTTTGTCTGGAGAAAAATGTGAGGGCATGATAAAACTCTTCAAATACTTTATATCCAATTACATAGAAAGGGCAAAGATCTGCTGCCCCACTTATATACATTTTGATTTCCCAAGAGCAAGGGGGAGGGAATGAAATCTCCCCCCGCCCTGAACTCAGATGTTGAGCCGAATCAGACAGCATCCAAAGCACTTCTGACCAAGGCAGGCCGTTTTCCAAAGAGCGGAATCAGGGTCCAAACAAAATCTTGTGGTCAGTGCACACCCCTAATATCCTTTGGACCTCCCATTGCATACTGACAGTAGTGTTTTGATCCTGGCTAAAGCAAACCACAGTTTCCCATTACATACAAAATGGATCACACAGAGAGAAAACTTCAATATATTCAGTTACCTTGTATCGTGTTCCGTATAAACAAGCTCAGAATGTTTTTTATTAAAATCACATAAATACACATGGCGACACTGTAGGTTCTTCTGGGTGGTATAGAAGAGAATCTCATGTGCAGCCCATTCTGGGGGATGGAGGTGTGGGGGGAAAGGAAAGTCAAATTAGTGTTTTTGCAATTATGGAAGGAACCAGGATTTTACAGTAGTTTTGGAATTTGAGAAATCCATTGTCTTTATTTATGATAAGTTGAAAATGTGAAAATAAAAAACCTTCCAAGCACACACAGTAGTCTGTGTATGACCCTTTGGATCTCAGTCACCGGCAAGAAACTTGAATTTAATGTGAAGAACAACAGATAACCAGTGCAGGCTTAGAACCTTTCCTTCTCTTACACAATAAGCATGTAACAGTTTTTCATTGTTGAGTTAGATTTAGTCATCTTTCTTCAATTTAATCTTCCTGCTCCTTTCCCCCCAGCACCTGATGCAAAATATTTTATCATGGTGAATATTAAAGTTTCCTCACAGCTAGCATAAACACGGCAGCTTTGAGGATGCAGCTGTGAGCAAAAGCAGTTGGTGCAGTGCTGCACCTCCTCCCTCCTGACAGCAATGTCACTGCCACTTATTGGGATGGTCTGAAGGTGGGATAAAGCACAGTGAGATTGGCTCTGCGATACACCCACACAGCCCTAATCTGGCCCTCCTGTCAGGGCATCCATGCAGCTCCCACCTCACTGCCACCCTGTCCTGTCAAGCCAACTTACTCCTGTTTGCAAGTACCTATTGAGCAGTGCCCGTGAAATCACTCATTATAAGTGACACAAATTTCTTTCCCAGCAACACAAATGCCGCCATTAACTTTTATTTTATTTGGAGGCTGAAACAGGTATCTATTTAGACAAATTACAAATGCATGGGCAACATCTGATAAACCTGAATGTTGTGAAGATTCAATAATAGAAGTCTGGTCTTCCATCTGAGATATATCACATTACGAAGGAAAGAGGTTTATGCTAACAGCTTACCAAAGCTAAAGACATTTGGGATGATGCATTCCACTTTTGGTAATGTATCTAATTTCACAACAATACACGCAGACTCTTCGGAATGTGCACTTTTAATTGCAGCAGCCATATATCTGTGATCTGGGCAAATTCGGATGCGCTGGATAAGGGAATTATGAAATGGTAGTGCTTCTGTACTAAGCAATATTTCATTGTTTCCTTCATCTACAATGTAAGAAAGAAAAAGCAATACTGTAAATTTAATACAAAGAACAGCTATTGTTTCTGTGTACTTTTTGTGATTTTTATAAATGCAGTGTTTTCCTATTAAGTAGCAATGTATACATGCACGTTGATCCAGTTAAAGATAGTCATGGAACAAATTAGGTATGACAAATCTATGTCCCAGTTCTTCAAACGAAATTAGAATGCAGCTCTAAATCCCACTTACTTGAGTGCCACTGAATTAAAAGAGATTTACTTCAGAGCAGACATGTATAGGATTACACGGACTGTCACAGCTGAATGAATAAGACTGTGCTACTTTTTTTTTTTTTTTGCTTGATAATGGTACCTTAACTAATACTAATGGCAATATTTGTACTGTCCAGGTGATAAAGATTCCATAACTAGCAAAAAGCCTGCCCACCCCAAAAGCTTTCCACTCTGGATGATCAGAAATTCCCTTGGAATGGGGTGGGCTGGCTTTTTAAGCACAGAGGACTCTCTGGAATGGTGTGGGATGCAATCTGAATGGTTGCAGTCAGACTGGGGAAAATTGGTAGAAATAGGAGATCCCTCTTACATAAGGAGAAATACCTTCCAGTTGTAGGAGGGGCTCTCTGGATTCCACCCAATAATTTTGAAAAAAGAAAAGCTTGACAAAATGTAAAGCTTTATTACTTTACATCTGGCCTTTTCATCAGATTTTTGCCCCTAAAATTAGGTTGTTTCAAATGTACTGTGTCAGATTATGAAGCAAAGCCCAACATATGGCTCTGAGATATGAACAACTGCCAGCTTACTGATTTCATGTAGATATTGAAGAGCACAGAAGACAGAATAGATACTCTGGGCACTTCATATGCCAATGGTCATGAGGTAGAACAGAAGTCTCCCAGCACCAACTGGGTCCATCCTATCAGGAAGGACTGAAGCCAACACAAAACTGTAGGGCGCTACTTTGACTCTACCATTGAATCGAGGATACTGGTATTTGGGAACAATTATATTGATAGCTTGGAGTCATTTCCCTATCTCAGGCTGTGGTTAGAACCTTGGCAGAAGCCTTGGCAAAGCAGTGGGAAACTCCCTCAGAAAATCTTCCGGATCCACCAGCCACTAAGGGTGGAGAGCCAGTGGTAGTTAGGGAGACCATGCACTCCCAAACTACTTCAGACAAGAAAGTCATAGAATGGATGCTGAAATCCCCCAGGTCCAATAGCCTTAAGAGTCTTCACCACCACCACCTCTGGTAGGACACAAAACATGTCCCCTTTGCTAAACCACTCTTGGTTGTAATGTGGTTTGACTGCCAGTTTTTGTTGTTGCTAAAACTGTGCATGGAAACACTGAAAACAGTAAAAAGAAACCACCCTGGGCAACAAGAAGAGGGACTCATACCTACTTCTCCCAGCTTCGAACGAAATATGCAGCCATTTTCTTCAAAGTAAACATACTCTCCAAACCTAATCTGTTTAAAATCAAGACAGACATGAATCCAATACAAAATCTACAGAATTAGGTCATCATCTCACATTAGGAGTCCAAATATTTTTCTGAAGCTTCTGCATAACAAACTGAACTCTTTTGAAGTTTATGGAATACACAAAGAATAAGAAACAATCAGCACCAGCAAATAAGGCAGCGCGTTGTATGTGGGGCTGCCTTTGAAGAAAGTTCATAAACTTCAGCTGGTGCAGAATCCAGCAGCGAGGTTGCTCACCGGAGCAAGATGGTTTGAGCCTATATTGCCAATCCTGGCCCAACTGCACTGGTTGCCAGTTAATTTCCGGGCCCAGTTTAAAATGCTTAAATGGCTTAGGACCACAATACCTCAAGGACTGCTTCCACCCATATAAACTGACCCAGACCCTGCAATCATCATATGAGTCTCTTCTTCGTGTGGCTTCTCTGTTAGAGGTCCGGAGGGTGGCAACATGAGAATGGGCCTTTTCTGCAGCGGCTCCCTGCTTGTGGAGTGCTCCCCCCATGTATTTTCTTACCACTGGGCTGCTCAGACTGGATGAATACTTGTCATAATGAGCTTCTAATCTTCGTTTGATCCTCTTTGTCATAGCCATATATTTTGCTGAACAAGCTCTCCAGTTCTCCTGCTCTGACTCTAGAAGATCCTGGTACAAAACAAGCCACAAAAAGCCAAGTTCTATTAAGTAGGAACTGCATTCTCTGTCGTGCATTGTAGAACTATGCTCAACAAACTTGGCCTTGCAGCAATTTGGCTAATACTATTTTGTAATTAAATGACAGGGGGGTTAAGTCAGGAGCACACTAAGCTTGTTAACCATGTGAACATATTTTTTCCCCAATAACTCAATAAGCCTTGAGATCATACGGGCTGGGAGTGGGGGTTATTTCTCTTTCTGTCACCCCCCTCCAAAGTACTGCCTCTCCAAAGGTGCTATTTGTACTTCAAGGGAAGTCTTCATTGCTGCTATTGATGGTTTCTCTTGCAAGCTGCAAGTAGCAGTTTTGGAGATGTGATCTTTGTCTTTGTCAGGATCATGGCAGGCAGAGGGATTATTAACCCCCATTCTCAGCCTCCATGGTCCTAAGGCTGCTCAGGCTTCCATTGCTGCTCTTTAAATACCAAAAAGTGTACTTAAACTGCATTTATATTATTAATGTCATTTCTAGTTTGGCCTTCAGAACAGAAGGTATCATTGTAAACGTAACACCTAAACATTACCACACCTATCAACCTTTCACCCATTTCCACCACCCCTCTGAGTAATACCCCTCCCCACCCTCTCACTATATATCAGGGTCTGGTGACTTCTGTTTCAGTGTATCTGAAGAAGTGTGCATGCACACGAAAGCTCATACCAAGAACAAACTTAGTTGGTCTCTAAGGTGCTACTGGAAGGAATTTTTTTATTTTATTTTATTGTAAACGTAAACATTGTGCAAACACAAAGATTGTCATTGTACCTCACTTTGTTTGCACATGGAAGAGGATTTCTGCCCATCAAGAAAAAGGGATGTGAGATCTCTGATCTATGAACTATTTAGGGTCTTCTCTATCCTTCTACACAAGGATTCGAGGATCGACTGGGCTAAAAGATTTGTTCAAATGGCATACCTTACAGGAAAAGAACCTCCATAACCGAATGGCTCCATGGGAATGAGGAACAACACAGGGATTTCTCAGGTACTTTGCAAAGAAAAATGCCTGTTGCTTTGTTTGACTACAAGATCTTAGGACTGCAGATACAGAATATTTAGAGTGGTTCTTGCAGTGACCAGTACTGCCCTTCAGGAGGCGAAGAAAGTAAATGGAGCCTAAAAACATGATGACAACATATTCATTTTACTTGATTCTTCATTCTTAAAAAAATAGATTTGTGATTCCAAAGTCATGTCAGGCTTGATTAAAGTAGACACCACCACATGATATGAACTGATGGTAAGATTTCCCTCCCAGATATGCAGCATGTACAGGAATCAGAGTGAAAGCTGGAGAGGGGAAAGAAACAATTGTAAACATTTCTTTACTGCTTTCCAAAAACAGTATATATGTTAAAAGGTTGTAAGAATTCCCATATGATGCTCAATATTGCCAGTATCATCAGAGTTAAAAGATGTCTTAAAAGATAACAGCAAATCAATTATATTTTGCAACATAAGATCCTAACAGCCCATGCCAGCTCCCCATAAAGAGCCAGGGGACTCATCTCAGGAATTCAGGCAGCAGCGCCCAGGTGACATATTCCCCGCAGCACTGAGGCAGCTCATAGGTTGAATGAATTATTGGCGTGATTTTTCCTGTGCTGCAGTAGCATTCTTATTAAGCATACTTACTTCTCAGCAAGCAGCCACAGAGCTGCACCGTTACTATAGCATATACAACCTAAGGAGCAGTTATTTTCTATATATTTGCTGTTTTAATAAATAAGGACATTTATTGTCTGTAACGATGCCACGGGGATTTGAAGCAGAATTTAGCTAAATTTCAGTACAATGACCATTTCTAGTTCGGCAAAATCAGTAGGAATGCAGCATTAGGACCTACCTTTTAACTTTCTGCCTTTCCGTAAGCAGGTATATAATACTTCAGGTGAAAAACGCGAATCTCACAGCGGAAGCCGCTACAGCTCAGAATCTGTTGATCGCTAACAAGCGCAGCAGCATGGTGAGACGAACTGCGATGGCATCATATCTCCGCGACTCAACGCCTCGGTTGCCCTCACTCTACACGCTGGATACCGTTGCCCATAAGCAAGATGGTAGCCAAGGCCCCTTTCTAGACTAGAGTCACTGGTTTGCCCTTAGACAAAATGGCGACCCAGCATCACACGTCCCTTCTATCGTTTTCCCTGCCCGTAGATAAGATGCCGGAGAACCTGGCCCCTCCTGTCTCCATTTTGGTTCCGGGCATTTAAATACCGCCCCTCCCCAAGCCAAAACCAAAACCCTGATTTGAGATCATTATCCCAACTTCTCTCTCTCTCTCTCATTAAAATTATATTCAACATCAGCCTGATATTTTATCCCAGGCCGAAGCCAAAATAGAATATTTATACTTTTAAAAGTTTTCATAGCGATTTTGGGTTGTTTTTTTAAATCAACAGAAGTTCCTCCCCGTCTTCCTATGACTCCGCAGAGCGATTGGGATGAGAGGGAAGCTTTGTCGGCTATATTCCTTCTGCTATGGTGGTGGAGAGTCTTCAAACCACGTCTTCCCCACTTTGAAAAGAAACGCTCAAAGAGGTCATATAAAACTCCTGCGGAGCAGTTACAACCAAGCCTCGAAAGCTTCCCATGTCCATTTCCCCCTCACAGTTGCCGCAGCTTACCCGACCGCGCAACGTCCCTTAGCCCTTAACAAAGATGGCGCCCAACGTCCCTCCTCTCCCTCCGGGCTCCATGGGAGGTTCTCTGTCACAGCTGCTGCTGGAAAGATTAAGGCGAAAGCTCTGAGGCGGCTTCCCCCTCCCCCATGTGCTCTCCCTCTCTCAGTGAGGCGGCGGGTCGCTGGGGGCTACCCTTTCCCCGTTGCACTTCGCATCCCACCCCGCCTCAGTTGGTTTCGCTCTTTTTTATATCTCTGTTATTTTTGGCGCGCTCTCCCTCAAGTTTGAGCCCCGGCGCGAGCCGCTCCCGCCATGAGCGCTTCTCCCCCAGCTGACAGGTGTCAGGCAGAAGGAGAGGAGGGAGACGCCGGAGGAGCCCGGGAAGGAAGCCGGCAGGCAGCCGCCAAAGCCCGCTGGGTGCTCCTCAGACAGGTACCCTTTCCCTTTCCCAGCCAGGGACGTCGTTATCCTCCTCACCATCCTCATCCTCCTGCCTGTCTCTCCGTCTCTCTCTAGCACCTTCTTGGTCGGCGAAGGGCTTCCGCTGTCATCATTTCACTTTTATTTCTCACAGTGCCCCGCGAGGAGAGCTGTTAATAGCCCCATTTCAGTGACGGGGGTGGTGGTGGGAATGAGATAAGGGCATGACTTCACACAGATCGCAAAGTTGGAAGGGACCCCGAGGAGGACCATCTAGTCCCGTGGTTCCCAACGTGGGGCACACGCCCCACAGGTGTGGGGGGCAATTTTATTTTTAAGGGGGGCAATTCGAGAATGAGTTATTAACAGTGAATGATGGCCTTATAGGCTTCCTTCACCTGAATAGGAGTTCACTTTTTGAATAATAAGAATTATGTGGGGGGATCAGGATTTTAGAAATGCGTAGGTGGGGCATCGCCCCCCAAAAAGGTTGGGAACCACTGATCTAGTCCAACCCCCCTGTCCCATACGGGGTTCGAACCGGCAATCTTGGCAATTATCAGCACCATGCTCTACCAGGCATGGCCAAACTTGGCCCGCCAGATGTTTTGGGACTACAATTCCCACTATCCCTTACCACTGGTCCTGTTAGCTAGGGATGATGGGAGTTGTAGTCCCAAAACATCTGGAGGGCCAAGTTTGACCATGCCTGCAACTTGCCCAAAGTGCTCTTCCTGCTCTTGAGGTTGTGAATGAACCAAAGTCTAATATACCTCCCCCCTCCTCCTTGCTGTTTCTGTTATTAATATCATTTATTTCGATTTTTATCCCACCCTTCAAGGAGCTCCGGGTGGATGTCCGTGGTTCTAGTCAACGTTTTTATCCTCGCAACAACCCTGTGAAGTAGGTTAGGTTGAAGGAGAGTATTGGACCCAAGGTTGCCCATTCATGGCTGAATGGTGACTCTTGTCTTGAGTCTTCCCAGCCCTGATGCAACCCTCCAACTAACCCGGCCCACTCCAACCTGCTGCCCTCCAGATATTTTGGAATACAAATCCCATCAGCCCCAGCCAGCATGTGCAAAAAAGCTATTATAACTACTAAACCATGTTGGCTGTCCAGAACACCCGTTCTCTAACATTTTAGTGTAGTGTATTGCTTTTCTGGTTTTCTCGCCCATGTTGCTAGGCAAGAGAGTAGTTAAAAGATCAACCTCTTCCCACACTTCAGTGAGCTGTAGAGAGTTCAGTGGATATGAGTGCTGAAATTGCTGTTACTGTGTTTAAGTTGCTTTTAATGAGCGGCGTGACAATATTATTGTTGGATTTTATTCTATATCTCTGTTTTGGCTTTTCTGTGGCCCGCTCTGATACTGCAGTAACAATGAAAAGTGGGTAACAATATTCTAAGTAAATAAGTGGGAAATGCAGTATATTTTGTGTGTGCAAATGCTCCATGGCACTGAGCCTTTTGTCAGTCAAAATACTGCCCTTCAAAGCTGATCTCTGCTATAGTTACAGGGCACAGCTGCTCCCCATGGCTGCCACAATGTGTGGGAGCCACTCGCAAAGGTGCATTGTGTGGAGAACCTTTGCGCCACTGTCAGCATCATGTCTCCTGAAGCACTATGTGGTTGCCTCCCCTCAGAAAGGATACTGTATAATTGGGAAACGTTCAGAAAAGGGCAACTTATTATCAAGGAGGGTGGAGCAACTCCCCTATGCAGAAAGTTTGCAGCATTTGGGACTTTTTAGTTTAGAGAAAAGTCGACTAAGAGGAGGATAGAGAAATGTTTTTTTCTCTCTTATACCACTAGAACTCGTGGACATCCAATGACGCTGAATGTCGGAAAATTGAGGACAAATAAAAGAAAGTACTTCCTTACACAACACGTAGTTAAACAAGAAGCAGTAATGGCCACAAAGGATTAGAGAAATTCATGATTGCTGGTCAGAGGCAGCAATGAATACCAGTTGCTGGAAACCACAGGAGGGCAGAGTGCTCTTGTGCTTTGGGTCCTGCTTGCGGATTTCCCACAGGAATTTGGTCGGCCACTGTGAGAACAGGATGCTGGACTAAGATGGGCCATTGGCCTGATCCACAGGCTCTCCTTATCCTCTATAATAAAGTGCAAGTGTCTCTGCGTCCAGTCCCTGTGTCCTACTGCGCATGTGCCCCACGGACACAGGGATTGGAGCGCAGAGACTTCGGGCAGCTGGGCGAAACTGCGCATGTGCCCCATGGGCACAGGGATTGGAGCGCAGAGACTTCGGGCGGTCGGGCTGTTGAAGCGGCGGGTGCGCGCTTGCGTGGACTTACTTCTAAGCGGCAGCGGCCGTTACAAGTGGCGGCTGAGTTGGCCTGCCGGGGCCTGGCTGGTGCCAGTGCCGCTGCCGTGATGCGCCTCCTGCGCTGCCTGCTGAAGGGCCATTCGGCGCTGGCCGAGGCGCCCAAGTACATCGAGCACTTCAGCAAGTTCTCACCGTCCCCGCTTTCCATGATGTTCTAGCGCCCGTTAATTTAACGGGCTTAAAGTCTACTAGTGTTCTTATAAGTGCCTGAATAAGAACCTTAAATAGTCTGTAGCACAAATTTAAGAATTGGCAATTTATATGTCACTGTAGTGCAATGTGGGCTTTTAGGCAAGATGTTATTAAGAAGTTTCAAGAAGTAAGTAAGTTTCTGTGAGGAAAGTCTTTATCAGTTAATAAATAGTGTTGTCCAATATTAGACATCCTTCAACTTTCTTAAGCGGTTATGGTCAAAAGAATAAACACTATTTGTGCAAGTGTTACTTAAATTGTATTTTTTATGTTGTGAAATGCCCTGAGATCTATGGATGAAGGGCGGTATATTATAATTATTATAATTAAATTGGGTTGTACATTTTAATAATTGTAAGGGTTTATTTGCAGAAGCATGAGCTGCAACGTTAAATAACTTGGATCAGTTAATGAGTTAATATATAATTCCAGTGTCACAGACTAAGTTGACATTGGGTGATATGAATCTTCAAGCACAATGGGAAAGTTTATCTGCTATTTCTCAAGTGCTAGGAAATCAAATTATCTATATGCACATGTGAACCAGCTGCAATTCAGAAGTAAAATCTATGTTGATTAGAACATATGCTCACTTTTATTAAAAGTTCCTATGGGATTAATGACTCCCTTCTGCGAGTCTAAAATTGACAAACGAGCCCATGATTTTGGAACAGTAGCCGATTATACTCTGGCTATCAGAAGTCAACCTGAGCTAAACTGTCACAATGTAGCAAGCTCCTGCTTCATTAGAAGCCCAATATCAAAATTACATTTATCAGTCCTTATGCTAGTTACCACAGCTTTCTTATATCCTGTGATGGATACTGGGATTAACTAACCAAATTAACTTTTACTACTTTTCAAATATATAACCACAATTAATCTTAAATAGTATAATTACACCACTTTAAAATGAATGTCTCACAGTGGGTAATAGTACCTGTTTCTCCAAAAGTAAATAAGAATGTATCCTATTCAGATGCATACCTGTGGACAGGAATTTTAGAAATGCATGAAGTTACATCAGGGGCAAGCAGTCCAGTGCCTGCAAGCCTTTGTTAGAATAGTAGGAATTATAACCTATTAAAATATTTAATTTACTTAAATATTAACTAATGTAATTTTCCTGCTGTTCACTCCCAAGGAGTCTTAGGACAATCAAAATGAAAAACCATAACAATAAAATGTGTAAACAGAAAAAAAAGTTTAAAAGAAGCATAAACCATGCCACCACACACAAATGGTGAGAGGCCTAGATTAAGCAGAGTATTTCTGAAAACAACAGCCAAGAAGGACCAGACTTCTTAGTTTTGAAATATAGCTGTGTGGCTTTCAACTCTGTGTCCTTGAACCAAGGGGGAAAAGTTATAGAATATAGTGTGGTGAAATCATTAATCTGTGAGACTAGTCTTCTGTATGGCTTACTGCTTTTCTGGACCACTTTTAGACAAACAAGCAAAAAAAGGGCTTCATTTACATTGTGCTAATACTGTATAGCAATGAAAAATGAATACCTGACATACACACAATTCACAAATCAGTGTTATTTCTACGATGACGCTGCTTACCAACACACTTCTTATTTTGTAGTTTAAGCTTTTAATTTGTTATGAGCCTGCCTTGACAGGGTTAACCCTGAAAAGCGGCCTACAAATACTGAAATGAAAACAATGAAACAGGATGTCAGGGACTGGCCCGAGCCAGGAGGGGTGGCGCAAGGGACAGAGGCATCCGGAGGTCACCCATGGACGCCAGAGGAGGTATTGCGAGCATGGGAGCAGGAAGAGGCAGCACCTAGGCTGTCGCCAGAGACAGGGAAGGAGGTGTGGAGAAGTGGGAGTGAAGAGGTGTCGCCACCTGTGCTGATGGAGGAAGAGCGGGTGGCGTGGGAGCCTATGGGAGGAGAGGAGAACATGGAGACGGAGGGAGAGCAAGGGGTCGAGGATGTAGCCGGAGCCTCTGCAACAACTTCCAGGGAGGATGAAAGTGAAAGGGATGAGGGCAACGCAGGGGCCGGCAGAGTCAAGAAGCGGAAAAGGAGGAGTGAGAGGAGGCGTTGGAGTTTTAAGAGGCTTTTATGCTGGGGGGAAAAGCGGAAACCCTTACTTGGAGAATCTGGTTCCTCGGAGGAGGATGATGAACTGTAAAGCTTGTCGGTGAAATAAACTTGTACATAAGTTAAACAGACTGTCGAGTCGCTTACTCTTGAGGAGGACACACACATCCCCCTCACAGCATTCTCCAAGTCATCGCAACCTCCTCAAGGAGTAAAAGGCTGCCGGGATGACTGAACGCAAGGAAGAAGCGGATGGCACAGGGCTGTACGTCGACTGGGAAGAGCGAGCTAGGGACCTAACGATAAGGTACGAAGTAGCTCAAGCTCAACTCGAGGAGGCGAGGCGGCATGCCGATGCAGGGAGAAGGGCAATGGGAGGAAGGAGGATGCCTTCCCACGGCAGCAGATTCGATGGGCAGCCGGAAAATTATTTGGGTTTCAAAACGGACATGCTTTACATTCTGGGGCTGCACAAAGAGGAGTTCCGAGACGAAGCGGAGCAAGTCGGTTTCGTGATTGCGCATTTTGATGGCGCTGCGAGAGATTGGGTGCGTCCTTTGATTTTAGCCGGGAACCCTGCGTTAAAGAGAATTAAGGATTTCTTTGAGGGCATGGATATTGTTTATTCTAGCCGGAGCGCGCAGGACGTGGAAGCAAGAGAGCTCTTGTCACTGAGGCAAGGCAGCATGACGGTCAGACAGTACCAATCCAAATTCTCTCTTCTGGCACACCGTCTAAATTGGGATTTGAAATCACCACCCATGCTGGCCATGTTTAAAATGGGGCTGTCAGAAGAGGTCCAGGATGCGTTAGCGAAATCAGGACCGTTGGAGGATCTCGACAGCCTCATGCAAGCCGCTTTAGCGATTGGAGTGCGTTTGGAGTGCCGAGACAAGGTGAGACGGGAGGGGAAGCCTGGGAGGTGGTTCAACATCCGGGCCCCTCCCCCGGGAGAGAAAACCTTCGGCGCGCAGCCCCAAACCCGGCAGGAAGTGCCCATGGAGTTGGGAGGAGCCCGCGCGCGCCCTTTTTCAAATCAAACCGTGGGCAAGGGCAGTGATGCGCAGGGCGGGAAAGTCCCTAAGAAATGTTACGTATGTTTAAGGAGTGGCCACCTAGCAAAGCACTGCGATCAAAGGAAAATGTGGCAGGGAATGGCAGGAATGGCTGTAAAGGAGGGGGTGGAAGAAACGGCGGTGGCGGGAAACGGAAATGCCTGGCGGCAAGACGAGGGGACCAGCAGCCAGGCGCAGTTACAGTAAAGAGTCCTCAAAGCAGCACACCCCCACAGCCCTCACCCGTTCAGCTTCAAAGCAGCACACCCCCACAGCCCTCCCCCGCTCAGCCTTCCCAAGCCCACCCACCCAACGCTCCGAAGCCAGGGATTGTGTTAGAGATAGCGTTGCAGCTACCCAATGGCTGCACACTGCAAATCCCGGCGCTGGTCGATTCAGGAGCGAGTACGGATTTTTTTGATAGAGACTTTGCCCTGCAGCATCAGATCCATCTACTGGAGGTGGATTTTCCGCTCCAAGTTACCACCATAGATGGAAGAGAGCTAAAAGGGGGGGCGGTCACGCACAGTACACCCCCCATGAAGATGCAAATAGGCAGGCATTCAGAGGTGCTGGCGTTTCATGTCACCTCTTTGGCAGGTCCCCCCATCATCTTGGGAATGGGATGGCTCACTCAGCACGACCCTGTCATCAGCTGGAGCCAGCGCTCTCTAACGTTTGGATCGGCACATTGCATGGAGAACTGTTTGCAGCAGTTATACCCCCAAAGCCAGATGGCAGCAGCAGTACTGCAGGCGGGGGAAGTGACGCTTCCAGAGGAGTATGCAGAGTTCCAGCAAGTGTTCAGCAAGAGAGAGGCGGACAAACTGCCACCCCACCGCCCCTATGACTGTCAGATTAACCTGTTGCCAGGAGCGCAGTTGCCACCAGGCAAGCTCTACACGATGTCAGAGCAGGAGTTGGCAAACTTGAAGGACTTTATTGCCAAGAACCTGGCCAGGGGTTTCATTCGGGAAAGCAAGGCAGTAGGGGGCAGCCCAGTGTTCTGGGTGGACAAAAGGAATACGACAGAGAAACGCTTGATTTGTGATTTCAGGGTCCTAAATTCCATCAGCCAACCAATCTCTTATCCCATGCCCAGAATTGACGACCTGCTGGCGGCAGTACGCAAGGGCAAGATGTTCACCAAGCTGGATTTAAGGGGAGCATACAATCTCATAAGAATCAGGGAGGGTGATGAATGGAAAACAACCATGTACACGCCTCTAGGAGCTTATGAATATTTGGTAATGCCTTTCGGGTTACAGGCAGGCAGCCAATGCTTCCAGGCGTTCATGCATCATGTCCTGGGTCCTCTGTTGTTCAAGCATGCAGTCGTGTATCTTGATGACATCTTAGTATACTCCCAAAACCCGGAAGAACACGTGACACACGTCAAGGAGGTGTTAAGACGACTCCAGGAAAATCATCTATGTGTCAAGCTGGAGAAATGTCAGTTTCACGCGACGGAAGTGGACTTTTTGGGCTATCGTCTTTCTGACAAGGGGATTGCCATGGACACTGATAAAGTAGAGGCAATCCTGCAATGGAAGAGCCCCAAAACCAAGAAAGATGTGCAGCGTTTCGTCGGTTTCGCAAATTTCTATCGCAAGTTCCTACCGGCATTTGCAGACATGACAGCGCCAATCACGGACTGTTTGAAAGGCAAGAAGAAATTCCGATGGACGGAGGAGGCGCAGAAGGCTTTTGAAGCCCTCAAAGGGGCCTTCGCTTCAGAGGCGCAATTGCTGCATGTCGACTCCACCAAGCCCATCAGGATAGAGACAGATGCCTCAAATAGAGCAATCGCAGCGGTTCTACTACAACAAGATCCGACGCAGGAATGGAGGCCATGTGCGTTTTATTCCAGACAGCTGAACAAGTCGGAGGCCAACTACGCAATTTGGGACAAGGAGTTGTTAGCAGTGGTAGCGGCTTTCAAGCATTGGCGCCATTTTTTGGTGGGGGCGCAGCATCAAATCCAGGTGTACACGGACCACAAGAACCTGGAGTACTGGCGCACGGCCAGAATTCTCAACCAGAGACAAATGAGATGGGCAGAGTTCTTTGCTAACTTTAATTTTCATATCCAGTATGTTCCAGGTGACCAGAACGTCAGAGCGGACGCCCTATCCAGAAAGCCTGAGTACCTGGAGGAGCAAGGGCCTCCAGTGGCAAGAGCGATCTTCCAACCTGAACAATGGAGGTGTGGCGCAACTCTAGGGGGGCGGGAAGAACTGGTGCGCCTCACCCTAGCCGATGACTTTGCACGGCGCAAACTGAAGGAACTGAGGGAGGGGGATCCCAAGGCGAAAGGGTTTGAGGAAAAGGAGGGGCTGCTGTTGTTCAAAGGGGCACTGTATGTTCCTGGGGAGGAGATGCGTGCTAGAGTTCTCAGACAGCTCCATGACAACCCCACAGCAGGGCATTTTGGGCAGTTCAAAACCACGGTGTTGGTCACGAGAGAGTTTTGGTGGCCCAGAGTCAGGCAGGAAGTCAAGGAATACGTCAGGGGGTGTGAGGTGTGCCAAAGAGCCAAAGGGGAGCGAGAAAGGCCGGCTGGGTTGCTAGAACCTCTCCCCATCCCCAGTAAACCGTGGGAAGCGGTTTCCTTAGATTTCATCACCGACCTACCCCCATCCAAAGGCAAAACTGCAGTGTTGGTGGTAGTTGACCTTTTGACCAAGATGGCACACTTCATTGCATGCCCTAAGGTAGTCTCAGCTGAGGAAACGGCCAAGCTGTTTGTACAGCATGTTTTCAAGCACCATGGCATGCCAGAAAGAGTAATTTCAGATCGTGGAGTTCAGTTCACCTCACGGTTCTGGCGTAAGCTCATGCAAATCTTGCAGGTGCAGGTGAACTTGTCCTCTGCTCGCCATCCTCAGTCCAACGGGCAATCGGAGCGGGTAAATTCGATTTTGCAGCAGTATTTGCGCTGCTACGCATCTCAGCAACACAGTGATTGGAGTGACAGGCTCTCGCTTGCGGAGTTTGCGTACAATAACGCTCAACAGGTGTCCGCAGGCATGTCTCCTTTCCAGGCAGTCTACGGCAATCACCCGAGAGCCTTTCCAACGGGGGGAGGTGAAGGGAAGGCGGGAGACGTGCCAGCAGCGGAGCAATTTGCTGAGGAGCTACAGGCTTTGCACCAATTGCTCAGAGAAAATCTAGAAAGGGCGAAAAGTGCTTACAAAAGAGCAGCAGACCAGCACCGAAGGGAAGGGGAGAGCATCAAAGTGGGAGACAAAGTTTGGTTGTCCACCCAGGGATTGCCCATGCCAGGCAGGGGCAAAAAGCTGAGGCAATGTAAAATTGGGCCTTTCGAAGTGGTGGAGCAGATCAACCCAGTGGCGTTCAGGTTGCAATTGCCGGAGACCATGAGAATTCACCCGGTCTTCCACAGGTCGCTCCTATCCAAGTTCAGAGAACCGCACAGGTATCAACAAGGGGACCAGAGGGGGTCGCAGGAATTGCCGTTGGTAGACATGGAGCACTTCAATGAAGCCACGGCCATCCTGGATTCCAGGTGGAGAGGGGATGAATTGCAGTACTTAGTAGCATGGGAGGGGGAGCCAGAGTCGGAGAACACGTGGATTCCGGCGGAAGATGTCACCAAGGAGTATTTAGTGTTGGAATTCCATGCACTGTATCCCGACAAACCGAAGCCGTACAGATGGCAAATGAGAGAGGTGTTTCAACCCACAGATTCAGAGGAGGGGGACTTCTGGGGGTTCCCATCCTCGGGTGCAGACAGTGGTGGGGGTGGCAACGAGTTGCAGAGTAGCCCTCATTCACCAATGGAAGGAATGGAGGTGGAAGGGGATATCGCGGCAGCAGAAGAATGGGGGTCGCGATGTCTCCCTCCTCCCTGGGGCAGGAAGGATTGGGAGGAGGTGTTCCAGTCCTCGTCGTCATCATCCAGTGCAGACACCACCATCTTCTTGGGATTCCCCTCTTCACCAGGAACGGCAGGAGAGAGTGAAGGAGGGGAATGGGATCCAGCCGGGGATCTTGGCTACCCTGGGGTAACACCCACCGAGCCGCCTCAGGAGGGGAAGGGGGGCTTGGGAGGGGGGATGGATGTCAGGGACTGGCCCGAGCCAGGAGGGGTGGCGCAAGGGACAGAGGCATCCGGAGGTCACCCATGGACGCCAGAGGAGGTATTGCGAGCATGGGAGCAGGAAGAGGCAGCACCTAGGCTGTCGCCAGAGACAGGGAAGGAGGTGTGGAGAAGTGGGAGTGAAGAGGTGTCGCCACCTGTGCTGATGGAGGAAGAGCGGGTGGCGTGGGAGCCTATGGGAGGAGAGGAGAACATGGAGACGGAGGGAGAGCAAGGGGTCGAGGATGTAGCCGGAGCCTCTGCAACAACTTCCAGGGAGGATGAAAGTGAAAGGGATGAGGGCAACGCAGGGGCCGGCAGAGTCAAGAAGCGGAAAAGGAGGAGTGAGAGGAGGCGTTGGAGTTTTAAGAGGCTTTTATGCTGGGGGGAAAAGCGGAAACCCTTACTTGGAGAATCTGGTTCCTCGGAGGAGGATGATGAACTGTAAAGCTTGTCGGTGAAATAAACTTGTACATAAGTTAAACAGACTGTCGAGTCGCTTACTCTTGAGGAGGACACACACATCCCCCTCACACAGGGTGTCCTAGCAATGAGAGCTGAAGTGGATAAAAAAAAATATAGAACACCAACAAAAGTGCAGAACAGTCCTTGAACCCATTCTTGGTTCTTTCAACAGAAAATAACATAATGGAATTTTTTGAAGAACATTTACTTAACCTCTGTAAGTTGTGTCTCCTGGAGGTTCATACATTCATCACTTTGATCTTGAACATACAATGGCAAAACATTTCTTCCAATAAGAATGATGATACCAAATCTTGTCAGTGAAAAAGGATCATGTGTCAAGTTGATGAGGGTAAAAACGATATCACACATTGCTGCATCTTGTAGGTTTACAGTGTGTGGCTTGAGTGTCTTTCAGGCACCCAGCTTTTGAACCATACGCTGCTTGTTATGACCCAGATTTCTTGCGTTTACTGGTTCATGCCCCATAAACATAGATTTTACATAGCTGCTGCTTGATAGTTTAAGGCTCTGCAGGAATGCACTACTATAATTTTGCTCAGCGATGTCATGGTCAGCAGCAGGTACTAGCATTTCACCCTTAACTTATTTTTCTTTCCTACAGCTTCCTTCTAGATGTGAAGGTAGCTCTGCATGTTTTGTGAAAATACACACTCAGACTTGGACTTCTTTTCCAGTCTGTGTAATCATACCCACTTCCATATTTATCCACTCTACTAATATGCTTGATTTTATCCCATAAATCTATGAGATAGGCACTTCTACCATTCTCACAATGTTCGCCACAAAGACTGTTTGCATGTAACGCAAAGCCATAAATTATGTGCCTGAACAGTGTGTTGCTGCATGCAGCCCAACCTCCTGCTTTGCGCCTCCTGCTTTGTGAGGGGCTCAGCATATCACAAAGATATGACACACAGATCTGGGATTGTGGGTTGCTCGGTTCTAACAAACCGCGATAGCTAAGAATCAATGGTTTAGGGCTGGTTGCCAGCTAGTGATTGTGATTTGTTAAGATGGAACAAGGCACGATCCCGCTGCTTGAACTTCATGTTAAGCTATCCACTGCATAGCTCATAAGAAGGGAGAAACAAATGGGAACATTACTAAACCATAGTTTATGGCTTAACACTTTTTGCAAATGTGACTTGAATCCATAAATGATTTTTGTGGTCTGCGTAGATTTTAATTAATCAATGATATTATATACTTTGTCATACGTTTTATACTGGGCACCGCAAGCTTAAGCATGCCTCACTCCTCACAGGACTCTGACATTTCAGAATGGATTTTTTTTTTTAAAGGCATGTCTGCAGGTGAATTAAAATAATACTTGTTTTAAAATGGTAAATTAAGCCAGAAGTCACATTCAAATGAATGTAAAGGAAAATGTATTAGATACTGAACACCACCTTTATTTTGGATGCAAATAGTTGGGAGAATGCCAGTATTTCTGTGGCTCTTTTTTTTTTATGACCGCCCAATACTATCAAGTGAAATACTTCCCATTCATTTTCTACAGTTGGAACTAGTTAAGAATTTAGGTTATAGCTTTGTGGATCAGCTTTCTTTATTTCTTGTGCTTGTCTGTTTCCTTAGTGACCATTCTCATTTGCTTTTCTGGATAATGTGCTTGTTGTAAGGGTCCCTGGGGCGCATTCATTTAGAATGGCTGTATAAGGTAAGTTAGTGATCCTTGAAGTTCACTTAGAGGGCATCATGTAAACAGAGAACACTGTCTCTCAACCTTTTCAAAGCCTTATGTTAGCCAGTCCTGAACAGGTTTGTCACCTTTTGCTTTTTCATCTTTGTTTCTAAAACAGCTAAACGGTATATACCACAGGGCTGTAGAAAAATGAGGTTTGTAAATGCTTCGAGGAGATTGAAAGACACAAAATGTTAATGCACTTCCATACCATCAATTTTTATAACATAGCTACTGTTATGGTTAACCTATTTTCCCCTGTGTCTTGCTGAAATGTTGATAATTGAAAGCTTTATACTGTAATGAGAGATTTCATTTGATCCTAGAGTTTTGCTTGATGAGCAGAGCAACCCTATGGCCTATTTAAGATGGCTATCACTATATTGGAATTTAGATTGACATAACTAATTTGGGTCCTAAACTCTCCCAGCAGCAGTGTCAAAAGTACAAATATAGGAGAAAAAGTGGCAATATAAAAATGCCAACCACTCTCATAGCATGCCTTATAAATCCGTTGCCACCCACCAAACAGTGTTGCTCCCAATGTTGCCACCACATTAGTCATATTTGTCAGGGCCAGACAAAGAAGGAATAATGGTCCAGTGGTTAGGACACCTGCACACCAGACCCAGAGAATATAGGCTTCACAGAAGAAAGGGTCAAATATTGGTGCACTACCAGTTATTCCACACAGATTATGTGCGTGTAACTCCAAGCAACACAAATGCGGGCATAACTTTGAGTTGCGCACCCAGGCGCTGTGAACACCCCCCCCTTCCCGGGCATCAACAATTAAATGACCACATGTAAGAACATTCTTTGGTTCAAATTAGGTCACAACTTTATTGATTACAGATGTAAGTGCCTTTGACTTAGGCATTGGGCATAACTGGTATCAATAGCACACTTGTGAGTTGATTCTCCAAGGGGTTGAACTTCCTTCAGGAGAGGCTATTGCATCTCCCAATGGCTGAGGTCCCGGCAGGGAGTCAGCAGAGGCAACGGGACGTCACCATGCCACAACACAGCACTACCAATTAAATTGTAAGCTGCATTGTGCCTATGCAGAGTGTTTAGTAGCATCCTATTCTTGGCCAACCAGCATAATTTGAGGATAGGATTGCAGTGTTAATTGAATTTGAGTTAAACTTGATTAGGCATTTCTGCCATTAAAAAAAACCCCCATGTGAAACAGATTTTAAATTAGCTCAAAGAATGACTTTTAGGAGGTATGCGAAGTCCTTCTCAACCAAATAAGAAAGAATGTTTTTCATAAACTATGTAGCCCTGGTTATCAGCTAGATCAGGGTTGGGGAACCTATGGCCCTCCAGATGGTGTGGGGCTCCCAACTTCCACCATCCTGCTGTTGTACTGTGGTCCTCCTTGGGGGCTTCCCATAGGCATCTGGTTAACTTTTGTGAAAACAGAATGCTGGACTACATGGGCCTTTCACCTTATCCAGCAGGGCTTTTCTTTTGTTCCTATTCCTGGTCATGTTGGTTGGGGCTGATGGGCATCCAACAAAATCTGGAGGACCACAGGTTCCCCATCCTTGATCTAGATCAGGGGTCAGCAACCTTTTTCAGCCGTGGGCCTGTCCACCGTCCCTCAGACCATGTGGTGGGATGGACTATATTTTTTGGGGGGAAATGAATGAATTCCTATGCCCCACAAATAACCCAGAGATGCATTTTAAATAAAAGCACACATTCTACTCAGATAATTATTCCCGGATTGTCCGCGGGCCGGATTGAGAAGGCGATTGGGCCGCATCCGGCCCCCGGGCCTTAGGTTGCCTACCCCTGATCTAGATTGACTAACTTACAACAAATTCAGCATGATGACATTGTCTCATTGTCATCTTACCTACATTGCTACTGTACTTGCTCCCCACACTTCTAGTTTTGGGTTGCCATCCTATCCCACACCTACCCACACCGCTCCAACGTTCCTGTGTCCTTGTAGTGTGTGTTGCATTACATTACTTTCATGGTTATAAAGATGTCAACAATAGCTGCCAGCTTGCAATTACCTCGGTGTGAGACATTTTCAATTTGAATAATTGCTTTTGAGCATTAAAGCTCTATATTGTAAGTGGTTAAATTTTCATGACTTTTTTTTTTAAAACAAAAGGTTCTGAAGAAAAAACACTTGAAGAATGTTCACCTTCCACAAGTATCAGTAAGGAGATTTGCTTCATTCAGTCTCTTCTCAGTAACAGAAGAGGAGAGAAGGGTGACAGAAGATGACCAAGGAACCTGGCTTCAGTACAAAAGCATCTATTATCCTGAATACAGTATATCCTTGAAGTAAGTATTCTTCTTTTTTTTGCAGGTACTATGTCTGCCACATGTCACTTTTGATTGTCCCTTTTCAATTTTCTTTTTTAGTAGTTTAAATAACTTAGTCACATCTTAAGATTTGATGAAATCATTGTATGAATTTCAATATTCAGTTGAATTTGCTTTGTCCAGTTCAATATGCATTGCTGTGGTCTAAACCACCGAGCCTCTTGGGCTTGCTGATCAGAAGGTCGGCAGTTCAAATCCACACGACAGGGTGAGATCCCGTTGTTCTGTCCCAGCTTCTGCCAACTTAGAAGATAGAAAGCATACCAGTGCAAGTAGATAAATAGGTACTGCTGGCACATGTGTACCTTCCTGCCACAGCAGTACCTATTTATCTACTTGCACTGGTATGCTTTCTAACTTCTTGCACTGGTTGCATTCTCATATATGCCACAAAACACATATTTGAGCTGATTTTTGTGTTTATGCAGGAGAGAATTTGAAACAGTGTACAGTCATAGCTCTGATTGCGTTTGCTGCGGATTGCGTTCCTCATGGGATACGAACGCGCCAAACCCAGAAGTACCGGAACGGGTTACTTCCGGGTTCGGTGCTTCACGCATGCGCAGAAGCACCGAATTGTGCGGTGCACATGCGCCGATCTGGTGCTTCAGATTGCGCTCTTTTCATGTTGCGAACGGGCCTCCGGAACGGATCCCGTTCGCATCCAGAGGTACCACTGTATTTGGAACTATAAAGGGGAAAGTGACTTGGGAGTGGCTTGGAGCAGAGATGTGGCAGGAGGGGAGAATACTATGTATCCCCCTGCCAATTTTCTGCACCAAATGTTCCTCCCAAATGTAAGGGAGCTAGCCCTAAGGATGGAACTAGATGTGATGGTGGCAGACCTGCTGTCATGTCCCCAGAGTCCAGCAGTGACCAAAATACTGCAGAGGCTGCAGAGTCATTAGCTAAGTAAGGAGGCAGACTGGGTATCTTGATTTGTGTCTAATGCTGGTGACCAGGGATCTGGTACATCTGAGGCTGGCAGGAGCCCCCAGGACCAGACCCCATAGTGTCAAGGCCCATAGAACGGGAGCTGGGACCCTCAGTGGGTGCCTTCACTTTCCTCCCAATCTACTCGCTGTCCCTATCATGTAGTGAGTGCATCAGGTGGGATACCAGGGAGCCCAAAAATGCCCGTCTGCAGGCCAGAGGGTTGGCCCTAAAGGATACAGTTCTCACAAAAGGAACAGAGATTTGGAGAGGTAGACTGGAAGCAGACCACCACTATCATTTGTCAGAGCAAGTTGCTTACTTACTGCATCTGACCTGTCTTGCCACCATGCCCCAAGGCCAAGCCTGGACACCTGTGCCTTCAAATGCAAGCACAGGTGAAGCAGATGAAGGATTTCAAGGGGGAAAGCAGCACGCTCAGTGGGAGTGCTGAACCTCTTTCCTTTATGCTACCTCCTGCAATCTCTCTCACATGGCATTTCTCCCAACTGACGCATTACTGGTCTTGGAGCCTGGTTGGGACCATAGTGGCTGGAGGAAGGGGTATGGAAGAAATCACCCTTGCCCACTTATTATTTTTTCACCTGAAATGGATCCCTCTGAGCACTTTAATGACAATCTGACTTTAGTTACACTTGTCTGCTGCAATCATTTTAGTTCCACTCTTGGTACTACCATAAGGATTACAATCCATCTTCTCATCTTGTCTTCATGGCATTTTTTATATTAATATATTTTTCCATAATCCAGCTTTCTCTCATAGTAAACTGGCTATAAGAAAATGTCAGAATACATTTGATGGCCAAACAGAGAGATGTTCTCAGCAAGGAGAATTTGAGCATGCTGTGGAATCCCACTGAAACCTCTGATGCAACAGCTCGCACAAAGCAGCTTTAAAACCCTGCAGGAACTATTACAAGATTTTGACAGTTCTGATAAAGCACTTGATACATGAGTTACCAAAGTTAGAGTTAGAGTTTTCTTTCTATCATTTATTTGACTCCACACACTTCTGAAGCTTGTACTTCGTAGCAGGACAGCAGTAGCTTAAACAACCTGAAGGCTATACTTTTTTCCTGTAGCCCCTTATTAAGCCTGCTGTGGATGATGAGTTTTATATTTCCTGCCTAGAAGGTATTGTTCCGGAGGATCTGACTGAGTTTACACAACTTAGAAATCATTGAATGGCACCAGTTCTTAGTGGAAAAGGACATATACATATAAAGTTTAATTTAAAGTACATCTTATTAAATATTAGCTGAAGTTGCCCAGGAATTCGAAGAACCTCCCAACTATTGAAATTTATAAATGGATAATGTAATTTTACAGCTTTACACACACCCTGATCTAGGGCCCTGATCTGACCTGGGAGTACCTGATTTGGATGCAGCCCAGAATTGATTGAGAGTTCAATGTTTTATTAAGGTTTAAAAAATCCTATATAGTCAGGAGCGAGGGAGGAGAAGGACCTCCTGCCCACACTGCAGAGAGCAGGAGAAATCAGTCCTGCTGGGTGCTGCTTTGCCAACACATACCCTGCAGGGAACATGCTGGTGAAGCAGACCCCTGCAGCCACAACAACTGAACCCTTGGTGCACAATTCCTGCAGCGCTGCTGCATGTGCTTAGCTGCTGTGCCAGGTCTGCTTGGTCTGACCATTGTGCTGTCCTTGCTTTTCACATCATAGACCGCAGTGTGTCCTGCCTAAGTGTGGTTCAGGCTCCAGCTGCCCTGCCGCCTCCTGCTCCTTTACTGCCCTGCTGCCTCCTACTCCTTTACTGTAGCTTATCTGGCTGCCATGGCTGCTGCATTGTGGGAAATGGACCCACCACTACTTTGAATCCACATGGCAGACTGAACCATTCCAATCTGCTCCAGTTCGGGTGCCTCTGAAGATATTACTGTATGGTCTAATTGGTGTGGTGGTTTCAAACTGCTGATTTGGGCGCCTCTGGAGAGATCATCACACTTTTTTGAATAGTGATTGCTTTGTCTATGTTTAATAATGGTTGGATGCCATTTTGAATCAAGATGGTAGACCAAATCTTTCATAATTGACAATTTTAACAACTGATTCAAAAGTGCACTGCCCCCACTATAGAATACCAGAGCAACACTGGATACACGGTTACTAGTTTTTAATATTGCACACTTTTAACATTACAATGGAACCTCGGGTTACGGCGGGGATCCGTCCCGGAGGCCCCGCCGCAATCCGAAAATGACGCAACCCAAAGTGTCGCGTCTGTGTACGTGTGATTTAGTGCTTCTGCGCATGCGCAAATGGCGTGGACCCTTAACCTGTTCCGGTACTTCCGGGTTTGCACCGGTCTCAAGCCGAGGTGACGTAAGCCAGAGGCAACGTAACCCAAGGCTCCACTGTACTCAGTTATATCTTTCTTACAACTTATGAGTGAAGAACTGTTCCTTGTGGTATTAACTGCCAGGTTTGGAGCATGGTTCTTCTTTATGCTAATGTTCCCTAGGATAAAGCAGATTTTACACAGAAACTTGGTAAAGGCAGCTTTGAGTTTTCCCATGTCCCAGGATTGTTTCGCAAAGAGCCCATTGAGCATCTTAAGGCTGTCAGGAATTATCTTGACAAGGCTAAATACTATAGAAAGTTCACAAGGTTGTCTGTGGCTCATGGCAAAAAGTCTAAAGGGCAAGCTGTATCAGTTCAAGGGCTATCAACATGGATCAACTTGTGTATTCAGATATGCTATGAACCAAGCTGGAGTTGCTGCACTAGGCTTAAAGATAGTTTTGCAAGGCAAGTGGCATCTTTTATTGTATGCTGGTTGTCATGACCTTCCAAATGTCTGACTTGAACATTAGAACTGAGAAATGTGCAGGTCTGAGACCAAGTCCAAAGTAGATGTTCAGTTAGTGATAAACACTAATATACTCAAGATCATAAGAAGTTCCAAATTCTGAAAATTATCAAGCTTTAGCCATATGTAAGATTCACAGCAGGACTATAGCCAACATTTGTCCATTGTCCCTTAACTTCCTTCTGACTATCAGCACTGATACGTTACCCGCAAGCACTGGCGGAGGAAGAGGAGTGCTGGGGAGCGCACCGCCCCCAGCAGCGCGATCCCGGTGGGGTGCCATTGTGGCTGCCCCCCACCCACGCTGGGTGCCATGCCCCCTCAGACAGCACACCACGCCCCCAGGACGTGCTCCATGCCCCTGCGGGCAGTGCGCCATACCCCCAGGACGCACACCAGCCCCGCCCTGCCTGCTCTCCATCCCCCGGTGCCGGAGCATGAAGCTCCATCACTTCCCGCAAGGGGACCAGAAGCCTGTTTGTAAATAGCTCCACTATGATTGATAGACTTAAACCTCCCCCCCCCCCATATAACTTTTCCTTCCTTCTTGCTTAAACCTTTTAAAATTGGCTGTTGGGGTTCTTGAGTGTGCTTCTGCCAGACTCAAAGGGATATTTCTCCCCTCACATGTCCAGATTGTTTGGCTTCACACTTTGTGCACATGTCAGTGGGTATCTGACTGAGGCAAGTAATCTGCCAGTTCCCTTGAGAGGGACGGGGAGGTTAATGGTTTTCTCATCCCCATAACTAAAATTAAACACTCAGAACCTCGGTAACAGTCCTTGCCCCAAGATTAGAGGCAGGAGGACTAGTGGTAGCAAATTTCATTTTGGAGATACTGGAGCAATTTCTGGTCCCTACTCAGGGAAGGAGGGAGCCTGCAGTTCTGTCTCACAGTTCCAATACAGATCCCTGGAAGACCACATTGATATACCCTTCCATTGTGAGAAATGTATTATTATTCCTTCTTCCTATTTCTTAACCACTTACTAATCCGTAAGAGGGCCTCCTCTTATCTTATGACCACTCTCCTATGTTTGCTCATGAATTAATATATTGGAGAAAAAACATTAGTACAGCACTCATGGTGCTAGTCTCTTCCCTTGATGGCTCTGGAGAATTATGATAACTCAAGTGCTCATGGAAGAGGTTTTAGGAGTTTATTGTTATTAAAAGGTTTCCTAACCTGCACTTCTTCAATACAAGATGCCAAGGTGGGGTACAGCAAACAATATAATAACCAATTCCAAACACGAGCAACAGTGAAACATTAAAACAAATCCATCCAAATAAACATAACTAGTAATATAGGGGAAGCTAAAAGAAAAACCAAGGTGGACTCTGCAATTACCCTCTCTAGCCACAAGACTCTTACTTGGTTTTTAAAGGAACATATTTACACATAGAAAAGGCTACTGAAAGGTCATAAAGTTGTGGATAGCTGGCTAGGCATCCTGTGAAATACTTGGAGTTATAGAAGAACTGACCTAACTGGTAGTAGAGATGCCAGATTTCAAAACATTCTGAAGCCATGGGAGGGGGAATCAATGGATTTTTCTTTCTGCTAAAAAGAAATTGATTTTTTTAATAAAAAAATGAAGTGAAGTACAGGTATGTGTATTATTTATTTACATACCTGTTCTAAAATTACTTTAAAATGCAGTCCTCAATATGTCTGCTCAGAAATAAGCCCTATTGATTCACTGGAACTTATTTGAAGAAAGTGTGAATAGGATTGTAACCTTGACAGAAAATGCTTTATGTATAACTGAATCAGTGTGTTTAGGGTTAAGGCATTTTTTGTCTGTCTTTGTGTTTGTAAAGCCCAAGACATACATTGAGAATAATCCTTGCCTGTCTTTTGGCCTGAATATCGGAAAGACATGCTTGGATTAAATAACCTTGCATAGCATGAATGCTATGTGCCCTATTCACAGGAAGAGCTGAGTTGTGCAGGTTTCTTATTCATCAGCAGACATCTAGGTCTCTGAAAGAGATGGAGGTTGGAACATCCTTCCTTTGTATAGAACTATTGTTTCTATGGTGACTGTTGAATTGCTAAGTGTGTAGTCTTGATTTTGTCCTAAGAGTGGCAAAAAGGTAAAAAGTCAAGAATGTGTTTTTCATTGACTGAGACACATATTTCATGTGAACCTATCTCTCGGTGATGCAAGAATAAATTGCTGCTCTGTTGGAAATACCTTTCTATCTTTATAGAAGGAGTTGAGATATATATTTTTGTTATGATATATATTGGCCCTTGCTTTGATTGCACCTTGGAACACCACCGATTTTAGTGTACTAATGTATCGGGATCGCCGCTTCTTATTTTTACATCTTTTAATGAAATTTACTTCTAATAGCAAACTCGGCAAAATGCTGTGGAAACAAAATGGGCTTACCCGAAAATATAGTAGCAGTTTCTGTATCCTCTGAACACTGAACTACATATGTTAAAGAAAATAATAAATCCTCCAAACAGTCTGTCAGGGACCCCTGAACATGCAGGTAATATGGAATGTTGAGGTGTCAGTTCAGAAACTAAAAGAGAAGGGGTGGAGAGAGATGGAAGATTCAGACCAATAAATCAGGTGCACAGACAGGCAATAGCATACATCTGGAGCCCTTGCACCTCCTCTCAATCCATAAGGGCAATCTTATCGTCTGTAAATGAGGTTAAGTGGTATACACTCAGGTTTGCTTCCTCTGTTATGCTTCCAAGAGGTCTTGGTCTGCACAGGACATTGAGCCGATTTTTTTTAAATGAAAAGACAAAGAGTATTGGCAAAGAGTATTTTAAAATGAGAAACAATGTGGAGATAGGTGTTTTGGAATTTCATAAAGAGATTTAAATAGGATCAGCTGTTATATTGGTAGAAGTGTGGACAAGATCACAGGAAGCTGCTTCATACTGAGTCAGCCCTTTGGTCCATTTAGCTCAATAATGTCTGTACTAACTGGCATCATCATCACAGGATTTCAAACTGTATACTTTCCTAGCTCTGCTTGGAGATACCGGAGATTGAATTTTGGACCAATTGCATGCTGAGCGTGTATTTTACCACTGAGCCACAACCCTTCCCAAAAGGACCCTAGATATCTTTTTTTATGAATGGCACACTTTAGGCAATGTTGGTGTGGAGAAATGTACGCAAAGAAATAGAAGTGAAGATCCTTCTTCATGTGAAAAAAGATGATAAACCATAAAATAATGTTGCTTCCATTTCTATTTCAACTCTTGAACTTTCTGTTTTATAATCTTTCATCCTTTTTAACATCAAAGCATTTTCCATTGCACATTCTTTTAATCCGTAGAACACTCTGTGCATAGTTTTGGCCATCGTTTGCCACTTGCAGAGGGTCTTTCTGGTGTGTTTTTGCATTTATATCATGTAATGCCAGCATCCTGCCATGATAATTTGTCTCTCTGTTTTGCCAGTGCCTGTTGGAAGAATTTTGTGTCCTAGGACGTCCAGAATCTTTATTCAAATCCAGAACAGGCATTGGCTGTGCTCAGATGCAACACTAAGCCAAAAATCAAGATTTAATAAGCCAGGCTATGCATGGACTGTGTGCACAGAGTTCCTTTGCGCCTAATTTCACTAAAGTGACTGAACAAACCAGGATTCAGCATTTAACTATAGAGTCCCATTACTGAGAAACTGAGCAAAAGAGAACTGAAGAAAGAGACATAGATCTAAAACCTCAAAATGAGCCATCTGATTAGGCCATTTCTTCATTCACACAAAGCTCTTTTAAATGTCCTCATAGATGGAAGAGAAAGGTGTCCATAGGAATCAACTGAGAAATCTTAGATTTTAGTTGAGTTGAGTTACAAAAGGTAACTCAAGAGGGAGAAAAAGCAGAAAGCTACAAGGAATGGAGGAAGTGGGAGCCAAGAGCGAAGGGACGAAAGGCTGAATAAGTGACAGAAGAGCTGGGAGAAAGGACCTACTTTGTGTGTGCACGCTGTATCTCTCCTGAAAAAAACTAGAACCTTAGCTTGTAAAAAAGGATTAGTTCCCCTTCACAAGGACACCCTTGGGTGCCACTACTTTACAGCAGAAGGTCTCTACGCTCTCTGAGGACTAACTGTTGAGTGAGCAGTTAGCCCTCAGCCACAGGGTTTGCCTAATGCAAGCATATCAGGGATACGCTGCAGCATTTTGTTGCGGGTTCCCTTTGTAACCGATTAAGTAAGTGCATGTTTGTTTTTGCAAGCTTAGGAAACAATATCTTCCTCTGTGTGCTCACAAATAAATTTATAATTTTGAACAGGGGTCAGCAACCTAAGGCCCATGGGCCAGAAGCGTTCTGTAGAGGTCGTTTGACCGACCCACGAGCCGCCCCCGAACTGAGCTGCCCACTCGCACGCTACGCTAAACCGGTGCAGCACAGTGCGGGGACTCGCTTCTGCGACGCCAAAAATCACGTCTGCGCATGCGCAGACACTGAAAATTGCGGGTGCACACGTGATCCGGCCCACGGAGGGATCTCCGCAGGACCGATCCGGCCCAGGCAAGATAAACCTTGCTGACCCCTGATTTTGAACAATAAAAACTTCACATTTTCACAAATTTTTCTTGTTAACGTATGATAATTTTAACACAGTATATTAGGGTTTTGAATGTCTTCTTTTTCTCCCTCTAGTGGTGAGACATTTTAAAAGATGTTGATGAAGGATGTGCAGGCTGTGAAAACCTGCGATGTTACCATTAAAAAACAAACAAAACACAGGGATTGAGGGATAATTCTGCTTGTTTGATTATTATGATTTCTCCCCCTAGATTTAACAGCGGACTATTAAATGTTGAAGATGTTCTGACAAGTTTTGACAACACAGGAAATGTTTGTAAGTAATTTATGTTTCTTTATGGTGATGGCGATGATGTAGTTACACTTGGATGCAAAACATTTATGCCAGCATATTTGCCTGCAATGCTGATCACAGTGCCACATTTGTCATGTGTTTGATTAGAGGTGGGCTATGCTCCATTCGATGCCCTTAGCCGCTGGTGTACCACAGTGCTTTGCAGTATAAATAATACCATGCTATTCTGTGTTACTCAGGTTCATTTTTTTATGCTGCAGCCCCTAGGAATTTCTGTGCATGCATTTACGTGGCCTTCTCAAATCACTTTCCCCACCACCATCAGCAATTTGAGATATCAGTGAATATTGTGAGTGCCGGGAGGTGGTTGGTGGATGGATGGCGGCTAACAGATTGAGGCTGAATCCTGACAAGACAGAAGTACTGTTTTTGGGGGACAGGGGGCGGGCGGGTGTTGGGGACTCCCTTGTCCTGAATGGGGTAACTGTGCCCCTGAAGGACCAGGTGTGCAGCCTGGGAGTCATTTTGAACTCACAGCTGTCCATGGAGGCGCAGGTTAATTCTGTGTCCAGGGCGGCTGTCTACCAGCTCCATCTGGTACGCAGGCTGAAACCCTACCTGCCCGCAGACTGTCTCGCCAGAGTGGTGCATGCTCTAGTTATCTCCCGCTTGGACTACTGCAATGTGCTCTACGTGGGGCTACCTTTGAAGGTGACCCAGAAGCTGCAACTAATCGAGAATGAGGCAGCTAGAATGGTGACTGGGAGCGGCCATCACAAAAAAGCATTCTTTGTGCTCTTGAACCAGTTTTTATTGCTGGTGACCCTCTGCACCCTTTCAAAGTAAAGACAAAGCTAACTTTTTCTTCACTGGGCAGTAGCATGAAACCATTCTCCTTTAACATTCATGCTTCATATAATACAGATCCTGCCTTTTGTTCTTTATAAATCTGAGTTTACCCAGGATCTCAGGGTGGCATTCATTGATAGTGATGCTCAGAGTCGATCCACTGAAGTTAATGGAGATGACTAATTTAGGTTCATTAACTTCATTGAGTCTACTCTGAATGGGATTTAGTTGAATACAGCCCTCAGATTTTGGATGGTGGGGAAAGCAAAATGTGCCACATCTCTGGGATATAATGGCATGGATGACCTAAGCTGCTTTCCGAGCCCTTGATCTGGTTAGCATTATGGTCCCTTTAGTTGCCAGACCTTTGGCATAGCATTAGATAATGCTGACATGTAGTGACACTGGAAATGAACATGATATCTGGATATAAAAAGAAGTAAAGATACTATTTTGAAGAATAAAATTTCTTATACCAAAGTAGTGCTTAACTTACATAATCTTTTTTTCTGTTTACAAATGTTTATGTAGCTTTTATAAAAAAAAGCAAAACACCAAATAACCCATATAAAAATAAAAATATTTCTATAGGTTAAGTCAAAAAGAGCTAACATTGTCTTTCATAGGCAGTAATATGAAACTGTTCTTAAATACACCTGATTCACCTAAAAAAACACAAAAACCCCTCCCCTTTGTTTCTTAGGAACCTGAGATTACACTTCATCGCACACTGACATTTCAGAAGCAGAAAAATGTCAATTTCACAAACTAACTTTTGACCTCGGAACAACAATAAGAACAACAAAATCTAAAGGATAGGTAATTGTGTAGGGAAAATGTTCAGGGCAATTCAGTCTCAACTTTGAAGCTTTCATCCTTTTTGAGTGCCTCAGGCTTTATTATGAAGTCAGTCCAAAGAGCGCTTAGAAAATGTGTTCTTGAAGTACTGCCAGGTAGGAGAAGTAATTCACAAATTTACAGGAGAAAGGAGTTCCATGGGATTTACATGTTGCCAAGGGACTAATACCAGGACTGAGGGAGGGAACCCAAGGTGCGTGTGTGATTGCTGATGTCAGCAGAGTGTGAAGCTAGAGAACAAAACAACCGCAGGGGCTGAGAGCACCATGGATTAAAATGGCAAACCTTATGATTATTGAACATGTATTATTTGAACACAGAATATTATTTTTATGGCAGTTTCTGACTGATATTTTTGGAAATGCTTTTATATTGCCTCTTTTAATATTTAGTTTTTTTTCTCTAGAGTGGTGGCCAGACTAATAATCAAATCACTCTTCTTCTCCCACCACCCTGATTGGGGTTTGCATTTAGAGAGTCCTTGTAAGAGTCAGGCTGTAAAAGCTGAACAGTTGCACAGGGCTTAGATGGGTGTATCTACACATGTCAGATTCTTTGGATCCTTGCCCTGCAGTTTATATCTTGAGAAGAGCAATAATATTACTGGGTAGCATCCAATGTATTCTGCTTGTACAATACGTCTTAGCCTGCTTCTCTTTCCCCTGCGCCACCCAAAAGTCTGCTCCAGGGCGCACCCCACTCTCTAGAGCAGGGGTCAACAACCTTTTTCAGCCGTGGGCCGGTCCACCATCCCTCAGACCATGTGGGGGGCCGGACTATATTTTGAAAAAAATAATGAACGAATTCCTATGCCCCACAAATAACCCAAGATGCATTTTAAATAAAAGGATACATTCTACTCATGTAAAAACACGCTGATTCCCAGACTGTTCGCGGGCCGGATTGAGAAGGCGATTGGGCCACATCTGGCCCCCGGGCCTTAGGTTGCCTACCCCTGCTCTAGAGCATATTATGAGGGTGCTTGGGGAGGAGGAGAGGGAAGTTCTGTTGCACAAGTGGAACTCTGTTGCACAAGCAGAATGGTGGGGTTAAATACAACCCATTGTCTTACTAATGCTATAGATGCACATGTTCCCCCTCCATTCCAAAGTACAAGTCAATTTATTTACAAATACTGTGTTCCTTAACTACACCTTAGTCCTTTTAGTGTGGCTTTGCTACACCAAAACATTTTTCTTTCATGCATCTTATCCCCACTCCAACTCCCAAAGCAGAATGGTAGAAAGGCATTAGTTCAAAATAAGATGTTGCCACTAGCTGGCAGCATTATATTAAACATGAATAAACTTCATTTGCCGTAAGTACCGGTAATGTTTGTTAACATTCATCAGTAGTTGCTTGATGTGTTTCTGTGTGCACATGTGCACTCGTGATAGAAAATTAAATTGAACTAATTCTTGCTGATTGCCTGTAATTCTTGAATCCTGATTCACAGTAAACCTGTGAAACCCTGCACCTTGGACTTTTGGTATGAATTGTGAAAATGATTCCTTTGAGCTTTCCCCTTTACAAAAGCATGCTGGAAAATAAAGTAGTGAGCAGAGAATTCTTTCTTTTTAGAAAAAGAGTTTGGGAGTTAGTAATCAGTTCAGTTTTCTTATTGCCCTACTTAAAAGCTATCTGTGATCTATCCTTGTGATCTAGCTCTTTACAAGTCAGGAAGAAAAACTCAGTGTAAGTATGTACATGTTAGCATCTATGCATGCACATACATTCTCTGCTAAAATATACAGTATATGGATTTTTTAAAGGTTATATTAGGGCTCTGTATAAACAGCTTAGAGGTAACAGATGTCAACTGCTGTTGTCTTAAGAGGGTAATTGCTAGAGTCCAATGTTTTGTTAGGTTATAATTATATTTTGTGATGATGGTCTATAGACATTGTTACTTATTCATAAACCACTTGTAAAACGACACTGGCTTATTAATAAAATTCCTATTGAAATACTGATAGCTTGAGGAAGAAGGTTTTGAATGTTTTTGTTCTCTTGAAGCTCTTGCAAGGTGGTGGAGAGAATTTGCAGCAGCTGGGTGCATTTAGGGATCCTAGCCAACATTTCTCCTGGCGATGGTGTGTGTAAACAGTATGGCAGACCCATTTTTCTGTGAGATGGGACTAAATGATGGAGTTCTGACCTTCCACTAATACTTACGTTTGGTGAATTTGGTGCATATGTGGTTGGTTTCTGCCAGTACCGTGTCTATAAAATACACGTGAAAGAATTGTTTATGATGATCTTTATGCTTGATGGGCGCAGCTTAGTAGGGTTGCCACCTGTATAGTTTTAAGCTAGCCTTGCCATTGTGTTTCCCAGCTGTGCTTTCTCATACATATATATTTTAAACCCAGCTTCAGTACTAAACAAAGGGTAATTTGAAATGTGCACATGCTTAAATGAATTAATATATGCAAATTACCAGCGGCTTTTTGTAGTAAATAAAATGTGTGTGTGTGTGTGTGTGTGTGTGTCTTGTCCTCTGAGAGGGTAGAATCCATTAGTGTGCTGTTAATGTGCCCAAGGTAGTTCTAACTGATAATGGCTCAGGTGTTCAAGTGGTCCAAGAGCTTATGAAATCCTCTTGTTTATTCAGGACAGGACATTTAGTTTGTATGTCTGCAAGTACAGAATTAAAATTGTTGGCAAGATTAATACAGTTGAAAGTGCCGATAGGTTGAGGAAAACAAGAGAAACAGATTTTTTTCTTATGTGACCGGGGTTCCAGAAAAAATAAGAAATACCCTTTTAAAAAATAAATATGACAAAAGTATCAACATTTACAGAAGTTATGACAGACACTTCAAGTAAAATGCATATCTGTGTGAGAAAATATGTTTACAATATGAAGAATACTGACCTTTCTGTGGGTTTATCCCCCCCCCCCCAAACTGACATGACCAAACAACAGAGAGTTCTTCATATTTACAACTATAGGACTCCATATTTCATTAAAACAATCAAAACACATTTGGGGAGTTACGTTATGGAGTCATATTTAAAAATTACCTTTTCCCCACCGATCTTCTTTCAAAATTATCACCTTTTGCATCCAGTGATGAACGTAAGCCAGTTAAGCAACCACAAGCATATTCAATAATACCCTGTGTTGCTTTCAGGTAATAAAACTGGCATAAAATTGAAAATACAAACAAGAGGATCCATAGGTACATTAAAGTTAGTAAAGGGTTATATGATTGGATGGTCATTTTCCAAAATACTTGAGGATGCACACAATGACAAAAATTGTTGTGTGCATGTACGGCTGTGTGTGGTGGGATGCTTCTGCTTCTGTTTTATATTTTAGCATAATTTATAATTATATGTAATATGTACAGTGCATTGGTACGCGGGTGGCGCTGTGGTGTAAACCACTGAGTCTCTTGGGCTTGCTGATCAGAAGGTCGGCGGTTCGAATCCCCGCAACGAAGTGAGCTCCCGTTGCTTGGTCCCAGCTCCTGCCAACATAGCAGTTCGAAAGCATGTCAAAGTGCTAGTAGATAAATAGGTACCGCTCCGGCAGGAAGGTAAACAGCGTTTCCCTGCGCTGCTCTGGTTTCGCCAGAAGCGGCTTAGTCATGTTGGCCACATGACCCGGAAAAACTGTCTGTGAACAAACGTCAGCTCCCTTGGCCAGTAAAGCGAGATGAGCGCCGCAACCCCAGAGTCGTCCACGACTGGACTTAACGGTCAGGGGTCCCTTTACATTTACCTTTATGTAGAGTGCATAAGGGTTATATTATATAATCTAGAATTTATCTGCTTAGGGTGTTTTATGCATATATGATCTCATTTACAAGGGGGGGCAGTGCCCTCCCTAACAAAAAACCTGGCTATGCCCATGATGGGAATTGTGATCCACACCTGGACAGCACAATGTAGCTACTCATGGTTTATAAGAAAGCTGTAAGGTAGGCCAGTATTATTATTATTATTATTATTATTATTATTATTATTATTATTATTATCACCCCCAAATTGCAGGTGGCTGGACTAAACCTGGGAGAGCCTAAGGGCGCTTAGTAAGTTCATTGCAGAGGTGGCTTTTGAACCAGAGACTGCATGATTTTGTACCTCCTTCTCTTACCCAGCAGTGCTTTTTTCTGGGGGGTACACAGGGGTACACATGCCCTAAACATTTTGTGTAACTTTGTACTTTTGTCCATTTACTGTATTTATTTCCCCCCGATTTGAACTATAAAATGGTGATTTTCTTGAGTTCAAATGAGAGTACCCCTAAACATTTTTTAGAAAAAAAAGTCGACAGGATGAAATATTTGCATTAGATACCTTTTACTCTGAAAAAGTGTGCAAAAACCTATTTGCCCTGCAGTCCTACCCATGTATGTTAAGTCTCACAGGCAATAATCCTTAGCACATTAATTAGAGAGACAGTCTAACTTAATGGAATTTACCTCTGAAAAACATGATTAGAATTGGCCTAATATTCTTCAGTGGGACATAAATCTCCAGTAAGTGTGAATAGAATTGCAGGCATAGGCTCCGTAAGTGAGAAGTGCAGCATTTCAAGGTTTATAATCTTTTTGTGTGTTATGCAGAAAAGCAAAACTTTGAAAGAAATAGTGGGGAAAAACACCATACTTCTTCTGGAATTAAAGCAGCAGCAGGGGGCGCTACAGTTTCAGAACTGTCCACACTTGCATTCTTTTAAGGAAGCAGTTAAATAACCATTAGCTGCAGACTTTGGTGATCAACCCTGAAAAGCTGCAAATGTATTTAAATGTTTTTGTGTTGGTGTGTGTGTGTGTGTGTGTGTGTGTGTTAGTGTTATTGCTGACTCTGATGCTAAATGGTATGCGACATCTGAGAACAGGACTATATCTTTTAAGAATCTATTGGTATCTTAGCTGGTGATTTATGGCTGGCTTTCATATATGGATAATTATTTTAAAATGTGCTGAACAGTTGCATAAATGCTAAGCTTGTAAGACGGATTTGATAAATTGGAGAGATTGTCATGCAAGCAATTTGAAGTGTGCTTTTTTAAAGTAGTACAAAAAAAGCAAGAGTACAATTTCAAACAATCCTTTACCTGTTTTGATAATCCTGGAATAAATTGTTTAATCAAAGTTAAATCTATTAAAAAAAATAGACTTCTTCACAGAGCCTCAGGATCAATGTGTTAACCAGTTATTGCTCAGAGTCTGTGTGAGTGTATTATAATTTCTCTAGTGCTATAGCTTGAGTTTGCAGGTTAGGTTCTTGAGTGCCTGGCTGCACGTTGTTGGTTGTTAAATTTCTGCTCACATTCTCTCAAGGATAGAAAAGAGATTCCTTAAAAAGATTTCCTAACTCATAAATTGCCTGTTGATTCACTTTCTTTTTGCTCTCTGGTTCCCTAATGTGTTCTGTCAGGGTTTAAGCCCAATGAAAAGAGGGGGGATCTGGATGAACACCGTATTTACTAGCACGGGTTCCCATTTTCTTTTGAGATGAAATAATTTTTGCTAAACCTTCCCCCATTATTCTTACCCTCTCCTGCCACCCTTAATAAATCATTTGTTTGAATTTTTGTGGGGAAATTGCTTTTAGGCCATTTTTTAACATCGTTAAATATTTTGTGTGTGCATATGCACGCCATCTCTCTAATGATATAGCTTTCTCAATTCAGATTTTCCTTCAAAATTTAATAGCGGGCTAACTCTCTTGGAGTGCTTGGCAACGTGGAACCCGTTCTTCCTCGCACCTGTCTTCCTCCATCTCATTCAGCTGGCTAAAGGGTGTTTTCTCTCTTCTTCTCAACCCCCTCCCCTTCCTCCTGATTTAAAATGTGAAGTTTTGCTTAGAGGCCTACAGGTTTCTTCATAGGTCTCACTGGATGGCTCAGAGATACCTGAGCTGCTCTGTGGACCGAGATTGTGGCAGCTACTGATCTATCACGCCTGGAAGGACATGCCATCAAGCTACCTAGGGAAAAGGATAGGATGACATTCTTTAACGGCAAGAGAGGCACACACTGTTCCTGCATTTCATGTACCATGTCACTCAGTTAGATGCAGTAGTAACAAGGGAGTGATCCACATTCTGCAAGCGCTACTTGATAATCTCCTTCTGTTCCTGGTTCAGAGGGGGTGGGGCACACTCCATTCTTCTCTTTCCAGGCAAAACATTACCATCTTTACCAATTACTTGATAGCGCCTTCTTCTTTTATGTTCCTTTTTTATGTGGTGGGTTGGACTCCTCAGAGTTTCTCATTCCACTCTCCAGATAGCCTTAGTTTTCAAGGCTGCATTTTTAATGCACGTTGCTGGAGAACAATAGATTGAAGGGAGTCTGACAATGTAATCTAATGCAAGATGTTTATCCTTGTTTTGGAAAACTAAGACTTAAGTCATATGTGATGTAGACCATGGGTAGGCAAACTAAGGCCCAGGGGCTGGATCCGGCCCAATCGCCTTCTCAATCCGGCCCGCAGACGGTCCGGGAATCAGTATGTTTTTACATGAGTAGAATATGTCCTTTTACAGTGGTACCTCAGGTTACATACGCTTCAGGTGACATACGCTTCAGGTTAAGAACTCCGCTAACCCAGAAATAATGCTTCAGGTTAAGAACTTTGCTTCAGGATAAGAACAGATATTGTGCTCTGGCAGTGCAGCGGCAGCGGGAGGCCCCATTAGCTAAAGTGGTGCTTCAGGTTAAGAACAGTTTCAGGTTAAGAACGGACCTCCGGAATGAATTAAGTACTTAACCAGAGGTACCACTGTATTTCAAATGCATCTCTGAGTTATTTGTGGGGCCTGCCTGGTGTTTTTACATGAGTAGAATGTGTGCTTTTATTTAAAATGCATCTCTGGGTTATTTGTGGGGCATAGGAATTCGTTCATTCCCCCCCCCCAAAAAAATAGTCCGCCCCCCCCCACAATGTCTGAGGGACAGTGGACCGGCCTCCTGCTGAAAAAGTTTGCTGACCCCTGGTGTAGACCCACTGAAATCAGTGGGTTTAACAAACCTAAGTATTGGGTTGTAGCCAATGTTAGTCCTAGTCAGAGTAAATACATTGAAATTAATAGGTTTAGTTTTATTGGGCCTACTCTGAGTAGGGATTATTCAGATACAACTCTTCTGTACATAGAAAAATATATACAGTATTGTATATTCGGTAAGATAAATACTCGGCTTTTTTATATACTAATCAAAGCCTCAAAATATTGCAGAGGGACCCAGGTGGCGCTGTGGGTTAAACCACAGAGCCTAGGGCTTGCTGATCAGAAGGTCGGCGGTTCGAATCCCTGCGACGGTGTGAGCTTCCGTTGCTTGGTCCCAGCTCCTGCCCACCTAGCAGTTCGAAAGCACGTCAAAGTGCAAGTAGATAAATAGGAACCGCTCTGGCGGGAAGGTAAACGGCATTTCCGTGTGCTGCTCTGGTTCGCCAGAAGCGGCTTTGTCATGCTGGCCACATGACCCGGAAGCTGTACGCCGGCTCTCGGCCAATAAAGCGAGATGAGCGCCGCAACCTCAGAGTCGGACACGACTGGACCTAATGGTCAGGGGTCCCTTTACCCTTTACCTTACCCATTCTTTTAAAACCAGTGTTAAGTCATTTAAGATTTGGAGTTTAATGATAACAGGTGGCAGTTGTATTATTTACTTAGAAAACATTTATCCCATTCTTTATCATATGATCTCAGGGTGGCTTATAATTTGGAGTGTTCAAATCATTTAATTCATTATCTTGGTGGGGAGTGGGGGAGTCTTTTATTGTCAACCTTTTTTTTAAAACCTTTCAATAAATAACAACAAAAATAATACTAGTTATCTTAAAATGTCATAGTATAGTGTATCAACACTGCATGGCAGACCAGTGTTATGACCCCCATATTGTGCATGTGGGGTTGAGGCTGAAATATTATTGTAGCTTGCCTAAGACCACCTAGTGAATTCAGAGTAGAGGCTTATTGTTTCACAGTTTAGCTTTTTGGGCACTGTGCTATAGTTGGTAGATCATTTCTGAAGACAATATGAAAATCAGACATGCCGTTTTTTGAAATGGTTGAATATTCGAGGTATATACTAAATAAAATAAAAAAATTCCTTCCAGTAGCACCTTAGAGACCAACTAAGTTTGTTCTTGGTATGAGCTTTCGTGTGCATGCACACTTCTTCAGATACCTTCCAGTAGCACCTTAGAGACCAACTAAGTTTGTCGTGTGCTTGCACACTTCTTCAGATACAAAATGCATGCACACGAAAGCTCATACCAAGAACAAACTTAGTTGGTCTCTAAGGTGCTACTGGAAGGAATTTTTTTATTTTATTTTGTTTTGACTATGACAGACCAACACGGCTATCTACCTTTAACGAGGTATATACTGTATCTGAAAAGTGTGCTCAGAAAAATCACAGATGAGAGATCTCCTTCAGTTCCTTGATAGGGGGAGCCAGAGAGCATGCAAAAGTATAATGGGAAACAAATAATTCAGTAATACTGTGTAAAATCTGTTCAGTAGTAAGTACAGTGGTAATGTACAGGATGAGGTTCCAGAAACAAATTTGCTTTTTTCCCCGAGTTCCCTCTTTCTCTACAACTTTTTTTTTGTTCCACTTTTAGTGAATGTTGTTAGACTTCTTACTATATCTGTAAGGTAAAGTTTGAAATAAAGCTGACTTGTTCATTTTAAACTGATGCTCTTTAAGAAGTGGTTTGGCATTTTACATTAGGCTGATCAGAAGAGTGGAAAAATATCCTTTTAATTAGCAATGTGTTTAATATAAATGTTTGGAAATTCCCCTACCTTTTTAGCTGAGATTAAAATGGATTAAAAGTACAAATGTCCGTTTAGTAGGCACATAATGCTGATTAAGCTATATTCTTCTGATAGTGTAAACTTTGTGAATAGTGAATAAGTAAGGCATAGCTTCGGAAAAATAAAATAATTAACTATGTTCAGCAGTTTTGAACCTATTCGTATGAGAGAAGTTAAATGTTTGGAATTGGTGAAAGAAAATGCCACCCACTGTTTAACCTCCCTGTGAGTTTTCGATAAAGCTGACTCCATGAATGATTTCCTCAAATTTTGGAAAAGTGTGGGGACATGCCAGTTCTTAAACATGAAAGGAGGGATTTTCCTCCCTAAAATAAGTTTTTCTCCCTTCCCCATTACGTACTATCCATAGGAAAGCTTTAGAGATGTGCCATGTTTTTTGTATTGCTTTTGTGTAAGAAGGCTAGAATTCAGACACATCAATAATATGTCCTCATTCTCATTTTCATATGTGTTTAGTTTATTTCGCTCACACCATTGCTAAAGTCTTGGAGCAAGTAACAATGCTTATAAAATGACATTTTATGAAGATATAGCCAAAAATACACCTTCAATTGTCTATGGCTACTGCATGTGCCCCAATAAAAAGTTTTGTATTACATATATAAAGGTAAAGGGACCCCTGACCGTTAGGTCCAGTTGCGGATGACTCTGGGGTTGCGGCGCTCATCTCGCTTTATTGGCCGAGGGAGCCAGCGTACAGCTTCTGGGTCATGTGGCTAGCATGACTAAGCCGCTTCTGGCAAACCAGAGTAGCGCATGGAAACGCCGTTTACCTTCCCGCCGGAGTGGTACCTATTTATCTACTTGCACTTTGACGTGCTTTCGAACTGCTAGGTTGGCAGGAGCAGGGACTGAGCAATGGGAGCTCACCCCGTTGCGGAGATTCGAACCGCCGGCCTTCTGATCAGCAAGCCCTAGGCTCTGTATTAGTTATATTTATTTTGTATTGTTTATATCCTTTTATACCCCACTATTCCTTCAAGGCGCATAAGGTGGCATAAACCATTCTCCCTTATTCCATTTTATTCTTAGAGAAACCCAGTGAGGAATTAAAATGAGAGATAGTGACTGGCCCAAAGCCACCCAGTAAGTTCAATAGCCAAATGAGGATTTTGACTTGGGTCTCCCCAAGCCTAGTCTGACACTCTAACCCAGTGATGGCTAACTTTGACACTCCAGATGTTTTGGGACTACAACTCCCATCATCCCTGACCACTGGTCCTGTTAGCTAGGGATGATGGGAGTTGTAGTTCCAAAACATCTGGAGTGTCAAGGTTAGCCATCACTGCTTTAACCACTACAGCACACTTTACTCTGCTCAAAACTGGAAGAAGCTTGGATTTGGGAAATCTGGGGACGAAGAATTTAGAACAGGTTTGAGGAATAGACACTGGCATTTTCTCCATTTCTGCTTGATAAAAAACACTACCTTAATTTTCAATGTTGCAATGGGGCAAGGGACATTTGAATTGGCAGGATCCAAGACTTTGTATACAAAACAAGAAATGTTCTTATGCCTATTCAGGATAACCTTGTTGGGAAAATGCCTATCACTTAGTGGTGACCCCTGGCATCTGCAAGTGGGTCTGGGAGAACCACTTTCATTCAGCTTAGGCAATGCTGAGGTATGCGGTCTGACTGAGTATAAGGCAGCTTCCTATGCTTAGTTGACAACTTGAAGAGAGAATCTACCGTTTTCCTGCACTGCTCTGAAATACCAAATTGGAAAGATAGGCACAGATATGTGATTCATTTGTTCTTCTGCATTGGCCTGGTTTGGATCAACTGTCTTTTGGCTTCTACTCTACTGGCAATTCCTCCTAGCATGATATAACCTGTATTTAACAGGTGGAACCTGCATATTATTTTTCTTCTTCCATTCCCTTCTTTCCTTTTTGTGGCATTATTTGTTGTATTTTAACCCATCATTTTCTTTTGGAATCCACCTGAGCACATTGACGGAAAGATGGTATCTAAATATAGCAACTAAGTGAATTTTACAGGGTCTGCCAATAAAGTCTCCTGTGTCAAATTGGAGGTTTTGGTGCAGATATTGGTGCTGTACTGAAGGTTGTTTTCTGTGCTCAGATAATAAGAATTGTCACCTTTCCTGAAACTCTCATCAATTTTCCTAGAAGGCTCCCATTTTGAAGTATATGGTGGGATTTCTAAGAGTGTGAGGAGAATATTTTATTTTTGTTGTCTATGGTAACAAAGTGGAAGTTTCCAGTCACTAGTGGATCTGGAAGGGTTTGAGCAGCAAGTTTGTAACTCATTTTGAATCATGAACTGTGCAGCTAACGTGCACAGGGGCATAGCAAGGGGGCGGGGGGGGGCGTTCCGCCCCGGGCAGCGCCCTGCTGGGGGTGACACTTTGGGCGGTGGCCCCGCCCCCCTGGGCTTTTATTTATTTTATTTCGGCACTGCTGGGGTGGAGCCGCAGAGGCGGCCACCGAGGAGCGGTGTCACCCCCCCCCCGCTGGCCGCCTCTGTGGCTCCACCCCGGCAGCGCCGAAAATAGCCCCCCCTTCCAGCGGCTTTTTCCGCCGCTGGCTAGCTTGCGGAGCCAGGGCATGGAGAGGGGCGGGCCAGCGAGTAGGGTGACACCCCTCCTCACTGGCCCGCCCCTCTCCCTGCCCCGACTTGCGCTCCGCCGAGGGAGCCTGGGCGGCGGCTTCGGGAGTCTCTGCGGGCTGCAGAGACTCCCGAAGCCGCCGCCCGCCCAGCACCCCTCCGTGCGCAGGCACGAGCAGCTGCCGCATGAAGGGGTGCCGGGCGGGCGGCGGCTTTGGGAGACTCCCGAAGCCGCCGGCCGGCACCCCCGGGGGCGGGGCGTCACGCTGTGCGCGTGCGTCATGACGTCATGACGCACGCGCCGCAGCGCGCCGCCCCCAGGGGTGCCTCTTGGCTTCCCACCCCGGGTAGCCAAGGGGCTAGAAACGCCCCTGAACATGCAATCTCTAACTTGGCTGGCTGTAGGTAATTGGTTTATCAAGAGTAATTGCAAACTGACACAGAAGTGTATATGTGCAGAAATGTATATGTTGCATACTTGTAGGATTGCTATGCATTACAGTTCCATGTGTGCAGATTAACTGAAGGGACTAGTCATTCCCTGTTGAGACATGTACACAAAATGGTTTGCACATGTCTGACTAGCTCATATTCAAAGGATATGCCTGTGTGTACACATGTACATGTGTGGAGGGGTGTGCTTGATTCTTTATGCTGATTCTGGTTAGCCAAATTGTAATTTTATTTCTCCTCTCCCTTCGCCCGCTAAATTCAGTTTGCATATTTACTGGAGTGAAGCTCGCTTTGTTGTTGTGTGTCGCAAGAACTCCATAAAATAACACCAATGGAGAAAAATCAATCTACTGGGTCTGGAAAATGGATTTTGTGCCTTAACTGGCAAACGTTAACAATTACTTTGTAAAGAACTAGAGAAGCTAAGCATTTATCAAATCAAACTGCTATAACTGTTGTGCTCCTCTGTCCTCAAATAAAAGCTGCACTGCTTTGATGGCTCAGACTGAAGTGCCTACAGGAAGCAGAAAGAATCCTTGAAATCATGAGCCCAACAGTATCCTGGGGGACTCCTTGATGGACCAGAGTGTAATCGGAATCATGTGAAGCATACATCGCAAAATGTTTCCAATTTCACAAACAAACTGAGCACCGCACAAATACTCTACAGGAACCAAGATCTTACCAGACTCTCCAATCAGGGTAAAAAGTACTCCTGGTTCAGTGTTGCTTGATGACACTACTTACTAAAGCTAGTGGTAACCTCCTGCAGAAAGGGATTGCAGATATTCAGTGCTCCAACCCTGCCTGAACCAAGCCTGCAACTGTGAATCCCATTTAATTAGATTTTCCTCTCTCACAAAGGCTTAGGGCATGTTATAATCTGTATATTCTTAGAGCTTCATGACCAAGCAGGGTTTTGAGCAACAACATACCTTTCCAGCATCTACATCCCATGTTTTAGCCACCTAACCCTACAAGCTGTCACTGTGGTATTTACAATATTCATTTGTTCCTGCTTATACCACACTCACTGAGCACAATCTTTTATTGTTTCTGTACAACCGTCTTCTGAAATGAATGACCATTACGTCTAGTGATTCCTGTGCAAATTGGGCATATTAAAGTATGCTTAACGGTTTCCCCTGCTGACAGTGCATTAATCACCAGACGGTTTTATACTGAGTAATGCAGATGCATTCAATGTAGCTTAAAAATAAAAGATGAAGTTTGCACAATGCAGCTCATAAATGTTGTGCATATAGTTTTGAAACTATTGAAAAATACTAAACTGTTGTTTTTGTTTCAGTGCCTTCCTAAGGCTTTACAAGGGACTGAGGGAAACTTAGGGGGGTTCAGAGAATTCTTTTTGCTGGTTTCCCTTTAATATCATTTGATACCATTGAGCTCTTCCCTACCACACCCTTAGGTGCTTTAGAGAAGAAAATCCCTTAAGAGTTCTCAGTAACCTGGAACTTCGCCACTCCGCATGTCTGCCTCTTCCTGTAAGCAGCATGATGCCCAAACCCTTAGGAGGATCTTGTGTTCTGCCTCTGGCCTTTTGCTCCAAGTCTATTCCTGTCATCAGGATCTATTAATCTCTGGTTGGTGCAGTAGCAGCTGGTGTAGTGGTACAGGAGGGGAACTGCTGATGTACTGGGTTTCAAACATAGCATGCCATTGCACTGGTGCTTACTGGAGGAGGAAGGAGAGGGGGAAGGCACAGGAAACTTGGTGCATTGCGGCATGGTTGAGCCAACCTTCCACTCTTGCAGTTATGTGCCTGCACAGCTCAGAGTTCCCCGTACCACACCCTTCTTCCTCTGGTAAGTGCTAGTGGCACTCTGTGTTTGGAAGCTGGGAGAGCAGCAGTATTCCAGCTATGCTGCCACGCCGAACACTTCTGGTTTGGTAATCATAGAGTTCCAGATTTAAGGACCTTCTATTGATGTGTGTGGGAATGTTCAGGGAAGCAAGAGAGGGTATATGGTTTAATTATATCCTTCCCAACTTGTGTTAACAAGTTCTAAAATTTAGCAGAGTAACATTCCCCTTTTTAAACTTTCACAGCAGATAACGTCTTTGCCAGGCTTGCATAAGCCTATAAAATAAGTTTCCTGGTAAATCCCCTTTATTCCCTCTTAAAAGAATAGACACAACACAGTCTTATATAAAACTATAAAATAGTTTACTCACATACATTCTGTTCACAGATGGGTCCCAGAAGGCAGACTTAAGTTACAAGATATATACACCTGGAATCTATCCCTTAAGGTGATAGTTCCTTTGTCCTCTCTTGGCTAGAAGCTAGAAGCCAAGAGAGCATCTCAGGCTAAGGAGATGTTGCTTCTTCCAGGAATGGAGTCAGAGAGAGAGAGATGGCTGCCTCCCCTGTGCTATTTTGTTACCTGCCCAGGTGAGGTCACGCCCACCTCTGGTCACATGTAGAGGAAGTCTGTCCCAGCCCAGGAGGAAACAGGGAGTTCTGACTGGCTGGTCCAGACATCCCCTTTCTATGTCCAGTCTAGGAATGTTGTATTTGACTTCTTTGTGTTTCACAGCCCACAATGTGTAATGCCCAGATTGCCTATCCCTGCTCACAGCTATTATCTCCTCATATTTGTCATTGGGACTATCCGATGGTGTCGGAGACAAAATTCTGTGTTCATTTTAGTGTATTGCTTAGAAATTCTTGGAACAGGATGATTCTTAGGGTCTCATAAACCCCAGGACCTTCAGGAGCAAGACATTGAGACAAATGATCCCCTCTCCTTCAAATCACTTGCAAAAGCAACATATATCTGGTAACCCAAAGTCATTTATTGTACTTAGCGACAAGACTGAGATGTGTAGGTAGCTGTATTTCTGTATTTGAATTTCTGATTACACAGTTAAAGGTTTGCTAAATACACAGATGCATTTTGCTGATACGTGCCTTCTGAAATTTAAAACTGTGACTAGAATATTTTTGCCTGTTAACCTTCTTTTAAAAAACCACGCAGGTTCAGGAGTTTCCAAAAGAGAGGCAGTAATTGGTCCCCTAATATTAAACACCAGAGACGCTGAAAACACTATTGCTCTTTTAATGAAGGCATATTGAGATTGTACAGAAGTAATTCATCCCAGCTGGTATGGGTTAGGCAACTTGCTAACCTTCACATATATTTTAGTGCCCCACGAGGGGGAAGTGGACAAAATCTAGCCTTGCTGCTTCACTCCTCCTTGAAGGAGTGGAGGCGGAGACATTTGGATAGTGAAAGCATGCAATCGTTCCTGAGCCACATATGTACTGGATTATTATTACCGGTAGTATTATTTTTTAAAAAGCTTGATGTATGTATCTGATTTCTTGTTTTTAAACACCCATCCACCACTGGTTATTCAAGTGCTATGTTCCCCTCTTATCTTTTGTTCCATGTCTAAAATGTGGATGCAAAGGGCTGCTGCAGCATGACATCACAATGGCCTGTGGTGTTGGCTCTGTGCTGCCAGCTGATCCCAGGCATTGTGCCCCAGCAGCATTTGCAAGCGCTACTGCATTGCAGATTGTCAGAGGGGTAGCCGAGTTAGTCTGTTGCAGCAAAAAGAACAAGGTGCCTTGTGGCAACTTAGGAAAACGCCAACACATTATATTTTGGCATTTGCTTTCATGGACTACTGGAGCCTACTTCCTTAGGTGCATTGAGTGTGATCTTTAGTTGTCAGGTATATATAAGCATAGGGACGCGGGGGCACTGTGGTCTAAACCACAGAGCCTAAGGCTTGCCGATCAGAAGGTTGTTGGTTTGAATCCCCGCAACGGGGTGAGCTCTCGTTCGGTCCCAGCTCCTGCCCACCTAGCAGTTCGAAAGCATGTCAAGTGCAAGTAGATAAATAGGTACCGCTCCGGCGGGAAGGTAAATGGTGTTTCCGTGTGCTGCTCTGGTTTGCCAGAAGCGGCTTAGTCATGCTGGCCATATGACCCGAAAGCTGTCTGCGGACAAACGCCGGCTCCCTCGGCCTATAGAGCGAGATGAGCGCCACAACCCCAGAGTCATCCGCAACTGGACCTAACGGTCAGGGGTACCTTTACCTTTATATATACGCATGCAAGGGTATAGTGAAAAATGGAAAGTTTGGAGTGAAATGATAATGGAGTAAAAAACGTAAGATGCTGCAAGGTTCCTCAGTGCTTTTTACTTTGCACCTTTTTATTAAACATGCCTTTTGGCAGAGAGGGTCAAGAGAGGGCAGAGAGGAGGAGAAGCAGAACTTGATGTAGCATGGTTTTATGCCATTCCTATGTTATTTGGTTATTGCAGTGTTAATCAAGCACTTGGCAAGTCCTTTAGCATCATTCTACCTGTGATTGTCCAGCAAGGTTGAGGCTGTGACAAGCACAACAAAAGAAGCAAATCAAGGCATGCACTGGCTGTCCTCATTAAGAACATAAGAAGAGCCTGCTGGATCAAGCAAACAAGCTATTAAGCAGAGGCAGATTTAGGGGAGTGCAAACAGTTTGGTTGCGCTGGGAGTGGAGCCTTAGGGCTGCTGCAGCTATTATTTAGAATGGAGTACGGGAGGCAGAGGGGCAGCAAATTTTGGCATCACATAGGATGCTGCTGAAATTTGAGAACCCAAGGCCTGCCACTGTATCAAGTCCAGCATCCCACAAATAGGACCGGAGCCCAAAAGCATTTCCCCTGCCTGTGGTTTCCAGCAACTGGTATTCAGAAGCATCACTTGCTCTGTCCATGGAGGCAGAGCATAGCCATCATGGCTAGCAGCCATTGATAGCATTATCACCCATGGATAAATAATGAATTGCTATTAATGAATGAATTAATAGGGCATGTGGCTGGAAGGAACTATTATTATTCGTTTCATTTGTATACTGCTTTATACTTTTACGAGAGAAAAAACTCAAAGCGATTTACAACCCACATTTAAACCTCAAATAAAACATTCCAAAATGAAACATTACAAAAGAAAAATAAAATATAAAATATACATTCAAAGCAGCATAATTCACAGGACATGAAAATATCATTTTAAAGAATTCATTATTTTAAAAGATCTCATCATTATTATTTTAAAGATTCAAAGACATTACTGAAGGAGGTCAAATATAGAATGCACATTTAAAACAGCATAAGTAGCAAGATAAAAAAAGAGTAAACATAGAACATATTTGCTGCTGTTGCTGCCAATGGTGGTCTACCGTCTTTCCCCCTTTTTAAGACACCGTCTCATAATTTTTTTTCCTCAAAAAAACACAGGGTGGCTTATTTTGGGGGGATGTCTTATTTTTATTACGTCAGTATGGTACGGTACAGCCTCCCCCTGCGCGCTGAGCAGGCGGGGCAGAACTCTGCAAGAGGCGCGTTTCCCCCCGCGCCTCTCGCTGGTTCCCTGCGCACGGGGAACAGGCGGGGCAGGAAGAGGCGTCTCCCCCCCCGCGCGCCTCTCCCTGCGTGCTAAGCAGGCGGGGCAGAACTCTGCAAGAGGCGCGTTTCCCCCCCCCCCCGTGCCTCTCACTGGTTCGCTGGCTCCCTGCGCACACAGGAGGGGCTGAGGAGGCGACGTGAACAATGGCGGCACCATGGCTTACTTTTGGGGTACATCTTACTTCTCACAAAGGTAAAAAAAACCTGCCATGGCTTACTTTATGACTACGTATTAAAAAAGGGGAAACAGGGTATAGTGGGTGGCAGCTGTGGGAACTCAGTCTTGATGACCTGGGTCTGTCCTAAGCAACTTGCTGCCAGCAGAGCAAGCAGGGGGCTCCAAGAATCAACTCCAAGTCAATGCGGCTTTCCCCTATATATATATGATGAAAAAGCAGATAATTGCAGAGTCTCAGTTTGATGACAATCACCTGGAGCAGAGTGGATCCTCACCTCCCTCCCAGCAAACACCCACCCACTCTACCCCCTAGAGCTAGAGCTCTGGATTTATTCAAATACCTTACTCAGCACATGATCTGTTTGCCACTGTAACACAAGCATACACCTCCATTTGTTCATTAATTAGTCCTGGCAAGAACAAAAGCCTTCCTTTCAACAAGCACTGCTTCTACAAATACCAATCAACAGGTTTTTGTGTGTGTCTCCTAAGGATACGGGAGGGGTATCTCTAGTAGCACCTCTGGTGGGGGACATGTCATGCTCCTTCAGGGGTAGCTTGACCCCCACCCTGCATTCAGTTCTCACCAGCCGGGAAATGGCTTCAACTGGCTGACTAAACCAGGTGAGGGTAGCCAATGGGTCTCAAACCCTCAGTGAGTTAAGGACTTCCTCCTGCATGCGAAGACAGGCTCCGGTGGATTGAGCAGACAAGACCAATAGAGGGTCCAATGGCCAAGGAGGTGGCTTCTGCACATGCTGTAGAGCAAGGGTGCCCAAACGTTTTCCAAAGAGGGCCAGATTTGATGAAGTGAACATGCATGAGGGCCGACCAAAGTTGTTGAGCTTTTTTTAGGATTTGACCCTAATAAATAAACTGCTACAGGGGCCAGACAAAAGATAAAAGGCCCCCCCAAACGGACTTTGGGCATGCCTGCTGTAGAGGGAAGTGAGGACATATGGGACTCATCAACCTGGAAACGTAGCCCATTTACAAGGAGGAAAACTCTGGTCCTAAACCTCTACTGCGTTGTGGAATATTTTTTGGGTGAAGAAAAGGCCAAAGAGTAAACCCTACACAAATCCAGAGCAGAGACCCCAAGATGGTTGGATGGTGTCTTGTATGCCTCCTTCTGGCAATTCCTGAAGTCACGCTGGTGCCAAACGTATTGCTCTGCTTTCCTTTGGACCACATCGGCGAGGCCAAGAGGGAGGTCTTGTCGCCTGGGCAGCCCAGGACCTCCATAAATCCTGCCCAGGCTTGCAGCCCAGGAAGGTCACTTTGATGCTGCTAATACAGCGATTTGACTTCACCCCCAGAGGTGCACTCCATTGTCTCCTGAGGCAGATGGATGCCAACAACAACTCTAAAATGTACCGATATGTGAAATAGCACTGATATGTAAAATATAGCATTACCTGATACATATAATATCATACAATAGTGCTAAAAGTTAACAAATGCCCGATGACATTGTCCCAATAGTTCAGGTGCAGTTTTTTGTACAAGATAGTGATATAGCCTTGCCCTGTTTGAGAAGGTTGCACTAGTACTGTAATGAGAATTGTATTTTGATGTAATATTAGTGTAAGATAAATGGTAATATGGGGCTAAGGTTGAAGTTTTTAAAGGCTTTACAGAGCCACCTTTAACCCTAATGTGATGCTTGAACGGGCCTTCACTTATTTTTAGTGAACATGCCTCAGTAACTAAGGCTGTGGTTTCACATAACAGGGAGATACATTTTTTAGATCTTTTGCTGATTATATTGTGTGAGGGTCAATCTTGTGCCCCATTTGTGAAACCTGGGTCAGAATAAAGAGTTGAGGGTCACTTCTTCAAGTGCCTAATCCATTACCATGCACTAATAGGCCCTGATAGCTCATTTTGTAAGTCCTCAGAGTTAAGCTAGGACATTGTTTGGACTAACTTCAAATCCTGCTTCTGCTCTGCGGGGTTAATTAACATCTGCGAAATGTTTCTTGTTGGAGGCTTGGAACTAAACACTTCTATTTGTTTTACTGTGATCGCTTAGTGTGAATACATCCTAGAGATAACAGCACTGGAGAATTGAAATTGTACCAGAGATGCAGTTAAAGTGTGTGTGTGTAGTTGACATTTGTCACAGACAAAAGCCATTATTTTTGACAATATGTATTAACCATAGTAATGAATTTGTAGTTAACAGAAATTAAGAATCTGGAGATGTTTAAGAGAATATTCTTATTGTGTTCTCATATGGGAATTTTGCATCCAAATTAGACAAAAGTCTAATTAAGGGTATGAGCCACAAAAATACTCTATTGTTACGATGTCCCCTTCCGGTCCTGGGATTTATTCAGGGTTCTAATATAGATAGGAACGTCCCTGGGTTCATTTTAAATAAGATTAACAGTGGTCAGATTAAAAATGTTTCACTCTAAAGGGGAATGGAATGGAAGGGATTTCAACAGGTGAGGGAAGTGTCTGGGGAAGTCAGCACTCAAATTCTCACCCATCCCTGATCCCTTAGTTGGGGTTAATGTTATGTCTGCAGTGGCCCAGATTAAATTTAAAGAAGGAAACTGTGTGTATGTGAATACCAGAAAGAAAAAAAAATCGGAAGGTCAGAGGATGTGGCTTCCAGGCATAAGAAACCTAGCATCTGTTTTCAAAAATGAGCTACTGGACTTTGATTTATTTTCAAATGTATACCCAACCTTTCAAATAAAAATTACAAAGGGTTCTTACACAGAATATATCCGTGTAACAATAAGAATACAAATACAATAAGCAACAAATACAATAAGAATACAAATACAATAAGCAACAAAATCAACAACAGGTAATAGCATCAAATCTGCTCAGGGTTTAAAATCCTAGACCCCCCCCCCCCAGTGATATATGCCTGGTGCTGAAAATATAACTACTGTGTGTGGCACCTTGCAAACTTAGCGAAATCATTTCACAGTAATAATAATAATAATAATAATAATAATAATAATAATAATAATATTTTATTTGTACTCCTCCCATCTGGCCGGGTCTCCCCAGCCACTCTGGGCGGCTTCCAACAAATATTAAAATACATCAAAATCACAAGTTAAAAACTTCCCTAAACAGGGCTGCCTTCAGGTATTTTCTGTATGTAGGATAGTTGTTTATCACTTTAACCTCTGCTGGGAGGGCGTTCCACAGGGTGGGCGCCACTACCGAGAAGGCCTTCTGCCTGGTTCCCTGTAGCTTTGCTTCTCACAGTGAGGGAACCGCCAGAAGGCCCTCGGCGCTGGATCTCGGTGTCCGGGCTGAACGGTGGGGGTGGAGACGCTCCTTCAGGTATACAGTCACAGTGTCACCACGAAGAAGGTCCTATTCATGGTTGTTATCTACTGTACTTCAGTTGGTGAGGCCTCCAAAAATGAGAACAGGAAAGCTGAGGCAAAGTAAGGCTATCCCTCAGATGTTGACATGTATTTTTGTTTCTTTTCGCTCAGAAATGTTTCCATGTTGCAATCCTTATACATTCAACATGGATCTACTTCTCTGCTCACACAAACATAAATAAACAAATATTCCACCCCAGTCTCTGAGCGGTGAGAGATTCCAGGGGTTCAAGTGCTTACCCAGGGTTAGTGTTTCCTTTGGAAATGTGGCATAGCAGAGACTGTGGTGTCCTTATGATATATGGTTTATTTACGCATATATGCAACCTGAACCTACGATGGAGGTACTCACAGCATTGGCTCCCCAAGAGGTTGTTGCTTCTCTAATAGTCACAGTAGCTTGGGATTTCAAAAGACACCAGCCACGGCTCAGCCTCTCTCTAACTTGCTGCATTTTACAGACTGAAACTATTTTTCTCCAGCCCACATCATCCCCAACTACAACCCTAAACTCTCCACTCTGCTTCATCTGTGCTAACTATCTCAGAGCTCAGGGAGGGGCTGCACCCATTGGGTGGGTGGCTCAGAGTCTTTGCTTTTGCTAATGGCCCATTTCCCTGTCTTTGTTCTCTGTTAATGGCCCATCTTTCAGGCTGATCTCCTGAACATGAGAAGCTTAGTCCAACTATTAAGAGTCTAATTTCCAGTTTAACCCTCTAAGCATTGATTCTAACACTTACTAAATCCAGAAATTATGGGTGTCTGGCACCCACAAACTCAAAGCAGTTTTACGTTTTAGAAGTTCTTGTGTGTGACCATTTAACCAGACACCTATGTACTTGTGAAGGTTTGTAGGTATCTTAGTCATCTGTCCTGCTCATGGCAAACTCAGGAATTAGATATTATCCAGTAATGTGGGGTGGCTGCTGAAAAGAGCAATTTCATGTCGGATCCCCATCCTGCTCAGTACAGTGGTACCTCTGGTTATGAACGCTTCTGGTTCCGAACTCTTCAGGTTATGAGCTCTGCTAACCCGGAAGTAGCTGCTCCTGGTTGCGAATGGAAATCGTGTGGTGGAGGCACGTGCAGCGGGAGTCCCCATTAGTGAAAGCGTGCCTCAGAATAAGAACGGTTTCAGCTTAAGAACAGACCTCCGGAACGAATTAAGTTCGTAACCAGAGGTACCACTGTAATGGAAATGTATGGAGTGGGTGTGGTTGGGGGGAAAGTCCAATGTGACGATGTGACATCATGTGTTTCCCTTTATAACAAGTTACAGGGGCGTGAAAGGATAGCTTGATTGGGTAGTCCAATTTCAGTTTGGGTTTCTACTATGGTGGGGAGTAATAATAATAATAATAAATGAATAAATTGCTCTTCTTTTAATGGTAAGTCACTCATAGTTTTTCCACCCCTCACATGACAACTATCTAGCTGCCTTTGTTAAAGGTTTGTCCCGTTCTAAGTCTGTGTACTGCCTATCCCTCAAATAACTTTGTCTTCAGCACTCATTGACCAACATCCTACTCAATGGAGTGTAAAATATTCTGGTTACCATAGAAATAGCATACCTGCCTTTAGAGAACAATACATATTGTTCAAAGTGCTGATTAAGGTCACTTGAATTGTGACAGTTCCCCCTATATGGAAGAACTACATGTGTAAGAAACATACCACATTTGAAGTGGCTCTTTGAATTCACCATTAATTAATGAGCTAGTCAGTGATTGCATAATATGAAGACTGCATTGTTCCATATGCTTGCTATGTTTCATGTATTTCAATTAGAGACATCTCTTTGAAGATATAATACAATTAAACTAAGATATATATAAGAGGGGGAAATGTAAGATGTGGATTGGTTATATTTTCATAAATGTAGAAGGCCAATTTCTTTTATTGCTGTTTAAGGTCACCTTAGATTTGTATGATAGTGTAGACCTAGTATATGGCATTGTTAGAGATGGCAACATAATGTAGAATAAGCAGTGTATCTTTTAAGCACAGATCAAGGACAGCCAATATGAACTAAATTTCTACCACTTACTTTTCATGCTGAATGAACATATTTGTAAAATCTTTCAATTTTTCTATTTGGTATCAAGTTCAACAATGTTTATATAAGAACGCACAAATAATGTAAGTAGTGTGAATGCATAATTTGAAGCTGCTTTATGCTACAACTTCAAAATGTGTGGGAATACATTTGTCTTTATCTTCTAAATGTTTTCCAGTTTTTGTCTGTATGTATATAATATATCACACATGTGCTTTACGTGAAATAGAAATGGAATACATTATGAGAGTATGAAGAACATAAATTGTCTGGTGTGTTTCCCCAAACTCCAAATTATCAGACCTCCAGATGCAATATTGTTTGACAGTACCACTACTGAGAACTGGTGTACAGTAGTATAAAGGCTAATAGTGTGGGCTGCGAGGAGTTCAAATTTCATATGTGCTCAAAACTCACTAGGAGCTTAACTTCAGTAAGGGGATTGCATTGGTCTTCCTTATTGTAAGGATTACTAAGATGATGAATTCTGTGCTAAGTATTATTATTACTACTGGAAATGGGGTGATGCAGTGCAAGTTAAAAGACATAAAGGTTTTTCACCTGTAAATATCTGGATTATGGTCAGTAATTGCAAATCTTTGATCCCTGTTTGGTCCTCTAGCAGGTGTTTTGCAGAGTTCTATATAGTATTATATGGGACCCAGGTGGCGCTGTGGGTTAACACACAGAGCCTAGTGCTTGCTGATCAGAAGGTCGGCGGTTCGAATCCCTGCGACGGGGTGAGCTCCTGTTGCTTGGTCCCAGCTCCTGTCCCCCTAGCAGTTCGAAAGCACATCAAAGTGCAAGTAGATAAATAGGAACCGCTCTGGCGGGAAGGTAAACGGTGTTTCCGTGTGCTGCTCTGGTTCGCCAGAAGCGGCTTTGTCATGCTGGCCACATGACCCGGAAGCTGTACACCGGCTCTTGGCCAATAAAGCAAGATGAGCGCCGCAACCTCAGAGTCGGACACGACTGGACCTAATGGTCAGGGGTCCCTTTACCTTTTATATAGTATTATAGTCTGGTGAAAATACGCTTTGAGAATTGTTCTACAAGTTATGTGGTTTATAGACTATAACCACCTAATACTGGGAGGTGGGAGATTACATTTCAACACTCCTTCTTAAATATAACCTGCGTGTAGAAAACCAGCAGATATGTGGGAGATCTTAGCCCCCTCCCTACGCTGGCAAGTTTATTGTATGCAGATAGCTTTCTATATGGAGGAGTATTAGTGGCGCAATGCAGAATTCTCCTACCTCATCTGTGAACCATACTAAGTACAGTAATTCCTGATCTACACATGCAACAGTATAAAGTCCTATCGAAATAGAACGCCTTATTCTATAAATAAGGTGAAGGCCTTGTTTTTGAAAGCTCACCTTGGTAAAAACAGTAACAACAAAAATTAATTGAAGTAGAAAACCAGCACAGCAGAGAGCAGGTTGCACTGGACTACAGCATTTCTCTCTGCAAAACATATTTGCCGAGAGTGTTTTATGCGGGAGAGCTTAAAATGTGTGATTTCCCCCAGCAGTCTCATGTGGTATAGTCCACTCTGCAACATCAGAATTTTATTTGCCAGTCCCTCTGCAAGTGTTGACCAGGCCTTGTTGAATAGATCTGAGGCACCACTAGCAGCCTGTTAAGCATCTGTTAAGGTGAGCTCACAATTCAGTTTATTGGATGTGCACATGATAGCTCCAGGATTAACTATTCTCCAGCTAACTATTGGTCCTACTATGTACTGCAAGCATATTCCTACAGCTGTCTCATTTTTCTCTTGTGCCACAGATGAACTGCAGTTTAAACCCTTTCAACTCAGAAAATATATAGGTTAGGTAAGAATGGACATATTATTATGGAACCTCCGATTTGACTGCAGAATTTCTTCAAAAGGACATTTTTATTGCTATGTATACTCTCTTCTTTGAATGCTAAGTTACAAAGGCTCAGAAAGTATTATGAAATTATTATACTCATGTTCAGCAGCTATTTTTCAAACATAACTATCTTGACTATTTCATTTCTTTAAGGCACCAGGGCACAATAAGCACTGATTGCCTATAAAAATTCATTTTATAAATTCAGCCTTTTAGCAGGAGCCATTGGAGGGAAAAGGTGATTTGAAAACCATTGCAATCTATTTTCCTGCATTTGTATATCCTTGAAATGGTTTAACTAATTTTCACTTTTAAGAAAGCAAAATGCACTTTATTTCTACAGTGGTGACATGAACCACATGCCCAATCTTGAGGTTATTTGAAATGAGTCATACTTTCAACCCATTGAATGACTGTTATTCTGTGTTGCCAGCATAAATTCTGCTGTGACCCTCTGAATACTGCCTCACTACTGTGTAGAGGAAGAGTTCATTAATAATGTTCATTACTAAATATGTATAGGATTTCCAACAAAGAGTTTTCCTTTTCTTGGTGTCAGTTTCCTTTTTCTCAGTTGACCTTCAAAGAAATCTGCTATACTGATTTGATCTTTTCTGATCTCTAAGGTATTTCCTGATCTCTAAAGTTGGCTGAGAGCAGATATTAGTACGTAGTTCCTTCAATTTTTAAAACATGGCAAAGTTACTAAAGACAATAAAGTACTCGTATCAAGCTCTGTACCTAGGTCACTGGTTTTCTCTTGCCATCTATGTACCAGTATAAACTCGCGTATATATCTCCTTTAGGTGCATATCATTTTATTTGCAAATGTCATGCCTTTACTTTTAAAAGATGGTGTTATAATCTACTGACTCCACACCTCACACACCCCGTATATCTGAATAGAGGTTGTATAGCTATGCAAAGCTGGAGATTGATTGGAGATGTTTGTTCTGTTTTAGAGGGAACTGTTTATTTTAGCAGGCAATTTTCCAATGTCAGGAAGTGAAAATATGGAGAAGGCAGTCTCTCATCAATGGACAAACAATGCCTCAAAATTTAGCTAATGGCCCCCTTCAGTGTAGAAAATAGATGGCAACAATTGTAGTTTCAGACTAAACCAAGGACTTCTTGTTTGGCTGTTAGGTGTTAATGCAAATTCATTCCTCAGCTCATTTAACTCTAGGACTCCCATCCTTTGATTTAATTAAATGTAATTCATTACATTGCTCTTCTTGGGCCCCTGAGGTGTTTTTGTTTATTGCTTACTCTACCCAATAATGCTTCAATTCAAGGAATAAAACACTGGATAAATAAGAGCTTTTTATCCTGTGCTGGATTTACAGGGAGATTATTCCTCTAAAATAGTTTCATTTCCTGTTAAAAGTTAATGACCAGTAAAATAAACCCATTGGGTGGCAAATGTGGTATATCCAGAAGCAAGGAATTAAATAGGGTAAATTACATGAGATTAGAACAAGGAATGGAAGTTGCATTGCTGAATTGGTAAAGGATTACAACCAGCACAGTAAAAGCTATATTGACACTTAAATGAGTTCAATGGTGGTCGACTGATCTGGTTTTTAAAACCTAGTTATGAAAGCCTTTGTAAATTTACTATTTTAATCATGTATGCTTAGCAAGTGTCTACGGTATGTTAACAATCGACTGTGAAATCATAGTAATATAATCATTAGCATAAGATAATTAAAAGGTTCCCTTTTAAATAAAAAAAAAGACAGTACTAGGATCTGTTTGATTTAAATACTTCAGATAGCAAAAATGAAACTAACTCTAATAAAAGATAGTATCTTTTATTGAGGGCCATTGTTTCTCACTACACCCCATGGAAACATTTGCCGCTATATTTTGACAATGTCTGCTAACAGTCTTGTGATAATTCTTTAAAGTGTGGCAAGGGACTGCTGTTTGATTTAGGTAGTCTATTCATCTTGACATTTCAATTCAGCTTTTAGCACCAATCCATTTTGTGTCTTTCCTAATTTACTTATTAATAAAGTTGAATGTTCTGCTATACACCTTCAAATCAGACTGGATGATGCCTTCCTAGAACAGATTCCAAACATTAAAAAATGAGAGATTTAGTAGTCACAGGAGACTTCAACTACCCCAATATCTGTTGGAACTCAACCCCTGCCTTGTGTCCAGTTTTGGGTACCACAATTTAAGGCTATTGACAAGCTGGATTGTGTGTAGAGGAAGGTGACTAAGATAATCAAGGGTCTGGAAACCATGTGTTATTGAAGGGAGGGGAGGGGCCAAAAGGCTACATTATGAGGAACGGTTGAGGGAGTTGGGTATGTTTAGCCTGGAAAAGAGAAGACTGAGAGGAGATATGATAGTCATCTTCAAATATCTAAAGGGCTGTCACATGGAAGATTGAGCAAACTCATTTTTTCCTACTCTGGAGGATAGGACCTGAACTAGTGGCATCAAGTTACAAGAAAGGAGATTCTGATTAAACACCAGGAATAACTTTATGCAGGTAAGAGCTGTTCAACGGTGGAATGGGCTCTCTTCGAAGGTTGTGGACTCTCCTTCCTTGGAGGTTCTTAAGTGGATCATCTGTCATGGATGCTTTAATTGAAATTCCAGCATTGTATGCGATTCGACTAGATGACCGTTGAGATACCTTCCAACTCTACAACTCTATGATTCTATGAAATCTTAGGATTGTGAGGAACCCTCACCCCCGCCCCTGTCAGAATCAAATTTGCTGGTACTAACTAGGTGGATCTCCCTGGCTTAGACAGGAGGTCATTACTCAAAAGGTGCTCTCTTTTGTAGTCTCCCTATTTACTTTTGACAGAGGTGACACTTTCCACCAGGCCTCCATTGATTACCTCAAGATCTGGATAGGCTTATATTAGGAAATACTATAAAGTAGTGGGGTAAACCAAGCTGTGTAAGGCTTTATAGATTAAGATCAGCACTTCGATTTTTTTCTTGGAAACTTACAAGATGTGCAGAATAGGTGTAATACGCATGTTTGCCATGAGTAGTCCCTGTCTGGCCACTGAATTAAACAGCAGCTGTTGTTTCCATGCAGTTTCCCAAGGCAGCCTGATGTTTTTGCATTGCGCTACTCTGGAGGTTATCAGAACATAGTCTACTGAAGATAGATTATCCAAATCCTATGAACCCATATTCTTTTTCCTCTTGGTTGTAATGTATGTAGGGTTTTTTTGTCCATTTGCTTGTTTGGTTGCATGTCCCCAGAGTGGCTGGGGAAACCCAGCCAGATGGGCGGGGTATAAATAATAAATAAATTATTATTATTATTATTATTATTATTATTATTATTATTATTATTATTATTTTGGGTTGCCCTGGGCAAGATTGAACAACTAGGAAATATAATAATAATAGTAATAATAATAGTAGTAGTAATAATAATAATAATAGTAATAATGAATGTTCATTTAAGTTCATAAATTTACAGTTCTAGCCAAAGGTCATGACAAACTTGTGGCAATAGCATTAATAAAATAATACAGAATATACATCCATAATATAAGCTGACCTCCATGATGTAGGAGAGAGAAGATAACAGAGACTCCAACAACCTTAAATCTATCTTAAATTCAGATTAAGCCTCAAAATCACCAAAGCAATTTATAATACATAATTTGCAAAGGGGTGGGGTGGGTTTGTCACTGCAACCCCCTCTCTCCTGTGCATGTTTGGACATCATATGAACTTCAACTTTGTCCATGTCATCTGCACTCTTGAGAAATCCAAGGTTCAGGTTATGTGTTTGGAGCCTATAAGTGCTTAGGCACACATGGACTGTGCATAACCTTTGCAGCACAGGCAGAGGCTGGGGATAGGGCCAGCACTTAAATGTGTGTTCTGAATGCGGCTTAAATCTAGATCTGTGTTGGAAACTGGATAGCAATAATTGTCTTGAAGAGTTCAGTGCCATGCTTTTTAGAGTAATGTTGGATCATTGTTTCTTAATAAGCAATGATTCATAAGACTATAATTCATAAAACTTAATTCAGCTTTTTTCTTGATAGTTTTGTATCACTTTCACTTTCTTTCCCGCTATTTTCTTTCCCTAGCCCTCAACTTCAAAACAAATACTTAGTTTCTTTATGGCTCATCTCACTATTTTTATCAGGTTTTTCTTCTTTGGGACATGCTTTCTCTGGTAGGAATCTCTTCATTTTTAAATTCACCTTGGCCTTGCTTTAAATGTGACATGTTGGAAATTCAAACTCCTGTGAGTTCTGAAAAACAAACAAACCCTGATTTATTTTTTTAAAGCATCTTTGTTTATTGTTTGGTTTTTCATTGTACAGTATTATCCCTATATATTTTTTAAAAAGTATACAATTATATTATCAGAATAATTTTTTTAAGGACAGTTCTACTTCTTGTTATCTGTGTTTTTATCCACTTAGGTAGCAAATATTGGCTTTAGTTGAAAGGCTACATTTAAAACTGTCATAATATTATAAGATCTGTCTTGTACATTGTTATATGTATTTTCATGAGGTGAAATGCATACATATGAATAAAATATTATAGAAGAACCATTGTGAATTGAAAGTCCTATTCACAGGAAAGGCCTTCAAATTTCTATAGTGGGTCAAAACACTTCTAGCATAAATAAGTTGGGCAAAAACAATACTCTTTTTCCATATACTGTTTAATATAGCACCCTATATACTAAAGTATATTTTCGTAGTGCCAGTCCTTGCATACAGAATAGAATTTCATTTGGTCTACATTTGTAAGCAAACTGATCTAATGGTCCCTCCAGGCTGGTGTTTAATTGTGGATGTATTTTGCAACGTGTTCCTGACCCATTAACAGTGTGTTGTTGCTGCTGCTGTTGCTGCTGCTTTTGTTGTTAAAATTAGTATACCGCCCATCATCTGAAGATCCCACAGCATAAAATACAGAATAAAACCACAAAGTACATAATAAAAGCAAAAGCAAAATAGGCACCTGCTTTATATCAATAGGCAGGGAGATACATTCTGGTTTAGTTTGTTCTGTGATGCTTCCTCAATGCTTCCATTATAGGAAATGCACTGATTGTGCATTATAGGAAATGTGTGACTGCCCCCAAATGTTTTTAGGCACAAAGGGTACAGGATCGCATGTGACTATCCCAATAGAATCTCGAGACCTAAAAATACTGAACACAAACTAAAAGTGTTGTCTGTAGAAACCCTGATTCACACCTCCTGGACGAAGGATTTGGATCAGAACATAACTACCGTCTTTCCCCCTTTTTAAGACACCGTCTTATAATTTTTTTTCCTCAAAAAAACACAGGGTGGCTTATTTTCGGGGGATGTCTTATTTTTATTACGTCAGTATGGTATGGTACAGCTTCCCCCTGCACGCTGAGCAGGCGGGGCAGAACTCCCCAAGAGGCGCGTTTCCCCCCCCCCCCGCGCGCCTCTCGCTGGTTCGCTGGCTCCCTGCACACTCAGGGGGGGCTGAGGAGGCGACGGGAACAATGGCGGCACCATGGCTTACTTTTGGGGTACGTCTTACTTCTCACAAAGGTAAAAAAACCCTGCCATGGCTTACTTTATGACTACGTATTAAAACAGGGGAAACAGGGTATTCTTTGGATTTTGAACTTTGGTATGTTTTAAAGTATAGTTGTGAACTTTCCTTGATTTTCTGTATCTTTTTGTAAACCACTTTGAGGTTTACAGTTTGAGCTGTGTATAAGTTTTATGAAATAAATAAATAAAAAGCACACGGAACACACCAGATTGACAAAGGCTGATTTTGTGAATTGGAACTTCTCCAACAGTTTTTCTCTAATACTGAAGTGCAAAGGGCACTGCAAAATTGTCAGATTTTCTTTTCTTCCTAAACTAAAATGTACCCTAGATGGAAGGTTGTAGTCAGCTACAATGTTAAACTTTGTATTGGTGTTAACCCCACCTTTTCTGGCATGGCCAAGAAGAGCAGATTAGAAATGTTCACTTCCAATTTTTAACTGCAGTTTAACGTTGCATACGGACCCTAAATTCTGGTTAGTCTTTCTTAGCTATGGTTTGTTGAAACAAGCCAACTTGTTTATGAAATTGACTTGTTTTAGTTAACATTAGCCACAGTTTAGGATACAGATATAACATTACAGTACCGTTAATTGCAAACAGAAGTCTGAAGCTCATTCATGTTACACTAAACTGTTGTTTAGCTGAAGCCTCTGTATAGAAACAAATAAAGTACAATAATAATGCTTTGCTTTCGCTACAGATTATGATTGAGGAAATAGCTGATGTGCTAAACAAAATTTGCTTTAACCGTTACACTGTGCTGAGCTAAAAGGAGTAGGGAATATCAGAGCGGGTGTGAGCTTTCATCTGAGAGCCAGCAGGTTCACATGGTCCCAGTAAGCTATAGTTTGTTTACCATGGATGTGTAAACCAAGCCATTATCTCTTGACTACGAAGCACCATTAGTATATTTTGAAAAGCTACATATCTTTTAAGGTGCTACTCAACACTTGTGCATTGTATTGCATTTCACTGCTAATAGCCAACATGCTTTCAAGTCAACAGACAGTTTTGTAGTCTGGATTTTGTTAAACCACGTGGTTTGTCTTTTGTGTGTGTCTCAAAATAACATAAATTAGATATTCTTGGACTGTAAAACAAATACCTAATTTCTGATGGAAGAGTTGTTCTCTGATCCTTGTACATCTATAATGAGTCTGAAATATGGCACGTCTGTCTAGGAAATTAGTTTTGGGGTTTAGTTTTTTTTATGTTTTTGGAATGGATAGTGCTTACTTAACTGCAAGCATTGGTTATTAGCAGCATTTCTTATCCATGGCTGCAGCTGAGTGATAATGGGTGGAGAATATGTAAGAACAGAAGAAGAGGCTGCTGGATCAGGGCACTGGTGGCCCATGTAATCCAGCATCCTGTTCTCACAGTGCCAGCCAAATGCCTATGGGAAGCCCATGAGCAGGACCTCCTGAGCGCAACCACACTCTCCCTGTGCTTTCCAGCAATTGTACTTTGATGTTAGAAGGCACAACTCAGTTTCTGAACAGAGAATTTTGGCAATTCTACCCTTGCCACAATTAGGCATTCCGTTCTAACTGAAAAGGAGATTGGCCCCATGTTTCAAATTTGGGGGAGCGGGGTTGGTTGGTTGTGACAGTTCATTTATAATTCTCTCAAACACTAGAAATTGGGGAAATCTAATGAAGCTGAATGTTGGAAAATTCAGGGGGGGGGTACTCTTTTACCACTTCTGAAGCAGTTTAGACAAATTCACGGAGGTTGAGGCTGCCAGCGGCTATTAAGCTACCTCCACTGTCAGAAGCGGGAAAAAGTGCAGGCTCTCATGCCTACCTGCCTAATTTGAGCACTTTCTTAACCATAAATCTAGTCTTTATTTTGTTTTATCTCATAGAAATTAGCATTATGCAGATCTGCAGTTATAAAATGCCGCACTCAAAATTTGAACCAAACCTGACTATGCCTATAGGAATTGTTTACATTTATTTCTTTTTTGGGGGTGAGGAGATATAAAAATGACAATTTGCTTTAAAATGCATTCTCCTTATTTGGGATAATATAAAATGATTTGCTGCAGTTTTAAGTATTTGTAAGGTAGCAATTTATTTAGTGGGTTTTAATAAAAACCTACCTGCCTTTTAAAGTATTGTCACTGAAATAGCTCAGGTTTTTTATAGTAATTCTTCATTATGTTAATCTTTTAAGAACAGGTTAAGGTGACATTTGATATTTTAATTTATTTGGTGTTGTGCTAATGAATGTTGTTTTAAAATCTAGGGCTAGGGCTTATATTTATAATATTTTAAGCACAATTATGATATTAAATACTTTCCAGCAAGGTAGGTGAAGTGCCACAGATAATGAAATGTCACAATGTCACCCTAGATTAGGGTTTTATTTGGTTCAGTTATTTTTAATGCTGCTAAATACTTCAATTTTAACTACAGTATATAATCTTTATTACGTGAGACTTAACTAAAGAGATTACATATTAAAAAACTCTGCTGCGTTTGGAGTCTACTGAATTGATTCAGTTGATTAAAAATGAGGAAGTAAGGGGGGGCAGAATCTTGCCTAATGCTTCTGTGTTGGAGAGAACTACCATTTAGTTATCAAATATATTGCTTCAGTGATTTTTCTTCTCATTCCTTTTTTCTGCTTTCCTTCTTGCCTTATATTCTCCACTCTGAGCCTTCCTAAGGATGTGTTGCTCTCTTCCTCATGTTTATTGCAATTTCTTACTTTTATAAGCCTGAAATAAACTGTTGATATGATGATTACCTCTGTGTGTTTAAATAAAAAATAGTAACACAATAGTACTCACCCAAACTTTCAGTTTTCTCCGCAAACATACCAATATCAAAATACATTTCTTGCAAAGTGTTGGGTAGTGTAGTATGTGTGATTTAAAATGTTATTTATCTTGCCTTATCCCACTGACTAACCCCTCGCTGCAAATGGAATGTCTACAAATAAAACTTTTCCCATAAATGTATTTCCTTTAATTCAGTGGCTTAACCTGTTGAATTTCAGCCTGCTGCACAGCTGTTAAAGCACAGGAGCCTGCTGTCACTGTCAACTCCTAAACCATGCACAGAACTCATGTTTCACGAATTGTAGACAAGTTGTATTACTGTATGTCTTTACATTAATTGATATTTTTCTCGCAATGCTACACTTGGTGCATTACCTGGTATTTCACATTGTGAGAGGGGGTAGGTCCAAAGAGATTTAAGATTTACAGCAGCTAAGGGGTTCAGATGTCCTTGCTTTGATAAATCCAAGATTAAATAATTAGAAAGCAAGCGGTGTATTCTAAGAGCATTTCTTGTGCATATTTTTATTCATATTCTCAGCAAAAGGATTCAAGCCCCTGACATGAATATGCCCATTTAAGTATTTATGCCAGCAGCAGCAACAGCCTATCCCTCAGAACCCCTCTGTTTTTGCCTTACAGGTGCAAAAGCAAATAATTACCCACCCAATTGTTTCTTCAGTCAACTTAACAGCCCTCCCTTGCCATTTGTATATATAAAAAACACACCAAGAAACTGGATATCAACATTGGACCACACTATAGGGTTGTCATGCACTACTCTCTCTCAGTCCTCCTCCCCCTGGGCTATTTTGCAGCGCTTACATAACTTCCTCGACTTCCTCAACCACAATACTCTCTCTGCAATATACAGTAGATATACTAATGATGGACTTTGGTTGCATCAGCAGCACAACTTTTTTAATAGTACTCAGACAGAATTGAGGTTTGGGGGTTTTTTTTGCATTAAATTAAACATGTAATTTATAAAGAGCACGGACTCCAGTTTTGCTGCTACCTTTTGCTTTTGGGCGGATATACTGTTGCCCAGTCACAGTTCCCTCTCCCACCCCATGCCCATGCCATAGAAGAGGGATATGAGAGAGATTCTGTTACAGGAGGAAGATAATGTAAAAGAACCAGGAGGGAGGGATGAAGGAAACTGGCAGCTTGTGGGGTGAGAGTAGGGGGTTGGGGGAGCGAGCCGCAGCGGATCAGGTACAAGTTGAGAGTGAAAGGCGAATGGGAGAAGAAAGTACAGGAGTTGGGTAGAAATACTTTGAAAGGCGTGTGGGACTGGGAAGAGAAATATATAAAAGAAAAAAGCCTTCTCCACTTAGACTATGAATCAGCTAATTCTGCTTAAAATGGGGAGGCTGATGTCACAATACCTCCAGAGCAAGTGGCTGTGCTTAGCTTGAGGCAAAGCTGAGCTATGGAACTTCTTGCCACAAGGAAGATGCTGAGACAAAGAATTTAGCCATTCCCAAAGATTAACTAGATATCAATAGAAAATGATGTCATGAATTAATTTTATTTAGAATGCTTATATCCCACTTTATAACCCAGAGAGGCTCTAAAAGACAGCTGGTTATGCTAAACTATGCATCCATCTGCCACCATTTTGTAAATAGCTCTTTCCCTCTATCACTATTACTGAAGTAGGCCTTAGTAATTTTCAACCATCTCAAGTGGGACCTGGGGGTAGAAAATTGGAGAACCTCTGCTATAGATGCTTACCTGGGAATAAGTCCCGTTGAGCTTAATGGGGCTCGCTTCTGAGTAGACATACATAGTATTATCCTGTTAGTGCCATTTTAAGTGAACAAATAGAAAATCTGCGCACTCTTCTCTGGTAATGATTTGGAATCTCCTCTCCTCACCTCCATACTGTTGCTGTCTTTGGTTTACCATTTATAGACAAATGGCAGTGCAGTTTCTTTTCATGTGAGCTCCTCTTTCTTCAGGATATATTCACATTTTTATAGAGAAACCAGGGCAGAGATCATTCCATTACATGATGAAACTCCTTGTATTCCTACCCCACTGGGAATCTGCTGTTCAGTCAGTTCAAGTGGAGTCATGTGGACTATCACTTGAAGAAGAAAGAGGAATGTTGTCCACCTTACAGTAATTTGCCTCCTTTGAGCAGTGTTATCCACATGACTCCAGCAATTCACTTTTCTCCTGTTGCAAAGACTCTTCTGTCTCAACAGTAATAGGGGAACAGGAGGTAAATCAGTGCCTGCAGTGCCTTCTATACTTTAGATAGCAGGGACTTCAAAGAGCCTGATGCATGCAGAATAGATGCTGCCATATAAACATGTCTATCCATAACATCTAGCGCTTGTCCATATCTCAAGTGCAACTCCCTTTGGTGAAATGTCTTAGTGGGAAGCTGAGAAATCCTCTTTCCCCTTTTGTCTTCATGGTGAATTTAATTTGTGTACTTTGCTTGCCACCCTTCTGTTTAGCAGTGGCGTACGATTAAAAGAACAAAACGGGGTTTCTATAAAATATAGTGATGACGGCCATAAAAGCACAGAGAAATGGCAAGATGTAGTTCTTTCACACTTGTAAATGTGTTTCAAATGGTATAGCTCATTTTCCAAGGCTTGTGAGTTTTTATAATCACATTTGCTTCCTGTTGCTCTTGAGCATTTTGACTTACTGAACGCATGTTTTGTCTACACCACGTTATGCCTCCCTTTGTTTTCTAGCGGCTGTCAACCACGACACCATTATATCCTGGAAAAAATGAACAAAAATGGGCAAGTTCCTCCATGGCTGCCACCACCATTGCTTTCTGGATGGGATAGGCAGGGCGTGCTCAAAGTTTCCATTTGCTCTGGCTCATAAAAATCCACCTTCCTTTTAAAGACCCAACATGTCACCCCTGATATCTGCTGTGACAAGGATACATTTAGATTGCTCCCAGTTCTGGTTCTCTTGCATGACCAGACAATATGCTATTGTCACAACATTTTACAGAATAAGCGTTGATATACAGTAATTATTTTATTTATACATACATACATACATACATACATATTTACAATCACTTCAATCCTTGAAAGATTCATTTTTATCCCTAAAAAAGCCGGGGTGGATATTTTTAGTTAATACCACAAAATAAGGTTTTTGTTGTTGTTGCTGCTAAGTATTAAAAATACCACTGACCGTTGTTTTTAGAAATGAATTACATTTATATGTATTAGACATTTATTAATGCATATTGATCTGTTACTTTAATTGAGTAGATTGAAAATATTGAGCCATTTCATACACTCTAAAATCCAAAATGCGAAAGCACATCCACAGCTGAATCCGCATGCAGGAATTAACGAAAGATTCAGTAGTGATGGTCCTGAGTTGTGGAACTTCCTTCCTACTGAAGGCTGTTATGAATGAAGCCAACCTAGTGAGGACATGAACTTGCGAATATTCATTTAGTTTGTGAATGCTTAGCTGCTCTTACATTGACAAGAGAAAATGAATGAAATATTTGGAAGACTTTAGGATTAAGTTCATTGAGACATTAAACAGCATATACTAGATTCCTTCCAGTGTGCTTTATGTGTTAGAAACTGAGATATGAAAGCGAGGAGCTAAATGGCACCTTAAACCTAGTTTATGGGTGCAACAATGGAATGTCTAGGCACATTTTTTTATAACAAGAATACAAAGCTGATAATGAATGAACTGCAGCTAAAATATTATGTTTATTTTTCACATGGTCTAGTCCTTCCCCTGGGATGCGGGTGGCGCTGTGGTGTAAACCACTGAGCCTAGGGCTTGCCGATCAGAAGGTTGGTGGTTTGAATCCCTGTGGGATGTATAACACTGGTGCAGTCAATCACAACATTCCTAGAGTGTACACAAAGGGGACTTGGTCCTCCAGGTAGAGTTTCCTGTGCCAAGACTGAAATCACTTCCTTTGTGTGACCAGAAGTGGGAGTGGCCTTACCTGTAGCTATTCAAAGATACAGGTGAGCTGCTACTCTCCCTCTCTTCCCACCAGGACTCCGAGGATGCAACATCTCAGGAGATGCTCTCTTGGCTTCCAGCCAAGAGAGGCCCACATGGAGCCTTTCTCCCTTAAGGAGAGTCTCCACATGTAAATACATTTAATCTAAGCTAGCCTGCCTTTCTGAGACTGTAGAAGCTTGAAATGACTGTGAGTAAAACCTTTATACTTTTATAAGCTTATGTGTCGTGTATTTTCTTTTAAGAGGGAACCAGGGGAAATATGTGCCAGGATCTGCCTTATTCTAGAAGTTCATAGGAACTTAAACGCCACGCTTTGCTGCGCTTTATTGGGGATGAGAAACTCTGCTAGTTTGGAGCTTGTTAGCACAAGCTGGGATAGGAAATATTAATCAATATTCCCTCATCCACATTCCCTCTCATCTCCCACAAAGGGTTTTGAGGCCCAGAACTGCGTATTTTGTGTATTTTTAAAGGATTGCTTTGGATTGTGATTTTTGGCAGAGTAGTATTTTTCTGTTTGCACTTCCTGGTAAGCACATGGTCTTTTGTTCTCCATTGTGCTGTGAAAGGGGGATTAGCGACCCCTCCCCTCCCTCAGAGCTCACAGACCTCAGAGGCAGTGAAGATTAGTTTGCATTTTGAGATTTTTAAGTTTTGATTTTTGAATTTTAGCCATTTTTGGGAATTTTGAAATTTTGGAATTTTTTCAAATTTTTGAGGATTAAGATGGCAAGCTCAGGATTTGATAGTGAAGCAAGATCAAACTTTATGCTGCTGAATGATAGTAATTTTGTGCAATGGAAACAGCGCCTTTTAGTGCATCTTGGTGCAAAACAAGTGCTTAAAGCGTTGAAAGATCCCAAACCTGATTTTGCTGATTTAACCAAGAAAGCAGATTGGGAAAGGCAAGATGCAGAAGCTAAACACATAATTTTGAGCAGTTTGAAAGATGAGCATTTATCTCTGATTGACTATGAAAGTGATGCATCTCAGATTCTAAAGGATATTGAGAGGGTTTATGCACAATCATCAGAGAACTCTTATAGACATTTATTGGATAAACTGCTGAAGTTAAAGATGAATTCTAGAGAACAATTTACAGGGCATTTTAAGGACTTTAATGAAATTGTTCAAAGGATTGCCCTAACTCCCAGAGCTTTTGATGATGCAACCAAAGTGACTTTTATGCTAGCATCATTAGGAAAAGAATTTACTTCATTTAAGAGTATAATGGATCACACCAGAGATTTGACTTTTAATGAACTAGTAAATCACTTAAGAGAGGAATGCAGAGATTACCTTGATTCTCCACAAAGGAATCCAAGGAGGGACACAAGTTATGTTTCTAAGCAATTTCCCAAGTCTAAGGAAGTGTCCAAAGAATTAATATGCCATAACTGCAATTTAAAAGGGCACATTGCAAGGAGTTGCCAGAAGCCCAAGAATAAGTCCCGCCCCTTTCAACCAAAAGGTGAAAAGAAGGGGGGTCACGAGCGTACATTTCTACTGCAAGAAAAGAGTTTAAATGTGCAAAGAAATGAAAGGAAAAGTGACCAATTTATTTTAGATTCGGGAGCTACAAGCCATTTTGCGCATAAAAGAGAATATTTCAGAGAAATTAATGATAGTGAATGGACTGAAATCCAGATTGCTGATGGAAATGTTCTAAAATCACAAGGTGCAGGTTCAATGCGTTTGAAATTCAAGGTGAACAATGAATCTCTTGAAACAACTGTGCCTAATGTTCAATATGTCCCAGAATTGAATTGTAACTTGCTTAGTGTGTCTGCTTTAGACAAGAAAGGTTTCAAGGTTACATTTGCCAATGGAGAATGCAATGTAACGAAAAATGATGAGGTTTATGCTCAAGGGAAACTAATCAATGGTGTTTATGAGATTAACGTTTCAGAAAACCAATCAGCACAAGTCGCCCAATCCAAGCAGAAGCATGAAGCAGATCTGGAGCTCTGGCATCGAAGACTGGGTCACAGGGATATCAGAGTCATCCAGGAACTGCAGAATGGAGATCTTGTGAGAGGTCTACAGGTAAACAAAAGTAACACACCCACACCAAAATGTATAACTTGTGTAAGTGAAAAAGGAGTCAAACCTTCTTTCCCACGTTGTGCAGAAAAGAGAAGCACAAAAGTTCTGGACATTGTGTACACTGATTTAGCTGGACCTATGAATATACCTTCTTTAGGAGGAAATAGGTATATTCTTATCTTTTTGGATGATTATTCAAAGTTTTGTGTGGGATACCTTCTCAAAGAGAAGAGTGAAACAGTGGAATTGTTCAAGCAATACGTAAGCATGGTCAAGAACAAATTCCATCGAGCACCCACCACCCTAATGTCCGATAATGGTGGGGAGTTTTGCTCACGTGAAATGGAAGCCTTCATGGCTCAGGAAGGCATAGCACATGTGACCACAGTAAGCTACACACCTCAACAAAACTCTATTGCTGAGAGGAAATTTAGGTCCATCCTAGAGATGACAAGGTGTATGCTAAAAGGATCCAACTTGTCGAAGAAACTTTGGGGTGAGGCAGCAAATACTGCGATTTATATACAGAATAGGCTGCCAACAAAAGGCACAGAGCGCACGCCATTTGAACTTTGGCATGGAAGAGTCCCAAATTTGTCACACATACGTGTATTTGGAAGTTTGTGCTATTACCACGTGCCCAAGGAGCACAGACACAAACTTGACTCCAGAGCAAAGCCTGGTATCCTAGTTGGATACGCTTCTGGAGGAAAAGGCTACAGAGTTGTGGACTTACAAACAGGGAAAACAAGTTCACATCACGTGATTCATTTTGAGGAGTATGAAAAGGCTGACACAAGGAACACAGCAATTGACTGTTCCAATGAGCCACCAACAGAGGAGTTTGTAAGTTTTCCTTTTGAAGCCATACCAGAAACTAATCCACCTCCTAGTATTGTACCTCCTAGTGTTGTAGCACCCCCTACAGATGACACCCCAGAAGACGCGGAGGACCAGATGTCAGAAGGCTCCAGAGACGAAGAGGACCCGTATGCAGGGATGCCGCCATTGGAAGGAGATGAGGAAGCTGATGCGGTTCAACAAGAGCCAGAGGTCAGACGTTCCTCCAGGTCCAACAGAGGCGTTCCACCACTACGACTGTCCTACTTTGCAGGGTCGGCGCCACCACAGGAACCTTCCACGTGGGAACAGGTTCAACGGTTGCCAGCTGCTGAGGCCAGTCTCTGGAAGCAAGCCGCGCAGGAAGAGATGGATGCACTGCATCGCAACAAGACCTGGACCCTGACAGAGCTACCTCCTGGTAAGAAGGCAATTGGGTCCAAGTGGGTGTTCAAGCTTAAGAAGGGGTCAGAAGGGGAGGTGCAACGCTACAAAGCTAGGCTTGTAGCACAAGGATTTTCACAACAGTATGGCGAAGACTATGATCAAGTATTTGCGCCTACAGTGCGATACAGCAGTGTTAGATTACTTCTAAGTATTGCAGCATCTAAAGGCCTATCAGTCCGTCATGTCGACATAGCAACAGCTTTTCTTCATGGGATGATTTCTGAACAGATTTATATGAAGCAGCCCAAAGGCTTTATCAAGCAAAATGAGGCACATCTTGTATGTAAACTTCAGAAAGGAATTTACGGTTTGAAACAAGCTGCAAGAGCATGGAACCAGAAATTACATGAAATGCTGGTTCAGCTTGGGTACAAGCAGTCAACAGCTGACAAGTGCCTGTACACTAAGAACAGAAATGGACAATTCTCTTACATTCTGGCTTTTGTCGATGATTTATTAATATCAACGTCCAATGACAGAGACTATAAAGACATAGTCAGACATCTCAACAAAGAGGTGCAAGTAAAGGAATTGGGACTTGTCCAGTATTATTTGGGAATTCAAATTGAGAGAGAAGAAGACGGCTCATTTCTTCTCAGCCAGAAGCAGAAGATAATAGAACTGATAGAAAGTATGCAGATGCAAGGTGCACACCCTGTCGCGACACCCATGGCCACAGATTTTCTAAAGAATCAACAAGATTCGAAGCTGCTGCCAGACAACAGCGAATACAGGTCAGCGATTGGTAAACTTTTGTATTTGGTTACTACCAGCAGACCTGACATAGCAAGTGCAGTGGGGATCCTAAGCAGAAAAGTGAGTTCTCCCACTGAACATGACTTGGGTGGGGTCAAGAGGGTGGTGCGTTACCTCAAGGGTACAATGAATTGTAAGTTAAAATTGCCAGCTGTAAGGGACCCTAAGTTGGTTGGGTACAGTGATGCAGACTGGGCTGGGGATAAGGCGGATTACAAATCCACAAGTGGTTATGTTTTTATGTTTGGAAATGCACCTATCATATGGGGCAGTTATAAACAGAAATGTGTAGCCTTATCGTCCACAGAGAGTGAATATATTTCAGCTTCGGAAGCATGCAGAGAGATCATCTGGCTGGATCAACTCCTGACAGACTTTGGTTTGCCGAGAAAAGGACCTGTCAGCTTGATGGAGGACAATCAAGGCTGCCTGCAGCTAGCGCAAACCGAAAAGTTCCTTGCACGTTCAAAACACATTGGGGTCAGGTATCACTTCATTCGCCAGATGATCCAAGATGGACTAGTAGAAATGTCCTACTGTAATACTCAGGAGATGACTGCGGACATTCTCACGAAACCCTTGCCACGAGAGAGTTTCCAGAACCTGCGTGTCAAGCTGGGACTCTGGGTGGTTGAATAAAGTTGTTTTATGTTTGTTAAATGTTGTTCAGACTGAGAAGGGGTTTGTGGGATGTATAACACTGGTGCAGTCAATCACAACATTCCTAGAGTGTACACAAAGGGGACTTGGTCCTCCAGGTAGAGTTTCCTGTGCCAAGACTGAAATCACTTCCTTTGTGTGACCAGAAGTGGGAGTGGCCTTACCTGTAGCTATTCAAAGATACAGGTGAGCTGCTACTCTCCCTCTCTTCCCACCAGGACTCCGAGGATGCAACATCTCAGGAGATGCTCTCTTGGCTTCCAGCCAAGAGAGGCCCACATGGAGCCTTTCTCCCTTAAGGAGAGTCTCCACATGTAAATACATTTAATCTAAGCTAGCCTGCCTTTCTGAGACTGTAGAAGCTTGAAATGACTGTGAGTAAAACCTTTATACTTTTATAAGCTTATGTGTCGTGTATTTTCTTTTAAGAGGGAACCAGGGGAAATATGTGCCAGGATCTGCCTTATTCTAGAAGTTCATAGGAACTTAAACGCCACGCTTTGCTGCGCTTTATTGGGGATGAGAAACTCTGCTAGTTTGGAGCTTGTTAGCACAAGCTGGGATAGGAAATATTAATCAATATTCCCTCATCCACATTCCCTCTCATCTCCCACAATCCCTGCGATGGGGTGAGCTCCTGTTGCTCGGTCCCTGCTCCTGTCAACCTAGCAGTTCGAAAGCACATCAAAGTGCAAGTAGATAAACGGTGGGAAGGTAAACGGCGTTTCCGTGCGCTGCTCTGGTTATGCCAGAAGCGGCTTAGTCATGCTGGCCACATGACCCGGAAAAACTGTCTGCAGACAAACGTCGGCTCCTTCGGCCAGTAAAGTGAGTTGAGCGCCACAACCCCAGAGTCATTCGTGACTGGACTTAACTGTCAGGGGTCCTTTACCTTTACCTTTAGTCCTTCCCCTGCCCACCTTCCTCATATTCTTGAGAGGGTCTCTTCTCCAGTCTTCAGAGAGTAGCTGGAAGTGGGGAGGAGAAAAAGGCCATCCTTTCCTTCCATTCTGAAGTTTTAATCTGAAATCTTAGGTGCAGTACTGCGCCCAGAGCTCAGAAACTGCTCGCGCTAATGAAATTCCCTGTCACAAAATGCGCCTAGAACAATTGGAGTTTCGAACCCTAACTGTAACTCATCTGTGTTCTTGGTGCTGATTGAAAAACAAACCAGCTCTCACTTTTGCTGTGTTGATTCTCATGAACAGAAACAATCCAGTTGTCTTTTTGATATTCTTAGCAACAGCAACTTGTACCTGCTTTTTCTCCTTCGAAAAGGAACTTATTAAGTTGCATTCTGGGTTAAGAATATTTTGTTTTCCTTTGACGTCAAAATATACTGTAGTTGGCTCTTTTTTAAAAAACAAAGCAAAAACCCTTTGCATAGATTTTCTTTGAAATATTTCCATATACATTATAACATTCTTTTCATTTTGGTTGTTTAGCATAGTCTTTTAGAGACTGAAAGAGAGAGAGAGAGAAATGAGTGGTGGTGACTCTTAAAGAAAATATCAAGACCTGTGATAAGCAGGAGTGTAGTCAAGTGGCATGAATACCTCAGTTCCAGATGGGTCAGCTTTAGGGGTCAGGTTGTGAAGAGAAAACCATCACACACACTTCATCAACACTGTGGAATGAGAGACCAGTGCATTTACTGAGCAATGGATTTCTAGTGAACATATAAACTAATTGGTGGATGAACATGCCCCAGGAGCAATGATTTTAAGGTCATAGCAGGCTCAGTGAATTGTGCTGACTTACACTTGTGCCTCACTGATAGCTGATCTTACCAATGAGTGGTTTAGAGGCATTCAAGCCTGAACTCTCTTCCATGTGCCTTGAATGGCATGTCAGCGGTCACTGTTTCTGACATCCTTTATATTTGTCCAGTCAGCTCTAAATCTTTAGGTTTGGGCTTCAGTGTACTCAGGAAAGAAAAGAGAGAAGCAATTATTTTCAGTCATTGAGTTCTGAAGACCTTCGTGTTAATTATGCCAAACACAGCCATTCATCAGCAAACTAGAAATGCTAAAATGAGGAGAAAGAAGGAGAACTTTAATATAGGTATTTAAGCCATAAATTATGTTCTGATTAGAAGTTTACTCCTCTAAAGGTATACTTTCCTCTTACTATTTTCATATTTCTTTGTGAAATGAGTATCTAGTTTAACTAAGTGTAATTTAAACATGACACTGGGTTTGCACAAAAGGTCCCCCCCCAGCATTCCATGCACCCAGCAATTATTTTATTTTGGGCCATTTCAGTTGCACGTGCAGTCTTAACACAGATCCCTGGTGTGCTAACACTCCTCATGCAGGCTAGGCGAACTGCTTTAAATGAGAGGCTGGGTGCATAGAAAATCTTATGAGAAAGATTTGTGCACATCCAGCCTAAGTTATGTGAGATGAATTAATTGTTGCATCGTTTAATGTAGAAATTTATAATTGGATCTTCATTTATTTGCAAGTTCACTTTTAAAAATTCATAGGTTTTTTGGTACAAATCAACATTTTTCTCTAATAATTTTTCTGTGTACTGTGTGGGAAGTAGAAACAGAGCACATGACTGCAGCTGTTGTATGACCACCATTGGTGGGTTCAGTGGGTGGTTCAAATTTTAGTGCTTGGATCCATAAATTCTATGAGTGCAGCTGTGCTCAAAGGATGCTCCTGCTAGTGAAAGGCCAAGTGATTCTTCCATATTCTGCAGCCCAAATGTGCTCCAGAGATTTGGGAACTCTCCAGAATATAGCATTGATGGTGGCACAGGGAGGAGGAGGAATTGACAAAAATGTGTCCTCCCCCCCATCTTTCCACCAGTTGATCTCAGTTTGCGGCATCTTTGTTTGGATCCCAGTTTTGTGCTTTGGATGTGATAGGCACTTTGGATGGGATTGTGATTCACCTTGGACTGATTCGGGCAACATCTCATTTGTTTTCGAATCAGAGACAGAGACTCCCTATGGTTTTTCAGAATGTTGGGGGCAGTTGTCAAGGGAAAAAAATAAATAAAGGATGGCCCGGGGCACCCTCCAGCAAGTATCCTGTTGACCCAAGGGTCCTTGGTGAGCTTCCTCTCCAAGCAGTTTTAGGGTGTGAAGACTTTATTCTTTCTCATGAAAATCTATGGCAGCAACATTGTCTCCCTAGATTTGCACGGAGGACAAAGAAAGCTACACCCCTGGAAATGGCTGGTAGTGGGGGGAATGCCCATCCCTGCCAAAGTTGGCTTCCCTCTCCACCCACCCATTTTTTTTGAGGTGCCGACTTTATCCCCCCCCCCTTTGACAGCTGCTTTAATACTTGGCTGGAAAGCAGTCTGTGCTCTGAATGTTGCACTGAGACTTGGGCAGTTGCCCCCTATGAAGTGGTTGCAGGTCTTTGGAAACAGCAAACTTCACTTCACTTTAGGGATGACCCACTTTGCTCTGGAGGAGCTCCAGATTCCTCCAAAGCAGTTTGCTGTCTTTGACCTTCATCCCAAACAAATGCATGCCACTAATTATAAGGTGCTAGCTGTACGGAGAGTTGGGGGGAATGTATGGGATTCCTAGTTGGCAGCTTCCGGTTTTGAGCACCTCAACATTGAAATGTGTCTGAGATTTTTCCAGTCCAGACTGCTATAGATAATGTATAACAACATGGAAGTTGCCAGTCACTTGCTTGCTTGTTTCGTTTCTAACGCACCTCAGCCAAACTCTGTACAGATTTGCGGGACTAGGGTGGTGTTATGGAACAGCCTTTGTAAGAATGTGCAGGGGTTTTAGCAAGTACTGCAGTAAACCTTTGACCTTTCTATAGATTTTAAGGAGGTGTTTTATTTCATGTTTTATCATTGTATCTGAGAAATACAAATATTAAAAATATTGGAATGTGTGATTGTGTGTTGAGTGTATGGTGATTGTTTGTTGTTTGCATGCCCCATAATGAGATGGGAGTAATTTTCGTAGAAAAAGCATAGAAAAAGAAAACCTTTTGACTCACTTAATGTTCTCAGGATATAAGTGTAAATTACTTCTTTACACTACAGTGTTAAAAGCCACTCTTTCCACTTGATGCTGTGACTAACACACCTTATACAATTTGTGATTCTATCTTCTCATTTTATCAGGGCAGAACATAGCTAGCTAATCCATCAGAAATCCCTATCCTTATCAGACACTCATGAATGCTTATACTCTAGGGTATGACAGCACCAAGATCATTTTTACCTTTATACACTGCAGGCTACTGGGAAGAAAATGCTTTCCTATTTTCAGATATGCCCCTGGTTTTGTAGATGTTGCATTCAACACCCCGGGCAAATGTTTCCTTTTGTGGAAAATGAAAATGTTTTAGAAGTGTAGTCAGATTTTTTTTTTTAAACTCAGCATAGTCTCCTTATAGCTGTACATTCTAGTATTTTTCTGTAAGAACTCTCTTTGTCTGTCTCTTCCCTTTTAAGCTTTATACTTGATTCCAAATACAATGGTAGGTTTTTTTTTTATATAAAAGAAATATATCACAAAAGCCAATTGTACTTCCCCTCTTTTTTTAAGCTTTTTCTTTTCAATGTGTTTTTTATGGTATCTTGGTGTTGTCAAGTGTGGGGCTCTCAGTACATCTTAATACCTCCTCAAAGAATATAGTGGAATCAAGGTTTTTGAAACTCCTGATGCTCTCAATCATAGCTGCCTCTCTGGGAGTTTTATGATGTATTGTATCAGATTCTAATGTGCAGCAGTTAACAGATCAGAGATTATGCTGGATATCATGGCAACGCTTGCTATTATAGGCACCTTTGCAGTCACCAAAGAAATGTATCACATCAGTGTGTGAAATTGCTTATTGTTATTAATAGCGATCATGGTGCTGCACCTGTTTGCAGGATTGTAAGATGCGATATGTCAACTATTCTAAAATGGATTGCTGAGAACCCTAGGGAGTTGTTGGCATCCGTCTGTCTTGGGAGACCACAGAGGAGTGCACCTTTGGGGGTGAAGCCAAACCGTTGGAGAGTTGCAGTGCCTGTTTTGACTGAAGGGGCCAACACAGGAGAGACATGTTTTGTTGCAGTTGGGGCAGCTGAAGGTGCCCAGTTGTGCTACTACAGCCGCACCATGGCATTTATTCTCTCTGTGCTCCTCCCAGCAGTCATTCTTCTTCTGGGTACTGCTAAGGACACATAGCCTGTCTGTCTCCATGCATTGTGGTCATCTGCAAGTGATTTCCACACAGTTGGGTTGATGTTGCCAGCCTTCATATATCGTTTGCAAACGTCTTTGTAATGCAGATTGTGTGTCACTTTTATTGTACCATTTTGTATGGAGGTTTGTTACAGTTATAGCTATCACTTACTTTTTCATTTTACATTTTCTCTTAAGAATCTCAGGGCGGTGTATATGTTCTCCCACCTATTTTGCCCTTTCAAGAACCATCTGAGCTACACTGGGCTGCGAGTGACTAGCCAAAGGTTACTAAGTGAGGATGATGGCTGAGCAGGGATGAGGTACATATGAAGGCTGCAATCTTATACACATTTACCTGGAATCAGGCCCCATTGAACTCAGTGGGACTTACTTCCATGTAAGAATTCATAGGATTAGGAGGCACGTGATTCAGGACATACTTTTGTGTGAAAGTGGGGTTCACAGTAAGCACAGTAGGATTGGGCTAAGAGTCAATAAAATAAAGCCTTGGATTGTAGTGCCATGTAGTGGTACATTTCGGTGAGACAGAGCCCATGTTTAAAAGGAGACAATGGAACTAATTTTGTGTTATTTTGCTCTTAACTCCTGCATGTAATGAAAAGATAGGAAAGAAAACTTTAATTTCTTTCTAGAATGTGTGAGCAGCGCAGTGTGTAATTGACTATGAATGAATTTATCCTTGTAGGAATGAAGACACTACACAATAAATATGACTCCTTCAGAAGCAGCAGTTTTTCTGAGGGCCAAGATAAGTACTTAACCGCTCCAAGAGCAACTGGATAATAAAGAATGCTTCACTATAGAATTCAATTGTGAAACACAAGTTCAAGTTTTGAGTTCCAAAGAATAGAAAGCCTTGATATGTTATTGAAGTCCCATTGAGGTGATTTAATGAACAAGATAGTTCATGCCTATTATTTTTCATTCTTTGTGATTGAAGACAATGATAATGTTTTGTAGAACTTGGAAGATAATTCAGGGTGTTCCAAGAGTTCTGTACTTGAATGTTCCAAGAGTTTCATGAATATTTGGGATATTCTGCAGGGTTTCCCCAACAGCATTGAAGCTGGCTTAGTCATTTGACACTTCAATCCAAATAGTTCAGTTTAATTTATTTAATTGCAGCCTACAATAGGAAAAGAGGTGGTAAGGGAACACCTACTGTAGGTACTTTAAATGAATTCAGATCTCCAGGACCTGATGAGCTGCATCCAAGGGTACTAAAAGAGATTGAGATTGGGCATCTGTATATATATTTCTTGGAGAACAGGTGAGGTCCCTGTAGACTAGAGATGGGCAAATGTTGTCTGCATCTTCAAAAAGGTAGGGGAAGAAAACCCAGATAAAATATCAACTGGTCAGCTTGATATCGATACCAGGAAAGGTCCTAGAAAAGATAATTAAATGGCTGGTCTGTGAGCACTTAGAAAAGGATGCTGTGATTACTAAGACCAAGCATGGATTTCTCAAAAACAAGTCATGCCAGATGAATTTCATTTCTTTTTCTTTTTTTTTTGATAGAGTTAGAAGCTTGGTGGATCAGGGGAATGCTGTGGATGTAGCGTATCTTGATTTCAGTAAGGCTTTTAACAAGGTCACTCACAATATTCTTGCGGAGAAGCTGGTAAAATGTGGGCTGCACAAGGTAACTGTTAGGTGCTCATCTAATTTGCAGATGTCACCAAACTGGGAGGGATAGTTAATGCTTGATTAATTGGGATTCAAGATGAGCTTAACAGATTGCAGAACTGGGCCCAAACTAACAAAATGAATTTCAATAGAAACATATGTCAGGTTCTGCACTTAGGAAGAACTAGCTGCACAAATATTAGATGGGGGACACCTGGCTTGCCAGTAGCATGTGTGAAAAGGATCTAGGGCTCTTAATGGACCACAAGCTTAACATGAGTCATCAGTATGAAAAAGCAGCAGAAAAAGCTAATGCTGTTTTAGGCTGCATCAACAGATGGATAGGGTAATAGTACCACTCTATTCTGCCTTAATCAGACCACACCTAGAGTACTGTTTTCAGTTCTGGATGCCACAATTTAAGAAGGGTATTGACAAGCTGGAACATGTCAAGAGGAGGGGAATCAAGATGATCAAGGGTGTGGAAACCAAGCCTTATAATGAATGGTTGAGGAAGTTGGGTATATTTAGCTTGGAAAAGAGGAGACTGATATGATAGCCATAGTCAAATATTTCAAGGGCTGTCACGTGGCAGATGGAGCAAGCTTGCTTTCTCCTGCTCCATAGGATAGGACCAGAACCAATGACATCAAGTTACAAGAAAGGAGGTTCTAACTGAACATCAGGAATAACTTTCTGAAGGTAAGAGCTGTTCAACAGTGGAATGGGCTCTCTTCAAAGATTGTGGAGGTTTCCTTGGAGGTTTTTAAGCAGAGGTTGGATGGCCATCTGTCATGGATATTTTACTTGAGATTCTTGCATTTCAGGGGGTTGGACTAGATCACCCTTGGTGTCCCTTCCAACTTTACAGTTCTGTGATTATTTTAATAGAATCCATTAAAACAATAAACAGCAACGACCCCATCCACAACCCCAAAACAATAATTCTATACAATACATTACAGCAAGGACAAACCTGTTCTTAAGTTTCCAAAGGCCAGGGTTAAGAGATGGAACCAGACATGGTTCTGAGGAGCAGGAGTTTCACATTTTTGTGGCCATCCTCAAGAAGGCCCTCTCAAGAGCTACTGCCCCTCAATCCTTCACTAATCTTAATTTTTAGGCTGGTCTATCAGGAAGACCCCTCACTGAATAAATATGCAAAAATTAAGTTTTCCACCCTCAAATGACATGCCCTACTTAATCATTCACTTGTTTTAAAACTTACAACCATTTTTTAAAATAAAGTTTAGTTTTCAAAATGCATGCCTGTTTTTTTATAGATTTTTGTCTCACCCACTTTAAAATGCATCTCCTGGTTCAAATGCATCCCTTGACTTGATACCCCTGTTCTAAACTTTATTTAGGGTGGTTCACAATCTATAGCTCTTCTATAGCTCTATAGATAGGGGAGGTTTCTAGGAGTCTAGGATTCTTTTTCTTTTGTGTTTCACCTTTAGCTGTTCCATCACAACATCCTATATTAAATGAAATAAAATGAACTGCAAGCAAGAAAGTCAATAATCTGACCATGGAATTCATTAGACAAATTTGCGAATCATCTGTGATCATTTTGGTAACTACAGCTCTTTGATATCCTTAAGCTATTCTGGCATGCCATTGGGCTTGTGATACCCTGCTGTGTAAGGATGCTACAGCTGCAGGTTTTAGATGCCTTTTTATAGTTAATCACAGCATTCTACTCTAAATGATACAGTGTCTTAAGGCAGATTTTTTTTTATCATTTTTTAAGTTGTCTAATTGATTTGCCACACAAATATCAGTGTGTATGTGCTTCTGGCATGATTCCCCCCTTTAATGCTCTATTATGTATTCACAGAGATAATACTTGTTCATACTCTTGGGAATATGATTCAATTTGGTGTCTCTTATTTTCCTGTCCATTTATATTTTATAGTGTGCAAAAGTTTAGTGATACTCAGTGCACACATTCTGTAAGTCTTTTGTCTTTGATTCATGTCCAGATTAACTAGGTACAAATGGAAAATATGTACTTGTTTTAAAGGAAAAGAAAATAGGGTTTAATTTTAAGTCAACCATCTCGTTTAAAATTAGCCCAGGGGTCTTGTAAATAATGCTAGTAATCTAAATGTAATAATGCACATTGCCCAATTGTTTTTGTGTATGATATAAGTTCAGTGCTCTAGTGCTTTGACAGCCCATTACTGAATGTAATGAACAGCTATTTTTAAACAGAAGAAATTCAACTTGACAGCTTGGCAATGAAATTCAGCTAGTGGCATAATTTTTGCTGTATTCAGTATACAGAATGGATTTCAGTTTTGTTTAAAGAAATTTGTATCATGGACGTTATAGAGCAAACATTTTTTGGCGTTTCTTTTACTACTCATTTTCTGCAGCTTCATTTTTATAAGCATGAGGATAGTACCAGTTTTTGGAAAATGCATTCAGGGAACAGTGGTAATCTGCAAAAAATTATTGCAGGTAAAAACCAGTGAAGTTTCCAAAAGAGCAACACTAACTGAGCAAGTTTTGGTGAAAGCACACCACAAACAAAATGCAGATCTACTTTCAACACTATATTTTATTATATACTAATTATAATTCAACAATTGTAATTACATGGATGCTTACATAAGTTTCTGAACTACATGCAGTCAATAACTACTGAATTACATATTTCAGTATATGAACTTGGCATCCAAAATACGTTGTTAACTGGCAATCTTGAAACAACTACACAGGACTGTAGGTATAAATATTAGTTGTGAGTTATCTAGTGCCTCTGCAGTGACAGGTATTGTGTTGGCTAGATTTTCTTTAAAATGAATTCTTAGTTGGGGTTAAAATCATGGAAGACATTTGGTGGTCTAGAGACTTAATTAGATCTTTGGACCGGTTAATAAAGGGTACAATTGGAAGTGAAAATGTGTTTAAATGAAAAACAACAACTCTACCAGAGATAAGGAAAAAACAAATCCAAAACATCTCCCCGAATTTGTCTTGCAGAATGAATCTCACACTTCCTATGGTCTTCCTGAAATAATGTGGAGTATTGTAATGAAGCTGATGATCATTAAGTGTTGGGTCATATGACTTCATATTTTGCTCTTATTGCAAACAGGTGTGCTCAAGTGCCTGTTGGTTTGAAAGTAAAAGAGGGCAACACCAAAAACAAGGTAGCAGTTTTGGCATACAGGCGCCCCACCCACCATCCCGACATTCAGTCCTCAGAATCCCCAGGTAGGGCTGAGACAGACTCTTGCCTGAAATCCTGGAAAGCCACTGCAGGTCAGCGCGGACAGTGGTGAACTAAATGCACCAATGGTATAAGGCATCTTCATGTGTGTTGCTGTGTTTATTCAGTAACAGTAGAAAATCAGAGGTTCCTGGCTCAGCTACTGCATAGGTGAAGTGCTTGTCCCTAATAACATAAGCAGAACCTGCTGGATCAGACCAATGGCCCTTCTAGTCCAGCGTTGTGTTCTTATAGTGGCCAGACACATGCCTATGGGAAACCTGCAAGCAGGATCCAAGTGCAAAAACACTCCCCGCCTGCAGTTTCCAGCAACTATTCATCTACTGGTGGAGTCTCCTTCTTTGGAGGTCTTTAAGCAGAGGCTTGACAGCCATCTGTCAAGAATGCTTTGATGGTGTTCCTGCTTGGCAGGGGGTTGGACTGGATGGCCCTTGTGGTCTCTTCCAACTCTATGATTCTATGATTCTATACTGTATTTTTCATCCATAAGATTCTGATTTCTGATCTGAGCTCAGGGCATATGCTGCCTCCAACCATGGAGGCATAGCATAGCATAGCCATCATGGCTAGCAGCCATCAATAGTCTTCTCCTCCATGACTCAATGTGATAGAGATTTAAGTTCCAGTCTGCATCTATTGGATCTAATATGGCTGAATATTTGAAACATGTTTGTACTTAATAGAAAAAAATGCTTCAATTAAAACTCATGTTACTGTGCGCTTTGAACAAAGGGCCTCCATAATACATGTTGTCTCAAATGTGGAAAGTTCCTGCTGCCATGGTCAGGTATATGAAATATTACCCATGTCATCCCAAACAGCTGCATGAAACATGGGCCCAACAATGGTGATGTTTAATTTCAAAATAAATGTGTCCTCCTTCAAATGAATTGTATTTGATCCTCAAGAAATCTGTTTTAGAAAGGTACTTTGGCACCATGTTTTGACTTTGATTATCCCCTCCGCCCCCACCCCCAAACTGTTGCTTTGTACCTGTTGAATGAATATTGTTCACACAACTGAACTGAAATTTTGTTTCCTTTTAAAAAAATAGCTTCCCAATAAAGGAATTATGTATTATGGAGGCCCTTTCTAGTCATAGCTAAAGCATTATGATGGGCATGTAACTCTATCTATCTGAAGATCAAATGCCATCATCTCTTTAAAATTTAGCTAGCAGAAATAGGAGAGAGAGGGGCCTCTGTTATTTTGCCTTAGCTGCTACTCATCCATTGCATAACACTATTGCTTGACTTGGCTTTTGTGACAGATAGAACAAAAACAGAGCTGTGGTTCCAGAAGGATAAAGCAGAACAGGGTTGTTTTATAAAGAAACTGAATAAACGCACTCTCTCTCTCTAACTGATGTGTAATTCATGGCGAAAATCTAATCATTAGATTATGTTTGACAATAGCACCTGCATAATCGAATATTGTCAGGCATTAAAGCAAGTGTTTATTCCTGCTGTATTGTACAAATAATTTGAGAAAGTATAAAAGCATAAATCTAACCTGGAAAGTTTGGCTTTCAGACACGAAAATGGCTATTAAAAATGTAGTGAAACTAGTTGCAATGTTGGACTGTCATGAATTTTAGGTTTGCAAGATGCCCCTTAGGCTCCCTTCCAACTCAATGATTCTTTTTATCAAGTTGCGTTTTGGTACAACAGTGGTTTGTAGTACAGGAGAATCTTTGAGTTAATTTTTTATTTTTAATATACACATTCTAACATAATAGTCTCATAACACATACATATAGACTAAGACAAGCAACAGTAGTACTTAAACATTTCTTGCTACCGAATCCAGATCTTAAGAGAGCGTCTAAGGGACATCAACCCCTTGCAATCCCAACTAAAGCATCCATGACAGGTGGCCATCCAACCTCTGCTTAAAAACCCCCAGTGAAGGAGATTCCACCACCTTCGGAGGGAGTCCTGTCAAATAGCTCTTACTGTCATAAAGTTATTCCTATTGTTTTATCAAAATCTCCTTTCTTGTAACTTGATGCCATTGGTTCAGGTCCTACCCTCTGGAACAGGAGAAAACAAGCTTGCTCCATCTTCCATGTGACAGCCCTGTAGATATTTGAAGATGGTTATCATATCTCTTCTCAGTCTCTTATTTTCCAGGCTAAACATACTCAACTCCCTCAACCGTTCCTCATAAAGCTTGGTTCCTAAACCTTTTGATCAGCTTGATGACTCTCGTGGGATTGATACATTGATGGGGCATGGTATTCAGTAATACTCTGGATACAACCCAAAATTACTTTCCCCAAAAAATTCTCATCAAAATAAACATGGAGTCACATACATATTTCTTCTAGAGAAGGTGAGTTCCTAAATTTACTCTCAACAGTTCTTAATACCTCAGATGTTATATCCCTATATTTAGCTTATTATGTTTACACATTCCTTAACCCAAAATTGAGTTCTATTTGATAAACAAAACTTTAAATACCTTTATCACCCTGACTGTTAGATTGAGCATTCCCCCAACTTCAAATAAACCTTTAACCTCAAACATTAGTTTTATCACCCAACATTATTCTTATGTTTATAAAAACAAATCATCCCACCTTATTTATTTTAGTTCATAAAATTTATATGCCATTTGATTGTAGAACAAAACCTCAAAGCAGTTTGGAAAAAAATCTTCAAAGCAGTTTACAAAAAAGATAAAAGTATCATTTAAAAGAATGGCAACTGTAATTTAAAACATATGGAAGGTTAAAAATCACCTCCTACAAACTTTCTAAACACCTCCTACAAACTTCCTAAACATCTGGGTAGGGTTGTCTAAATTATAATGTCTTCAGCGGGCACTGAAAGGAGTACAGTGATGACGCAAGCCTGATATCAATAGGCAGGGAGTTTCAAAGTGTCAATGCTTCCACACTAAATGACCTTGTTTTTACAGATGCAGTACAGATACTATGTGGCACTTGTAAAAGTGCCAATTCTGCCGATTTAAATGTTTAGGTAGGCACATAAGGGGTAAGGCGGTTGTGTAGGTCCCAAGTTCTTAAGGGCTTTATATACAAACAGCAACACCTTGAACTCAGTCTGGTAGCAGATTGACAACTGGTGCAGACCTCTGAACCCATGTGTTATATGCTGACAAGGCCTCACTGTTGTGAGCAATCGCGCTGCAGCATTCTGAAGCGACTGCAGCCTCCAGATCAAGTGCAAGGGAAGCCCCGCATAGAGTGCATTGCAGTAATCAAATCTTAAAGCAAGCAGTGCATGAACTAGTGTGGCCAGGCTCTCCAGATCCAGAAATGACTGTAGCTGTTGAACCAGTTGCAGTTGGTTGGTAAAAGGCACTTCTAGCCACTTTTTAAAAAGTTGGTGTTAAAGGTAAAGGTAAAGGACCCCTGACAGTTAAGTCCAGTCGCGAACAACTCTGGGGTTGCGATGCTCATCTTGCTTTACAGGCCGAGGGAGCCGGCGTTTGTCCGCAGACAGTTTTCCTGGGTCATGTAGCCAGCATGACTAAGCCGCTTCTGGCGAAACCAGAGCAGTGCACGGAAATGCCGTTTACCTTCCCGCCAGAGCAGTACCTATTTATCTACTTGCACTTTGACGTGCTTTCGAACTGCTAGGTGGGCAGGAGCAGGGACCAAACAACAGGAGCTCACCCCGTTGCGGGGATTCAAACAGCCAACCTTCCGATTGGCAAGCCCTAGGCTCAGTGGTTTACACCACAGCACCACCTGCGTCCCTTAAAGTTTGTGTTACATTGGCTATTTTCCAGTCCTCAGGTATAGAGGCTGATCTGAGGGGATAATATTAGTTACCCACAGTTTATTGTGAGCTTGCTTTAAACCAGTGTCCTTCCTTAATATAATTATTGCTTTTACTTATTGACCTCATCAAATGCTTCAATATTTCTTGTGAACTATTCCCATTTGTCTGTGGCTTGCTTTTGGTAAAATAAAAACATATTTCTTATTATTTGGAGATATAAAATTGTTGTCTGTAGCCATTATTTGCAATTCCTTGCAATTCCAGAAGAATTATCACAGTTCTAGGTAATCTAATCTGCACCGCGCCTCTTGTCACTATTCTATAAAGTTTCATTTTGCTTTTCTGTGGCAGAAATAAGGAAAATATCCTTGTGAACTGTTGGATGATACTAGTTCTGTTCTGCACAGTGGCTGTGGGTTGGAGCTCTGATCCACTGAAAGGGATGTCTTGGCTCCTTACTCTGTTACTAGAAAGATATACTATACCTTTTTACCAGGGAAGTATCATCTCTTAGCAATGGTGCACTGGCAGCTGTGGATAAAATTCCTTTCCTTTTCATGCTTAAGAGACTTAGAGGGAGTTGGGTAGCTAACAAAACATTCCAAGGTCTAAGCAGTTAGGATGCTCTTTCCTTTGCTAATTTATTAAAGATAAATAATTCAAGATGAGGTATTATTTTAGGAACATTAATTTTTGGCTTAGGTGTTTGATGAAATAAACTGTTGCTGTTCAAGGCAATGAAGAAATGTGTATTTCCCTCCTCTTACGCATTCATTTGAGACAGAAATTAATTGAGCAGCATTCTAAAGATCTTGTTTGTAAAATAAATAAATAAAGCAGCACTCCTGAACTAAAAGAGTCATAAGTGATTTTTTTCTACTCTTCTTACAACCATTGTAGACATTCTTACTAAGTGGACCTAACACAGCACTAGTATATTTTATGTTAGCAAGGCATGATAGAAAAGTGCTTGAAGTTCAGGGGGCATTTGTCTCCTTTCCTGCAAATTCATTTAAGTACCAGTCTTGCCATAGCTTTAACTAGGGCAGACAACCATACAAATGACTTGAGATAAAATGAAAATAATGGACTGAGCTGGGTGCCGGGGGTGGTAGTTACACTGCATGCACATCAATAAGCATCGAGTGTTATTCTATGCTAATGTAAGCCTGATGGATCAGCTTTCGCTTTTAGCCTAGAGGACCATTAAGCACTGGAAGCTGGGTCAAACTGATATAGTAAGGCAGATGTACCCTGACGGTTGGCAACAGTAGTTAACAAGCAGTAATTCACAGTGTGCAAGACTAATACTGCTTAAAATCTTTGTGATGAGGACGGATCAGAGAAGAGATAATACGTTTTGCTTATTAGAAGTGTTTTGATTTTGCAGAACATATTTAGCATGCAAAACAGAACTATCAACCCAGTAATGCTTGATACGGCTGAATATTCTAATTACGCTCCCAAATATTGAATCATTGCAAAATGGATTCCATAAAAATGTAAATAAATTGTTCTAGCAGAATAATGCATAATTGAGAGGTCTCACTTGTCATCTCAACTGGAATTAAATGCTATGTGTAGCTACTAAGGTTATTTAATGGCCTTGAGAGTACAAAAGTATAATAGGAAAATGAAAAGTAATATGATATGAAGTCAACTTAGAAAAAAACATCATCATATAAGCCTTTGAAATGGACTTCTTCATATTGCCTTGACACTTCTGTGCATTGAAATTTCATCCATTGTGTTTTATGCCCACCTACTGATTAGATGCACCCATAGCTATATGAATTTCAGATATGTGTACATGGCCCTTGGTTGAGAGCTCTTCAGCACTCTGGTGTACACATGGAAATCTGGTGAGTGACTTTCCTCATTTATTCCATTAGTTTCATAAACATGCCCTGCCTATCTGTATGATAAAACTGCTGTTTCAATGGAAGTGAATGAACAAACCTTACATACAGTCAAATCATGGGTGTCGAACATAATCCGTTCTGGAAGACTGTTCGACTTCCGAAACGTTCGACAACCAAGGCGTGGCTTCTGATTGGTTGCAAGAGCTTCTTCCACTCAAGCAAAAGCTGGGTCAGATGTTTGGGTTCCGAAAAACATTCGAAAACCAGAACACTTACTTCCACGTTTTCTGCTTTTGGGAGCCAAAACGTTCCAAAACGGAGGCGTTCGGGAACCGAGGTTTGACTGTATATAGGTTCTTTGTTTTACACATAGGTATGGCCAGTGTTTGAAACTCCTATTGTTCTAGGCACATTTGGTGACTTGGAATTTCATTGCCGCGAGCAATTTCTGAGCTCTGGGCGCAGTACTGCGCCTAAAATTTCAGATTAAAACTGTCACTGCTGGCGCTGAGGGCGTGGGAGGAGAAATTCCTGCCTGCTCGACTTCTAAGAAATCACTGCAGCATCAGGCAAGCTGATAGGTTCTGCCTCTCAACTGACCTTATAGAAAGGCCGTGTTTTGAGGGACCCTCATAGGTATATTAAGGGGAAGCATGGCTTTGGTTTTTGCAGTCTTCAGATGAGGACTTGACCATGTGAAAATTGAGCATAAGATTTTAGCTGCAGTTCATTCATTTCCAGCTTTGTATTCTTGTGCGCCTAGACATTCTATTGTTGCACCCATAACCTAGGTTTAAGGTGCCATTTAGCTCCTAGCTTTCATATCTCAGTTTCTAACATTGGTATTGCCATCTGCTCCATAAGTATGTGTTTCTAATAGTCACGGCAAAAAGTCTAAAAGACAAACAAATGTCTTTTAGATGCCACAGGAGCCTTTGCTGATTTTCATTAAAAATGCCAAGAGTTCTGTCTTTAAGGAAGAAGAAGAAGAAGAAGAAGAAGAAGAAGAGTTTGGATTTGATATCACTACCCGAAGGAGTCTCAAAGCGGCTAACATTTTCCTTTCCCTTCCTCCCCACAACAAACACTCTGTGAGGTGAGTGGGGCTGAGAGACTTCAGAGAAGTGTGACTAGCCCAAGGTCACCCAGCAGCTGCATGTGGAGGAGCGGAGACGCGAACCCGGTTCCCCAGATTACGAGTCTGCCGCTCTTAACCACTACACCACACTATGCATAACAGAAATAATCGTAGCTAGGAATAATAAAATACTGTCCTTAGAATAATAACTGCTACAACCCCAATCCTGTCTTGCTGTTTACTTCTAATAAATGTAATGATTCATCCTGAGATAAAATAATAATAAAAGCAAGATTAAATTGTAAATAAAATTACCATACTCCCTCACATTTGTTTATCTTCTTATAACAGATCTTTAAGATAGTGTGGACACCTTTAGTGCCGATTCAAAAGAGAGAAAGCCTAATGTAGCATTTCCTTTTTTTGTGAACTTCATAGCCACTGCTTGAACATGCTTTGGACCTTCAGTTGAAACTAGTTCCAGTTCATTGTTTCAAGACTGACTGTGACAGTCAATGACATGGGGAAATTTGTTTGTAGAAATCTACCTTGGGCTGAATTAAAATCTTAAAGGAACTGTTGAGCAAATTCTTGTTTTTAAATCATTGAATCTTGTGAGAATTCCACAAAAGACATAAGTATAAAAACACATTCTTTGCAATTGGGAATTAAAATATGGGAGAGAATGTGATTATTTCTGAATCGGAGGTTGACCACAGGTGAGTATCCATTACTGGCATTTGTGAGATGGACACAAAGCCTGCTATGTCGACAGCACAACACATCTCTGCCCTGAAGCTATTCATTCTCTTCCAGACTAGGAGCATGTGGGTTTTGGTGTAGCCTGGTGTTATGTCACTGTAAATTGCCTCAGACTGCAAAAGGGTAAATGTTGCTGTTTCCATGTCCCCTGCTACAGAAAGGGTATTTGAGCAGAAATTTAGAATATTAGATGTCATGTGTATCATGCTTGCTTATTTTCCCCAGGATGAAAAGGTCAGGCTGGTAGGGTTTTGCCCAGACTCAGGCCAATAGTTCTTGTTATGGGCAATAAATATCGAGGAGCAAGATGAGACCTTCCATACATGCATGAGAGATTTTAACCTAGCTGCCTACTGTTGCTCCCAATGCACCAGAAAAGTCAGTCACAAAGGTTGGGGGGACTGTCTCTAGAGGGACCCCATGAGACAATAAGAGATTTTCAGCAGAAGGAACAGGTGAGGGTGGAAACCCTTAGACACATGGAGAAATGCTTCTTTAATTCTACCCAATATTGTTGGAGAATTAAAGCATGTGGTTGGATCTTGAAGTGGTTGAGGGCGTTGGGTATCTTTAGCCTGGAAGAGAGGAGACTGAGACGAGATATGATAGCCATCTTCAAATATCCAAAGGGCTGTCACATGGCAGAAGGGTAGGACTCTAATCAACGGCTTCAAGTTACAAGAAAGGAGATTCTGACTAAACATCAGGAAGAACTTTCTGATGGTGAGAGCTATATGACAGTGGAATGGACTCCCTCATAAGGTGGTGGACTCTCCTTCCTTGGAGGCTTTTAAGTGGAGGTTGGATGGCTATCTGTCATATCTGTGATATTCTATTGATATTCCTGCATTACCAGGGATTTGACCAGATGACCTTCGGGCTCCCTTCCAGCTTTACAATTCTATGATTCTATTATAAAGACAGAACTCACAGTCAGCTGCCCCTGGGAATGCTGTACATCTTGTTGCCTGTCTCGAGAGACAGTGGGGTGCACCTCCAGAGGTGAAGTCAAACGGCTGTGTTTACAGCACCAAAGTGAGCTCCCTAGGGCACAAGCCTGGGCATTGTGTATGGAAGTCCTAGGCTGCCCAGACCCCTCTCTTGGCCTTGCTGATGTGGTCCAAAGGAAAGCAGAGCAATACATTTGACACTAGCTTGGCTTCAGAAGTTGCTGGAAGGAGGCATACAAGGCACCATCAAACCATCTCAGGGACTCCACTCTGGATTTGTGTAGGATTTACACCTTATACTTTTCCCCCCTTCCCAATATATCCTGCAAGGCAGCAGAGGTTTTGGATCAGAGTTATCCTTTACCTAAATGGGCTACTTTCCCAGGTTGATGATCCCCATTTGCCCCTCACTTCTCTCACTTCTGCATGTGCAGAAACCACCTTCTTGACCGTTGGATAAGATTGGTGTCTTAATCCACCAGAGCCTGCCTTCACATTCATGTCAATCTAGTATTTATTTATAATATTTTTATTCTCTCCACAATATGAATCCAAGGCAGTTTATAGTTCCGATATTGGAAAGCGAAACATGAAAACAATAGTCAATTAAAGATCAAAATCAGACAGTCAAGGAGCAGCATAAAAAAAGGCAGAGCAAACTCCGGGAATAATGAAATTAGCAGAATATCATAATAGCACATAGAAGCTTGGAAACAATAATATAGTATTTACCTGGTGTCTGAAGGATAAAACTTTGGGCATTTCTTGGAGGAATGTTCCAGAGATGGGTGAGCTACCACAGAAAAATCCCCATCTTCAGTAACCAACTACTTAATCTTGGAAGGCAAGAGCCACTGTAGAGGGACCTCAGATGATATAATGAGTAAGTGGGCATGTTTGTTGGGCAGGAGATGTCCTGATCCTGGTCATTTAGAAATGAATATGCCAGGCAAACTAGCACTTTGAATTGTACCAGAAACAAACTGGAAGCCAGTGCATGGCTTTCAGCACAGGTGAAATGTGTTTGTGTGAAAATAGGATGCAATTCTAATCATTTCAATTTGGAAGCACACAACTGGATTTCTATCATCTTTCCATTGGAACATACGTAATGAACCACTTAAGAGAAATTGGCTCACTTGCAGGGCAGACATGCCATGGAACTCGGTAGGAAATCCAATGAGCAGAAAAGGCTGCAATTTACTATTTTGTTTGAGTTACCAGCCAAGCCATTTAGCTGTTTGGGCACAATGCAATAGATATGAAGGTTAGTGTAAGTAAGGTAGGAGCTCTAGCTAATTGCAGAGCTATCCAGTATTGTGTTTGATCAGTAGTTAATATACATACTCGCTGAAAGTGAATTTGGCTTTCCTTTCTCTTTCTAAAATATCACTAAAACATTTATGTTTTCTCCACATCAAAGGGGTTTGGCTGTTATTTGTTGCTAGGTATTTCAGTATATTTCACTTAGGGGGAGTTTGTGAGTGGGAGGACAGGATTCATTGAAATGTAAGCTCTAGCACATTATTTATTTAAAATGAGACTTAATAAATAAAAAACTGTATAAGCTTACACTGCATTGTGGCTTAAGAGGAAAAAAAAAGACTTCTTCTCGATACATTTAAATATACTTAAAATGCATTCTGTCCTTAGGGTAGCACTGTACTTCTGCAGTACTTTAGTAGACATTATAATTTTGCTTTGCACCTACAAAGAAAATTATAGTTTTTACGCTGTTTATACCAAGTGCTTTCAAGTGAAGATACTGTAAAAATCTAAAAGTATGTTGTTGTAAAGCTGAAGTAGGGATTTTTAATAAATCATTGTAGGTCAAGATTCTTATAAATGCAAATGATCCCCAATTTAGCCAATGGGTGGTCCTTGCACAGCTTTACATATTATAGTATCATTTGAAGAGACCTGCATTAAGAAATGGTCGTGTTAATAATGCATATTTTCAATAGATTTAGCCTTCTGTCAATTTTCAATGGTACGGCAATGACATATTTCACCTTTTAAAACCCTGCATCTAATAATGCCTCTATTATAATAAAATGGGGGGATTAACAATAATTGATTTTACAAATATTTTTTGAAGATCTAGGGCTTCTTTAATAACGTTAGAATATTAGTGATGACTTAGCAGTGTTTAAAAAAATCATATCTGCATTATTTAATTACATGATCTTCTTAAATGAGACACTCAGTTTTTATAGGATGAAAGTCGCAGAATGGGTAATGCAATAGATTTTTATTTCTGGGAAGCGGATGTCAAACTGGGTGTCATTTTACCTAAAATGTAGTCTAGTTATCTGTTGCACAGTATCATGGAAGCAACCTTTTCAGATGCAGGGCTCCCAACCATGGCATAGTAAAACTATTTTGTGTGTGCATGGGAATGAATTTGACAGCTTTTAGATCATTCACTGCTTCCGTGAATGAATCCTCATAGCGTGGTACTATGTGATGCTTTCAAGTGTTGTGACTACCAGCGGACATGGCACAGTTTTTGTAAGAAGGCTATTCCTTTTTCCAATGTGAGAATATTCATATTTGTGTTTTGTTAGGAAGCAGTAGGCATCTCAAGAGCCAGCCTCAGGAACATGCAATCCTCATCCTACTTCCATCCCCAGTATGAGTTCACCCTTATCACTTTTCCATATCATTCTTAACTATGTGTGCTGGTCCTGTGGGTTACCCAAGAGGCGAGGTCCAAGTCCAGTCCGTGGTCAAAGGTTCAACATAGAGACAGTCCATAGTAGCTGAAGCTGGGTGCAGGGCAGGGAGTCAGGCGAAGTCAGAAACAGGTATGCAGGCAGGAGACCAGGGCGGGTCAGGAGCTCAGGCAGGAAAGCAAGACAGGTCTCAAGCAGGACCACTGGCAGGAACTAGCAACCAACAATGTTGCTCCCACAACTTGGGGCTGGGGCTGACCGGCTTTTATCTGCCCCGAGGCATAGGGCGGCCCCAATCCTCTGGTGACTCGCCTCTCCTGGCCTGGAGGCGAGCACTCCTCCTGCGGGAACTTAGTTCCCTTCGCCTCTGCAGCTCAGGAGAGGCTGGAAGGTTACCAGACCCAGAGGCAACCTCAGCTTCCCCTGACGGGGCTGGGAGTGGAGCACCTGCAGGCAATGGGTCCTCCATCCCATCAGGAGCCAGAGCAGACTCAGCAGATGCCTGCACCTGAAGATCCAGCACAGGTGAGAACCCTTCAGACTCAAGCCCTAGTCCCGGCTCTGCTGGTTCTGGAGGCGGGGAATCCTGTGCAGGCTGGGATCCCTCAGGTTCAGCATCTGAGTCTGAATCCCAGGCCATCACACTATGGTATTGCACTACACATTCGCTGATGCTAACCAAGAATCCCAATTTGTAGCCAAATTTTGAAGGCAGTTGAAATGAAAGCTACTGGTGATGTGGCTTCCCCCCACCAAAGCATACAATATGCATGTGCAAATATATTCAGGGTTTATAAATTAAGCAATAATTAAGAAATGATGCAATTATTATAGCAGTTCAAATGGCACTGTGAACATTCAAGATGTCAGAAACATTTCCTATGGGAATCTGCTATTCTGAGCTGGGAAAATGGAAATAAAATCGGAAGTCCAGAACAGTCGAGGGAGCTGGGTATGTTTAGCCAAAAGACGAGAAGACTGAGAGGCAACATGATAGCCATCTTCAAATATCTGAAGGGTTGACACATGGAAGATAATAATAATAATTTTAATAATAATAATTTATTATTTGTACCCCACCCATCTGGCTGGGTCTCCCCAGCCACTCTTGCTTTTCTGCTGCTCTCAGTCCTAATCCAACACTCTAACCACATTACCACATATACAAGTGCTGACCTGGAAGGAGGGGAGAAAGCCTCCATCTTGACAAAGCTGTGCACCCTATCCATTAAATGGACATCAGTTCCACTGTTCAATGGGGTTCACCTGTGTGTGTATGTATGTATGTGATTGCAACCTTGCGGACTAATCCCATAAACACAATGCTCAGAAGCCCCAATGGGTATGATAGGGCTTACTTCCAAGAAAGTGTTCATACGATTTTAGTCTTCAGCATGGTAGAAACCCTTTATCTACCCATTAACAACCCATTTAGTGCCTTCTGTAATTGTAAGGGGTTGTTACATATTTTTGCTTTTTGTTAATTTATGTAGTACATTTTTCACTGAATTGGGAGGTGTAAACCTGTGCTATCTTTTTAGGGATGGACGAGCAAACATGCGCTTACTGTAAGAATGCATTGTGCATTGTACTGTAAGGGTGCAGTGCCAGCCCTCCTCCACCTCTCTCCCAAGGACAAAATAGACTGACTTTTGGGAAGGGAGTATCAATCAGTGGAAGACTCCAGCAATGACAGAGAAGGCCATTTGGCCTTCCTTCTGGTGAGAATTGGCATTCCTGCAGCCCTGTCACTCTGTGAAAACGCCCTACACAGGCCGCTCTCATCATTGCTGGAGACCTGTGCCTGCTACCCATTCCTCCTTCACACACACAGACACACACACACACAAAAATACCCCACGAGTGTCCCAGAAAAACCAGGACATCCTGTCCCCCCCCCGCAAGAGAACGACGGCCATTTTGGACGCTGTGGTATCATGTGATTTTGTGCTGACAACTTGCCTTGAAAAAAAGCATTTTTTTCTGGGGCTGTGATATCACGCAGTGCCCCCAATCATGTGTTTTTGGGCACCATGAGAACACAACCCCCCCCCAAATGCATCTTTTGGGCTCCATGATTTTGCACGGGTCACGTGACTTGCATGGGAGCACGGATGGGAAGACGTGTGTCCCAGCTTTGGAGCTCAACATGTTGGAGGTTATGACACCCCCCTCCATAAATGCACAAACACATGTCTTACATAATACTTTTCAAAATATACCAACTTCCCACAACAGATAAATGCAATTTAAAACCATATTGAATACTTCTAATAATTTCTGTGGAAAAACACTTTACCTCTTCAAATAAAGTTGTATCATCTTGTTGTTGCTCTAAATAAACAAAATCTTATACCCTTTATACAGTGTCACTATAAGCAGTCATGAATAAAACCACTTTTGCAACCTGCCTAACTGTTAGTAGGGCAAGTCTTCTTACTCCTCGAGGGAAGGAGAAGGGGTTGCAGGTGGAGGAGGGCCAAGTGGATGCAAGCAGAGGTGCAAATTGAGGGAGAGGCCTTCTTATGGTGGACTTTCTCCATCTTGATTCTACTTGAGGCAGCTCAGGTGATCCCTTTATCATCTGCACTTGACCACCCCTGCAATGAATACTTACTCAATCTCTGTCGTTTTTGCACTTGCCTCTAAATAAATGCTTCTGGGGGGAAACCACTGGTGTGCCCAGCACTTGTTCAACACCTAGTAATTGTGCTTCTAAGTAAATATGCATACTGCAAGTATGTAAGTCTTGAGTGCAAACTGCTTGGCTTGCAATTGTTGCCAACCATGGTATGGATGGAGACAGGTGAGAGACAGCAGCAGGCGCAGCAATGAGAGTCAGTGTGGTGTAGTGGTTAGAATGTTGGACTGGGGCCTAGGAGGCCAGGGTTCAAATCCCCCCTCAGCCATGAAGCTCAGTGGGTGAGCTTGGGGCAGTCACTACCTCTTAGCCTAACCCACCTCACAGGGTTGTGAGGATTAAGTGACCGGGGGGGGGGGGGCGAAGCAATGTAGGCCACGTTGAGGTCCTTGGGAGAAAAAGGGGCTATAGATGCAAAAAACAAATAAATGTTTTCTCAGCAGTGTTTACTATGGTTAAAACTTAAAAGTGTGGGTTCACTGCATTCCCTGTTGCTCAGGGACCCTTTGTATTTTGTGTTTACCACAGCAAATACTTCTACATCCATAAACAGCGCATCAACTCTGAGAGCCAATGTAGTGGTAACTTCAGATGTGAGAGACCCAAGTTCAAATCCCCCAAAACCAGTTCACAACAGTAGTTGATTTTGGGCCCATTAAGTATCTCTTTGCCTTGCTTCACCAAATGGATATAAGGATAAGAAAACGCTGAGATAATAATATATTGCAAATGTGTCCTGAACCCCTGGGATAAAGGAGAAAACATAAGCCAGGCATAGGCAAACTCGGCCCTCCACATGTTTTGGGACTACAATTCCCCTCATCCCTAGCTAACAGGACCAGTGGTCAGGGATGATGGGAGTTGTAGTCCCAAAACATTTGGAGGGCCGAGTTTGCGTATGCCTGACATAAGCACCACAAATTGCTGAATATAGGGAAACAAAATGTAGCCATTTTCCTAATGAGGAAGAATCTCTTGCAAATGTTCTGTGTTAGTGTTCCCACCCTTTTGGGGTTAGTTTTATGCTAAGTGCTAGAAGATAGCATTGCTTTATCCAAACATCAGTAAAATGTGTTTATATGGTTTTGTTTAACCAGAGATTTTTGTACTGTTTTGTTTTGTTTTGCCTTGATATATTGCTTTAAATGTAAATGGAAAATTGAGATGTGGTGTTTCACATGTAATGCTGTTGAACCCAAGTCTCCCAGTTCACAGCATAGCTTTTCTTTATTTTGATAGTAAGAGTGCTACTTGACTCTATCTGAATGGGGCTCTGTTATGAGATTCTGTATGGCAGAACACTACTTTACCTTGGCTTACAAATACATTAAAGCCCTGTAAATCTGCACTATATTTTAGCATCCTTTCTCAGCAACATTTGCAACAATCCGTGGACTCTCACCCATATAAGAAGTAATGAAGGCAGTGTGTATTTAGACCTAATCAACAGTGTCTTGATAAAATGAAATAGGGATAGAGGCCACCCTGTCAGAAAATTTCACAATGTGCTGTTGAAGATGTGCTTGTTTGTTTCCTTCACTTAGAAAAATGCACTGTTCTTCCAAAATGATTATTAAGGAAAAATAAATGTAGAAATATATTTTGCATGTAGTTCAGTTAACAACAACAACAACACAAAAAGGGCAGTGTACTTCGTGTTACTGGATTCCTAATATGGAAAAGTGTCATGGAAAGTAACAACCATTTTTGCATAGTTCAGGGATCATCAATCTTTTTGGTCCTGTGGGCACATGTGCAAGCCAGAAAAACTCCGGTGGGCACCAGACATGTCTTGTAACTCTCCCCCTCCTCAATCATCATTGTGCTGTAGTGTCAAGGCGGGAGTCAGGAGCAGGTGAGCAATAACTCACAAGGTGTCAGTGAACACTTTATTCAAAGAAACTAAACAGCTCAGGCCTACAGGTCTTCCCAGTGGAGCTTGCCCCAAGGAAGCAGTTGTGAGGACTGAAGTTCCTCGCCTTCCCCCAGTCTCCTCCTTCCCCAGTTCCTTCCCCAAGCAATCTGAGGCTCCGTCGTCTTGCCTGTCCTTGCTCCTCCCTCTTTATGCCTCTTTGGGTTCTGGGAAACCAGGCAGGGGAGTTGGTTGCAGCAGGAGGGGGAGACACCATGGCTTTTTCACCAACCTGCCTCATCTCTGCATCTTGGACCCCTCCTCTCCAGCCTCCGCTTCTGCCTCTGGACTGCTCTCTGCCACAGACTCCTCCTGCTCACTAAACCCTGTTGCCCCTTCAGCTTCCAACACCTCCTCCCAGCCTGCTCCCTCTTATCCCTCTGCCCACTCATCATTGCCCCACCACCAATCCCTTGGCTTACAGCCTTGTTCCCTTGGGGATTCCCCAGTTGGTTCTTTCCACCACTTCTCTGCATCCAGCCAGCCAGCCAGCCCATGACATGCAGTTAGGCTTGATAATGTCTTCTGTTGGTAACAGAAGGCTTTTTTCTAGCCTAATTTCAGTGGTGGAGGGTGGGAACCCCCCCCCCTTGAAAATGCTAGGGAAGCCCTAGCACAAGTGTACCTACAGGCACCACACTGGCAACCCATTTCATAGTCAGTCATGTTATCTTCCTAAACTTCCTAACTACATGGAAATAATACAATATAGTATAATAATGGCATTATAATCATTTCAAGAGTACTTTGCTCCCTAGTAAACCTGCTTAGGATTTTTTTCTGTGTCTCCTGTCACTTGGAAATGTTTCAAAAATGAACCTTTCATTTTCATTTCTATTCAGACTTGAAGCTATTTTGTCACCATGCAGCTTAATTTGGACCGCTGTGTTCCAGTTAACCTGTTAGTTGCTTATTCCCCACCTCCTTTTTTCTCCTCTGTAATGTCTCCCCATAAGAATATCCTCTCCAGTCATAGTTTCGCAAATAACATTGTTATAAGTTGAAATTGTACCAGCAAATGGGGGAATTCTTTGCTCTTCTGCAAAATTGCATTTATTGAACTGAATAAGCAGAGTTCAAGTCCGGATATTTTTTTCGCAGGCCTGGCTTCCTACTTTATCTCAGAGCAGAAGTTGAAGTTTGTTTTACAAGACATGAAAAAGCTTTTAAACTAATGTGTTTGAAGGAAATCGGCAGCAAATGTGGGGACACCTGCTGTTAAGAAAAGTGCTTGCACTTTCAGCACGCTTATGTCCCCAATAGAGGGAACTGCTGAGTAAAATGATGGCCACTATTGTTTAAATCCTATAGGTGGCAGCAGCTACTACAATTTAAGAACATAACAATGAAATGATTTGTGGGTATGAGAATAAAACTGTCATGAGTTAAACTAATGGGATCTTTATTCTGTAAAGTGTTCTTCTTTGAAATATGATACCTGAGAAAAATACCATTAGTTTTTCTAGTTTCCCTTTTAAGATTTAAGAAGCTTATCTTTCTTTTAAGTTCTATTTATACTTTAAATCTTGTCCCCAGCCATGTTTCAAAAGAGCCATAATTTTATGGTGTCACATTATGAAGTACCTGTCTCTAAGTAACCTAAGAGAAAAGACCCTATGACATGCTGTTTTAAAATCATACAATAGTCTGTAGTTAGTTCTGAATGCAGCTACCTGTGTTGCAAAATATTGAATAAGTTTTAGTCAAGAGCTTAAGTTGTCATGTGCAAAGTACTCCTTGGCTGAGTTTTTGATAAGTCAACTTGCATCTAGTGGCTACTATTTTAAATGAAATGTTGACAGGTACACTATTCTCACAGAGTAGCTCACTGTAAAAATCTCATTGCAAAAGAAGACTGCAAACTTCGGGCATTACATTTACTATAACATTCATAGGGAAAGCAGAATAATTTTCTCGCTTGACTTTCATAAAACAAAGAACTTGCTGCATTATGTTGGCTGAGTGCCCATATGGAAAATTACCTATTTTGTAATACCTGTGATTCTCAGAAGTTAGTTTTGTTTACTAAACAATGTGTAAAAGTATTCTTAAACTTAAACTGGTGTGTGTTGACCTACACTTTAAAGACTATTTAATATCCCAGCACTGGAAACTAGAAGGACCTACTGACAAAATAGTGTGCATTGGGCAGAGCCATAGCTACAGGAGGGAGGGGCTAGCTGGGTTGTTTGCCCCGGGTGAAGCTCCAGAGGTGCTCTATTGAGGCTCCCAGCCTATATGTGTGTGTATGCAAGTGCGTGTGGGGTGGTGCCAAACTGGGTCTTTGACCCAGGTGAGATAAAGCCTAGTTTTGCCCTTGCATTGGGATATTTTTTCCAGAAAGAGATCCTCCTGCTTTCAGCATAACTGCAGAAGGCAAATCACTGGATTTTTCTGGAAAGAGCAGGATTCTATGAGTATTATTGAAAACAGCTATGACATGCACCTGATGGCCCACAACGATACCCTGGATGAGATGTCTAGACAGAAGTGGATTGGTGTCTAATGTTAAAAAGGAAATGTTATAGAACAAGTGAGAAGATAGGATCAATTCGTATTAACCAACAATAATTTTTTGAGTCTTATAAGTTGCCAAGCCTTATAAAGCTCACTTATCACAACCCCTTCCTCCTTCTTCATGTGGTACAAATGATACTGCCAGATGCAGCCTTCAATGTGTAGCAAGGGACCATGAGACTCTGGACAGGAAGTTGAACAGCCTTGGGGACAGGTGGTGATTTTTCCATTGCTCCTTACTGTTGAAGTTCATGCCTCAAAAAGAGAAGAAAATACTGGAGGAAAATTGGCTTTGCAGGTGTTGTTGTCAGGAAAAGTTTGGCTTCTTGGACTATGGCTTCCACTTCTTTGAGGAAGAACTTCTGGCAAGAGATGGGTTGCACCTCACAGTGGTTGGCAACAGTGTTTTCACTACGAGTCTTGCGAACTTGATCTAGAGAGTTTTAAACTAAATTCTGAGGGGGAGGGAGACAATATTACAGACAACAGGGAAACACCTGGTACCAAGAATAATGGCTCCATTGATGCACAGGAAACTTGAGGTGGTGCTACAGAAACCTACTAAAGGGCAGAAAACTACAATAAAGACGGAATTACTTGTGATTATAGTTGTCTCTATACTAATGCACAAACAAGCAAGATGAATTTGAGTTCTTAATAGGATGGCAAGTATGACCTAATAGGCATTACTGAAACATGAGACTCATGACTGGAATATAGAAATTGAGGGGTACAACTTGTTCAAAAGGAATAGACCAAACAGAAAGAGGGGAGGATTAGCATTACTTTTAAAGGATGTGTACACTTGTGAAAGACATCCATGACCTGGAGCATGGAAGGCAGATTGAGAGTATATGGGTAAAAATCATAGGAGAGGGAAACAACCATGGCCTTACTGTGGGTCTCTGATATAGACCTCCAAGTCAGACTGAAGTCTTGGAAGATACCTTTCTGCAGCAGATTACTGAACATTCAAAATTAAGAGATCTAGTAGTCATGGAAGACTAAGAAATGTAAAGAAAGAGGAAATCATGAAGGAAGAATATACATAAGTTGCCAACAGTTGCAGGACGAAGGTCTGGAGAACCAAAGCAGTATGAGCTCATGCTTGCAAGAGAGGTTGAAAATAAAATAAAAATGTTTCTTAAGCTATGTTTGAAGCAAGCAAGAGGAAGAACAAGCAGCAGTTTGGAGGAGATTAAAGAGAGGTTGGAGTGTGGAGGAGATGTTTGGAGAGGGATGCAGACTGCACAATAGCCCCAAAACACAATGTGTTGTTGTTGTCATTGTCATCAGCTGCTGGGAAACCAGAGGTTAGTTTTCATGCTACAAGAGAATGTGGCTGTGCTGGACTGCTTGAGGGATGGCATGGCTGTGTGTTCTGTGCTACACAAATATGGCCGGAATGAGTCTCGCATCTGTGCCATCAAGGTGTGTGTGAAGGAGATTCGTGGGGGTGTGGCAGCAAGCGTACCACTAAGTGCAAAGATACTGGGATATGGCTTTGGTGTGGGACAAGGTGCAGGACAAGGCTTTGGTGAAGGCATAGAAGGCACTGAACTAGTGGCTAGAAAACATGAACATCAGACATGTTCCTGTGGACAGCAGCATCTTGTGCAAAAAGGCTCTCAGCCTCTATGTCCACTTCAAACCTTCCACCATGGTTGTGGAATTTAAAGCCAGCTCAGGTTGGCCTAACCACTTTAAGATCCGCTTCAACCTCAAGAATGTCTAAATGACTGGGGAAGCTGAGGCTGCGAAAATGTACCCTGTGCAACTAAAGAGGCTGCTGGATGACAAGCCATATCTTATACATGTGATGGCCAAGAATATGACCCTCACATAAAATGTGAGTTATCCCAGCTGAGATTTCTGAACAGTCTTCAGAGGCAGCCCCACATATAATGCATTGTAGTAATCTAACAATGTTTCCACAGCATAGACAACAGAACGTAGGCTATCCTTGTTTAGATTGGGGTGCATCTGGGCCAACAGTCAAAGCTGATGGAAGGCACTATGTACTTACTCATTCAGAGGGAAACCCCCCCCCCCATCCATCACTGGATGCCTTTTTAAAACCATGATGGAGAGTTGGAAGGGACCCAAGGGTCATCTAGTCCAACCCCCTGCAATGCAAGAATCACAGCTAAAGCATCCATGGCAGATGGCCATCCAACCCCTACTTAAAAACCTCCAAGGAAGGAGAGTCCACAACCTCCCGAGGGAGACTGTTCCACTGTCAAACTCCTCTTACAGTCATAAAGTTTTTCTGTATGTCTAGTCGGAATCTCCTTTCCTGCAACTTGAAGCCTACCTTCCAGAGGAGGAGAAAACAAGCTTGCCTAGCATTATAAGGTAGTTTCACAAATTCATATTCTGATTCACAGCTAGATGCAAGTTGTTCTAAATTTTGTGTTGTTTTTAATTTTGTGTTTTTAAACTGCTTTTAAGGATCTTATGGTGAAGGGTAAGATATCAACATCATATATTGAAATAAGAAATAATTATTATGATAATATGTACCTTTTCACAACAACAACATATTAGTAGTAGTAGTGGTAGTAGTAGTAGTAGTAGTAGTAGTAGTGTCCCCCAGTACTGTCTTTTGGGACTATGTAGACCTGTGCAAAATCCTGTGTTGGACTGGATCTATTTCCATTTGCAACCATCTGGTTTGAAAATGAATATAATGTAAATTCTCACATTGAACTTCCTTAAACAGTGACTGGATAAGTTATGGTTGGAACAGGAATAAAACACTAAATATATTGGCTATATTTATTTTCTTTAATTTTTTTTTAAAGCATAGAAGGTTGGTTTTTTTAAAACATTTCCTTATTTTCAGTATTAGTTTATTGTTCTGTTTATGTATGACATGCGGCATTGTTGTTGCTAGGCTTCTTTTATTGTGACAAACATGTTTTCAGATCTGTGGATGAGAAAAGTAATTGTAGGATTTTGTTAGCTACGGAAGTAATTAACTACAGAAGGCTGTTGGAAATGGTGTTCAAACTGAGCAAATTTCAGAGAAGAGGGGACAAAGCTGTTGTAGTATCCTTCTGCTTGTATCCTTCTGGGAGAAATTTTTTGAAAACACCTGTGATTTGTTGCAATCTTCCATCCTGAAAAGACACAAAAATTGTTCTTTAAGAGTATTTGAGTCAGAAATGAATCCTCTTAGGTATAATATGCCAGTGGATAGGGGGTGAGGAGACATGATGAAATCAATCCAAACCAGGGAAGCAGCTCTCTAGACTTCCATCTGTTTCAGCATCCTTTGCAACTGATATTTGAACGTGACATATAAAACTAAGTTTAAGTTTTCTAATAGATAAAAATTGAACAATTGTTGCTTTTAGTTGTGGACTTCGATTAAACAGAAATGTGGTATCCTGCAAATCAGAATGTGAAGCAATACAAGAAGAAGTTGAGGTGATTGCTGTCAACCCTCATTGTAAGGGACTGTGATCTTCTGATAAAGCTGCTCCCATCTTAAGAAGTATACTTAGAGCTGTTTTCCATAGTCGGAAAAGCTATGTCATAAAGCCATTCTAGTACAACATCATTCGTGGAGAGTGCTCCCCATCGCAAAAATCCCACATATGCAGAAAAATAAGGTAGGTTTGTCAGTGTGGCTTAGGATATACTGTGAATGGGATAACTCCTCCCATTGCCCTGGATACCCTAGGCAGGGCTTTTCCAGTCTTTTGCCTTCCATCCCAGGGGGAGGAGCCACCCCACCCCTTTCTGCCTTCCTTTGGTTAGATTGGAACACCAATTTTTCTCCTTTGGAAAAAATTCCACTCTCTTTTAGTCTACTGTTTGTATTTTTTGGTCTTTTTGCTTGCCACTTCCACCCTTTTTTATTGGTTGTTAGAGTTTTTGCCTCCCTCATCACTTACTTACTCAATTTTTATTTTTAAATCTCTCTCTTTTCCTCTGTGTTTCTCTTCCCTTTTTTGACAGTTTTTTTCCTTAGGGGGTGGGTGATCTGTATTGTCAGTGTGAATGCTTGCCATTTGTCTGAGGCTAGAGGGTTGGTGAGGTCTGCATACCCTCTCATTGGAACCGCCTCTGTCGCTGAAAGAAAGGTTTTTGGCCGACCCCAGACTTTTGCTGTTTCCTTTTTGCAAAAAAGGAAGGAAAGCAGAACATGCTGCTTTCTTTGACTGGTCCCATGTACCTATCAGGTGTGATCATCATTTGAGCAAGCCATGTTTCTGATCCTTGTCAGACTATGTATTCTACACTTAGGCTCAAATGGCCATCAGTTTCTTAAGGTGCATTTTGTGGCAGTTTTTCTTTGGCGCCCTTGTCTAACACGCAGTATAGAAATATATGAATTAATGAATAAAATATCAAAACCTACCCAGTATCAATCTTCACTGCCACAGACCGTGATGGCAAGAACAGAGTAGTCATCAAAGTTAGAGAGCACATCATAAATTTGGGGATCCAGTTTTTCTTTATTGTGCTACTAGCCCGAATCATACACCATTAGTGATATGTGGAAATATATGTGGGTGGATTACTTGCATCTGGCAAGATGGCAACAGAACAGGAATGTACCTTGAATTTTTGCTTCTATAAGGAAGTTACCATTCCTAATTTTCTAGGTGAGTTATTACTTAAAAATAGATCTGTTATTAGATACTATTACCGTATATAAGTTAAAACAAGTGTGGGCTTGAACATGCAGGTCTCAAAGAAGGATTTTTGTAGATTGTAACCATGTTAAAGACCAATGAATTATAAGGGGAAATTGAATAAAAAGTTGCTATTTTTAAAGCCCGAAAGATTTGGGCAATAAAGTCAAGATTTCTAAATTATTTAGTAATTTGGTTTCATTTTAAACACAAAATAACAGCTTTTCAAACATTTCACACCAAGTTCAAACCACATATGTTTTAACACTGCCAAATAAGAAGAAATGTGTTACATTAAAGTGCATGCTGTTTGTGCATTTGGAAATACCAATCATTTTACAGCAATTTTGAGTTATTTTTCTGTCACTTTGTATTCCAATTCTAAGAGACATACAAAAACCCTCACTCTGAACAACTCCCTTAGGGTTTACTCATGGATGTCAGCAGCCATGAACAGGAGGTGTAGTGCACAACAAACGAAGGTCATAGGAATGTTAACTTTTAGTGACTTGCATGTATTATTGTTCTCTGTATTGTGTTGTCTTCAAAATCCTGAAAGTACAATTGGGTTCCACTATTAGAAAGGTGGGCTGTAGGAGAAAGAGGCAAATGCTAGCATGCTTTTCTCAATCTTAAATGTTCTGAAGAACTAAACGGTCCTTTCACTATGGCTATGCAACACCTCAGGAGCCAGATCAATGGGTAATAAAGATGAATAAAACTATTCCTAATCAGAATAAAGTGTGCATGTGTGCATTGTGTATGTTATAAATTTTATTCTGTCTTTTCCAAAATTTGTTACCGGTACTTTGGTTGTTATGCATCACTCTGTGGCAAAATGAGAAATTAAAAACGACAGCCTGCAGCTTACTCGTGCAGGTAAGCCTGCTAGGACTCACCAACAGAGCAAGGGGCTCACCAAAGTTAGAACCAGCTCAGATTCTCAGTTTCAAAAGATTAAGAAAAGTGAGAGATACTGCATTTATTTAATAGCCTAATATGATTTTCAAACTGGAAGAAAGATCTGGAATATTACTGCATTTGGAATATTCTGTAGCTGAAAATCTTCATGGCTCTTTCTCCACAAAAATCTCCATTGACTTTCTGCTCCCCCAACACAATGGAGACCCACATTTTGCTTCCTGGGGCAAAGGACAAGGTGGCGCCTCCCCCATTCTGTTTACAAAAGTTGACCAGATTGACAGCTGAAACTTACTTCAACCCTAGCGATAGGATAGTACCATCCACTGCACCTTGGAGCAGCAGTCTGTCCTATCTAGGTTTCAGTGCAGCAGGTCTGTCCTCCAGCACTTCAATGCTTATCCCTCCACACACCACACAGCATCTGCTACCTGAGGCAGTAATCTTCCTCTGCCTAATGGTAGAGCCAGACCTCAGTATCACAACCATGGTTTTCGCACTGAAACCAACAACACCAATCTAACATTAAATTAATATTCCAACATATCAAAGTTTTGGATGACTGGCATTTTGCATATCTCAGTGCTTTGATTAGTTCTCTCTCTCTCTCTCTCTCTCTCTCTCTCTCTCTCTCTCTGTGTGTGTGTGTGTGTGTCTTTCTCTCTCTCCAGTATGTGTGTGTGTGTGTGTGTGTGTGTTGTGTGTGTGTGTGTGTATATATATATGTGTGTGTGTGTGTGTGTGTGTGTGTGTGTGTGTGTGTGTATATATATATATATATATATATATATATATATATATATATATATAGTTAGTTTGCTGTTTTCTCCCTCTTTGAACACCTTTTTCTATCTGGAGTGTCACAGGTATAAACAATGAAATGAAGCAAGCTGCTGTATTTTTTCAGGTGCACTCAGATCTGTGCATTTCATGGCCAATTTTCTTGGAGTCTTTGAAGATTGATGAGGTTAGTTAAATGGGCCATAAATTGTCATTTGCATACCTGAGCAGAAACCTCTGGATAATTAGCAGGGGTGGTCATTCTGAAGAGTGTAGAATGTGACATTTTTATTAAAAGAAAATGTCTCAACAGTCTACTGTCTGATCTCTGTTACTATTCAGTACTTGAAACAAGTATGATTTAATTGCTAATCTTTCACTTTCACCATTGTAATGAAGACATAACAACATACTGTATAACAATGTATAGGGATATAATACACACACATTCAAAGTGATCCATGAAAAGCTAGTGCAATGGTTTGATGTAGCAATGTGGTGCAGAAGTCGAAATTCTAGTGCCTATATACAGCTGTCTTGAGACCTCCCCCTGAAATTATCATGTGAATCTCATATGCAAGAATTCATATTTTGCAACTTGCGTGGGGCTCTCCAAAGACAAGGTTTCTGTTTACTCTTCATTTTAAATTGAATTTTGATTTTTTTTTTAAATTTTAAATTGAACTGGATTAAAACAAGCTGTCTACAATGGGGGATCAGTTTGAAAGACTATCATATCACCATGATTGTATGGCCTCATTCCCATCACACTTTCAATATTAGTTTTATAACGAGGAGAATTGAAATTTGTTTCACAAGACCTATGATTCACAGAATTAGAATTGTAATATGAGCCTCCCTTGAGAGCCAATGGAAGAGTGCACCTTTGGGAGTGAAGTCAAACCATTGGAGAGTTACAGCGCATGCCGTGGCTGTAGACTTATGTTTACTCATCGTTACTACCATTACTGTCATTTAGGTCTTTAAAGATAACACCTTGAGATATATGTATTTTTGTCCCTATTTGTATTTGCGGATGTTTATAAAGTAAGTAACAATTTTATTAGTGATTTTTCTTTTATTAAAAAAGATGGTTATTCATCTTTCTCAATCCCCCCCCCCCCCGGAATTGACTTGATTTCTGTCTCATTTGCTTAATCTGTGCTGTGCTGGAAGTATTTTCTTGTCAAATCATGATAAGAAAACTACCATTTTCCTTTTACCTTGTCCTTCTATATTTTCATGTGCACCACTACATCTTCTTTTAGCTCATTTATTTCATCCTGTTTTTGTAATTTAGACTGCTACTTTCTGTGTGGAACCATTATCTTAGTTCATTATAAGCCATGGTGACTTTGTCCTGATCAAGGCTAATAGCATTCTTCTTAATACAAACAGCAAAAAGTATGGTTAATATCTGCATTTTAAGAGTGGAAAGGGGGATTAGTTGTCCAATGATGCTAAACTCCCATTTAGTCCTTTAAAATATGCTCTATATAGAATTTCATGCAGATATTATGCTACATAGTCATTTTTAACCTTGCTCTTCCAACATGAACATAATTCTTCTTTCTCCTTAGCTTTTCATCAATAGAGATATTTTTTGGGAAATTAGATTGCTCTTACTCTAATTTTTGGGAAATTAGATTGCTCTTACTCTGTGGTGGCTGATTTTGAATCTAAAGTGGTCTTACTAGATTAAGAAAAGATTGAAGCCAGGTTGCATAAACACTAATATTCTGTTGGGTGGGTGCATGTCTATTTTTGAAAATATAGGCCACACTCTAATAAAGATATGAAAGCTATCATGGCCAAGGAGTATACTGTAATATAAAACTAACAGGATGCCAGTTAGTTTCTGGGCCCAATGCAAAGTTCTCTTTTTGACCTATAAAGCCTTAAATGACTCAAGACTGTGATACTTCAAGGACCACTTTTCGCTTGCAATCGTCATCTGAGGCCCTTCTGTAGATGCCTCACCCACAATAGGTCTGGAGGGTGGCAACACAGGAATAGCCTTTTTCTGCAGTGTCTCCCCATTTGTGGAATGCTTTCCCCAGGGTGGCTCGCCTGGCATCTTCTTTACATATTTTTAGGCACCAGGTGAAAATGTTTCTCTTCAACCAGGCATTTGACTGATAAACATTCTATAGCCTTTAAAGTGTATCTGTGGGAGGAGGGTTATTGGTTTGTTTTACTGTTGTTTTATTATATATTTTGTTTTTTCATCTGTGAAGGGTGGCATGCAAATTTAATTAACAATAACAACAAACAACAACAACAATAGAAACAAAACAATAACATAAAATGAATCCTATTTTTGTGAACAAAAATTGCTGTATTTTGGGTGCAGGTGCATTTTCAACCTCCAGTGGGGCATCTAAAGGAGTAGATGTAATGAGTGACTTCAGTTACCCTGAAACAGACTGCTTAAGTGCACATTCCAGTCACAAAGAGGTAAAGTTTCTAGAATAGTTGATCATGGAACCAACCAGAGGAGAGGCAGCCATGAACTTAATTTTAATTGATGCTCAGGAGTTGGTGCAAGATGTAGATCTCAGCAAGAATGTATATTTCACAGCAGGAAAGGTACCACAAAGCCAAGAGGATCCAGGCATGTTTAACAAGCAGAGGCAATGAAGGTGTTAGAGGCAAGAAGGCTTTATTCAAAAAATTGAAGTCTTGTCTCAATAAGAACAGAAAGAAACACAAAGTTTGGTAAGAAAATGCAAGCAGACAAATAATGGACGTGTACACCCACCCACACCCACCCACATATTGAGGAGTACACCACTAAAACCATTAAGACTGACAATTAAAAAGTTATTTAAATACATTATAAACAGGACATCAGCTAAGGATGCTGTTGGAGCTTTGGATGGCCGAGGAGTCAAAAGTATGCTAAAGGAGGAAAAAGATATTTCAGAGAAGCTCAATGAGTTCTTTTGCATTTGTCTTCACTGCAGAAAATGTAGAGCAACTATGCTGAACTATTTTTCTTAAAAAGTGATTCTTTGTGTTTGAAGTAGCTTACAATAGCAGCAATACACTAAATAAAATATTGTGTAAATACCAGTAAGCATTTTGGTAACAGTGTGTCTGACATTTAAAGGGATTTCTCCTAATTTGGCACAACCCACCTCCCACTTAGGTTGCCTCTCCTTCTCCCCCAACTCAGACCTGGGGCCATCTTTCATTCCATACCTGCCCCCCCCCCCATTTTCAGAATGTTAAAGAATTACCCTTGCCTTCCTTAGAACTAAATGAGATAGGGCCCTCACCCTCTGTTTGCTAGAAACCAGAGTCTTTCTCCCCACAGTCTTTTTTTGGGGGAAAGCTTCTGTTGAAAACTGGGGCAAACCAGATGAAAATAGCTAAGACAGAGCCTCTCTTACATGCAGAATATAAGCAAAGAAAGCAATAATAAAACGTTTATAAACCAAATGCCCAAATTTATCCCCTACACCCAATGATGACAAATCTTCCCAGCGTAAGAGAAGGGGTATCAATATTCTGCATCTTAAGATAGCTAAGAATTAAGAGCTAAGACGTCAGGTGAACATATTGTAGTTTGGGCTTATAAACAGTTGTCTGAGTTCAGGATCTTGTGGCAGAACCAGGTTTATGGCTTGTGTCATTGGCTAAATCAGGAACAGGAAGGCACAAATGTGATGTCACCTGTCTGAACCACTTGACTTTTCATGAGGATGCACATCCAAATGCAGATTCTCATTCTGATGCAACTAGGTATTAGTAAATATGTTTTCTACATGAGTAAAACTGAATCAGAATCAATGTGTAGGCTCCCATTGTAGCAATGGAATTAATGGAATTATTTTGTGCTTCTAGAGAAAGAGTTCAGAAAATGAAAATCCTTATAATGTAAATAGTACATCAGAGTGGTAAATACTAGTGGTAAATTGGTGCTGTTTGGTTAAACATACAAATCTTCTTAATAGTGTGCCGTTATTGTAAACAGTTGGGTGCCGTGTGCTGCACCATGGAGTTATTGAATTTTGTATTTATAGAGCATAGGAACTAATTGCCTAATAATATAGTTTTTCTTACATAGAGCTAGTTTGTATTAAACCTCCTAATAGTTTTTAAAGTAATTTGAAGCACTGAAGTTTGCCAGTACCTACATTGTGAAACCTTATTTTCAAAACCTTTTTTCACCCTGATGGATGACATTTGTTGGGAGGACAGGGGCAGTGTAAGCCTATTATTCTAAGTCGATCTCTCAGTGCTTTTGATACCACTGACCACTGTTTTACAGTGGTTTCCCAGGGTGTGGTTTCAGAGAATAGCATTGGGTGATTTCCTTTCAGGCCCTGACAATTGTACTATGCGGTGCTGCAGGGACCTATCTTGTCCACAATGTATACTAATTATTTGTTCTTAGGTCCATATTTTCACAATGGGATTCCAATTGCCCCTAGGAAGACAATCTATGAGTGCATTACATCATTTCCAGAGCACTGTGCTGAAGCAAACAAAATGAAGGCAGACATGTTTTTGGTAAGGACATTGGATCATAAAGAAATATGTCCCCGGGAGCTTTTGTAGCCCCGTATCTAAAGTTCATGGAAAACATACTGCATTCAGACAGTAGGGTTGTGGGAAAAGGCCAATGCCAAACACTGAGCACCCCAAATGTAGGTTCAAGGACAAGGTATAAGCAAGGGTCAGTAGCACAAGGTCAGTCAGGATAGGAACAAGAAGCTCTGGGATGTACAGAAATAAGCAACTGTGTTGTTCCTGTAAGTGGGAGCGTCTATAGTTTGGGTACCCAGCTGCAGCTGGTAGCCAGGCCTCCAGTGTTCTGTGCTCCTGAGGAAGTCCTGAAGAGCCTGGTTTTTCTTGGCCTTAAGGTATGCTCTCATTGACAGGTGACTGCCTGTAACTGCAGCTTCTGACACTGGTGTTCCCTGGCGCTGGGAGGTAGTTTGGCTTCCTCCTCTGATTCCCTGAGCAAACGAACTGCCACAGGAACTTTGTCTATAGGTCCCTTGGGGTCCTCTTCGACATATGGACCTGCTGTTCTTTTTCCAGAGATGCTGGAGATGTCTGGCATAGCTCTGGAGTCAGGAGACCTATAAAGTCTTCAGGCTTTGCATCACCAGGGCCTTCATCATAGCAGGAACAATACTTTCTCAAACCTGCACCAGGCATGACACAACAAGGAGGAATCAGCAAGGAAGAGCAAGGAGTGGGAAAAGTAGTTATGAAGATGTCATGTCAACATCTTTTACTAGATTTAATGGAACAATCTTTTGAGGAGATGCATGGCCAATGTTCTTGTTTGTTCCTTGTAATGTCTACTCTGCCCTCAGATATGAGACCTCACAATTAATATATTGCACATAGCTGGGATTAATTTCCTACATACCTTTAATTAAAAGTTTGTTTTAGCATTTCTGATAACCTTATTTTTCTATTTTAATTTTTTTGGTCATATTTCACCATTCTTTCGTTAATAATGTCTGAATGTAAATCTGAGTCCTTGGTAGATTTTAATGCACCTTGAAGAAACTCTTACACCGTATCAGATTTTTTTTCAAGGGTATAATACTTTCAAAGGGGACTGCTATAAATACTGCTTGGGTAAGAACTGGAAAAAAATTGCGTAGGATTTAACAGCATTTATAGGAAGGACACCACTGACACTGAAAATTCAGCATGTTAAAGCACATCTTTCCAAATATGCCCCCCTCCCAGACCTCAAAGAAGATTTGAAAGACTTGTTCACTCATAATAATCTGCAGTATGCCAAAGTAAGTGATATGTGGTACCTGTTGGAGTGCAAGTGTCCTTAACTGTCTGATTAGGCGGTATATATTTGATGGATGGAGCTTAGCTGGGCATGACGTATCCAGATGAAATGTATCAAGCAAGCGTGCATGCTGGTGACAAATATGAGTGGAGAAATATCTTTGAATGTGTCATGGTTGAAAGGACAAAGTTTTATTCATAATTGTGTATAAAACCATAAATGGAGTTTATGGTGAGAAAAATGTAATGCAGCAGCCATATATGAAATCATTTTACTTTAAATACTGCATAATTTGTGATGTTCCACGCTGTTTTGCACCATAGAACTTGTCTTTCCTATGTTTATTTCAGTATCTTCCATTATATTTTTTACTGTGCCATGTCAACCAGTTGCAGATTAGTGCAACAGAATTTTCTGAACTTTTTAAATAAATAAGCAATCTAAGTGATACAAGTTTTAGTTAATCCAGTTATGCAGATTATCATCAACAGCAATCTTAACTTCAGCCTTCTGCTGATGGGACTCATTGGTTTAATTGTGCCCATACAATCAAAAGTTTACCGGAAGGCCAAAATATTAATGTAACATAATAAGAAAAATCACAAAATATTTCCATGGACCTGCATCCATGACTAGCTCACCCATGAGGCAAGGTGAAGCGACCACCTCAGGTGGCAGGATCTGCAGGCACAGCAGATCCTGTCTCCCAGGAATGTATCTCCTATTGCTCCCATGGCACACTCCTTGGACGATGGATCTGCCCTCCCCCAATGCAGCCTCTTCAGTGGTTTTCTCCCACCCTTTTGCCCAGTGTACATCTTTGTTCCACTCTTGCTCCTGATGTAGATCTTCACTCACCTCTTCTTCCCTGGTGGAGGTGGGGTGAGTGCCATTTTGTGGTTTGCCTCAGGTGCCAAATTGTCTTGGGCTGGCCCGGCCTGCATTAAACCATTAAAACTAGCTAAAATGCTTTAAAACAGTTCCTGTGCAATTTTAGTCAGCAGCAATATTACATCTTTAAGAGTAGGCAAGTTGGAAAAAAGAGTTTCAAAAACCAATTTATAGATGTGTATCAATGTCTAAATACCAATTTTCTGCAAACAATGTTCTCCAGCCATACATTTTAATGAAAGGTGTTTCTACATTCAAGTATCTCTTGTCCTAGATGTCCTCTTTTTACTCCTGGCATTTTCTGTGTTCGAAGGACTCCCCCCCCCCCATAATTTTGTCTTGCTTGAAGAAGAATAAATTAGTGTGCCAAAGTAGGAATATTCTCAAAAGTGGGATCATGCAAATGAAAGTTCATGCTATTACAAGTTTTATAGCAGAACTACCGGTATTTGTTTAAGCTTTGATTTATTCAAAGTGCTCTGTTAAGGAAGGAAACAAGGTAGATTACCGAGCAAATGCCCTGGAAGCTATTGTTTCTTATTTCTCGACTTAATTCTGGATGTACTTGATTTAGAGCCTAGGGCTTGCTGATCAGAAGGTCGGTGGTTCGAATCCCCATGACGGGGTGAGTTCCCGTTGCTCAGTCCCTGCTCCTGCCAACCTAGCAGTTCGAAAGCACGCAGTGCAAGTAGATAAATATACGGTAGGTACCGCTCCGGCTGGAAGGTAAACGGTGTTTCTGTGTGCTGCTCTGGTTCGCCAGAACTTAGTCATGCTGGCCACATGACCCGGAAGCTGTATGCCGTCTCCCTCGGTCAGTAAAGTGAGATGAGCGCTGCAACCCCAGAGTCGGCCGTGACTTGACCTAACAGTCAGGGGTCCCTTTACCTAGCTTTAAACTCCAATGGTCAAAGCTTGCACTCGCCGCCTGTATGCTACCTGGCCAGGTTCATAGCAATTGGGGTCCAGAATACCTCAAGGACTGCTTGGGCACTGAGGACTTCATAAGAATTACTGTTAGTAGCGTACCATGGCTCATATCCAGCAGGAGCCAATTTTATGGAACTCCCTTCCAGGTGAGGTCAGACAGACCATCTCCCTATTAAACTTTGGACATCCACTGAATACTTCTTTTATTCCAGTAGGCATTTTAATTGAATTCTGGTTTTATAGTTTTAACTGATCATTATTTTAAGTTTTCAGTTACATGCACACTTCTTAGAGATTATTCTAATTAAGGGGTATATTGATGGTGGAAATGAGCAAAATGAAAATGAAAAATCCTTATGACAGTGGTTCCATATTGGTCTCTGGACATACACACTCAGGAAGTATGCTCACGGATTTATCCGGCGCATTATTCTACCTGTTTCCCCATAGCATTTATATCAAGGAAATTGTCCTAAGTGTCAAACTATTTTTCAAGTGACTGAAAGGTTTCATGGGGACTTGTGTTGTTATTTATATGTATATGGAGAAAATTGCAATGTGTGAGTAATTTGAAAAATTTCAGCCGTTTTGAGCAGTAGTGATCTAGAAATTGAATGGGTTGAAAATACAATATTGCAGCGCACTGCTGCATATATAATATATGTGCAGCATATGCTGAAGTCTTTTTCAAAACATTTACATTAAACCTGTCAGGTATTTATGAATAGCAAAAATTAATTTCCCCACTTCTGTCATCAGTTAGAGAAATGGATTTCAGCACTGATGACTGTCACTGTTTCCTGCATACCAGCACAGCTCACTTCAGTGTCATAGAATTACACCAGGTGGCCTGCTAAGAGTCAGCTTAATGTGATTTCAAATGATAGGGTTGGGGATGTGAGGGAAATTAAAATAGTATCATACTTATGATTTAAAAGCAAGTTAATTACAAGGGCTTGTTAATAAACAAAGACAATTTCAGGCTGTATTATCTGTTGTATAGTATATCAATAATGAATATGATATGGAAATCCCCCCACCTACCCCCCAATTTAAAGCCATATGCCTATAGCTCAGAAATATTGAATTAAATTATTGACAGGCATTCCTGTATAAATACTTTTTGTGTTCCAAAAGAGTTGTTAATTTTTTTTAAAGCTTTTAAATTGTTTAACTGACAGATTAGAGCAGTTATAAGAAAATGTCAGTGATTTTCCTCATGCAAATTGAAAACCTTTGGCTATAATAAAATAAATATGAATAAATAGATGGAAAACATTTGGATCTAGCCAGTGCTTTTTTCCAGGTTGCTCCTCCCACACATAACTATAACTCATTTCAGCCTAATCTAACATTCTGTTCTGATGCTGGAGCTGGATACTTGTTTTTACTAGATTATTGATAACTTTCAGGTTGCTATCAGTTACAATCATTTAATTTGTTGCTGCTCAGGATACTCGCGTACTCTAGCAAGAGAGATTTGTGTGCTCAGGTAATGCAGATGCGCATTCTGATGGCATTCTGATGCTCATTGATCTTGAAAGATTTAGCTGATGAGAATGAGATTATACATTCTCATTTGAGGCCTCTAGCATAGTTGCATCCAACAAAATCTAACCCAAGGTGGGTGCGGGCGGCACCATATGGAAAACAGATTTGCATGTTAAAGAAGATGCTGTGGTTGGATCTTCCAGTGAAAAGCATGCTTCTTATGCAATCATACTTGTTTCTATAGCAGCATCACTTCTCCTGTGCACAGTCCACTGCCCATCAGTCATTTCATCTCACACTGAAGCAAAGGGAGAAATTATTTAGGTTAGGAAAGGGCGGTCCAACCTCTCAGACCGAGTGGGCTGCAAGAGTACTTCGACACAGAACCCGGGGGCCACATGCTGAATTAAATTGCCCTATTATTTAATATACACAATTAATATAGTTAATTAAATATATATAATTAAATACACAATTAATATATTTAATATATCTATTTATTAAACAGATCAGAGCTGTTCTTTTTTTTAAAAGAAAAAGTGACCCAAAAGATCCAAAAACAAGAAGGCCACTGGGTGTGTGAGGGGACTTGCGGGATGCAGGCATGCCTCCGGGAAGGAAAGAGAGGGGAGAGAATAATAGACTCATAGAGTTGGAAGGGACCCTGAGAATCATGTAGTCCAACCCCCTGCAATGCAGGAACGTGCAGTTGTCTGTTATGGGGATCGAACCTGCAACTTTGGTGTTATCAGCACCACACTAACCAACTGAGCTATCCAGGAAGAAGCGGAAGAAAGCAAGGGAGTTCTTATCGGCTCTAGGTGGAACAGCGGGCAGAGTGCAGGGCGGTTAGAGAGGAAAAGAGCATGCAGACAAGCAACCTGCTGCCTGTGCAGCTGCTGGGTGAAGTCCAGCTCTGCTTTTTTACTTTTTTGTCCTTTCACCCCTCCTCTCCTCCTTTGCCACTCCCACTTCCAGCACTGCCGCCACCACCACCGAAATATGCAAGACCCACCCAAGCGCATGTTCTCAATCTCTATAGGCCAAGTCAGGGTTTCTCTCCAAATGCCCACCCCTACTCCTACAAGCAAGACATTGCTGGTTTGGCTGGAGAAACTGCCTCTCCTTTCTTTTTTTCCTCCTTCGTCCCTCTTTCTCTCTCCTCATCCTACCCCTGAGGAGGATTCTCAGCTGCAGCTGGGGCAGGTGGTCTATGGTGTTTGAGACCACAGGGCAAACCAGGGCAAGGCTTTCATGTTGTCGCTTCCAGCTTTGCTTTCAGCTTTGGTACTTAGCAAGGGCCGCCAAAAAGGCCTTGAGGGCCGCATGTGGCCCACGTACTGCTTGTTGGACCACTCTGGATTACGATATTGATTTTTATGCTCCTGACGTACCACCAGTGGTGGAGGACAGAATCATATCATATGCTCTGAGGCCACCATACGAGTGACTAAGGAATCAAGCTATAAGGTGTAGTTCTTATTTACTTGAAATGTAAGACAGTGTTCCCCAACCTTGGGCCTCCAGCTGTTTTTGGACTACAATTCCCATTATCCCTGACCACTGATCTTGCTAGCGAGGGATGATGGGAGTTGTAGTCCAAAAACAGCTGGAGGCCCAAGGTTGGGGAACACTGATGTAAGAAACACACACAATTTTCTTGTTCCAATAGGCTTTTAGGAACTGACTGCTTTTTATGAACGGGCTGGTGGCATGCTGGTTTTTATTGTAATTATTTGTATGGATTTAAATAGATACATATACATATATATCTTTATATATTGTGCAACTTCTATGTTTAATTGTTGGAGGGGGTAAAGGCATGGTGTAACTAAATATATAGTAATAATAATAACTTTTATCAGTTCACTGAGAGGTCAGTCCAGTTCCTCCCATAAATGTCTCCATAGGTGTGCTGCTCTGCCTACAGGAGGGCTGCGGACAGAGGAGAGAAAGTTTTTTAACAACAGCAAAAAATTCATACTGAGGGGTTTTTATTACCACTTTCAACAGGTCATTGAGAAGAGTTTTGTTGAGCCCTGTTTTTGAACTTTGGTCATAGTTCATTAATTTTCCAAAGTAACTAAACTAAACGAGTTGAAGTCTTGCTGCTGCTTTTATGTCAAAATTTGACCCATGAAACTTAACTTTCCACATTTTTTCACACCACTGAAGTATTTGATTTTTTTTAAAGGCTTGAATGCACTTTTCCGCGTGTCTTAAAGAACATGGCAATATCCACATAAGAGGCAAGCACATGAACCAATGACAAAAAATACACTACATTAAAATATCAAAAACTAAGAGAACCATAAATTTAATCTCAAAACCTTCTGTCAACATGAAAGTTGTTTCTTTTAATATATGATGCTCATAAAATCAATAATACAATTTGTGAACCTCTGGTGAGAGGCTATGTAATGCAACTACAGCTTAAAACAATATAGAAACATCAAAACAGTTCTTTCGCTTGTTAAAACTATTAGGTTTTCATCTTGCACCTGAAAGTGAACAGTGAGAAAGCTTGATGATCCTCCCTAGGAAAGGAGTTTCCGTGGATGGCTGTCCCTACTGAAAAAAACTGTTATTTGTAACTTCCAAGTCCTGCTTGCCGTTTTGCTCAGAGCAGGGTCTCCTAGATACTTCTATGGAGTCATTTGGGAGTACAGTAGATTCTTCTTGAGGTAGCCTGTGCCTAGGCCCTAGGCTATTTAGAATTGGCAATTGAAGGCTGATCGCCGAAGAATTGATGCTTTTGAATTATGGTGCTGGAGGAGATTCTTGAGAGTCCCATGGACTGCAAGAAGATCAAACCTATCCATTCTGAAGGAAATCAGCCCTGAGTGCTCACTGGAAGGACAGATCCTGAAGCTGAGGCTCCAATACTTTGGCCACCTCATGAGAAGAGAAGACTTCCTGGAAAAGACCCTGATACTGGGAAAGATTGAGGGCACAAGGAGAAGGGGAGGACAGAGGACGAGATGGTTGGACAGTGTTCTCGAAGCTACCAACATGAGTCTGACCAAACTGTGGGAGGCACTGGGAGACAGGAGTGCCTGGCGTGTTGTTGTCCATGGGGTCACAAAGAGTCGGACATGACTAAACGACTAAATAACAAACAACTGATAAGCTTTTAACTCTTGAGCTTATTCCAGATAATTGTTGACTTGCTGCATTTTGAACCATGCACACTTTCTGGATGCTCTTGCAGGCAGCCTCACCTGCAGTGCACTGGAATAATCAAAGCATGAGATCACCAGTGCATGTGTGGCAGTGGCCAAGTCATCTTTTCCTTAGAGAAAAAGGGTGCTGGCAGTGAACCAGCCAAAGCTGGTAAAGACAGTCCTTGCCACAGATGTCACCTAGGCAATAACATGCAAAGGTTCACCCTGCAAAGCCCCCAGACTATGTAATGCAACAAGGTTTGTTCAATTATCTGTATTCTATCAATACATTCTTCATTAAATTACGGTATCTTTCCCTTGGTGTATAATTTTATGGTATCACTCCCAAAAAGTGGTAGTGCCCTTCAGGTATTTTATATTATTTATTACATTTGTATTACCTCTTTCCTCCAAGGAGCTCAATGTGGTGTACGTGGTTCTTCCCCTTTCATTTTATCCACACAACATCTTGGGGGAAATACTGTATTTTGAAAGGCAGCTAACAAATTTATTAAATAAAATACAAGAATAATTTACTCTTTCTCACCATTGTAACAAGAAATAGGGTTGGCTCTGGCCTGCAGGAGAGATTGTTTAGGTCATCTGTTCAGTTTAATTCTCCATGGATTATGGGTGGACCACCTTTTTCTGTTGAGGACCACATCTCTCTCCCTCTTCCCCCCTCTTTGCCACCCCCCTTTCCTGTTTTCTTCTTCACACTGACATGGAGATAAACTACGTTGCCCTAGGGCCAAAGATTGCCAAGACCTGCCAAAGGTGATCTGGGACCTTAATGGGGAAGCCTTGCAATCTTGACTGGAAACACTAAGGGTTTTGGGAAACCAGCAGAACCCATCGACCTCCAAGGGTGGCGCATTTTAATAGGCCTCTCACCACTGCAGAGGACTGAAGACAATGGCATTCCATCATCATCCATAGCTGTTCTTGAGCAAGAGAATTATTATAGTATAGATTATCTCTTCTGTTGCCCAGAGCATATCCTGCTTCATTCTGAGCAACTCTCAGAAGAATCTGAATGATAGGCACCTACGTTCAATAAAAGTGATCATCTTGATCAAACATTTAGCGAAGGAGATGGGATGTTTGAAAATGACAGCAACTTCATCTACTAGGATAATGTATTTATACAGTTGGACTTATTTTCCACTTTTGTTAGACATTCTGGTAAAAATCACAGCAATCATTATCCACTGATAACACTTCTTTCAGCTTGGGTTACAAAATAGGATGAGAGAAGGAATATAATCTTTTAATTTGGGTACAACTGAATAACCTATAGCAACTCTTCATTTTCTCTTATCAACCCATTTGCAGTTTTCCAAGGCAATCTGCTCAGAGTGTATGAGATGGCAACTCAGTGCTAATTTTATGTTTTATATTTTAGCTGAAGGCAAAGTTCTAAGGCTGTAGTTGTTAAGCTTGCATACCGAAAAGTTTTACAGCTGGGGATGAATGGGCCATGTTTTTTCATAAATACGTCTAAGACTGGGGTGGAAAAGTAATATTGTCGCGAATGCACTTTTTGATAGACTATATTAACTCTGAGGCTGTTCTTGCACCTTCATGCAAACACAGAAAAACTCATAAGATGGGCGGTAACAATGGCAAACCAAAATCTTGATGTGAAAATACGTTTTCAGAATAAAATAATCTAAATATTAAGCTGTACAAAATGAATCTAAGTAACAGTATAAATAGGTCATGTTTTCCCTCCTCCCCCTGAATATATAGCATCATTAGATCTGAAACTAAATTATTGATTGTTAGCATCAGCTGATGTGACCTGAGCAGCAATAATAATAATTTTAAGTCCCCTGGAATCAGATATTGTGACAGTTCTTGTATCTAAGCTAGATACATGGCTTTAGACAATTGGGTGTTCAGTGTCTGCCATTTAACCCTGAAAAGATAGTTTGTAAGCCCCACAGCTGCAGTGGTCCTTGTAATTGGACTTCCTAGACTTTAAAATTATTTACGATGGTCAACACTTTTGTGTGATGCTTCTCTTCCAATACTTAAGTCAAGCTAGCCTCAGCCTCATTCTGCCATGACCATTTCCATCAGCACAACTACTTGATCTGTTTTCACGTTTTATGAAATCGATAAATCTTATCCCTAAAGAGTCCAGCAGGCCTTTGATTTCAGACCTGACATTTGCTAATGCTATTGCTGATGACCTGCCACTACAGATCTTCAGAACTGCAGTCTGTGTTTGACAACACTCATAATATGAATCAATATTCAGCATTCAGTGAGTGAGTTAGGGAGTCATTTTATTGCTCCAAAAGGCTGCACTGCCCCTGGGCAGCTGTCAGAAATGGGTAGTTATTAATAGTCTTCTCTTTTCACTTAGCATAGTCAGTAGGGGTCAGACACGAAACGATTTAATCAGTTTATGATATCCGTGAAAAAGAACACTTAAAATGTAATCAGAAAATTTAGGAATAAATGTCCCTAGGCTGTTGTAATTATTTCTTCTATCCACCTCCCAAGATTGCTATAGTGCACTTGTAGGAGGGCCAAACATTTAAAAGTGTGCTTAACAGACTTAACTCTGATCTGTATTTATTTCATGGAAACCTTCTTCTGTCATGTTTTGATCAGGTTCACTTTTTTTAGGTCTTGCCCCCAGCCAAGGGCATTACTCTTTATGTGTGAGTTGAAAAAAGCCAAAGAAGGTGCTTATATCTCAAGTAAGGCATTACTATATTTTGTTTGGAACCTGTATCACATTTTGATTCTTCCCAAAGTTCTAGAACCACTGCAGAAATTGTGCGCTTAAATCTAGCCCTGGGCATCTTTATCCTATGTGACTGAGTTTTACAGAGAAGATCACTGTAGGTGTCGCTGACCCTGACAGTGTTACAAGAGTTATATTTTCACATGGGTGGATAAACTGTTCTTGAACATTTTTTCAATGTGTCAAGTAGAAGAGAGACTCAAAAATCAGGCATTCAATTTCTTTAGATCCACATTTTCTACTCTGCATGGGCATTGTAGATGATGAGTGGAAAATACCATTTCCTAGCCTTGAGAGAAATTTTCAATGACTTTCCAGGGCACTTTTTATTCTGTGAATATTGATATATTTATACAGTATTTGGAAGTATATTTACATCCATTTGTTGGTATTTACAGTTGTATCTAACTTTTTGGTATTTATGTGATAAAATTTTATGATATTTATATACAATAATAAAGATTTATCTTAAAAACAACAATTAATACGTATTGTGATTCCTTTTCTCTCTATCCTAACAAAACCTGATCAATGTGGAGTATATGTAGTCATTCATTGTTTATCTTGTCCTACCATATCTGTCTTATTTTGTGCAACAGCTAGTGCTGCCAGCCAAAATATTTCTGTATCAGAAACCCTTTTGGGGTAGGGGGAGAAATCCCCCATGGACACACAGTGTCTGAATACTTTAGACATATGCTGTAATTTTGAACTGCCATATTGAAGTCTTTGTTGAAAAGTCTGTAACATCTTCAGTAAGTGGCAGACACTATATTCAAGAGCCTGTAATTGACCAGTACAGCAGTTGACATCTGACATTCAGCTGACTGAATGACCCAGAAGGTTATGTGGTTTAGTAACATAAAATCCCCACTTCAGCCTTTCTCCGGCAACTTAGAATGACTGTGACAAGGGGCTAAACTACTCTCAACTGACTTCTTAAAAAAAGATCCTGAAATCCAACCCTCTGGAAAATTTAGTCTACACAGAACTACCCGTCACAGATACATCCTCAGTATGGAAGCATGATTATGTTTTCTGAAGCTTATAAATACATCAGTCAAAATTCTTCTGTGATGAAAATTCATGACCCAGGTTGAATTGCAAGGCAGGAAATCGGTTTCGTTTTAATTTCTTCTCTTTCTGAAATGATACCCAGTTTAATGTCTGCATGTCAATTGTTGCACAGTCATAAACAATGAGTTGTTTCTGATATTTATCTATTTGTTTAAATATTTATGTCCTGCCTTTCTGTCCTCAGTGCTTCTCTCAAGGCTGCTAACAATCATTATAAAGCATACATATCAAAAGTAAAACAGCATGAAATCATAACAAAAACGATATCAAAAACAGCAGCAATATGAACTCAGCAGATGCAAATACAGAAATGGGGGGGGAGCGGACCCTAGAACCCATTTGAATTACTTCAGAGAGTGCCTGTGCAAGTGCATTTCGAAACTGCATTATTGTGGCATGTTGTTGGAAGGGGAAAAGAATCTCCAGGAGCAAAGGACTCTACCATCTGGGCACCACCACTGAGAGGGTTAGGGTGTGTGCCCCCCATGTGTGTGCCTGTTCCACACACCCAAAGCAGCTGGAGGAGGAGAGGACAGAGGGAAGAAAGAGCTGTGAGTGGAGGGAGCCCCTTTTCCCATCCAATAATAATAATAATAATAATAATAATAATAATAATAATAATTTATACATACATACATACATACATACCCCGCCCATCTGGCTGGGTATCCCCAGCCACTGTGGGTGGCTCCCAACAGAATATTAAACAGAATAAAACATCAAACATTAAAAACTTCCCTAAACAGAGCTGCCTTCAGATGTCTTCTAAAAGTCAGATAGTTGTTTATTTCCTTGACATCTGATGGGAGGGCATTCCACAAGGCGGGTGCCACTACCGAGAAGGCCCTCTGCCTGGTTCCCTATAACTTCACTTCTCACAGTGAGGGAACCGCCAGAAGGCCCTCAGCTCTGGACCTCTGAACGGTGGGGGTGGAGACACTCCTTCAGGTATACTGGGCCGAGGCCGTTTAGTCTAGCTGCCTCATTCTGGATTACCGGTAGTTGCAGTTTCCAGGTCACCTTCAAAGGTAGCCCCACATAGAGTGTGTTGCAGTAGTCCAAGCGGGAGATAACTAGAGCATGCACCACTCTGGCGAGACAGTCTGCAGGCAGGTAGGGTATCACCCTGCGTACCAGATGGAGCTGGTCGACAGCTGCCCTGGACGCAGAATTGACCTGTGCCTTCATGGACAGCTATCAGTCCAAAATGTTTGGGAAACACTGTCATGATCCTGTTGGAATTCTGCCTCCAACATGTTACTCTAATTTAAGTTATTTGCTCTAACTTAAATTATATGAAGGCAGCATCTTCGTCCTAGCATTCATTCATTCATTTCATTTATGAATTGCTTCCCATGGAGCTTTTTGAAGTGGTTTAAAAATAAAAACATATTAAAAATTTCAAGTCCAAGACTGATGCAGACTGGAATAAAAATCTCCACTTTAAATGGCTTGCTAGAAAAGGAAGGAAGGTGCCAAAATGAAAATTGAAACAGCACCTGTCTGACATGTCATGGAAGGACATTCCAAAGGGCAGGCGCTACCAGGCTAAATAATGGAATGCACCTCGTGTTCTGATAGTATCTTAAAGAAACCATCGCCTACAGAGTGCAGTGATTGCCTGGGTACAGAATGACCCAGTGTCTGCATGTCATGCATGGGGACTGCATGTCAAAGTGGGTGTGGCCAAAGTGTAGAAGAGAGTGTGGCTTAAAAAATAATGTGACAAAAGCTTTTGGCATTGCTGAATTGCAGCAGATCACCTATGGGAGTATTGAGGAAAAAGAATGGCTGCTAAATTTAAAAAATGGACAAATGGGGGAGGTGAGTTGAAAAGCCACAAAAAAGGCTTTTGGTGTCACAGCAGGGGATATATGACAGTGGTCAGTGTTTTTAAAAAAAATAAAAATAAAAATCAATATTTAAAAATGGGACCTAGAGGCCACCGTTTTTGTTTTTTTGTTTTTAAACATCTTTGCATCAACAGTGTGGGGCCCATACTAATTCCCCCCCCCCCATAAATGTATTTTTTGGGGGTCAGCTGTGGCCTTTGGAATGTGGGCCATGGATTAGACACCCCTAATGCAGAGCACATTACAGCAGTCTAATACTGACGTATCCAAGACGTGTGTTGTATGTATGACTGTGGCAACATCTGCCTTCTCCCAGAAAGGAAAAACCAGACCGCCAGCCTGTGCAAAATAATCTTTGGTCTCTGCTGCCATTCAGAAACAATTCTATAGGATTTGTAGAATTATGCAATAGAAGTTAACTTGTTCTGTTACCTTTGCTATCTGTTTGTGTGTTGCGGGGGGAGGTTCTGCTTGAATAAAATGATATGTGGAACAAGTTGGTAGCGATGTCTGACCTTTTGGGTTGAGGGTTTGACTAGGTGAAGTTGGAATTTCTTCCATTCCTTCAGGCAAAGGGCCTTCTCGGTAGTGGCGCCCGCCCTGTGGAATGCCCTCCCACCAGATGTCAAAGAAAACAACAACTACCAGACTTTTAGAAGACATCTGGAGGCAGCCCTGTTTAGGGAGGCTTTTAATGTTTGATGGACTACTGTGTTTTAATACTTTGTTGGAAGCCGCCCAGAGTGGCTGGGGAAACCCAGCCAGATGGGCGGGGTATAAATAATAAATAAATAATTTATTTATTTACATTATTCTAAGGAGACATTTCAATATATACTTTGTGTGATACATGTCTGAAAGTATTACAAATTTTGTGTGTGGAAGAAATAGAGCCACAACATATTTTGGTGCACTTTGATTTAAAAACAACAACAAATGGCACCACTCTCTTATGAGGCAGTGGAACCCAAGGTCGTTGAGACTGACATGAAATGCTTACCTTGAGCTGCTGACAATCAGGTAACAGAATATATATTTGATGGCAGCTTCCTGAGTAGGGGAGTGGATTGTGATTTAAAGGAACCCATAACAGATTATTTTGAATTTAGTGCTGGGAGAGAGACCTCCTTTATCTTACTCCACATTTGTATGAAAAGCACAGGAATGAACAGAGTTGGTTCAAATGTGCATTTTCCACAAGACGGTGCATTAAAATACCTGTTAGAATAACCCTGACAGGCATGAAAGGAAAAGTAGGTCTCGTCGCTGAAGATTATCATTGTAGTATTGTTGACAGACAGTCACAGAGAACACTGCCCTGCGGTGCTCACTTTCTGTTCCTCAAGTGCATTTTCACTCCCGTCATTAGTATGTATCCCATGTATATTGCTGTCCCTGTGCAGACACAGAGAGGTATCTATTTTCATGTTCTACAGTAATTTATGGTTTGTGAGCTAATATACCTACAGATGGTTTCTAAATGTTTAGTTCCATAGAGCAAACACCTTAAAGGTGAACTTCTAGTAGTACATTCAGTGGTACTGAAATCTTTCAGTTCTGCCTTGGTTACACCCTGTGCCACAAACTGTGTCTATATGACAGCTTGTCTGGATTAGAGGACATGTTAAGAGGAAGGTGGGAGAGGTGACTATGCTGGCTATCCCTAATTCATGCCTGGCACAACAGAGGTCTACTCACATTCAGGGGTGTTGGTGACTGACTGCTAGTTGTTACGAACCATTGGGTTCAGGTTGGGCTTTTGAAGGAATGGCCACATTGCCACCTCTCCTTAGGTGAGTTGTAGTCCAAAACATCTGGAGGGCACCAGGTTGGGAGAACCTAGTTTATTGGAATATTAGAAACCTAGGATTGGAAACCATGGCTTATTTCAATATGCCATTGTTGTTGGACATAGTGACAAACTATGGTTAGGTTAAACCTGGAAACAGATCTCTTCTTCTTACATGCATCAGAGGAGGAGATTGGAGCAGGGAGTATTTGAACCTGAGGTTTAAGCAAGCATTCTTATTTATTAAATTTGTATACCTGCAGGTATCTTCACATAATGCTTGGCTGTAATTAAGCATTGCATCTGAGCTCACATCGTCATGTATCAATTTCCAAACTTCATCAAGCCATTGTTTCTATTTATTAGTTGCCTTCTCCCAAAAGTGACCCAAAGAGACTTACAAACACAATAAACACTTAAAGCCAGTTGCAAAACCCCCCACAGCCAATAAAAACCTAAAAACACATCTATACAAATAACAGGCAAGTTTTACGTACCCTGCCCCACTAAAAGAATTCATAAGTACAAGAAACCCTTCAAATTAAGGGCCAAAACCCCAGATTAAAAAGTTAACCTGACACTTAAAAATAGATAAAGATTGTGTCAGGTGAGCCTCCCTGGAGAGAGCATTCCACAAGCGGGGAGCCAACACTGAAAATGCCCGTTCGGTTCATGTGGGGAGAGGCTGTCTATCAGTTATTGGGGACCTGAAGCACATAAGGCTGGATTGTTCAAAACCAGCCCTTTGAATTGAGCCCTAACAGAGCTCATTATACAGGGTGACCAAGGCAGTTCCTGTGCCAAAACAGGACCTAAACCCCCAGCTGAAATGGATCTAGAAAATCTTCATCCAAGGGAGCCTGGACTGGGCACCCAACCACTCTGGCCTTAAAGAAACAGAGAAGGTCCATCCAGTGGATTCCTTGCAACATGAATTCTTCTGTTGTTAGTAAAACTATTGTATTTTATTTTTTAGATATGGAGGAGTAGCTGTACAGTACTTGCTAAGTTTAGGTTTCATATTTTCCTATGAATTGGGTTTTTAAACCTTTTAAGAGTTACCATTTGTTACAGGAAGATCTCATTTGTTTACCAAGATTATTTCAGATGGATTTCACTGTAAATTGAGCTACAAAGTTGTTTCATGGTTAATTTTATTTTTACTGGATTACTCTTCAATCATTTATTTAGTAGAAGTCACCAAAAATGTATTTAGATACAAATATCCTCCTTATAAATGATTCTGCTCCAATAAAATGAAACCAACTCAATGAACACCTGATATAAAAAAATAATCATGTTACACTAGAAAAAAGTACTCAGTATACTTTTTTCTAAAAACAAAACAAAATCAAAATTGTTATACACTGAGAAATGAATCATCTTGTTAAAAGGATTAAATCTTTGTTCTCCAAATGAAAAGGTAGTAAATTTAAATGCAAGTAAATCTTTTTTTGATTAATTTATCACAAAATACAATGAATTCCCACCTGCCTTTTCACTAATGAGGCTTTTATGGAATATATTTGCTGACTTCTTTCAAATAACTCACATACAAGGTTTGTTTGGATGTATTCCTTTATTTAAAGACCTGAAAGCACACAAGACCATCTTACTGAAGTTAAGCAGGTTTAGGTCTGATCAGGATGAGTGACCACTTCGGAACCACAAATACGCTGCCTTAGGTTCCATGACGAAAGAAAAGTGAAATATGAATGTAAGCAAATAAAACTTCAACATGCATACTATCTAAATTTGGATTAACATGCACCAGTTCCATTAAGAAAATCTATACCAGTGAGGAGATACATGTTACTTGATGGATTGAGAACCGCAACAATAAATCAGATGTCTATTTGAATGCGCACCCAGATGAGAATGCAATCTCTCTCTGATGTCGTGCTTTCAATGTGATTCATATTTTTTCCAGTGTGTATCCAGATTCTCAGGCAATTAGTCACATATTAATACCTTGTTTACATGTGACTAGACACGAATCGGGGCCACAGTGGTTTAACCATGTGACTGACTTTACTTCAAATAACAACTGTTTCACCCTAGTAGTGAATATTAGTTTAAATTAGATATTTATACCACACTTTTCTAAAAATAATACTGGAAGTGGTTTACAAAACAAAAATATACTAAAATAATATATAATACATAAAATATAATAAATAAATAAATAAATAAAATAATATAAAATACAAAATGCAATGTAAGAGACTAAAATAACATCAGTAAAATAAAATATTAAGAAATAGCATTTTCCAGTAGTTGTTCATCAGTTATGGTGTGCAGTTATCCAAATATAGAAGAGACAAACAGATTTCCACTCACACAATGGGACTTCCCTTTCTTCTTCTTCTTCGGTCAATAAAGTATATAAATAAATAAAAGTTGGTCAATAAAGTATATAAATAAATAAAAAGTTGGGTTTTTAAAAAAACCTAGGCTAATCAAACATTCATGTTAATCCATCTGACTTTTTTTGACTTTGTCCCAGTGGTAAAATGCAGGTCATAACAACTGAAGCAAGTCTTCAGGACTGCAGTGATGGTAGTGCTATTATATGCATCCTCTCATATTCAGATAATTTAACCCTATAAAATGTGTATAGTGTTACCGTTCATGTCACTTTGCTTTACCGAGAATGCACAATTCTATTATCAAATAGGTTCGTGTATATTGTACATCATCATTTAGTTATGACACTATCACAGCGCTCTTTTTCTTTCCTTACTTAACTTTATCAGCATCAGTATGAAGGTGATGGAAATGTATTGTACCATCAGTTGCCTGGGAGTAAAACTGGTACCGTAGACTCAGAGGTGGTAATTGTTGGCTCTGTCAATGAGAAGCTGGGTTTTCTTTAAGAGAGTGGAGGGGGAGCTAAATTGGGCCTGATAGCCATGAGACAGAGGAGCATTCTGTCCTGCTCTTCCAACTGGAGGTAAGTCACATTGATGACAATAGCTATTAAGGAGGAATTGGAACACCTCTTCACAAAGTCAGTTAAGTCTGGTAATTGGCTATCATTCAAGGTGTATGGCTCTAAGGGAGAAGTACCAAATGCTATATTTGCAAGAATGGTTGTAACCTGTGGGAAAAGAGGAGGGTGAACAAGGAGACTAAATAAAATTATAGTTGTGCATGATGCAACTATAGGATGCAAAGCTATCAACCTTTCTTTGCCCCAAAACGTATGAACTTCTCAGGAATGTTTTCTCCCTTTCCCCAGTAAGAGCAAGCAAATATCACACTGTCCTGAACACTTATGTTAAATTGTGCATATGTAGGGATATTGCGGGTGGCACTGTAGCGTAAATGCAACTATATGTACACATTGAAGCCAAGTGTAGTAAGCAGATATATATAATGGAATTCAGTATCATGACTGAAGAGACTCACAAATTGAAATGATTGTATGGCAGCAATGTTAGAACCAAGATGCATTTCTAGGGTATCTTTTCACTGCTGGATTTTGTTGATTTTTGAGTACTATTTAGACATTTACAGGGTTTGGGTAGATTAGAAGTGAAGGTTGTGGGATGCATGTGTGTGTACAGCAGCCTAATAATGTTTTGTTCTTTTTGGAACAAATTTGTTGCACAAAATGTCAGAAGAGTCGTCTTGTTCATGTCAGTTATTTGAAAGTAATGGAAAGATGCCAAAGTGAAAAGCCCAGTAATTCATGCACTGGTGTAATGGAGCAAATGAAATGCAAAGCTCTTGTACAGGTCCAATTTCAGCACCAAATGCTTACCTGTCAGTCAGCAAAATTGTCCCTGAATAAAAATGAACCCATCTGAGAGGGAGAGGTTTTTAATATACATCACATTCTTTGCATCTGTCGCAAGGCAGAGGAACCTCTGAGAAAGAGGAAAATGCTGAAAAGGAAATCTTAACAAGACTCACAGTGAGTTGGCACTCAACCATGTATCATTCACTAGCAAAGTCTTGTGTCGGTGTTCTCTCTCTCTCTCTCTCTCTCTCTCTCTCTCTCTCTCTCCCTTTTCTTTTCTTTTCTTTTCTTTCTTTTCTTTTCTTTTCTTTCTAGTATTGCACCTGTTTGGTATCTTTTATCTTCCTGGATGGACAGGTGATTTCCCCTAGGCTATGATAGACTTGACCAGTCAGTGATTTGAAGGAAAGGCTTTAGACAGGTAGCTATTGACTTCTGGATGCAGCTGTGGCTTCTGTTTGTGAAAGAACTGATGAAAAGTGTTAAATCATGAGTTGGTGAATAACTTTTTGAAAGTATGATTTTTATAGCCCAAGGCAACTGTGATTTCTCTGTGGAGGGTTTCATTTGAATCGATTCCCACTTTGGCAGAGCAACTCTCAGTAATGAGACTGAGATATTGAAAAGCATAAAATAATATGCAGTAGAATCCTAGAGTCATGTGCCTGGAAGGAATCTGAACTAAAAGGTCATCTAATTCGGAGTCAGGAAAAATGCCAGTAGCAATCGACTTGTAGATAATTGGGTGATTGCAAGTTGGCCACAAAAATTTTGCACATCCTAGGTGCTGCTTGACACCATTTTATATCCGAAGAAGGACAAGTGTGATGCCTTGAAGTGGCAGACCTCACAGGAGAGTGCATACCCTGACAATCTTTTTCAAAATGCAACCAGTTGTTTATTGTATTGTATTGATCCTTTTTTAATCTTTGTATTGTATTGATCCTTTTTAATTTATTGCATGAAGCATCTCATAAATGCAATAAACAAACAAACAAACAAACAAACAAACAAACAATAATGCCAATGCTGCTGTATGTTAATTCAAACTTTGTAGCCTGTCTGCATCCTATGCATTCATGACAAGGAGTTGGGGAGAGAAGCAAACTCCTGGTTTGTATAAGAGTGTGTCTGTCTTGTGCTCTCTGCTCTTCTTTTTCTCTTGGTGCTGGCTCTGTCTTTCTGCTCTTGGCAGCCTTTTTGGCTCTGTGTGTATTTTTGCCTTTGGCAAGAACATGGCTTGAGAATATTTGGCCTGTGTTTTGTAGCAGTAGCTACTGGTGAGGCGATAAAGGTGGGGCACTGTTGCTCTCACTGCTTCCCAACACAGCAGGACGCTGTCCGGTGCTCAGAGCTCAGCCAGGTGTAGCACATGGCTACAAGAACATCAAATTGGCTCCTCCACCACACATCACAGCAGGCCAAGCTTTCCATGCCTCTCTCACATCTCTGCCTCTTACTAAGCACTAGTGACCACTGTGTTGGAAAACCGGGAGAGCAATGCTCCTTTACTGGCTGCTACTGGTTCATAGTACACTGGTCAAATGATGGTTTCACAATAAACACAACAATTCACATCTCAGCCCACTTTTTTGGGAAGATTTCCGACAATGCTGTAAAAGCAAACAATGATTTGTGAATAGTATTGATGATGAAATTACCACACAGTTGTTTTACCACAAGCATAATTCAGCCCAAATTTAGTCTCCAGATCGATAAAGCTACATCAGCTGAATCATGTGTGTTGGTCCTCTGCCATGCTGGCATCCACCTGTCTCGGGAGACAGTGGAGGAGGTTGCTTTTGGGGGGTGAAGTCAATCTGTTGGAAGGTTTCAACGTCTGCTATGACTGTACAGACTGATATGGGAGAGACATATTTTGTTGCATCTAGGGCAGATGAGGGTGTCTGGTTGTGCTGCTGCAGATGCACCATGGCGTTTCTTCTCTCTGTGCTCCTCCCAGCTGTCATTCCTCCTCTGGGCACTGCTGTGGATGCACAACCTGTCTGTTTCCAGGCACTGCAGTCATCTGCAAGGGATTCCCACACGGTGGGGTTGAAGTTGTCACATTTGCAGACATCTTTGTAACACAAAGTTACTCTGTCAACGGGCCTGGTGCCTGAAGCCAGCTCCCCGAAGCATGTCCTTGGGGGTCCTGCCATCTTCCTGTGGGCATGACCAAGCCAGTGTAGACATCACTGAGACAGGAGTACAAACATGTTGGGAATGTGGGCTTGGGAGGGCACATATTCTGTTTGAGATTCTGTCCCGCCGTGTGGTTCCCCAAATCTTCCTGATGCAGCCCATGTGGAAGGCACTGAGGCATTGCTCCTGGTGGTTGTAAGTTGCCTGCGACTCCCTGAAGCATTCCTGTCCATAAGCTGGACTATTGGATTTAGTTCAGCCAGCGACCTTTGAGACTGGACTTGAATGTAGCTAAATAGAACTGAATGTCTCCCCAGCTCCCAGAGGTTATTTCCCCTCCCAAATCTCTTTTGTGGAAGGTCTATGAAGAAACAAGCATTGCAAATTTAAAATAAATAATTTGTCGCTATTGACAAACAGAGGAGGGGTGGGGAATCAGCAGCCCTTCAGATGTTTGGGACTCGCAGCTCCTGTCAACCCCATTGAGTGTGGCCAATAGTCGGAGATGATGGGAGTTCACTTGGATGGTCACAGGTTGCCCACCCCTGAAATAGAGGAGGAGGTAGCACTCAAGGCTCCCAAAGCAAATTATGCAGTGTTGGAACCGGTCCTGTAATTAAATTGAACTAAATTGCCTATACTCACATAGGTTCCAAAAATATGATTTTAGAGAAAATTTACATGAAACGCTCTTAGGCAGAGGATTTGAAAGAGAGGGGGAGGGTGGGGGTAAGAGAATCCCTTGGCTCTGCAGTACCGGATTTATTTTAATCCTCTGACTCAAGTGGCTATTCCTTGTCTTGTAGGTCTGGAAATAATAATACTTGTATCAATCTATATTCCATGACTTTTGTAAGCTGTGAAAATGGTGTTTTTCACCAAATTGTCACTTATTATCATTCATTTAAGGCCACTAACATAGAAAAATGTTTTGGCTGCAATGTCAAAAGAATAGGGACAATTTGATGTTTTCTTTTGATGCTGTTTGTTGATATCTAGACCACTGCAGCTTGATTGCCTAACATTAAACCTATAATAATAGTGCAATCATAGCAGTATCATCATGAATGTTGTTACAATAGAAACAACATTTACACTGCTTCAAAATAGTAATTATCAAACTTTTTGTCGTGAAGCGCTTATTTGCTAGCATTGATCTGCCCCAGTCAGTTGTTAGCTCTTCTCATCTGAGGTGTGTATTGATTGTATAATCAGTAGATAGAGGCTGCGGGCAGATGAAATTCAGTGTTGTTGGCCAAATTATTGGCTGCTTGCCTGTTGACCTGAACCCTGCTGGTTGTACCTTAGACACTGGTGGGATTATTACTCATTTTGGTGACCCTACTTTCACAGAGAATTCTGTATCATTAGAAAGGATAAATGCCATCCTGCTTTGCTGCAAATACGGTTGAGTACATAGGAGTCTGTCAGTAGCTGGACTGAAAAATGTTACACATATGTCAAAATGTGTCAGGTTCTGAAAGAGCATAAAAACCTCTTCTGATATGCTTTCCTCTGTGTTTTATATCTTGGAGATGTAGAATTATGGCAGTTCCACGTATAATGCATTTGCTGCTGCATCTGTTTGCAGCTGCACTGACGGTGTTTGTCACTACAAATATATAATGTTTGGCTGTCATCTGTGTGCATGCATGCCTTTAGAGCCAATGTATATGTGATATGCTACTCTGAAGTTTGTTATTTTAATGCAGCCACAGGAGGCTGTGGATTTGATTGGGGCAGTGGTGGGTGAGGGGGGCAGGAGTATTTAAATCTTTCCCTTGTGGCATTTTCACCATCTAAATCCCCCAACCCCACAAACTCACATTGGTAATGCTGAAGTGGCAGGGATTTGTAGTAGAAAGTTCTAATTAGATGTCATCCGTATATGGGTGCGTGGCATTAAAAGAATGGGACTTCCAAAGCGATGTTTGTATTACTCTGTTGCAGCAAGAGCAACCATTCTAGCACTTCAAAGACTTAATGCAGAGCTTTCCAAACTTTTCATGTTAGTGACACACTTTTTATACATGCATCATTTCGCGACACAGTAATTCAGTTTTACTACCAAACCAGAGGTTAAACTAACCCCTTTCCAGCCCTGGGTGGAGCACGGGGAATGTTCGCGCGACACACCTACAGACTGCAGCTGCAACACGAAAGTGTCACAACACACAGTTTGGAAAGGTCTGACTTAATGCTTGAATTATGGCGTAAGCCATAAGCCATTGTATAAGACAGTCCAGTTCGTCATATATATGAAAGTGTTATCCTCCATTCGCTCAAATAGGTGCAGAACGAGGGAACAGGATGAAGTAGCAAAGAGTTGTCATAACATGCAAACAGACTGTCTGTGGCAATTCAAGCATTCTTCAGATTTATGCAAAATAAGCACAGTGGCCATTCACAACAGCAGCATTTGGTAATAATGCAGTCCTCCTAGCATTGCTGAACTCATTTGCACCTGTAATGTGACAGGAAACCACTGTCCTTATTCATCTCAAAATAGAGAATCAAATGTCTTGATATGTTTGAATGCTGCAATTTCATGCTGCAGGGTGTCTTTACAGTGACCCTACAAAGTAATCTACTGTTAATACTGCCGATCAAAGGAGCAGAATGTAACCAAGTGACCTGTGTTGCTTGCTTCATCAGCTGTCTAGGTGCTAACTATTTATGGGCAATGCCAAGGCCCTTGTTGTTTCTTCTTATGTTTCTTTGTCTTTAAACTGAGTTTTGGATTGGACGGTCCTTCAGAGGACTGTCACCTGTAAATTAACCCACATGGCCACCCTAACAAAGGCAATAGCACTCATGCTAGCCAGGGCATAGCTCTGCATCACCTGCCAGAATTGCATCTGGTATGAATGTTTTTATGTGCTACTGCTTTTTTTTTAATGAAAATTTAATTTTCTCTCATACACATTTTTTACCAAGTTAAGTGAAGAGCTTATTGTTGGCATCCTGGTAAAAATATTGTTCTCCTACTTTGAAGTTTAGGCAAAGGTAGGTTAGTACCAAGAGTTGCGTCAGAAATTTATCATGAGCTGAAAGACCATAACTGATTTGCCTGTTTATAAGTTGCATGTGATTTATATAATAATCTGAAATTGTTGTCTGCAAATGTGATGTAAGCCAGCAGCCCTAATACAATCTTGATACACAGGATGTAAGAAATCCCAAGTATTGTAAAACAAGGTGTTTGGTCTTCATTAAGTGTGTTTCCTTGTCAGTTCCTTGCTATATATTCAGTGTTGTTTCAAACTGCAGGAAATGCAGTATGAGGTCTTAAAGTGTAGTTTTCTATGGTTATCAGAATGTACATGGATACTCCATAAGATTCTTGCCGTATTAATGCATCTTCCTTGTTATGGTACTCTTAGCTGTCTCCCTCTTGGGATATCTTCTTTCTCCAGGGAAAAGTAGTCTTGTGATAGTTTCTCTCTGGTGTGCAATGGATTAAGTTTTGCAAATAAGACTTAGTCCCAAATGACATTTGACTTTTCTTTAGGGAAAAGATAAGAGGATCCAACCATTTTCAAGTGAAGTTATATGACAACAGGACTCAATTTCTGCATCTTTTCTTTTTTTATTAGATGTTCAAAATTTAGGACAGGAGTGGGTAACCATTCATGTTCCGCCCCCTCTATGTTCCGCCCCTGTGCAGGATTTGTTTGGGTTTTTGATAGAGTGGGTTTTCAGCTGGGGAGGTGAGGGTTAATATAGGTACAGAGGAAAAATTCATACCCATAAGAAAGCTTTCTAGCAAATTTTGATTTGCACTGCAACCTGCTCTCCACCCCCTCCCAAAACAATAACAACCTTGTGCCACAATTAGGCTTGGAAATAAAGCACCCCCAACTCTTAATGTTCAGTTGTATCCTTATCATGAATCAATTGCATTTCTCCAAAACAATTCTCCTCTGATTTGAAAAGTAAAATGAGATTTCCCATGATTCTGCATAAATGTTGTCAGCATTCAGCAGGCGAAGCCCTTGGAATCTGCTCTTTGAAGGCACATGAACAAAAGTTATTTATTGTTAAGCCCTTTGCTCTGGCTGACTTTCTCACTGGCTGCTATAAAACTAAACTATGCCAGCTGCCTTGGGGGTGCTTTGCAGAAGCTTTTTCATGTTTTCATCTTACTTTCAATGGGTGGGGTAGAAATTTGATTCAGTTCACAAATAAAAGCAAACTCACATTTTCTAAAACAATATGGAAACCAAAACAAAGGTATCCTTTAAAATTCACACTTATCCAAACTTTGCTATGCAGTTCTCCAGCCAAGTAAGGTGTATAAAAATGCATATACTGTTATTATTTATCAGCCGTTCACCCTACAGTCCCAGGGCGGGTTACAACATTAAAAAAACCCTCACAAACACAGAAACAAGGTGGGTCCTAAAAACACAAATCTCAATCGTCAAAAGTTAGGCTAAAGACATGTTCTTGTTCTCTGCTTGTAGCACACTACTCTGAATGATGGGACTACTCTGAGGGTAAACATAATTAGAGAGCTTGGCTTTTGTTACGTAGTATCATAACATTTGTTTCCATTAGTTAAACTGTGAGTCCTTCACCAAGTCTCCAATATTTATCCCAAAGAGTTTTACCTGCTGCTACTTCACATACCAAAAAGCGCAAATGGTATAGTTTGAGTTAGGCATTTAAAGCTTAGAAAAAAATATGCAGAACTGCATCACTTTGTAATCTTTGTAATAAGTGTTTAGGGGGTGAGGAGGAGAGACTTGCAAACTAGCCCTTTCCCATCTCAGAATAATGAGCAGCAGAATAAAATGTACACTGGTCCGAAATCTTGCAAGCCATTTCAGTTCACTGCCATACCCTACATTCATTGGTTAAGGATATGGGAGCCAATTCCTAGGGGCTGAAGAGCCTTCGCCCCCCCCCCCAATATTTGAGCCCCCCCCCCCCGTTGATGGGCATTGCCATTCAAATGGTGTGTGTGCATCATGTCATGTGATCAGTTATGCAGGGTGGGGTTCACCTGCCCCCTCCCCCAAATAATTTATTCAAGTTGGCACCCCTGGTTAAGGAATTTGGCTGCTGAGTATGTGTAGCGCCACACACTAGTGCAACATGGCTTACTGGGAGAAAAGCCTGCACTGCAGAGCCTCACTTTTCTGGTGCTTCCTTCTTATCCAGCATTTCTTAGCTCTGTGACTACCAAGGCTGTCAATGTATCAGAAAGTGATTCACTGTGAGCAGTGGGGTAGCTAATGAATGAACGAATAATAGTAACCAACTGCAAAATCTGCCTAAGGTAGCAGTTTTATCAGAAGTCCACTGCATAGTCATTTGCAGCAGAGCTTTTGGTGTGGCTGCCCTTGTTCTCTGGAACAGCATTCCTGTTGAGATACGGCAAATGATGCCCAATACCTGCAGGTATTTCGCTTTGACAAGCTTTCCTAGTTGAATGAAAAAGTACCTGCCTTAAAAACAATTTTGCATTGTTTTTAAATCCACCCTCAATGGTTTTTGTGCTGTTTTTAAAATTATTTTCAGCTTTTGAAAAATTATATGGTTGTATATCACATTGACATATCTCCAGTTACAGGTAGGTAGCCGTGTTGGTCTGCCACAGTCAAAACAAAATAAAAAATTAAAAAAATTCCTTCCAGTAGCACCTTAGAGACCAACAAAGTTTGTTCTTGGTATGAGCTTTCGTGTGCATGCACACTTCTTCAGTGTGTATCTGAAGAAGTGTGCATGCACATGAAAGCTCATACCAAGAACATACTTTGTTGGTCTCTAAGGTGCTACTGGAAGGATTTTTTTTATTTTGTATTTTGTATTGACATATCTGTAAAATATGATATCACAACAACAGCTGTTATTTTGTAGTCCTCATGGTAACATTGGAAAAGTGCTGCCTTCACTAGGGCACGAATGGGAACCTATGGCCCTCCAGATGTTGTTGGACTCCGACTCCCATCAGGCCCAGCCGGAATGGCCAATAGTCAGGACTGATGGAAATTGTAATCCAATATGTAGGCTCCTCGTCCCTGTACTAGGGAGTAGGTTTTGCTGAGCTTAGTATGACTTACTTCATGGTAAACATGCATAAGATTCTGCTGAGAATTATATTGGCAGTGGCAACTTTCATATAAACTATGGAGGCTTTTCCTCAAAGTGTTCCTGCCATCAGAACTCTAGTCTCCATGGATGCCCTCGGGAGTGTGACATCCAGTGTCTGCCACCTGAGGCTATTGCCTCACTCAGCCCAATGGTACGTTTGGCCCTAGATGTTGCCATCCTTGGCAAAATATCAACTCCCTCCATACTTCCACCCAGCACTGGCAGCTGCCTTGTCATAGCCAGCAGGGGATAAGGACCTGTCCTGGGAAAGACGGAGGATTGAAGTTTGTTGTGACAGATGACAGTTATCAAAGTACTGCATTTCCCAGGTGACTACCAGTTCCTGACTGTGGCTGTACCTGACTATATTGTATTTGGTTGAGGCAGATATATTCCAGAATCAATCTTACATGTATTATGTTTTGCTATATATTTGTCTGCATTTTAAGCATTTGCATCTGTGTTTCAATTTCCTTGCATAACACATGATCATGAAATCTAAATTGTGCTCCTTGTATCAGCATTTTTATCTTTGAGCCTGGTTCTATTCCAGACCGTCTCTTTTTCTTCTCCTTTCCTTTTCCATGGCTCATCTAGGTAAACCCACAATTTATCTCTCATGGTTTCACTATTTCATTATTTCTTCATTTGTATGCCTTTTCTCTATTATTATTCTCAATTCTCTGGTCTTTTTTTTAAGATCGCATTTTTCCTATTAAAGTCAAATTGATATTTCTGAAATGCTAATAATAGCCCCCGAATGCAAAATGGCTTGACAGTATGGAGAGGAAAATGGGGATTTATGAGAGCTTGAGAGATAAAAATCGTATGGGAGTAAATATTTTTTCCTATATAAGTTAAGAGGTAAGCTTTATTGAACTATATTTGATAATAATAATGGTAATAAAATTAAAAATGGCATGATGCGACTCTGGCAAGTAGAACTACCTAAATGTTGGGCTGCCATATTTTGTACCAGCTGGACTTTCTGAGTTGTCTTCAAGGTTATAGAACACATTGCAGTGATCCAACTGAGAGGTTATCAAAGCATAAATCACTGCACCCAGGCTACCTCCCTCTTGGAATGGTCATAGCTGGAGACAAGCAGCAGCTGGAAAAAGACATTCCTGGTTACTATAAATACCTGAGTCTCCAATAACAGAGGTGTGGTTATGTGAGGGATCCGTTTTCCTAGAGCAGGTATAGGCAAACTCCGGCCCTCCAGATGTTTGGGACTACAATTCCTATCATCCCTAGCTAACAGGACCAGTGGTCAGGGATGATGGGAATTGTAGTCCCAAACATCTGGAGGGCTGGAGTTTGCCTATGCCTGTCCTAGAGCAAAGGGAGAAGAAACTGTGTAGTAGGATTCAATCATAATTTGGGTGGGGTAAGTTGAGTAAGTACCAATAATGTGTTTACCGGTGGGGTTTCTCAGTACATCAGGCATGAAGCTTCCTTTTCAGGCTGAATGGTGGAAACACTTCAGATGGCTTGAATGAGTTAGAGGCTAGACAGTAAGGAAGACATCTGCACTTTCTGTAGTTCTCACATCCCTTAACATAGATGGTGAGTGTTACTCCTGAAACTAAGGGATGATCTTGTCCTAAGGCTTCACTTAGTTCATTTTTCCAGACAAAAGTGAGTTTACTAGAGATAAGGTGCTACTAGGCAAGGGGTTGCTACTCTATGGCCCTGCAGATGTTGTTTCACTACAACTCAGATCAGCCCCAGCTAGTATGGTCTGTGGTCAGGGATGATGCGAGGGGTAATTCAGCTTGCTATCTATCCCTCTCCTGGCCCTTTGCAATCACATGGGAGGTTTCCCCACACTTTGTGGGTATATAGAGGGCTCAGACTTGATGTCTGTACTTCTTACCTTTGTAAACTCCTTGAGGGGGTATCAGAGAATTTTTAAAAGCTTTGGGAATCTCACTGAAAGTCAATTGGTTCAGCAGTTACAATTTATGCATGGGAGACTGCCTGCGTTCTGAAACCCATAGTTATCTTTCCTAAATGGAATCACGGTTTTCATTTCAAAGGCAGGAGTTATGTATGAAAATGTTTTTCCTTTTGCCTTTTTTAAAAAGGATTTTTTTTAATAAAAGAAAAGCTAGGTCAAATATTATTTTCATCTCCAGTGGATTTGTCTAGTAATTTATGATGCTCATTAGTCTCTAGTCTCCCTCTAATGGGGTTAATCTGTGCGTAGTCATTTTGGTTTTAAGTCATCTTGGTCAAAGTCCCTCCACTGAAGTAGCTGATTGGTTACAGAAAGCATTTTAAACAAAAGGCCAGATGTTTATAAATGAACACCCTAGCATTCTAGGATACCAACATGTCTTCTCTGTGTGTTTCTCTTGTTCTGTTTTCACACATAAAGACAGGCAGCAAGGGACAGGATTATATGGTTGAATGGGAATTTAAAGTAAAGCTAGATGTTGTTTCAGTTTGTCAGATAGAAGGAAAAAGTGGGAGGGTGCCTGGGAAATCAGGGTTACATTTTTAAAGGCCCTTCAAACTATATGTAGATCAAAAAGCAAAGCTACTTACTCAGATGTAAACCTAAACCAGTGTCTTCCTGTAATTGGAATGCTTCTCCCTAATCTTATTTCATCTTTCCAGCATGTAATATTTATATACACTTGTAACGGTTAAACTGCTTTTAATGGACAAATTTTCATTTATAAAAGTAAGAAAGATGTTCTCTGCTTCAAGCAGCAGGTGTGTTTTTAATCTTTAATAGGTCACCTTCCCAAGTGCAAGCAGGCAAGCTGTTATTGATCAAAGAGGTTTTGTTGGGTAGCTCTCAGATTATTGAGTGACAAACTTTATTGAATTTGACTTAACAGAAGTCAGAAGACAGCTGAAGCATAAGAGCTTGCACTACCATCAGAGTCATTTGACGACAGCCAGGGAGCAAGGCTCAGCGATGGATACTGAGCTCTTTGCTGGCCCTTGGAGATTAACTGAGCAGCCTTCCTACCAATTCCCAAGCCTGTCAGCAGAACCAATTAGATTTTCAACCAGTAGACAAGAAGGGTGGCACTTGGGGACCTTTTTGCTTTAGGTCGAAGGCTTTTCAGACTGCGATGAGATGACATTGATGATGACACGTTGAGCATTGGTTGGTTTTAAGACAAGTTAAATTAGCAGTCTTGAAATGATTCCAACTGTCTCCTGACTTCTCACTGTTGCCATATTCAGGGATCCTGTCAGGAGCAGGTTGATGACTTAATAGTCTTTCTTGAGTGGATTTGAGCACTTTGGCTGTGTGTTTATGTGTAGTTGTCATGCTTAAAATATTCATATGAAGGTTTGAAATATTTATTTGAAGGAGCCTTCTGTAGAGTTCAGCAGCAAGGCTCTCCACAAGCCTGCCTACTCCCCCTTCTCTTTTTGCTGCTTTAAGCAGATACTTCTTAATCTGCCTTTGACGGTAGCAGATGACATTTTTTGCACTGAGAGTATTACATGCTTTGGAAGTTTCTAGGTGGGTCTCACATTTTATTTCCAGACCCTAGAGCTGTAATTTCCAAGTTTCTTTTATGTAAACATTATAATAACAGTGGGCTGGTTTTAGATTTTGGGGAAATGTGTATTGCAGTAGCTCAGGGGACTGCTTGGAGCTCAAAGGAGGTATGTGTGCCTTGTGCTGTTTTATAATCCTTGCAGGTGGGGCCAGATACCCTACAAAGTGGTAAGAAACAGGCAGGGAGGGACCTAAGGATGATGCCCTGATACAAGTTGCCTTAGGCTACCAAACCTGCTATACCTGGTACCACTAAGAATATTTTCTTTTGAATTTTAATTGAGTATGCCTACAATGTTACACCCACATCCACAGGTGCGCGCGCGCACACACACACACAGACAGCTAACCTGTATTTTATAATGAAATGCATTTCTTCTCCCCCTTTAAATCTTTGCTCTTTAGTAAGATGCTTTTATTGCATATCATTTTTCTGCCATGAAAGGTACACTACAATGGAAACCCTTCGTAACTTTTGGATAGGATTCAAAGCACCCCATTGACACATGCAAGCACTTTGTGTACCAGGACTTCCTTATACCCCCCCCCAACAAATGATGGCTCTCAGTGATGCACTCAACAAGCCATTCCCAAACCTCACCAAAATGCTGGAGAGGGTGCACCTCCACAGGCACATACTTCCACATGTGGTGGGAGTGCCCCCAAATCCAACCATTCTGGACAACAACCATACGAGAAATATGTAAGATAACCAAGGAAGTGCTAGAAATCACCCCAGAATTGGTCTTACTAAACATCTTCCAAGACAATAATGCCCACTTACACCACAAAGAACTCATAACCCATCTACTCTCAGCAGCCAGAAACATCATAACCAGGCACTGGAAAGACCTGTCAGGAGTAAGCATGGACCAATGGTATCAAATAGTATGGGAAACAACCCTACTAGAAAAGCTAACCAGTAAGCTGAAACTGACACGGGGACAAACAGAAGAAGACGCCTTCACCCCCGGTATGGTTCCCCTTCATCACACACACAGCCCAACAAAACAATGACAAAAATCTACCGACAGCATACAAATCAGTATGGCTAACCAGACCAAAAACACCCACCCAGCCCACTCACATAGGAAACCAAAGATCACAGCAGCCAACCACAAATGAACAATCGCACCCTACACCAACCCCAACCTCTCTCACCGCCAAAGAAGCACAAGCGAACAACAGAGAACCTACACAAACAATGCTGACACCAAACCCTACATATATCAAGTAAAATAGAAACACCGTCACCCTACCCCACCCCACCCCACCCATCCCCCCACCCCCATTCTTCCTAATGTCTCAACAAACAAAACTGATCTGCAAAAATGTTACATGGAAAAAATACGAGAGAGACATTGCACACACCTTTGTAAATCAAGAAAATCTTTAATTAAAAAACAAACAAACAAGCCATTCCCAAAGTTTCTCCAAAATGTGGGAGTGGAAGGCTGAAGTTGGAAGGGAAGGAAGCTTCACAGTCTTTTTAGGTATGTCTTGAACAGACATGCAAAGGGACAAGCAAGAATATGTGGGGTGAGCCTTCAATGGCACTGTAGCCCATGTATGATCAGGGCTCCTTTGCTCACAGGTAAGGTTTCTAACATATAAATGGAAGCCCTGGCTAATTGTACTAAAATGGTTTGTGCATTTGTTGGAAAGTGTGTCTGGTGCAAGGACCATCAATGTTGGGATAGGGCTCTAGCCTTTGTATTTTGTTTTATGATGAAAATCTTGGAAGAAAACTTTCCTTGGGGACCTTTTTTTAATGCCATCTTAAACTATACTTTCAAGTGCATTCATCAATCTTATTTTTAATAATCAGAAAAGTTGATGTAAGAAAGTTTCCTTTCTCCTTCTCCTCTCCTCAAAAGTCTTCTCCAGAGGATTGAGGGCCCTCCTGAACGATATGGGTGGGGGAATGAGAGGATGCAGGAAAGAGGAAGGACCAGGAAACATAAGATTCAATCCTGTTTTTGGTCAATTCCTGGAGCATGTATTGATCTCTATTGTATGTATTGTATTGGGCCTTTTCTTGAAATAACCAGCCACATCTTTGGCTACAGACTTCTAGTTTCTATGTATCCAAATTGCAAACAGCAGTATTCCCCTGTTAGATACCACATTTACTAAATCCATATTTTCTAAAATACCACCAACACACCTATATGACCCGTATTTAAAGCAAAGGGGAAAAAAGTCAAGCCTCTCCAGAATGGTTTCAGTTCTTCTTTTCTTTGGCTCTTCCCACTGGAAATCGCGATGGCTGCCAAAGCTAATAGTGTGATAAAACACAGTAAGCTATAAAAGGTATATTTATTTCAGAGGTATATCATACAATGTTCCATAATTTAGCTGGGAGAATGGAGGGAAGACAAAAAAGCCTTTCTCTTCTACTGTCAGCACTGCCCTTACGCCCTGCCAATTGACCAGGGAAGAGAGGGGGAAACTTTTCGGGAGGAGATGGTGCAGCGGGGATGACTTTTTTGGGTGGATCGGGGAGGATGGCGTTGGCAAATAAGTGGTGGTGGGTCTTCCTTATCTGAGCAAGGAGAGGTTTGGCAGCTGCAAGACTCACCTCATGTTTTGTGGAGTGTCTTCTAAACCCCTCCGGTTCATTTCTAAACCAGGTTCAGATGAACTTGCACAACATCCCTGGCAAAAAGGCACTTAAAGACTTACTTGCAAAAGATGTCCTAGAAGACTTAAGGCACACAAACTCCGTCTTTCTGGCAATTTTTTGTTTCTTGAAAATATGATGAATCCTTTGGCTACCTCGCCTGGAATGCAAGTGAAGTAAATTTGGTGGTACTTGTAAATTAGCTTTCTGAACAATATTTGAATCACACTTATCTGAAGAAGTGTGCATGCACACGAAAGCTCATACCAAGAACAAACTTAGTTGGTCTCTAAGGTGCTACTGGAAGGAATTTTTTTTTTATTTTATTTTGTTTTGAATATTTGAATCACTTCAACTATGCCCTTTAGATCTCTGATAAAAATTTTTATGACATCTAGGAAGGAAAGCAGTTGTAAAGATTATTACTACTGCTCATTTGTGAGGTTTCTATATATTTTTAGTCACAAACTATTATACGTTACTAGCTTATAAAGAACACTGGATAAATAACTAATGCTAGTATAATGAGGCAGGAAAGGACAGGCAATAAAACCACCATGGAGTTAAGGGTGGGAAGTCAACCACTAAGGATATATTAAATTGGAAATTAATTTGTAATTTTAAAATTGTTTTAAAATCTGAGATTTGCTAAATTTGTTAATCTGCTAAAAAGGTTTTTTTTAAAAAAAAACTTAATAAAAAATAATTGGCAAAAAAGGACAAATGCTTAAATGGCTGCACTACTAAACATGTGGGAATTTGGAAGATGTGATTGGAATGAATAGATTTTTAAAAAAGAATTCTTGTGTATTCAGTGGAATCCTGAATAACATAGAATGTCACAATCAAACAACATCAACAATTCAGAGATATTACATAAAGAAAGGAACAAACCTTACTGTCAACATCTAACAAGCGTCTTGAGCCAAAGGCAATTAACCTTGAAGTGGGACTTGTAGGTCAGGAAACTGAAACAGGAGAAATAACAATGTCAAGAATGCCAAATAATCACCCCCATTAGAAGTGGAAGGGAATGTTAGATTCCAAACAGCAAGTGGCTGGGAAAATGCCAAGGTAACAATGATAACATTCATACTTGGGTCAAATGTCATTGTGAACCTTTGGTTAGTTCTACAACAGAAAGGAGAAAAACACAACAAACAAACATTAGTCTCTCTGTTTTGTGAGCGCATCTGGAATTCTCTAGACACTGCTTGTTTAACAGAATTTTAGTGTTCAGCTTTTATGGGTAAAACAAAATCTGGATTGAAAAACAATTATTGTAGCATACATATTGTTCAGTGCTCACAGTGAATGTGTGCAGACAAATCTAAGAAAAATATTATTGTGGGTGAAGAAGACAGTACATTATAGAGACAGGAGATAACTGATTTAACTGACCCCAGAAAAATAACAATTAGGGCCAAATTATGTGCTACCAAAGCAATGTGGTTACAGATTCTTTATCTCACACTGCTCTTTTCATCTTCTTTCTTCTACTAGATATTTCAGAAAGTGGCCTGTCTGTCTGCTTCTCCATCTGTTTTGTATGCATGTGAAGAAATCATGGCCACATTTGGCATAATGGATCTTGAGATGGAAGAGTTGATTTTCATCTATGTTTGGATACCATAAAATGCCATTTTAAATCAAGGTAGTGGAACAAAGTGGAATACTGCACTGGTTTGGAGACTTATGACAATAACACCAAATTTAGCAAGATGGTTCCTGAAATTGAGGAGCAGTTTTTGGTCTATTCCAGACTGCCTCTGAAGATACCATCACCCAGTTTGGTGTGATGTTTTTTAGAGTCCTAGAATTGTAGAGTTGGAAGGAATCCTGAGAGTCATCTAATTCAACTCACTGCAGTGAGGGAATCTCAACTAAAGCATCCATGACAGATGACCATCCAACGTCTGCTTAAAAACCTCCACCACCTTCCAAGGGATTCTGTTCCATTGTTGAACAGCTTTTACCAATCTTGATATTAAATGGGAGGTTTTGGTCTATATTTGGATACAATGATACATCAATTTGAATCAAGATAGTGAGATGAGCTTTTCAAAATCTGGTACACAGCTCTCTTAGCTTCCTGCAAAATTTGATTACAATCAGTGTAGTTTTGAAAAGTTCAATGCACCATCTTGATTCGAAGTGGTGTCCAATGATACCAAATAGATCAAACCTCCTCCTCAATCTCAGGAACCATTACACCAGACTGGATGATGATATCTTCAAATGTGTTCAAATCAGTGCAGTTTGAAGTGGTTCAGTCCACCATCTTGATTCAAAATGGCATCAAGCTGCATCCAAACATAGATGAAAAACAGCTCCTGTTTTTGTGACAAGCTCCATATTTGGTGACAACATTTTCAGAGATGTCCAAATACATAGAGAACACAGATAAACTACTTTCCAAATCACATAGTTACAGGCACGTCCAACAGGTAGATCGTGATCTACTGGTAGATCACTGGATGTCTGTGGTAGATCACTGGTAGATCACTAGTTCCCCCCAAAGAAGCTTAACAACTTTGTCTCCCCTAAAAAAGAGCTCAGCTTTTTTGCCCTGCACCCCCCAAAAACGGGGCTTTCCTTCTCCCTAAAAAAAGCTCAACAACAACTTTGATCTGAATGCCTAAAAAACAGGCCTTCCTCCTCCCCAAAAAAGCTCAACAACTTTGACCTGAACCCCCAAAGAGGGGGTAGATCACTGCCAGTTTTTAACTCTGTAAGTAGATTGCAGTCTCTTGGGAGTTGGCCACACCTGTCATAGTAGATGAGTTACGACATGCTAGGATAGTAAATAATTGCATCATCATCACACAACAGTGCCAGAACATGAAATCCACCAGTTTTTAATGTGCTAATTCTGAGCAGTGGCCAAGGCACTAAATACAGTAGTGTTTTACATGCTTTAGCACCTAGTTGCAGTAGTTGTTGGGGTGTCAGATCTGTGGCCTGTGGCAGAAAAGAAGCAATTAGGAAGTTCTGTATTTGATTACACCATCTTCACTGCAGATACACTGTGAGTGACCTAACTTAACATTTACATAGCAGATGTTTCAGCTTTGCTCTTTAATCAACACCTAGTGAAAAATAAATCTTGGTGTAAAAAACAAGAAGGGGGAAAAAGAGGAGAGATCATTATGTGCCACCCTTTAGCATTAACTTGATATTTAGAGGAAATGAAGGGAATATTGATCTTTTAGAAGTGAAAATTAGTTTGATTTAACTTCTTTACTTAATTCCATCACAATTTCCTATAGAGTTAAGTGTACATTATTTGTATCTAGTTCTCTGTGCACTTTGATATTTAGTGCTGGAGAGACTCCTGGTTTTCCTTTCCTTTTTCTTACAACCGTTCATATCTTCTGGGAGAATGATTATTTTGAAGCCAGCCTCGTGTACCTTCACAGGATTAATCTCATTTCTTAAATCTTCTAAAACAAGAATTGTTTGCATATTTTTGCTCCTGCTGGCCAATGTTGTAATCTCTAATAGTTCCAGAAAGGGAGAGAAAAGGCTACAGATTCCGTTCCTTCATCCTCAAATAGGCAACTGGAGTTGTCAAAGTAAACAACGCCAACCATGTTGGAATATAGATGCACAAGCCTCACCTACCAACTCTACATGGGTGGTTTCAACTGAGAAAGTTCAGCCAGTTCAAAAGGCAGAAACAAGACTCCTGACGATATCCAGGTTTTGGGGAGCATGTGACTCCAACACACACACTCCGACTGCACTGGGACAGTATCACCTTACCACATCTGGGGACAGCAAGCTAGGTTTGGGGATGCAGGACAGGTTATGTGATGCACATAGCTCTCTTTTCCAGTACTTTGTCACCACTCCCCATTTCCAACAACTGCCACCTGAGGTGGCCACCTCACTCTGCCTAATGGTGAGGCCTGATAACAGAATGCACTATGGATTTGCTATGGCCAGAAGTAGTGTGAGTGTGAGAGAGAGACTGTGGGTATTTCCTGGGTCACAGCAAACCACTAGATACATTCAGTCTAAATAATTTGTCCTACTTAGATGCAAAGTTTAATGTCCATGTACTCTACCTGACAATCCTGTGTCCATGACAGCTCTCAATTCAAAATGATTCAAATAAAAATCTTTATATTTTACTTGTTTATTGGTTAGGCAGACTGTTTTGCCGTTTATTTATTATGACAATTTTTAACTTGCATTGTGGTGCACTTATCTTTATTTCTCTTGGAAGTTACCACAAGTCTTGGACAGGCCGGGGGGGGGGATGTTTTAAAGAGATAACTGGTACAAGGCCCTAAATAATAAATTCAAAGCTTTTTCAACTTTAAGATAGCATATTAAAAGAGAGGACGGTGCAAGGCAAACTAAAACAACCAAGGAATACCATGCCTTGTATCAGGGATAGGGAACCTGTGGTCTTCCTTAAGTTGCTGGATTCCTGTTCCCATTAGTCCAAAACAGTGTGGTCAATAATCTGGACAATGAGAGTTGTGGTCTAACAACATATGCAGGGCCAAAGATTCCCCATCTGCAGTTTGCTGATTTCGTAAAAATATTTAGGATTCCAGAGGGAATAGAAGCTCATGTGTTCCTTGCTTTCTGGTGCCTTACTGCACAATCCTAACCATGTCTTATTTAGAAATAAGCCCGATTGAATTCAATGGAGCTTGCTCCCAGGTAATGGGGGGCAAGGTTTGCTTCCTTATAAGCTATGATTGTATTTCAGCCTTGACAGTAGGACTAGAAATTAGTTCCAGAACATAACAGACTGCTCGTCCTTCCACTTTATTCTTCTTGTATTTTGGGGACATGCTAAACAATGTTCTTACTATGTATTCAGAACGTAGCTTTTCCCTTCAGTGGTGGAGGGGAGCTTCTGCATCTTGAATTGAATAAGGCCTTGAACATTAATTATATTCTGTTTCTCAATTGTGATTTACTTAAGTCCCGCGTCCTCTCTTCAAATTCAGCTGACAGTATTAAAGAAAGAGACAAGGAAGTTTATTCATAGAAAATGCTTCATTACAGATCAAATACTTTACAGAAGTGTTGGTGTTTCTGAACTCTTTGTGATGCCTTAGTAATAACATCTTATATAAGTCTGAGTAGATAAGATGTCAGTGTCATTCCAGTGATCAGGTAGAACTCCTGTATTGAACAGATATTACTGATAGTAATACAATATGATAAGAAGGGAAAACTGCAAATCACGATAAGGTCATCTTCTGGCAGTGAAAAAAATGCAGTTTCTTTGCAGAGGGGCAGTAACCTTTTCAACTGCATTGCATGTTTTCTGTTGCCATTGACAAATAATATTTTAGGGGCAGCTTAAGGAATACAGGTGGTGTTGTGGTCTAAACCACTGAGCCTTGGGCTTGCCAATCAGAAGGTCGACAGTTTGAATCCCTGCGACAGAGTGAGCTCCCATTGTTCGGTCCCAGCTCCTGCCAACCTAGCAGTTTGAAAGCACATCAAACTGCAAGTAGATAAATAGGTACCACTCTGGCGGGAAGGTAAACGGCGTTTCTGTGCGCTGCTCTGGTTTCGCCAGAAGCGGCTTAGTCATGCTGGCCACATGACCCGGAAGCTGTCTGTGGACAAACGCCAACTTCCTCGGCCAGTAAAGCGAGATGAGCGCCACAACCCCAGAGTCGTCCTCGACTGGACTTAACGGTCAGGGGTCCCTTTACCTTTTAAGGGATACAGTCATTGGGCATTGCTTTTGCTTAGCTTTTTTTTGGGGGGGTGCCTTTATTTTGCACTCTCTTAGCTGATGTTGGCTGGACAGGGCAAGCCTTTTGCTTGCTTCTAAGCCCACCCCCCTTGGTAGCAGCATCATTATACCCATCCTGACCCACACAACCTGAGATACAGATCAAGTTTCCATCACTAAAAGCCAAATGAGCAGTGTTCCTGCATCAACATCTTACGTCAAAGTCGATTGAATGCATTATTCAGTGTTTCCAAATGCATCCTGCCTTTAAAATACCCTGCCCCCCCCACCACACAAACAACAAAGCACAACCATCTGTTTTGAGGGTGCATGCAATGGAATCATTACAGGCATTTTTAGTGTGTAGTTTGATGCTGCATGCAAGGATCTGTTTGGATGGATGAATAGAAGGATGGAGAAAATAAAGTTCTGCCTGTTTTAATATCTCCCCACTGTCCAAAACTTCATTCACTTTCCTCAGATTCTCCTGCCTCTCCTTTTAGTTTCCACCATTCCAAACCTTAGCTAAAAGGAGGAAAACAAACTTCTCTCACAATATTTTCCAGTTCAGGAACTTCCTCCTAGTTTCCCAAACATCCTGAGGTATGTTGCAAACAGTCCCTGGGAAATACAACTATTTCCAGAATGGTAATCCTTTTGGTTAACTCCAAACTCAAAAAAGAGACCTTTACCACTTATAGGCTACCAGATTTATTGTGTCTTTTGTGGACTAGGGTGCATGAAGTCTTGTCCTCACTTGGCTGAAAGACATACATACTGGTATATACAGAGAAAAATAGTAAACAGTGGAGCCAAAAGACCATGGAAATGCAAGACATACAGTCTGACATGTCCATGTCACAGACCGAACCTCTTGCATTTCAAACATTTGACTCCACTGTTTACAGTTTCTCTAAACCAATGTATATTTATATCTGTCAACTGAAGATAACACTTCATACATCTGCTGAAGTGGACTTCAGTTTATAAAAGCTTATGCCACACCCAATCTGTTAGCCTTTAAGATGCTATAAGCCTCTTTTTAAAAATTCAGTAGGAGTGTCTACCAATGTCACACTTTCCCCCTATGATGCCTCATACATCCATGCCTACTCTGGACTTTCCCCCCTTTAGTTGGTTTATGTGCGTGGGTAGAAAAAGAAAGTGCTGATGGGCTGCTTGTGGTTTAGAGTCTCAGATGTGCTGGACACATTGAATGACATCCTTTGCAACTTGTCCTAATATTCATTCATTCAGCTATTATTTGCATGGCTAAAAAAGCATCAGTGAAACATTGGTAATCCAGACATATTAAACACATAAAACATATAGAAGACACAGTAGCTACGATTAAGTAAAATTAGGTAGTTTTAAATTTGACTTTAAAAGTCCAAATATCCTGAAACAATCTCAGTAGTTTTGGGAATATCATCCCTCAACAGATACTGGATTAAAGATACTTTAAACTTCGAAGAAGTCACCAGTAGGTCTCTCCTTAGAGAACTTGACGCTCTTCCTTGTACAGGCCATACTTATAACATGCCCTGATCTACTAGCATGTCCCTTTCCTCTCTTTTATCTGCCATCGTATTTGGTATTGCTGTTACATGGTTTTGACCTGCAAGAGAGCAGAAAGGCTTTTTATATAGCTGGACTTTGTGTTCAGGGTCTTTCTAGTGGCACTTAATGGGGCTTGCTTCTAAGTGAAGTTGCATAGCGTAGTGTGCTTCACCTTGAGCTCTTTGACTGAAGAATGGAATAAAAGTGTAACAATTCATAAGAGAAGTAGGGATGCATCATGCTCAGCTTCAAACCCTGCTCGTGCTCAGAGGATGACCTGGATGAAGCATCTCTGTTCCCCCTACTGTGTCTTTCCAGATTAAAAGACATGGCTTTGCCTGAATCCTTGGATTCTGAGGACACTCTCCTGCTGCAGTTCCCTCCTTTTAAGTCTATGATGGCAACTGAATTTTAGATCCAAAATAGCTTCCCCATGGAGGTAGCTCTACAGCAGCTGCATGCTTATAAGGTGTTAGAAAGCCTTTGCACCCCACTTAAACCAATGGCTCCCTCCTCTTGCTATAGCTGAAAAGCCAATGCTCTATCCAAGGTTTTGATTGGCTCTGCCTAGTTCTTGCTTCATTCTGTTCTGCTTTCTGCATCTAGGTCTTCCTGACAAAGACTTCACTTTGTCCAAGACTACCTTTGTTTTGGGATGCGGGTGGCGCTGTGGTCTAAGGGTGACTTACAATCTCCTACATATTTTGGAAAATGGTTTGTCTGTTTGCTTGCTCTCCATAGGTTTGGCCGCCTATCGAGATATTGTTGCCAAACTTCTTATGAGGGTTTCTGAGGGGGTGTGTGATCTCCATTGATGTTTGGGTGTCAACCACACATTGAAATCAAGATGGTGGACCAAAGCATTGATTTGGTGTGACTTCGCTTGTCTTATGAAGAAGAAGAAGAGTTTGGATTTGATATCCTGCTTTATCACTACCCAAAGGAGTCTCAAAGCAGCTAACATTCTCCTTTCCCTTCCTCCCCCACAACAAATACTCTGTGAGGTGAGTGAGGCTGAGAGACTTCAAAGAAGTGTGACTAGCCCAAGGTCACCCAGCAGTTGCATGTGGAGGAGCGGAGACGCGAACCTGGTTCACCAGATTTCAAGTCTACCGCTCTTAACCACTACACCACACTTATGACATATGTTTGGCCACTTCTTGATATATTATCACCCAACGCAGCATGAGCATTCCCACAGTCAGGGTGACGGACTATTGGTGTTTGGTATTACATCTTCCATTTCTAAGTGTCTTCCAGTAGATGACCAGAACTTTTTTAAGTATCCTCTCCTGACAATATAGATATGAGCAGAAGTGCCTATGCATCTTTATATACTGATTCTGATTCTGCCACTGAAAGTATACATAAGTTAGTAACATGCCACAGTATTATTTAGCATATATTTTTATTGTGGGTGGGTGGGTTTTTTTGTTAGTTGGAAGAATACCAGTAAAAAAACCACCAGAATTCTCATTGTTACAATGTATGAATAGCTATGGCTGAGATTTTAACAATAGCTCTGCCTCTTCCATCACAGAGCAGAGCCAATAATTATTTTCGGAGCATACTATGTACAATTAAGCTGGAATTTTCAAGAAATACACTAAGGAAAAAAATGTGACATGACATGAAGTGCAACATAAAGTTGTTCAATGAAACATAATTGCACCAATTACATTTAAAATATTTATTTACTTGCCAAGAAAGAAACAAGATTTAAAAAGGCTGATTATCCAAAGTGACACCACAAAACACTTTTACTTGATCTTACTGAAAAAGAAATTACAACAAGTTAACACTATGAGCAGATGAAAAGAAGCTTCAAATTTTGAATTAAAATACTAGCTAAATGAAACATGAAATTTCCATAGGCTTTGCTATTCATCTGTACAGCAGTAATATTTAAACACCACCCATAAGCCTTGTGAGCAAAGCCACACTGCCTTTTCCAGACTTGCCAGGATGCTAAAATTTATTGAAAATTATGAAGGAAGAGTTCCTTGTTTCTTTAAATCAGGACAGATTTACATTTGGAGTTTTTTGTTTGCTGGCATGAAATGTATCCAGCATCATAGACTAGCAAAAATAATGTCAGAATGATCAGTTTCCTCTATAGCCATAGTCACTGGGGCAGAGGGGTCAGAACCTACCGTGCAACCGTCTAAGGAGCCAGAACATGTTCCTGGCTCTGAGCCTGATGTTGGTGATCAAGAGACCATGGAATCTGAGGTCAGTGGGCAGGAGCCCACTGAACCACTTTTAACACACCGAGAGGTGTGCGGGGGGAGTGCACCGCCCCCGGCAGCACAATCCTGGTGGGGTGCCATCGTGGCTGCCCCCTCACCTGTGCTGGGTGCCATGCCCCCAGGACGCGCGCCCCACTCCTGCGGGCAGCACGTCACGCCCCCGGGATGCATGTCACGCCCCTGCCTGCTCTCCGCCCCCTGGTGCCGGAGCATGAAGCTCCACCATTGGCCCATACAACTGGAGCTAGTGCCCTCTAAAGTGCCTTTTCCCAGGCCCAAGTGCCCCCCACATTTCTGTGTCAATGCATCAGGGTAGGAAGGAGGCTATGAAAAAATGGAAGAGCACCATGTTCAAGCCAGAGGGTTGTCCTTATTTCTTTATCTCTGTCCTGGGAAGCCTTATAGTTAACCATTCAGTTGCTGTTCATCATATTCTTCCAATGAAAATATTATTTACAAAATTTCTAACTTATCTCTATTGTTCCCAAGTACTATACAGGAGCACTCCTGTACCCATTGCTCATGCTTGGATCATTTTGCTGTTTTGGTTAGCATGTTAATACAGTATTATATCAACTACACCCAACTAATAACAGCCTGTTCTCTAGTAGAAAAGGGCCTTGGTTGCATACATTTGAACAACATTCCTCCAAACCATTAATGCTCCAGAAAGACATGTGCCCTGAAAAATCATGCTAGCAAAGAGGAGGATAAAATGACTCACGTGGACTTCCTATTTCATATTTGTATGCATTAGAGCCCACTTAGCAGGACATACAAGCTAGATAAGGAAGTATTGGTGAAGAACCACTGATGTAGTGTGTGCTGAATTCAAATTTCATGGGAATATTTAAAACCACTTGAATGTAAAGCAGATGATGAAAATATCTAGGGACAAATGAATACCCCACCCTTAATTTTCTAAAGTATAATTCTGAGTCTGGAATACATGCAGCCATATTTTGAAGAAAATATTTACACTACGAACAATTCACCATGTTAAAAAATGGCAGATAGTCTGTGCTATTGTTACAGTTATATTCCTATTTGTTTTATCAATGGGCTGTGGATTTATTTTGGTAATTCCTATTAATGTTAGAATAAATCCCCTGCTCACTGTTGGGAGACTAAACCCTTTCATCTTCAGTATGTAAATTTTCATGCTTATAATTTTGAAAAATATCCAGACTTCCTCCCTTGATGATAGAGTGAAATGCTGTCTGGTATTGTAGCCACACCTATCTGTGCTTTTGCTCTTTATTAATTATACAGTCCTGAAATGAAATGGTCACAGACAATTCACAGGAAAGTGCTGAAATTTTTACTCTCACTTATAAATTAAATGATGTAATTAAATCCCACTTTTTCCATGGTTTTAGAATTCAGTTATCTGCGGTCTGAATTGATAGGAAATGTTTGGTGCATAAAACTCAGAAGAACCCTTATTTTTTTCATAAATAAAAGTTTTTTTATGGTAAGAAAGCATAGTAATTATATATGGTTCTTTATAAAACATAATTATTTAGAGTATAGTCCAGTTCTACAGAATACTAAAGATATGTGCTTTGACATAATTATATCCTATAAACACCTTTCTTCTACAATATAGCATGATTTCATCTACACCATAATTTTCCCTCTCATGTAAATAGTTTCTTTTTGCTACATTCTCCTTTCATGCACAGTGTGAAGCTTGAGTAACACCATTAACTTCTTTGAAAGCACCCTTCATTTATAGTGTAAATTCTGCATAGTGTCAACTCAGGATGCAACAATGGTATATAAGTGGTGAGTTTCAGCTCCGATCTTGCAGCCTTGCAACTTCAAAAACTTTTAAATATATTTTGAATTGTAGACTGAAATTTTTCAGCAGGCTTAACTACTGAGTTTCGGGAGCACAAGCAAAGAGCAGTGCCCCTGTCCATACATACACACAATGCTGCTTCGTGTTCTCAGGAGCACGTTTTGTAGGAGAGTCCATTACCTCTGTTATTACAACAAGGTGGTCTGGAGGACAATTTAGCTTAGGGGCTATTCTTGAGCCTATTCATACTCTGGATAGCAAGGCCTTAGTCTGAACTTCATACCACCTTCTGTTTACTAAAAGCAGAAAACCAACATGACTTCTCAGTGGAATGTGAAAAGGGGATACACCATAGAATGAACCAAAACTTATTCCCAGTAGAAAAACATTGACAAGAAAAGCCTCAGGTGATGATTTCAGGGTCCAGGTCGCTCCATGTGGTCAGTCAAAGGAGTAGTCTATTAGGTTTCTTGGGCCCAAACCCACCAGGACTTTATAAGTCAAAATAAGTACAGTGGTACCTTGGTTCTCAAACTTAATCATTTCCGGAAGTCCATTCCAAAACCAAAGCGTTCCAAAACCAAGGCACGCTTTCCCAGAGAAAGTAATGCAAAATGGATTAATCCGTTCCAGACTTTTAAAAACAACCCCTAAAACAGCAATTTAACATGACTTTTACTATCTAACGAGACCATTGATCCATAAAATGAAAGCAATAATCAGTGTACTGTACTATAAAATAAATAAGACAGTATTGTAGATGATAAAAATTAAAATTAAATGTTTTTCTTACCTGCACTGAGGATAGTCATTGTTTGGATGTGGGGGGGACTTTTATCCATTTCCACAGTCATACAATCAATCAATCAATCAATCAGTAGTTGAACTGGGTTCCACACAGTCACAAAAACAAATTAACCCAAAAAGCTTCAAAAACAAAAACGCAAAATAAATAGCAAAAATAAAAGCACCAAACTTTATCTGTTCTGGAAGTCTGTTTGACTTATGAAATTTTCAAAAACCAAGGAGCAGATTCTGATTGGTGCAGGCGCCCCGGAAACAATAGCTGACAACTGCAATGGACGTTCGGCTTCTGAAAAACGTTCAAAAACTGGAACACTTACTTTGGGTTTTCGGTGTTTGGGAACCAAGGCATTTGAGAACCAAGGTACCACTGTACCTTGATTTACTGCCCTGTGACAATAGGAAGTTAGTATAGAAGCAGAAGCTTCTGTATATTCTTCAGGGATATCCCTCCTTTATGGTAATCTTGGCTCTGCATTGTTAAGTGTGCATATTTGAGCTTAGATCCCTGTGGAATGTAGAACCTGATCCTGTTTGTTCAGAAGTACATTTTGTTCATCAGATTTAACTACGCAGCACAGTATTGCAGCCTTAGACACCTTTTCTCAAGGAGTGGTTAAACGTTTTAGAAGTTCTTTTGCAACCTTCTTGGAACACAATCATATTTCCTCTCTATCTATTCTCATCCCCTCTCCCTCTCCCTGGCACCACATCCCTATAGCAGTTTTCCTGTTGATTTCATTGAAGGACCGGTGACTTCCAAATCTTCTTGAAAAGTACTTTTTTCATAGCCCAGCTTTTAATGGCTTACTACAAAACACTAAATAGAATAGGAATTTATATTTATGTTTCTTAGTAATGCACATGATCTTGCTTACAAATAGTTAGCTGATTGTTCTCATAAAACACAGGTGAACTGCTTGTTGACATGAAATTGCTTCTTGCTGGGGGCAACAGCACCACTGGAGCGTGTTCACTTTTTTTGGTAATGTCATTTGTTAACAATGAATTTTAATAATGATGAGCATTACAGTTGTAGCCATTTATCACTTTCACAATGAGACCAAGAACAAGACACTTTGTTCTAGGAAAATGTCAAAAGCTATAAATAAACTAAATAAAATTAGCATAATGAACACCTAGCAATTGCAGCCTTGAAGCAAATACATGAATGTTAAATTAATATTCAGAATATTTGTTGAAAAGAGAAAAATGGAGACACAAGGATAAGTCAATAAGACCTATGTCTAGATTCATTTTGACTTTATTGAATGACATCCAGTGGTGTCAGTGAAATGGACTTCCACTCGTGCAACAGGACTTCTCCTTCCTATTCTTCCCTCTGCGGTCATCCATGTGCCCTCCAGGACTGGGATGCACATTCCTCAAGGCCTGTTGGAGATTATGCATAATTGCAGAGAAACGCTCACAATTCCCCTTTCTTGGACAGTTTATTTCCACATTCTCCATGAATGTGAACAATGGCCAGGTGTTATGCACATTAACCACTTAACTTACATTACTCCTAACATATATTTTTAAGGCATAAGCCCAGAATTGCCACTTGATTAATACTAATTAAATAGTTGCCTTATGTGTGGGCATCTCAGAGATGACTACATAGATCCTTAATTTCATCCAGAGGGCTCTTATGGTGTTAATCTGTGCTGAGCCAAGTCTTCACAAAATGCAGAAGAAAATATACATTGCCTTGGTCGGCACATCTTCAGTCTAGATATATGATCTAAAAAGGATTCTAGGGAGCTAGGTGTACCATCTCCAATTTACAAAACTAAGGTAAAGAGAAATGAATCACTTATCAATTGGCTTCTGGCTAATCAACAATATGGGGCAGAAAATGGACAATGAAATAATCATTACTAAGTCACCGTGCTCAACAATCTGCAGGTCATGTGCATCTGATCTGATGTGCATTTGTACAAGAGTGGTTTTAGCAAAATATCAGGATATTATTTTGCCCTAAATGTGGAGCTGTTTCAGTCGCTGCAAAAGCAATATAAAAACCAAAGCAGGTGCTAATCAGGGATCTCAGGATCTGCTCATACGTTTTCTTTTCATAAGAGCATCGTGTTTGTCACACTAGATCAGAGCAGCAGTCTGTCAAGCTGAGTATCCTGCCTCCAGCACTGCCCAACACCTGATGCTATGGAGAAAAGCAGAAACCTTTGTTATACGCAGACAATTGTGCAATGCTTACATATGGGGAATACCTTCCTTACCCCTACAGCACATTGCTTATGCCCTGAGGCATAGGATTTGATTTCCTCTGGTAGCATGAAGGACTACAAATGCTATTAGAGGATGGACTCTAATTTAAAGCTTAAAATCTGCAGATGAACTTCTTTTGATCTTTTGAATTGTACATATCCAGATTTAGATGCAGAGTAATCCATTTTGTTCAAGCTGCAGTTATTGATCATTAAGTTCTCTAGATCTTTAAAAGAAACATGCATAATATTTTATTAACAGGGGTGAGTTGATATCTAGTATGACTCAACAAGCCATATATCCCATTGTCTGTTTTCTTTGTAAGAGTTATCTTTTATATATATTTTGGTATGTTTTATTCTTACTATAAAAGTGTGTGTTTGAAGTCAGGGAGTTTCAAAAAGACTTCCACAGTTTCAGATTTTTTGTTGAACACAAGTTTTTAAAATGAATTAATCTAATACTGAAAACCCATAACTTGTGCAAAATGACCGTGAAATGAATGGGATGGTACATTGCTGTTTTTAGCATTGAGGCATGACTTAACACTATTGCTCTGGAATAGTCCTTCTGCAAAAAGGGATTGGGATATGTTACTACAGTCATCGATGCATCTTGCGATAGAGGATGGGTAGGGGAAGTTTTCATATATTTTAAATTGAACGTGATTGTGCTAAGCATTATTTTTATTTGTATGTGTGGCTTGCATTCGATAACCATAGTAAAGCAAATTGATTTCTCTAGCTCCTGTTGTGAGGGGACTGATAATGAAATGTAGGTGACTCAGCTAATTCACAAAATACCACAGGGTTCACACCATGTTTTGCTTCAATTCAACAATCATCCTCCCCCTCCCCCCGCTAAGAATTGTCATTTTGGCAATGATATTTTAGAATTTTCCATCAGTCCAGCAATTCCTATTTAAGCAATGCTTAAAAGCTATTATATTTCTTCTTTTGGGACTCAATTAGTACCCTTGCTATTTTTTTCTTTCATTCCGATGCTTCTGTACCCCTCCCACCTGCCCTAGTTCCTAGTCACATCATCTTGACAACAGGGATACAGAGGAAAAGTATATGCTTAGTCCAGGGGTAGGCAGCCTAAGGCCCATGGCCAGAAACGGCCCAATCGCCTTCTCAATCCAGCCCATGGACGGTCCGGGAGTCAGCGTGTTTTAACATGAGTAGAATGCGTCCTTTTATTTAAAATGCATCTCTGGGTTATTTGTGGGGCCTGCCTGGTGTTTTTACATGAGTAGAATGTGTGTTTCTATTTAAAATGCATCTCTGGGTTATTTGTGGGGCAAGGAATTCGTTCATTCCCCCCCCCCAAAAAAAATAGTCTGGCCCACCACATGGTCTGAGGGACAGTGGACCGGCCCACAGCTGAAAAAGGTTGCTGACCCCTGGCTTAGTCAATAAAGAGAAATCAGAGTATATAATATGATTCATCCCCTCCTGTACATGCAGCTCTGTGTACATACTGATCAACAGACATAGGAGGGGCTTCTAGTAACCCTTTCATAAAATAGATCCTCAAAAATCCACAGTGCACAAGAGACTGTTCACTATTCTTTTCCATTCCTGCTTGCATTGGCTCAGGCTTTCCAGCACTGAACACACACCCTTAAACATGGCCACATTTCACTGGATGCCCGGACTGGACACTCACTCTCCCATTAGATCTGAACAAAGGAGAGGTGAAAGGAGCTCCTCTCAGTGAGTGTGTAGCGGTGACTGATGTGGGGGCCTTTTCCTCCAGTGATGGGGTGGGGGCGCATACTCACATGATTTCAAGCTTTAAAAGCTTGACAAACCGTACATGTGGCCAGTGTGGTGTAGTGGTTAAGAGTGGTAGACTCATAATCTGGTGAACCGGGTCTGCATCCCCACTCCTCCACATGCAGCTGCTGGGTGACCTTGGGCTAGTCACACTTCTCTGAAGTCTCTCAGCCCCACTCACCTCACAGAGTGTTTGTTGTGGGGGAGGAAGGGAAAGGAAAATGTTAGCCGCTTTGAGACTCCTTCGGGTAGTGATAAAGCAAGATATCAAATCCAAACTCTTCATCTTCTACATGGGATACTCTTCACAAAGATGTAGCCAAACAGCCTGCAGATCTCCAGTTAAACGGTCTTGTTACAGTACAGTTTTTGGAATGTGGATGTTTGTGCAGCTACTCTTCTGCGATGTGACTTTTCACCAGTGTTTACCATCATTACTGATGCATTTGTTTACTCACAGCCTCTTAGGTATGAAATTGGAATGATGTACTAATTTCTAGCACCTCCTACTAGGCCAATTTGGTCCCTCCAGTTGTTGCTGGACTCCAACTCCCAATAGCCTTAGCCAGTCTGGTCAAGGGTCAGGGATGATGGAGTTATAGTCCAACAACATGTTAGAATAAGTGTGTGAGACTGAGAGAAGATTCATGAAGATTCTCGAAGCATCGAACTGCAGGATTGTTTAGTCTACAGATGCAAATGTAGTCTATAAAAGGTGTGGAGCTCTTCTCTATGGACATGCACAATTCCTACAGGGGAGAAACTGCGATCTGTGTGTGTGCAGTCAGGTCTGAGCTCTTTTACAGGCAACATGCAGAGCTGATGTGTGCCTTACTATCTGTGCGGTAGTAAAGTTGTAAATATTCTTTTACTGACATGATTGTTTATTACCTTTCAAGTAAACAATGCTTGACTGAGTTTCATTTCTTCCATGAGTGATTTATTGCCATCTTCTGTGCGCAACTTGATCCTTCCACGCAAGCTGTGTGATTGCTACTCTGCTAAACAAGAGAACTGGCACATGCGCAAGGAAGTGTGCTGGACCACCCTCATGATTTACGACTGGAGATCATAAAATTCACAACACAGTATCTTTGCCTTGTCATTCTGCTTCATGTGTTGAGTGTCTTTTCCACTGTAGGTTTATAGGCATGCATCTCCTTGTACGAAGAAAGACCCTCATATATAATGTGGTCCTGAAGTAGAAGTATATCATATCAAACAACCTTCATATCTGTGCAATTTTGAGGAGCTGTCCATGGTGCCTAGGTTAGACATTAGGCAAAGAAATATCACACAAATCCTTTTCTATTTGTTTGGTTCCTCCACCATCATAACTATGCTGTAGTACTGTGTATTATGGAAATAGTTGCACTTAATTTAATTAATTATTATTATTTAATTAAGGCATTTGTATGTCATCCCATAATGTAAGTTTACTGGGCAACCTAAAATAGATAGCTAGATAGATTTTTTTGTAAATAGCCAACAATTAAAATACAAAACACACCCCTTTGGGTTAAGTATTGGTTCAGATTGTGTGGAGGATTTTGCATGTGTAAATGAATTCAAAGTCTGCTCTCTTTGATGACCAAAGAATGTACACAAAAGAGACTGGAGAGTTTTTATTTATTTTTCTATGCCCGTACCCCATTCTTTCCATATAAAAAAAGAAAACTCAGGACAGTTTACATGGGGTCCCAGTGATCACTTGTTTACACTGTGACATGCTCACCTTCAACACTGGATGCTCCCACAATTGCACTTTGCTAGTCTGTATAAGAAAAAAAATGTTTTATTACATACTCTGCTAATTTGGGAGGTAGAGCAAAGTTTGGGGTAGAGTTTTTGTATGATTTCTTTTTTGTTGCTTGCAGTTAAAAGACGTTGGATAACACAGCTTGTGAAGATTGTCTACTTTGCTGACCTGTTCCTCGTTTTAAACAAATCTGCCGTGGTACTAAACTAGGTATACCACTGTTCAAAATCAGTAGTGGTCAGTACTTGGACTGGTAACTGTAGGGATACCAAGCCAGGATTCATCCTGTGTACCACCACCAAGCTCTGGCCAAAAGAAGAGATTGCAAGCAGACCAGCATCACCAGCCCAGGAAGCCTCACGTTAGCAGTAAGAGAGTGCAAGGCCATGTGATAACTCCTATAAAAGCCTTTAGGGAGGCTGGCTCTTGCTAACTGCAAACCACTTTTGCCTTGCATTACCCTGCTCTCAGTTTCACAGGAGCTGGGGCTGACAGCATATCAGTTTCTGAATTTGTCAAAATATTCTCTTAGTGCTGGCCCAAGTGGAAACTGTAGCAGATAGTTTATATCTGCAGTCACTTATTGGGAAAAAAAACACCCTCTATAGAATATGTTTGTGGCATGCTTCACCTTTCATAAAGTGGGTAGAGCAGAGAACAAAAGATTAGTCATAATCATTTGCAAGAGATTTCCTGGAACAGTTATGCTGCAGACATTGACTACCGCTCACTCAAAAATGATGCAAGATATACAATACCTACCCCGGATGATGGGTGTTTTTAAAGGAACAGCATGACAGCACTTGGTGCTTCACTCTAGCCCTCTAGCAAATAGGTCAGACCAGACTAAGATGACTGTTCTGTCCGACCACAAAGGTTGGGTATATTACCTCTCTCTTCCTTAGTGTGTAATCAAATTTTAAAGGTGGTCTGGTTGTGTATCAGTATTTTATAATCTTCTGTAGGTCTAACATAACTAAATAACACAGTGTCAGATATCATAGGATTTTGCTTAACACCACAATGATCTTGTTTGATTTTAAGCATCCTTCTGCATTTTGTCATGAGTAACCAAAGGTGTGTCACAGCCTTTCTTCTGCAATATAAAGCAGTGGTGGACAAACTGAAAACTGCTGCTGCCAGCTGGGTGGCCTAAGACAAACTGGCCCCTGGCTCCAAAACAAAACAAAACAAAACAGAAAAGGGAAATAAAAGTGTTTATCAATTTTTTTATTATTATTATTGGTTAAGAAAAATGTATAGAAAACTTTATTCATTTCCAGACTTGCCAAGCCTTGCCTGGCAATTCCTCCCTTTGGCTGGCAAGCAGCAAAACAAAACAAAGTGGCAAATGGGTGGATCCAAGGACTAGGTTGTTGTTGTTGTTGTTGTTGTTGTTGTTGTTGTTGTTGTTGTTGTTGTTGTTGTTGTTTTATATGCCACCCATCTGACTGGGTTGCCCCAGCCACTCTGGGTGGCTCCCAGCAAAATATTAAAAGCACAATAAAACCTCAAACATTAAAAACCTTCATGTACAGGCCAGTATTCAGATGTCTCCTAAAAGTCATATAGTTGCATCACCGGGGGGGGGGGGACATGTCTCCTAGTGTTTGCTTAAAGTTTTTAGGTGTTGTTGTTGTGTGTGTTTTAAAGTCAGGTTGCCTCTTCTGGGGCAACTCTACTCCCAGTCCCATCCATAAGAAAGGTTGGTGAGTGCTGATAAGGGGCTTCTCAGATTTTGCCTTGACTCTCTGAAACCCATTGCCCATGGGCTCTCATATGAGCTGAGCCCTGCCCACCATATATTTAGGGGAAAGTGCAGTTTTAGAAGGATTTATAATCTGGGAAATTGAATTGCTGCTGTTTATTCATGTGAAATAGTTTACAAATTTCAACCCAGTCAGATTTAGGCATATTGAAGTTCAGAATTAATCTCTCTCAGCTCCCCCACACTGGGTTACTTTTATGTGACGGATGGAGGGAATAGGCAACAATTTAGGAAGAGGTGCCTCCATGAAACTCCCCAGTTATTCCAGCTGAGATGACCCCCTTCCAACTGCATGAAGTGGTCTTAGAATAATAGAATCATAGAGTTGTAGAGTTGGAAGGGACCTTGAGGGTCATCTAGTCCAGCCTCCGACAATGCAGGACCTTCTTGCCCTGAGGAACAGTGTGAATGGAAGCAAGAGCCTTACAGAAGAGAATGTCATGAAAAGATTAGACAAGTTAATACATTTTAGCCACCAATTAGCGTATGACAAAATGAAAAGCAGGTACTACTGTTATATGTTTTTGAACCCCAATAGTCTATGGGTTTTGGGCATGCTCATGTATTTTCACTTTTGAAATATGTGATTTCAAAAAAATTGTTTCATGCTTCAGAAAAGTGGTATACAGTACAAATCTCTTCACTTTCCCTTTGAAATCAATGGAACTAAAAAAAGTGGTTGGGGGATCATGTTCTTTGTACCGGTACTGTGGTGAAGAATGGTTTTCACACTACCTACTAATTTATAAGCCATCTTTAGGGTTGTTGTTGAGCTTTTTTAAAAAAAAAATTGTTTTTTTTTTGTTTTTTTAAATAAATAGAGCAATTGCTGAAGGAGAAGTTTGATCTTCCACAGCCTTAAGCTAGCAGATCACAACGTAAGGAAACTCAAAAACTCAGTCATCAAAATAGATGCTGTACAATTTGACCAAAAAAAATGGCTAGAATTTTGTAACAGACTGTGATCAATAGAGTGCAAACAAGTTTGCCCCCCACCCCCTTTATTGAAAGCAAAAAAGGTTGCAATGCTGCCGTTACTGCTTTTAAACAAGTTTGCCCCCCACCCCCTTTATTGAAAGCAAAAAAGGTTGCAATGCTGCCGTTACTGAGCGACTGAGGAGGGAGCACAAGGTGAGCTGAGCTTGTAGGTTTTGTGGGTTTGTCTTTTTGGGGCTGTGTGTGATTAAGTTTGTGTGCTTATTTGTTTCCTTATTTGTTTGTGTGTTTCCCAGGCTTGTGTGTGTGAGAGAGTTTGTTTCTGGCTTGTGTGTGTGTGTTTGTCTGGTGACTAGCTGTGGGCGGAGCTAATCAGTGCCTAGAGGGCAGCGACTGAGGAAGTAGGCAAAAGGTGAGCTGAGCTTGTAGGGCGGAGCTAATCAGTGCCTGGAGGGCAGCGACTGAGGAGGGAGCACAAGGTGAGCTGAGCTTGTAGGTTTTGTGGGTTTGTCTTTTTGGGGCTGTGTGTGATTAAGTTTGTGTGCTTATTTGTTTCCTTATTTGTTTGTGTGTTTCCCAGGCTTGTGTGTGTGAGAGAGTTTGTTTCTGGCTTGTGTGTGTGTGTTTGTCTGGTGACTAGCTGTGGGCGGAGCTAATCAGTGCCTAGAGGGCAGCGACTGAGGAAGTAGGCAAAAGGTGAGCTGAGCTTGTAGGGCGGAGCTAATCAGTGCCTGGAGGGCAGCGACTGAGGAGGGAGCACAAGGTGAGCTGAGCTTGTAGGTTTTGTGGGTTTGTCTTTTTGGGGCTGTGTGTGATTAAGTTTGTGTGCTTATTTGTTTCCTTATTTGTTTGTGTGTTTCCCAGGCTTGTGTGTGTGAGAGAGTTTGTTTCTGGCTTGTGTGTGTGTGTTTGTCTGGTGACTAGCTGTGGGCGGAGCTAATCAGTGCCTAGAGGGCAGCGACTGAGGAAGTAGGCAAAAGGTGAGCTGAGCTTGTAGGGCGGAGCTAATCAGTGCCTGGAGGGCAGCGACTGAGGAGGGAGCACAAGGTGAGCTGAGCTTGTAGGTTTTGTGGGTTTGTCTTTTTGGGGCTGTGTGTGATTAAGTTTGTGTGCTTATTTGTTTCCTTATTTGTTTGTGTGTTTCCCAGGCTTGTGTGTGTGAGAGAGTTTGTTTCTGGCTTGTGTGTGTGTGTTTGTCTGGTGACTAGCTGTGGGCGGAGCTAATCAGTGCCTAGAGGGCAGCGACTGAGGAAGTAGGCAAAAGGTGAGCTGAGCTTGTAGGGCGGAGCTAATCAGTGCCTGGAGGGCAGCGACTGAGGAGGGAGCACAAGGTGAGCTGAGCTTGTAGGTTTTGTGGGTTTGTCTTTTTGGGGCTGTGTGTGATTAAGTTTGTGTGCTTATTTGTTTCCTTATTTGTTTGTGTGTTTCCCAGGCTTGTGTGTGTGAGAGAGTTTGTTTCTGGCTTGTGTGTGTGTGTTTGTCTGGTGACTAGCTGTGGGCGGAGCTAATCAGTGCCTAGAGGGCAGCGACTGAGGAAGTAGGCAAAAGGTGAGCTGAGCTTGTAGGGCGGAGCTAATCAGTGCCTGGAGGGCAGCGACTGAGGAGGGAGCACAAGGTGAGCTGAGCTTGTAGGTTTTGTGGGTTTGTCTTTTTGGGGCTGTGTGTGATTAAGTTTGTGTGCTTATTTGTTTCCTTATTTGTTTGTGTGTTTCCCAGGCTTGTGTGTGTGAGAGAGTTTGTTTCTGGCTTGTGTGTGTGTGTTTGTCTGGTGACTAGCTGTGGGCGGAGCTAATCAGTGCCTAGAGGGCAGCGACTGAGGAAGTAGGCAAAAGGTGAGCTGAGCTTGTAGGGCGGAGCTAATCAGTGCCTGGAGGGCAGCGACTGAGGAGGGAGCACAAGGTGAGCTGAGCTTGTAGGTTTTGTGGGTTTGTCTTTTTGGGGCTGTGTGTGATTAAGTTTGTGTGCTTATTTGTTTCCTTATTTGTTTGTGTGTTTCCCAGGCTTGTGTGTGTGAGAGAGTTTGTTTCTGGCTTGTGTGTGTGTGTTTGTCTGGTGACTAGCTGTGGGCGGAGCTAATCAGTGCCTAGAGGGCAGCGACTGAGGAAGTAGGCAAAAGGTGAGCTGAGCTTGTAGGGCGGAGCTAATCAGTGCCTGGAGGGCAGCGACTGAGGAGGGAGCACAAGGTGAGCTGAGCTTGTAGGTTTTGTGGGTTTGTCTTTTTGGGGCTGTGTGTGATTAAGTTTGTGTGCTTATTTGTTTCCTTATTTGTTTGTGTGTTTCCCAGGCTTGTGTGTGTGAGAGAGTTTGTTTCTGGCTTGTGTGTGTGTGTTTGTCTGGTGACTAGCTGTGGGCGGAGCTAATCAGTGCCTAGAGGGCAGCGACTGAGGAAGTAGGCAAAAGGTGAGCTGAGCTTGGAGCTAATCAGTGCCTGGAGGGCAGCGACTGAGGAGGGAGCACAAGGTGAGCTGAGCTTGTAGGTTTTGTGGGTTTGTCTTTTTGGGGCTGTGTGTGATTAAGTTTGTGTGCTTATTTGTTTCCTTATTTGTTTGTGTGTTTCCCAGGCTTGTGTGTGTGAGAGAGTTTGTTTCTGGCTTGTGTGTGTGTGTTTGTCTGGTGACTAGCTGTGGGCGGAGCTAATCAGTGCCTAGAGGGCAGCGACTGAGGAAGTAGGCAAAAGGTGAGCTGAGCTTGTAGGGCGGAGCTAATCAGTGCCTGGAGGGCAGCGACTGAGGAGGGAGCACAAGGTGAGCTGAGCTTGTAGGTTTTGTGGGTTTGTCTTTTTGGGGCTGTGTGTGATTAAGTTTGTGTGCTTATTTGTTTCCTTATTTGTTTGTGTGTTTCCCAGGCTTGTGTGTGTGAGAGAGTTTGTTTCTGGCTTGTGTGTGTGTGTTTGTCTGGTGACTAGCTGTGGGCGGAGCTAATCAGTGCCTAGAGGGCAGCGACTGAGGAAGTAGGCAAAAGGTGAGCTGAGCTTGTAGGGCGGAGCTAATCAGTGCCTGGAGGGCAGCGACTGAGGAGGGAGCACAAGGTGAGCTGAGCTTGTAGGTTTTGTGGGTTTGTCTTTTTGGGGCTGTGTGTGATTAAGTTTGTGTGCTTATTTGTTTCCTTATTTGTTTGTGTGTTTCCCAGGCTTGTGTGTGTGAGAGAGTTTGTTTCTGGCTTGTGTGTGTGTGTTTGTCTGGTGACTAGCTGTGGGCGGAGCTAATCAGTGCCTAGAGGGCAGCGACTGAGGAAGTAGGCAAAAGGTGAGCTGAGCTTGTAGGGCGGAGCTAATCAGTGCCTGGAGGGCAGCGACTGAGGAGGGAGCACAAGGTGAGCTGAGCTTGTAGGTTTTGTGGGTTTGTCTTTTTGGGGCTGTGTGTGATTAAGTTTGTGTGCTTATTTGTTTCCTTATTTGTTTGTGTGTTTCCCAGGCTTGTGTGTGTGAGAGAGTTTGTTTCTGGCTTGTGTGTGTGTGTTTGTCTGGTGACTAGCTGTGGGCGGAGCTAATCAGTGCCTAGAGGGCAGCGACTGAGGAAGTAGGCAAAAGGTGAGCTGAGCTTGTAGGGCGGAGCTAATCAGTGCCTGGAGGGCAGCGACTGAGGAGGGAGCACAAGGTGAGCTGAGCTTGTAGGTTTTGTGGGTTTGTCTTTTTGGGGCTGTGTGTGATTAAGTTTGTGTGCTTATTTGTTTCCTTATTTGTTTGTGTGTTTCCCAGGCTTGTGTGTGTGAGAGAGTTTGTTTCTGGCTTGTGTGTGTGTGTTTGTCTGGTGACTAGCTGTGGGCGGAGCTAATCAGTGCCTAGAGGGCAGCGACTGAGGAAGTAGGCAAAAGGTGAGCTGAGCTTGTAGGGCGGAGCTAATCAGTGCCTGGAGGGCAGCGACTGAGGAGGGAGCACAAGGTGAGCTGAGCTTGTAGGTTTTGTGGGTTTGTCTTTTTGGGGCTGTGTGTGATTAAGTTTGTGTGCTTATTTGTTTCCTTATTTGTTTGTGTGTTTCCCAGGCTTGTGTGTGTGAGAGAGTTTGTTTCTGGCTTGTGTGTGTGTGTTTGTCTGGTGACTAGCTGTGGGCGGAGCTAATCAGTGCCTAGAGGGCAGCGACTGAGGAAGTAGGCAAAAGGTGAGCTGAGCTTGTAGGGCGGAGCTAATCAGTGCCTGGAGGGCAGCGACTGAGGAGGGAGCACAAGGTGAGCTGAGCTTGTAGGTTTTGTGGGTTTGTCTTTTTGGGGCTGTGTGTGATTAAGTTTGTGTGCTTATTTGTTTCCTTATTTGTTTGTATGTTTCCCAGGCTTGTGTGTGTGAGAGAGTTTGTTTCTGGCTTGTGTGTGTGTGTTTGTCTGGTGACTAGCTGTGGGCGGAGCTAATCAGTGCCTAGAGGGCAGCGACTGAGGAAGTAGGCAAAAGGTGAGCTGAGCTTGTAGGGCGGAGCTAATCAGTGCCTGGAGGGCAGCGACTGAGGAGGGAGCACAAGGTGAGCTGAGCTTGTAGGTTTTGTGGGTTTGTCTTTTTGGGGCTGTGTGTGATTAAGTTTGTGTGCTTATTTGTTTCCTTATTTGTTTGTGTGTTTCCCAGGCTTGTGTGTGTGAGAGAGTTTGTTTCTGGCTTGTGTGTGTGTGTTTGTCTGGTGACTAGCTGTGGGCGGAGCTAATCAGTGCCTAGAGGGCAGCGACTGAGGAAGTAGGCAAAAGGTGAGCTGAGCTTGTAGGGCGGAGCTAATCAGTGCCTGGAGGGCAGCGACTGAGGAGGGAGCACAAGGTGAGCTGAGCTTGTAGGTTTTGTGGGTTTGTCTTTTTGGGGCTGTGTGTGATTAAGTTTGTGTGCTTATTTGTTTCCTTATTTGTTTGTGTGTTTCCCAGGCTTGTGTGTGTGAGAGAGTTTGTTTCTGGCTTGTGTGTGTGTGTTTGTCTGGTGACTAGCTGTGGGCGGAGCTAATCAGTGCCTAGAGGGCAGCGACTGAGGAAGTAGGCAAAAGGTGAGCTGAGCTTGTAGGGCGGAGCTAATCAGTGCCTGGAGGGCAGCGACTGAGGAGGGAGCACAAGGTGAGCTGAGCTTGTAGGTTTTGTGGGTTTGTCTTTTTGGGGCTGTGTGTGATTAAGTTTGTGTGCTTATTTGTTTCCTTATTTGTTTGTGTGTTTCCCAGGCTTGTGTGTGTGAGAGAGTTTGTTTCTGGCTTGTGTGTGTGTGTTTGTCTGGTGACTAGCTGTGGGCGGAGCTAATCAGTGCCTAGAGGGCAGCGACTGAGGAAGTAGGCAAAAGGTGAGCTGAGCTTGTAGGGCGGAGCTAATCAGTGCCTGGAGGGCAGCGACTGAGGAGGGAGCACAAGGTGAGCTGAGCTTGTAGGTTTTGTGGGTTTGTCTTTTTGGGGCTGTGTGTGATTAAGTTTGTGTGCTTATTTGTTTCCTTATTTGTTTGTGTGTTTCCCAGGCTTGTGTGTGTGAGAGAGTTTGTTTCTGGCTTGTGTGTGTGTGTTTGTCTGGTGACTAGCTGTGGGCGGAGCTAATCAGTGCCTAGAGGGCAGCGACTGAGGAAGTAGGCAAAAGGTGAGCTGAGCTTGTAGGGCGGAGCTAATCAGTGCCTGGAGGGCAGCGACTGAGGAGGGAGCACAAGGTGAGCTGAGCTTGTAGGTTTTGTGGGTTTGTCTTTTTGGGGCTGTGTGTGATTAAGTTTGTGTGCTTATTTGTTTCCTTATTTGTTTGTGTGTTTCCCAGGCTTGTGTGTGTGAGAGAGTTTGTTTCTGGCTTGTGTGTGTGTGTTTGTCTGGTGACTAGCTGTGGGCGGAGCTAATCAGTGCCTAGAGGGCAGCGACTGAGGAAGTAGGCAAAAGGTGAGCTGAGCTTGTAGGGCGGAGCTAATCAGTGCCTGGAGGGCAGCGACTGAGGAGGGAGCACAAGGTGAGCTGAGCTTGTAGGTTTTGTGGGTTTGTCTTTTTGGGGCTGTGTGTGATTAAGTTTGTGTGCTTATTTGTTTCCTTATTTGTTTGTGTGTTTCCCAGGCTTGTGTGTGTGAGAGAGTTTGTTTCTGGCTTGTGTGTGTGTGTTTGTCTGGTGACTAGCTGTGGGCGGAGCTAATCAGTGCCTAGAGGGCAGCGACTGAGGAAGTAGGCAAAAGGTGAGCTGAGCTTGTAGGGCGGAGCTAATCAGTGCCTGGAGGGCAGCGACTGAGGAGGGAGCACAAGGTGAGCTGAGCTTGTAGGTTTTGTGGGTTTGTCTTTTTGGGGCTGTGTGTGATTAAGTTTGTGTGCTTATTTGTTTCCTTATTTGTTTGTGTGTTTCCCAGGCTTGTGTGTGTGAGAGAGTTTGTTTCTGGCTTGTGTGTGTGTGTTTGTCTGGTGACTAGCTGTGGGCGGAGCTAATCAGTGCCTAGAGGGCAGCGACTGAGGAAGTAGGCAAAAGGTGAGCTGAGCTTGTAGGGCGGAGCTAATCAGTGCCTGGAGGGCAGCGACTGAGGAGGGAGCACAAGGTGAGCTGAGCTTGTAGGTTTTGTGGGTTTGTCTTTTTGGGGCTGTGTGTGATTAAGTTTGTGTGCTTATTTGTTTCCTTATTTGTTTGTGTGTTTCCCAGGCTTGTGTGTGTGAGAGAGTTTGTTTCTGGCTTGTGTGTGTGTGTTTGTCTGGTGACTAGCTGTGGGCGGAGCTAATCAGTGCCTAGAGGGCAGCGACTGAGGAAGTAGGCAAAAGGTGAGCTGAGCTTGTAGGGCGGAGCTAATCAGTGCCTGGAGGGCAGCGACTGAGGAGGGAGCACAAGGTGAGCTGAGCTTGTAGGTTTTGTGGGTTTGTCTTTTTGGGGCTGTGTGTGATTAAGTTTGTGTGCTTATTTGTTTCCTTATTTGTTTGTGTGTTTCCCAGGCTTGTGTGTGTGAGAGAGTTTGTTTCTGGCTTGTGTGTGTGTGTTTGTCTGGTGACTAGCTGTGGGCGGAGCTAATCAGTGCCTAGAGGGCAGCGACTGAGGAAGTAGGCAAAAGGTGAGCTGAGCTTGTAGGGCGGAGCTAATCAGTGCCTGGAGGGCAGCGACTGAGGAGGGAGCACAAGGTGAGCTGAGCTTGTAGGTTTTGTGGGTTTGTCTTTTTGGGGCTGTGTGTGATTAAGTTTGTGTGCTTATTTGTTTCCTTATTTGTTTGTGTGTTTCCCAGGCTTGTGTGTGTGAGAGAGTTTGTTTCTGGCTTGTGTGTGTGTGTTTGTCTGGTGACTAGCTGTGGGCGGAGCTAATCAGTGCCTAGAGGGCAGCGACTGAGGAAGTAGGCAAAAGGTGAGCTGAGCTTGTAGGGCGGAGCTAATCAGTGCCTGGAGGGCAGCGACTGAGGAGGGAGCACAAGGTGAGCTGAGCTTGTAGGTTTTGTGGGTTTGTCTTTTTGGGGCTGTGTGTGATTAAGTTTGTGTGCTTATTTGTTTCCTTATTTGTTTGTGTGTTTCCCAGGCTTGTGTGTGTGAGAGAGTTTGTTTCTGGCTTGTGTGTGTGTGTTTGTCTGGTGACTAGCTGTGGGCGGAGCTAATCAGTGCCTAGAGGGCAGCGACTGAGGAAGTAGGCAAAAGGTGAGCTGAGCTTGTAGGGCGGAGCTAATCAGTGCCTGGAGGGCAGCGACTGAGGAGGGAGCACAAGGTGAGCTGAGCTTGTAGGTTTTGTGGGTTTGTCTTTTTGGGGCTGTGTGTGATTAAGTTTGTGTGCTTATTTGTTTCCTTATTTGTTTGTGTGTTTCCCAGGCTTGTGTGTGTGAGAGAGTTTGTTTCTGGCTTGTGTGTGTGTGTTTGTCTGGTGACTAGCTGTGGGCGGAGCTAATCAGTGCCTAGAGGGCAGCGACTGAGGAAGTAGGCAAAAGGTGAGCTGAGCTTGTAGGGCGGAGCTAATCAGTGCCTGGAGGGCAGCGACTGAGGAGGGAGCACAAGGTGAGCTGAGCTTGTAGGTTTTGTGGGTTTGTCTTTTTGGGGCTGTGTGTGATTAAGTTTGTGTGCTTATTTGTTTCCTTATTTGTTTGTGTGTTTCCCAGGCTTGTGTGTGTGAGAGAGTTTGTTTCTGGCTTGTGTGTGTGTGTTTGTCTGGTGACTAGCTGTGGGCGGAGCTAATCAGTGCCTAGAGGGCAGCGACTGAGGAAGTAGGCAAAAGGTGAGCTGAGCTTGTAGGGCGGAGCTAATCAGTGCCTGGAGGGCAGCGACTGAGGAGGGAGCACAAGGTGAGCTGAGCTTGTAGGTTTTGTGGGTTTGTCTTTTTGGGGCTGTGTGTGATTAAGTTTGTGTGCTTATTTGTTTCCTTATTTGTTTGTGTGTTTCCCAGGCTTGTGTGTGTGAGAGAGTTTGTTTCTGGCTTGTGTGTGTGTGTTTGTCTGGTGACTAGCTGTGGGCGGAGCTAATCAGTGCCTAGAGGGCAGCGACTGAGGAAGTAGGCAAAAGGTGAGCTGAGCTTGTAGGGCGGAGCTAATCAGTGCCTGGAGGGCAGCGACTGAGGAGGGAGCACAAGGTGAGCTGAGCTTGTAGGTTTTGTGGGTTTGTCTTTTTGGGGCTGTGTGTGATTAAGTTTGTGTGCTTATTTGTTTCCTTATTTGTTTGTGTGTTTCCCAGGCTTGTGTGTGTGAGAGAGTTTGTTTCTGGCTTGTGTGTGTGTGTTTGTCTGGTGACTAGCTGTGGGCGGAGCTAATCAGTGCCTAGAGGGCAGCGACTGAGGAAGTAGGCAAAAGGTGAGCTGAGCTTGTAGGGCGGAGCTAATCAGTGCCTGGAGGGCAGCGACTGAGGAGGGAGCACAAGGTGAGCTGAGCTTGTAGGTTTTGTGGGTTTGTCTTTTTGGGGCTGTGTGTGATTAAGTTTGTGTGCTTATTTGTTTCCTTATTTGTTTGTGTGTTTCCCAGGCTTGTGTGTGTGAGAGAGTTTGTTTCTGGCTTGTGTGTGTGTGTTTGTCTGGTGACTAGCTGTGGGCGGAGCTAATCAGTGCCTAGAGGGCAGCGACTGAGGAAGTAGGCAAAAGGTGAGCTGAGCTTGTAGGGCGGAGCTAATCAGTGCCTGGAGGGCAGCGACTGAGGAGGGAGCACAAGGTGAGCTGAGCTTGTAGGTTTTGTGGGTTTGTCTTTTTGGGGCTGTGTGTGATTAAGTTTGTGTGCTTATTTGTTTCCTTATTTGTTTGTGTGTTTCCCAGGCTTGTGTGTGTGAGAGAGTTTGTTTCTGGCTTGTGTGTGTGTGTTTGTCTGGTGACTAGCTGTGGGCGGAGCTAATCAGTGCCTAGAGGGCAGCGACTGAGGAAGTAGGCAAAAGGTGAGCTGAGCTTGTAGGGCGGAGCTAATCAGTGCCTGGAGGGCAGCGACTGAGGAGGGAGCACAAGGTGAGCTGAGCTTGTAGGTTTTGTGGGTTTGTCTTTTTGGGGCTGTGTGTGATTAAGTTTGTGTGCTTATTTGTTTCCTTATTTGTTTGTGTGTTTCCCAGGCTTGTGTGTGTGAGAGAGTTTGTTTCTGGCTTGTGTGTGTGTGTTTGTCTGGTGACTAGCTGTGGGCGGAGCTAATCAGTGCCTAGAGGGCAGCGACTGAGGAAGTAGGCAAAAGGTGAGCTGAGCTTGTAGGGCGGAGCTAATCAGTGCCTGGAGGGCAGCGACTGAGGAGGGAGCACAAGGTGAGCTGAGCTTGTAGGTTTTGTGGGTTTGTCTTTTTGGGGCTGTGTGTGATTAAGTTTGTGTGCTTATTTGTTTCCTTATTTGTTTGTGTGTTTCCCAGGCTTGTGTGTGTGAGAGAGTTTGTTTCTGGCTTGTGTGTGTGTGTTTGTCTGGTGACTAGCTGTGGGCGGAGCTAATCAGTGCCTAGAGGGCAGCGACTGAGGAAGTAGGCAAAAGGTGAGCTGAGCTTGTAGGGCGGAGCTAATCAGTGCCTGGAGGGCAGCGACTGAGGAGGGAGCACAAGGTGAGCTGAGCTTGTAGGTTTTGTGGGTTTGTCTTTTTGGGGCTGTGTGTGATTAAGTTTGTGTGCTTATTTGTTTCCTTATTTGTTTGTGTGTTTCCCAGGCTTGTGTGTGTGAGAGAGTTTGTTTCTGGCTTGTGTGTGTGTGTTTGTCTGGTGACTAGCTGTGGGCGGAGCTAATCAGTGCCTAGAGGGCAGCGACTGAGGAAGTAGGCAAAAGGTGAGCTGAGCTTGTAGGGCGGAGCTAATCAGTGCCTGGAGGGCAGCGACTGAGGAGGGAGCACAAGGTGAGCTGAGCTTGTAGGTTTTGTGGGTTTGTCTTTTTGGGGCTGTGTGTGATTAAGTTTGTGTGCTTATTTGTTTCCTTATTTGTTTGTGTGTTTCCCAGGCTTGTGTGTGTGAGAGAGTTTGTTTCTGGCTTGTGTGTGTGTGTTTGTCTGGTGACTAGCTGTGGGCGGAGCTAATCAGTGCCTAGAGGGCAGCGACTGAGGAAGTAGGCAAAAGGTGAGCTGAGCTTGTAGGGCGGAGCTAATCAGTGCCTGGAGGGCAGCGACTGAGGAGGGAGCACAAGGTGAGCTGAGCTTGTAGGTTTTGTGGGTTTGTCTTTTTGGGGCTGTGTGTGATTAAGTTTGTGTGCTTATTTGTTTCCTTATTTGTTTGTGTGTTTCCCAGGCTTGTGTGTGTGAGAGAGTTTGTTTCTGGCTTGTGTGTGTGTGTTTGTCTGGTGACTAGCTGTGGGCGGAGCTAATCAGTGCCTAGAGGGCAGCGACTGAGGAAGTAGGCAAAAGGTGAGCTGAGCTTGTAGGGCGGAGCTAATCAGTGCCTGGAGGGCAGCGACTGAGGAGGGAGCACAAGGTGAGCTGAGCTTGTAGGTTTTGTGGGTTTGTCTTTTTGGGGCTGTGTGTGATTAAGTTTGTGTGCTTATTTGTTTCCTTATTTGTTTGTGTGTTTCCCAGGCTTGTGTGTGTGAGAGAGTTTGTTTCTGGCTTGTGTGTGTGTGTTTGTCTGGTGACTAGCTGTGGGCGGAGCTAATCAGTGCCTAGAGGGCAGCGGCGCGCGCCTAACGGCGCGCGCAGTTTGACCTATCTTTTGATAGAGGAGAGCTAGTCTCAAACGTTTACTTGGGGAGACCTAGGCTTCTTTTTTGAGTGTCCTGACTTCAAGCTTCAAGATGGAGGGTGAGGGAACAACTGTAGTCGCCTGCAATTCCTGCGCAATGTTTGCCTTCTTGCCAAAGGATGTAGGCAGCTACACCTGCAGCAAGTGCAAGTTGGTTGCCCTACTAGAAGACAAGGTCCGGCAACTTCAGAAGGGGGAGGGAACAACTGTAGTCGCCTGTAATTCCTGCGCAATGTTTGTCTTCTTGCCAAAGGTTGTAGACAGCTACACCTGCAGCAACTGCAAGTTGGTTGCCCTACTCGAAGACAAGGTCCAGCAACTTCAGGCCCGTGTATCTACGCTCCAGAAAATTAAAGAGCTGGAGCTTTTCTTGGATGCAGCAGAGCACACTGTCTCCACCAAGCAGGAGACAAGGCACATCTCTGAGGAGGAGATCAGTTCCCCAACTCAGGAGCCAGATGTATGGAGGAACGTGACTCACAGAAGTAGAATGCCCAGGGATCGCTCTGAGTGTTTAGAACTACAAAATCGATTTGAAGTGCTCTCAAATCTGGAAGATGAAGAACAGACTCCATTGGAAGATCTCTCCCTCATCACAGTTGATGAGGTATATGAAGACGAGCAACATAGTCAGTCCTCTGGGAATGTGCAGGCGACCTTGGAAGGGACAGCACATGTAAGAATCCCGACCAAGCCTAAGAGGAGGCGTGTAGTAGTGATAGGGGATTCCCTACTGAGGGGTACGGAAGCAGTGATCTGTGGGCCTGACAAGATGTCTCGAGAGGTATGCTGTCTCCCCGGGGCCAAGATCCATGATGTTACAGAACGGCTGCAAGGAATAATTAAACCCACGGATAAAAACCCCTTCCTTTTAGTCCATGTGGGAACCAATGACACCGCAAGCCATAGCCTCCAGAAGATCAAAAGGGATTATGAGGCTCTGGGCAGGAAGCTGAAGCAATTAAATGCACAAATTGTCATCTCATCTGTCCTCCCAGTTGAACGCCGTGGCCCAGGAAGAGAGAGGAAAATAGGAGAAGTGAACAACTGGCTTCGCAAATGGTGCCGGCAGGAACGGTTTGGTTTCTTAGATCACGGTCTGCAGTTTCTTGAAGATGGACTTCTGGCAAGTGATGGGCTGCACCTCACAAGGGTTGGGAGGAATGTTTTTGCCAACAATCTCAAAAACCTCATCAGGAGGGCTTTAAACTGACTTATGTGGGGGAGGGAGACAGTGGTCCTGAAGGTAGGAGTCTATCAAATGCTGAAGATGATCATCCAAAAGTCAAGGACCAAATGGAGCAAACAGCGCACAGACCTAGTGGTGGGAGGAAAAAATCCTTAAGTAGGAGACTAGGGGGAATGATCAATGGTTTTCAATGTCTGTATACAAATGCACAGAGCATGGGAAATAAACAAGATGAACTTGAGCTCTTGGTACAGCAAACTAAATACGACATAATAGGCATCACTGAAACCTGGTGGGATGAGTCTCATGATTGGAATGTAGTAATAGAGGGATACAATCTATTTAAGAGAAATAGACCAAACAGGAAAGGAGGAGGAGTGGCGTTATATGTCAGGGATGTGTATACCTGTGAAGAGATCCATGATTTAAAACTTCAAAGCCAAATTGAGAGTATCTGGGTCAAAATTAAGGGAGAGAAAAATAACAGTGATCTCATGGTGGGAGTTTACTATAGATCCCCAAGCCAAACTGAGGACATAGATGATGCCTTCCTGGAACAGATGACCAAGCATTCAAAAGGAAATGAGATAGTAGTAATGGGGGATTTCAACTATCCTGATATTTGTTGGATGTCAAACTCAGCCAAGAGCATAAGGTCGAACAGATTCCACACTGGCCTTGCAGACAATTTCATTGTCCAGAAAGTGGGAGAAGCAACAAGAGGATCAGCCATTTTAGATCTGGTCCTAACCAATAGTGATGACCTGGTTAGTGGGGTAGAAGTGGCAGGATCATTAGGTGGGAGTGATCATGCTCTTCTGGAGTTTATTATACATCAGAAAGGAGCAACCAAGCATACTAAGACTAAAATTCTAGACTTTAAGAAAGCCGACTTCAGAAAACTTAGGGAAATGCTGGATGTGATCCCATGGTCAGTAATACTAAAAGGGAAGGGAGTTCATGATGGATGGGAGTTTGTTAAAAGGGAGATATTAAAAGCACAACTTCAAGCAGTACCAATGAGACGAAAACATGGAAGGTGCCTAAAGAAGCCAGGGTGGCTATCTAATGAACTTTTAACTGAGTTAAGATTTAAAAGGGATATGTACAAGAAATGGAAAAAGGGGGAAACCACCAGAGAGGAATTCAAACAAATAGCCAGCACATGTAGAGACAAAGTCAGAAAAGCTAAAGCACAGAATGAACTCAGGCTTGCTAGAGAGGTTAAAAGCAATAAAAAGAGTTTTTATGGGTATGTCCGTAGCAAAAGGAAGAACAAGGAAACAGTGGGGTCACTTAGAGGAGAAGAAGGTGAAATGCGAACGGGACGCAGAAAGGGCAGAACTCCTCAATACCTTCTTTGCCTCAGTCTTCTCCAAAAAAGAAAACAATGCCCGACCTGAAGAATATGGAGCAGATGATTCAGCAGGGGAAACACAGCCCAGAATAAGTAAGGAGGTAGTACAAGCACACTTGGCTAGTTTAGATGTATTCAAGTCTCCAGGGCCAGATGAACTACATCCCAGAGTATTAAAAGAACTGGCAGAGGTGATTTCAGAACCACTGGCAGTAATCTTTGAGAATTCTTGGAAAACAGGTGAAGTCCCAGCAGACTGGAGGAGGGCAAATGTTGTCCCTATTTTCAAAAAGGGGAAAAGAGAGGACCCAAACAATTACCGCCCAGTCAGCCTGACATCAATACCAGGAAAGATTCTAGAGCAGATCATTAAGCAAACGGTCTGTGAGCACCTAGAAAGGAACGCTGTGATCACTAAAAGTCAGCATGGGTTTCTGAAAAATAAGTCATGTCAGACTAATCTGATCTCATTTTTTGACAGAATTACAAGCCTGGTAGACAAAGGGAACACTGTGGATGTAGCCTATCTTGATTTCAGCAAGGCCTTTGACAAGGTGCCCCATGATATTCTTGTAAAGAAGCTGGTAAAATGCGGGCTAGACAATGCTACCATTCATTGGATTTGTAACTGGCTGACTGACCGAACCCAAAGGGTGCTCATCAATGGCTCCTCTTCATCCTGGAGAGAAGTGACTAGTGGGGTGCCACAGGGTTCTGTCTTGGGCCCAGTCTTATTCAACATCTTTATCAATGACTTGGATGATGGGCTTGAGGGCATCCTGATCAAGTTTGCAGATGACACCAAATTGGGAGGGGTGGCTAATACCCCAGAGGACAGGATCACACTTCAAAATGACCTTAACAGATTAGAGAACTGGGCCAAGGCAAACAGGATGAATTTTAACAGGGAGAAATGTAAAGTACTACACTTGGGCAAAAAAAATGAAAGGCACAAATACAGGATGGGTGATACCTGGCTTGAGAGCAGTACAAGTGAAAAGGATCTAGGAGTCTTGGTAGACCACAAACTTGACATGAGTCAACAGTGTGATGCAGCAGCTAAAAAAGCCAATGCAATTCTGGGCTGCATCAATAGGAGTATAGCATCTAGATCAAGGGAAGTAATAGTACCACTGTATTCCGCTCTGGTCAGACCTCACCTGGAATACTGTGTCCAGTTCTGGGCACCACAGTTCAAGAAGGATATTGACAAGCTGGAACGTGTCCAGAGGAGGGCAACCAAAATGGTCAAAGGCCTGGAAACGATGCCTTATGAGGAACGGCTTAGGGAGCTGGGTATGTTTAGCCTGGAGAAGAGAAGGTTAAGGGGTGATATGATAGCCATGTTCAAATATATAAAAGGATGTCATATAGAGGAGGGAGAAAGGTTGTTTTCTGCTGCTCCAGAGAAGCGGACACGGAGCAATGGATTCAAACTACAAGAAAGAAGATTCCACCTAAACATTAGGAAGAATTTCTTGACAGTAAGAGCTGTTCGACAGTGGAATTTGCTGCCAAGGAGTGTGGTGGAGTCTCCTTCTTTGGAGGTCTTTAAGCAGAGGCTTGACAGCCACCTGTCAGGAATGCTTTGATGGTGTTTCCTGCTTGGCAGGGGGTTGGACTGGATGGCCCTTGTGGTCTCTTCCAACTCTATGATTCTATGATTCTATGATTCTAAATAGTACAGCTTGGGAAATATACTATGAAGCATATGCTAGCCTATTCTAGTGCAATTTAGCATTGTGCATGTATTATCAGTAACATTCACAGTTGGTTCATAGCATTCTTGTCTGTCAATAAACATTGCTTTGACTGTGCAGGATGATAATTGCTGTGACTGCACTTTCTTTGGCACCTTCCAACCGCCGCTAAATAGTAGTAAAGCACTACTTCTTTATCGTCTGAATGCCAGCTATTCCAAAAATACTGGTGGACTTTAGCATCCTTTTGTATTTATGTCGAGGAACATTCATGGCGAGGCAGGTTGCGTCACTATTGTATGTATGCTTTTGCTTTCTGAAAAGTGTTTTCTCACTACTACCAATTTCTCTTTCAAGGAGAGCTGTCGTTTTGAAACAAGGACATTTTGTTCTGCTTTTCAGGAATGGCACAGACATATATGGATTTGAGAGATCCGGTAACTAGGTTTCAAAGCAAAGCCAAATTTAGTAAATCGTCATCATCAGCTCTCAGGATAGTTCTATAATTCCCCCCCACCCCCTCCAGCGTATGTAAAACTGACTTTTAAAGTGTTTAGTGGATAATGGATCATGTAAGGTCAGTACTAGCCATAGCTATTATGGCTATTATTTTCTCTTTTCATGGGAGGGTGCTCAGCAAAATGAGATTGTCACACTTCCCCCCCTCTTTTTCTTCTTCTTTTTTTTGGCAAAAAAGAGAGGGAGGGAGGCAAGACGGCGACAGACAGTTAAAAGCCTCTTCATGTAAGGATGTTATTTCATAAAGACACCAGCACTGGATTATCCCCTTCACTTTAAACTTCTGCCAGCTTGTACAAAGAGATAAAACAAAATAGCCCCGGTCCCAGGGGTGGAGGAGTGCTGGCCGTATCTGCCTGTGTCCACAGCTTTCATTTTGATTAGTCACATGTGAGGAAAATTCACTTAGGCTGAGAGGTAAATTTAATACCAGTTATGCCCATGCTGTTCATATCACAACCATTTTCACATGATGCCACTTAATTCCCTAAGAAGCAGAAAGGTAAATCGGTGGCTGGCCAGCTAAGGTGTCATAATGCATTAGGACCAGGGCTCGCTGCAGGGGATAATGGTTCTGATTGCTGTTGACTCATGTCTCCACCAACTGCCTCATGTAAAATAAGTGACATTTAAAAGGCATCAAAATGTGAGAAGAGGTAAGCGGGGCGGGGGGGGGGGGGTGGGGCGGAGAGAGAGAGGCAAGCACTGTACTAAACTTGCCACCTGAACGCTGAGTCCCTTTTTCACCCTAAGTGGTATAAAATGATAACTCAACATGCCATGGGTGACCTGCACTAAGCTTTTAACTTCCTGTCTTGTGTTTTTAAAGGAAATCTGTAAAATTGCTTCTGGGAACTGCTCCAACATGTTATCATTTATTTCCATTCTTATTATTTTATTATTTTTTTATTTCATTTATTTCATTTTTTTGCTTTTCTACTTTTGCCCTTGGATATCAGACTATTCATCTTTTGAAAGGCTTAAGACAGAATTGAGTTAGGCAGTGGTATACAACAAGAGGCAGGCTGGTCTCTGAAGGCCCATTTAAGTCTATTTTTATAAAGAGAATCAAATTCCAGTTTACAGTAAGCATATGCTTCAGTTGACATCTGTTTCGAAGACTTGAATGCTTTGTTTGCATAACAGGCACCAATAAATGGCCTTGTTTTAAGTCTGCTCACTCGGTTGTATTTGGGTTGTTCAGCTGGGGATTTGAGTTGCAGCTGATCCCCTACCGCTCATAGCAGATAGCAAAAGGAAAGGAGGGGCCAAAAATCTGAGAAGCCCAGTCCTGTTTATTAATGCAGATTTTAACATTCTCAATGAACTACTTAGCCCGTGTTAAATTACAACCAAATCCTTATTTGATCAGGCAGGGGAACAGGGCATGCTTCAAAGTAACAGAACCAAAGATTAGAAAAGTTATTTTATTTTTCTTTAATTCCACTGGTGTCCTATTTAGCTGTGCATAATAGAAACTGGGCAAATCTTTTAACACATATGTACAGAAAAATAATCTCTAATGGAAATATATGAATAAGTGGTATAATATTATGTTCATAAGTAGGGCAGGAAAACCCTGTGTCGTTCTGCTCCCTTTTCCATGTAATAAATATATATATAATTATATATATAATCATATATGATATATTATTATATTATATATATATATATATAATTATACATGCATTAGGAAGGGGAGAGATTATCATTTGCTGTTTTGTTTTACTTGTTTACTTTTTTAACCTGTCTTTTATTCTGTGAACTGCCCTGAGATCTTACGATGAAGGGTGGTATAAAAATCAAATATAAATAAATAAGCAAGCAAGCAAAAAACGTGTGGTTCTCCAATTCTGCTAGAAACGTTTGTGGATATTGACTGTTCACTGTATTTGCTTGGGAGAAATAAGAATTTACTGTTACATATATTTATCTGATATATTATCATTTGTGGTTTTGTGTTTCTGAGCCTTCTGTGATTTGGCAGTTTTTCACATGGGGTGACTTACTTACATATCTTGTAATAATGCAATGATGTTACTCCATGGTTTGGCCTACCTGATTTTTAACAGTAGCAGTGGTGTTGGTGGTGCCATAGGCATGGCACTGCCCCCAAAATGTTTCATCCTCTGTAAGGCAAAATTAAACTTGCTCTATGCCCTGAAAACATTACAGTGTGCATCCCACTTCCCGCCAGTGCCACAGTGCCCTTTCAAATTCTGTGGTTATGAGTTTATGTAATGAGGACACCCTAAGCTGACAGAAAATAAACATGGTGCTGCCATTGTAATATGTAGCTCTATCCTGATACCAGTATATTTTAAGCAAAGATTAAGGACGTGGGATTGTGTATCTAAATTTTCCTCAGAGTAGACCCACTGAAATTAAGGGACCTACGTTAGCCATTACTATTGTTGACTACTGAGAGAACAAACATTGAGATAATTGACTTAATTCAGTCATGTCCATTAATTCAATGTGTGTGCTCATGTCCATTAATTCAATGTGTGTGACTTCCAGAACGAACAGAATGCGTTCCGGAAGTCCGTTCGACTTCTGAAACGTTCGGAAACCAAGGTGTGACCTCCAATTGGCTGCAGGAGCGACCTGCAGCCAATCAGAAGCTGCGCCGGACATTTGGCTTCCGAGGCAAAGTTTGCAAACCGGAACACCTACTTCCGGGGTTGCGATGTTCAAGTTCCCAGTTGTTTGTGAACTAAGCTGTTCGAAAACCAAGGGATGGTATGGGATAGTTGGATACAATTCATAGTTGGGTGGGACACTTTATGCAGAGTTGTGCTCTATAATCCCTGAAGGCAAACCAATTTGGAATATGCTTCCTGTGTGATGCTACTAATTTTCTGATGTTCACCTGGACTAGCGGGAATTGGCATGGGGCTTGACACAGTTCTTCTATTTTACAAGTTTTGGGTGCCGCGAATTAGTGTGCTTAATGCCTGACAATCGCTCCACTTGGAAGCCTCCTTTGAATCCTGAACCTCTTTTCCTTCCTCCCCTTCACCTCCTTCCTCCAAACTATTATATAGGGCTCTGTGATAGTTTGCTGAGTGCATGGTGTGTGTTTTTTTCTCTCTCAAGTGGATTTACTTATCAGGCTTTTCTAGTGGTAGCAACAACAGTAGTGGGAAATGTATCTCTCCCATTTACTCTTATCCAATACTCCTACTTTCTTTTCCCCCCTTTAATTTTTATATATGGTAAAAATTTCATTGAAGAGAGGTTTTAGATGACAGGGCTGTAATTTTAAACCCAATAGAAGAGGTGTAAGCAATTTGAGCTTAGCTGAAGCATAATCTTAGGTTGTCAAGAAGAAACCCATTCTCCCTATGCTAATCAATCAGTATATCAAGCGACCAATCATCTCTTCAGCTTAGCATATATCCTAAGGTTTGATATATCTATTAACTGCCCATCATGTAGCTGGTCTCTGGTTGATGAGATTCCCCTATCTTGGCATTTTGGAGGCAGACAACTGAGCTATCACAGTCTCGGAGAAATACCAAAGGCGAGATTTCATTCCTATTCCAGACAGCAGACAATCCACATAGTCTCAGAAAAGAATACATAGTAAATTACCTTTTTCAATATCATGTTGTGTGTGTGTGTGTGTGTGTGCAAATTGTATATATTTTGCTTGATTTTTTTCCCCATCCTCTCTCTGAAACAACAGAATTTTCATTATTTATTATGATTGAATTTTCAGCACAAAACAGCAGTGTGGAATATTGTTGTTGGCTGCTAATTACAAGAGATGGAACCCAAAGTGTCAGAATTAATAGGAATAATATTTCCCCTATTATTAGAGGGGGATCAATTCAATGACAGCAGAAAAGTTTATGACAGTGCAATAGAGAGGTCTGTTTAATCATGAAGAAAGGAGCTTACTTTTCAGAAGAATGGACACTCGTCTTTTCATTTTAAAACCAGAAACTCATTTAGAGAAGCATAACCAAACTGTCAAATGATCTTGTCTGCTAAATATTTGAGGTACACAAGGGTATCATAATATTCCAAGACCTTATGGGGATGAGATCTGTATAAAATAAGGAGTTATACACTCTGCTATCGCTAGAGTTCAGAGTCTGTTTCTAAGATGGCAAGGAATTCAAAAGCCTGATTCTGCAATATACATTATATATAATCACTATGGAAAAGAACATAGAAGGTTAAATTATCACATTCAGCCTTTAACCATTTGAGGGACTATATTTCAAGTTAGTGCAACTGCAGTTCAGTCAATAGATCAGGGGGCTTAGTTTAACTAAAGATTAGAGCATAATTCAGCTCCCACCTTTTAGGAATAACTGTTAACCTAAAAAACAACACATACAGCAAGATGTTTTACATTTCCAGGCTTGTAAAGCTATAATGTGGAAAATGATGTTTTTTTGTAACTGATACTCAGTGTGATTCTTTCTTTTGAATCCTAAAGAAAAAACTAAAGCAACCTCAGTGGATGCTGAGTCTGTAATCGTATATCTGAGTCTGTAATCGTATATCCACTTAAAGGTAAAGGGACCCCTGACCATTAGGTCCAGTCGTGTCCGACTCTGGGGTTGCAGTGCTCATCTCACTTTATTGGCCGAGAGCCGGCGTACAGCTTCCAGGTCATGTGGCCAGCATGACAAAGCCGCTTCTGGCGAACCAGAGCAGCGCACGGAAACGCCGTTTACCTTCCCGCCGGAGCGGTACCTATTTATGTACTTGCACTTTGACGTGCTTTCGAACTGCTAGGTGGGCAGGAGCTGGGACCGAGCAATGGGAGCTCACCCCGTCGCAGGGATTCGAACCGCCGACCTTCTGATCAGCAAGCCCTAGGCTCTGTGGTTTAACCCACAGCGCCACCTGGGAGTAAACCCTGCTGAATTCAATGGGACTTACTTCTGAGTAGACATGTACTGTATAGGATTGCAACCTGTAACTATGCAATCCTATGTATGTTTGCTATCTTCAGTGAATCTTCCTTCCAGGTCTGGGAAGTTTTGCAGATAGAGACTGCTTAACTCTCTCCCGCCTGTCTCTTTTCAGCTCCCCAACCATCTTTCTTGCTGGGGAAATACAGAATCCCCATGTCTTCTACATCTCCCTCCAAGGGTGGAAAAGCAGCTTGGATAGAACTATTTTGTGCTAAAAACTGATTTCCAAGGAAAGAGTTAAGTAGCCACTTCTTTGGGCCAAGCTATGCATTGCATTAAAAGTGCAGTGTGGCCGATCTTTTAAGGAAAGTATTAAATGGCAGCTGTGGGGATCACCTAAGATCAGGACAACAGCATAACTAGCTGATCTTTCTACCTGATTCCAAGTTCCTAACAACCCCCACTTCAAAACTGTCATTTGCACTGGGAAAGAAGTTACTACTGGCACCAGTGGCAGCTTCTCACCTAACACCAATAGCAGGTGGGAGCAAACAATCTTCATTGAGATGTTGGCATGGGAGTGAAGTGTTTTAAAAGCCCTTCACTCACACTGCAATCCACTGCTATTCTATTTTGCCCCTTCATCTACCCAGACTACTTTGGCTTAACTTATTATTGATACAATGAATGAGTCAAGCCTTTAATAATAGTTTAATACTTGTCTTCTACTATCACATTTACTTTGACAGTCAGCCATGAATTTCGGTTTCAGGCCAGTCTACCTCACATGATTGTGGTGAGGATCAATGGAGAAAGTGACAGCATACATTCCTTAGAATGATGGGAAGTACATAGTATCTTCTAGCTAATGTTAAGTATACCAAAGCATACCTTCTAGATTTTAAGAACTCTATAAACCAAGGATTCCCAAACTGTGGTCTGTAGAGCTTTATTCAGGTGGTCCGTGGCTTGTCCATATTAAATATTCATTTTAATTTTAATTGTATTTTTATTTATTTTATTGTATTAAGTTAGTATTCTATGGAATGCAAATTTTAATAAAATAAAATACATAAAAGAAGCATTGAAAATACAATTAAAAACCACATAGCATCTAGCATAGCACATTACAATTGCTACAACAGGCATTAAAATCATTAAGTCATCTGCCAAGACAATCAGCCTTAAATACTGCAACCCTTCCTAATATGAGAGTTACTCCATTTCCTTAATCGTTCTGGCTGCCCTCTTCTGAACCTTTTCAAACTCTAAGATATCCTTTTTGACATGAGGTGACCAGAACTGTACACAGTATTCTAAATGCAGTCACACCGTAGATTGGTATAGCCACGTTATGATATTGGCAGTCTTATTTTTCCAATGAAACCTAGAATGGAAAATACATTTTTATAGCTACTGCACACTGGGTCAACATCTTCACTGAAATATACACTCTTTCTTGGTCAGTCACTGCCGGTTTGGATCCTATAAGTATACATGTGAAATTAATATGTTTTTGTCCTGAAATGAGTCACTTTATGCTTGTTTACAATGGATTACATTTGCCATTTTATTACTCATTTACTCGGTTAGGAGAAGTCATTTTGCAAGTCTTTGCGATCCTTTTTATACATATATATCATGACTCTGAATAGTTTAGTATCATCAGCAAATTTGGCCACCACACCACTCACACCCCTAACGCTAGATGGGTTATGAACAAATTAAAGGCACAGATCCCAATACCAATCCTTGGGGGCTCCACTTTCTATATATCTCCATTGGACAAACTCTCCATTTATTTCTAGTCCAGTTCCTGATCCACAAGAGGAGCTCTCTTCTTATTCCATGACTGCTAAGCTTACTCGGGAGTCTTTGGTGAGGTATTTGTCAAAAGCTTTTTGAAAGTACATTATGTCAACCAAATCACACGTATCTATTTGCTTGTTCACACTCTCACAGAACTCTAATAGGTTAGTGAAGCAGGACTTACTCTCGCAGAAGCCATGCTCTCTCTGCTTCAGTGAGGCTTTCTCTTCTATATACCGTACTTGGTTATTTTATCTTTAACAATATTTTCCACCAGTTTTCCCAAGACAGACAACCTAACCAGGCTGTAATTTCCGGGATCTACCCTGGATTCCTTTTTATAAATTGGCATTATATTGGCCACTTCACAGGCCTTAGGTTACATATTTTTGTTAGACAATCAGCAATTTCACAATGAGTTCTTTGAGAACTCTTGGGTGGATGCCATCTGGATCCAGTCAGTTTTTATTTTGCCTATTAGGTCACCACTCTTTGCCTCAGGTCCTCAGACTTACTTACTGCAAAAGTTATTTCAGGCAGAGGGAAATAATAAATTGTTGTTGTTGTTGCTGCTGCTACTGTTGTTAATTTGTACCCTGCCCACCTGACTAGGATGTGCCTCTGCGGCTTCCAGCACATAGAAAAACATAATAAAACATTAAACCTTAAAAGGTTTCTCTATACAGGGCTGTCTTCAGATGTCTCCTAAAGGTTATATAATTTCTCATCTCATTGACATCTGATGGGAGGGCATTCCACAGGGTGGGCGCCACTACCGAGAAGGCCCTCTGTCTGATTCCCTGTAGCTTCCCTTCTTGCAGTGTGGGAACCACCAGAAGGCCCTCAGTACGGGATCTCAGTGTCCAGGCTGAACAATGGCGAGGGGGTGGGGTGGAGACCATTAAAGGCATTAAAGGCCATTTAGGGCTCTAAAGGTAATCACCAACACTTTGGAATGTGCTCAGAAATGTACTGGGAGCCAATGTAGGTCTTTCAGGACTGGTACTATAGGGTCTCAGCGGCTGCTCTCAGTCACCAGTTTTCAAAGTTAGCCCCATGTAAAACGCATTGCAGTAGTCCAAGTGGGAGATAACCAGCACATATTTAAAAGAGAGGTAGACCTTCTGCTGTGAAAACAGAAGCAAAGCATTCATTCAGCTTCTCTGAAATCTCCATAACCTCCTTTAGCACACCTTTGACTCCCTTGTTAGCCAAAAGCTTTTTTCAATGCACTTACATCTCGCACCTGGACACCACTTAAGTTTAAGTCTAGGGTTGCTTAGTGTTCTAGGGCACAATAATAATAATATAATAATAATAATTTATTATTTGTACCCCGCTCATCTGGCCGGGTCTCCCCAGCCACCCTGGGCGGCTTCCAGCAATTATTAAAAAACAAAACATTAAAATATTACAGATTAAAAGCTTCCCTGAACAGGGCTGCCTTCAGGTGTTTTCTAAAGGTCATGTGGTTGTTTATTGCTTTGACCTCTAAAGGGAGGGCGTTCCACAGGGCGGGCGCCACCACCGAAAAGGCCCTCTGCCTGGTTCCCCCTAGCTTCGCTTCTCGGAGTGAGGGAACCGCCAGAAGGCCCTCGGCGTTGGACCTCAGTGTCCGGGCTGAATGGTGGGGGTGGAGACGCTCCTTCAGGTATACAGGACCGAGGCCGTTTAGGCATATTGTTTAAGGCATCAATAAATTTTACCTCTTTGTTATGACTGGAACACACACACACACACACACACTTATATTCAGATGTGTAAATGGCCAACTAAGGTGACCTTAGGAAGATACCCAATTTGCTACTTTAGAGGGGTCCTATAGAAGGTTGGCTTTTTTATTATTATTCCAACACCAATTTGTATATGGAGCAGAGATTTAGGGATGAAAAGAGGCTTATGTGAAGCTCAGCAAACTAGAGATGCTCATCTCCAAATACTCAAGACTCAGAGCCCCTCACCCAGCCACTGAGGCAACTGACATGAGTAAAGTTGGCTAGCTCCATGGCTGCTATGCCAAGCAAGAGGACTGTGTTCCCTTTTCCACATAGGACATGCTTGCCAAAGATTGAGATCTCATCTATTGTTCTATATGGACTTTAGCCACAGTCTGGAAAGAGAGCATAGGAGAAGACTGTATGATATTACTGAGCTAACTGTATGATATTACTGATACTAACAGACTTTATGGGGCAGGAGAATATAAGTGTCATTTGGCATGAGAAGAGAGCATCTAGGGTGCTCCCATCTTACTCAAGAGGCTTCACTCTGTCCTTCACAATGATAATTTACCAACCTGTGCCTGATGGCTGTACCTGGTATGCAGCCAGGTTGCTGGATCCAAGTCCCAAACATAGAGCAGGCTGCTGAAACCCCCACTGCAAAAGATCAATGCACTTTTTTATGGATGTGTAAGCTACTTTGTGAAGAGCTCTCTAAAAGTGGATTATAAATTTATTTAAATAAAGCCTATTTCTGTGCATGTATCCCTGTTGCTAGATCGTAGTTAGTCATAAACAATATTTTACTTACACTTGGGGGGATGCGATTAGAACACAACCCTATGTGCACAATAGGGAGTATTATTTACCATTTTTTGTCTCCAAAAATGAAGGTGCAAAGGGAAAAGCCAGTAAATTTGAAAAGTTAGATGTCTGTATTGACCAGGATTTAAATAATCGGAACTGTATTCATCAGATATTAAGATTTTTGGTAAGGAAAGTAGTTATTTACCTGAATGCTTTAAGACATTCTTGTTACTCTACAGAATTCTCTGCACAGAATGTGAACAAGCATACCTAGAATTCATGACTGCATGTTTAAATGGAAACAGCTATCACTTTAGCTATCATAGAAAACATTCCCACTTCACTTCTCAAAATGAGTGCTCATTTAAATCAGATATTATGGGGGGGGGGAACCCAATGGCTAATCCTAAATTCAGGTATACTACCACTCTAGCTAGGCAGATTGCTAGTTGATCATGCTAAGATGCTTCCTTATCCATTATTGGATCTGAAAAAGGAGGATTAAGAATTATCTGACTTCTCCGTTAATGTGCAAATCATCTAAAAGCTCAGCTTAGAAAGGTCTTAGAATATTGGACAGCACAAAAATAATAACATCTCAGAATTTTAATAGCTTAAATGTACAGCATAACAACTCCAAGTGAAATTTAAGTTGATGGACAATAGAATAAGTAAAATACACACATGAATGTTTCATTGACAGGCTCTAGCTGTATGTATTTCAGAATTGAGTACCATGGTGTGATTTTTCTTCAGTTTTGCTGCTGAAAGTTGCTGTGTGGGGTGGTTCTTTTTCCTTTGCTCAAACTTAGCAGCTAAAACTGTCAGTTTAAAACAAATTGCAAATATATTTGGGGATAATGAGTCACGTAATTACAATTGCTAACGTAACAAAAGAACTGGAGCAAAGTATGTAACCCTTCATATTTACGCTTTTTCGTCTGCCTCTGTATGTGTTGCACAAACAATATCAATAGGCTTAAAGGCTCTCTTCCCCCCCCCCCCCAATTTTGAAGAGAGGAAAAGAGAATATGAAGTAGCAGGCAAGCTCTTAATGTTCCATGTTTGCATTTTTCTTAGAGAGAGAGACCTGTATTGGAGATTGTTGCTGCAGTGTCTTTTATCATTCCCATCGCTCAGATACACCCGCTTCCCTTTTCATAAATCTGTGGAAAGTATTTAAAAAGAAAAGAGGAATTGCTAGTATTTTTTTTTAAAAAAAAAACACCCCCAAAAACCAAAACGCTATTATAATGCATTTTTCAAATATGTCAGACACATCTTTGTTAAAATTAAACCAAGGATTGGTTTTGAGCGAATAGCCCTATATCCTTACAGATGCTGTGGATGGATGCATCTAAGCTGCTTATTATATTGATGGGTTTTGCTGCTCTGCAGCAAATGAAAACAGGCAGCTGCTTCCTCCATCAAAGCAAAAGGCAGCCTGAGTTTTTATTAAACGAGTGTTCATTTCTTCTATTGCCAAAATTCTTCCACAAAACAAAAGAGCAGTTTTAGCACATTATTGCTTAACTAGACATGAACAACTGACAGCAAGTGATAAGCCTGTCTGCTTTTCACAACTGGTAATCATTTTTTGGAATAGATGTTTTAATATAGTTGAATGTAAAAATTTTGCAATTTACATCTACAATAGTACGTAAATTCATAGATCCAGCTTGTTGCTGGAGAGTGAAGGCTGTAATCACAAAAGGCTTGTTCCCATGTTGTTTAATTTTTAATGATTATTTGAAAACTGGGTAAGGAAAACGAAATCAAAATTCATTCAGTTGACACAAAAAAGGTGGTAAAGACAATAATACAGGCAGCCTTGTACAATTTGACAGCGCTGCCATATAGCCTGGATTTCGGAGCATCTATAGTTTTTCACTTGCTACTGCATTTCCATCACAGTTCCACAGGCCTTCTTAAGTTCGTACTGTAAAAGAAATTTGCAGATTGCAAACCATCATGTTTTTCTCCTGGCCGTGAATAATAATGAGGCTGAAAGCCTGTTTAGATAGAGAGTACCAAGACCATTTTGGCCAAGCTGAAGGTCTCTGCCAGCTGTTTATACATATTTTTCGATGATCAGAATCTCATAAATTCAGCTTTAGATTGAAAGAGGGTTGTATAATAGACAAAGAGGGAAGGAAACGTAGAGAGATGTGCTTCAATTTCTTTAGTTTGCTTTGTGTTATGGTACTTACGGCTATTCCCGTGGTACACGAAGGTGACAATCTCTCTTTGACACTATTATATATTTCTTTTGCTTTCAGGTCTAAAATCTGGAAGAGGAGGAAAATGGGTGGAGTGATCATATATACATTGTATATGTATTAAGATTCGCAGTGATAAGGGAAAGTACTGCTGAATGTAGAATGAAAGCCTACTAAGGACCATCTTCTGTATCTCTACTGAACATCTACTGAATGTCTACTAAGGCCAATGTGGTGCTCTCAAGATATTACTTAACCTCAGCCTCCATCATCCCTAATCGTTAGTCATGCTGACTGGGGCTGAGTTGTAGTCGGGGGGGCACCACAATCGCTAGCCTTGACCTGTCCTAGACTGACCTCAGGGGCTCTTCTTGATGTCTGAGATGCAGCAGCTGGGAGTGCAGGAGAGGGCCTTTGGAGTCATAGCACCACAGCAGTGGAACACTTTCTCAAGGGAGAAGCCCCATCACTGCTAGCCTTTTGCTGTGCTGCAAAGGTATCACATAACACCCAAACAGTTTGTGTGGTGGCTTGAATGGCAGTCTAGCCCTCTTTTTCTCTATGGTTTGTCAAAGGACTTGGCACAATGGGAGGAAGTAAATTGGCATCAGCTGAGTGGCCTTATTTGTACTGTAAAGGGAAGACACTAAAAATATGGACCTATTGAGTTGTGTTTCGCTGCTAACCCTGCTTCATGGGCTGTGCTTCTTCAGTACAGTGTTTCGTTTATGGCATCGTAGTCAACAACTGCTTTGTTGTTGTTTTACCCCATACCACGCAAACAATTCTGGAAATATTACAACTCAGTTCCCAAGCCAACACTAAACTTGGAAATATAACATTTAGACCTGGTCTAAGCTACTCTTGAAAGACAGAGGGTCCTCATGAGTGGTGTCCTACAGAACCCCTGGGGCTCCATTTGGAAATAGAAAGTAGGAAAGTCCATATGCACATGGGGAAGTAGGGTATTTGTATAAGGATCTTTCATGTTGCCCCAATGAACCTTGTATGTGTTGTGTTGTGTTGGGGGGGGGGCAGACGCCTATAATCCTAGCAAGTGTTAAAATCTAATTAACCCAGGCTAGCTTCCTGATGAGGTAACCACCTGGGTGACTGGTCAATAAGAGAACAAAGGAAAGGACCTCTGTGCCAGATAACAAATGAATGGGACCGCCTCGTTCAACTTTTAGATAGTTAGAAGGACAAAGACTGAGTTTGAGAGCTGAATTTGCTGTTATGTGAGCTAGAAGCTAGGAAAAAAGCAGCAAGCACAGGATCAGAGAGCAACATTTGATTTCTGCTAGAATCCAAGGCTGTGGCTATGGGAGAAGCAAGACCCTTTTGGGGGTGTTGATGCTGTGAACCTCTCAATCATAAGATCAGATTGTATATATGTGTAAATAAACCATACATCATAAAAGCACCACAGTCTCTACTGTGCCTCATTCCCAAAAGGAAACACAAACCCTGGGTAAGCACCACTCAGAGATCAGGGTGGCGTGCAACAGTGTTTTACTGTTTTGTCATCTGTAAATTTCTTTGGGAATAATTTTATATTTGAAAGGCAATATATAAATTTATTAGGTTTTCGTTTGTTTGTTTGTTGTTTGTTTATTTAACATGCTTTTGTAGCTGGAAATGAGTTACATACTTTAATAAAATGCTAAGTATCATTTGAGTATGATACCACCTAGCTAGCAAAATATTTTGATTTCTTTTGAGTGGATACGTATAGTATAATCTCATCTTGACACGTCTAGGGAACGCTTAGGCATTTATTCGTGTGTGTGTGTGGAGCTCAATGCAAAAATAGCCATTTGAGCAAAAAGTATTGTTTGTTGAAAGAAAAGCAAAATACTAGAGTTCTGATGAACCACAGCTGATGCCTTGTTGATTGTGGATGTGGGGACCTGTCTCCCAAATTCTTTTCTAATGCTCTGGTCACTATATCAAACTGGCCCTCTCTTTGGAACCTGATACAGGATGGGAGTTCTGCTGAATATTTAACTCATTCTGCTATCCACTAAGCATGATACCTCACTAACTCAGGCTTATGGTTTGGGGATCCTTTTGTGCTTTCTTTGTTTTGTGAAATACTTGGTGGCACTGTATGCTGCTTGAAATACAATCCTTTTCATAGTTGCCGTGTGGCAGCTAACAATACAATAGTGCTTTCCTGCTGGTATTTCTGTAAAATGATAGATAGATAGATAGATAGATAGATAGATAGATAGATAGATAGATAGATGACAGAATATTTCTTTTAAAAAACCTTGTATGCTCTTAATTGACCAAGCTACCTTTCATTAAAAAAAATTCTTAAAACCTATATGTTTTGGTTCCTTTCACTATGTTCTATAAGCATCAGAGATGCATGATGATGTAATGTGGTTCTGGGTGACTTTTTTCCCATTTTACCCCTGCCTATTTGCTTTCCTCTGTGAATGGTATTCCTACTAGGAATAGGCTACCTACTTGAAAAAGAGAAGAAGTTGAGAAAAAGCACCAATAGAAAATGAGAGACCTAAAAGGCGCACCCAAAATGAATTATTATTCTAACATGATTGCTTCTGACCCCTTCCATTTCACAACTCTTCCTGAGGGCCAACTGGTTTAATCTATTCAGAATTGTAAGATATCGAACATATCACAATTCTCCACACACTTACTTGTGAGTGAGCTCCATTTAACTCAATGAGGTTTATGAAGATATTGCTGTTACTTCACCTTCTGCTGGAGAAGGCCTTTGGGAGCTTTCCTGGCAGATCCACATTTAAAATACATGGCCATTTATATGTTTAATTCCTTGGAGGATACAATCATGCATTATATGGTTTCTTTATCATGTTGCTTTAGTGCCAGATTTTCATCCAGCATCTAATTTTCTCTTATGTAGTTTTAACCTTAAAGGTGACAATTACTGTACTCACACAAAGGTTTTATAGTGCTCCTATTTATAACATTTGCGGGTGCAAATAATAGTGCAATCATTTAATGAGAGAATGAAACTAGAATATCAAACATAAGGAGGAGAAGGGGAAATATACAGATTAAGTTGTGTAAAGCAGAAAGCTTGTCTAGTGTGTAGAAAGGTATAAATAAGAAGTGTATGAATACAAAAGAAGGCTTTAATGTAAATGCCTAGTTAACTTGATACATGTAAAACTGGAAGCCAATTTATAATCAGTGAAGAATTTACAGACTTTCAGATGGAATAACCTTGAAATATGGATTGGCTTTACACTGGTACCTCGGGTTACGAACTTAATTCGTTCCGGAGATCCGTTCTTAACCTGAAACCGTTCTTAACCTGAGGTACCACTTTAGCTAATGGGGGCCTCCTGCTGCCGCCGCACCGCAGCGTGATTTCCGTTCTCATCCTGGAGCAAAGTTCTCAACCCGAGGTACTACTTCCGGGTTAACGGAGTTTGTAACCCAAAGTGTTTGTAACCCAAAGTGTTTGTAACCCGAGGTATCACTGTAATTCAGAGAAAGTTCCGCTTAAACCCCATTGAAATGAATTAGGCTTAATTTAAGAGCAAACTAGATATTATCTCAGTAAATATCTGGTTCCAGCATCATCTTTGGCATATCATTGGCCATTGTAAGAACAGTAGGCTAGACTAGATGGACCTTTCGCCTGTTCCAGCAGGGCTGTTCTTTTGTTTTTATGCTTGCCAAAATAAAAGGGACAAACAAGGAAAGATCAGCAGGTTAGAGCAGGCATAGGCAAACTCCGGCCCTCCAGATGTTTGGGACTACAATTCCTATCATCCCTGACCACTGGTCCTGTTAGCAAGGGATGATGGGAATTGTAGTCCCAAACATTTGGAGGGCCGGAGTTTGCCTATGCCTGGGTTAGAGGGAGTAGTCCTGTATTACGCAGGGACCATGAGTACAAGAGGCATCCTGCATCACGTTTGCCCTCCAACTTTTGTACAGTTGTAAACACAGCAAAAGCGACATGCCAGAGGAATGTGACTTATCAGCATGTTGTCGCCGTCCCTAACAAGAATAAATGGAATTGAATAATAGGGCTTAGCTTAATTGATTTCAATGGAACTTAAGCACATTTTACACTCATTTGGATTGGGTCCAAAATGAAAACCCTTTGATTTCATTTGCAAAGAGTTTAATTTCTCCCGTTGGTTTCAATGGGCTGGACGGTTCCCAGGCTTTGTGGTAAATGAGAAATACATACATCCAGGCAGCATCTTGATCTATAGCTAGATTACATCTTTGCATATTATAAAATATAGGTCAGTACAAGGGAGTAGAAGTCAAAGTGCAAACTCCTCCACATGGCTTGTTAAGCTTATCCCTATTTTGAAAGCCATCAAAGAGGATTACCTACCTGTTCAAGCAAGAGAAGCTTTTCCTTTTACTAAAATTAACAAAGGTATTCTTGCTGCTAGCTTAATGCTTTAGTGGGTAGCACTGTGTACTTCCATATTTGAGACCTCTGTTTGTGAGAGAGTGCTGGCTACTATTAGTTTTGTTGTTGCTGCTGCTGTCTGTGCCTGGAATTATTACTGGCATGTTACTTTGTAATACTAAAGGATTGCAGAAAGGGGTGCATTATGTGTAGCTAGTGGCTGATTGAGTTGTTGTGTGGATTCAGAGGAACCTGTTTACAATCTTTCCCATTGATGATATGACAGCTGCTACTTCCAGGGAACTGAGTGCTAACTTTGTACTGCATTAGTGGCAGTCCCCCAATAAAAGATAGAGTGACTCACCTGTCATTCAAAGACAAAGTTTAATTTTTCCAAATTGCAAGGTGATAGAGAAATTCTAGAAGGTTGAGACGTGTCTTGCAACGGCTAGTATTTCATGACATAACTGAGAACAGTTTGAGGGTTTTTTTAAAAAAAAAGTTGTTGATTTTAATAAAGAAATTTAGTTTGAGGAAGATTGCAGGTGGTTCTAAATGCGCTACATCTACTAGACATGAAAAATTGCTTTGGTGGATAATTTTTTTTTAAAAAAACAACAACCCTGGATTGAAATACAAAGGATACAATCCACACAACAAATGTTCCCTTGTGTTGATATGACCCTTTTCTCTGCCACTGCAGTCATCCACACCGGAACAAATTCTAGGCAGACATGGGAGATGGATACCACACAGTCCCAAAGCTTGGGGGGGGGGGGGTGGAAGGTTTTTCAATTTATTATACCAGTGTGGCAGAACTTCTTAGCCTTGAGTGGGGCATTAGCACCATTGCTGCAATTGGAAAAGGGCAGAGTAGACTTTGCACTTTCAGCCTTTAATGGTTATGGGGTACAAAATAATCCTTTCATTCTTTTCAATATTGCAATATATATTATGAGAGGAAAATGATCTACCAAGTTTCAAATAGGCATAAGTTATTTTTTCATACACATCCAAGCTGAAAGCACAGGAACTGGTAATCTCAACTGAGCCTGCATCCAAAGAAAGGCACAGCTCAGGAAGAGCAATTCTTAACACAGCAATATGAATGTAAAACAGAACAAAAAAAATCTACTTTACACAATACTCTCTTTTGGCTGTGTGCTCACTTATAGTAAGCTCAGGAAGGTATCCTGTAGGTATATGCCTACATACAAACAAACACAGAGACAACTTGTTGTCCTGACTAGTTTGGGGAAAACAGGGCAGTGGGATAGCACTTCCATCATACAGAGAGCTCAGAATGCCCCCATCATCTTTGTTGGGGTTTGTCAGAATTCATCCTTACTCTTGAAGAAAACTTTTCCTGTGGGGACAAGGGGGGGAGACTTATGGAAGCTAGTTTCACTTCTCTGGGATTTCTACAAAGCATTACTATAATGTGACTCTGATCTAACATAGTGCAGTAGTGCGTATGGATTATCCCTTTCTGCTGGCTGGAGGCCATAGAGGATATAATTTAAATCCTAATGATACCATGGCTAATGAAGATTGCCCTTTAGCTAACAAATGCTCCAAGTTCGCACCATCCTCTGGATGCACAAGAATGAGCATCTCCTTGTGCTCGTTCATGCAAACAGAAAGATCCAGAGGGCTCCCAGGTTCAACCATTGGCTAATAATTAGGAAAAGCTCTTGTAATAGGAAGAACCTTTGCCTTTATTTCCAAAGGTCAAGCCCATTGATGGTACTCTGACTACTACTGAAGATTCTTTTGGTGTCAAGAATGCAGTAGGCAATGTGCAAAGTATACAGTGGTAGCAAAGTCCTGTAAAGTAGACTGTTGTTGTTGTTGTTGTTGTTGTTGTTGTTGTTGTCGTTGTCATATTGCAGATGCAGGGAGCTGAGAACTATGTCCTGCATATGATTATCTAGTGTATGAGTCCCTGGCTGAGATGAGATTTCAACTATGCACCAACCATGTTCACAACTGTCATGCTATACTAACTCACACATACTTTCATTCTCATAATACCAAAACATAACATATTGATTGATCAGGTGAAAATAGGTATGTTTGTTATATTTGTACCTCACCCTTTCTCCATGGAACCCTGAATTGTCATTTTAACCTGATGACAGGTCAGTTAGGTTAGTCTGAGCGAAAGTGACTTGTTTGGCTCTGTGGTACACTCCAGAACTTAGAGTATGGAAACAAGCTGGGAAGTGGCTCGAACACAGGTGGAAGAAAACTCTTGTGGAATGCAGTCAATTTTTTTTTGGGGGGGGGAGACTCATCACTGAGTGACAGTGAAGGCAGCAAGGAAGGCATGCTTTGCTGCCTCTATTGCATCCTCATGGTGCCGTCCAACAGAACTTTTCTGGGTAGTGCAGGGCCTTGCTGTGACTTGTTTGCAAAGCATTTTGAGGATAAAATCACTTGCATCCACCAGGATTTTGACTCCCCTGTTACAACAAACAAATATCAAGGGGTGTCTAGAGCAATGTCTAGTCCTGTTGTGTTGGATGAGCTTCACTTAGTAAGGCTTGAGGTGTTTGGATCGGTCAAGATGACTGCTTGCGCTCTGTACCCTGGCCCCTCTTGAGTGATAAAAGCTAGTGGGGAGGGGACAGCTGGCAGAGCCAGGAGGTGATTAATGCCTCCTTACGAGAGGGTATAGTCCCTGGCTGCTTGAAGGAGGCAGTGATAAAACCACCCTTTGATAAACCCTCCCTGGATTCAGACAATCTAAGTACCGACCAGTTGTCAGTCTCCTCTTCCTGGGCAAGATTCTTAAGCAGATGATCACAAACAAGATCCAGGCTCAGATTTGGCACAGAAACTGCTTTGGGCGCCCTGTATGACTATCTCTGTTGTGAGAGAAATGTGAAGGAGAAATGTGTCCCTGTTAATTCTCCTTGACCTCTCAACAGCTTTCAGTATCGACTATGGCAGGCCCGTCCAACAGGTAGATCATGATCTACCGGTAGATCACCGGGCGTCTGTGGTAGATCACTGGTAGATCACTGGCTCCCCCCAAAGAAGCTTAACAACTTTGTCTCCCCTAAAAAAGCTCTTTTTTTGCCCTGCACTCCCCAAAAAATGGGACTTTCCTTCTCCCTAAAAAAAGCTCCACAACTTTGATCCGTATGTCTAAAAAATGAACCTTCCTCCTCCCCAAAAAAGCTCAACAACTTTGACCTGAACCCCCCAAAAGGGGGTAGATCACTGCCAGTTTTTAACTCTGTAAGTAGAATCGCAGTCTCTTGGGAGTTGGCCACCCCTGGACTATGGCATCCTTCTGGAGTGGCTGTCTGAGTTAGGGGTGGGTGGCAGAGGCAGATTTAGGGCAGCGTAACCTGTTCTGCCTAGGGGGCACCGGAGGGCATCAAAACTATGATGTGCTGAATTGAGCAGAACAGAAGGCGAGAGATGGGGGCTTCAAATTTTGCCCTTTCAGAGAGTGCACTGAAATTTGAAACACCAAAGTCTGCCCCTGTGGGTCGCACCACTTTGCAGTGGTTCTGGTCGTACTTGGATGGTCATTTCCATAGGGTGATTCTTCGGCCCCATGGAGCCTTCAATGTAGGGTTCTATGCAGACTTCTATGCTGTTTAGAATTTACATGAAGCTGCTGAGTGGGGTTATCCGGAGTTTTGGAGTACCTTGTTAACAATATGCTGGTGACGTACAGCTCTATTTCTCCTTTACAACTGCAGGTTTGGCAATGGATGTGCTGGACCATTGTCTTGCCTCAGTAATGGACTGGATGAGAGCCAGCTAACTGAAGCTCAATCCAGATAAGGCTGAGGCGCTGTTGGTGGTAGACCGGATGGGTGGGAGCTTACCTGCTCTTGATAAGGTTACCCTCCCTCTAAAGGAGTGGTTACGTATATTGGGGGTACTCCTGGGTCCTTTGCTGTCACCTGAGGCTCAGGTGGCCTCAGTGGCGCAGAGTGCCTTGCATAAGCTTTGACTTGTGGCCCAGCTGCACACTGTACTGTTCCCAGTCTCCACTTAGGGCTGCTCTGACAAACAGAATTCAACATCAATAAAGGGCATTCTTGTATGAAACAAGAATGGAACACAATACACTCATTCTGGAGAAATATGAGCACCATAGCTATTTTCTTGAACAGAACTCAAACAGCATATATTTCACTTTTTCCTGTTACTTTCTGGCCCATGTTTAAAAGTGCAACAAAGGATCACTTTGGACAGATCTAAGTATAGGTTTTAAAAAATTAAGAGAGCCTTTTCTTTTAAAAGTGACCATTTCTCTCACTCTTTCTCTCTCTAGGTATCTGGCCTTCTGAAGAGGTACTAGCTTACTACTGCCTGAAGTACCATGAAGTGTTCAGGTACAAAAGCAACCCATAAAAGAACCTTTCCAATCCATTAGTTTTATTATATTTGCATGGTAAAGATTGCTATGATTTAAGTCGTCAGATTCTGTTTTTAAAAGTTCAAGGTGAAAGCATGTTGCTCTTAACAAAGAATTTGGAGCTGCCGTTGGGTACTAATATTGCACAGCAAGCTTTCTGCTATATGTCAAAGACTTTTGATTTCCACTCAAGGCGTTTTATTTCACTTTGATTTTTGGGAAACAAAAGTGAGGCGTCAATCGATCAGCACTGATTGTGAAGGTCAGGGGAAAAACAAAAGGCATCTGTTACTGAGTTTACTCTTACTTCTGTTCTGAAAGTCAGTAAAGTATTGTCTGGGAAGGTATATCATAGTTTTAAAGCAGAGCTTTGGCACCAGAATATTTCTTGCACTCTTTGCATGCTTTTTACTATTGTTTTTCTGTATATTTTTCATATTTCGGTACCAGAGGCTTACAAGGCTCCCCATCTAGACATGCTGGTACAGTACAGAACATGTAATAGATCAGGCATAGGCAAATTTGGCCCTCCAGATGTTTTGGGACTACAACTCCCATGATCCCTAGCTAACAGGACCAGTGGTCAGGGATGGTGGGAATTGTAGTCCCAAAACATCTGGAGGGCCAAGTTTGCCTATGCCTGTAATAGATCAAGCTTCCTTGCCTTGCTGGGCTTAAGAAATGTGTACCTGGTAGAATCCCAGAAAATTAGGGGCATTTAAGATGTGACAAGCAGAAGCAGGGCAATTTTTGCAGCCATCTCCCTGCCCTTTTATTCAGTTGTTTTGAACGGGAGCTACAGAAGGCCACAAATATGCTCTTGCTTGGGAGAAATGTATCTGTATACATGGTCAACATGTCAACATGGTCAATACTATGCTACAATACATAGGGCTAAAAACAAACAAAAGCCAACTTTAATTTATATATATTAGGCCTATACTGTAAGTGGTACCTCAGGTTACAGACACTTCAGGTTACACACTCCGCTAACCCAGAAATAGTACCTCAGGTTAAGAACTTTGCTTCAGGATGAGAACAGAAATTGAGTGGCAGCGGCGCAGCAACAGCGGGAGGCCCCATTAGCTAAAGTGGTACCTCAGGTTAAGAACAGTTTCAGGTTAAGAACGGACCTCCAGAACAAATTAAGTTCTTAACCCGAGGTACCACTGTATATAAATTTTGAATATCAAAAATATATCTGGAATCAACATCATAGAGCTAATTTCATGAGACTGAATAGCTACTTGTTTGCAATTTTGCCATCCATACACTAAATGCCCATGGTTAAATTTTCACTTTTTTTTCAGAGGGACAACTCTTGCAACAAAAATAGTCAAAGAATCTTATGGCACCCTAGACACTAACACATTTAATATGGCATAAATATTTGTGGACTCATGCCCTTTTGTCAGGGTGTCCGTGAAGACTTAGCGTAATATACTTGTTAGTATTTAAGGTCTCACAACACTCTTTAACTGTTGTTGTTGTTGGTGGTGGTGGTATATTTGCGTATTCACTTGTGTATTTTTGTTCAGTATACTTAAGTCTTCTGCATAATTGCAGACACTACATTGGATGGTAAGTATGGATGCTGCCCTTCCTTCTGTAATTCAGACCACAAGTTATTTTCCTCAGGGATGCATCTGGCTCTTCTTCATGATCTCTGTGGACACATACAATTAGGTTCTGAATCTGTACATAGCATATCTGGTACCTCCTAGAGCTCTGTTTTGTAACTTCCACAGCAGTCTTTAGGAAACTAGTTTTGGTCTGGAGGACTGTTCTGGACTTTTTGATGACTGAACACCAGAACACTCCTTAGATTATATACCGGTATGCTAGGTGACATTAAGGCAGCATTTTCAGCAGATGATCCATGACTCTTTCTTTCTTTCTTTCTTTCTTTCTTTCTTTCTTTCTTATTTATTTATTTATTTATTTATTTATTTATTTATTTATTTATTTATTTAATTTAAACTATTTAAAATCCCACCCTTAAGAACTTAAGAAGAACCTGATGGATCAATCCAGTGGCATAATGTCTAGATGCCTATGGAAAGCATGCAAGTAGGGCCAAGCACAGCAGCACTCCCCAATCCTGCAGTTTCCAGTGGTTGGTATTCTGAAGCATACTGCCTCTGACAGTTGAACACCCTTAATCCATCTGGATTTAGGAGCAGGGTACAATGAATAAACTGCAGAGAAAATAAATCAGTACAAAACAACATTCTGGCCAAATCATTGCACGTGGGACAGTTTGGGGGCCCAACTAAAATTTTACCAGTCCCCTGCTATGCATCGAAGAAATCCCACTCTTATCCTCCTTGTTGAAAGTTCCAGAAATCCAAAAAGGAAGTCTTCACTTTCCACCTCAAAGAATTCAACAACTTCTAGGTATAGCTTCGATAACTTCCTGGACACCTGATTGCCAATGGTAGTTGTGTCTTCACTATCACTATTACCATAGATTTTCATATAATCCTGTTACTCCTGTTAAACTGAAGTATACTTCAGTATTACACATGCACACACACCATTTTATTTGTATGCCACCTCTTCATAGTTAAAACCATGCTCAAGGTACCTTACAACATGAAAAAATTACATATATGAAAAAATTACATATATGAAAAAATTACATAAAAATTACATATAAGTAGAATCATAGAATTGTAGAGTTGAAAGGCACCTCAAGGGTCATCTAGTCCAACCCCCTGCAATGCAGGAATCTCAGCTAAATTATCCATGACATAGCCATCCAACCTCTGCTTAAGAACCTCCAAGGAAGCAGAGTCCACAATCTCCCTAGGGAGACTGTTCCAGTGTCAAACAGCTCTTACTGTCAGAAAGTTTTTCCATATGTTTAATCAGAATCTCCTTTCTTGTAACTTGAAGCCATTGGTTTGAGTCCTACCCTCCAGAACAGGAGAAAACAAGCTTGCTCCCTCTTCCATGTGACAGCCCTTTAGACATTTGAATATGTCTACCGTATCATATCTCCTCTCACTCTCCTCTTTCCCAGTAGTCATAAACAATAAATAAAACACATCAAAAAGTACCTGAAGAAGCGTCTCCGCCCCCATCATTCTGCCTGGACACTGTGGTCCAGTGCCGAGGGCCTTCTGGCTGTTCCCTCACTACGAGAAGCCAAGTTACAGGGAACCAGGCAGAGGGCCTTCTCGGTAGTGGCACCTGCCCTGTGGAACACCCTCCCTCCAGATGTCAAAGAGAGAAACAGCTACCAGACCTTTAGAAGACATCTGAAGGCAACCCTGTTTAGGGAGGCTTTTAATGTTTAATAGAGTATTGCATTTTAATGTTCTGTTGGAAGCTGCCTAGAGTGGCTGGGGAAACCCAGCCAGATATATAAATAAATAATAATTTTAATATAAATAATATATAAATAATATATTATTTAAATAATAAATTATAAATAATAATTTATATAAATAATATAATAATAAATAATAATAAATAATAAATAAATAATAAATAAATAATAATTAATATATAAATAATAATAATAATAATAATAATAATAAATAATAATAATAAATAATAAATAATAATAATAATAATAAATAATAATAATAAATAATAAATAAATAATAAATATATAATAAATAAATAATATAAATAATAATTTTGTTGTTGTTGTTGTTGTTGTTGTTGTTGTTGTTGTTGTTGTTGTTATACCAGACTGAAAGATTTCTACATAAATCACAAGAAGATATAAACATAAAAATATATCAGTAACAGCATCAACAACCCCCCTCGAAAAAAAACCCTAAACAACACACCAACCCAAGAGTTTGTTCAGCAGCCTCAACCTTTGCAGCTAGAGCCAGTCAGAGACCCACCCTCCCTAGGTCGGGTGGAAAAAGGTCTTTCAGGACCAAGCCAAGATGATCACAGCTAGTATTACTGCAGGACGGTCAAGTCCCAATATGCTCACTATTCCCATCAAGGTACTATATTTCATACATTAGTAGACAAACTCCAAGCTGCACCTAGGAATCCCATTCAGTCTGCCAATCCCACTTTGCTACAACTCCAGTGGATTTGTCATACTGGGGCCTGACACAATTCTGAAAACCTTGTCCTCTGACAAAGACCCAGACCTCTCCGAGCCTGGAGACTCTATCCCATTTCAGCACCGATCTGGAAGACCTTGGTATCCAGGGAGAGACCTCACCAGGCCTGCCTTCAGAAGTTGCCCAGGAAGGGCCCTTGGAGTGGACCCTCTGATTCACCTGCAGCAGAAGACCTGCCCCCCCCCCAATACAAGGGGGAAGGCCAAACTTCCTCCCAGTCTCAGAGAGCATAGTTGTCAGAAATTCTGGACTCAGCAAAAGTGTGCATGCCTGAAAGCTCAAGGGAACAACTTGAGATTAAGGGACTCCTTGGGAAGAAAGGGCTCCTGAGGGCAGAAGTGTGTGCAGCTGGTTCTGGATGAAGTCTGAGGGACCAGACTATATAGGCCCTCAGCTGAGGTCTGCTAGCTGATGGACCACCACGAATCTTTCCCCTCCCAGGCCAGCCTTTTTCAACCAAGGGTAAAGACATTGTGTTGGACTCCAATTCCCACCGTTCCTAGCCATCCAGGGTCAGGCATGATGGGAGCTGTAGTCCACCAACATCTAGGAACCCAAGGTTGGGAAAGAGTGTCGTAGACTCTTGCAACCTGTGTTACCTTCTTTGCCCTACCTCTTGACTGCCTTCCCATATTGCTGACCTCAGGATCTCTACTCAATTACTCTGTCTTCTGGACTATATTTGATTCTGGCTTGCTTTATTGTGCTTGATTACAACTGCTCCTCAACTCTGTTTTCTGGACTGTTGTGATTCAGTTCTCAGCCAGAGGTTGACCTCGTGTGGAATTGTAACACTCCAATGGTTTGACGTCACCTCCCAATAACGTAATCTTCCATTGTCTCTCGAGACAGACGGATGCCAGCAACAACAGTATAAATGTATATTTTCCAAAGGCAGGCTTCTACAATGTCCTTGTCATGAGTTTCCTGCAAAACAAAACAAAACCCAAATGAGCATTATACCAAATATCTTGGGTTTCTTGTCCCCCGCCCCCCCCCCCCCCAGCCTCCAGTAGCTTCCTATGCACAGTTCCAAGTGCTTGTTTTGAAGCATGGGTGGTATTCAACTAGTCCTATTGAAATTACTAGACCTAACTTACTGACTCATGTTCATTAATTTCAGTGGGTCTACTCTGAGTAAAATTTAATTGAATCCCATATCTTTCAGACACCTCCTTTATGTTTGAAATGAATAAACAAACCTTATCAACACTTACAAAACATCGCTCCCATACTGATGTGTATCTCTGTTGTTGTTGTTGTTGATGATGATGATGATGATTGAATTTATATACCACCCTATACCCGGAGGTCGTGGACGTGGGTGGCGCTGTGGGTTAAACCACAGAGCCTAGGGCTTGTCGATCAGAAGGTTGGTGGTTCGAATCCCCGCGACAGGGTGAGCTCCCGTTGCTCAGTCCCTGCTCCTGCCAACCTAGCAGTTCAAAAGCACGTCAAAGCGCTAGTAGATAAATAGGTACCGCTGCAGCGGGAAGGTTCGCCAGAAGCGGCTTAGTCATGCTGGCCACATGACCCAGAAGCTGTACGCCAGTTCCTCGGCCAATAAAGCGAGATGAGCGCCGCAACCCCAGAGTTGTCCGTGACTGGACCTAATGGTCAGAGGTCCCTTTACCTTTACCTTACCCGGAGGTTTCAGGGCGGTTCACAGAACAAAATAAATATATATAATCAAAATAAAAACAACCCAATAACCGTCCTCCCAAAAAACCCCACATTTTAAAAGGGCATAGGATGTCAATCAAATCTACTGAAGGCCTGGTTAAAAAGGAATTATTTTGCCTGGTGCCTAAAGGTGCATAATGAAGGGCAAACTTCCTTGGGGAGAGCATTCCACAGATGGGGAGCCACTGCAGAGAAGGCCCATTCTCGTGTTGCCACCCTCTAGACCTCTCGAGGAGGAGGCACATGAAGAAGGGCCTCAGAAGAAGATCTCCGGGTCCGGGTAGGTTCATATGGAAAGAGGCGGTCCTGAGCCGTTTAAGGCTTTATAGGTCAAAACCAGCACTTTGAATTGGGCCCAGAAACTACCGGTAATTGGTAGCAAGTGCAGTCAGACCAGGATCAGTGTAATATGCTCAAACTGTCTACAAGGAAAAGTCAGCCTATGTTCTTACTGGTTGCTCCTTAGTTATCTCTTTCATGAGGAGGCTCACCAAAAGCTTAGCCCTAAACACTTTCAGGAGTGATCTAACTACTTTATTTATTTAGCAATTTTATGAAAATATTTTTATTATTTTTGTTTGTGTGGTTTCCATTCTAGTATATTTTATGCTATACAATATAACTTGTAACCTGTCTTGAATTATTTTTATCCACCAAGAGTTTTAAATATCCCAGCAAATGTCTATCATGAAATGGTATTTTCTTGCATAAATGCACTCTAGGTTGTGGCTGCCAATGAACTTTGAAATAAATTACCGGTAATAAAAATGTGCACATCAGATATTTAGCATTCTCATTTGTCATCTTTAAGAAAACAACTGATGTTGCACAAACTTTTTGATTTTTACTCTATGGGCACCAGTCAAAGCTTACTTACTTTTGAACAATCCCACAGATATCAATGGGACTTTCTTAAAAGCAAATTTACTTAGCACAAAGCAGTTGTGCTAAGAGGTTTTTTTAACAACAACAACAACAACAACAACTAGGATCTTTTGTAGGCCAGTTGTAATTAAAGTGCTAATTATGAGCTAAATTTTCCACCTGTGCATAGCAAAGAAAGAAAGAAAGAAAGAAAGAAAGAAAGAAAGAAAGAAAGACACACACAGCTGAGATGTGTACTTTATTTTAAATGTTAGAGTTTCTGTTACAAATTTCAACTATTTCATTCTATAGTTCTCCAGAGGGTGGGAGCAAGAGTGAGCGAGAGAAATTATATTAATTCTTTCATTTACTTGTCTAACTGTTTTTGAACAAATGAATGTGAATTAACAGTGTTATCCTTTCCTAACAATTATCTTTCGTTACTCTAGCTAGTTTAGTTCTAAAAGACAGTGCCATTGACAAGGAATGGTTGGGGGGGAGGGAGAGAACCTTCTCGGATTTTTTTCAGCTCAGCGGTGGTAATGTTGCACTGAGCACTAATGAGGGAACCCCCACTGGTTTGCCTGCTTTGTGACTTTTCTATTTCATAATTATTTTTAAAACGCAAAACGACATGAGGTAGCCCGGTCATGCCTCTGCTACTTCCTGGTACCTCCGCGCTGCACTACAGATAGCAATTTGTTCTTGTAACATATATGTCTCTCTGGCCATTTTCATCTAATTTCTATGGGTTCTACCATTTCTTTTCTCTCTTTCAGGGGCCTTGCTGTGTGTGAGCTAGGGGGTGGCATGACATGCTTGGCTGGGCTTATGGTAGGTCTTTTCTCAATTCCAATCCTATTCAGAGGGAGGAACAAAGGGGAAAAAATGTTCCAGTGCCTCCAACTGCTGGGTCAGAGAACTGTCAACAGAATCAGCTGCGGTCAAGCTGCAGAGTCTTGAGAGACCTTCTAGATTGACTTGCTTTCGTATCATATTGATTTTATGGTTGCCTCGATGAGCAGAAACATTTTACCTCAGTGTAGTCAATATCTCTTGTTGTGACATTCCAGGCCACGTACGGTCTGTCTTTCATTGCCATAGCTGAAGCTTCCCCCCTCCTCAGATTATAGCCCCCCCCCATTTGCTAAGATACAGGAATAGCCTGGCGAATCACAGTTGGAGCACCATGATATAGCTGCTAATGTTTTGCCTGCATTATTACACCAACAAACATGATCCAGAGCTCTCGGTAATTAGATTCTTTTGAATTAGATTGGCCATTCAGGAGCGTCATTCACCATTCTCTGGGTTCTGAGTCATGTATTCAGGAGATATTATGTAGCAGTGCAGTGCATTAGACAAGTTTTTATGTCTCTACAAATAAAAGCATATTGTTACACTGATTGGCATTTGACAAACCTGTCGTTCTTACACAATGTGTCGAGGTTACAGCCCAATGTGCGAGCATGTCAAAGCTCACAAAAAAATTACCCTTACAAAGCCATCTGCCTGCAATGCAAAGTTATATGAAGGGCATCAGACAGAAGCAAGCTGAAAGGCAGAGTGACAGCCTCGTATGATGGCTCTACTAGATAAACAGAAGCCCGCAAATGAAAGCCTCTCAGAATACCATCATCCGCTGTCACAATGCAATTACGGAACAGAATGATAGCAAGATAGAGGCTCCCGCAAATGGAATGATAAAAGTATTGACTGATTTGATTGAATGATTAAAATAATGCAGACATAAAATGAAAAAAGATTGAAGACTGTTACAGAGAAATAGGTGAGGAAGCATGATACTGAAGGCTTGTCACTCCTGTCTTCACTTCCACACAGACAAGCATATTTGCTCATTGTTTGCTGTGCTCTTCTCTCTCTCTCTCTAACCCCCCCCCCGCACCTTCCAGGTTGCTATTTCTGCAGATGTCAAAGAAGTTCTGTTAACTGATGGAAATGAAAAGGCCATCAAAAGTATCCTTATTCAGATAGAAAACTGGTCTGTTGGGCTCGTTCCTTTTTCACTATCTGCGCAACAATTGATATAAAAGGACAACAAGGGGTCCATATAATAATATATGTATATGTACACATACCCACTGTAAGTAATTAAAAATATATAATGTTATTAAATAGATTTACAGTGTTCCCTGGGGGGGGGGGAAATCGCACTCCCTTTTACATTAAAAAATAAGTGTGCCTGTTCTGAAAGAAAGAATCAAGAAACATGATAAATACTGATCCCATGTTATGTAAGTATTCAAATCAGTTCTGTTTAAAGTTTTACAACAGCAGACCTTACAATTCCAGTTTTACGGATTTTCCAGTTGCTGGTCTAATTTACATTGGTTTTGCTTCATTTTATATTGAATAAATATATATGTTATATATCTATATTTACCCAGAGTGATATCCAAAATTAGTCATACTCATAGTAGACTCAATTATCTCAGTGGGTCTTCTCTGAGTATCACTTAATTGGATATTATTCCAGCTTCTACATTTTGTTTATGTTTAGACCATGTACACATAATATCACTCATAGTAACCTTTCCCTAACTTCATGCAAGATGCATCTCCACTCAGTTCATTACCAATTGCCCAGTATTTCTCTTAAAACAAGGTTTTCAAATACCACTTTTCATTATTGTATTGGAATACGTTTTATTAAATCTAATTAGTACATATGCAGGTAAACAAATTTGCACTTTAATATGACTGCAAATTATTCCCTCTCAGTTAACTAAGTGTCTACAATAGCATACAAGCTAAGTCCCATAGTGAATATTAATGACTGTTAGAAATTGAGAGGGGAACGCAGAAGGTATCTGTTTGCTTTGGTTCTTGATGATAATGACATTTGCATGTTAGGGGTCTTCATTTAGTGGCGGAATACTGACATGTCAAAGTTATGGAGAAATCTCTTTGTTAGTATTCACAAGATAGGTCCTTTTTTCTCAATTTTATTTAATTCTGTTGTGAGGATGTTGTTTTTTATGGGAAACAATGTGTGCTTACAGTATTCATACAATGGTAATGCAAGGATATCGACAATCAGACTTCAAGAACGCTGTGCCCTCTTTTGGGGACCTCAAGACCGCTGTATCTGTGTCAAATTTTTGGAGAATTCAAAGATTAAGGCAGTCCTGGGCACTTATCCCATCTTTTAAGAATGTGACACACAGATGCTTTAAAATGGGGGTAGGGGTGAAAGGGGAAGTGGATATTTTCCTTCTTATATTATTAAGCCAGGAAAATGTTGTTGATTTTTTTTCTACCTAGAATCTACAGTTTTGCAGTGTGCCATATAAGTTATGCATGATACTGTTGCCTTCTCTAGTACCTCTGTAAAAGATGTACATGAGGAAAACATTTTTAAGAATCAATAGAGTTGAATCAGGATATTTTATAACCAACTGAACTTATTTAACCTGGCTGATATTTTGCTTCCACTTTTAGATTTTTAGAATCACAAATTAAGCACCAGTTAAAGGTAGATAGCCGTGTTGGTCTGTCATAGTCAAAACAAAATAAAATAAAAAAAATTCCTTCCAGTAGCACCTTAGAGACCAACTAAGTTTGTTCTTGGTATGAGCTTTCGTGTGCATGCACACTTCAGCTTTAACAGTATCTCGCAGGTCTATTATAAAGTTTTCTTGCAGTGTCAAAATCCTTTGTGTCATCCAATGATCTATTATGCAAACAGAACTTTTTAAAAAAACATTTTTTAGCAGTTTTGGATTTTGCAAAACAAATCTGCCGTGACAATCTGGTTGTTTTCTGTTTCTCTATATGGTCAAAATATACTGCTTTGAAACAACCAATTATCAAATATACTTTAGATTAATCACTGCCCATATCAACCCACTGAATTGCAGCTGAGGACAGAACATAAACAAAAATATTACTGCCTTCACACTTACATGGAAATAACACAAAAATCAGTTGAATTTATTAAATGTTTTAGTATTGACTTGCAAAGCCGTTAAAATGCACAATAACTTTCAATGCCATTGTCAGGATGCTTGAATAAAGATTTGTACTCAACTAGAAACTTCCCTAAGCAAATATGTTTCAAAAATTGTCGATTCTGTGATGGGGGCTTACAAAGTGCCTTGTTTTGTGCTCTGTTGTCGAGCTATTAAATTAAAATGCCCTTCTTGTTTAAAATTAGAGTTTACCTTTGTCCTTTAAATTTCTTTAAAACTTATAAATTATATGCCACTTACTATATATATATATATATATATATATATATATATATATATATAGTCAAAATGGTGTCAACCCAGGAAGACAGAAAATCACAGTCAGAAGCCAGGAAATCACTAAGCAAGCCTGCTAATTATTCTTAATGGGCAAGATGAACACATTAAGAAACAAATGAATACATCAGTGAAATGTAATTGAAAATCGACCTGGCAATAGTGCTTTGCATCTGAGCATTCACTTTTATATTATCATCATTGTTATACTTATTATTGTTGCTATTATTAGCATTATTCATAGAGGATACCTAGGGGTCCTGCTTTTGTGTAGTTTTGAATTTGTTGGTGGTGGTGGGATTTGATTTACCTTTTTACTTCCCCCCCCCCAAAAAAAACCCACTGAGTGTATTGTGGCCCATCAGTCTTTGATGGGTTTATTGTCAATTCATTTGTGAGAGTAATAATTTCATTTACTACAGGGATGTCAAAGCATGTGCTCTCTTAATACAAAATCAATATACCGGTATATCAGGTATAAGGAACACAGAAGCCGGCTTTCATATTAACTATTCCAGTTTTTAAGCAATCTCTTCCCCCATTGTATAACATTTAGGGGTACTTTTAACAATAAAACTCTTGTGTGTTGTCGTGCGCCATGCAAACATGAATGCATTCTTTTTAAAACTCTGCCACTGCTCATATAGCACCATATTATGGTATAAGAAGCTATAATGTATAGCTGCACCTCCTAATCTGCACTGAAATTAAATTACACTTGTTAGTAATTGCATTGCATAGTAACACTACTGTTTTATTAATGTATTATTTTGTCTTAAAATTGTATTTCCTACTTTTTATAGTTTTATGGCTCTATTAGTAGTCAAATCAATTGCCAAAGGAAAAAAGGAAATGTGTTAAAGGTGAATTTGGTAATGAACCTGAACATCAAATTTGCATTTTCTAAACTTTAATGAAATAATGATCTGAAATGCATGCCTTGGTTCAGTCTACAAATTTCTTAGCCAGAGCTCATTCTGATAGTTATGTTGTATATTTAAACTATTTGCACTAATGTAAATACAGCTGAGAACTTACACATTCACTGATGGAGACTTTCAAGGAGGAAAAATGGTTTGGGGAGCTGCTTAAAAGTGATCTGTATTTTAGCTCTTTGTTTATCATGTACTTATGAATTGAAATATGGTATCTAGAAATGTGAGACAAGCTTAGATCCACAATGCAACCCCCCCCAAAAAAACCCCATTAATATTATAATATAGCTATATTGTGTATGGCTCTCTAAATAATCTTAGAAAATCTAGGTTTTAAAGAGAAGCTTGAGAATGGGTTCTGCAGAATAAAGATTTATGTACTATGTAAAATATGTTGTTTATGATCCTGCATCCAGCTATAAGCATATCCTATGTAGAAGTTATTTTGATTTCAGTAACAAATGTTTTTGCATGTGTGTAGGATGTACGCAGTTGGATGCAGGTCTCTACCCTTCATGAGTACACAACTAAAACAAAATTATTGAAGGCAATTTTTTTTAAAAAAGTATACGATGTTTTATTAGCGTATTTGCTTAATTAACCAAATAATACATAATTATTTATGAGATTAGTCATGCCCTTTCTTTTCTCTATGATTTGGATCACGGTGTTACACAGAACAGCATGGAAACATGTCCCCCCCCAAAAAATCCAAAGCCCAGAGTGCTTTTTTTAATGTGTTTTTCATAGCAACAAGATTATCTCTACTGTTTTGTTACACACACACACATATAAACACACAAATGCCTGTTATGTTCATAAACTTCATTATTATGGCTTTCTGAGCCTCTGTTACTCTCAACGGTGATGCATTAGAGAAATGTGTTTTTCTTTGCAAACGCCGCTAATGTGATTTGCAAGCTGCTCCTGCGGCAACTATATCCATGCCAGTGCTACAAACACCACTATGCTGGGATTCCCCACAAGTCTATGTGTGTCATAATAGCATTGCGTAAACCTTGTATTTCGCACATAAATTGGTGAGAATGGGAATGGGGACAACTCACCTAGGACAACTCACCTAACAATATTATAACCTCTATGTCAGTGCAAGTCTACCTGCTAAATATAAAGCAGCCTGTTGACCTTACATTATCCCTGGTCAACGACATAGCAGGATTGAATTGCTACTCTTGCCTCATATAAAACGCTGCTGTAGCTACTTCAGCGCAAGCCATTTTGCATGTCCATGGTTTTTTAAGGCTGGTGTTGAAGGTAATTCAAAGCATGTATGTCTGAAAGGATGCTCTCCTGGTTTTGAGGCTAGGCAGTAATTCTAAACAGAAATGGGTTTTCTTGAAAGCCATGGGACTGATTTCCAAGCAAATGGGATAAGGATGGAGGTACTGGATTTCTTCAGGAGGAAGAGTGGAATAACAATTTAATAAACAACAATAATAGGCAACTTTCAATAATTTCTCAGTTCACTCGTTCCAATGAGAAAGTGTTGATAGTTTGCCAGGAATGATGGTGAGAAAGAGGAGGCTAACAGACTGATGTATACCCCAGGGTGATTTGGCTTTGGGGTGATTTCTTCTGTAATCCAGTGTACATATGTTAAAAGGCAAGTTCAGGGGTTGTCAACCTGGTCCCTACCGCCCACTGTTGGGCGTTTCAGGATTCTAGGTGGGCGGTAGGGGGGTTCTACGTAAGGTTACCAGATTTTTTTCAAAGAATCCGGGGACACTTTTTTTTTTTTTTGAAAAGAGAAAAATAAGTTATTTTTAAAAAGTTATTTTAAAAAATGTAGTAATATATTCTCTTCTGTGGTCCCCTCTGTCGTGTGGCCTTCCTCTGGGCCTCAGCCTGCTCTCTTAGAGTCCTAGCCGCCGTGGAGTAGGCTCGGGTCAGGCCTGGGCTCGGCCATGTGTCCTTACTCTCCCAGTGCTCTCCTACGTATCTTCCACAGCCGCGGCAAGGTCAGGGCTCCCCTCTTTTTTCTCCTTCCTCTTTCTCTCCCTTCTCCTTCTCCTCTCCTCCTTCTCCCTGCGTCAGTTCCAGGGTTTTCCTGGTCCCAGAGTGCCACTGGACAGTCAGCTGGGTGGCTGGGTGCTCTCGGTCCCACCTCGATTTGGGTCACGGGGGGTCAGCGGTTCCCCCTTGGCAGTGGCGGCCGCAGTGGCAGTCTCAGTAGCCAGCCTGGTAGCGCAGTTGGCTCTGGCTGGCTTCAGGAGCTGCTCACTGCTGTGGCGCCCGCCATTTTGCCTCACCGGAAGTCCCCATACGATGTGTCTTGTGCCATTGAACCAATCACACAACATTCATTCCCTACTAATAAATCTACAACACTTAAAATATAAATCCAGGGACATTAAATGAAATCCGGGGATGGATTTTGTCCTGGGACGGATTTTGTCCGGGGACAGATTTGTAAATCCGGGGACCGTCCCTAGGAAACAGGGACGTCTGGTAACCATAGTTCTACGGCACAAGTTGAATCCTCCTTCCATCGAGCACTGGTGGGCAGTAAGGAAATTTTACTATCAAGAAAGATGCATTAGTAGGCGGTAGGTATAAAAAGGTTGACTACCCCTGGGCAAGTTTAACTGACATAAAGTGACTTTCATGTATATCTGTTTAAAAGTTAGGGTTCCTTCAGCAACCTCTCACATTTGATGCCTAATTATGACAAATTTTATCCATTTTACTTTCCATCAGGGACAAAAGTATCCTTGGTGGGATGTGTAAACACTTCAGCAAGCTTGCAATGGGGGTGGGAGGTGCTGCATGCACATCTCAAGGTGCACTCAAGGGCGGGTGTCTGCCAGCGCTGTTTATCTCAATGAAGTGCACATTCTGATGTGTATTCCCAACCACAACTAGTCATTGTGTGTTAGCCCGTCACTACAATGAACATCTGGAATGTGATGCCTTCCAGATGTTGTTGAACCACAACTCCCATCAACCTGGACCATTGGCCATCCTGGCTGGGACTGATGGAGTTGGAGTCCAACAACATCTGAAGGTCACCACATTGACTTACCCCCCATCTGAGCATGATGCAAATGAGCTGCACTGATTAACTGAGATTAAGTGGCAGCTCTTGCACATGTGTGCTCATAATATATAATAATGACTACGGTTGCAGAAATATTTGCTGTGAAAAATGAGTAGCTTTTGATTCGTCAGTTTTATTTTATGAATGATTCTTAACCAGTGTTGTAGATGTAAGCGATATAATCAGAAGAAACCAAAAGAAGTTCAGATCCCAAGCAGTCTCAAGCTGGTAAGACACTTCTTATATTTCTTTTACATTGTTTCTGTATGAACTTTTACCCATGCTAAATAAATGAAAGTAGGATGACAATGAAGTGCTGGCTCGTTTTCAGACTTGTGCTTGGCTCTCACTTGGAATCAATTTTGTCAGACAGAAATTATATACCAGTCCAGCATGTATTGATTGAACACTTAGCTTTTTATGTTAATCCAAACTGCTTTTTCAAAATTCTGAAACATATATTGCTTTGCATGCACAAGAAAAAGTAACTTGTGCTACACATCATCTACCTTTAGCTACATGCAGAAACGTCGTTTTTAGTACTGGCCACAGTGGTGTAGTGGTAAATTTTGATTGCAGGAGGCCATCATGACAACCCACATAAACATACTCCAAAGGAGAGTCCCCAAATAGAGGCAGCTGTGTCGACCCATTATTACACATAGGTAAACCCAGAAGTATCACACCAACAAGCAGCAGTACACAGCGTAAAATCTGATTTATTAGACTCAGCATGATTGCGATCCTGTGCATTGTCTTCTGGGACGAAGGTCCCTTGAACTCAGAGGTGCTTACCGGTACTTCTGACGGCATATAGAGTCAGCTTGTAAGACACATAGAGCTTTATCAAAAGATCTTCAACCAGCTGAAATGCAATCCTTAGCTTTTCGTTAGAAAGCAAGCAAGCCTGCAAAGAAGGGTTGCCATTTTAATTGCTAACATTAAGTAGGGACCCCTTCAAGGAAAAGAGAAGAAGGGAGGGCCATAGGGCACTGGTAGAACATCTGCTCTGCTTGCAGAAGGTCCCACTTTCAATCCTTGACATCTCTGGCTGAGAGGGACTCACATCTGAAATCCTGGGGACCTGCTGCCAGTTTGTGAAGACAATACTGAGCTAAATGAACTGACGGAACGATCTGACTCAGCTTCCTGTGGAGTATTCAGCACTACTTAGTTATTTCCCTCATTCTCTGACTTCCTCTATGCTAATCTGTCACAAAAACTTGAAAACCTCAATAATACCTCATTTGCTTTGCCACAGCAAAGAGGGTCCATCAGTTATCCTTGTGCTCCAGAAAATTACATCATCACCTGTGCTGTGAAAGATGCCCTACACTGGATTCCCCCTCTGCTACTACAATAAAATAAATACTACTACAACAACAACTAATAATAATAATAAATACTTCACTGATGGCCATAATCAAACCACTATACTCAGCAGTATTACTGCTGAAGGATGTGTGAAGAGCATGAAGAAGTGTTCACCAAAATATGTATTTAGCAGACACCACTAAGTGATTCATCACAAACTTGACATATTTATTTTCCTCAGGAGCTGTTACAGCTAGAGACAGAATACCGGGTGGATTGCCCTTACACTGTAATTAATCTCTGTTTAAGAAAGCAATTAATATCTGAAGCTACCATATACTGAGTCAGACCATTGTCAGTCCAGGTCAGTATTAGCTATTCTTGCCAAGGTTAGCTCTTGCTGCTTGAAGATCATTTTGAATGTAGGTGCTCGTGATTGAATCAGGGCCCTTAGGAATGCAGTGTAATGTACTGTTACTGAACCGTTTCTATCAAAAGATTCAGATGAAAGCATGTTTTCTTCCTCTGCTCTACCGTAATTGTCTCTCTGCCTTGTTTGGAGGCCGGAACACAACTCAGTGGTAGACCACCTGCTTTGGATGACAAATATTTAGGTTCCAATCTACCTTCTCTATCCTAGAGCAAGGCTGTTGAAGTCCAGCTGCAGCCTGCTTTGGTGTTTGAGGTTAAGGGTCTAAATGGAATAGCCAAAAACAATGTTGTATAGGTCTGTTTTAGGCCCATTTTAGTGGGCATTTACTTAATATTTCAGTTCCAACCTGGAGGCAAAACCATTGGGCAGCTTAAAGCAATTGTTCCTTTTTTTATCATATGTACCAAACTTAATACAATCCCATATCATTTCAGGTGCCAAGCATCCAAAATAAGTGCTTTCCTTAAGACTTTAAACACCTCTGATTTCAGCTCATTGTGAACAGACCCCTGTTTTGTTTCATGCACACCCATATGTATGTTTCAAATTGCCATGTAGTGTGTGCAAGACTTCATCTCTTGTCAAGATTTACAACCTGGTCTTTTAGATATCAATCAAAAGCACATTTTCAACAATGTCCTCATTTACATTTATCTAATGTTTAAGGTCATTTGTGATCATTTGAGTGTATTTCAGCATATGGAATCAGTGAATAATAGATTTCAGCTCCATGCTGTGAAGAAAGATTGTGTTTTTACAAGACATAATGTTGTTTACTGGGTGTTAATAATCACTAATTAATAAACATATCTAGATTTCTAAAATGTTGCATTTTCTGTGATGGAAATGTCAAGTGTTTAACTTGCTGAGTGCAATAGCATTTTCTTCCTTCTCTGCATAAAATAATTTAATTACAGAAAGATGTGCAATGTTGTACTGCAATATAGAGCACGTTGGTCTTTCCCATTTTGGTACCTATAGATTCCCATTCAAATATTTCATATCAATAAAGACTATTTATAGCATACTCTGTGCTATACTACCGTAAAACAGTTTGAATTGTGCAAATATAAATTTTGACTAACATCCTTTTACCCATTTTACTATTTTATTTCTATATTGTTGTCTAATATCTCTCTCCACCAGAAACATATATACTTGCAGGCAATTTCTACTGAAATTAACAGGAGCTTTTCCCCAACCAAATGAGTTTAAGCATATTTTCAATTAGTGAGTGGTCTTACTCAAAGTTGTGTAAACAGATAATGGGTCCCTTGAAACCTAGGCCTTGGCTATATTTTAAAATCATTGCTGCACATATTTGTATCCCTAAGATAACATGTTCTCTGCTACACAATTGAGCTCTATGACCAGATAGATCTGTTTGGTAGCTAGGATTTATCCTCTCTGAGTGGAACCCTTGTCAGATTTTCGGTTATGTTCCTGCAGTCAGGTGCCTGTGTCCCCCACAATTAGAAAATTGTTGGTGGTTCTGCCATTCTCACACTTCTGTGTAGGTTGTACATGGTATATTGGAGAAACAGTATCAACAATAGCTTTTTGTCCCCCAAATACCAAGGTCCCTATTTAGGTTGCCGTACTATATTTTATGCTGAATGCCTGCCAAGCACATTTCTGTGTATAGGAGTGTAAGGCTCAGGGTGGAGTGGGGGTGAAGTGCTTTCAAACAGTTATGGCCCATATGTCTCATTAGAAAAGAGACACTGGCAAATTATGCTTCTTTAAGCTTTTTATTAATCCTCACATTACATCACACGTTATGCCTTCCCCTTACATCCTCTAGTTACCTTAACTGTTGGGGGATTCTTTCCCCACCCACCTTTCTATGTGAGAGCCCAGGGTACTTCCCACCCTTTATTCAGGGTTAGGATCACCTGCCGTCGAATTTCAGTGGGGTGGCTTCTCTAGCCTTATTATTTGAGTGCTGAGAGGAGTAGTCCTTCATTTCCTGGGCCTCCTCTCAGCTTGTGCCCAGAGGCTCCTTCTTCTGCCGCTGACCATGCTATCTTTCTTACTTACATCTGGAAGATATTGGATGGATTTAAAGCAGGCACTTTACTGACCTTGTCTTCTCTTGCCCTCTCTGCGATCTGGTTTTTCCCATTCTTTCTGGAACCGAACTCCCCCCTCTCTCCTGTGGGTGGTTCTGATCTCCTGCTCTGCCCAGGAGGGAAGGTAGAAGCAGGACTTGCACCCACAGGGTCCCAAGCCGCCTAGCAAGGCATCCTCATGCCATTTCTAGGAGGCTTCCCTGGCGCCCACTGTGGGTTCTTCTCAAATCTCCCATAGGGGAAACCCAGCCTGCATCTCCTTCTCCTCTTGGCTCCATCAGAGATGGATGCTCTGACTAAGACTGCTGCTGAACAGGTTGCTGCTGCTGCTGTGTCTACTGGCGAGATGCCTGCCTTCCTCTACACATTCCCTCCATGGAGCCTTCTTTTTTTACTTATCAATTTCATAAAATTTATACAATGCTTGATAGTGTTTTTTAAAAAAAATACAAAAACCTTCAAAGCCAGTTTACAAAAAATAAAACAGATAAATCAGGAAAAATTCACAACCATACTTTAAAATACTAAAAGAGACTAAAATTATCTCAACTTTCTAAGCATATGGGTAGGCTCGTCTAAACAGGAATGGTTTTAGCAGGCACCAAAAAGAGTACAGTACACATGAAGACAAAGTCCAGATGAAGTCTGACTAGTGCAGAGTAAAGTTGAACTCTCATTTCCCATGTTTGGGAAACCATGGTCCTATTAATGCTGCCTAAAATTGCTTTAGCCCTTTTTTGCCGCTGCATCACACTGCTAACTCGTGTTCAGCTTGTGATTGACTACAAACCCAATATACTTTTCATATGTAGCCAGGTTTCCCTCATCCTATACCTGTGCAAAATGATTGTGATTACCTAAACAAACAAAAAACATTTTCATTTGTCAATGATGCATTTTATTTTGTTAGCTTTGGCCCATTTTTATCAAGGTCTTTTTGAATTTTATTGCCATATTATGAGATGTTAGCTACTCTAACATTTACGTCATCTGCAAATCCCATCATTGATTAAAATTTTGGAAAGTATTCATGGGTTCCATGTGCCTGTCACAGGAATTATGTAGAATTCTAGTGTGCCTTTTCATTTCATTATCTATAGGTTGCCTACTTTATATTCACAATTTCAAAACACCTATGATGGAATTAGTCAAGGTATTTAACCTTAGTAACCATACATGAAAGCGTAGAGAAGTTGTGTTTCCAATTTCACAGCCAGTTTTGTCTCACCTTCTCCCAAAGGCCTTGATGATGACCTTTCCAAAGGCCAGGCTAAGTTTCACAACTCTGCTGGAGATTTGTCATCACTGTGGGCTTTCCAGTAGCAAAGTGACCCATGATGACTTGAATATTGCCCATGAGAATTGGCAGCCAAGGCACAATAATCGGAGCATCTGAGGTTGAACAGTTTTCCGGTAGTCCTGGGTGTAAATCAGGTGCTGATATCAAGGTCAGAGAAAGCAGCAGACTGCCTGACTGTAAACAAAGCACAGAACTGTACCTGATAAAAATATTTAGCTAAACCACTTATTCTCAGAGTATATACAGGATATTGTCATACGCTCATTTTAGCCTAGCACTGGACCATTTAATATTTCTTGGTAATGCAACTGAAGATCTACAGTAACGGCACTTCAGATTTCTAAGTACTTGGGGGAAAATGGGTACCCTATTAATGAGAAATAATGTGTAACTTTCCAAGGACAGCTAAAGTGAAGACCAGTGATAGACTGGAAGGCCATAGCTCAATAGTAGGACATCTTCTTTGCATACAGAAAGTCCCAGGATTAATCCTTGGCGTCTCCAGGTGAGACTTGGAATGTACCCTTGTCTGGAATCATGGAACGCGCCACCAGTCAATGTAGATAATATTGAGCTAGATGGACCAACAGTCTGACTCAGTATAATGCAACATCCTAGTGCCAAACAGAAGGTGCTTCTCCTCAGTAGCAGAACACATGCTTTGCAGGTTTGAACCCTGACATCCCTGGAGAGCAATTGCCAGTAGATAGTCCTGATTTAAATGGACCAAAAGTCCAACTTGGTAAAAAGCAGCTTCCTAACAATCTTAGAATCTCCTCCACTTGGTGATAGGTAGAGTGGTGCAAATAAACTGCATATGGGGTGCCACCAAGTTGTATGATATCTCAGGCACAGTGACCTTGTAAAGTCCCGTAATGGATTGCCTTGGACTGGCTTAGTCTCTCAGCACAGGGAACAGACATAGCAACTGGGATGATGCAGTTTTCTATATACCAGCTGCAAAGTTCATGACGCATATGGTCTGAGAAGGTGTGTCACACAGTTTGTTAATGTATGGTCAATATTCAAGCCATCATGGGTCACTTTGCTACTGGAAAGCTATTCTGTCCCTCAAAAGGATGCCAGTTTCTGTGAACAGTCTTTTCTGGTGCGTGGTGATATAAAGCTGTGCATCTTTGTATTCTCCTCAATTACCCTGGAGAGCTCTTGCCAGCCACCATGGACAGTCCTGAGCTAGATGGACCAATGTTCTGAGTTGGTGTAAACCTGTATTACAATATCGTCTTTACTCTTCCAGGTTGTTAAGTGGCAATCTTTCCCACCACCTGCTGCTTCATCCCTTTAATCTGAAGTTGCCAGGGATTGAACCTGGAGACCTTTGGCATGTGAAACATGTGCTGTGCCCCCGCTCTGCAGTCCCTCTCCTTGCAAACGTAAAGCAAACAGAGAGAATGGTCTTAGCCTAGCCATCTACTTTATTTCATGGTCCCTCCCTGTATTGTGTAACCCAATAAGGACTGTACATGGTACTGTTTCTGCACATTTGAATGTGTCTTAAATGCACTGTGTTAAACAGATACGGCCTTTATTCTGCCTGAAGAAAGTCGTCTCCCCCAAGTTGCCATCATATCTACCTGATGCCGAAGAGCTTGCTTTTTCCTCAGTGAAAACTACCAATATATATGTAGAGAACATTGTTCTGCCAGAAGGTGGCAGAAGTAAAATAGGCACATGCTAGCCTTATCACCTGGTACAAGAGTTCAGGGTGTGGAAGGCTACAGATAAAATCAAATCTTAATTCTCAAGGTACTTCTTCTCAAAGCATTAGATATGCACTGTCATCAGTAAGAGACTTTCTGGCTTGATCTAGTCATTTTAATCTGGTATATAATTGAAGGGCGATTTCAAATGAACCCTCAAGTACAATACCACTTCATTATGCACATCTGAACTGTTCCTTGGTTTGAATCTAGTGCCTCAACCAAGAAAACAAGCCAAGAATGTCAACAATCTTCCCTCTCCGGCCCCCTCTGGGTTCCGATTCCACTTTCTCATATCCTGAGTATCCTTGTCCTTTTAAACTGAGCAAGGATGTAAGAGAAGAACAGGTGATAGAAGGGAACAGAGAGACATTTATTTAAAAACAATAAAAACCCTCAGTACCTTTTGAGCCACAGTACTTTATCAATATACTGGTAGTTTAAGATGTGTGTGTGTGTGTGTGCTGAATGTCTAGAAAACAGTGGATCAGAATAATAACTTCATTTCAAGTATTCGATTCAGATACTTTAGATTTAGTTTTTGTGGTGTGACATATTATTTCAGTTCCTCTCAAAATAAAAATCCCAGTGAAAAGTTTAGATATTTCAGTGTGCTACCAAGCCAGATTCAAGGTGCTCTTGCTAACATATAAGAACATGGGGTCTGACTATATGAAGAAATTACTGTCCCCATATAGAATTGCCCCTTTGTTAAGATCAGAGGTCTAACAGGGAGCAGGAGCGGAAAGGAAAAGGAAGTTCTGTGGCAGAAGCAGAAGTCTGTTGTGCCAGCAGAACAGCAGTGTTGGATACAACCCTCTATCTTTATTGTGTGATCCCAATACTTAATTTACAGGGTAAAATATTTGCAACTTGGGGGGAATTTCTGGAAATCTTAGAAACTGTCATGGGTATCACAAAATACCCAATTCACAGAAGAAAAACTGTCAAAACTGACCTGCAAAAAAACCAACATGGGCAAAGCACTGTGCCTCCCCAAAAACAAATAAGAGAGATTAAAAAGGCAGGAGCCTCACCCCAAACAGGCTACCCTCCAACCAAGCAATAAAAACCACAAATGTAGATGGGGGGCATAAACTTTGGATTGGGTGCTGTTTACAGATTTGTTAAAATTTAAGCGGCATATAAATTGTCCAATTTTATTTTATTTTTCAACTGTGATGCCCAGAGACTATTCTCCTGGTGGTGATACTATTAGCTGAGGCACACTATATAGTACCCCTACCCTCAAAAAGAAGGCAGGCCCAGCTGTGATCAACTTTTGATGCCTGCTTTAAAAAGACCTAGCTGTTTATTGAGGTGTTTGCTAGGTACTAATTCTCAGCTTGGGATAATTTCCAGCTTTGCTGACTATAGTGGATGGACTCTTAGAATCCTAGAATTGTAGAGTTGAAAGGCACTCCAAGGGTCATCTAGTCCAACCCCCTGCAATGCAGGAATCTCAGCTAAAGCATCCATGATAGATGGCTATCCAACCTCTGCTTAAAAACCTCTAAGGAAGGAGAGTCCACAACCTCTTAAGGGACAGCTCTTACCGTTAAAAAGTTCTTCTAGATGTTTAGTGGGAATCTCCTTTCCTGTAACTTGAATCCATTGGTTCGAGTCCTAATCTCCAGAGCAGGAGAAACCAAGCTTGCTCCATCTTCCATGTGATAGCCCTTGAGATATTTGAAGATGGCAATCATATCTCCTCTCAGTCTCCTCTTTTCCAGACTAAACATACCCAACTCCTTCAGCTGTTCCTCATAAGGCTTGGTTTCCAGACATTTGATTATCTTGGTCACTGTCCTCTACTCGTGTTCCAGTTTGTCAATATCCAGAACTGGACACAGTACTCCAGGTGTGGTCTGACCAAGGCAGGATAGAGTGGTACTATTACTTCCCTTGATCTGGATACTATACTTCTGTTGATGCAGCCTAGAATAGCATTAGCTTTCTTTCTTTCTTTCTTTCTTTCTTTCTTTCTTTCTTTCTTTCTTTCTTTCTTTCTTTTTGCTGCTGCTTCATCACACGGTGGACTCATGTTAAGCTCGTAGTCTACTAAGACCCCTAGATCCTTTTCACATGTGCTACTGGGAAGCCAGGTGTCCCCCATTTGTGCAGCTGTTTCGTCCTACGTAAGTGTAGAACCTTACATTTGTCCCTATTGAAATTCATGTTGGTAGTTTAGGCCCAGTTCTCTAAACTAAGGTCATCTTGAATCCCAATTCTATCTTCTGTGGCATTAGCCACCCCTCTCAGTATGGTGTCATCTGCAAATTTGATGAGCATCCCCTCAATTCCTTCGTCCAAGCCATTTATAAAGACGTTAAACAACTACAGGCCCATGACAGAGCCCTGCTGCACCCCATCTGTCACTTTTTCCCAGGATGACAAGGAACCATTAATGAGCACTCTTTGGGTTCGGTCAGTCAACCAGCTACAACGCCACCTAACAAGCACAATGGTTTAATATTTTAATGTGTTTTTCTCCTGGTGCATTTTGTCTGAATTTTGTAAACCGCTTTGGTGTCACTAAAATGATGAATGGTGTTCAAATTATTTTAAATTAAACAATATGCTGCAATTTGATTAGCCAAAAACATGTGTAAGCACTCTGAAGAAAGCTGATAATGTTGGAGAGTAACAGGGCACACACACAGAGGCGCCCCTTGGATTCTGCCGCCTGATTCAGCCACCTCTGTCTGCCTCATGGATGGGTCGGCCCTGTTCTCAGTTCATGTGGCTGAACAGGTTTATGATCCAGCCTAAGTTCCCTCCCCTTGAATGCCCCCTTTTTTGGAGCCTACACTGGCTTATGATCTGCTGGGCTCACCCAGCAAGGTCCCAGCTAAGCCAAGCATGGGAAGTTACACCAACTGTTCTGGGAACCTCCCAGCTAAACAGGAGACCCTTCTATAGGTTTGCTTCCTCACTGAGCGATCTTCAATGTCAATATATTGACATTAGGCAGGCGCCATTAGTGTATTCTTTGAGATATCTGACTAAAATGTTTCTGTTTCAGAGGGCCTATTCAGACACACAATTGTGTTTCGTCGTTTTGAACAGTTTTAAAATGTTCAAAATATATTTTCCCTTTTAATTTTCATTGTATTTTCATTACCAATATGTTTGCTGCCCTAGACTCCTTTGAGAGGAAGGGTGGGGTATAAATTTGATTAAACAAATACATATATTTATTTGTTTGCAGCAGCAAATAATCAGGAGTTTAATAATAACAATAACAATAATAAACACAAGTCCTATCACATTAAAAAATGGTTATTAAAGTCCTTGTTTGTCTTCATTGGATTTCTTTCAGTGGAATGAAGGACTAGTGATGGTCTTCGAAGCTCAACTGCCAACTGCCATTGCTGTTTCAGGATTCTTTAAAAAGAAAAAAAAATCATAAAATGAGAGCTAACAACCCCACCAACTTACCTTTACCTAATTTTCACTGTTGTAACCTAAGTTTCCACGGAAACAGGGTTGAAAAAGCCGCCAGTAGCCAGCAGGCAGCCGGCAGCTGAGAGTGAGAACTCTCCTTTGTCACTTTCCACTAGTGGATACATGCTGAGCACTGAAAGTGCCAGTTTGCAAAGCCACCTAGATTTCTAAAATTTGCACCCCATTTAGAGTTTAAATGGGAGTGTGTGTGTGTGTGTGTGCGTGTGCGTGTGCGTGTGTGTGTTTGGGCTGGGGGTGGGGGAAGAGGTGATTAAATTAACCTACTGTTTTTCACCCTGCGATTGGCACAATACATTCCAGAAAAGGTAAATTGCGGAATTCACTTTTGCTTTATTAGATATCTTTTTATTATTATTATTATTTACATTCTACACCTTTACAGAATTACTTGTTTATATGTATGTGCAGTGTGTGTGTGTGCAATATGTATGGTTCTGCTGTTTTCAAGGGCTATACATGATACTCTTTTTGTCTTCCATGTCTATTGCACACGTTGCCAAATGATAAGACCCATTCCACCACCAGGAGGATATTATAAGTAAATCATAGACATAAATCACCCTGTGTGACTTTGGGAGATTACTTTTAACCAGGAGCAGCTTGTTGCCAATGGAAAACGAACGTTCACAGAACAGCGATAAACATGTACAAACTGACAAACCCATCCCTGCCTTCTGTTTATGCATCCCTGTGACTGCAAGTAGAAAATAAGTTATCTGCTTTGATAACGAGGCAAACAGTTGTATAAGAAGAATAAAATTATGCTGCAATCACAAGCATACTTAATGCAGAGAAACTCCCACTTGAACGTATTTGGGCTTACTTCTGAATAGGCATTTTGGACCACACTGTTAGAAAGACAGCACTTTCTTTGATATTATACAAACAACAACAACAACAACAACGTCTGATTATAAAGCTTCTTTATTTGGAAACCAAATACTAAAAATGTTTTATTTGCCAATACAGTATTACAGATCTTAGAATTAAATAATATAATAGAGCAGCTAATAGCACAGATCTTGGAATGAAATAATATCATAGAGCAAAAGTTGACTGTAATTGCGTATTGTAAAGATTGTCAGTAGCAAAATAGTTGGCACAGAAGTGAAGCCTGAGCATTCTTCCACCCTTTCCCTCCTCCCCACAAGCACAAGGATATAGTTGCTTCATGTGTGAGAAACTCAACTGACTTGCCTGTCGGATGCAACAGAGAGCAGAGCACGCAATGCCTTTTCAGTTTGCAAAAGTGTGTTTCCGTTCAATAAGCCACACTTGATTCCCCTATATTCCTTTTCAATTAATCTGCAGGAGTAAAGGGCCGAAACCTATCAGCCTATTTTACGTTTTAGTTCTCAGTTTATAATGCAGAACCTTTGAAGCTGCCTTTGACTATATAAAGATGTAACTCTCTTGCTTCGAGATGTAAACCATAAAGGAGATGCCTAGTATAGTCTGCAGTATCTTTTTAGCTGCACTTTTTATAATTATCTGTATGTACTTTTAACAGAACGACTATTCACATCCTTTGCCAAAAAGTGTAAATGCTTTTCTTTTTTAAAGGAGGGGAAATGCAAAAGATGAAAACATGTAAGTCTAATTTTAAAAATCTTCTTTCTCTCTCTAGCATTCTACGATGGGATAATGAGACAGATGTCTCTCAACTGGAAGGACATTTTGACATTGTTATGTGTGCTGACTGGTAAGTACATAAAAAATCATAAAACTCATGTTAGGTGGGGGGAAGCTTTGCTGGAGTAATTGTGCTGTGCTGCTTGCTGATGGCTAAGCAAAGTCAACAAATGAAGCACAAAGCCACCTTAACCTCAACAAATTAATATTCATCTCCATGTGACAGTTATAAGGTAGTCTTCTATCACACAGTAACTTCTACCACATTATTTCCCAAAGATTGATTTTGAGAAGCATTTCCATTTTCTGGAATTGCCTCTGTTTCATGCTTGACGTATCAGTAAATGGACGACTTAGGCAAATTGCAAATAATTATGGCTCAGTGAGGAACAGTCTGGAGAAAAGGGAGTTTATCAACACAAACAGCTCAATTAGCTTACTTCTTAGGAAAGATCTGACTATTGATATAAGAGGATATATAGTCTGTGCTCCCCAGTAAATCTTTGGGGGATATTTCCCCCCGTTTCTCAAATCTGCCAAACAAAAGTAATAACATGCATCATCTAAGTGACATTGAGATGTTTGAATTAATAGTACATTAATTGCAATAAAAAGAAATCTGAGAAAAACACACACATCTTTGATTGACCGACAAGTTACAGAATAATGTTTTACTGTATATATTCAAGCATCTAGGTAGATTTAGCTGAATATAAATTGCATTTTTAAAATTCTGCTGATGCACCCAGTTATATAAACTGCACAATGGTTCCCATAAGGTTATAAAGTGTTTTTTAAAGATATATATTTTACATAAATATAACTTCATGTATACAGCTTTGCTTAGCTGTATGTTATCATAGGAGGGCATGATTTAGATCTGTAGCAATCAGTGAGAGTTCAGCTATTGACTTCAGTAAGATGCAGAAAGTATGCAAAATAAAACATACGTACATAATCATTATGCAGACCTTTTATTAAAAAAATAATTATTATTCCACAAGATAGTTCAGTCTAAGTGACGTCTGAATCGAAATGATTAAACTAAAGGTTACCTTCCCATTGTGTATGTGGAACTAACTCATAAGCTAGACACATGCTTTTAAATACTTCTCTGAATGAAATATTTGTGTTTCTTTCTAATGCCTCCTAAGTATTTCTTTGTCTTTTCTTTTCTTCTTCGATGACTTCCCAGTGAATGAAATAAGGTTTCTCTTCCCGTCGCATTGCATTTCAGAAAAGTTCTTTGTTCCCAAAAAGGACAGACATGGGTTTCTAACTAATCACTAGTAATGTGCCTCAGAGATGCATCATCTGATTAAAATAAGGAGCTAAACAACACCATATGATTTCAGCAAGTAATTTAGTAAATGCCTTCCTCACCAAATATTAGAATGGATACTCTAGGTTTCATTGCACAGATGAAGTTAATGCTGGACAGGATTAGATCAGATTAAGTATGAAAGTCAGATCAGAGTGCTGGCGGACATGAGCAGGAGGGCAGCAGTCTTCTCGGAGGCTTAGACAAGGCTCGCATATGGATGTTCTCCAGATTATGTGGGTGAAGCAAGGTCTTGCCAAGAGATTTAGAGTTAAATTTGTTCTTCACACAAATATCAAAACAACCTGGCCATGCCATCTCTTATATTCCTAATTCTCACACCGTGTTATCCTATTTGTACTATGGAGAATAGCAGAGCGAGCAAGATTTAACTCTTACTACTCTACCCCAGTTTATTCCTCTCATCCTATGGGTAAATTGCTGGCCATACGGGTAGATTTATTGTTGTCTCATTAGAAAACAAAGGATTGCGCTTAATAGATTAAATACACATTCACTCGCCAGACATGAAAAACACGTATCGCATTGGCTCTATTTACACTGAACCATATATAAATTTACACTGAACCATATATAAATAGAAAGCAAATTTATAAAACATTTACACTAACAGCCAAATGAATGTGAGATGTGGAACACAGATTTCTTAAAAACACTGGATATTTTGTTGGCCCGAGGTAAAATGCAAGTGTACCTCCATGTTTGTTTAATAAGCATAAAATAACACTTTTTCCTTTCCTTTTTTCTTCATCTTCATTTACAGTGTGATGAACTATCTGGGCTGCTGAGTTGTGTTAATATTTAGTCTGCATCATTTCCATGCTCACTTTCTTTCCAAATAAAGAATCACTTGAATGATATTTTCACTCTAAATATCCGTAATATTATAAGATGTTCAGTAAGTGTGCTGGGATAAAAGCAAAATAAATACAATGAGTTAACAACATGGGTGTAATAGTTTTACCCAGATCATTGTCAGTCATTAAGATCTGTAATTAGAACAAAGCAGAAACCTGTGTTCAAATGTTAAGTAGAATGACAAATTCACGGTGCACTATTTCTAGTAAAGGTGGCATATGATTCTCTAAATAACTAAACACTGGCACTACTTGGTTCCATTTACAAGAAAACAAGCTCCATTCATAAACATGTTTCAAACTCATACTGAGTTTCAGCTAAAAATATACATGATTATGAAGAGTAGTGCTATGTTTAAACTCTTAAATCATCCATATATTTTCATTCAGTCATTTGAACACATTGTATTCAAGGATAGAGAATATATGAATAGTGTATTATTACATTTCCTTTAGGTTATAAAAGAAATCAGAGGCAAGCTCAATAGTGGTTAGCTGTTGGAAGAGTGTGTGTGTGTGTAAGGACACAATTAAAAATAATTGTGAAGCAGTGCTTGAACAGAAATTTAAGGAAAATATGAGGCAGCATTTAAATCTATGTTAGGTTATGGTTTATTTCTATACCGCTTTTTTGGCCCCAAGGCCCTGAACAGCATACTAATAGAAAATAACATAATCAAAATAACAGAAAACAGAAAAATCAGAAGATACCCACCTTGGATAAGCTAGATGAAATCACTAGTGTGCAAGTATTGTGAGCTTCCTTTACATTGGATGTGTCAGTGAAAACACAGAGTGAAAGGAATACTAACTTTCAGGGCAAGTTCACATGTTCAGTTACAGAGAGAGCAAACACCAAAGAGGCATCTGGTTCCTCCAACAGTTAGATAAGGGGTGGTAATGAGAAGTAAACGAGCCATGTTAACACAATTCATTTATCATATGGTAGCCACAATCGTCAAATGGCAAACCTAACATGTTACCCTTACGCCAGGGTTCCGTGTTGCCGGAGTCCATTTCCCAGCAAGCGTGGCCAATGACCAAGGATAATGGGAGGTGTAGTTCAGCAACACCTGGAGGGCCAAAGGTTGCCCAGTCCTGCCTTCAGTCTCAGGCAGTGCAGGTGGGGCTCTCGCAGCTTCCCAGCACAGTGGGTTACTATCACTTGCCGAGAGGGGTGGGGCTTGGGGGAACTTGGTGTGGTGCAGTAAATGGTGATGGGGCCATTCCTCACCAGCCACTACTGCATGAATTACACTAGCATCTCTGGTTTCTGTTGACCATAGAGGCTCACCTGATGCTGTGTGTAGGCAAGCAGAGTTGTCATAGTGGCCCTTTTTGCATCAGAACTATACCATGCAGTTCTGCCACTCCCAGGAACTAGCATTATTTAAATACCATGCACCTGTCCCATAGGAGCTGGCACTCACCATCATCATCATCATTTTTGCTTATTATTAAAAATACTTCATGCTTATATATAGCTATATGTGGCACTGCATTGCAAACACTGCTTCCATATAGCACCCAAGATGCTGACATCTAAGCTGCCTACATTGTTGTACCACATGCGACTGAGGAGTTTAGGTTTCTTAGGATGGAATATAATAGTGCTGGATGACAATAGCTTTGAAGGCTGTGCTTCAAAGTTATTAGAAAATTAAAGACAATAGCATCTTGCTTTTAAAACGAAAAAAAAATCACCTGGGTGGCAAAGATAAATTTGCAGTGGGGGGAATCAACGTCATTTTATTGAAGAAAGTATCTTTATCGCTTTGTGTGGATGGCAGGTATATTTATTTCAGGCACCAGTCCATCCATTTCCAGACAGGGGCAGCTACAGAATTTGCAAACATAAATTCCATTTCTGAATTCCTTTCAAAGTTCTCACTGAAATTGGCACCAACTGCATATTGTCTATATATTGATAAGACTGCACTAAGAATGTAGGCGGCAGCTTGTTGCGTTTTGGAGTAATAACATTGTTTATTTAGATCTAGTTTTCCCCACTCGTTTTCAGTTTTTATGAAAAACTGATGGTCTGGAAGTAAGCGCTCTCCCCCAACCCACAATAAATGTGTTTCAGTGCATGACAGCTTTGCTGTTTACTGAAGCTGTGCAAAACTGTAAATGACAATGAAGAGTGAACAACTGGAAATCATGTCTGAACCACCAGCCATAAACTGTGATACTTGGCTGTCACATTACATGCAAAATAAAAAGATTTGACATGATAGCTTATAAAATATAAACATGTATCCATGCTCCAGAGATGCTTGCAGTATTTTGCAGACAATGGTACAAAATACGTGGGATTCAACAGAGAATGGCATGTGTTCTCGCTGCCTTTTCTGGAATGTCGTCCTCTGCAGTTTAAGGGGTCAACTGACACATATCCTCCAGATGCCATTTCATATATACCTGCATGCAGCAACCTCAACACATCCCTTGCATCTTTTGCTCTTGGGGGCCGGGGAGAGGGGGGTATGTGGACTTTCACTGATTCTGTAGAGCCATTGGCGTAGCTTTTTGACATTCCCAAATCTTCCTATTCAGCTGGTGGAGCTCTTTCACCATCAAGAATAACAGCATTTAGTCCCGATGCCTTCTGAGAATGAATAATCTTGCTGGGAAGAAATATGCTTTGCCCAGGGCATTTAAAGCTATAATATGTTCCCTTTTTTGAAGCTAACATATGTCTTGTGAAAGCAAAACTGGTGGACGTATCTCTAGTGGCTCTCCTGTAGCATGAGTGCACATGGAGTGACAGAGCATTCGTCACATTACAGTGGTAACAAACTTAAAGGTTCTAAAACAGAAAAGACTTTACCATTCATTCATCTATAAGCCAGAGTAAAATGAATGTCTACAAACAATGAACCAGCACAGACATCTTGGTTTGTCTTGTTCCATAGATGTGACAAATCATTTGTCATATCACAGGGTCAGTGATTTCATAGGATAGGGATCAGACCAAAGGACTACTTAGCCTAGCATCTTGTTTCAAGCCATGGCCCACCAGATCCCTCTGGGAATACCAAAAGTCAACAATTCTCTCCCACTTTTGTTCCTCATCACCTGGTACTAGCCATGATGGCTGTGTTCTACCTCCACTATCAAAGGCAATATGTCTCTGAATACCAGTTGCTGTCAATCAAAGGAAGGCAGTGTGGTGTTGCACCCAGGTCTTCCTCTGGATCTCTAGCTGGCCACTGGGGGGACAGAATGCTGGACTAGATGGGCCTTTGGCCTGATCCAGCAGGGCTTTTCTTATATTCTTATGGTAGTTCAGAGGCATACTGCCTCTCTTCCGGTTTTTAAAATGGGGGGCATTTCAGAACAGGTGAGTAGGAGAAGACAGAATTTTCATGTGCCAGGTAACCACAGCTTGAGGAAATGGTACCTTCCCTACAGCCATACCTTCCCTATTAACCAAGTGGCAAGTAATGTGCAAGGAAGCAGTTGCTGTTTGAGATTATACTGTTTTACCAGTCTTCTGTCTGCCATTTGGACCAGCATGGATCAGTGAAGTACCCATGTGGGTTGCTGTGTCAGGCACACTAAATTCTTGCTTCTGACACTCAGAATTCATCCTGTTCATTGGCCATGTTGCTAGCGGGTTCAGCCCGCTCCCAGTATGTCTGATATCCGTATCTCAAAGCCCAGCATTAATAATTGGCATCCTGGTTGGCAACAATTCATTATCAGCTAAGGAACTAATAGTCCTGCTTAATGCTCTGTCTTGTCCAAAAGACCCACCACAACAAATCTGAAGCAAGTTGATAATATCGGAAAGAAGGTTGATGTGGTCCTGTATGATATTATTTTTTTCCCTCAGGTAGAACATAGTGGAATTCTATTTCAAAAATGAGATTAAAATAGTACTCATGTGGCACAATGGGTCAGTGCGTCTGGCTGTTAACCAGAAGGTTGGTGGTTCGAGCCCACTCAGGGACGGCTGTGGGCAGGAATTCCTGCATTGCAGGGGGTGGACTAGATGACCCTCAGAATCCCTTCCAGCTCTACAATTCTACGATTCTATGACTCACCCAGACCAGCCAAGCCCCACAAATACCACATCTGATGGCTGCAATGATTCTATGATGGCTACAAGGAATGAAGCCTTTTCAGAGGCGATGCCTTGCAATATGAACATGTCTTAATGAATAAATAAACTCCCTAGCTAAAATTGTAACACCCGAGCTATCTTATGAGAGGCCAATTGTGTGTTGAGGGATTTCTCCTGTAGAGCCTAAGTAATGCATTTTGCTGAGTTTGTTTTTATCAGTTGCTCTCTCCTGGTATATTGCTGATTTTAAATATGTCACCTATTCCCCCTCTCCCCCATCACACAGGGAGTCTTTTTTAGGGCTTTAAGTTGGCACAGATTTTTTTTTAAACAGTCCAACACTATTTTTAAAAAGGGGGAACAGGAGGGCTTTGTTCTGCTGTTCATTAGCCCTCCCGAAATGCTACCCTTGCCTTATATTATTGTATTGTATTGATTCTGATTTCTAGTATGCCATCTACTTTAAAAAAAAACAAAAAACCACTAATCACTGACCATTTATTCTTGTTGCATAGCAAAACATTTCCGGCTGACCTTTCTGCCTTATGCTTTGGACAAAAAATGGTTACAAGCTTCAGAGTTTGTTTGTTTTCTTGTTTAAAAAGTGCATGAACTGGAAGGAATTTAGACCTCAATTTCTCCTTCACAGCAATGTGTAAACATATGTAATTAGCCTTGTACTTATCTGCATTAGTATCATTAGAACTGAAACCCCTTTTTAATCTGGATTCTGTTCTCTTCTCAATGTCAGCCTGTTTCTGGACCAGTACAGAGCTAGCCTTGTGGATGCAATAAAGAGATTACTCCAACCCAGTGTAAGTATGTTTCTATTTTCTCCTGAACACGGGCTTCAGAATAATTAGTCTGTGCACAATGATTGAGAGAGTAATGGAATGGCAGGATTAATGTCATGTAATACTTTAATACTTATTATGTCCAACTTCAATTGAGTCTTCTAATCTATCAGATTCCTTCCTAATCATAAACTAGAAAACTTCTTATACTTGGCCTTCTGATAAGGAACACAGTGGGTAGTAAAATAAATGAAACCGCTTCAAAGATAGTGTGAGATTATTTTTATCAAAGCGTTTCTTGAGTATTTCCCTTTGATAACAATGTCTTCATATTAAAGTAAAATTCCGATATTGAAAGTTTTTATGTTGGCTTCTGTCATTTGTAATCCCTTCAATGGTAACCTTTGTCATTGTGTATTTATTTATTGCAAAGTACCATTTTTATGTCTCATTGCTGCTTATATTAAGTGAATAAAATCCTTAGACTGATCCATAGCCTAAAACTCTGCTTCTTTTGTCTTTCTTTCTTTCTTTCTTTCTTTCTTTCTTTCTTTCTTTCTTTCTTTCTTCTCTCTCTCTCTCTCTCTCTCTCTCTGTGTGTGTGTGTGTGTGTGTGTGTAAGTAAGCTATACATTTACATATTATAAATGGTAGGACATAGTAAATACAACAGTGTGTGACAACAATATATATTGGGACTGGATGGGGAACATATGTTATATGATGGTTTAGCTGCTGCTCATTATATAAACTTAAAATTCCTGACACGTGCACATACATAAAACTAATACGTTTGTTTCAGACCAAAAAACAAATTTATCTCTTTATATCATTTTAGATAAATAATTTGATTTAAAAAAAATTATCCTCAAAGGTTAGGGCTGGTAACAGTATTTAAAGGCAGCATATTAAACACTTGAGCAAATAAAACATTTAAATACGAAATACCATAAAAGCAATCCACTCTTAACAGAGCAGCGTCCTTAAACCCAATCACTAAATACTTGCCAGAATAAATAAACAGCTTAACATGGTCAAGAATTGTTTCTTGGAGGTAGGGCTGAACAGCCACATGTTAAGTTAACCCCATCCTGGACGGTTAAGTCCAGTCAAAGGCGACTAGGGTGGCACTATGGTCAAAACCACTGAGCCTCTTGGGCTTGCCAATCGGAAAGTCAGCAGTCCGAATCCGCAAAACAGGGCGAGCTCCCGTTGCTCTGTCCCAGCTTATGCCAACCTAGCAGTTTGAAAGCATGCCAGTGCAAGTACCGGTAACCCGCCCACCAGCTTTTCAGGGGGGGGGGAGTGGGGCATTGAAAAGTGAAGCCAGACGCACTCTCACCTTCTCGTACTTGACCTTCATGAGCCAGGGTGAGCATGGCTCCAACTCACCTGAAGGAGCCAAAAAGCCCAAACCCTTTTGCATTGCTTTCCCAGGGGGAGCAGGGACAAAGGGAAGCACAGTGACCCTGATAAAGCAACCCATTGCAAAGACAGGGGCTCCTTTGCTCCCCACAGGCATTTCTTTTGCTTTCCCGTTTGAATGCAGAAATTCTGTGTGTGTCGTGTACCTTTGAGTATAATGCCTGCTTCATTATAGCTCAGTGGTGTGCAAATCTTCTCAGGGGTAAGACCCATTTAATTCAGTGGGGCTTGTGTTGTTGTTGTTTAGTCATTTAGTCGTGTCCGACTCTTCTTGACCCCATGGACCAGAGCATGCCAGGCATAGGGGTAGGTAACGGTAAAGGGACCCCTGACCGTTAGGTCCAGTCATGGACGACTCTGGGGTTGCGGCGCTCATCTCACTTTATTGGCCGACGGAGCTGGCGGACAGCTTCCAGGTCATGTGGCCAGCTTGACTAAACCGCGTCTGGCGAACCAGAGCAGCGCACAGAAATGCCGTTTACCTTCCCGCTGCAGCGGTACCTATTTATCTACTTGCACTTTGACGTGCTTTCGAACTGCTAGGTTGGCAGGAGCAGGGACCGAGCAACAGGAGCTCACCCCGTCGCTGGGATTTGAACCGCCGACCTTCTGATTGGCAAGCGCTAGGCTCAGTTGTTTAACCCACAGCGCCACCTCAATCAATCAATCAATTAATTAATCTCTTTTCTCAGGGATCATCAAACTACAATTTCCAGGGTTCTTAGGCAGAAGCATATTTTTGTGTTGTAGATCATATGACCTTCGTTTCAACACACCCTGTATTGAACAGTTTGATACCCAGACCCAGTGCTATTTTTCTAGAAAAAGAGGTGCCGGAACTCACCGTGAACACCTCCCTTGTTCTCTTAGAATGGCAATGGCACTCATCTGAGTGGTGCCGGAACTGAGTTCCGGCTGGGAAAAAAGCCCCGCTCAGACCCATCGGTAAACTTGAACAGTATGTCTGCCTCATCTGAACACTGAATCCTGATCCTTTCTTCTGTGCCCTCAGAATACATGTGATCCCAATGTTAGGTTTCTGTCTGGCATGTGAGATTGGGATGACCCTTTGCCAAACAGTTCATTATGCTATCTGTGCAAAGATGATGTCAGACCAAAGAGGGATTGGATGGCAGAGTGAGAGGGTTTTTCCCCACTTTCAAATTTTAGCTTGAATGAAATGTTGACCTCTGTACTTCACAACTTGTTCCTCCATGTATTTGAGAATGTAGCCAAAATGCATTAGTTACATTGCATTGTAGGCTCATGCTTAATTCATACTACACAATTGCCTCTGGGTCTCTTCAAATATTTTGAGTTTTCCAGCATCGTTGTTTATGTACAAATCAGTTTCTCACCATTTCCCTCCTAGATAATTAATGCCTGTACTTTCCCGAAATGAGTTTCTTTCTCTCCCTCTCCTTTGCGTTGCTTCATTTTAATGCTGCCTTTTCCCCTAAGTGGACCGGTCTAGAGTCTGTAGCCCCGGCAGGGAGAGTCTGCTGATGGTATTTGGGTCACAGCGTCCATTCGTACAGTGAAAGCCCAGAGGCTAGGGATACTTACTTTCCTTTTGAGATATCTCTAACAGATTATCCAAGTTCCACTGAACTCTCTTGGAAAAGTGGCAGTAGCAGGGAGCCAGTTGCTTTTTCAGTACCAGTAGCAATAGCGATGAGAACCCAGCAATTAGGAAAGGGTTATGGTAATGTATATACAAATATATATGGTGTGGGTGTGCACTAATGTATACATCAGCCTTCCTGAACAGGTGCCCTCAAGATGAGCCTGCAGACAACTTATAATAATAATAATAATAATAATAATAATAATAATAATAATAATAAATTTTTATTTATACCCCGCCCTCCCCAGCCAAAACCGGGCTCAGGGCGGCTAACATCAAATAAAAATTACAATAAAATATACAGAAAACCATTAATTAAAATACAGATTAAAAAACCAATTTAAAAATGCCACTTCATTTGTCGCCCAAGACAAAACCAGGGGAGGAAACCATCAGACTGTGTCCGATCCGAAAGCCAGGCGGAACAACTCTGTCTTGCAGGCCCTGCGGAAAGATGACAAATCCCGCAGGGCCCTAGTCTCTTGTGACAGAGTGTTCCACCAGGTTGGGGCCAGAACTGAAAAGGCCCTGGCCCTGGTTGACACCAGTCTGACAGCCTTGTGGCTCGGGACCTCCAACAAGTTGTTGTTTGTGGACCTTAAGGTCCTTTGCGGGGCATACTGGGAGAGGCGGTCCTGTAGGTACGAGGGTCCTAGGCCGCATAAGGCTTTAAAGGTCAAAACCAGCACCTTGAACCTGATCCTGTACTCCACCGGGAGCCAGTGAAGCTGGTAAAGCACTGGATGAATGTGGTCCCGCGGCAAGGACCCCGTAAGGAGCCTCGCCGCGGCATTCTGCACCCGCTGGAGTTTCTGGGTCAGCTTCGAGGGCAGCCCCGCGTAGAGCGAGTTACAATAATCAAGCCTGGAGGTGACCGTCGCATGGATCACTGTGGCCAGGTCCGGGCGAGAAAGGTAAGGGACCAACTGCTTGATCCGTCGAAGATGGAAAAATGCCACCTTTGCTGTGGCTGCAACCTGCGCCTCCATAGAAAGGGAGGCGTCGAAGGTTACACCCAAACTCTTGACAGAAGGCGCTGGCACTAATTGGGCCCCCGCAAGACATGGGAGTTGGCCCCCCAGCCCCATGTCGCCCCGACCCAGCCAGAGGACCTCTGTCTTCGAAGGATTTAGCTTCAACCGGCTCCCACGCATCCATCCAGCCACAGCTTCCAAACACCTGGTCAGTGTGTCTGGGACCGAGTCAGGGCGGCCGTCCATCAACAGATAAAGCTGGGTGTCATCAGCGTATTGATGACAACCCAGCCCAAAACTCCGGACAATCTGGGCAAGAGGGCGCATAAAGATGTTAAAAAGCATCGGGGAAAGGATTGCGCCCTGCGGAACTCCACACACCAAGGAGTGCCGCGGCGACAACTCCTTCCCTAGCGCCACTCTCTGTCCCCGACCTGAGATAAAGGAGCGCAGCCATTGTCGGACTGTGCCCTGAATCCCCACGTCGGCAAGGCGGTGGTCCAAAAGTTCATGATCGACCATGTCGAAGGCTGCTGACAGATCTAAGAGAATCAGCAGTCCCGACCCGCCTCGATCCAGCTGTCTACGGAGATCATCTGTTAGCGCGACCAAAGCCGTCTCGGTCCCATAACGAGGGCGAAAACCGGACTGAAATGGATCCAAAGCCGATGTTTCCTCCAGAAATCCACCAAGCTGTTCAGCAACCGCTCTCTCAATTACCTTACCCAGGTACGGAAGATTCGAAACCGGGCGGTAATTGGATAGATCTAAAGGATCTAGAGATGTTTTCTTTAAGAGCGGACGCACCACTGCCTCCTTCAACTCCCGTGGGAAGGTCCCCGTGCCAAGGGACAAGTTGATAATCTCACCCAGGGGGGCCCGCACCTCGTCTGGACACGCTCTAATCAGCCTGGACGGGCACGGGTCAAGGGGGCAAGTGGTGGGCCTTCCAACTCGGAGGAATCTGTCAACATCGGCAGGGAGAATCCGATCAAAGTGGTCCAATACAGGACCCGAGGACAGTCGAGGGGCCTCCAGTTCTGTTATTGTATCCAAATTGGCAGGGAGGTCACGGCGGAGCAGCAAGACTTTCTCCGCAAAAAAGCTCGCAAATGCCTCACAGCTATGGGTCAAATTCGTATTTAAATTTGGCTGTTCCTCTAGGGTTGTTAAAGACCTGATTATTCTAAAGAGTTGTGCTGGGTGAGAGCTAGCGGATGCAATGGAAGCTGAGAAGTAGGACTTCTTTGCAGCTTTCACTGCCATCTCATAGATTTTCATAAACATCCTATAAGATGTTCTTGAGGCTCCGTCGCGAGCACGCCGCCATACTCGTTCTAGCCGTCTGAGGTCCCGCTTCATTTTCCGGAGCTCCTCGGTAAACCAGGGAGTCCGGTTTCGGCGGGGTCGCAGAGAGCGCTTAGGTGCGATCTCATCGATGGCCGTCAAAAGTCGGTTATTCCAGTCTTCAACAAGGTCATCTAATGAGTCGCCAGGGGGAGCAGGGTCCCGCAAAGCCTGACGGAATCTGTCAGGATCCATCAGCCTTCGCGGGCGAGCCAAAATAGGCTCGCCACCCAAGCAGGGGAGGAGCTGAAAGTCAATCTCGGCTCTCAGGGCATAGTGATCAGACCATGGCACTTCCACAGATGGGAGCATGATCACATCTATGCCAGCACCAAAGATCAAATCCAGCGTGTGGCCTGCTTGATGAGTGGGGCCCAAAACAAACTGGGAGAGCCCTAGTGTCAGGAGAACTTACATCAGGAGTAGCCAATATGGTGCCTGTCGGATATTGTGGATGATGGGAGTTGTAGTCCAATAATATCTGGAGGTCACTTGGGTTGGGAAAGGCTGGAATGCACTGATACCAACACTACTGGTCAAATTAAACTTGGAAACCAGTTTAATCGCCTGCCTTCCATCAATTTAAATTAAATGCTATAAAAACATAATTGTCCTACAATAGGTTATCAACTATTAAAAAAATCGTATCAGCAGCTGCAGAGTGCAAAACAGCAGGCTTTACATTGCATAGTGACTTTGTGGTCATGCACATGTGTTAATACTAGAAATGAAACATCTTTCAACCGCCCCTCCCCCCCATGAATTTTCAGTTTTAGAGATTCGAGGAAGAAAACTGAACCATGGAGAATGAGAACTCACATTCAATTTTTACACACACTGCCTTGCAAATACAGAAGACAACATGTATTCATTACCAATGTAAATCAGTTTAGCATCAGAAGCTGCCTTGTAAAACGTTATGAGTGTTTTCCCTAGCTGGAATGACCTTTGCTTGCTTTGATGGAGGATGGAGTGTGTGTTGGCAGCTTGCAGAAACCTGTGACTTTTGTGCAGCTAGAATGTGGCCTACTCTACAAGGTTGGAATCACATCCATTGTTCCTCCCATTTTTGCCTCTGGCCCTGCCCATCAATGGCATGCAGCCCCCAGAAAGTTGTCCACGAAGGAATGTGGCTTCAGTCTGAAAAAGGTTCCTCGCCCCTGTTATATATGAATAGTTATTAACTCATTCTATGAGCGCCAATCCTTATGTAGCCAAAATAGCAACATCTTCACATTAGACTGATGTATTGGAAGGCTTGAGGGAATTGCAAGGTTTGTAGAAGTACAAAAAAAATTCAAACCTTAAGGGGTTGCAGGAAAGAAAGAAAAACAGCTCAGTGAGAACTGGGCATGCATGCTCAGTGGCAACATAACATTGAGTTGGGGGAGGAAATGGGATGGATTATCCTGGAAAGGCATGACTGCTGAAAAACCTGAACAGGAGTACTGAGCACTGCAGCAGTTTGTTGCAAGTCTCACTTGTAAAAGCATAATCCACAAAACATATAAGAAATAAGTCAATAGCTAAACAGTGTGGCACAGAAGTTTGCATTTCCCCTCCATATTTATGCATATAAGGTTTTATTCAATAATTGTCCATTTACATTATTTATATATTTTAAACATTTCTAACCCACCTTTCCTGAGCGGTTCCAAGTGTATGGTTCTGGGTCTTGTTTGCATTAGTTGCAATTGCCTTTGCTCTAGATGATCTTAATGAAAACAGTTTCACCTTTCAGCTATTACAAACTATGGCAGCTTTGGGACTGAGTCGCACAACTGTTTCCCCCCGCTGTGGTCCACTTCTTCCAATCACTCTGCGAAATGGAGAGCCTTATGAAGCACACATTGAACTCTACTAGTATCACAAAGTTCAGGCCTTTCATTTTCTGGGTGTATTGATGAGTACAGCCAAACATAGATTGAACAAGATTGTTTCTGTGTGAAAGTCCATCTTGAGACAATGGCAAATAGCTACTACAAAGTGGCTAAGTCCATTGGGTTGTATCCAAGCTTTACACAAGCAGAAAGCACAATGGAACTTTTCTGCCCTCTCTGCCCCAATGCAGTTCACTGAAAAGCCTTCCCTGGAGGTTGGGGACCCTCTGGAAGGGCCTGAGGTGTGGCAAGAGGACTGCAGCAGGCGCTGATAATTGGAGAAAATTGATGAAGACGCCTTGTGCGAGCAAAGCTTCCATTTATGCAAGCTGCTACAACCCAATTTTCTCCAGTTATCTTTTTGTCCACTATAGCTACCCTGTCCCAAAACCCAGGCCTCTCCTAAGTGTCCTCCAACTTTGGGCGATGCTTTTCAATGGAGCAGCAGTGAGGAGGGGTCAGGACAGTTGTTTGGGTGGGAATTGTTGCTCTTGCTTCTTCTTCTTCTTCTTCTTCTTCTTCTTCTTCTTCTTCTTCTTCTGTATCTTTTGCTGTGATTTATGTGGAAACCCTTCAGCTTGGTTTTGTATTTTTGTATTTACTATTGACGGCTACTTTTGTTATGTTGTAGTTATGTATTTTTTCATGATGTAAGCCGCCTTGAGCTTGGCTTGAGTGGTGGATAGGCAGCATACAAATAAAATTACGTATGTGTTTATGTATGTTATTGTACAAACGGCAGAGCAACAATTCCCACCCAAACAACACCTCTGCAGCCTCAGGCTCTGCCCTCCCAGGTCAGGTGTTAAAAAGGCCAGAGCTTTGTGAGATGCTCAATTCTCATTTCCCGTAGAAGAGCCAGTCTGCCCAGGTTAAGTACCTTAAGATCAGGGCCAGAATCAAGGATCAGCATGGCTGACATCTGCTGAGGGCTCACACTCTTGCCACACACTGACAAGAGACCCAGACCTGCTATTCCTCTTTCACCATTGCAACCTACCAGTTCACTGCCTTTCATTTTGGTCCTGACAATGGTGGAGCAATCGACAAAGAGTATCAGTAGAGTACAGTGGTACCTCGGGTTACAGGCGCTTCAGGATACAGACTCTGCTAACCCAGAAATAGTACCTCGGGTTAAGAACTGTGTTTCAGGATGAGAGTAGAAATCGCACGATGACAGCGCAGTAACAGCGGGAGGCCCCATTAGCTAAAGTGGTACTTCAGGTTAAGAACAGTTTCAGGTTAAGAACGAATTAAGTTCTTAACCCGAGGTACCACTGTATCAGTAGATGCCACTGATAAATCTTCCACGCTCATAACTTTGGGATACAACCCATTGTGTATATCCATCCTAATTGTGAATGAAATGGAAGATGAATTCAACTCAATTTTCTTTGCAATTTGTGTAGTAATGATGCTTCTGTTGTGTTTAACACACGTAGCAAACTTTCTAACATGTATGGACAAGGTGAAATACGTTTTATCACATTTAGGTGTAAATATTATTTGAGTCTCTTTAGTCAAGCAGCTATGTATTCTGAACCATTTACTTTCCAACTGTGAATACTTTCCCAACAGAACAATGGCTGCTTTAATGAGCTCCTTGAATTTTTGATCACGTTTATGCCAAAGGTGATTTATTTACAATTTTAAATAAAAATGTATAAATGTTCTTCTTAATGTTCTAGGGGAAAGCGATGATATTTGCTCCAATCAGAGGGAATACTCTGAACCAGTTTTGCAATCTAGCTGAAAAAGCTGGTTTCTCTATCCAAAGACATGAAAATTATGATGAACACATTTCAAACTTCCACTCCAAGGTTAGTTTTCTGCTCGTGTTAGATAACACTTTAATCCGCATTGCATTTTGAAGAGATCATGGTCCTTTTGGCAGGTAACCTAAATGTTTGATTAAAGTACTCTTAGGTGTGCTGCTTCTAAATAGCTATTTTTTTGTATCTGATTATTCTGTGTGGAAGAACCATCCTTTATCTTTGCAAGTCTAGAAGAGCTTTGTAGAAGCTTCTCCTGTTTACCATTTCCACAGAACTAATCTGTTCATTCATAAGGGTCTAATTCAAAACATTCATATGTTTAATTTAGCTCATCTCATACACATCTATGGCAAGCAAGCACATCCGTTTTAAGCTGAAAGCTTGAAGCTGTTAACTCCATTTAATGCTGGAATATATGAAAATAAATAGGAGGTGAATGTCTAATTGTATCATATTGTGGTTTAAATCCTTATCTTACTGTTTTATGGCTGGGTCAGTTGGCAGCTTCAAGCTGCTAAATCTCATACTGAATTTCACTGTTGTGGGGGTATATTTCAGATCTAGGCACTACAAGATTTTGGTCAAAGGCTCTTATCTGAGTGTGATTTCTAAGCTTGCTTACATAAAGCGACTTGTTATCACTCTTCCCTTTTACTACATATAGATGTAGACGGAGAGAAGGCAACACAAAAAAACTTTTTAGGAATTCCCTTCTTCCATGCTTAACAGCCCTACTTATCAAAATCAGAGTTATTACTTGGGGGAGGCTTAGTTCACTGTACAACTGACACCAAGAATTGGACTCTTATCAGAACTACTTCCTTCCCTTTTCTTTTTCATTTTCTCCTTCTCTGTCTCTATGGAAGACTCCATCAAGCAGTTGGCTGGAACTTCCAAATGCCTGTGATCGGTCTCCTGTGCCACAAACCATGGCTAGGACCATCTGGTCACAGGGTAGAGCAGGAAGCAGATGTTCTGATTCTCTGTGCCTGTGTGACATAGACGGAGCCCCAGTTCAAACTAAGCTTTGCAGAAAGGAATATGTAAGAGGCAGCCACCATATTGCTGCCACATGGAAAGACGCCACAGTGCTAATGCGGGCAGCTCCTTTCATGGCTTCCTCTCTGTCTTAAGCCAGGAAGTACAGGTGGAGCTGAAATGGTCAAGTGGCTCAGCAGTATTGTGTCTTCAGAATGGTGCATTAATAAGGCTGCCATCATGGTTTTCTCTCTGCCTAATGGCTGCTGTTGGCTCATAAGTTCATTTATCTAATATTTGACACAGTCAACTAAAGGCCACATAAGTGAAGGAGCAGGCCAGACAGCTGCCATAGAACTGTGTGGTGTTTTCACAATGCAGTTCTATTTCAGCCACTGTCCATAGGCTCAAAACTCCCCACAAGGTCAGTCATGTTGGAAATGCCATGGTCATCAAGCCAAGAAATCAAATAGCAAGGTTGCAAGGACTCAGGCCAGGACGGCAATAAACAATAATTTCCTCTAGGGCCTTGTCCTGGAGTTAAAAATCATTGCAACTGGAATTTGTGTCATACTTCAAACAACAAAAATAGAGGAAATTATTGTTTATTGCCGTCCTGGCCTGAGTCCTTGCAACCTTGCTATTTGATTTCCTGAATTCTCCAAGGACTCCTATTTCTTTAGTGGTCATCAAGCCAAGGCTTAATATGGTGTCCATAGCATTTTACCTGGATACTGTAAAACAAGGATCAATCCATCTGCATCCTGAAGCCAGAATGGGACAGTTAGTTGCAGCAAGGTCAGCTTCTGAGATCCATAGGCCAGTGAGGGAGCTGTTATATAACTTCCCTATGAGGAAAAGCTAAACTAAATTATACTTCAGAAGAAAACTAAGGGGAATTGTAGTAGAAAATATGTTAAGAGTCCAGGTTCATCCAATGAAACTGACTGGCAGAAGGTTCAGAGCAGGCAAAAGAGAAAATAGGTCTTCACACAAGATATGATGCAGCACAATGCGCTGAGGGCCACTAGCTTAGGTAAATATATTGGGGGCTTTACAAAGCTAGGTCTATCAATGGCTAGTGATAGACCACCCCCCATCGTTCAGCCCAGACACTGAGGTCCAGCTCTGAGGGCCTTCTGGTAGCTCCCTCATTCCAAGAGGTGAGGTTACAGGGAACCAGGCAGAGGGCCTTCTCGGTAGTGGCGCCCGCCCTGTGGAACACCCTACCACCAGATGTCAAGGAAATAAGCAACTATCCTACTTTTAAAAGACATCTGAAGGCAGCCCTGTTGAGGGAAGTTTTTAATGTTTGATGTTTTATTGTGTTTTTAATATTCTGTTGGGAGCCACCCAGAGTGGGTGGAGTATAAATAAAAAAATATTATTATTATTATTATCAGACACAACCACCCAAAGGAATCCCCAGGTTTAGAAGCAGGATGTCATTGCTCACCAGCTGCTAGTGTGTTCGCTGCAGACATCTGGTTTGCCTCCTTGTTGAAAATAGCATGGTGGACTCAATGGCATGGCTCCTCTTGCATTATGCTCAGTGATCTACCCACGAATGGAACTTTCAA